>CM035819.1:19314131-20619131 GCA_020458035.1 Magallana ariakensis
AAAACGTGTTTACGTGACACACAGCAATACACAGCATCCATATTTGGGAAGAGAAAATAGTTTGTTATGTTTATGTTATTAAATTTGTACCAAAAACCAATATCAAGTTTGTTTTTATATCCCTTTCACAGTTAATTGTTGTATTGAAGTTTATCAAAAAAAAAAAAAGATTAAAAGATTCTATGATTTAAACCAGACTCTCGCTGATGGAGTATTTGCAGAGTCTGGTGGTTCGAGACTATAGAAAATGGGGCACTTTCTTGGATTTTCATTTTGAAATTATGTGATAAGTAATCCAGAACCATGAATTGTATAGTAGAATAAAACATTAATTTCATAACGCAAAATTCATCATAAGGACTGATCATTGAAGTACCTTCTTAAATTGATGCTCCAATGAACAAGAAGAATTTGAACAGATTTTAACAATGTTTTCTTTAAGAGACTGTATACATACATGCATGGTAAGAACATTCCCGTGTTCTTTAAATCGAATTCTTCTTACAAAATAACAGTTTTAATTGATAATTAAAAAAAACCATATTATTTAAATACGTTTTCTCTGTGTTTAACTCTGTGTTTATACATGGACAGTCACATGTCCTTATTTATAACCAATGAAAGAGATACAGATCCTTACTTTGGGAAACTTGTCGAATCAAAAAAGCGAGTATTGAAGAATCTAATATTTAAAGTATTTCCCAGTATCAAGTGATAAGAAAGCGGGATGGTCTACAAATTGCCCGTCAGGTCAACGTTTAAATTTTAGATAAGATTATTTTAGCCCTTGAATATTATTTTGTAAAAAAAAATTTAGTTTAACTCTGAAATTCACAGTTAACATCTTTATAAAAAGCTCTTCTTCTTAAGGAGATTAATGTAGTAAAAAAAAATGGCCACGACCACCCAGCCCTCTTAATTGATATCCACAGGAGCTCTTGTTAGTTACTGTACATATGTCAATCTTATGGACAAGTGTTGAAGAATTACATACCCTATTGATTAAGAACTTTGTTTACAAACCGATTAACTACTTGTGATTTTGTTACTGGGAAAAGTTAAGGTGGTATGGGACACCTCCATATTGTTTATCGAAATAAACAATAAAATAAAGTGTAATGTATGGAAAGCCATATGGGACCCGCAAGTCATGTTCTTCTTAGTATATATTCATAGTAATTCTATCTTGGGCGGTCATGTTTACAATCCCGGCCAAGACATTCTAAACCGGTGAAAGTATTTCAATTATAATGTACTTTAATCCACATTAATATCGACAGATGTCCCATACCACCTTAAATCTTGTCAGACATGCTACATGTATAATATGAATATATGATACTAGAAAATAGAAGAACTGTTACAGCTAATAATTAATTAGATCTTCTTGGGGAAAAATAAAACGAAATTCCACAACTGAGAAAAACACAAGTAAATACTAACATAATCTCTATATTTAGTACAAAAAAATAATCATATTATGTGATTACAATGGCCGTTCCATTCCGATAAAATTCACGTGTATTTTTTTTCCGGGAATCGAACGAGGAAGTGATTGAACCTATAACAATGCGCCTGAAATCCCAGGTAAATTACTCCATGAAACAAAGGAGAAAGGTGAGGTTATCTTTCATTTCTTTTGTACTGCAGAAAATGTGTTACAATATGTATTTAAACACCAGAAGAATTCGGCAATTTGATATATCACTGCGGATGAAAGTTCATAATAGATATAAAATATCACTGCATTTTCCATTGTTTTCAAAATTTCTAATATTTAATCATAAAATGCTTTTAAAAAGATTTTATCATGTAAATTAAAATCATGTTTTGAAAAACATTGACTTACAAAGATGAGCTATGCACGTCGCTAGGCGATAAAACAAAAGGGAGATACGGGGTCACAAAGTTAGCAGCGTCCAAAATGGACGTTTATCATACCTCCTTGAAAGATTGCGTAGCATCCTATTTGTCTTGGTACATTTACATGCAACGCGTAATTCTTAATTTAATTAATTATTACCTTGTTCCATCGTTAGAAACATTTGCCGTCGACTGAATTTTTATTCGCACATTGTATTCAAGCAAAACATTCCTTTTCTTCTATGCTACGATCATAAACTAAGTTGTCTTGGATAAGCCACATAAAAAAGGAAGTACGGACGAATGAGGTATTTGTTCGGACGAATAGGGCGTATGGTCAAACAAATTACATATTTGCTCAAACGAATTAGCTACTTTCTCGGACAAATGCTTAATGATATTTTAATGGTTGATGGTTTGTTAATGACATTTAATTCTTTATTATTCAGATATTACCGAAAAACAAAATAATCTTATCAAATGCATTTGCTGACCTTTACCTGAACCCTTTCAGATAAGCCTCACCTGTGTAACGTACAGGTGAAAAAAATCAATCCGATATTTGATTCAGGTTATTTATAAATACATTTTATACATGTATTAGATCAATTTGTGCATTGATAAGGATTGTTATTGATAAGTATTAAGTTGATTTTCTTTTAATGATATTAGCAGAATATAAAAAAGCTTAAGGTTCGGACATGTACGTCCTAATCTATCTCTCTCTCTCTCTCTCTCTCTCTCTCTCTCTCTCTCTCTCTGACCCTCCTATTCTGTTTAGAGATTAGAAAAAAGATAGTCTAGAAAGCACGAAATAAACAATAGCCCATTTTATAAAAGAATGTGAAGAGGAAATAATTTTTAAATGAAATTAGATAAACAATATAGACTTATCAGTCCAATGTTGTACATACCAATTGTTTTGATATTCTGTTAATTCGTGGTTTTATTTAAAAATCTGGGTAGTGCATTCATTGTTTCTATCAAAATCGATAAAACCACACTCCAGAAAAGATGATTAGGAGTTATCATTGTTGTAGTTTCTTGTAATCAATTAGGCCAGATTTATCACAACGGGAATCCCCCTCCTCCTCATTGCACCGCTAAATACACTACCAGTAGTTTTAAAGGGGCATGGTCACGATTTTGGTCAAAAATTATTTTTACGATTTTAATGTTTACAATGCTTCAGTGAGGCATTTTTAATAGGTAACCAAAATTTGAGTGTCATTCGTTGATTTATACGCGAGTTACAGAGCTTACAATTCTCTGCTACGTAAACAAAGCCTTTGTTTACATTTTGAATGTTGAAGTGAAAATTCCAGTTTAAAGACCTAAAATAAATGTGTTAAACGTTAGGAACTGTTTATTTATGCTTAAAATGAATAAGAAGATAGACAAATCAGCTTGACAACGATTTTTTACTGGTATATTGAACCTATGTAAACAAAAACAGGGCACGCCAAGCCTTGTTTACATGACAAAGAATTGTGAGCCCTGTATCTTGCTTATAACCCAACGACTGACTCTCATATTTTATTTAATCATTAGAAATGCATTCCTAAAGCATTATAAACAATAAAAACAGAAAAATAGAGTTTGACCCAAATCGTGACCATGCCCCTTTAAATTCATAATAACTAATAATTTCACGGCCCGGCTACTTCATTTAAATGTAAATTGAGTTTAAATATAGCCGTATGTTGAACATTTTTTCAGTGTAAACAGAAACTTTTGGACACTGACAGCTGCGAGTTATACAGTGATATTGTTGACATATACGGAGACTGGATATAAACATGTACATGCATTGTATAACATGATCATGTATCATCAATGGTGATCAACTTCTATTTCTCTGCTGGCCCTGTTAATCTAAGAAGATGCAAGAAATGAGGACACAAGTACGTTTTTTAAATCTTCTAGTCGCCATGTTTATATCGACGAGCAGTTTCTTACATGATTAAAAAAAATGGGGGGGGGGTTAGGGGGGAGGGGGTAAGTAGCGTATAGAGTTTACGTAGTATAGTTTTTGTCTGTGATAATGACCGACAACATTTAGCTAGCTATCCTTAAAAAACGAGGCTTAGATCTATGGATTAAGTTGAAATTTTAAGAATACTATGTGATTATGTACGTCAGACTTATTTCGAGTTTAGTTTCATATGCATAACACGATCCTGATGCTCATTATAAATTAATGATCGACTGTAGATGGCCTTGATAGTCTGATGACGCGATCAAAGATTGTTTTATTTTGAAACCTCTTACTAGTTCAATGTTAAACAACAATTACTACGCAGAATACAGGGGGAAACCCTTCACATGAATGCGTCACCCCCATGTATTTTTTATACTTGCTTGTTTACAAGTATATACTGATTGAACGTACGTTAACACTTCACAATGCTGTTGATCATCTGATAGAACTCTATATAGTAATGACTTAAGACTCGTCTGATGTTTGGCCTCTTTTTTTGTAATAATAGATTTTGATAGTAGTACTTATTATGATTTCCCCATGTGGGTGGGGGTGTTAATATCCATACCCTGTTAATGTTCAGTGTGTGTTTACATGTACTTAAAATTCGAATTTAAACTATGTAGAGCACTTTACTGACTGACAGTTTAGTACATGTACTACATTGCAAATTATTCTTAACATCGCATTTAAAATTTTCTTTTTTTTTTGTTTCAAATCATCATCATGTTTTTATTAACAGCTGGATTTGGACCCGAATTAAAGTGCTAAATGGCAGAGTTGTTTCAAAATCACTTAAAATTATGTGATTATTCAACTGAAAGAGCTACATTATATAACTCTTGATATACATGTACATTTGTAAGTCATCAACAACAGAAAACCTTCGAGACCTCATCGCTCAGTAATGGATAGCGACATAAACTCAAGTTTTGGCCCAGAATTACAAAAGGATTCAATGAACAGTGATAAATCACTCGCCTTAAGAGGATGTTGCTCTTTGAACGACGGATCGTTAATAAGTCCACCATGTCAAAACCGGCCTACAGAACTCAGTGGTCTTGATGCAGGTATGCAAATAGCTGCAGATATATAACGCTTTACGGAAAAATTCGGGTTGACAATTGTCGTAGATTCTACGGCTTGTCAACACAGATTTATAAAATCCATATCTGTTTCTTTCTTATTATCCTTTCAAAAATCTGTCTGTTTATCACAAAACGATTAATTCAGGGCAGTGTCTGATAGACCCACCAAGGCATCAACCGACATTGTCACTGGATCGACCGCCAGAAGCGGAAGATGGGGGAAGTCAACCAGAACCGGAAATATCCAGTACTTCCGGTCTAGATGATTCTTGTCAACTTGAAACGGTAAAGACGAAATAAAACAGATAATTCCTATGGAAATCATCAATTTTTGAATTATTCATATAATAATTGATAAAAAGGAGATAAAAATTAAATTATCTATAAAATTACAGATATATAAGATGTACATTAGTCTCGCCACACACACAAATTTATCTATCTGTATATCAATCAGATATCAAGTGAAGTGAAACTCATGTTTGGTAAGATGATCAACAGTTTGGACCCAGAATCCATTTATGGTTCCACGAGTTCCGGTTTATCTGGCAATCTCCGGAAAGCAAGTAATCTCAGAGTGGATTCCTTAACTGAATCCAATGAAAACACCGGAACTTCCGAGTCGGAGGACTACCTTAATGATAACGGTAAACATTATGGGAAATGTCAAATGATGACAGCTGGGTTGAGTTTTTGATTTTATACGTAAGTTTTAATAAAGCCAGGTGATTTTGTTTGGCCATTTCATGTTATTAATTTTTCTACCTCCACACAAAGAAAATTTGATAAAATATTCACTATACAGTGTATATACATTGTAACTATATAAATGCCAGCCAGTGATTTTCACTGTGCCAATATGCCAAGTGTGGTTAGTGAAGTAGATTCTGTGAGTTTTTACAATGATTAAGAAGTCCAGTGTTTATTACCCATACATTGTACTTCTAACTTCTATTGTTATTTTTAGAACGATCTTCAACGAGTGCATCCAGTTTTGAAAATTATTGCAGCTTGGATGTTCGATCGATTACCGAAAGCGGCAAAATTTCGCCAGAGTTTTTTGCAGGTATCCAAAAATATGGTACGATAAAATTTTTGTTTGATGTTTTGTAATGTTCACAGATGAAAGAACTTGGTACACTGAGAAAGCTAATAATCATGTTTTTCATGCCTTGATTTAGAACAAATGATGGTTCCGGATTCAAATTCTCCATGGCAGATTGGTCTAGACTATTCCTCAGTGGACGGTTAGTAAATTAATGTTTAATTATGCATCGCAACTTTCTCAATATCTTCTCTGCTTATGTAATGTACACCTGTGAATAAATCTTGAATGATATCATAGTTACTGTTATTTATTTTAGAATGTGAAATGCTGCAACCAAGGATTCCCGATCTTGTATTGAAAATTTTAGCAAGCATTTTAAGTGGACGTCAAGTTAATGTTACTTTGCTAGCAAACTCATTGGATGCTTCGGGTATTGTCTCAGAAAACTGTTTGCAACTTATAAACGACGACCGAGATTTATCGGACGAAGATAAAATAAACATCGTTACTGAAAACATTAACAAAAATGTAACAACCCTTCAGCTAATATACAAAATTTATCATAGCAATTTTTCTAAGGTTGCACAAGACTTGTATGAATTTTACATACCATTTGCAACGAAATCAAGAACACGAGAGGTTACTCGAAAAATTGTCGGAGAGCGTAGAAAAATACAAATATACTTTAAGCAAATCAAACAAAGAGTTCATATGCTTGTGTCTTCGAATTTCGAAGTTAGTGAATATGGAAAGATTTTGCTACGGGAAATCAAAGAGGAAACCAACCCTGGCAGAAAACGTTTCCTCTATGATAAATACATTTGTCTAAAAGCGGCCGAAATTGATGCTAAAACCAACCTTACAGACAATGTTGATCCAAAAGGAGAACCCTTCAAAGAAATGGAGGGAGTGATCGAAGAGAGTTCTTGTCCAGAAATCTCGCTGATTCTGATGTTGGGCCGACAAGCGGATATATCTTCTTCTTTGGGAACCAGTCCAAGCGATGGCGAACCGTTTCTGGTACAAGCTTTTCAATGGCATTATATGTGCGAAAGGTGTGTGGAATCTACAGACATGTTGTATAAAAGCGTGGTGTTCAATCTTTTACAGTTTCAGAGAACGAAAGACGAAGAATATCGGCAAAAAGTTTTAGAACAGGCTAAAATAGGACTAGATTCTCTATCTGAAGAAGACGCAGACGTGAGGTTATTTTGGTCTCGTCTTTTTAGGCTGAGAATAATTTATTGTCATTTGGGAATAGGAAAACGGTGTGAGATTATAGAAGGGTACGAAGTAACTCAGGATTCAATCAAAATTGTCGAGAAAATGTTTAAGGAGGATAAGTTAGCCATCTTGGAACATCGGAGAAAAATGATGTACGGAATAGCGGTCGCGCGGTTCTTCCATCTTCAGGGTGGCTATCAGGAAGCAAAGGACATCATTGACTTAACAATGGACTTTGCAATTGAAGGAAATTACAGTGAGAAGGAAAACATTTCTGCCTATCAAACAGTCCTGCACAACATAGATGTACCTGAACTTGTCTTTTTTCCAGACGAGTACTTGTTTAACACTATCTCACCGATTTATTCGCGACAGTCTTCCAGGACGTCAGCCACGTCTACCAATTCTTCCGAGAAAACCCCCTTAAGTCAAATTATGGTAACGAGTATTTCCTCTGGTGAATATGGAAACATAACAGATAGTGATGGGCCTAAAGGGGCAATGCCATCCACTGGATGATAGAAGTTGTGGGTGGTGTCCAATAGGTTAATGGACACAGAGATAGCATATTGAGCATGATGAGTGAATTTGAGAACAGTTCATTTGTGTCACATACCGTTTATTTTCAAAAGAATCTGACAAAACTTTTAAAAGTTTTAAAGACAGCATACATGTACTGACATGTACTTTCAGCAAAACAACACAAAAATGCATATTTATCTGATACAGTGTCATAAATATAAAATTTAAAAAAAATCAATTTCCTTTTAGTTGAGGAAAATGTTGATGAAAAAAACACCAACTATGTAATTAGGCGTGATTGGTTATCAAATCGTATGATCAGTATGTAAGTAATTGATATGTATATCGTTTGTTTGTTGTTTTTAATGCTAATCCATTTACTTGTACATTAAGCATGTATGATTGATAAAAACGATAACAAACGTCGTCATCTATAAATCCTATATAAGAGCTGCTGTGATATTAAAGACTTACTAGCTAAACATGGCGAGTTCCTTGATGTTTGTTTTCATGGTGATCACGGCAGTTATTTTGTCGGAAGCTGGGTCGCTCACAAACCGACACATTAAAGAAACGGATGGAGAAACGAGTAACAAACAAAAGAGAGATTTCTTCAGTTGGATAACAGGAAAAGAAAATATTCCGGATAAATTACCAAATCATGAAGCGGGCTCTTCGGATGACAACCGGCAAGATCAAGAAAACAGCATCCAAGGAAAAATGCAAAAGGAAAACAACACGCAAGGGACACCAGAAAATGACAACACGCAAGGAACACCACAAAATGACAACATGCAAGGGACACCACAAAATGACAACATGCAAGGAACACCAGAAAATGACAACATGCAAGGAACTCCACAAACTGACAACATGCAAGGAACTCCACCGGGGCACAACATCACACATGAAACACCGCCGGGGCACGAAGTCGCGCAAGAAACACCAGGTGATCAAAAACAGTCATCTGGGGAGGAAGGGTCTTCAGGGGAAAACGGATCTCAGCAACAGCCAAATAGAAGAAATGGCGACGACGAGTGGGAAGATATTCCGTATACAGAAGATCCGCCACTAGTGTCTGTTGGCCCAGTACTTCACGATGATGCATATTTTAAAAAGCAAGCAATGCGTTAGGTAATACTAACGACGGGAATGTGCGAGAAATAGAATATTTCATCAGCTAGAACTATAATGGAAAAAAGTTTAACTTGGAACACAAGATAAATAATAACGATGCCGAGGGAAAAATAACTTGATAGCTGGGAAACAATGACTTAATTAAACTAATGAACATATTTGATTGGTTACAAGTTCAAACATTTCAGAAATTTAATTTTTCTATTATGTATTATAAGAATCTATCATGGCTAATAAATCAGAAAAATGCTTGAAAGTTTCGTTTTAGTGTTCTTCTAGAGGAAATGACTAGCAGAATTAAGGAAATAATAATAAAATGAGTAATGATATTGGTTTGTTCCAGGTAGAGATCAATCAAAAACTAGCATATTCGAATTCTATTTTCCAGTTTTAGATATTAATCCAGCAAGAACCCTTTTAGCAAGCCAAATTTCAAGAGATTTGTTAAACTATTTTTGCCGGGCCTCCATCCAAGACGGATGAAAAGGTGTTCTTTCCTTTAAAGGTTACCAAATTGAAATATTATTTCATTTCAATTCAAAATGTGTGTACTAAAATAGACCACCTAGTAAAACAAATTATGTGTATGTATACATACAGGCTAACATTTTTTATTTTATAAAGAATGAGAATATGACGTAGGTTTACCCAATATTTTGCGCAACATAGTAAAGTACGGCGTATTTCTACTATAGAAAAATATTTTCTCAATACAAAATTTTGATCATCATAACAAGGGTAAATATACATGTATTTCTTTGCATTTTGTTTTATTAAAAAGGATTAAGTGGACGTCGCCGGGGTACGTTTTTAAAAAAAACGATACGAACATTTTGAATTATGGAATTACTTTTTTTCTTTTATAAACATCTATTCAAAAGAAATTATTTTAAAATTTACACTAAGAAATATTTACACCTCGTTTTTTAACAAATGCTTAATCTATCTTATCTTATAAAGTATTCCATAAAAATATATTTTAAATATTGTTTGATTTTGAGATAATAATTTGATACGAGTATGAAACCAATCGGTAGATTTTTGTATATATTAAGGAATAAGGAATCATTCTTTGAGTATTATGAGGTGATAATTTCGGTCGGGGCGTGGTCAAATCCAATAAAGCCCAAAGGGCTTTATAATAGATTTGACCACGCTCCGACCGAAATTATCACCTCATAATATTCAAAGAATGATTCCTTATTACTTATATTTATATTATTTCGAATTTGTACACTTTAAAAACATCATTATTTTAAAACCACTATTTTTTCATGTAGCACATGCTATGTATTACTGCGCGGCGCAGCCAATACCGTTTCTCCGTTATGCTATATAAGACACGCCCATTTTGTGTCACTCATGTTTTATGATGTTATTGGGTTTTAGGGTTCAAAATTGATTTGTTATGTTATCACAGACAAAGACAGTTAAAAATGTAAATATTTCAATAATGTACAGCAGTGTACCCCTGTATATAACTATTACAACAAGAAAGCTAAATATGCAATAGTATTTATTTAATTTGCAATTTTTAAAGTACCAAAAAACAAAAACAAACAAAAAAACTAGAATTCGATTTCCTATCTATACCCAATAGTAAAAGTTCCTCTATTTTGAGACGGTCCCTCACATTACAACTACCTCTTTTTATTTTTATTAAAGTAGAGCCCCTCCCATTGTTATTATGTGTCTGCCTAACAATATTTAGACAAAAGAATTTTCATGAAATTGCAGCTATATTAATATCGGAGTAAAATATACATGGTATGAAAAAGATGATTTTTTTTTCACCCAACCCCCCCCCCCCCCAAAAAAAAATCCAGTCACAATGTTTAAAAATAAAAGATCACTCTTACTTACTGTACTATCATAGCTACTATTACATGTATGCACCCAGCACTGTCATACAAAACCATGCACTCCTAAAAACTACACTGTACCAATGAGTCAATATAAATTTTTTTTTTCTTTTGCATCTTTATTTCAAGCCTCAACAACATCACAATCATGATTAAACTTTGGAATGGTCAGGACTGCGCTGATTACAAGCTTCACTATATATTCTTAGTGTGTATTAGCTCGCCGATATAGACATTATAATACATCTATATGCCTATTATCTGACAAAGTTCATGCAGCAGTACAATAGTAATAGCAAACATATGCGCGGATCCAGCATTTTTTCAAAAATGGGGGGTGGGGGTGGTGGGTGTTTCCAATATTCTCAATATATTTAAATATTGGTCTGAAACAACCAACCCCCCATCCCCCACCCCAATCTCGATCCGCTCATGAAACATACAGTTAGTAACAGATCAACTTTACAGCAGGCACAATAGATTCACTTTGTAAGAAAATAATAACAAAATTGTAAAATAGATATACAGTGTATTAAATCATTAACTCTACATTAATATTCTTCACACCAGCTAGAGCTTAGAGACAGATCAATATACATATATAATAAGTATAGCTCCTTGGCACCATGTGTTAAAAAAAAAAGTTGTTTTATAACATCATATAAAATTCTGAGAATTTACCTAGTTGAAACAAAAATGAAATTTCCAGTAAATCATGCAGTTTGAAAGCAATATACAAAGCAGATACTTTTCAAAAATGCTACTGACTCATAAATTGATGAAAATCTGTGTCTGAGATAGAGTTCCATTTCTGTTCACATTGTCAATTCTTTCTTTAATTGTCATGCTCAAATAAAAAAACAAAACATTGGCAATATTAAGTGTAAATAAAATGAAACAGGAAAAAAATTACAAACTAATAAATGATACAATTTGCTGTGTGATGCAGATACTTGTATAATGCAACTTGAATAATAAATATAATTTATATGATCATATATCTCAAACCATACTGATTTTGCAAAATGATATCCATCTAAATCTGCTTTCTTACAAACAAACTAAATCCAAGATATGCAAACACAAATTTATCTGCCTAATATGTGACCAGCACAAATCAAGAGCTCTTTACTACAAGCCATATATATTTATGACCTCTGTCCTTTTCTCTACAATGCAGCTTCAACTAAAACATCTCGATATGAATAAATTACTATACTCAATATCATTATTATGCAAATTTGAGGATACTGGTAAATGATTCATTTTATAAAATTTTGTAATGAATACTCATTGGCAATTACAAAAATTTAATAAATTATCACTGAAAAACTTTTTGTCTGAATTTTCTGAGGGGTGAAGTGTTTATACATATCAAATGCCAAAAATTCAATCCCCAAAACATCTTTTTTTTATTGCATGTATATAGTAAGTGTATGCAGTAAAGACCGTGCATCAAAATTAAGTTTAAAAACTAAAATGTTCCTAATATTTTCACAAGCAAAATAAGGTTAAAGTGCTATTTTTTTAATATTCCCATGGCTAAATTTTTTTTATATTCACTAATGAAATTCTAACAAGTTTATGATTTGAAGTGTACCAAAAAATGTATAAATGCAAAATACACTTGTTTATTTGACCGACAACTTTGAGTCAAATAACATTTTGGTTAAATAGTACATGTACAAGTAATCTCCCTTCTGTAATGAATCAGCAGTGAACAATTAATAAGCACAATTTCTTTTAAATCCAAGCAAGCTAAAAAAGTAATGATCAATTAAATTGTATTACAGTGTATGTTGAAAGAGATACATCTTATGGCATTCAAAAATTCTTGTAAATGACTCTTTAAAAAATTGTGTCAAAACAATTTAACCAAACCAGTTACAACAAGATAATTTACAAGTACATACCATTTGAAAGTGCGTGTGTATATAAAAAATTTTGTATCTTGATTAATTTAGTTTAAAATCTATAAAAATTTTGTAAGAAAAATCTTTCTTTTCCCCTTTAAACAATAATTAATGATACCTCATTATTTATTTTAATGCTAGCTAAAAATTAACAGAATGATCCAATTCAATCTTTACATTAAAAAATCTAATATCCGTTTGAATTTTACTGGCTAAAATTCAAAATTCAAAAATTTTACACAAATCTCAGCTTTTTATATATTTTATATTTTCCATTACAACTCATATAGTATGCAAAAATACTATTGTTCATTTAAAATAAACGCGCCTGCATACCATAATAAAATTCTGTTTGTTTTCATTCAATCTATATATTAAGTATTAAGATAAAAAAAAAAACAACTAGTAAATAAATGGTACATGTTGAAACAAAACATTGAAATTTATCAGTGAGGATTAATGGACCTTTGTTAGTACTTATATGTATCAAAAGTAATTACATGGGCCTCGGAAGTTGTTTATATATGATTTCTTGTGTTGTACACACATCCCAGTACATATAATTTATTATCATCTAAAGGATAAAAATGTAATTATCTCTACACATGAAAAAAAATTGGGCATGTCATAAAACAAGGAAGAGGATTTTATTCTCTATAGATTGTGTACAGTTAGGGAATGACTCAAGCACTTTATATGCATCATACATGTACGTAACAACATAGAAAAAGCACAATGGATGACGGTCTAATATTCTTAGCACCAATAGCTAACAAAATCTGGAAGTATTTGTAAGGTAAAAATCCGTATCACTATGGCAACAGTTTGGTTTTTTTGTAGATCTACATTCCTTTTTAAAAAATGCAAAGACAACACAGGACAAGTTCTACCTAATACATGTACTGTAAAATCATTCATTTTCAAGGGTTAAAATGTTTGTGATATGGGGAAGTGGGTTATAAATATTGGTATTTGTGGCTCCTTTATACAGCTATAAAATCAGAAATATACCGGTACTGACAATTTGTAATTGATGCACAGAAAAAAGTTTATTAATTGCAACACACTTTGGGACAGGAACAAAAGTAATTCAAATTATAATAATTACTGATGTTTTTGGAAAATTGCGTATAACTATATAAATCACGCACTAGACATAGTCTCACTTTGGTTGTTTTAATAGAGTTTTGTGGAAACTTGATCTCTAATTCACATAGGAGGTAGATATCGAATTCTGTACATGTGTACCTGTCCTTTATGAAATATAACAACTTGGTATCTATTTTGCATTGAAAATTACGCCATTCAGTAACCCAAGTCTAGGTTATCAAAATCCTGCTGTTTTAACTTGTTGTTCATGCTTGGTGACAATGGATTCTTTGATACAGATATATATATGAAATCACAAAATGTTATAATCCCCAGTAAAAACTTATGATTTTACAGCATATATCTTCTAATCATTGTTCTACACTCAAAACAAACATAAACTTGGCACCAATTGCATTGATGAAGCAAACAAACAAAAAAAATTAATATAAAAATTGTTAAAAAATACTGAATGCATAAACTTGTTTTGGATTTACTAGACGTGTGTGACTCTGATACACACAAATTGTTTTTAGGTTTAACACTTGCAATAAAGTGAAACTTCATTATAATTATATTGCAAACCTTTACAAGTATACATATATATGCTAGTTTTATCTAATATCTAGAACGTTTCATTCGATGTGCAATATGACTCTTGCTACTTCTATCTATTAAATAAATTTTGGGATCTACAATCACAAATGCTTCTGACTTTTTCATGTGTCTTTCATGATCTCATTTTGAATACATGTGTTTTATAAAGTATCACTTTCATGTCCAGCATAAATTAACTTAATACATAGTATTACATATTCAATATGTAAATGTACGTGTACCCCATGTGTACATCTGAATGTGATGCAAATTAAACTTTAATCCGCATTTCCTCCGGCCTAATACCTCATTAACAGATCTTTGTAGTTTTTAAGTTTCTTCAGCTGTTTCTTCAACTCTTTCATGAAGTCTTCAGGTTGTACAACAATAGATATGTCCTTCCCAACAGCAGTCAACAAATGTTCAATCTGCAATGATGATGAAAAAACAATATGTATAGTGAAATCGATGAACCAAATATTTAGGTAATGAAACTATACACATGTAGCTATTACAATCACAATCTGCATTAACTGAATCATCATGCAGAGAGTTGAAAAATACATCAAATACCAATTGAATTGATTTTTTTTAATATATGGCTTAAAATGCTTATATTGAAAGTGTAAATTATGAATTATAATTCTGTATATATATAAGGGTTAAAAATATTCTTGCAAAAATTTCACATTTAATACTGTGTCAAAATTTATCTTTTTTTTCACTCCTAAAATAATATTTGTAAATATGCAATCTAGGCCTATAGAACTGATGAATCTTTTTTAAAAATCTTACATATTGGGCACTGAATATAATTCAGTCAATTTGTATACTTGACAATAAACCATAATTCTAAATTATTGCATAATGTAAAGCAGTAAGTGTACAATTCAGGCACATTGTGACAAGTTACACAACATTTATCGTTTAAGCTTATCAACTGAAAGTAGATGTTATATAATAATAAGAAATTATTTAAAATACAACATATCTATATTGAAATAAATAGATTCACATAGTTTACTTTGTAATTAAATCTCTCTCTCTCTCTCTCTCTCTCTCTTGGTATATGTAAAACACACATTACTGCTGTTTATGACTTAATTTCAGTTCATGTATTCCTGTTATTGTATTAAAGTTCTTAGTGTCCTTGAACTCAATGACCTTGCCTCAATTTGATTAACTAACCTCGTTCCCCTTGAAGGACAGGTCGAGGGGTCGGCTGTTGATCTCGGTCAGACACCAGTAACAGAACTCGCTGCCCACCAGTACTGAGCGCGCTCGCTGCTGTAGTCCGTGCTTTGCTGCCAATCCATTAGGATCGACGTACACAATCTGATAATATAAAAATTATAGTCAAACCTTGAAATTTTAAATTCCTTGGGCCAAGTTTAAACTTTGAGGAATCCAAGAATTCTAAATAATATCATACTAAAGAATAAATTTCATAAAGAGAAAGTGGTTGGCATCTCTTAAATCTAGTATAAACATCATTGAGATGGTAACCATCTCAAAGGGCCCTATTTTAATAAGGACAGTAGGAGAAGAAGCATTATAGAGGACTTCCGACTTAGAAATTTAGTTCAAGATAAATAGGCTTGGTCCAATACAAGGATATTGCACAGAAATCTGCTATGACCTCTAAAGGCATTCTGTGGGTAAAATATGAGTCAAATTGGGCTAAAGGGAAAAAAAATATTTTTTTGACAAGTCAGATGGACAGACAGATTGATGGATCACATTTAGAGCCAAACTGGACCAAGGGTAGAAAAAATATGCCCCAAACATTTTTTTTAGTCAAATGGATCGATTGCGACAAATAGAGTTGGATCACTTTTGGGTGCCCACATAGCAAGGCCCTTTTTAATGGGTGTACAGCAAAACCAGTACATATTTGATTGGGTACCTTTGAAGTTCCTCCATCTCTCTGAATTCCTATTGGTTGTTTGGTCTCCTGTCGATGTATTGCTATCACCTGAGCATATGGCAGTCTCTGCACCGTCAACATCACGGAATCCTCGGCACTCTTGTACATTTTTTGAGCATCTGCACTATTTTTAACTCTTTTATCGTTGATTTTTAGCAGCTGGTCTCCAATGTGTATTTTGTCATTCAAACGAGGGCAGGTCTTCATATCCCAGCCAGCAACCCTGTAAAGAAAAAATATACAAGGCTAATAAAAACACTAGAAATACAATATTGACATAAATATTGGGCATTTTGCAACTTCAAATTTGTTGAAAAACTACCAATATTGACTTTAATCAATGTTTACACATTTCATTCAGCCTGTGGTCTGTGACCTGGACATTGTTATTCTATTACTTACCAGGCTTTTTCAAACAAGATGTCATCTATTTTGCAAACTCAGTTAAGTCACCCTAACCCTAAGCTGCTTTTCCCCCACTACTTGATGTTAATTTAAGTCTCTTTATTCTTATACAATTTCCTCAGTTGTGATCTACTTATGTCACCATACCTCTAACCCTTTGCCACTTAATTTCATCACTCCTTGAAGATAATTTATGTCACCTTGTTTCTAAGTGTTAACAGTTTATTTACTCTATGTTCTATGAACAAGACCTTGTAGTCACATGTAATTCGAGTATACCCACCAGACTTTCTCGAAGCAGTCGACCAGCGCGATCTTTGTTCCGGTCGGTCGGTTGATGGTGACGTTGATGGAGGGGTGGCGCTGCTCCTGCTGTAGGATCTCCACCTGGCTCTGTTTGAGGGGCACCACATTGATGACCCCCACTGTCTGACTGATCCGCTGGCGCTCCTGAAGTGACTGCTGTCTGACCACTGAACCTTCAACAACAAACAATACCGTGGTTTCATTAATATTCAAGGGTATCAATTTACATGGATAAAGTGAAAATCACAGTTTCAAGGATAGGTTAATTCGTGGCCAATGACCATATCAATACAAAATGTTAATAGAAATTGCACTTCAACGAATATTTAATTTCGTGGATCAAGTTAACAACGAAATCCACGAAAATTGATATTCAATGAATATTGATGAAACCACGTACAGTACGTACCGGTAACTTAATTTTTTTTCCCTATATATAAATAAATCTTCAAACCATTAACAGGTGTCTTAATATGCAGCATCAATTTCCTTACATGTACAATATATTAGGCCAATAAAATATAAGTTTTAGTTTCTGGTGCTCCCGTACATAGCAACTAAGGTCTGACCATCTTAATAAACAGGTGTCTTAATGCACACGTCAATTACCAAAACAATTTTTTTTTTACTTGTACATAATAACTTAATGTTTTGCCTAGAATCAATAACTTTACTTAAAAATGTATAATAGTGTTGAGTCTGTTGACATTTTTTCCATACATCATTAAATCTTTCTGCTACTACTCAGCAAAGTGTCTATTTATAAGTATATACTGTAAACCAACTTTTTAAAATTATTTCCATTCCAAAATTTTTTGTGAGGTTTAATTGCAAGAGCCTTGTCTTTGCAAATATATCTCACTGCTAACCAGTCTTTGTGGTATGGGTGTAAGTGACGACATGGGTGTGGATAAAGCTAAATTGATTGTGAAAATTAGATGACGTGAACCAGTTTATCTCTGTTAAATCGCAAAATAAAGTTGTCTTGAATAAAGGTATTAAAATGGTTGGTTTTTAGTATTTTATACAAGGAGTTTCTACCCCATTAGTTTTGTAGGAATTGCTGTCTGCATGACCACTGAACAGATGTTTTGATATTAATAAATGTTCATGTGTTTTTCTGCGAGTATATATTATACAGACAGAATTTCAAAACAAAACACATTTGTTTTGTTGGGTAATTAAATTTCAAATATAGCTAGTTTAAAATGGCAATTTGTATTTCTTAAACTGGGCATTTGAAAAATGTGATTGGGCATGAAATATACAAAGGGCAAAAAATTTACCCTGCATACAGTATGTTTATTGCTTTGTACTCATGACTCACTTTTTGGTCGTACAGGGGCATCATCTTGCGTAATCTGGGCTCTCTCTTCAGCATTGTGGTAGCTCTTGGACTTGTTCAGATAGGGCTTCATCGACAAGCGAGGAGGGGGCCTGGGTGGCTGACCATTCATACCTGTAGCATCTTCGTACTCTTCGCTGTCATCGTTGCAGTCCCCAGCAGCTGTTGGTTCAGATTTACCTGGCTTGAACTTAAAAGACTGCTGGGGTGGAGAATTAACCCCTCTCCCCTCTGTCCTCTGGGGTACCTGCCCCCGGGGAGGGGGAAGTTGAGGAATATCCCCCCTTTCCTCAGGTTTAATGGTCACGAATGCGTAATCTGTTGGAGGGGGGATGTTTTTTCGTTTGGGGGGAAGAGGTTGCACTGAATAAAAGTTGCCTTTATCTGGGTCCTCAGGGTTACTTGTGGGTAGATCTGAAAGACTTCTCGCATGTCCACTGGGTTTAGGCGGAACCCTGCAAGGTATATTTTCCTGTGACAAAACTTCCTGTAAAGTTCTCCTTACCGGTAAGGATTCCAGTGGAGGGGGGATAGGGCTGGGGCCCTCGGGGGTCCTGGACTCTCTAGAGTTTCTGTTTGAGTGCGGTGGGGACAAAACGTTTGATTCTTTCTTGTTTCTTGGCGGTTTTTCTGGACTAGAGCATTTTGGAGATTCGCTGCCGTTTTGCCTTGGAGGGGGCAAACTGGGGACACTTTCCATATTGACCTCAGAATTCTGGGAATCTAATCCTCCGGGAAAGGGTGCATATAAATTCTCCTCTTTGGACGATGAATTTCGAGATTCTTCAAAAACACTACCACTGTCTCTATTTGTTGAACTAGCTTCACTTTTACCACTAAGTCGCTTTTCGTCACTACTTGATGGTAAAGATACTCTAGTCTTCTTTGTGTCACGTGACATATCCTCATAATCGAACGAATTTGGATCGCTAGCATCAGATCTGATAGCTTGGTAGCCATCATCAAGACTATGCAAGTTAGTAGACTCTTTGGTTAAAGTTCTGTTCTTATCAGAGTCAGCCATGGATAAATACGGGTTACTTTCAAGTAATAGAAGGTCCTCATCCGATGGAAATTTTGCTACGTCGTAGTTATCGTCATCCATATCCAGATTGGTAGGGGTGGTGGGATTATCACCGCTACACATCCGAGGCCTTCTGACAATACTATACTGATCCGATCTCTTCAGGTTTTCCGGATTATGGCTTTCCTTTTTACTGTTCTTTCTCGGATGTGGATGGGACAATAAATTCAATCCCAAATCCAAAGGTTTGTCGGGATGGTAGTTTTCGTAGATGTTGAATGACGCAGGGTAGTTGATCATGGAAACGGGGCGCACTGGTTGTGGGGTTGGACTTCTTCTAATTCCAAGGTCATCGCGGAATCGACGCTGCACTGCTGGGGATTTCTCGAGTTTTTTATTGTTTACGAAAAAGTCCTCCGCCACAAAGTCTTCGTCACCCGTGGTATCCGGTTCACTAGCACTGGAATCCGAGTCGCCATGGTGTTTCACATGTCTTGGTTTTCCTAAAAGTTTAAGACGTTTACAGTTTAAAATGCATTCTTTTAAGTTGCTGTGTTAGCCACTTTTATGTAGGTATGAAATAAATGTTTTAAAAATCAACATGTTGATAAAAAGCCCAGAAGTCGAGAACAATGACATTTTGCTTATACAGTCAAACTTCGTTATCTTGAACTAGATGGGACTGTTAAAAAACTTCAAGATATCCGAGTATTCGAGATATCAAGGGTAAAATACTTACAAAATAGGTGGTTGGGACTTACAAATCACTTCAACATATATCCATTGTATTCAAGATATCGAAGTTCAACTGTACATATATAAGTATAAATTATAATATCAGAGCAGCGTTTTTTTTTCATGAATTTTCTAATATAATCAGGCATGAAAATACAAGTTTGTAAAATTATCATATGATGATAGAATGTGGCCTGAATACAAGCAAAAACCACCATGGTTACTTTTTGATGACAGAACATATTAGCTACAGTACTGCAAACCAACTTTTATTTGCGGCAACTTATTCTCGCAATCAATCAAGATGTAGATTTTCTGGAAAATAAAATACCAGAGGCATTTGAGGACTGGTTTAAGCAAGAAAAATTCCGGGTGATGAGGCTCTTGTGAACCTCACGAAAATTTCTGACGTCAGAATAAAAGTTGGGTTTACAGTAAGTAAATTAAATGTAGCTCCAGTTAAGTGCTGAAAGTGTCGAACAGCAATTCTTTAATTCAGTTGATGTTCCCAGAAATGTGAATTATTACCAGTCTGAGAACATTCTACCACAAAAAATGGTTTCCATATATAGTTTTCCATATATAGTGAACTGCAAATAGCATGAACTCTACAGTGATCTTCAAAGCAACTTCAATCATTGCAGAATAATTAGTGTTAGCCATTCCATCGGATTTCAGAAAATGAATTACAATGTTCTTTCATTAAATATTTTAATTAAATGTAGCACTGAGATGCATGATCATATTATTCAATGAAATCATCAGGCTTGAGAGAATATTTTTCAGAGGATGCTAGCATTGCTACATACATACCCGTATAAATCAAAGTTAAGAATGTTAGTCAGCGAGACGGCAAAACCAGAGCAATACTACGCCAGTCTAAAGGGAAAAAAAGGAGCCTTCAGAGAATCTAACACAAAATAAACCTTTGTTTGATTGTTTCACGTGGTGATGATCATCTCTGATCCAGGCGGCATCGCTATACTCTGGGTCGCTATCTATGTCTCCCTCCGTTCCAATGTCGTCCGGAATCGACCTACATACTCCGTCCTCCGGAAAAGAGTTACACACATCCTCATCCGACGTGGATGAGCTTTGAGCGGCAAAGATCAGAGACTCTCTCAGTCCAGCTGAAGCGTTCTGTAAATTACCTGAATTACGAAGAGTGTCCATGAGACTTGACTGACTCTCAAAGATATCTTCCTTCTCCGAGCCCCCAGAGGAAGCACCCTGATTACTTGTGGGAAGAGGGGGCAGTGCCTCAGCTCCCAGGGGTTCTGGCGAGTCTGGGGGTGTCACTGGGAGGCTCTTCCTGGGGGGCCGTTTTATAGGGTAAGCACTGTAAACATGTTCACTGCTTGTTTTTCTCTGAAAAAACAAAGTGTCATAAGAATGTAGGTAATACCACATGTAGTAGATTCTTCATTTTTTGGAGGGGTGGAGGGGGGAGGGGGGAGAGGCATCTACCTTAGTAGTTATCTAGCTTGTCTTTATCTAATACAGTTCTATATTAAAAAAAACAATCCCCTTTCTCTGTGGTCATACTTAGAATAAAAGTGGTAGTATTTTCTCTCTCTCTCTCTCTCTCTCTCCCCTTAATAATATAAAATATAGGGGGGAAAGTTTATTTATGCGTGGGGAAAATTTTCACTAGTTACGCAGTAAGCTTAAATCTGTGTAAAATACCCCCGCGCATAAATAACCACTTTCACAGCACCTAAAAAAATTTGAATCTTCAGGTACCACATTTAAGAAAGCTTAGGTAAAAATTAAAATACTATTAGCTACACAAATAGGTATTTGGTTTTAGTAAAAGAAGATTTTTAAAACACCCTTCCCATTGTCATTCTTTCCCAATTGTTTTTCCCGTGAAAGAGGACTTAAATAACTATTTCATTTAAACAAAGCCTTCACCTAGGAATGCTTTGTGTCAAGTTTGATTGAAATTAGGTCAGCGGTTCTGAAGAAGAATTCATAATCATATGTTCATGGTTAACATATGAACAGACAGACACACAAACAGATGCCAGAAAAAGTGATCAGAAAAGCTTACTAAAACTTTTAGATCATGTGTGTTAAAAATACATACAAGGTTTCCAAAGGCATGTAGAGTTCTTTCTAGTATCCTGCACCAAGAAAGCATACTGTCTCTGAAACAAATATACAACTAGATGTAACTGCATGGTATTCTGTCCCATTTTATCTATAAACTATATAAATTTGGTTGTGTGTTCTGTTAATAAAACATTTTTTAATGGAAAGTGGCTAATCCACTAAATCAAATACCAGCTGGTTCATTGCTTTTCATGTGTATATACATAATATATGTAATTATAAGTCAAAAAGACTCGCATTCAGAAATCTATGCTAACCTATGGACAAATCAATTTTCTACCAATCAACTACCTTCGCTAGCCAAGAGTTTTGGGTCCACTCCACTCATCATAAAATTATGGGGATCAGAGTGAACCGAAAAATGCTCGGCTAGCGAAGATGGTGCACATGGAGTGGACCAAAACGTCTTTGCAAAGACGTTTCATTCCACTCCATGTGCACCATCCATAAGATTATAGTAGGCAGAGGATTAAAAACCCTTGGCTAGCAAAGATGCCAAATAATGTACAGTCACTCCAAATATAATATGTTAACAGCATTTCATAAACATAAGATGAACAGAAACTTGTACCTGTTATCAGCCGTTAGTTCCAGGATTCTGTCCTCCAGGAAGATACAGAACGTCCAGACTTTGTTGAGTCGCCCCATCGTGTAAGTGATGCGTTTACAGTTAGCCATGCAGAAGGAATGAATTGGCTCCCCTGAAAAGGCGCTCTCCTCTTTGTCATAGTATTCTAGAAACGGAATCCCCATCTTCATTCCAAATACATACCATCTCTGGGGTTCAAACAACTGAAAAAAAATTATTTACATTACTATCATTTATTTTAAAGGTACATTATTATCATTTATTTAAAAGGTACAATGTATGTACAGTTAAAAACTCACTTTGTCCATAAACAAATATTTACATTCAGTGTAAATATATTTCCCCTTATGTTTGCATTGAAAATCTGCGGCGTTCAATTTTCTATGAATACACTTTCAATTGATATTTTAAGCGCCATGAGCACGTCTTCATGTGTTTTGAGTATACATATTTTTGTAAGATTAAATGAAACTTTCAATCTCACATACTGTGAAATCATTTAAATTCGTGGGGACCAATTTTCGTGGATTGAGGATTTTTTGGTTATTCGTGGGGATGTAATTTCGTGGAAGCTTCGATGTTTAGCTTCAGTAAGAAAACTAACCCTTTCAAAATTTGTTTTTGTGGAGGATTTAAATTTGTGGTGACTAAGTGCTGATTTCTTTCTCAAACCCAACATGTTGGGTTGCCGCACGGTAACGTCGGCTATTCCATACCCAATATGTTGGGTCGCCGCACACAATGTCACGTGGAACATATCGAAAACCGGGGAGCGGACTGAAGTTCTAATTTTAATTAATTAATTTAATTATATTGTCACTATTTCATATTCTTGCCATTTGATACAAAACAGCAGACTTGCAAAAATAAGTACATGAACTCGCCTAAAATTAATGATATTGAATCTGCAGCATTGATTTTTCATCTTTAATTCACAATGAATTGTGTCTTTTGATCAAGTTAACAATACTTCATTGACTTTATCATTGAAAGTTATATCTATTTCCACAAAAATCTCTGAATCACATATCCGATAATTTTAGATTTTCAAAGTACCAGTAGTTTATTAAAAAAAAAAACACACAACAAATATATATGCTTGCCATATACCGGTATGCATCTTAACAGCTTACGTGCAGATTTAGGTACAAGTTTACATTAAAGATCTACATGTCATATAATTTTTTAAAAACATATACTTTGGTTTCCTTCCTCGTCTCATATCAGCAAAAAAATATACACATAAACATGCATGCTTGTAAATATCTATCAAAAGATCTTAGTGTCTTTAGAAAGTCTGGAGTATACATAACAGGAAAATTTCAACCCACACGCGGTATGTAACAGCAGATATGGGACCAGAAAAAAAATTAAGATAGTATGAAAATAATTTCATATATAAACACACATATTATAACTGCATGAATCATACATGAAATTTCTTTCATTGGAAAGGGTTGAATTTGAGGTGGAATATGTAAAATATTGTTCTGTGTTTTCCCATGCTTGTATAGTTTTTTTTTTTTTGGTTTTCTTTGTTTTTTTTTCTGGAGTGTGGGAAGGGGTCTTTGTCCCTTTTTTCTGATTTTTGTGGTTGAATGATACAATGAATTTTGTTGTGAAATAGCTTGAACTAGGAAGTAAGACCGTACTAAAATAGCGCAAGTGCTAATTTGGGTCTTGTATATCTGTATATATACATAAATGTACCGGTACATAACAGTGTTGCACATCGTCCTTACGAACAAATATATCAACATTTATCATTTTCAGGAAGAAAAAAAAACAACCACAAAATTAATGCATGCAGGTGGATTAATTACATTAATTCTTCCTGTCTGCAGCTAGCTTATAATCAGAAGAAAAAAAGCATGGACTCGAAAACCAATCTCTTATAAAGAAATAACGGCTGCATGGTACTTTATTGTAAATTTAAATGTGCTTATTCACGAAAATACAATATGAACTCAATTTCCTTGTCAAATCTCCATACAAAGTGTGTGCTTTGATAAAATAGCAACATATCAATATTGAAAGCATGCATTCATGGGTATGAATAGACAGGTGTAAGGTTTCCAAATATTTTAATATTTTCCTGATTTAAACCATATTATTAAATTTACATATTTCAGCAAAGACTTCTATTGTATTGCAGAAACTATTTAAGGAATAAGGAATCATTCTTTGAGTATTATGAGGTGATGATTTCGGTCGGGGCATGATCAAAACCAATAAAGTCCGAAGGGCTTTATGATAGATTTGATCACGCCCCGACCGAAATTATCACCTCATAATATTCAAAGAATGATAAACAAAAATGATTCCTTATTACTTATATTTATATAATTTTAAGCCTTGTACGATTAAATATTTAAATATAAATAAGCAAACCCCGCTGGCGCCTCAATTTGGCGTCATTTGAAGTTATGGGTTATATAGTACAAAATATACCTAGTGTTATCACAGGCAAAGACACTGGAAAATGTAAATATGTATAACTATAAACCAAGAAACAAATGAATTACGTATAATACTGCAAAAAGTTTTAATTGTTTTCTACAACAAGCTGCTACTGGGTCTCTCAGTAATTATTCAAGTCTTGTGCAACATTTGCATAATGTACTTGTACCAGTATGTAAAATGCACAAAATGTACAGAAATGAATCACGGCCACTTAGAACATTAACTGATAACACCTCAGTATCCTTCCTGTTACATGACGCACATTGTAAAAGAATAAAATCTGTCACCCACCAAAAACAAAACTCTGAATATAGCACAAGCTCTTTGGGCTGCATATTTTTTTTTCATAATTACATGAATTGGTCCAGTGGATCTAATTATAATTTTTTTTTGAATGACCAATAAAAAATCTTGTTGCAAGTGACCATGCAGTGACAAACAAAAATTTAATATTTCTAGCCCTGCATGCAACAGGCATACTATCCGATGAATTTGGAAGATTTTCTTAAGTAAATCTATAAATATATTTCAAATGCAAATGAGAAAAAGAAAATTGGTGGAGAGAGAGAGAGAGAGAGAGAGAGAGAGATTTTATCAAACGAAAGAGAGTGAGCGATTGTCTATATATAAAGTGCACACACAGATAAAAACCATTGACTTTGTGCACTGTACCTATCTATTAAAAATGGGATTATTTCTTAAAAGCAATTTATGCAATGCAACCACATAGCTTTCAGTTAATAGCAGAATCAATAGCTCATAGCTGTCCTTTGTACATATACATGTATATAGATCAAAATGTACCTAACACCTGTTCATGTCAACAAATAAACACCCCAAATAGTTAATTAATGTTTCCTGTACATGTACTTAGAAGTCAGTGACAATGCATGTCACTGCATGTATTCATTCCCATCATATCTTCCTTAGACCATTTAAACATTTTCAGAGAGTAATTTGAATATGATAGGACATATTTAATATAAACTATTAGAATTCTAACTGTTCATAAAACAAACATAATTATACGTTTGGAACGTTATTGGTTATTTTTAGTCTCCAAAAGCTTTTTTTGTTTTTTATATATTTTAGATAAATGTTCTCAATTTAGATCAAACATATATAATTCATATGAGAATTCTACTATTTCATGAATAGCATGTTAAGTCAAAGATTTTAATAACGCGTGGCATTCAATTTGTCTGCACCGCTTGGTGTGTTACAGGACCGACGACATCCAAAAATAAGCATTCAATGCTTATATCTATATTCATACTGATGTCTTTTTGTATGAAATATATGTGTATTGTCGCTGTAAAGCCATTATATACACTCTCAGTCAGGGATATGAAACATATATGGAACAGCCATATTAACATGTTATTTAGTTCGCTTCCGCATCTAAAAAGATAGTGCCAGAAACTGTAGAAATAGGTATAGTTTAATGATTATTTTTCAAAAGTATATATCAAATTGGTTTTGTAAGATTGATCGTTTCGTTTAATATTACAAAAATAAATATACTCAAAACACATTAAGACGTTTAATTAATATTTGTGCACATGGCGCATGAATTATCAAGGTGTATTCATAGAAAATTGAACATCGCGGATTTCCAATGCAAACATAAGGGGACATATACACTGAATGTAAATGTTGTGGTATGGGACACCTCCATGCTGTGACATATTGTGTATCGAAATAAACAATAAAATGAAATGTAAATATAAAAGTAGTTTCTTTCCTGATATTGTCACATTACAGCATAGCGCAGTGGGTTAGAGGGTTTACTACGAATCTGTAAGTCATGAGTTCGAATCCCACTGGGGTTTTACATGTTTTACTTCTCCAAATTTTTTCAAAAGCTATATTTTTTGGTTAAATATTGTAAAATATGAAAATTCTAAACCGGTGAAAGTATTTTAATTATAATGTACTTTAATCCACATTAATATTGACAGATGTCCCATACCACCTTAATTTTATTTGATTTGAACATATTTTATTATGTGTCAATAAAATAAATGGATTAGACAGCTAGCAGACATTACCTATAAATTAAGCCTTCTCAATTGAGACTTTGTAAGGTCATAAAGATAAAGCTGGTATTTCTTTTACTGCATAACCCTTACCAAAGTAAAATTATTGCTGCAACAATGCGGCAATATTGCGACAATATTGCAGCAACACATTTTTGTTACCAGAAACCAGATTTTGAGACAAGAGAATTGTTGCCGCTTATAGCTGTATAACAACTTCTGGTAATATTCTGCCATTTATACTGCTGGAGTGTTGCCGCTAGCAGCAATAACTTCTGGCAACATTCTGGCAATGAATACATGTACTATATTATGTCCTGATGTAAAGCTGTTCTGACTACTCCTCGAGTTGTACCTGTTTTATACTGGTGGCAAAACTGGCCCCGGTCGAGGACGGGGAGGTTGGGTGAGCCTTCTTCAGGTACCCCTGTTTGATGATATTATCCATGCTCATGGTGAAGCAGCAATGGCACTGAAAAGAGATGGCAATAAACTGTAACGCAGTTATACACGAGAAGTTCACATTCCATGTTACAGTAATATATTAAATCTTTTGGATCTGAATCAACTTTATGATGAAGCAAAGATGGCACTGAAAAGAGAAGACAATGAACTAATTAAAGTGTATTATATAATTATGTGTAATTCATAAAGCATAATATAAATTACATGTATATTGTAAATCTGAATCACTTTCACTGTTAAACATTGTTAAACATATACCTATTATATATTTTTATCTATTTAAGGAATAAGAAAAGAATGATTCCTTATTATTACTTATATTATATAAATTATATAATTTTCAGCAGTTGTACGATTAATATTAAAATAGTCATTGATGACATGCGCGGATCAAGAAAATTTTTCCTGGGGGAGGGGGGGTCCAACGGTTATTTGAGTTTGCCAGGGGGGGGGGTCCGAGGCATATTTTTGGTAATTTTATAATGTAAATTAAAGATATTTGAATTTTGCAGGAGGGTCTGGACCCCCCTGACCCCCTCCCCCCAAAATCAATTGCAATTTGTAGTGTTATCTCAGACAAAGACAATGGGAAGTGTAAATTTTATGTAATACAATAAATGTACAATTTTTATTTTCAATCCTCTAGCTAAAAAGAAGGTACAGTTTCCTTCAATATTTGCCCTAAAATTCAAAAGTTGTTTAAATCTCATAAAAATACACATATGCTATCTTGAACATGTGTGTATATAGAGTACCAAGTTATACACTTTTATCTTGTTTCGAACAATAATTATGACTTCAACATTTTGGCATATTTTTAAGATTTGGTAAAAAATGATGAAAAATGGCACATTTTCTCATAGTTTTTCGAAGAGGAAAATGTGTCCGCAGCCGTCGCCCACAACGAAATTAATATATTTTATGTGATATCACATGATAAAGTTATTATGCGAGTTTCATCGTGGGCGACAGCTGCGGACAATTGGTTATATAAAAACAAAAATTTTCAATAAAAAAAATATCTGATTACGGTACTTAAGTTTGATCATTATTCTTCGAGTAACAATTTTCATGAATATCTTTGTTGAACAGATCGATGTTCATAAATTGAATGTTCATTGAAGAGTAAGAAAGTTTCTTAGAAACATGACAACACTTGGTAGTGGTATATACGGCCATTGTCCACCAAATAACATACATGCCATTATATCTTTTAAACCATGTGTCTTTAAAAATCTAAAAAATATTTATGCTTACAAATTTTGAAAAATCCAGTGTTTTAATTCTAGAAAATGCAATAATCGTTTATACACATGTGAAGTCCACTAGAGAAAACATGTATCATGTTGAAGAGTGTTTCCAGGTAATTTGTGGTCAAAACCTTAATTGAGTAATAATTAACACTTCATATCTGATATTTCAGTCAGGGGTGTGACTGAAAGCTCATTGCAAAATGATGATTTCTAATCATAAAACTGATTTCAAGTAATTACTGAAATTCATCTTTTTTTTTTTTAAATGATGAAAAACACTCATAACTATTTTGAGTTTATTTTAAAATATGGAGTGACCTCTGAAAATAAGTATGACTGTATTCCATCATTTGTTATCAATTTGGTAAGTCTGAAGGGCGCACTTAATTATCTCGTTTGTTTTATGGGGCAAACTAATTTATTTTGGTTTCAGTTGTTTGTCAAGATGTTTCTTGATCTACACATGGGACCATAGCAGGATAGTGTACTATATCTCATTACTGAAATAAATGGGAAGAAGAATTGACTTAGTAATGGAATTATGACGAAAACAATTAAGTCATATTTACAAAATTAATAAAGATATGTACATTATGTAGTTACATGTAGTACCAATGACAGTAACCAGTTATTTTTCAATATGATGGATTTCAGTCACACCCCCTGACTGTATTTTCTAATGTGCATGACCTAGATTAATAGCTCTTTTACAATATGAGAAAGTTGAGCTAAAAGAAGCAGAATTTAAGCTTTAATTAATCTAGACTTAATTGTTTACTATGTTTTATAAATTTTACATATACAGTACATCATCAAAATAAATTATAGTGTCCACACATTACTAGTCTGAGCTGACAAAGTATTTTTTAAATAGAATTACTCCCTGACCCCCATTTTAGTTATAGATTGATTGAATTTTTAACTGTCTCAGGACTGGCTCTGGGCCATAAAAATTTAAGACAGGATATTGTCAGATAATGGTAAACAAAGCAGGTTTAATTTTTTGGCATAGCGGGTCTTTGAGAGAAAGATTGAAGATAAGCTCACTTTTGATCTCAGTCTAATTTTTACAAAAGGTACATATGATATAGCAAAAAATAGAGACTGGGATATCTGTTATATCAATTGATGCTCTCAATTAAGAGGGCTGGATGGTCGTGGCCATTTTTAGACTGTATTGATCTCCTTGAGAAGAAGAGTTCTGATGATATAAAGACACAGGAAAATACTCAAATTAAAAAGCTGAAAAAAATGTATTCTTTCCTTTCTATATACTAAATAATATTTTATAGTTATAACAAATCATATCTGAAATTTTAAGGCAGGTCTGATGGCTAAATTGTTGACCTGACCTCAACGAAGTCACCTTTACAAAGATAATGACACTGCATACATATTGTAAGGATTCATTACAATGGAAACAATTTAGACTGATACCTGAGGCTCCTGGGCCATAAAACGTAGAGCTTACTTTTTATCCCAGTGTCACTTCTTTGCAACATGTAAGCTATATGTTCCCACTTTAAAAGTGAGACTGAAATCAAAAGTTAACTCATCTAGGTTTCATTCTCTCCATCCAACATTCTCATCAGTAAAACAAGATGTAATTATAATCGGGGCGATTATAAAGTCTCCCAAACGAACGAGGCTATCATATAGAGTAGGGATGACCCACATAGTTTCATGATGTTCCCAGGGGTCCTTTACTATATATCAGGGGAACTAACATGACCCAAGGAACAAGAATATATATGGTTTAGGGGTGGGGATCTCAACCGTTTTCAAGTTATTTGTGCACTTCCTGTTTGAGGGGGGTCAGGACCACCCTTGAGGCCCATGACCTACATACCATTTGATGGACCTTAACACAAGGAACAAGAATATATATGGTTTAGAGGTGGGGATATTAACCGTTTTCAAGATATTTGTGCACTTCCTGTTTGAGAGGGGGTCAAGACCAGCCCCAGGGCCCATGACCTTCATACCATTTGATGGCCCTTAACACAGGGAACAAGAATATATATGGTTTAGGGGTAGGGTTCTTAACCGTTTTCAAGATATTCTGGCACTGCCTGTTTGAGGTGGGAGAGGACCACCCCCGGGGCCCATGACATACATACTATTTGATGCCACTTAACACAAGGAACAAGAATATATATGGTTTAGGGGTTGGGATCTCGACCGTTTTTAAGATATTTGGGCCCTTCCAGTTTGAGGGGGTCAGGACCACCCCTGGGGCCCAAGACCTACATACCATTTGATGCTCCTTAACACATCAAACAAGATTATATATGGTTTAGGGGTCAGGATTCTACCAGTTTCTGAGATATATGGTCATTTCCAATTCCTGGGGGGTGGGGATGACCCCAGGGGTCAGATCTCATAAACCTTAAATATTGCCTGTAACAGTCAATATATGATTCTGAAAACCCTATATTATTATCTTTGTCCATTTTTAAGTTATAACCATTTACAATAGAGTCATCGATTTTTCCCATAAGGTTCAATGTTAGATCCCACACCCTTTTAACCCCCCAGAAAAGTGGTTGACCAACCCCAAATGAGAAAAATCAAACCAGCGTGCACATCAAAATATGCAGGCCTATAGTATTCTAGAGTTTTGTACAATTCTGTTCAGCCATCTTTGAGAAACACGACGGACAAGTTCAGAGCGAGAAAGAAGAAGAAGAAGAAGAAGGAGAAGAAGAAGAAGAACCGTACAAAAACAATAAGTCTCCAAACTTCGTTTGGGAGACTTAATTAAAAAGAGTAATTTGAAAAATCAAAGAGTGTAACTTGTCAACTGTCAAAAAAATGTGCAAAAACATTTGACACACATAATCTTTTATCATGATAATTGCAGGCGAGCATATTTTATGACAAAGGTTATTTACATGGTTATAGAGTATTTAAAATCTTGTTTTCCCTCGGACTGAAATGTCACATTTTCATTGGTTTAAACATGACACATGACTGCGGGATATATCGACCTCTATGTTCGTCTGGTTGGAATTTATATTCGGCAATATGGCCAATGCATCGCCTACTATCTCGACATTTCATTATATTTAATACAAAAAGGCAAGCCTTGCCGTCTATGAGACTGATCAACCCGATATATTACTGTAGTCAGTCAGTAACAAACCTAATAAGTAATCATGGTAATAATATTGGGCCATCTACTTTCATTTCACTAACAGTATGTCAATTCACTTGATCAGGCTTGCTTAATTTTCGTACGTTTTTTACCATTTCACTAGGTAAATTTAATTAATTGATATTTTGCATTATCAAACATAGAACTTGAAATAGCACTGCATGATAGTCCTGACCAAACGCAATGTTTGCTAGATATGTTTTTCGACGGAACATAGGTTGCCATTTTCTACAAATGCCTCTATCATCATGATCATGTTCATATAAAATTAGTCTATTATTTGACTGCGAATGGTCAGTACTACACTCAGTACTACACTTGGTATTGTTTGGTTCTTGTTTGATTCTTTTAAGTAATTTATAAAATTTTAAAGTGGCATGGTCATGATTTTGGTCAAAATTTATTTTTCCAATATTAATGTTTACAATGCTTCAGTAAGGCATTTTTAATAGGCAACCAAAATGTGTGTGTCATTTGTTGAGTTATAAGCGAGTTACAGAGCTTACAATTCTTTGCTATATGTAAGCAAAGCTTTTGTTTTCATTTTGAATGTTGAAGTGAAAATTCCAGTTTTTGACCTAAAATGAATGTGTTAAACATCAGAAACTGTTTCTTTATGCTTAAACTAAATAAGAAGATAGACAAATCAGCTTGAAAAAGGTTTTTTTTTTTTACTGGTATATTGAACCCATGTGCACAAAAACAGCTAGGGCACAAGCCTTGTTTACATGACAACGAATTGTGAGCCCTGTATCTTGCTTATAACTCTATGACTGACTCTCAAATTCAATTTATTCATTAAAAATGCATAATTCCTAAAGAATTGTAAATAATAAAAACAGAAAAATAGAGTTTGACCGAAATCATGATCATGCCCCTTTAACAAGATTGATCAAGCAAACAGACATTAATTAGTAGTGAAATATAGTTTATGTCTTCATGAGATGTATTCAGCTGATATCAAAAATATATAATGAATGAGTACATAAATTACTGCTTCAATAAATGCCAAACATTTTACAATAGAAAAACTTTAGCACTATCTTGAGAGTTTTGCATAAAATGACCCTTAAATTACAATGATGAAAGAGATTTTAACAGGTCCAGCACAATCTCCTGATTTAGCTATATAGCTTGAAAAAGCTATATAGCTTAATAAAGCTATTCAGAATAGCTTGATAAAGCTATTTATATGCTGTTTTTCACAAAAATGTTAATTATCAGAAATATACAAAAAATCGCAAGTTAATTACCGCTCATATTTATACCATGGACCATTAAAAAAGCAACCCTAATTAAATTTAGATTTCACACTGTTGCTTTTTAATACTTTTAAGCCAAAAATATATTTCCATTGTGTGGGTAACTGTCCACCCCCTTGTAACCAGTGAGGTGTGGATAAGTATGATTCTTTGCATTGTGCTCAATTATTACCAATCAATTATCTTGTTTACCATAACTGACCTTCTTTATATTTCATTCAAGAAGTAACTGTGAAGTCATGAATCAATTGCCCCAAAACTTCAAGAACTTTGAATGCAAAGTCTCTAAAAGAGACACAAATTGATGAGTAATCTTTACATGCATTGGTTACAGAACAGTTCAAAGTTTACAACTATCACTGTACTAAAGTGCGATTTTGTTTACAAGCTGAAAAAAGTACACATTTATGAAAATTGTATGACAAAATAGCTAAATCAAGCTATTTTGAATAGCTTTATCAAGCTATATAGCCTTTTCAAGCTATATAGCTAAATCAGGAGATTGTGCTGGACCTGTTTAAGATGAAGCCGAATAATTCTTGCATTCTACATAAACAATTTTAAACAATGTTTCCCAAAAAATGTTACGCAATACCTCATATGTCTAAAGCATAATGCCACAAAGAAATGGGCGCCGATCTTTTCAGACTCGTGGCCTTGTTAAGTCTAAAATTTACTTCCTCTTCTTGTATATTACTTCATCAAAACTTAAAATCGATTCACTGTTCACCATAGTTGCAAATGTCAGTGCAAACTGAATTTACCGATACCAATGAAAATTCAATCTTATTCACAAATATTATCCGTCGCAGTTTGTGTCACCAACTTCAATATGTGTAATTTCATTATCATAACATTTTCAACATTGAAACTGCAAGTAGCACTTTACTTCCGCAATCGATAAGCGCCATCTGTAAATATTGAATCAAGAACTGCAACTCTGGGAGTCCCAGAAAAATATATAGAATTTTTTTTTTACTAAAAGACTGGGACATTTAGTAAACAAAAAAAATTCTCTAAATTTTTCAGAGTCTGTCGAGGAAGCGCTTATGCATTTAATTAAGCTTCATTCTAGAGTTTAAAAAAAAATCGAAAAGTTACATCTATATAAAAACTCTTCAAGTTGATTTACTAAAAAATATTGCAAGATCAGCATTTTTTCCGATTATGTATCACCGGTATATTAATAAATATAGTGTATATTTCAAGAACGACGGATATTAAAATTAGACTTGTAAATCCGCTCGTTTATTGTCTACGATACGCTATAATAGTAACTGTATACCGTGTCGAAGATCAGTTGTTTTACAAGTATATTCTAATTAGACTACATATCATTTGTGCTTGTCCGAATATCAGATCTGACGACGGTTTAATCCTGGCTTTTTTAACGATTTCGATATTAATTTTACCTTCCTGGCAAGTAAAATAGGCCAGAATAATGTCAGATATTTCGGACTACATTTGTGCTTGTGCCCCCCCCCCCCCCCCCCCGCAGAATTTTGATTTAATGAAATCATTGGATATTAAAATTGTTAAAATCATATATGTGCGCGTGTTTGTTGGGGGGAAATTATTTCCAGTTCCAATTCATCCACACCCAAACAGTCATGATACAATACTTAATTAAAAAAGCATGCTTATGATTTTATGATAGATCAGTGTTGATTGGAATATGCACAATTAATTATCTATAGAATAGGCCAATCATCTCGCTTGAAACTATAGTTTAAATAGCAGGATATCGCAAACCAATTATGACTGATACTAGCGTACATGTAGTCACTAAGATTTTAGACTATATGTACACTAAATATGTTGACTCCTCACCAAAAGGATTGAATAAATACCAAATCATTTGCATCAATGAATTAAATAAATTAACATTTTTTTTCTTATTTTAAACTCTGATATTTTTTTTTCGTTAAACCAGAACAGAATATGCCGTGTATATTATAAGTGATATATTGGTTTTGGAATGGTATAATAATAAATTAGAATGCATGCAAGTTTAAATGTGAAAAGAAACTTGATAAACGAGTAGAAAGTTATTGATGTGTGTAAATTAATACAGAACAGGCACAGCTGGCTGATAAACGAATTGAATGAGCATATGTCTATTATTTTAACCTTTGAACAAATATCAAACATGTAAATACACAATGTAACTCACATATATAATTATAACTTCAGTTAAAACATATATTTTAGAAGACGCATGCGTATAAATAAAAATAGGCGCAGTCCGTTGCATTTAAAGCATACTATAGGGTGGGACATTAAATTCAGTAAGCACGGTAAGAGCGAGATCGAATAAATAAGCCTCAGATGTACGTGCATGCAGAACGCGAAAAACTATAAATTATACTCTAAAACATGCATCTTTTATACCCCCACCCCCCTCCCCTAAAGTCAAGATCAGTTACATAATTATTGTTCGGGTTTTGTGTTGGTTTTTTTTTCACTCTCTTAATTAGTAAGAACATGGGACTTGTTTCAGTGACTTTTTGGGCACCCTCACAATTAACGTCAGGAGTCCTGAGTCCATGCACTCGTGGCCACGAGTTTACTCAGGAGCCCACGAGTGGGCTCGGGACCCCTGACGTTAATTGTGATTGACATAAAACGTTTTATTATAATATAAGTAACAATATTCAGGAATGTTCGATCTAGACTTACCCATGTTCCACTCTTCACACAATATTTTTTCTATCCTTAGTCATATACATGTAACATACTATGTCGAACCGTTTTCAAATATATCACGTGCGTTGCACACATAATTCATACGCTTTATTATAACAATCGATGCAATGTTTTATTTTTAGATTTTAGAATCACGATTTTACACAAATTTTGCGGCGAACAAGGATGTTAGTTAAAAAGAATATATAAGTATATATATAAATGTAATTTTGCATGCATGATCGATGATTTGGGTTGTGTGTATACGTTATATTTCTATACATGTACATATGTATATCGAGTCGATCCTCCGACCTGGGCATGAAAATGGGATATACACATATATATAAGAAAACTCGTGTTAAGAGTTTAATGAAAAACAAATTTCATCCAGAAACTGTGGGATATATTTTTACTTCCTAGCGAGTTTTGTTTTTTTTCTGTATGCATTGATTTATACGCGACTTGGGAATGCATGCTTTGTGTTATGCTGTGATTTAAAAAAAAAGGGGGGGGGGTGTAATCAATTTATGAGTAGAATCTAATTAACAACAAACTCTCGCATTACACGTTCAGTTCCTCGTCGACATTTTTATATTTCTTCACTAAAAAAACTCCCAGTTTTGTTTAACTTTATTCCAACTCTAACTATCAAATCACCGATTTTTTTTTTAATAATTCAAACAGACAAATTATCATTTGAACTTCTAAATTTTTCATATTTGCTAAGAAAGGAGTTCTTTAAGTCATCGTTTTTATTCTTCTTTAAGTAATATTTTTATTCTCTAGTGAACAAAAAAAAAATGTAAATTTATTTATAATGGGGGAAAAAATTATCATAGATATCCGAAATAATTGATACCGCGCAGAGAGGTTTGTATTTTAGTGTGCAAGTACTGTTTCCTGTAATTTTAACAGCGTGAAGAAATCTAGTCACACACATACTGAACAAAATGCAACGGTTATGATAAGACGTTTAGCTTCCAGACTGCGTTCTTATATTTCAAAAATCATGAGTGAAGTCACCCCTGAATCGAATCTGGTAAATATTCATTCATTTCAATTATCCAAGTAACAGCCACAAATGCAGTCGGACTCGTATTCGTACTCAGACTCGGGAGTGAAATCAATAGTCTTGATTAATTCTGCACATTGCGATACGCCGCTTCAGTCTCTATACTTTAATATTATCTACAGTTATTTTTGTAATATTTCGAGAAAAAAACCTCTGTATCCTAACTCCTATATACATGGATTCTTTTCATAGAATTACAGTCAACAAAAAATTACACCCCCTTCCATCCGTACATCTTGTCTTGATGAAAGATAGTGATGGAGTCTGGTCAAGTCATACACAGACCAACTCGTATACAGGTCAACTTGTATACAAAAATTTCCATATAAACATCCAAAAGTCAGCTAGCTCGTATACAAAATTTCCCGGTATGCTAAACCGAAAGTTAACTCATAAACAAAAATTTCATATGTATATATAATCAAATATAATTTATGTCGAATATTGATAAATATAACAAATATTCTTGCAACAGATGATAGCATTTATAAGAAAAGATTATGTGTTACAGCAAAAGATGACTTTCATTGTCTAAAATGGTGATAAGTATCCATTTTCTGTAAAAAAGCTAACGATAATTACTCAAAAATATCTTGTATACAAGCTGACTTTTTGTTTTTTATGCGGAAAGTTTTATATACGAGTTGACCTGTATACGAGTTGGTCTGTTTACGACTTGACTGTAACATTTTGAAACACTTTGCACAGTTTTAATATCAAATCTAAGACACTGCTAAAAAAATAAATTTTCAAGCATTTTGCATTGCAAAAATAATCTGGCTTAGATTTGATATTAAAACTGCAAAGTGTTTCAAAATGTTTGGAATGGGTCCAAGATGTTAGATTTTTCCATTACTTCTAAAGGTTCTTTGAACATAAATAATATTGGCCTAAGAAGACAGATTTTCGTACCCAGTAGATGTAATTTTTAATTTTTTATAGAAAAGAAAGGCAGACCATGAACAAGACACTTCATCAAAAAAGACCAAAGACACAAAAAAGGTAAATTTTTCTCTTTAAAAAAATTTGTTGTTTATTTTCACGCAACCAGCATATTAAGTGTGCATAATTATACATAAAAATGTATAATATGCTTTAGCCACCAAATACATTTGTTTAAAAGTACCAATGCCATTGCTGAAAAAGTTTCAAATATCAAATGAATGCAGAGTTAAGAAGAAATACAGATAACAGGGTTCTTAAATTTACTCTTAGTACTAATTAATATTTAGATTATATAGTGTAACATGTATCTCTTCTTATCAATTTTCCATTTACTGTAAGTCTTGTCCATCTCTATGCGATATCCTAGGTTACCTTTTAATTATAGTGATAATTAGTTAATTGCCTGAACAGTTATAATTATTTAATATTATGTATTGCCTCTCCACGCTGAGGAGGTAGACATTTTCACTCCCCACACTGAGGAGGTACAGATAACTATAAAAGTTAGTAGGTGAAATTAGCTAGTTGTAGAAGTAGTAGGGCAGTGTATTAGAGAGATCAAGTAATTAGCAGTAGATACTATTGGATTTATACATGTACAAGATGTTCATATGTGGATTATTTCTCTTATGATGTGTGGATTATTTCTTATGTGAATTGTGTAGATTTTGTGAGTAGATACAGTGTATGTAAATAAATTAGTAAACTCTTTCAACGACCTTTCCATACAAGGATTTCATACATTCACTCGGACTAAAAAGTTAAATGTGTTGTAAATCAGCAATGTGCAGTCCACACCGTGACACGCAGAGCGGAGAACTGCGCTACAAATGCATGTCATTTATTTGCAGGAACAAGTTCCACAAATGCAAGGAAATCCAAATGTAAAGAGAAAAGTTGCAGTTTTGATTGCTTACAATGGCAAGGGGTACCATGGCATTCAAAGGTGGTTGTGATATTTCTACCAGTTTCACTAAGTCTTAATTGATACTTAGAGTAACTAACTCTTTATAAAATTTAACAGTATAAGGATGCATTTTATTTTGCAAAAAAAATTTCTGACAAAATGATTACTAGAATTAATTAACTACTTTTTGTGAAAATGCATGAATTATAGGAATTATAGTTCCTATTAGGTTGAATATTGAAATTCATGACTTTTTATGAAAATGGTATTTTATTAGTAAGATTATATATCATCATATATAAATTAAATTTCAATAAAAATTGTCAACGTACATTAACCTGGTAAACAATTAACTTTTCAGAAACCCACCATTCCCCTCAATAGAAGAAGAAATATTGAAAGCTCTCTTGGAAGTGAAGGCAATAACACAAGAACAGTACGATAAACCCAGCTTAGTAAGTACCCAAATGTATCTTCTTTCAGAAATTTCTTTTTGAACTAGTAAGTCTATCATTAAATGTATTAAGGTAGTACAAAACAGTATTCGAAAAACAAACACTTCGGAAATCCTCGCGCAAGTCAAACGTTTAGGAGATACAAATAAATGACGTACATCACATTCTACGTGTCTTATTATGACGTCACGCTGACCGTGCAAGAACTGTTCAAAAAATACTTTGTAACAAAGTGGGAAAGGGGGGTTTAAACTTCTTTTTAAAAATATCTAGTGGTGGAATTGTTTTGGTATTTACATAATATTATCTACATATTCCAACAATTTATATGATAGTTTTTCGTGGAATTTGAATAATAGGAATTTAAATAAAAACGGTATTTATTATGGCGAATAGCTCCAAAATAGGACCTTCTTGCATATACTTTGGACTGATTTTATTGGTACAAAAATTTATCAAAGTCAATAATTATTATTTTTTTAACGTTTAACGTGTCTTAGTCTTTTTGTTAATAGATATTTGCCAAAAAAAAAAAAATATTTTGACAATTTGGTTTTTTTAAATCATGTATTCTGATTAGCCTAGCCCTTTTCTAACAGGGTGTCGGAAGCCATAGTTGTGACCTACACTGTAGATTACGAGAAAACTAATGGTGGAATTTTTATAAAACTTTGTATATATATACAGTTCAATATGATTAACATTTGGTGCAATTTAAAAAAAAAAAATGAATTATGGGAAAAATTTACGCTATCTGTTTTGTACTACCTTAAAATATGCAGGACTCTTGACAGTACAATATTTTGTAAACAATTTGTACAATTGAGTAGTCCTTCCCTTTTAGTTTTCCCAATGTACATTATATGTGAATGTAATATAAAGAAATGCAATTTTTTGTGACTTCTTTGTCCAGTGTTGTATAATCATGCAGATGTAAAAATAAATTATGGATTTTTAGAACTTTATTGTGTGGTCTGACAGTATATTGTACACGGGTGGTAGATATTAAGCAGATTTTACCATGCAGCCTTTTAAATTATTTTGTATAGAATTGTTAATATATGGATCGAATTATTCTGTACCCCCATGCATAAACCCCAGATGACTTACTCTGACTCCTTTTCAGGTAAGTTTCCAGAGGGCAGCCAGAACAGACAAACATGTCTCCGCAGCAAGTAACATACTCTCATTAAAGATAAGTACATTGTACATCTTGACCAGGTCATATATGATTTTACATGTACATTTTCATCACTGATTTGAGAGTTTTCTCCCTTTTCTCATTTCAATATTGAAACTGAATGCATTTTGATTCTCTACCCATATTTGTACATATTTAAAATATTATAGAGAAAAAACAATAAGATTTATCACCTGTTTATATGTAATTATAAACTTTGATTGTGATGCAATCTTATTCAAAAGTTTTTAGCTCACCTGAACCGAAGGTTCAAGTGAGCTTTTCTGATCACCCGTTGTCCGTCGTCCGTTCGTCCGTCTGTCCGTCTGTAAACTTTTCACATTTTCGACTTCTTCTCTAAAACCACTGGGCCAAATTTAACCAAATTTGGTATAAAGCATCCTTATGGAAAGAGGATTATAAATTATTAAAATAAAGGGCACAGCCTTTTTTAAAAGGGAGATAATTGCGAAACAATAAGTATAGGGTGTGTGTCTTTAAAAATCTTCTTCTCAAGAACCACTTCACCAGAAACGCCAATATTTACACAAAAGCTAGTGTATATAGTGAAGATTCTAAATTGTAAAAATCGTGACCCTCGGACCAAAACAGGGGCCCTAGGCGGGGTTCAAAGTTTAACATAGAAATATACATAGAAAAATGTTTACAAGATTTACAAGATTTTTGTTCCATTTATTCAACTAAATTGTGCACCAAAAAACCCAACTGTGTCTCCCTGATTATTGACAACTCATGGCATAAGTATATAAGTTTGTTTAATCAAGAAATGACGGATGAATACGGTAAAGTGTCAAAAGCTTGTATATATAATGAAGATTCTAAATTGTAAAAATTGTGAGCCCTGGACAAAAAGTGGGGCCCTAGGCAGGGTTCAAAGTTTAACATACATGTATATAGGAAAATGTTTAAAAATCTTCTTCTCAAGACCTATAATGCAATAGTTTGGGATATTACAATGCATACATCCTTAAATAATGTAGATTCTAATTTGTAAAAATCATGACTCCCAGACTAATACTGGGGCACCAAGAGGGGTTCAAAATTTAACATTTTAAAAAATATATAGAAAACGTTTAAAAATGTTCTTCTTGAGAACTACAATGTTACAGTTTGTGGAATTACTATACATGCATCCCTGGCTTATGTAGATTCTTAATTGGTAAAATTGTGACCCCCGGACTAATACTGGGGCCCCAAGAGGGGTCAAAGTTTAATATAGAAATATATAGGTAACATGTTAAAAAATCTTCTTCTTGAGAACTACAATGCTACAAGTTGTGAGATTACTATGCATGCAACCTTGGATAATGTAGATTCGATAGTTTTAAATTAGTGACCCCTGGACTAATACTGGGGACCCAAGATGGGTTCAAAATTTAATGTAGAAGTATATATGGAAAATGTTTAAAAACCTTTTTCAAGAGAACTACAATGCTTCAATTTGTCAGATTACTAAGCATCCTTAAATAGTATAGATTCTAAATTATAAAAGCTGTGATCCTCGATCTAATACTGGGGCCCCAAGAGGGGTTCAAAGTTTAACATAGAAATATAGAGGGAAAATGTTTAAAAAAATTTTTCTAGAGAACTACAATGCTTCAACTTGTGAGATTACTATGCAAGCATCCTTAAATAATGTAGATGCTAAATTAATAAAGCTGTGACCACTGGATAAATACTGGGGCCACAAGAGCATACTTGCCAACCTCCAACATGTGAAAATCTGGTCATGACCAGATTTGGAAAGTAAAAAGGTCATAGCACGTAACGACATTCACGACACATTTACCATTGCATTTCAAAGGTATATACAACAGAAATATATATGTGTATTATGATGTTTATACAAAAGAAAAATGTATGTGTATTATTTTATCGCAAAGAAGCATTGTAACTAACTTTTGCTGATTTTGAATTTTGTAAAGTGATCTGACAGAAAATATGTTGTGTTCAGCTAAAAAATTTGCAAAAAAGAGTTTCTGCTACATCAACCTTGCTTTTGAACCCTGAAAACGATGGCATAAAATTTTCAAGTGACTTGAAAGACTTCTGTGCAGGAGCATATTTTACAAGACTTAGCGTTTTAGAATGTTTAGTTAGATCATTTTTTGAACCAGATCCAATATTCAAATGGGCATTACATAGAAAACAAAAAGCCTTGTTTTTTCCTTGATTACTGTAAATTCCTAATTAAACGCGAGGAATTAATTTCCACGTAAAATCGCGAGAGGCAACCCTCGTGGATTTTAAGATCTCGCTTTTATTTTTAAGACAGTTTTGAACTATAGGAAATTATAACAAAAAATTGGTGATCGCGATTTTATATTCTCGCAGTTTGATACAAAACAGCGAAATCGCGGAATTAAGTACTCGCGTAAAATAAGGAATTTACAGTACTTTGTTTTACCCATGGGAATTTCTTTTCCCAGATATGTTAATAGGTACAAAGATATCGTTTTCTTTTTGTTGGTTTGATTCCGCTTGCCCTGATAATGACCTCTGCCTATTCGAAGCCATAGCACTTAATGATTCAAACCCTCGGTTTGTCAAAACAACTCACAATAATTATTAACTCTCACCTTATAATTAACTAAACATTTTCCTGTTATAGCCATCGGCATTGTTTACGTAAATCCAAGCTCAGCTTGGGTTCATAACTGGAAGTCAACTGCGCAAGGTAATTTACAAACCAAATCTGGAAATCTGGAGATTTTCGGGTTGTTCGACAAAAATCGGGTGAAAAGCATGACCCGCCGGGTCATAAAAAATAATCGGGTGAAGGGTTGAAAAATCGGGTGTGACCCGATGAAATCGGGTCAGTTGGCAAGTATGCAAGAGGGGTTCCAAGTTTAACATAGAAATATATATGGGAAATGTTTTCAAAAAGTTTTTCTCGAGAACTATTGTTACAGTTTGTGAAATTACTATGCAAGGATCCTCAGATAGTGTAAATTCTAAATTGTTAAAGCCAACCATAAACCTCGGACCAATACTGGGGCCCCAGAAGGGGGGTTCAAAGTTTGAAATAGAAATAGCATATGCTACGAAATAGAATGTTACAAGAAACTGTTGTTCAGGTGAGCGATGTGGCCCATGGGCCTCTTGTTTTTATATGTTTCATTATATTAATCACTGACAGAAACTATATACATACACATATTGATTGTCAATTTTGAATTTCATTACATGGTGACAAATGTAGAAAACTTTTTGGACAATGTGAACAGGATATTGCCTGAACAGATCAGAATACTGGGTAATGTATTTGATTTCTTAAATTAAATCTTTATTTGGTCATTCAATTAAAATTGAAGATTTTTACTTTCAACGATAGAGTTTGTTGCATGAATGTTCTCTTAATAATACATCCTCTGATAATATAAAAACATAAAAGAATGTTATGATAAAAAAAAATAAAATTTTTTTTTTTTCATATCTATTCTTTTGATTACATCAATATTAATAAAGGAAAGAAATAAACAGCTACCCAATTTATACAAGTATAAACTGGGTTTTAGACAGTTTAATTTTTTTTTATCGATAAAGCTTTATAAACCACGATGAGATATAATTTTGTTCTGCTATAAAGTGTAGAAAGTAAAGTGATTTGACATGTGAGTGACATTAAATAATACAAAATTTGAATATCATGTTTTTTGACCTTAGTCTTAGTATTTTGTAGGCACCATTCTTAATGCAATGTTAAAAAAAGTTCAGTCAATCAAATACATGTAGCACATTACAACAAAAATCTTTTTTTTTTTTCTCAAGGTTTCAAGAGGACAACAAAAGGGTTTGATTGTAAGACACAGTGCACCGGCCGCACGTACATGTACGTTCTACCCACGTACGCTCTCGCACCTGTGGAAACGGTGAGGCACCATTGTTTGAAGAAAACAAATTACTAGTACATTGTACATACATGTACATATAATTATTTGTATTTTGACATACCATTTGTTCTTGGTTTGAACACAAAACTGCGTTTATTTTGGGGGAAAAAGCTTTTTGGTACAAATGTATTTTTAAATTTTCTCAAATATATAGTTTTGAAAATGAATGGTTGAGTTGAGTTGAACATATTTTATTGACTAATGATGTCAAAAGGATTGGACACAAGTTCCAAAAACTTAGAGAGTCCTCTCCTTGTTGTACATAATATATTACAATGCCATACAATGCCAGTTAACATTTATAACAGGTATAGTACACTTAATGAAATAGAAATAAATCTCTAGTTTTGAATGCTGTAATACTGTAATACTGTGCAATGAATGGTTACTGGTCCTATGTCATTGTAATGCCCTTAGAAAATTATTGGCATTGAAATATCTCAAAGATTCTTGACTTTTGGATAAAATGTTTTTAAAATATATCTCAGATTTTTGACTTTTGGATAAAAAAGTTTTTGTCCATTTGTTTACAGACTGTGACAGACAACTATCGAGTTACAGGTAATTTAACAGAAAGACAAAGAGGGAACACTTTGTATCTATATAGTTAGAACCATTTTAACAAGACCTTGGACTTTCAGCAGGATGTGACTGTCTATTTCTTGTGTCAAAGCAAGCTAAAAATGACGCTGGTTTCAAGCGAAATATACACCGATTTCGTAGTCTTTGCTCAAGAGCCAGACAAATCTTGTTAATTTCAAAGAGCCATGGTCTTTTTTACGTCACGTTGCCGTTTGACACAACTACCCAAAGTCCAAGGTCTTGTTAAAATGGTTCTTAACGTACAGTAAAACATAATTACATTGAACATTCACACTTACCTGGTACAGTGAAATCAGTTTCATTCCCCCAATATTGAAATTGTTTTACATGTATAAACTTATCATATAAAATGAATCAGAATTATAACCAATCAAAATTATTCTTTCTTGCACTTTAATGCTATAATCATGTTTTACTGTATATACACATGCAGTACATTGAAGCCAAATATTTTTTTGTAGATAATCACTGACAGATTAAAATTTAATTGATTTCTTTCACCTAGCACATGTACATGTACTTTTATTGAGTATCAAAAGAAAATGAAAGAAATTTTAATTTTAAAGCATTAAATAAATGATTGTGATAATGAGTCTTATTGAATAGAAATTTTATGTGAAAAGAAACCCTTGTCATGAACAGCTTAAAACACAGTTTTTTGTCTTTATGTTCAAGTTAACCCTGTGGTTATTCTGTTAGCAGAAAAGATTCAGTTAAGTCTTTTGGTCTGTGAGGTAATTTTCTAGTCTACCGTACTTAAGATACAGGTCACTAATAGGCAAGGAGTGAAGTTGGGATTTTGAAGCAAAATCTGCTGGTACATGTACATGTATTACTAGTCACTGTAATTCTGTCAGATCTCGGAATGAATTGTTTGTAAATTAAATATAAACAAGGTATTGTTGACATATCCAATTTTCTCTGCAGATGAAGTTCTCAATAGAGTCAATGAAGTTCTTAAACTTTATGTTGGCACCCACAACTTTCATAATTTTACTTCAGGCATGTAAGTATAATTTTTTTTTTAAATTTTAATTCACTTGTAACTCTAAAGCATTAATTAAAAGTATTGATCTTTATTATTTTCTCAGGCCAGAAATTACATATTAATATAATGCAATAAACAAATATATTTTAACTGCAAGGTTGAAAAAGGGGAATAACTCAACTTTTGAACTCAAAATTTATAATTGAGTTATCCATTGTTTAAACATAGCAATAGAATTACCATCAATGGCAGTATTTGACCTTTGACCTGTGGCATCAGCTGAGAAAAAAGAACATTAATTTCTCTTAGCCATACATGAAATATGTTGTTATAACTAGTGAAAATACCAGTAAGGATAAAATCCAGTATCTTTCTGTTGCAATGCAAGAAATAGAACCGTTTTAACAAGAGCTTGGACTTTGGGTAGTACGTGACAAACTCCGATTTGATGAAGGCGGGGTCTACTCGTGGTTAACTGTCCAGTCATTGGCTAATAGATATGAATACATTGAACGCAATGACACTCGTCCGACTTCATCCAGGGATGTATATTTCGCTGAAACAGCGTCAATTTCACACAGCAGAGCAGATCTTGGCAAACAACTTTCCGGTTTTGACAGTCTATGAATATTAATGAGCTTCTCTTAGCGAATTAGAAGAAAGGAGGTCAATTATTTGAAAGCTTGTTTTGATGAGCAAACTAGATAGTAACATCCCACCGAAAGTCCAAGCTCTTAATTGTTAAAACGGTTCTACATTTATTTTTACAGAAAACCAACAGAGAGAAGAGCCTACAGATATATTATTAAGTTTGAGGTAAGGCTAACATCATCATTTCAGATCTTAAGATTGTAAGCTAGTGATATGATTAACATTCTGTCATATTTGTTAAATTTGTGGGTTTTATTTTCTCACAAAGTATTCTTTGAAGAAAAAATCATTGATTCTGTCTTGTTGAATGTCAGTTTTGTACATGTATCTTTGCTGTTTTCTAATGGTAGGGTTTATGATATTCAGATAGACCTCCCAAGTTTTTTTTTCTTTTTAACATTTAATTAAGGGTATGAAGTATGATATTCAGATCATCTGATGATATTATCAACATAGCCAGTCTAATATTCAGAAAGTTTTGTCCTTATTACTGTAATTATAAAAAGTTTTAAATACTTATGGATTTACAGTACAGTGTAGTAGATATTACTTCCAGGCCAGTCTTTAGAGAAATATTATTCAAGTACAAGAAGATGTAAACAGTTTAACCTACATACATGTAAGGTAAACATGACAAATTTCAGGCAGTTTAATTTTTGGAAAAACATGATTTGAAGTCTGTTTTTGTTTCCATGTATGGGGTCTTGCATCTGACTATGACTAACCAATTATTAGTCATTCAACCTATAAAATATTTAATTATTGAGGTTTCAGTGGTAAAAAATGTCAAATATTTATTATATATAAGTTGTTTTGAAAATAGTCTGTAATAAACGTATCAATTCACATGAATGTCTTGCCAATTACTTATTTCTGGTGTTCAATCTGCAAATACCACAAACTGTTTCGAGATTATCTTTAATGAGTATGACATTATCACATGTAGTGGATCTCCCCTTGGTTTCATAATTTATGATAAATAATTGATAATAGAGTAGGGTATAAGTACGTCATACAAGAATGACTATATTTGGATCGAATTGTAGATATTGGATATTAAAATGGTAGATATATATATTGCTGGAAATATATTATGAAGACAATCCTGAAATGATTTGGGTTATTTGTTCATAAATTCTTCATTTATCATGAATTTCATATGCGGATCTAGAGTGCTTCCCCCCCCCCCCCCCCCTGGAAAATTCAAAAATTCAAATTTATTAAATTCACATAGTAATTTTAAAAAAACCTCTAGAACAACTCCCCACCCTCACCCCAACCCCCAACCCCCCAGAAAACACAATTATCCCTCGATCTCCTCCTGAAAAAAATTTCTGGATACGTGCATGAATTTCCAAGAGAGCAAATACTTTTAAATTCTGATCCATGCATGTGTATTAGTGAACCTGTACACATATGGGTTAAGTATCTAAAGGGGTAGACTCAAGACTGTGTATTCTGTAAAATAGTGGGTGAAATGACAGCAATTTATACATTATGAAATAAATATAAGTAAAGATACAGATTCGGCATTTTCACATTTCTTCCCTTGAGTCCTCTATTGATGCTGATAAAGTGAACAAGACCCAGTTCTATACCTTTGTATAAAGGTATAGAAAAATATTCAAATTTTAAAGCTAAAATAGTAGGAATTCTTCTTGACTTAATAATAGTTTGTGGCTAAAAAATCATATAATCTTAAATTTTAAAGTACCGCTAGATCTGATGATTAATTTCTTAACCGACCATCTGGCCTCCTTGATATTTTGAGACTTTTTATCTATCAGTGTGTGTTTGAAATAACTGACCATAGCTGCTACATCATTTACTCTGTTTTTTATCAGAAGCAGATTCGGAGTTGGCCATGTTCATTTTGTCTTATCTGGTTTGGCAACTAAAATTTTTGTTTTTCTTGCAGTGTGGGAAGCCATTTGTACGAGAAGGTCTAGAGTTCGTGACCTGTAAGGTTCGGGGTCAGAGCTTCATGCTGCATCACATAAGGAAAATGATAGGTATGTGTATGTGCATGGATGTGCGAGTCAATTTTTTAAGAAATAAACAGCAATTTAAAAAGTTCATCGGGATATGAAGTTCGTTGGTCACGTGATCAAATCCTGTGAAGCCCAAAGGGCTTTTCAGTAGATTTGATCACGTACCAACCAACTTCATATCCTGGTGAACTTTTTAACATTGCAGTTTATTTATTATATTTACGTTTTAAAAAGACAAATCATTCAGAACTGTTAAAATTACTGAGATTTTATGTTTACAATAATTCAAGCGATAAGCGCGTGCTATGATCATTGTGATATCATGAAAAAGTTCATACAGAATTGAACGTTTTCGCTATTCTGTAGGTTCATATAAGGAAACATATTTGCAAATGTAAATATACTTTAATGTAGGTGATGAAGGTTACATTTTAATTATACTGTTAATTCCTAATTTAATGCAAGGAATAAATATATCCACACAAAAAGATTAATTTTATAAATCAACTTATAAATCTTCTTTGCTAGCCAAGGGTTGGATTTGTTTATTTATTCATGGATATGAAAATAAATGAGTCGGACCCTTAATTGGCTAGTAAAGATGCTTATAAATCGATAAATCCTGACTGGTGGTGAGTGAAGAGGTTTTTTTTTTTTGGAGGTTTAATGGTTGCCATAGTAAAGGGCTGCTGCAAGGAAGATGCTATAGAGTTGTCATGGGGATCAGAGAAGGTAAACAACCTTGTGACCTTGACTTGTCCAATCAATTAAGAAAATATTTGTTTAAGAGGATTCAATGGTTGTGGCTATTTTTAGACTAAATTGATCTCCTTGAGAAAAAGAGTTCTGTATTAAGATTTAGTAAAATATTCAAAATTTAAAGCAAAAATATATGGAATTTTTCTTTACCATTTAATTGTTTATAGCTAAAAATAAACGGACATACCTAAAAAAAATTAAGGTAGATCTGATGGGAGTAAGATAATTAGGAATTAAACTGATTTTGTTTTTCATTTGTCATTGACCATTCAATGTGAAAAATTTAAGTTTTCAGCTATTAATTAATAAATTGTAACCATCTTCCTTTGTTCATATACATGTATGTATGTACTTTCTGTGACAATCTGATTCTCTTTTTGCTGATTGCTAGGTAGATGTTCCAAAGGCCCCAGGACTAGGTTTACTGCTCGATGAGGTAATTTCTTCTTGCATCGTGGTTTTTCCTATTGTTACTCAGATGCATAATACTTGTATCTGTCATTTACGGTGAAACTTGTTTACATTGAAATTTATAGGACCTATAGATTTATTTCAAATTAAATGAATTTCAACTGTAGATTCCTAATAAAACACGAGGAATTAATATCCGCGTAAAATCGCGAGAAGGATACCGTGCGGATTTTAAAATCTCTCTTTTATTTTTTGGACAGATGTGTAAACTAAATAAAAACTAAAAAAAAAACTATATAAAACTATGATAAAACTTAGGCATTCGCAATTTTATATTCTTGCGATTTGATGCAAAATGGTTGAAACGCAGAATTAAGTATTCGCGTAAAAATAAGGAATCTACAGAAACCTTGTGCCATGCCTTACATATAGCAATGATGATATGGGGGGGGGTAGAGGAGAGATAATACAAAATGTGTACCAGTAACAATTTATTCAAAGAAATCTGTAATTAGGGACTGTTTGTTGACCCATGTTAAAAAAACTCTAAAGGACTATTCATGCATGAAAAACTTCTGTCAAGAAAATTCAAATAGCGTTGTAGATATCATAAACTGTTTCAAAGCAATATACAGAGATTGTCAATAGATGACATTACATTTCAATGCCATTATATAAATAGTGCCTGTTTGGGAGGGTACCAGTTGAAATTGACACCCCGAGAAAACCATTGTCAACCGACGCGAAGCGGAGGTTGACAATGGTTTTCGAGGGGTGTCAATTTCAACTGGTACCCTCCGAAACAGGCACTATTTGTTTTATTATACTGAATGTCTTAATTTTAATAGCAAATTTTACTGCTTTTATATAGAAAATATGTGAGTTCTATGACAAACCGTACGCGCATAATTTACGCTATGTAACAATTCGTTCTATCGGCCCGTTGCCAAGTGTGTTGCTAACGCTGAGGGTATTAGAACGGATTGTCAGCTGCGTCTAAACCAATCAGATTTCAGTATTTAACATGAAAGTATAATACATGTAACAAAAAATGTTATCATAACTTTCATCAGATTTGCAATAAAGAGATATCTTATGTAGATATAAATACATGTATATGTGTTAACCATATTAAAAAATACTCCCTTTTTTCTACTTTTAGTTGTACTTTGATGGTTACAATAAAAAATGGGGCAGAGATGGTCTACATGAGCCAATAGAATGGTCAGAATATGAGGTAAGTCCTTATGACATTCAAAATGTTTATACATGACTGTACAGTCAATTACATGTACATATGCCTAATAAAGTTGAGATAATCATGTTCGTAATCTTGTCCCAGTTTTTACATTAAATTTTATTTATGTTATTGGACAATTTTCCATAATTTTTATGTCATCAAAAGAAAAATATGGCCCTTATTTTTTAATTTTTCACATGTTAATCTAAATAAATGAAATGTACGAGTAGGTTATTTTGTGGCTGTGTTTCTTGCATAGCCTTATGATTGTCTTTATATCAAAGATTTCAATTCCTATTTTCAGGAAGAGCTAGAAAAATTCAGAGAGGAATACATATTGCCAGAAATATACAAAGGAGAGAAAAATGAAAGAGTGTATCCTTTCAATTCAATCTATTAATCATACAGTTTATTCACAGGCACCTGACGTTATAAATTTTTCTCATAATAAAAATAAATACCCTATATCTAATAATACACAAGGTACCCATCCCCGCCATCTTGGATTTATTTCAAACTGTCACATCAGCTGGAAGTTTTGCTTGAAACTCATCGGTAAAATTATTTTGCAATCCTCTTCTTCTCCCGATCGGTCATTCAACATCTAAGCTTACAATCAATTCAACCAAAACGGTGCATTACAACTGTCATTAATAAAAATCACCCCTCGATCTGCATCTACTGCTTAAAATATGCGACAAAAGGCTAAAGGGTGGACGGAAGTTGACATAAATTGCATCATACTTTGGGTAATCCCTTCCAAATATAGCACTGATACGAATATTCAAAAGGCGTCTATTTTGAATTCGATCAACATGCAAGTTAAAACTAAGAAAAGGGATACTTTAAACAGTCAATTATAACTTTTAATACACAAAGTTTATATAAACATGTTTATAAATGCATATCTTTTGAAATATTGAAACAAACACACGGTGCAGGGAAATCTCATTTACATATAGGTGACAACTTCCGTCCACCCTTTAGCCTTTTGTCGCATATTTTAGGCAGTAGAATCATAGATATAGGGTATTTGTTTTTATCACGAGAAAAATATATAACGTCAGGTGCCTGTGAGTTTATTGATACAAAAAAGACTTAATGATGTTTACATATCTTAATTATATATTCAACTAGACTCTATTATAATTATAGTCATATACTGTGAAATCATTATAGAATTTGTGGTGGCTAAAGTTTCTTGGTATTCGTGGGTAGCCCTCCCCCACGAGTTTTCATCCTGGACAAAAACAAATTTTGAAAGAGTTAGTTTTCTTACTGAACCTGAAAACCGATGCATCCACGAAATTACAACTCCACGAATAAGCAAAAAACCTACAGCCCACGAATTTAAATGATTTTACAGTAGTTTCCAACCAAAGATAGTTTACCTTTCATCTAGGTTATACACATGCACTGGCAAAGAAGGAGGTATAGTTTCCTTCAATATTTGCCCTAAAATTCAAAACTTGTTTAAATCTCATAAAAATACACATATTCCATCTTGAACATGTGTGTATATTACATGTAAGTACCAAATTATACACTTTTATCTTGTTTAAAAAAATTATTATGACTTAATTCAATATATACTTTGGCATATTTCTAAGATTTGGTTAAAATTGATGAAAAATGGCACATTTTGTCATAGTTTTTTGAAGAGGAAAGTGTGTCCGCAGCTGTCGCTCACAACGAAATTAATATATTTTATGTGATATCACATGATAAAGTTATTATGTGAGTTTCATCGTGGGCGACGGCTGCGGACATTATTTTCTATTCAAAAAACTAGCAAGGAATTGGTGTCTTAATTCTGCTCATTTTTATGAAAATTATGGTAAAATGCACTGTTTGTGATGTCACAATTAACCTTATGAATTAAAGTCTAATCAGGTAGCTATATATAGATTCTAAATCTATGGGTATTCTTGTGTAAATAACCATTCATTTCAATTTCCTGTGATACTTTAAAAAATCTCCATAAAACGGGGCCAAATATGACTGAAACTGCATGTACCTCATTCTTTAGCTTTGGGTGTACTAGTATATATATATATAAAAGATTTATTTAGTCTGTTTAAGTGTTATTTCTAGGTCACCTTTACAAAAGTGGTTTTGGTTTGTCCTTTCCTGACCAATTAGAGAAAAAGTATATGATTGAGATAGAGAGCTTCATCAGTTTTGTTTTAAATACACTTCAGTTAATTATTAACATATTTTTTTTTTTCTTAGATTAAATTTTCTGAAATAAAATTAAATTACATATTTCACAAATCTTTACAAAAAAAGAGTTTCATAATATGGTTGATTATTGTAGCACATGTACATTTTAAAACAACAGAGCTTGTATGCATTCTTTCGGGGGGGGTTTTCCGGTGGTTTCGGGTAGTTATTTATTGAGTGTTTTTGGTCGGGATTGAAAGTATTTCATTCTAATCATTATCGATGGTAAAGGTCAACGATTTATCCTGCTTTAATTTCCAATTTACTGACCATTTAGCAGTACTTTCAGGTTTATCATATCAGTTCAGATCAGACTTCAAATTTCACTTCTAATTCTTTTCTCTCTGAGAATGATGATCATCTAAAGACTGAACTGCAAAAACATGTTTTGTTTTGCATTTATTACATGTTTTGATGAAAATGTAAAGCAGAAATTGGAAACTGAGAAAAACCTTTATTATGATCCATATCTGGTATGTTACAAACACATTCTTTAGGCTTAATTGTATGTGTACATGTATGTTTGTTGTTTGATATTTAATGATATCAATTCAAAATTACATGTACTTAGTATTTTGATCCTTGTAAGAAACAATGCAAACATTTTACTGTATTATAACACCCCTCCCCCCAAATACTAAAAAAGCACTAAAAAGTTACAACTATGAGCCATGAATAAAGGTTTGAAAAATGTCATTACTGAGTTAGCACATTTTGGTACCAATTCAACAACATTGACTTTAGTGTAACTCTAGAAATTTTATTTTTTCCATTAAAAATATGGTACTAGGTACAAAAAAGGGGTCCAGTAAATTAAGGTACTTCACTACACCTAGACTTATACTTTTTAAGACACTACATGCACGTCACAAGATGGCGATTTACCCCGGTAAATATTTTGTTAAACTGTTTGAATCAATCGATTTAGATGTATATCATCATAGCTCAGTGGTTAATGTATTAGGCTTGTGAACCGCAGATCATGAGTTCGAATCCGCATGGACTTTTTGTTCATGTTTCCTGATTGAAATTTTTGAAAATATAATTTTTTTTCCAAAATTGCACATTTTTTCGCCTATTTGACACATATACTTCTTATCCATCATGCTTTCTATAATAATCAAGTATTTTTCTGCTGATTTGAGAAACTATTTCAAGGTGTAGTGAGGCACCTTAAAATGGAGGATGCATGTTGGAAACTCTTTTCTGGCTGTCTGTAGACAAAATGAATATGGTTTGCCAGACCATGGTCTAAGAAACTAGTGCATTGAATTTATTATAGTTTTTACCATTCTTTATTTAATCCATACCGTAAATAAACATTAATGCACCTGATATTTTTATACCCCACACGACTTGTTGTGTGTTTAACCCATTTGTCAGTCTGGCAGTTAGTCATATTTTTTTTCAGTGCAACTCCTGCACAATTTGATAAACATTTCAGGTAATAAGGATACAATATGCATATTCTCAGGAAATTTCGATTCCTTTATATTTTCTTCAAATTTTGCCCCCTGTAGGACTTACAAGCACAAGCACTTGTAAGCACAATTTTTCTTAAACCACTGCAATGACTGTCACTGACTTATATGTAGGCCAACGGGACGTCATCTACGTAGGATTTACCTCAAGGAGGCCTTGGGGGGGGGGGGGCATTAGTCTTTCTTGATTAGTTTTAGTTGTCTTTATTTTATAATGGACTATAAAACCTTCATAATAAGTGATAATTAATTTCAACTGTTGAACTGCTTGTTTTTCAAAAACCAGACATATGTCTAATTATTAATTACCGTAGTTAATTTAGGAATGTTTTTCTACCAAACTGGATTATAATTGCATGCAAGCATGCACGTTATGCCATGAGATTCAAATGTTTTCATCTTTGGGAAAAGCTAGGGCATTCAATTCAATGTGAAGCCAAGTTCATGTTTACATGCTTGTATTATACTTGAGGCACTTACTAGGTGATGTGTTATTTGTTAATATTTACATTTTCAACTGTCTTTGTCTGTGATAACATTACTAATCAATTTTGAACCCTAAAACCCAATAACTTCATAAATCAGGAGTGACACAAAATGGGCCTGTCTTATAGCAAAACCGCGAGACGGTATTGGCTGCGACGCGCAGTAATACATAGCATGTGCTCCACGAAAAAATAGTGGTTTTAAATAATGTTGTTTTAAAGTGTACAAGTTGGAAATAATGTAAATACATGTATAAGTAATAAGGAATCATTCTTTGAATATTATGAGGTGATAATTTCTGTCGGAGCGTTGTCAAATCTATCATAAAGCCCTTCGGGCTTTATTGGATTTGATCACGTCCCGACTGAAATTATCACCTCATAATACTCAAAGAATGATTCCTTATTCCTTAACAAAACCATGATTGTTAATTTATGATACATCAATAGAGAGCATTGACATACACATTTAAAAAATGATAACGAACAAAATCTCTTCTCAATATTTATGTTCTCCAATTGCTGCAGATACGTAAAATGTGAAAAATGAAAATAAAAATAAAATAAAATAAAAAGACTGATACTGTGGTTTTATAGATACCGTTGATCTCTAGAATTTTGTTGATGAGTTGATTCATGAAATTAAATGTTAAATTCAGTGAATTGCAATATCTTATAACATATTGCATTTTTTAAAAATAGAATCACTGACAACAAATTTAAGTATCATTGAAACTGAGATTTTCATGCAATCCACAAAATGAATATTGATGAAACATGAATATTGATGAAACCACAGTTTTACTGCAATTCTATTCAAACTTAAACTAAATTATACGCGCACATAATTTTGGACTTTTTTTTTCTCAAAATTTACATTGTTTGCAGAAGATACATGACGTAGATGTATAGTCATTAGAATCCTATTTTGAAAACCCGACTTTCTTAATGTATAAACATTCATTTATCTTTTTAAGATTCCAGAGAAACCCCTCAAAAAACAACATGGATTCCACACTGATTATTATGTGCATTTTCAGCTTTAGCAGAAATGTTCTTGTTTTACGTTTGTGTATATTTGTTGTGTATAACGCATAAAATGACAAGTTTCTTAATTCAATATAAGAATGTGGGATTGGCTGAAAACCTTGCACATGCACTCATTTGATGTCGAGAGCAAGAACAGGAGAAGAAACAACTATCCGGTAAAATTATATGTTACTGTTTATGGGCACTTGGGGCATAACCCCCCCCCCTCCCCTCCTTCCCCCAAATCAATCATTCTAAAAAATTATCTTGGGCCAACAGTCTTTTTTTTGTACATTCTTAATATGCATAATCATTTATGTAATGTAATAGATGTAGCCTTAATTTAGTATAGAATGTAACGTATTAGAATTAGCATATTTTTTTTCAAATTCATGAAATTATGCACTCTTTAATGTGTCTGTCAAAAAATTAGATTTTTAAAATGTTTAAAAGTAGTTCATTAAGACAAATAGGTTAAATTTTTTATAAAAAATATTCATATTAGAAAAAAAAAATTTGGAAGAAAGTGTGTGTCAACCAAAGATTTTTTCATTTAAAAAAATTAAATGTAAAAAAAAAGGGGGGGGGGGGGGTCCAAGCACCAAGTGTGTGTTTAGCAGACAGGACACTATAACTCGGTGATAAAGTTTTCTTTTTAAAAAGTTTGAGGATAAAAGCTTTCAAATAAAGGGCCAGGCCACCATACAAGAGGAATAATATGTATAGAGACGTTTAGCTCACCTGAGCTACAGACTCATATCTCCAGAAACACTGGACCAATTTCAACCAAACTTGGCACAAAGCATCCATGAGTTAAGAGCTTTAAAAACTTTCAAAGGGGAAATAATTTGAAGAAAATACCGGCTACAATTTCATGTGAAATTCATATAAAGTTAGTATGAAGGATAATAATCAAAACCTATTTATACCACTACTTCTTGAGGTCAGAAAGTGGCCACGATGGGGAAGGATTTGCTTAAATGGAAAATGGAGTTATTATGGGGGCCTCTTTGCAGGCAACATAAATGTATAGTGATCAGTTTGTCCATCTGTATGTCCCATCTATCTGTTCAATATCTCTTGTCAAGAAAGGTCCAACAAATTAAATGTTGCCCTTATACCCAGTCAATTACTCTATAATATTAGCATTTCTTTTTCTTTTGTAAAATATAGCCCAGAAGGTAAAAGAGACGGTTATGGGATAGGGGTCGATTTTTTTTTACCTTTAAAAATGATTTGATTTTTATACATGTAGTATATAATAAAGCACAGGGACTGTCATTAAAAGAAAATAAAAGAAAATAATTTAATTACAAGGACCATTCGAGGAGAAAGAAATTTTTCTTTCAGTAGTGTAGCATTTTTGAGACTGACATATATACACCAGACAGGGCGCCTGAAAAGTGCGAAACGAAATCGAAACGAAACAAAACGAAACGAAACCAATCGAAACGAAACAAAACCAAACGAAACGAAACCAAAAATCGAAACGAAACGAAACCAACGAAACGAAAAAAAAACAACGAAACGGAATTAAACAAAATGTTTTGTTGATTTGTTAGGTATATTTAAGGAATAAGGAATCATTCTTTGAGTATCATGAGGCGATAATTTTGGTCGGGGCGTGATCAAATCGAATAAAGCCCGAAGAGTTTATGATAGATTTGATCACGCCCCGACCGAAATTATCACCTCATAATATTCAAAGAATGATTCCTTATTACTTATGTTTACATAATTTTAAGCCACCGCACGATCATCTTCACAACGTCAAGGCTTTGTGATTACGAAACTCCACACAAAGGTGTGGAGTTCCGTAATCACAAAGCCTTGACGTTGTGAAGATGCCGCACGATTGATTATTAAAAAATATAGATAGGCAAAGCCCGCTGGTGCCTCAATTTGGCGTCATTTGAAGTTATGGGTTATAGTGTACAAAATCGATACGTAGTATACACTGGAAAATGTAATATAATTATTTAGTGTAAAAACAAAATGCATTTGAAATATTGTAAAGTGTGTATATAGGCCTACAATAAGACAATATCCGATCACATGGGGTTTTCTTTAAAGAAGGCAGTATTAAATTCAAGTTTACCTGGCGTTACTGATAAGTTGACTCACGGAATTTTAACACTGTGAAAGTAAGAAGAAATTGAATTTCTATAATCTGTAATTGACTGGTCACGCCCGCCGTTTGCTTGTTGTCGTAAACGGGAAAATAAAAACCACAAAAGTCCGTAGAAAATTAGGTGATTAATTATAGTCTAACAATTAGTATGAAAAACGTCAGTCAGCATGCGGCCCAGTGGAAGATTGTATTTGCTGACAAGGTCGTTGTATCGACCATAGAACTTACGAAAAGATGATTTCAAACGAGACTGTTGATAGTCCTTTTTAGCTCACCTGAGCTGAAAGCTCAAGTGAGCTTTTCTGATCACATTTTGTCTGTCGTCCGTCTGTCTGTCTGTCTGTCTGTCCGTCTGTCTGTCCGTAAACTTTTCACATTTTCAATATCTTCTCCAGAACCACTGGGCCGATTTCAACCAAACTTGCCACAAAGCACCCTTAGGCAAAGGGGATTCAAAGTTGTGAAAATTAAGGACCACGCTCTTTTTAAAGGGGAGATAATTGGCAATTATTGGAAAATTTTGAGAAATTTTCAAAAATCTTCTTCTCAAGAACCATTTGGCCAGGAAAGCTGAAACTTATGTGGAAGCATCCTCAGCTAGTGTAGATTCAAAATTGTGAAAATCATGACCCCCGGGGGTAGGGTGGTGCCACAATGGGGGGTTGAATTTTTACATAGGAATATATAGAGTAAATCTTTAAAAATCTTCTTCTCAGAAACTAATCAGCCAGGAAAGCTGAAACTTATGTGGAAGCATCCTCAGATAGTGTAGATTCAAAGTTGTGAAAATCATGACCCCAGGGAGTAGGGTGGTGCCACAATGAGGGCTCAAATTTTTACATAGGAATATATAGAGTAAATCTTTAAAAATCTTCTTCTCAGAAACTAATCAGCCAGGAAAGCTGAAACTTATGTGGAAGCATCCTCAGCTAGTGAAGATTCAAAATTGTGAAAATCATGATCCCCGGGGTAGGGTGGTGCCACAATGGGGGGGTCAAATTTTTACATAGGAATATATAGAGTAAATCTTTAAAAATCTTCTTCTCAGAAACTAATCAGCCAGGAAAGCTGAAACTTATGTGGAAGCATCCTCAGCTAGTGTAGAATCAAAGTTGTGAAAATCATGACCCCCGGGGGTGGGATGGGGCCACAATGGGGGGTTGAATTTTTACATAGGAATATATAGAGTAAATCTTTTAAAATCTTCTTCTCAGAAACTAAACAGCCAGGAAAGCTGAAACTTATGTGGAAGCACCCTCAGCTAGTGTAGAATCAAAGTTTGTTTAAATCATGACCCCTGGGAGTAGGGTGGTGCCACAATGGGGGCTCAAATTTTTACATAGGAATATATAGAGTAAATCTTAAGAAATCTTCTTCTCAGAAACTAATCAGCCAGGAAAGCTGAAACTTATGTGGAAGCATCCTCAGCTAGTGTAGATTCAAAGTTTTGAAAAGCATGACCCCCGGGTGTAGGGTGGTGCCACAATGGGGGGGGGGGTCAAATTTTTACATAGGAATTTATAGAGTAAATCTTTAAAAATCTTCCTTTCAGAAACTAATCAGCCAGGAAAGCTGAAACTTATGTGGAAGCACCCTCAGCTAGTGTAGAATCAAGATGTGAAAATCATGACCCCTGGGGGTAGGGTGGGGTCAGAATGGGGATTGAATTTTTACATAGAAATATAAAGAGTAAATCTTTAAAATCTCTAAAACTAAGTAGCTAGGAAAGGTGAAACTTATGTGGAAGTATCATCAGGTAAGGACTAGGTAGATTTAAGTTTGTTCAAATCATGATCCCCGGGGGTAGGATGGGGTCACAACGGGGAGGGGGGAGGGAGACAAATTTTTGACATAGGAATATATGGAAAAAAATCTTCTACAAAACCATTTGTCTAGAAAATCTGTAACTTTAGTAAAAGCAACCTTGGGTAGTGTAGATTCAAATTCGTTAAAATAAAAATCTTGAGGAGTAGGGTGGGGCCACATTCAGGATCCAATTTTACAAAGGAAAACATTTTTAATTCACAAAAACTGAAATGTTATAATATATATGGTTTTACTTATATGCAAACATTTTGCCAATTTGTGATTCTTTAAAATTGTTAAGACTTTTGCCCCTGGACGATTCTTGGGCCTCACAAGGGGTTCAGAGTTTGATGTAGGTTTATATCCCATGTATAAACAATTGTCTAGGATCTTGTTGAGAACTGCGATGCTCAACATGTGATATGAATATAAAATCATCCTGTCAAAAAAGGGACTTGATTATAAACATAAGAATATCTACATGTATTACTACATTGTCCAGATATTTTGTATTATGTCGATCTCCATTAAGCTGATTTTATCATGCCTATTGTTGCTCAGGTGAGCAATGTGGCCCATGGGCCTCTTGTTTTTATCAACTTGTTTGTCAGTAGCTTGCCTTGCCTTAGAAACTGTTCATATTTGAACAAGAAAATATGGATTAGAAAAGATTACAATATTCATTCACATTATACCATTTAATGCATAGTGTACAATATAATTATACTAATACTTCAGGATAGATAAAACATATGTTTAAACCGTTGTTACTTAATCATAACCGATTTTGATATATCATTCATTCTCTAGCGCAGCATGTTCACCAAAAAGTCTGACTATCCCTTTAATGAAATAAATCAGAAGCATAAAAAATATTAGAATGTAGATCAGTTATTTACATCATTCTATATTTTTTGCAAATACCGGGTAAGCGGCTTAAGAATTCAGAACAACAATCTGAAAGATATAGGTCATTATGTTTATGGTTTAAATTTTTTTAAATGATTATATTTTATCACTTTTATGTAGTCATTAATGATTTTCAGTTTTGTTTGGTTTTGTTTATTCCGTTTCATTGGTTTCGTTTTGTTTCGTTGGATTCGTTTCGTTTCGATTTTTGGTTTCGTTTCGATTGGTTTAGTTTCGTTTCGTTTGGTTTCGTTTCGTTTCGATTTCGTTTCGCACTTTACAGGCGCCCCACCAGACACACCATGAAAACAGGTGGAAATATTCATCTGAGTATTGAATATCTAAACCCACACAAAGATATACATGAAAGGTGTAAAATGATATTAAGTGATAATTAGCGGGTGTCATTCGATTATGGCATCTGCTAATAAACAATTGACGTAAGCACGGGTTATGTCTGGAAGTACACAGTGTAAAACTTACATACCCCATGCAAAGATTTTTTTTAACGTATTTTGATTATGATGTACTATCACCCACATAAATATCTTATGATGCCTCATACCACAAAAAAGTGGAATATGAGAGATTTGAATGTTTAAATATTTTCGGGTTATAACACCAGAATCTTTACGCAATTTAAGTTGTATCTGAAAACATTGCAGTATCCTTAAAAAAATGTATAGTTACATTTTCCCGTGTCTTTGTCTGTGATAACACAACGAATTACTTTGTAATGTATAGACTAATGCATTTCATCAATTGTACAATCGTACAATATACGATTGCTGAAAGCTATATAGATATAAGTATATATATAATAAGGGATCATTCTTTGAATATTTTTGAGGTGATCAAATACGATTGGACGTGATGAGATCTATCATAAAACCCTTCGGTCTTTGTTGGATTTGATAGACCCCGGCCGCATTTGATCACTTAATATTTACATTTTCCAGTGTCTTTGCCTGTGATAACACTACGTATCGATTTTGTACTATAAAACCCATAACTTCAAATGACGCCAAATTGAAGCGCAAGCGGGATTTGCTTATTTATATTTAAATATTTAATCGTACGATGGCTTAAAATTATATAAATATAAGTAATAAGGAATCATTCTTTGAATATTATGAGGTGATAATTTCGGTCGGGGCGTGATCAAATCTATCATAAAGCCCTTCGGGCTTTATTGGATTTGATCACGCCCCGACCAAAATTATCACCTCATAATACTCAAAGAATGATTCCTTATTCCTTAAGTAATACTCAAAGAAAGATTCCTAATTATTCTTTAAATCAAATTTAGTAACAATATCACCCCTGCGAATGTTATTGTCATTCAAATTTAGACCATGTGGTTGTATTTGACCCTTTCAGTTTCGCAGTGAAAATCGTGCCTCGTGTTTATAGTCTATTTCCTAGAATCTAGGTACTTGTAATCAAATATAAAATCTAGACGTTTATTGATTTTAGACTTTACCTTCATTAATTGGTGGATAAACTGAGTTCTAGAAATAAATGTGACAATAGAAAACTTAGGTTTTTTTTCTGCTGTTGCAACAATTAACATGCTTAGTAGCGATCCACCCTAAGGAATAATTTTCGATCCGCGCCTGACCTAGGAATAGCATCAATAGTGAAACAGACTATACTATTAAATGCAGAATGTTACTTAAAAATGGCTCGATATACAAAATTTTTATATAAAACAGACACCAATTCTTTTTTAAAAGCATGGTATTACACACCATAAGCATAAAACATGGCTATGATTTTATCAAGCAACCCAATGTTTACATTTTCAACCACGTGTAGAGTGGTTGAACACGAACGATAACTCTTTTCTGAATATCATCGTTTAGTTTAAATAACCACTAGATGATGAAATAAGACATATATCTTAATAGATTTTTTATGTTTTAACATAAATCAAAGTATGATATGATATGAAAAACGACCTGTACTTACGTATTTTGAGAATATTATCCGAACACTTATACTTCCGCTCGAATTTTCACAGGAACTGAACAAATCTCGGCGAAGTCTCGTGAACTTTCATTCGAGCACCTCTAGATTTATTACATACTTAGCAACGATAAAGAAAACATTCCGAACACATTCGCAGGGGTGATATAATCATAGAAAGGAATATTTCAAAGTGTGTTTGCATTATAAATGATGACATGTAGTGAAATATACGTAATGAACTTTAGAAAAGGGAGATTTTCATAAAAGTTAGTTACAAACGATGAGAAATGTGATATTTTATATACAAAGTGAACTTTTGAAAGGGAAGGTTTTAAAGTTGGGTGGTGATTTTTAAAATGATGGCAAGTTGTGATATTTTAAAAACTAGTACATAATAAACTTTTGAAAGGAAAGATTTTTATAAAAGTTTGTTGATTTTTAAAACGATGACAAGTAGTGATGTTTTATATACACAGTGAACTGTATTTTTTTTTTTAGATTACCGGCTCTGAGGAAAGCACGCGGGATGTGAACGAGGAGTCCCAAGACAGTAACCTCGACCCCACACAGGGGGATACCGGAGGTGATGTCATAACTACAATTAGAACGGAAGATGAGGCGAATCCGCAGACGATGCTTTCTCATCCAAAGGAAGACGGAGATCTTCAAAAAGATGACTGTACAAAATCAGGGGAAGAACTAACGGAAGAAAATAAAAAAGGTCACACAGATCTGGAAGTGGGTGAAGGTTTCGAGGGTGAAGGTCAGGACAAAAAACATTCTGTAAGCACCCAGAGTATATATGACAGATCAGATCATTGAGATTATAAGAGGAGAAAAACCACACACAATGCAGACGACACACTGGTCGGGAGAGGAAGTCCTAAACGTTATTTGCAAATAATAAAAAAGAGACTTGTTATGGGTTTGTTTACCCACGCGACTGAAGACGTAAAAACAGGATGTAGAGCAACATAAACGATGCACCAGTATCGGATCTATATGATCAAGAAATGTCCTTTTAATTATATGATAGGTATATTTTTTATATCATCTGAACTTTATTGGGAATTCCTGAAACGGCATCTCAGCTGCACAACAATTTAGGTACAAGTATACCGGAATGTGTCCACACGAGATATATGTCTGTATTACAAACAAACATAAACCCCCCAAAAATGACGTACTGGCTTTTTATATAATAAGATAGATACATGTATTTTAGAACTCTGTTGCTAAAACTGTCAGTAATCTTCCATAATGGGGTGAAACCATTTTAACTGTCTTGTATAAAAAACCAAATAAAATCATCAAACATCTGTAGTTAACCTTGATATTTGGCATCCATCTTGACGTCATTTCACGGATTTATTTTTACTTCCTTTAACCTGATTTAAGATGTACTTTAGGATGACCGTTCATTGGTTGCTTTATGTCTCCTAACAATTAGATACTTTGGAATTGATCATCACTTGTTGCACGGCATCATTAGAGGTATTCAAGCCACCAAGATGAATTAAAAAGAGGTAAACAAGCTTAAGGCCTTCCCAGAATTCCCGTCTTTTATCCGCCTGAAAAAGACAATAATGGCACCTATGGGAAAGCGTGCGTAGACTTCAACAATCCCTTCACAAACATTTGGCGATGAGATTTATCGAATATCGTATTAAGAGGGCATGATATGATGGTGACATTTTTTAGACTACATTAATCTTCTTTTAAAAAAGAGAGATTTAAATAAAGATTTAGGAAAACATTCAAAGTTGAATTATATGGAATTTTTCTGTATTGAAAATTAGTTTATAGCTAATCCACCTAGCCTTTAAGGTGGCTCACTACACCTAGAAATAGTTTCTCAAATCAGCATAAAATTACTTGATTATGATAGATAGCATGATGCATAAGAAGAATATCAGTCAAATAGGCGAAAGAATATGCATTTTTTTTTTAAAATCATGATTTCCAAAAATTCAGAAAATATGTTTAAAAAAAAAAAAAAAAAGCCCGAGGCGGACTCTAGCTAAATCATGATCTGGGGTTCACAATCGCAATATATTTGTCCACTGAGCTTTGGTGATATTTAACCGATACAAACAAATTCGCACAACTCACTTCGTGAAGTTAAACTAGATTTTTTTTCTTACAGCAAATTGAAAGTTATCTTGCAACTAGGATGAAAAACTATTTATGGAATAAGGAATCATTCTTTGAGTATTATGGGGTGATAATTTCGGTCGGGGCGTGGTCAAATCCAATAAAGCATGAAGGGCTTTATGATAGATTTGACCACGCTGCGACCGAAATTATCACCTCTTGATATTCAAAGAATGATTCCTTATTACTTATATTTATTTTATTTCCAATTTGTTCACTTTAAAACAACATTATTTTAAAACCACTATATTTTTTTCTGAGCACATGCAATGTATTACTACGCGGCACAGCCAATGTCATTTTCCGGTTATGCTATAAGACACGCCCATTTTGTGTCACTCATGTTTTATGAAGTCATTGGGTTTAGGGTTCAAAATTGATTCGTAATGTTATCACAGAAAAAGACAGTTGAAAATGTAAATATATAATTATATCTTTAATTTAAATATTCCCACGCCGACTGAGGTTTCCAGGTTTTGTCAAGGTCCATGAAGAGAAGAATTATACGACATTGTTGCTGTCGGTTCATGTTAACTGTAACCCTACTTTTATTCGCGGAGACTTAAAACTAATTACGCGAAATACTACTCGTAAATGTGTACTTGGTTTGTATTTCATAAATGAGGTTTAGCGTTACACATAGGCGAAATGTTAATTTTTTTTTTTAGAATCATTTTAGCACATGTATTCAACCATTTGCCTTCCTTGATGATTTTTTGAAAAAATATTACAAGATGAACAAAAGATGCTATCGATGGAACGTACATATATATACAGGTGTACACTTGTTAAGAATATGTGCGCATTGGAAATACAACTAACCATGCAATAGGAGTGTTAATTCCAATTTAAAAAAGTGATATGTAGATGAAACGTAAGTACTCGGGCACCTAACGTTATTTATTTTATTGGTAATAGTAAAATCGACACCCTACTTAATAGTACACTTGTCATGCACTCTATCTGATAACACCAAAGATCTTATTATTGGGCAAGGGACAGGGATATTTTCATTGCAAGAAAAATTGTCTGTTGTCTTTGCCTTTATGATACGGGGGGGGGGGGGGGGGGTAGGTACATTCTACACAAAAATTAATTTTTAGTTTTTCTGGAGGCACCACGGATAATTCCCCCAATTTCTAATGGAAATAGGTTGTAATTCATAGCTCTATAGAAACAGGATTGAAATCTACATGTACGAGGATTCTTTTAGGGGGAAAGATAAACCCTTGAAATTTCACCAAAACGTTAATCAGGATAGGGTATATCAATGTGAAAAGTTTCTTGTCCATGGCATAAATAGATCATTTCTGGTAAGTGGATCAACGTGTCTTCGTCCAGTGACCCAGCGCGACCGCAAACGTTTCGCAACGTCATTTTAACGCTTCTAATTGCTCCTGTGTTTTAAATACCTTACAAACTAGCAGACATAAGAATTATTCTTTATTTCTCATATTTTGTTTTCGTTTCAAGATGTCATTATTTACATTTTCTCTCATTCTTGATTTTTTTGTTGAAAAAAATCGAGTTATCTTTACCCGAAAGTCTAATTACTGTACATGTCTCCTGCAGTCATTTTTTGTACATATTTTAGAACTGTTGACAACAGTAAGTGTGTCAAAAGTACTTGATATTTAATCCCTTTGTCTTAATTATAATTAAACAGTCAGTGGAAAAAAAGATTAACTAAAGCTCTTTATCCCTTGTCGTCGTATAGTTTTGTTTAAATAATTGCGTGGCCTCAAAAGGTCTTCTGAGATTTCTACCAGTTTGATGTATATTCGCTGCGCCGTCTTGACGTCAAAATTCAATGTAAAGTCGTTGTCAGATTTCTATTGCTTGGTAAATATATTTGTACCGTATCCATATTTACATTAACTCGAACATTTGTGAAACTTGATCAAAAGTTAGTCACAAAAAATAGCAAAATGAACATGTTTAGTTTGATTTCTTTTATCATTAACTGTAATTATACGGACACTTACAAAGTAGATGCTTAAGTTTTTTAATCTCCGAGTTCACGCTTGCGCCGGGTACCCCGACCACCGACTTAATTTGTTTATCTACCGTCGAAAACAAAATATTAAATATTCTTTTAATATTAATTTATTTATTTATTTATTTGGGTTTCTTCAATGTTTATGCCAATTTTCACCAAAATTCGTCACTTAGAAAGGGAAATATTCGAGTTGTCTCAATAATTTCCGAACAACCCTCGTACATGCATGATCCCGTTCTGTTTGAAGTACATGGTGCAAAACTGGCATACCGCATGCAAAGATTTTTGAACGTATTTTGATTATGATGTACTTTACCCCACATTAAAATTCTCAAGGCCCCCCCCCCCCTTTAACTTTTAGAGAGCAAATTTTTTTTGGTGATTCATGCGGGATATGAAGGTACAGGAGAAGGAAAGGGTGTCTCGAATAAGCAGAAAATTACTTGATTATAAAAGATAGCATGAAGAATAAGAAGTATATATTAGCCAAAGGGCGGAAAAATCTGCAATTTTGGGTAAAAAATTATGATTTTCAAATAAAAATGTACTAAATATTAACAAAAGCCGCAGTCGGATTCGAACTCGTGATCTGCGGTTCACTTTCGATACTTTAACCACTGAGATATAATATTCAATTAAATTGATTGACGTAAATAAAACATTTAAATCGCCATCTTGTTACGTAGTGTATTAAAGAGTATTGGTCTTCAGGTTGATGTAGTGAGGTACCTCAAATATTAAATCTACAATACTTGGTGAAAAAGAAAGGGTAAAATTTATTCCGAATATCCTCCATCTGGCTTTAATTTTTAAGGGACCAGGCAAAATTTATCACAATGATGGGACCGGTACAAACAGGCATATGGGACAATGACTTTATGAAAGAAAGAAAGCATGGGACAAAAACTCTTATTAGCTCATCTGAGCTGAAAGCTAAAGTGAGCTTTTCTGATCACTTTTTGCCAGGCGTCCGTCCGTCTGTCTGTCTGTCCGTAAACGTTTTACATTTTACATGCCCTCTTTCAAGGGGAGATAATTAAAAAATATTTGAAAATTTGTTGCTAATTTTTAAAAATCTTCTCAAAAACCAGAAAAGCTGTAACTTGTGTGGAAATACCCTCAGGTAGTTTAGATTCAAGTTTGTTCAAATCATGATCCCCATGGGTAGGGTCGGACCATAATGGGGGTCGAATTTTTACATAGTAATATATAGAGTAAATGTTCTCTGAAACTGATCAGCAAAAAATGCTGAAACTTTTATGGAAGCATCCTGAGGTAGAGTAGATTCAAGTTTGATTAAATCATGATCCGCAGGGGCAGGTGGGGCCACATTGGGGGGGGGGGTCGAATTTTTACATAGGAATATATAGAGTAAATCTATAAAAATCTTCTTCTCTGAAACTGATCAGCCAGAAAAGCTGTAACTTGTGTGGAAGCATCCTCAGGTAGTGTAGATTCAAGTTTGTTCAAATCATGGTTCCCAGGGTTACGGTGGGGCACAATGGAGGGGGGATGGATTTTACATAGGAATTTATAGACAATTTAGAGGCAAGCTACTGACAAACAAGTTGATAAAACAGGACTATCAACAGTCTCGTTTAAAGTCATCTTTTCGCAAGTTCTATGGTCGATACGACGACCTTGTCAGCAAATACAATCTTCCACTGAGTCGCATGCTGACTGACGTTTTTCATACTAATTGTTAGACCATAATTAATTACCTAATTGTCTACGGACTTTTGCGGGTTTTTTTTTCCCGATTACGACAAAGAGCACACGGTGGGTGTGACCGGTCAGCAGAGGATGCTCACTCCTCCATGGCACCTGATCCTACCTCTATCTTGGAGGTCCGTGTTGCTCTGCTTTGAATTTGTATTTCGTTTTATGGATTTTTGAGATGGTTGACGGTTTGTTATTGTCATTTTTTCATAGAGAAAAAATTTAAAAGGTCTTATTCTCAGAAACAGATTGGCCAGAAAAGCTGTTACCCATGTGGAAGCATCCTCAGGTAGTGTAGATGCAAGTTTCTTCAAATCGTGATCCCTGGGGGTAGGATGGGGCCACAACCGGGGGGGTCAAATTTTTACATGTACATGTAATATATAGGGGGAAATCTTTTAAAACTTATCTTCTAAAACACAATTTGTCTAGAAAAGCTCACTTTAGTCAGTTCAGATAGTATACATTAAAATGTGTCAAAATCAAAATCTTCAGGAGAAGGGTTGGCCCACATGGGGTTGGGTGAGCAATTTTGCTAGGGAAAACATCTAAATTATTCACAAAAACTCAAATGTTTTATATATAACTATGATTTTACTTATATGCAAGCATTCTGACATATTGTCGGTTCTTTTAAAAAGTTTAGACTCTGGCCCCTGGACAATTCTTGGGCCTCACTTCAAAGGTTAATGTAGGTTTATAATCCATGTATAAACTAATCATCTTCTCGAGAACTATTATGCTCAATATGTGATATAACTGTAAAATCACCCTGTTACAAATAGCTCAGTGATAAACATAAGAATATGTAGAGGATTTTTTTGATACAAGGTCTTTTGTACGACATTGTTCATATATTGTGTATTTGACTCCATAAAGCTGATTTTATTATGTCTATTGTTGCTCAGGTGAGCATTTTGGCCCATGGTCCTCTTGTTTAAATGAGTTACAGTTCTCAGCTCAAGAGAAACATTTATTATTTTTAAACATATTTCATTTTTTTTAACACAGCAAATCTTTTTAAAAATTATTTATTAAAATAATTTAATTATATTAATTATTATTATTTAATTAAATATTTATTTTGATGTCAAAACATGCTAGATGTATTTATTTGTTAATTAGTTAATTATGCGTGAATAACTCGGACTTCTATAATAAATGAGATAAAAACCAAGTTTAACACAGTAAGGAGTTCTGTACAACAGTGTACAATGGAATAACTTACATGTAGTTTTAAATGGGTTATACACGTGTTTGCTCTGAGCACGAGTTCGACAAAAGCATTGCAAACGTTTCGAGACACCCTTGATGCGTATAAGCTACCGGAATAACACAACTTCCCGAGTAAAATGATGTGTACTTGGTTCTTGTCAATAAATAAAGATTACCGCGTCTATAATGTATTTCCGGCCATTGCCTTCCTTAACCACGTGATCGATGACTGATATTCTGAGTGGTTTCTTTAATGTATATTGTTGCTATAATTGATTCATATGGTAGAATACATCATGTATTGTGTAGCCCAGTCTTTACCATACCGACTCTTTGTAAACCATGTCAGATTCTCGCTTAAGTTCCGCAGATACGATGCGTTATACTTGTGTAATAGCCCTGAAATAGACTAAGCACGCTAAAACATCATCAATTTTTTTTTCTTCTTCAAAATCAGTTCTACAGTTCACGCAATGATGCGAAGCATATATAGCGAAAGAATTAAAGAATCGCTCAAACTGCGACGGAAACGAAGTAGTTTGATGGAAGATCTTTTGTCTCTATTTCGATCTCGTATACTAAGTCAGTTAAGATGCAATCGGTTATTTACTTGCTAATAAAAATAAATGCTACTCGAGTTGGATGGTCTTTATTTTATCACATAATAGCAGCACAAAAGTTAGTCACTGATTGAAATTAAATTTTTAGTAAATATTTCTATGGATGATATTCATTTTAGTCCAGACTCATATGAGAAAGGAGGGGAAGAAATAAAAGACAAATTCCATATCAAATTCGCTGGTTTTTATTACTTTGTTTTGTTGTTGTTATATTTTTTTTTTTTATCAATATTATTTTTTAATGAATATAACGTTTCCGTAATAAGTTGAACATCTGAGTTCTTTTACATTGTTTGCGTTGCATTGGTTCTAATCTAATGATCACAAGTTGTTGTGTTTAAGCCGAACTTATGCGCCTAGCGACAGCAATCCGAGCGACGGTAATCCTTGCACATGAATAATTATTTGTTTCATATCGAGTTCACGTGGAGAGATTTATCCTTCGGTGAAAGTACTGTCATCCTCACCAGGACATCACAACGACTAGTTCTTCATTAGATCTAAAAACACAAATCACGGATACTGTCAAAGAAGGATAATGAATGAACGTGATATCGTGAAAGACAGATATACGATCTAGTTATAATATATAAATTAATTTTGATATAGTCAGTGTGTTCAATGCTGTCTCCAAAGATATATTGGTCGGGCTAATAAGCGTAATCTGACGTCATTACCCCTGTCCGTTTTCCGGAACTGGGTTACGTTTCCCGACGATTCAATTGACGTATATGATATTTATGATTTAATAGTTTTTTTACTCTCTCGGAATTATGATTCTGTATTGTCGATTGTTAAGGTTATTAAGTATATAGCGACCCCCCCCCCCCCAAACCCTAATATTGTCACTATATATATATATATATATATATATATATATATATATATATATATATATATATATATATATATATAGTTCAAAATTTTTTCATTTATTTAGGGCATAGCCCGTCCTTGTTTTAAGGTGCACTGAAGATAATCGCGTGTTCGATATCTTCCATATTTTAAAAAAGTTACAAAATGATAAGTATGCATCACTTTAGTTTGAAGAAGAAGAAGAGAGAGAGAGAGAGAGAGAGAGAGAGAGAGAGAGAGAGAGAGAGAGAGAGAGAGGGAGCATTTTTTGCTCTTAAACGTTTACGTGTCAGGTCAGTCCGTTTGCGAGTCATGTAACGAGGAGAATGTATGATTCCAACACAATCTGTTCACTTCATATATCATTATAATTGACATAAAAGGATAGGAATGAGACAACGGTCTTTTCAATGCTGTGATTATAATGTATCAGGAATTTAAACATACGATTTTACGACTTTTTCTTCATTAGGAAGACCCCTTTGTGTTACAGAGATATAAGTATTTGTATATCTATAAATGTGTCGTTGACCCCATTACAACCCCCCCCCACTCCTTTCCGCTCTTTTTCCCAACAAAAATTAAAGAACATGCATGCATGTAAACTCGTTGTTCTGGTTGTTCTTACGACAGATAAAACTGAGCTTTCTTTCTTTACATAATGATGACTGTGTGCATATATTTCTGTATTGCATGAATTTGCATACAAAGTAATTAAGGGAGCTTGTTTTGCGACTTCCAAGATATCACTCGTCGTAGGTTAACCATCATCGGAAAATTAGTATAAACACTGGACGTCTGTCTGACATAGTTAATATAACCTGAAAAATAAATACGATAATTGTACTTTACTCATGATGATTAAATGTTATGTCTGATTTTAATCCAATTTCAATGTGTTTTTCTTTTAAATATGGGGCTCCAAAAAAGTAGCGAACACGCACCGAACAAAACTCAGTCATCCGTAAAATTGTGAACCAGTGATTTTCCAAAGAATATAGAACAATGCGATATAGAAAGCTTAAGAAATCGGCTATATTCAATGAAACAGGCTCCAGACGAGGTTAGAAAAGATGACATTGATTCCGTAATGAATAAAATATGCGAGGCTTTTCATAATGCAGCAAAGGATTCTTTTGGTTCTAGAAACAATAATAAATCGAAAGTCGAAAGTAACTCAAAACCATGGTTTAATAAAAGTTGCAAAACGCCACAAAGAAAATTCCATTTGGATATAAGTCCGACGAAACCAAAGCTTCTCTCAGGGCAAAAAGCAAAGAATACAAGACAACTTTAGACCGATGTATTTAAGATTATAAGACCATTTTATCCCATAAATTAAAAAATTTTCGCAGAAAAAACAGTAGGGACTTCTGGAAAATTTTAAATCAATCGAATCAAGTTAGTAAATGCGCTGTCAAAATTGATGATACTGTATGTATGATTTCTTGCGGAGTATGAATGAAACTGTACGCACCGATGGTAATAATATGGAGCAACCAAATTTTGATTGTGAGGAAACTAGTTGTGAGTTTCTTGATAGTACTTTTACCGAGGACAAAATCCGCTGTTAGAAAGTTAAAAAACAACATATCCCCAGATTGTAATCAATTATTGAATGAACATATTGTATCAACTATTGTAATATTTTTTACCTGTATATGTGATATTGTTTAATATTATTTACGACACAGGAAAAGTACCTGATGAATAGTTAATCGGTATAGTTAAACCAGTGTATAAAAATAAAGGTGACCCAACGCAACCGGAGATATTTACAGACCTATTACTTTGTTAAGCTGTATTGGAAAACTTTTTACAAGCGTTTTAAGCAGTCGACTTGAAATGTATTCTGATGATATAATTAAGTTTAGTGGTTGCCAGTCTGGATTTAGGAAAGAATATTCTACTCTTTGATAACATTTTATTATTGCATTTTTTTGTCACAGGTTTATAGTTTAAAATATATAAAAATGGTACATGTATAACTGGAAAATGTCTTACATTTAAAAAAAAACCATGTATACAACGGTGTGAAGTCAAAGTAAAACTGAATGACGAAACTTCACCTTTTTTTCTTTTGTAACTTTGGCGTACGTCAAGGAGAAAACTTTTCACCTTTTTTATTTTCCATGTATATCAACAATATAGAAAACTTTATGCATGAATGAGAGAAATGTCAATAGGTTAAGTAGAATCACAAATGATCTAGAAGAAGAGTTGCTTGTTTACAGTAAACTTTTTATTTTATTTTATGCTGACGACACTGTCATACTAAAAGAGTCAGCCCCAGATTTAATTGTTAAAACTGGAAACTTTCAGTTAATGTGAAAAAACCCACCAAAGTTATGATATTCTCCAAAGGACCAGCTCTTAAGTGCTCATTTATGTACAAAAGTGATAAATTAGAAGTAGTTAAAGAGTATAACAACCTAGGAATAATATTTTCCCGATCTGGCTCTTTTTGTAAAGTCAAGAAACACTTGTGTACTCAATCTCAGAAAGTTATTATGGTGTTATTAGAAAAATTTGATTTTTTTGACATGTCCTTTGGTATTCAATTAGACTTATTGCAAAGTTGTTTTACCAGTTTTACTATACTCTTGTGAAATTTGGGGTTAAGAAAATATTGATGTTATCGAGCGTGTACATTTAAGGTTTCTTAAACACATTCTTAACTTGAAAAGTAGTACCCCAAGCTTTACGGTTTGGGAAGACAGGTCGTTTTCCATTCTATAACAATTTATACGAGAATGATTGGAATTTGGGCAAAAATGATTTTATGCCAGGAGAATAAGTTATGTAAAACTATGTCTATGTATCTTAACAATTGTTACACTAGAGTAGAAATCAATAATAGGTGGCTAGTTTGTATAAAAAAAAACATTCTTGACAGCTGCGGCTTAAATCATCCTATTTTTGGCACCAGCAAAATCCTATTAACGTAAAATGGTTAGAAAATATTGTCTAACAAAATCTTAAAGATCAATTTGTCCAAAGATGGAATAGTGAACTAGATAGTTCCTCAAAAGGTGCTATATATCGTATATTTAAATCTAATTTTTGTTGTGAAGACTATTTACTACTACTACTACCACGAAAATTAAGAAACTTATTTGTTAAATATAGAACTACAAACCATCACCTCCCTATAGAAATTGGTAGGTGGAACAATACTCCACGTGAAGACCGCAAGTGAGGCCTATGTGAAGCCAATCAAATTGGCGATGAATTCCAGTATGTTTTAGAATGTAGTGCATTGTCACATCTATGAAAAAATTGTTAAGTAATTATTATCTTAACCCCAAAAACCTTAAAATTTAGAACACTTATGTCATCTTTAAACCATGTAATTCCTATGAAAATGTGTACTTTAATTAGTAAAATATTTGATTTGGTCGGTCATCCTACGTAACAACTCTAAAAAATACATTTTACTTTTTTTTCTGTTTCTCTTTTGTAAATCCTGCTTTTCTTATACTTTTGTATATAATTATTTTGCACCTCATGTAACATTATATGTTTTAAGTGAAATAAATGAACTGAACTTGAACTTAATATCACACATCCAATTTGATTAAACTTAAGCTGAATTTTAAAAAACAAAAGGCCCGTGGACCAAATACATGTAGATCACCCGGTTATCAACACCCAACGTTAACTAGCATTTGTCTGACCTCTAATGATCATAATTTTAAGGTGGAATAACACATCATCACATAATTGCTAACCTCTGATCGAAACGGCATTTCATTTTTATTAAAAGGCTTTTATCGACGTCAATATGTAACTTACTCCATATCCGAGTGGATAAAGTGTTGGGGTTGTCATCTGTACATCCCGAGTTCGAATCCCGTAGGGGCTTTTGTTGTTACTTACTGAATTGTATTTTTTAGATATTCATTTTTTATCCCCAAACTGCAATTTTTTTCGCTTTTTTGACATACAATGTATGTACAGTTTATTTATCATTATATCTTTCATAATCAAATAATTTACTGTTAATTTGAGTGACGTCTTCCAGGTGTGTTATTCCAACTTAACAAACATCAAACTTTTGTAATTATATTAGCTTGCTTTTACATGGGGTTATTATGGTTGAGTTTAAATTGTCTGCAAATGACGTCGAAAATATAAATTTACATGTAAAATTAGTAAAACATCTGCACGTATTCTGTTGCTATGATGGACATACATTCAAATAATAGCCGTTGACTTTGAGATTAAGGAGGCTGGATGTTCTACAAATTGCCCATCAGATCGACCACAAAAATTTTAAAACTGATTTTTAGTCCTGGATTTATTAAGTAAAGAAAAATTCCATAATTTTTTTTTAGAAGTTTACCAATATTAATACTGTATACAGGGTTATTTTCGCCCCGTGTAATTTTCGCCCTTCTACACTTGCAAACAGTTTCGCTCAGTATTAAATTCGCCCAATCACAGATGTGTTTAAAGAGAGATAGTATGAGATATTGGAATTCGCCCAGTCTTAAATTCGCGCCCGCTGACAACGAGGGCGAAAGGGGCGAAAATAAAACGGGGACGAATATTTCCCTGTATACAGTATACAGAACTGGTTTTCGTAAGGAAATATTGTTATGGTCTAAATATGGCCACGATCGGATACCCAGTCCTCTTAAAAATATATTTTCTCGTCCCTTGCTCATTCATTTGCATAATGACCATTCATTCTTCTATAATGATGTATGCAGCACACAGTCAATCTTATTCTTAAATACCCTGTGCTATAGATGGTCGCTAAGTAGTGTTTGGGAATGTAATTAAGAGAGAGCGTTGTCGCTTATGGGTTTCTTCTCTCGGCATAGCTGCACCGTCGCCTATTGATTCATTTCAAAAGGTAAACAAGCTACTCTCTGATATTTTCTCGCATTTGGAAGTATCTCGCGTCGCATCAATGTGATGGCGGTGTTCTCACTGATTTCAAGGTTGTAACCAAATATCACCTTATTAAGGATACGCTTGAGTAATTTACAAGGTATGTTAATTTCATATTTTTAAATTATGATTATAAAAAATTAATAGAGTGATGTTGAATCAGTTTATTTTCTGAAATCATTTCGGCTGCATCCTCCCAATGCAGTTTGCAATATTGATAAAAAAAAATCCAGATCATTCATTTTGCTTTACATACATGTATATACATGTACATGCATTGCACTCTATAAAAGAGGATTGCGAATTAATATTTTTCTTGAATTCCCGCTTTTGAAAAAAAAGTAGCGTGGTTTACTTATAATAAGTCAGATATGCTTATATATACATTTTCTAATTCAATAAAAAAAATGTTAGAAAAGAAATACTTAATTCGATTGAAAAAAAAAATTGCGATTAAATTTTGTAAAGTTCGTTTGTTATAGAGTCGGCTTATTTATACCAGGCCTAGGCATGATTATATAATTGCATTTTCATTTCTTTTTTGTCCTCAAACTACTTGTATAAAGTTAAAGCTGATATTAATGGGGATTTTTTTTTTTGCCATTTGTTCTTGCATGCTGCAAACTCGAGTCTGCAACAAAAAAAGAGAGAGAGGAAAAAAAAAGGTGATGATTTATATTGTCTAGTTGATTTATTAAAGCAACCTATAAAGCCGTAAAAATCTAGATTCCCATGGAGACATTCTAAATTTAAGTGAAATTAAAACAAGTACACAGAAAATACAAAAAAGAAAATTGCGTGAAAATCAGGTTAAAAAAACTAATAAGACAATTGATGAACAACTGCTATTGGAAAAAATAATACAATGAAAATGTGCAGTTTGTTTTGTTTTGTTTTTGTTTGTTTCGCTTAATGGCTTTTGTTGAGGATTAATTGTATTTTTCGTGTGACTTTGGGGGTACAAAACACAGATATGGATAACACTGGTCAGTGTGTTGCAAAAAAAAAAAAACCCCAAACAACCCCCCCCCCCCCAAAAAAAAACCCCCCTGACTACCTTCATTTGTTCTTGAGCACTGGTCCGGATGCACTATTTTTATAATAACATGTGTTGGTGCCTCGTTTTCGCTATACCCGGGATTCATTTTTATAGATATCGATTTAAAAAAAAAAAGAAAAGAAGAAGCATCATTACTGGTTTTTATACAGTATGCACATAAATACCACACAATGGCGCTTCATTTTACAAAAAAGAAAAATGTTTTTGTGATCGGCTTCGGCCAATCACAGTTGTGTCCATATGAGGCATCCGGCAAATTTTACTATTTGCACACGCATTGCGCCTTGCACTACTTTATTTTCTTTGCAATGACAGCCTCATTTAAATCTTTAATTACACGTAGAATACTAAATAAACGTTACTCTTATCCGTATGCATTGAAATTAAAACATTTATACAGTTACATACAAACTGATTCTAATCACGTTTGTCTTCACATATATGCGTAAGAATATTTATCGGAAGTACATTTCGCCTACTAAAAGTAAAGCATATTCATGCCTTTCTATTTCGGAACGGAGTAAAGTGAAGTCGTACCCAAACTGACTCGTACCCAAACAGACTCATACTCCATTGTCCGGGGATAAACATGATATTTGGATTGTAAATAAAAAGATAAGCTGTTAAAGTTAGGTTTTGGATTAATTACAATTTAGAATTTACAAGATACGGTAATTGAATGTAGTATTTTGGTTATCTTCAAACAAAGTTTAATATCATCTCCTTAAAGTTTGCCAAATAGTTTCCTATATCAACATTTGATAGACAATTTTCGTTTACATGCAATCTTATCTTTTTTTCAAAAAATTATATTGGAAATCAACAAAACATGTAGCGGAATGCTTTCGCATTACATAACAAAGCTGACCAAAGATAATAGCCAACATGCCGATCATTCCTTTAAAAGGAATACTTGTTTTTCTCTTCGTTTCACACACGATTAACAGTTTTGTACATTCGTTTCACATTTGCGCTTCATCGTTTGGGTAATTTGGGACTTGTGATCCGAAAAAGTCAAATGTGATTTCTTTCGTTTGAGGAACGAATTAGACAGAAATCAATTTCTACTTGGTAATTTGTAATGAATGTATTACGGAAATATAAAGTTTTCAATTCGAATACCTTTACAGGTATGTCCAGTCATGCGGTTCAATAGAACCGGTTTTCTATCTAGTAGTTTGTTAAAGCCAGTTAAGGACGACACGTAGAGCTGGAAAAAAGTTTAAATTTGAATAATTTTCAGTTTTATGATATTTAATAGTACATTGTATATACATGTATATTAGTATATACATTAACGCTGCTGCGTGTCGTTGCTAGTCTATTTAATGTGTTGTTGTTTTATTATTGATCTCGTATCAGAAATGAATTGGTTTTAAAGGAGAAGAAGGATTTGTTATAAATGTTTGGGAGTTTTTTTTTAAGTTTTAAATAGTGTCCAAATTAGAGAGATAACTCTCACAGCGTTAAGTGACTGGATTTTCGGAACTCCCCGAGATTTTTCAACCTTACACTGCCTGAAGATGACTATAATTTGCATTTTGATAAAAACCAATATTTATTTTAAAGAAAAAAAAAACCCCGATAAATATTAATTATTGCCGCCAAAGATAATTAGGATTCCTGATAATTGACTTTAACTGTACATGCAGCATGTGATTTTGTACTTATGTGAGTCTAAGCTAGGTCAATCTTACTATGCGGAATAATGAATGCATGGATCTAGCTGGATCTAGCTGGATCTAGGAAAAACCGGAGTCCAATACTATATATACATTTATTTCTTGTCATGCTGTCAATATCAGCGGGTGTAATATGATAGTTTATATACATGTATTCACAATTATACATTAATATAACCAAAAACAAAGGCAAGTAGGATGACTTTTTTGGGGGGCTCAAACATAGTTTTGTACATGTTATTTTTTTTTTCTCTAAAATTTCTTCAAAATAATTGTAAATCTATTGATTCTTTTACGGGAACACCGATATTGAGGTCAATTTATAATGCTTTGTTTAACTCTTAGAATTCTAAAATTCAGGAGCTTCCGGGGACTTCTCCCCCCCCTTCCACCCCGAATCCCCTCTAGGTGGTCCGTAGACCCTCTGCCTCTGAAATAAGATTTCACACACTTCGACTCCCAACCCTCCCCTTGGGGAATTCCTGAATCCGCCCCATGATAACATTTTAGAACTATGATTATATTTCGAAGCTTTCTGTCCGTGTTAATTGTTTGATATTTGATTGAAAATTAAAGACGTCACTTAAAGCTGCTTGGTCCGATTTTATGTCAAATTTTGTGTACGCTTTTAAACGATGGTTATGCTAAGTATGTGTATAATAATAGACATTGCAGTTCTTTTCCCGGTGAATTAAGCCAAATTTTAATGAAAAAAATATGTACAAAATTTGTTAACAAAACTAACGTCATAAAAGGGTATCGCGTTATTTCGCCTCATGTTAAAATTCGCCCCTGACGTCGAGACCGGTATGGTTGGATTACGACTTTGACACCGCTATAAATAAAGGTCATTGTTATGTTCAGGCAAATTAAAATTAACCTGTGTACATTTTGTTCGCTAATATTTCTAAAGTTTGCTTTGTTTACAATCGATGCATAACAAGCAGGTTGAATAAACCCAGTCATTCGGGGGACGAAACCAAACGGTTCCCTTTTCTTAACATTCCCGTGATGCATTTTGGTTTATTATACTTTCATGTGAAATACTGAAATCTGATTGGTTTAGACGCAGTTGACAATCCGTTCCCATACCCTCAGCGTTAGCAACACACTTGGCAACGGGCCGATAGAACGAATTGTTACATGCGCGTAAATTATGCGCGTACGGTTCGCCGTAGAACTCACGTCTTTTCAATATAAAAGCAGTAAAATTTGCTATGAAATTAAGACATTCAGTATAATAAAATAAATAGTGCCTGTTTGGGAGGGTACCAGTTGAAATTGACACCCCGAGAAAACCATTGTCAACCGACGCGAAGCGGAGGTTGACAATGGTTTTCTCGGGGTGTCAATTTCAACTGGTACCCTCCCAAGCAGGCACTATTTATATATTGTTTTTTCGTTTGCCCAAAAAGAAATTATTTTATTTACTTTGAATATTTCTAACTTTGAAAGGAGACCGATTCTGTTGGTGTAATTAGGAGAAAAGTTATAACTTTCTAAGATTATTGGTTTGTATGGAAAATTATTTGATACTGTAATAATAAAAAAATCGGACCAAGCAGCTTTAATTACGTCGCCTCCTACTTATGTTTTAAATTTTTAAAAGTACACATATACTAATAGAATGCAGTATTGACTTGTTTTTAATTATTAATAAAAAGGTTCACACAGGATCTGGACTTGTTTATTAAATTTCCCTTGGAAAGTCTATGGGTTCATGAAAAGTTCAACAAATGTTTAACTCTTAGAATTCTAAAATTCAGGAGCTTCCGGGGACTTCTCTCCCCCCCCCCTTCCACCCCGAACCCCCTCTAGGTGGTCCCTAGACCCTCTGCCTCTGAAATAAGATTTCACACACTTCGACTCCCAACCCTCCCCTTGGGGAATTCCTGAATCCGCCCCATGATAACATTTTAGAACTATGATTATGTTTTGAAGCTTTCTGTCCGTGTTAATTGTTTGATATTTGATTGAAAATTGAAGACGTCACTTAATTACGTCGCCTCCTACTTATGTTTTAAATTATTAAAAGTACACATATACTAATAGAATGCAGTATTGACTTGTTTTTAATTATTAATAAAAAGGTACACACAGGATCTGGACTTGTTTATTAAAGAAGATGGAGGAACAAGATAGCGCAAATGCCCATTTGGTTTAGTCGTAAAATACAATTTCAAATTTAATTTTTTTTCAACTAAATATACTAGATAATGTTATAATACATGTTAACAAAAGTACAATTTCTAACTATATTCAGTTTTGAATATTTAAAAAAAACGGTAAGAAAAAAAATAAATTCTAAAGTTTAGGTGGTATCGAACCCACAACCTAAAAACCCTATCTTTATAATGTGACCTAATGTCTGCTGCTCTAACCACTGAGCCATTTCAGTCACAACAAAACTCCATTATTAAATGCTATATGCGACTTCAACCACGAATTTACGGACTTGTATTATTTTTTTAAAACGTTCAATTGTTGCGATACAAAATGACATTTTTAAAGTATAGTGGGTCATCTCTCCACTTTTTTGTTGATTAAAATCGGTTTGATTTCCTTTAAACCTTATATAGACCATAAAAAAAATATGGAGCTCAGACCCACTCTATAAAAGAAAAGGCATTGAAGTTCTAAAAATGATACTATTTGGAGGTTTTGGCACGCACACGCCAGTTTGAATCAACCTATTCCAAATATTTAACTTATGTAAGGGTTATAAATCGATGTTATGATAAATATACATTGTTTTCAATAATGTAGAAAGAAATTATGAGATTTGTTGATCTTTTAATTTCATAGTTTCTTATCTATCCTCATATAGGCAGTTTACACGCCTTATTCACCCATCTTCTTTCCCTTGGAAAGTCTATGGGTTCATGAAAAGTTCAAAGTTTTATAAAGTACATATATATGCAGTATAGCTTTTAAATATGAAAACTGAATATGATTGTCATTGCGCGAAGTACGTATAACAGGAAAACATACCATTACTCCAGAGTACAGCATATCTTAGAGAACCCGTACCAGGGTATTATAAGTTTTCCAGGGTACGGGTTCTCCTGTTAGGGTACGACTTCTCATGAAACCCATAAGCATGGGTACATGGATGTGTATGAAATATAGGTGTATGCACATACATGTAATGCACATACATGCAATGCACATACATGTAATGAACATAGATAAATACTATGTTTACTATAAACAGCTGCGGGCAACCACGAAAACAAAAACAAACATGAGAGGCTTAACACACACATACATGTACATTCAAACCCATATACATTTCGTATATATTGACATCTACCGAGTATGATTTCCTCTATTTCTTACGGAAACTTATAGTTAATTCATAGCTCTATAGAAACAGTCAGACTGAAATCTACACACCCCGTTTATCGATTGGTCGAAATCTACAGCGGCTGAAACTGACAGGACTGAAATCGACACGTCCTGTTTATCGATTGGTCGAAACCTACAGCGACCTAAGAAAAATCACGGACTGCGCGAAATAATCATGATGATGTCAGACTCAAAAGCTCACAGGAGACGATTTGGCTGTTTCTTTTCGCTAACGACTGATGTACATTAACAGTAATTTAGTGAATTTAACTTACTATTTTATCATCAATTTAATAATTAGTTAAAATAAAGATGTAAATATAAATAATAAAATGCTTTCTTTGGTGATTCATGCGGGTTATGAAGGTAGCGATCATTGCAGAAAAAATTACATAACCCGCTAACGCAGGTTATGTATTTTTTCTGCAATGTCGCCACCTTCATATCCCGCATGAATCACCAAAGAAAGCATTTTATTGTTTAAATAATAGCACCATGCTTTGTATTTATACATACTAAATATGTAATTATGTACATGTTAATAAATACTGCTCGAATCAATGCAATTTTAATTATTCTGAGTAACATAAAAGAATTTTCAGAAATATATAATGCCTAAATAAAACAATAGAAAGCTCTCCAGTGGTTCAAATGGGTTGTTATATGTGAGAAACAGAAACAAAAATACCGATTATTTTTAAATCAATCGCAATACTATAATACTTAAGCATGCAGTCATTAATTCAGAAATAAAAAAAAAAACCCACATAATTCTATTTAAGTAACGTTACCCTCTCTCTAATCAAAATGTGCCCTTTCATAAAAAAAAAGAATAAATAAAATAAGCAGCATTAAAATACGGTAAATAACCTCTGTCATGAAAATATCTTTATTTTTCTGCACTGATCACGTGCTTCATAATATGAAACACCAAAGAATGTTTTTCTGTTTTTGTTTACATTTTCCTTTGAATTTCTACAATCGTTCGTGTAAAAATTGGACAATTGGACATTAAACAATCTTGTAAAGATCAGACAATTGTATTGACGTAACAGCCAAAAAAAATCTCGCATCGATACAGTATGTGACTATCTGTATGTCTGTTGCTAAGACAAATGCGATAGTTCGATCGATCGATCTTTAAATAGTTCACAACGAATTAAACCTTTAAAGTGTATAAAATACGACAAATATCAATGGCATTGAAATTTAACATTATAGGTATTTAAAAAAAACCCACAATAAACAAGAAATAAAAAATGTGAATGAATATGAAAAATAATATAAATATTTTCATTTTCAAATGATTCCTACACATTGAGTCCCTAATAAATATCTAGGCTTAAAAATATATCATAAAGACTACGGTGTTGTTTTATATAATTATATATACGAATACATGTATATAAAATTGCTCAAAATAAACCTGTGTTTCATATATTAAATTAAATGTTTATCAGCAAAATGAAGTTTAAACATAGCACACACACACACACCAAAAAAAAAACCACCCCCAGTGAAAAACATTCTTGTTTAACAACAACTAACCTTGATAAAACGACAATGACATGTATTTGCATATTGATGCACAGTTATGAATATATATGTATGTATACATACACACACGTACGCCAATCGAGTGTAAGTACACGTACAGTCATCAAATCTCAAACAAACCTCCACATTTCGCTCAGCTCACCTTTTAAACGTATATTGATTTGTCTGTTAGGAAATATAGCAGCCCACTTTTGATGTTAACTGACGGACATGAGTAACATCGCTAGTAACAAATTGGCTTCAATTACTGCCTTTGATCGCATCCTGACGTCATTATAAAGTCTCTTATAAAGTAATTGTCAACTCTTTGATACGCAAAGAAAGGAATTGGAAATCAAGGTACCAGTATCTTGTTTTTGTTTTAGCCGACTCTGCGTGTATATTAGCTTTAATTGTTCACAGGGATGCGCGAATTATGGGTTTAACGATTGAAAAAATCATTTAGTTGGAAAATTTGTAAATGGGGTATGTTTACGGTACAGAGCCCAAGAAGTGCATGTAGAAGAAAATACACAAGAGGTGACATTAGACATCTGGAAAATACACTTCAAATATAAATTGATTACTATATTTGATTAACTTTTGTTTTTCATTTTTTTTTGCCTAGATGTCAACAAACGAAACTCAGTTTACGCTAGAACATGGTGTACTCTACACAAAGAACTACTCTTTGACCGAGTTCGCCAAAATAGCCAATGAATTTGACTTCAACCACAAGCTCAGCCAGTCTTTGGAATCCCTATTCATCGTGTTGTTTACATTGATCGTATTGTTCGGCTTCTTCGGAAACTCCCTCCTTGTCTACGTGATCATCCGGAAGTCCAAGATCAAATCCAGCAGATGTATGTTTGTCTTTAACCTCGCCCTCACCGACATTTTGACATGTCTTCTCTGCATTCCGCTGACGGCGGTCCGGCTTTTGCTGACCCACTGGTCTCTGGGAGAAATGCTTTGTAAGCTGGTTCCCGTCTTACAGGCTCTTTACATCTTTGTGTCTTCTTTGACTGTCGTTGCGATAGCCATCGACAGGTACCAGTCCATTGTAAACTGGCCAAAAGCCATCCGTAAGTCCAACATGAAGTATGTGTTCCTGATGATGTGGATGCTCGGCCTCGCTTTGGCTCTCCCCATGTTTGTTTTCCACGAAGTGGAGACGGTCGAGGTAATCCCTGGCCTTCTTTCCGTGTCAGTGTGTGTGGAGAGGTGGAGTTCCTACATTTCCCGCGGAATCTACACCCTCGTCGTCTTGATGTTCCATTTCGTACTTCCGCTGGCCTCGATATCAATGCTCCACCTCCTGATCTGTAAGTTCATTGGTGGCCATTTTGGATCCAAACTGCACAGCAGATCCGACAGGAGTCGTAGGTACTTAATAAGGCAGAGAAAAAACGTTGTTCTTTTGACGGTCATCGCTGTGACCTTCGCCTTTACCTGGCTTCCTTGGACTTGTGTCAATTTGATCGCAGACTTCAGTTTGGAGCATTTCCGGTCTATAAACATCAACTTAGTCAATGCCGCCTGTCATACGTTAGCCATGAGTTCCGTTTGTGTCAATCCAGTTGTATATGGATGGTTCAATTCTATATTCAGGCAGGAAATCGAGTCGGTGTTTCGCACATTCTGTCTTGGGCGAAGCCGTGGAAGTGAACAGCCGCCATCTCCGGAAAAGAACTCGTTTATTCTCTACCAGAAAACTACAACTTTATCGTCCTACGTACGGCATGATTAAATGGTACAAAACAACGCCATAGTATTGTCATTGCTGTACTCTAACGGCGCAGAACTACGCGGTTTTTGACGGGTTTGGTATCGACAACTTCCGCGATTGTAGAATATATTGAACTTTTTTGCACTGTTATTGATCTGTGGATATATGAATTGATAATAAAAATATAAAATAAATGTAGTACAAGCCTTCTTTTTTGTCAATTATTCATAAGGTTTTGATATTTGGTGTCGCTTTTATCTATGAAATCAGAAAGCAGGGCGATTCCTAAGACTATTAGTATCATTTTGTTGCAAATGCAGTCATGCAATATCATGGATAAGGTGTTATAATTTCTGTCCAAAAGGCATTGAAGTGGTTTTTCTAAAGATGTTTATATCTGAATTAAGGTTATTGTTTTAATAAATGCTTTTAAAAACAGACATATATTTTGTTTTAAATTAGACCCCACTAAAATATTGGCCCCTCTCCTGCCACCATCAGTTTTGCTCTACATTATAGTCTTGAAGTCTTAAAAAACTCGTTTTAATGTTAATTTTAGGCGTCGTCGTTTCCATTTTCGTTTTCATGTTTGATTTTACCCCTCCCCCACGCCTAACTAAATGGGTTATCGATCGAAACCTTTCTGATGTTATTACATTCCTTAACCCCTTTCAAACCCCTTTTCTGCGTTATAATACTAGTACTTTGATTTTTTCAGCGCTGATAGTATACAATTAGGATTTTAAAATACAAACTGGGAGTTCTTTATAGCTTTTGCACAGTTATCAGCTTTTATTTTAGAGTTACGTGTATCTGTACTCTCCATTAGTCTTCTTAATCATTATATCATATACGTGTATAACCATTGCTCTCTCTCTCTCTCTCTCTCTCTCTCTCTCTCTCTCTCCAGTCCTCCACAAACAATTATATTTTCCTTACATAAAAACATGTTGATTCTCTTGGCTGTTTTGTTTGAATTAAAGTTTGAAATTACTTGCAGCTGTTTTCTTTCCTAATCAAAAGGCACTGACTACAGAAATATCTACCGCCTGCAATGTTTGTTCATATCAGTTCAAAGAAGTCTCCCTTGCTCTCCAAGGGCTAAAAGGCTGCCTTTTTCAGGAACAAACATACTCTGATATAATTTGTTTTCTCTCGTGCCCTTATTTTCATCAAGAAAAGAATATTTTTTAGAAATCTCGTATATCACAAACAATTGTAACACAATTAGAAGCAGGATCGACTTTTATCACGTATACATTCAATGTGCAATCCCATAAAGCGCATATTTGTTGCCAATAAAAAAAATCCAAATTTTGATTCTAATATACTTGCAGATTTTCCTAATATATGTCTGTGGTTTTTTGTTTGTTTCTTTTTTTTGGAGGGGGGGGTGCATGGTTTTTAAATTTTCGTTTGTTTGTTTGTTTGTTGTTTTTGGTTTTTTTTGTGTTTTGTTTTTACAAATGTATCAAAAACCAAGATATCTATTTCGATACTTATTGTGAATACCAATAAATATATAAGCAATCAGCAATATACATGTACATTGTTTATACGGCGTGCAATTTTTAAATGCACTAAAAATAGATACACAGTACTCTCAGTCTTCACAACAACCACGGATACCGCGCACTTTGAAAAATTACGCACTTTGAATTTTTTTTTTTTTAAAGTGCGTTAATTTTGGGACCAAGTCAACGCGAATGCACTTTGAAAAGTGCGTTATTTTTCAAAGTGCGTTGCCACACACCACACAACACAGTGAGATTACATACATGTACAATCTTTTGTAAGGTCAAACAGTAGAATAAGGACCAGGTTATAAATTCGCCATTGCATCAATTAAGGCAGAACTCAAAACACGTGTTTAGATATCTACATATATAGTGAGTATATTCAACACCATTTTTATTTCACATCCTTTACTTTTGACAAATTTAAAAATAATCGTACGACATCCTTGCAAGATAGTTGTTGAATTTGGCTCATTTCTGTCATCAAGGAAATTGCCAACACTGCCGTGATTAATACTTATCGTACTCTACCGATCAATGCTTTCGTCGCCTTTCCTACTTGAATTTCACAATAAAAAGGCATAACAGTATTTAAGGAGAAAAAGAGCAAAACATCCTTGATTGTCAACTAAATCATACAAAATCTCAAGCAATGTTCAATCATTGCTTAATACAGCATCGTACCGAAAATAGAAATTATTATAGGCTAGTAAGGTGATCGCTGATCATGCAAAAAGTGCACTGACTTTAGAAAGATATTTCCTGAACTTAATGCATAAACAACCAGCAGCTGAGACAAATCCATTTGTTTTTCCTTGTTGTGTCAATATAGAGTCTTTCGAATTCCCTCCTTCAACATTTTAATGAATTAACCGCTTTTTTTTTTTTTTTTTTTTTTTTTTGCTCTCTTGACGTTTTTTTTTTTTTTTTTTTTTTTTTGCTCTCTTGACGTATTTAACAGTCATGATGGTTGCAGACAGTCGAAATCTAATTATGCCGAGGGGAATTCGACCTGATTACTTGTTTTGTCAGTTAAAAAAAGAGTTACAACCACGAGCTAGTGTGGCCTTGAGCTTGCTTCTTTCAGAAATACAGCTCAAAAATTTCATTTTTTTTTAATATAGAGAATGATTAATTTGGTTATTTCTAATGCTTTGCCAGAAATATGAATGTCAGAAGTTACACGCAAGATACAGAACTCAGATTTTTTTTGTAATGTAATCATGCAATTAAAAAGCGAGATACACATATTTTTTGCAACGTAAAAAATTATAGCTTTATGCCATGTTTTTATTTAGAATTTGTGTATTGTAAAGGGTATTCTATATTTTAAACAAAAAATGACAATTGACAAATATAAGATTGTTAAATTGTGTTCATAAAAAAACCCTTTCAAAAAAAGAACAAAATGTGCTTTGAATGAAACAGTTAACAATTCTAATAAATGTATATTAGCTATGTAAACGAATACATGGCACAAACCTTGCTTGTATAATTCTGTATCTCGCATGTTACTCATACATTTGTACATGTGTATTAAGACAAAATGAATGTGCTTTTGGCATAAAGATTGCACTTGAACAATTGTATTCCAGGAATAGATTATCACATACAGGCTCTGCCACCGCATCCAACCCAAGCAAATCGCGAAAAATACACACCTTTAATAAGAACAGCTCTGATATGAATAAATAGCATTTTATACAGAAATCACACGCCATCATGATTCCGAGATCTTCCCCTTCGATTTGATTTTCAGACGGTGTTAAAAGTATTTCAGACTGACTGGCCCACTAACACACTAGTTTATCGGTTTATGACAAAATTCTTGCATAGTTATTCATTAGATGCCGGTGATCACGCGTAAATAGGAACCGTTGAAAGGTTAGAACCATCAATAAGAACTGCATGACTAAGAAAAATGCAGGAGAAAGGGATTCTCATTATACTTAAGAATTGAAATCTAACCCATTCTGAATTCTAAAAGCACTGTGTGTTAAAAGCTTAACAAGTGAAAAGCTAGCTGTCATTGTGACAGCAAACCGGGTTTTCTTTTATGTGAACTGTACAATGTATAGTGCCTGTTTGGGAGGGTACCAGTTGAAATTGACATCCCGAGAAAACCATTGTCAATTTCAACTGTTACCCTCCCAAACAGGCACAATTTATTTTAATATACTGAATGTCCTAATTTTAGAGAAAATTTTACTGCTTTTATATAGAAATGACGTGAATTCTACGGCGAACCGTACACGCACAATTTACGCGCATGTAACAATTCGTTTTGTAGTCCGTTGCCAAGTGTGTTGCTAGCGCTGAGGGTAATAGAACGGATTTTCAACTGCGTCTAAACCAATCAGATTTTAGTATTTAACATAAAAGTATAATAAAACCATTTGTCAACCCTAAATTGATAAACAATAATGGTGTACCCTACATGTATATGCAATATTTTGCCCAAAAAACCGACCAATTGCAAGTTCAACAGCTGTTTTTTTTTTTAAAATAAGAAGAAATCTAAATCCCAGCAATATGCACACCTTTGATATATGTACAATTGATCTGCAAAACAACAACTTCCTATCTTGAAAACTGTAGAAGGAGTTATTCGTACAATAGGGGTACTCTATTTGCAATATTTTGCCAGAAAATGACTAAGTTCAACAGCTGGTATTTTTCCTCATAAGTCATCAGAAATCAAAATCCTAGCAATATGCACACCTCTGATATATGTACAATTGATCTACAAAACAACAACTTCCTATCTTGAAACTGTAGGAGGAGTTATCCGTACAATAAGGGTACCCTTTTGGCAGCCGCCCGCCCGCCCGCCATTTTCACCATTTCAATAACCGGATTTTTCCACTGGAAAATCCGGTTAAAAACCATATTAAGCACTACATTCTTTAATAGTTTATTCTCATCAGCATTAAAAACATTCGATGCACAGGTATCTTAAAATCATCATATTCTCTCTCTCTCTCCTCTCTCTCTCTCATATATAAAAATATATTACAAATACATGTACTAGGAAATTGGAGATGTTTTACTTAGACTATATATACACGTGCTAGTATATGAAAAAATACAGAGGCAAGTAGTTTTTATTAAGCCTTCGTGTCAAATGTGATTAGAAATAATAAAAAATAATGACCAATTTCAAAAATGATTTTATGAGCATGACGTATCAGAATGCTTAGTCCCAACTATTTATGCAGTAAAATAAATTTTTTTTTTTTATTTTATTACACTTTATGCACAAATTGGGATGTGTAATAAGTCAATAAGATTTTCACCATGTATATAACTAGCTTCCAAGTTAATTATATTTTATATGCTTTTTATCTTTTGTTCATACAGTTAATATTTTTTTCAAACTTTACATCACAAATGTACAATGCATTGTACATGTATATCATAAAATGTGTAATATACATGTATTTTGAGAGGACAATCTAAGCTCCGAGCTTGGGCCGAATCCAATGCTTTTGATTCACCAAGCTTGTAAATATATTTAATTCATGATGAAAAACATAAATAATCACAGATTACAGAGCTACTCGATACAAGGCATCACCTTAATGATACCACCTTTGCTATATAAAAACCATACTTAATGATCTTTATTAAAATACTGGATATTGAAGAGAGGCTTGACACGATATCGTATAATATCATACAATACAAAATTATATGATAACTATATTTCATGTTAATATCAAACTGTATCATATAATACAATATTTATCAATACACTACTCTACAAAACAATTTTGTATCATATGATGCTATAGAATATTGTGTCATATATATATCATATGATACAATACTATGGAATATCATTATACAATGATATTGTATCACATGATATGACAATGTATCAAGATATTTTATCATATTTTATGATATTGTTTTAATATCATATAATATAATATTATATAATATTGTATGATGTTATATTATATTGTATCATATCATATGATATTGTATTATGTGATATAGCATAATACTGTCTTAGGCAAAAACTTACACCTGCACTAGCATCAAAATAATCAAGATCAAATTCTGTATTTGAAGCTACCTCTATATTTCACTTAAATGCATATATTGTAGTTATATTAACTGTTCAAGTCTGACTAGTTATGAACTGTTACAGAGTTTACTTCATTTTTTAACCAGCTTCAAGACCCTAACAAAATTTGAGTTGCTCTAAAATCTTAAATCTGCCTTAGCATCTAGAATATCAAGATCACTCTTCGAATCTGAAGCTATCTCTGAGATTCATTTACATGTATATAGTTAAATCAACCATGCAAGTTTGAATTAGTACTATTATTTACATAAACATGTGACCTGCTCCAAAAACCTTAACCTCATCAAGCATCTGAGACCTATTGCTCAGATTCAGCATCAAAGCCTGTGGAGTGCATCAGCATCTGATTCACAAGATTCATCATCTATCCAAATTTGGTAAAGATTGGACTAGTAAAAGCTAAGACTTGTTTATCAAAGGGCACCTGCTCCAAAAACCTCAACATCCTCCAGCATTTGAAACCTTTGGCTCAGATTTATCATCCAAGTCTGTGGAGTGCATCAGTATTACAAGATGCATCATCAAATTTGGTAAAGGTTGAATTAATAAAAGCTAAGATTTGTCTATCAAAGGGCACCAGCTCCCAAAACTTTAACCAGCTCCAAAAACCTTAACCTCATCCAGCATCTGAAACTTATTGCTCAGATTCAGCATTCAAGGCTGTCAAGTGCATAAGTATTATAAGATGCACCATCCATGCAACTTTAGTGAAGATTGGACCAATAGTAACTTAGAAATGGCAATCATAGGGCACCTGCTCCAAAAACTTTTAATTTAACCTACTCTAAAAGCTAACCTCCCTCAGCATCTGAAATTTATTGCCCAGATTTAGCATCCAAGTCTTTTAAGACCATATAAAGTAGATCTAGATGCACCATCCATGCAAGTTTGGTGAATATAGGACAAACACTTTAACCAGGCCTGGAGCTGAAGCCTAAGATGACGCCAGGGCTACTGCATAAGCTTCCTCCGACTTCGTCTCAGTGACCTAAAAAGTGATGTTACAGTAGAACCTTTAAAATTGGTAACAAAAAACATACGACACAGTGCAAGAAACAATATTTACATTTGCAAATAAATTTTCTTACATGTACCTACAGAAGAGCAAACGCATTCATTTCTGTGATAACTTTTTAACATGTAATATTTTTTACATCACAAGGATCAAGTTCAAAATTCTGATTGTTTTGACCTTGAATTCTCAAATGTAAATATAAGTAAGAAATAACAATGTTTACTTATTAAAAAAAGTTCACAGGGATATGAACTTGGTCTTCTGAGAAGTCCATCTGGCTGAATCACAGGATTTAATCATGTGACCATCAAAGCTCTTATCACACTTAACCTTTTTTTTTAACATACAACCCTGTACAAATGCAACTGACATGATCATATCAGAACAAATTTCAATTAAATATGATTAATAAAATAACTATAAGTACAAAACAGAACAAGTCTAATAACAAAACCAGATAAAACCATGGAAACTTGCAAAAAGTTCACTTATTAATAAAAAAATAAATACAGATGACTTAAAAGCACTATAGTTTTCTATATGTCAGAGTTGCACAGTAAACGCTCCAAGAGATTCAATCAAATATAAAAGTAAATGACATAAAAGCACCAGTCTGTATTTAAATGTCACTAATGCACTGACAATGCCCCAGAGATTCACACAAGTTATTAAGTTGTCAACTGCCTGCATATTAAGATTCACAGCTTTGGTATCTTGACTTTCTTAACAAAAATATGAGGTTCAAAGAGTCTCTACATGGTATTTTCTCTAGAAACGTGTATTATTATTATAAATTTTACATAACTATAAGATATCAGGTGTCTAGACAACTTTTACTGTAGATATTTTTATCAGCCACGACAAAAGCATAGGAAAATGGCGGCAGGAACAGCAGATTTGGTCCTGACCTTGGGGTCAGCTCTGGTAGGCTTGTGTCAGAGGTCATCTCCAGGGTAACTCCATTCAAGTTCACATATCTGTACAAAGATAAAATGATGAAATATTAGAGACATTTACCGGTAAATAGATTGAACCAACTTTATGGTAGAAAATATTAGGCGCGGATCCAGAAAATTTTTCCACGGGGAAGGGGGGGGGGGGTCTGGCGGTCCTGAAACAATACTTATCTTTTTTCTGATTTTCGTATATTGTATCTGAATACAAGAAGTATCTGTAAAAACAAGTATGACCACTTCTTATAGCTCTTGTTTCATAATATTTGACATGTAGATTTACAATAACCTAGTGACCTTGACCTTTTTGACCTGTAAATCAGCAGAGGTCATTTGCTCTGTGTACAGTTTGTCTAAAGACTCTTCTGATTATTGTTAATGACACTGATGTACGTAGTTAACTGAGATTTGTTTTCTTTGAACATTGACAGAAAACATATCCTAACTGACTAGATAAATCTTATCAATACATGTACATGCTGTCAGTGTGGAGCACATAGCTCAGTGGTCATGGGCGTTAGGCCAGTAACCGATAGGTCGCTGGTTCAAACCCCGCTGTCATCACTTGATGTTGTGCACTTAGACAAGACACTTTGTCTACATTGTCTCAGTCCACCCAGCTGAAATTGGGTACCGGCCGGCTTACGCTGGGGGTTAACCTGTGATGGAGTGGTGTCCCATCCAGGGGAAGTCAATGACTCTTATCCCCTTAGAACCACGGAAACAGGGGATAAGCACCAGCGTTATCCGGCTTCATGGCACAGAGAAGGATTTGATAATATGATGTCAGTGGGTACTTTCTAATACCCAGAACTTGCTCTCTTCCCATGCAGGTGTAGCACAGCTTAGTGTGGCTTCATATTTTATACCTATAAGCCATTCTAGTACATGCACAAGAAGCAAATTAAAGTATCTTTTTATTTTAAGAGGGCTGGATGGTCATGGCCATTTTAGTCTATATTAATCTTCTTGAAAAGAAGAGCTCTGTATGATAATTTAGCAAATATTTATTTAAAGCTTTCAAGGAAGAACTGATGGGATGTAACTTGCTGACAATCCAGCCTCTTTAGGAGAGGAGCTAAGACAAGTACATACCTAGATTTAAGGTTCTGGTTTGGAGCAGTTAAGAGATAAATTTTCAGTTGACCTTCAAACTGGGGAAAGGTCACATTGATCCCTTTGGACAATAAATTCATTCCATAAACTGTCACTGATCCGGGGGGAAACCTAAAAACAGATTCAATTTCTCAACAATTTTTTTTTTTTTAATTCTTTACTTCTCTGACTAAAACAGTTTTGTCTCTACGCCAAGAGCAAATTCTAAAATTGATCACACTGTCTCCATTTATCTCTCTATCTTTTTTTAAATGTATATTGCCCTCAGCTGCTTGATATTTGTTTTAAAAAACAAAATGGAATTGATTCCTATATACTGGTATATGCTGTTGATATTACAATGATGCTGGTAAATGATATTTTTAAAAGACATCATGTCATTTACTGTTACATTAATTTTCATCACTTCAAATTTTATTTTCAAACTTTTGTTGTTTAGTCATACATTGGTTTCAATAATTAATGAATCGTACAATAATAATAAAATCCCTATGCCTGTGTCAAATGCTTTTACAATTTGTCACCCACATACATATAGGTAGGTCTAAACAACACACTAATCAATTAGCATTCCATTAATCTCTATTCTTACCCCTCTGCTGAACAATGGGCATAAAACCTGAAGTCTCCAGAGAGAGCGGAGGTGACATTAAGGACTTTGTTTCCGACCAATCGCTTGTACAACACAGTCAGCCAGTAGTCCTACACACCATTAAAATAACAGATTTCTGTCACAATGTTGAAATTTTTTACATTTTTGTTTTCTATTTCTATTTAGATTGGACCCTGTGGAAATAATACATAGATGCACACTGATAAAATCATATTTCTGTCATGTTAAAAAAAATTCAAAGTTTTTATTTTTTATATCGAGATCAAGATCCAGAGCCAATTTTTGTAGCGGTAACTTAGATGAACTCACTTTTGATCTCAGTGTCACTTTTAGAAAAAGAAATACAAAGTGAGAAAGTGAGACTGAGATCAAAAGTGAGCTCGTCCAAGGTTTAAGATCTCAGAGCCACATCAAGTGTAAATTCTTACAGGATTTGGGTCGACTGTTGTGGCATCTAGCAGGGCGTACTTCCCTCCATAAAAACTCTGCCTCAGTACGACATCTACATTGTTCTTGGCTGACATTCCTAACTTGTCTAGCCACCTTAAAGAGACAAAACCAAATTAACATATCTTTAAAAAATCTGATAAAGTTCACTAAGGAACATGGGTAGAGCTAGGACATATGCTGTACTGATTAACACATAAAACTAACATGAAAGCAGCAACATAGGCGTCTGACAGTCCCTCTGCTCCTCCACCATAGGCTGAACTTGTTTCTCCTAGCCACAGTTTACGCTTCCTACCAGAAGCCTCAATGATCCTGTTACCAGTCCTAAGCTCATCCTGTAGGCTGTCTAGGATTTCTGGGTTTGTAAAGTCATCCACTGTGGCGATTCTTCCATTAACGTAGTATCTGTAAGCATGAACATAATTGACTGAAATGTTACGAGAGCAGTACTGTTAAAGTGGTTATTTACATGTGGGGAAATTTACACAATTGTTATGCGGTAGGCTTAAAACCGCATAAAATACCCTCGCACGTATGGTAAAAAACTCAAAACTTTACTGTGGTAAATCATGCATATGATCCGCTTATTTAAAACCCATGTGTTTGACCATAGAAAACTCGTACTTAACCACCAGCGTAAATATAACCACTTTTACAGTATCTTCAAGTCAGGAAATAAGAAATAGATGTTTTGGGCTTTTTTGTTCACCAGCAATAGCTTTTAAATTTTCTAGCAATCTGAAAAAAACGTACACTTAATTATTGTAAAAGTGGTTATCTACGCATTAGGGAAATCAAAATTAGTATGTGGTAATCTTACAACTGCGTAAAATACCCCCACGCAGATTGTTATAAAAAATATATATTTTTTTACCGGTAATAAAAAAAAACTTGTTATCAAGATCTATAATATATGTAATACCATTAGACTAGTCAGACAAATCATTAAATAAACTGATTATGAAAACACTGTATATAAACAGATCTTGAATCATTTCATTCCAGGCTTGTGGCAAATAATTAAGCAGGTTTAACAGTTAAGTATGGAACGCCAAATTAACATATATTCAAATATTTGTACCTATCTTCAAATAATTGTACCTATCTTCAATTAATTGTACCTATCTTCAAATCATTTGAAGATAGGTACAATTGAATTAAAGATAGGTACAATTATTTGAAGATAGGTACAATTGAATTGAAGATAGGTGTAAATAATTATACCTATCTCTAAATAATTATACCTAGGTACAAATGAATTATACCTAGGTACAAATGAATTATACCTATCTTCAATTCAATTAAAGATAGGTTCAATTGAATTATACCTATCTCTAATTCATTTGAAGATAGGTAAAATTCATTTAAAGATAGGTATAATTGATTTGAAGATAGGTTCAATTCAGACATATCTACAAAGGATTTGAAGATAGGTACAATTCAATTATACCTAGGTTCAATTCGTTTTGTGTATTGTTGAAAATAATGAACGCTCCCTTGAAGACATTTCAACATGGAGGGAAACGAGGGAAGAACCAACAACTAAGATGAAAGAAGAAATAAAGGTAAATTCACAATTATATATATATATATGTGTGTGTGTGTGTGTGTGTGTGTGTGTGTGTGTGTGTGTGTGCAATATATTTGCAAAAGGCATCATTTACTTATTAAAATATACATGTATATCAATAAGTAAGCCAAAAACATGTATACCCGAATACCCCAAAAGTGACGGAGTTAGGGTAGTGACGTAGTTAGGGTCACTATATACCTAAATAAAAAAAACTGGCTTTATTTTTTTCCATAATTTTATCAAAGAATGTATAATTCAGTTGATAATCACTCTATTTATTTAATTTTAAAAATTATTATTACGCCAGTTGTGACGTAACGGAAATGACGTACTATACAGGGAGTATTCATTATTGCCAATATTTTAGTAATTGAAGATAGGTTCAATTCAATTGTACCTATCTTTAATTCAATTGTACCTATCTTCAATTCATTGCATTTGTACCTATCTTCAATTCAATTGTACCTATCTTCAAATTGAATTAAAGATAGGTATAATTGAATTGTACCTATCTCTAATTCAATTTGAAGATAGGTACAATTGAATTGAAGATAGGTACAATTGAATTGAAGATAGGTACAATTGATTTGAAGATAGGTACAATTGAATTGAAGATAGGTACAATTATTTGAAGATAGGTACAAATATTTGAATATATGTTAATTTGGTGTTCCATAGTTAAGAGGGCTGAATAGTCATAGCCATTTTTAGACTATATATTTACCTTCTTCAGACAAAGAGCTCTATTAAGATATAGGGCAATGTTTAAAACTTAAAGCTAAAATATTTTTGTTTTTTTCCTATACTAATTTGGAATCATGGCCAAAAATGTGCTAATTAATATTTTAAGGCAAAACTGATTGGTAATTTATGACCACCAAGCCTATTAAAATAGGAAGTGTACTAATTAAGGTATATCTGTGACCAGGTAAAATACAAGAGGCCCATGGGCCACATCGCTCACCTGAGCAACAATAGGCATGATAAAATCAGCTTAATGGAGATCGACATAATACAAAATATCTGGACAATGTAGTAATACATGTAGATATTCTTATGTTTATAATCAAGTCCCTTTTTTGACAGGATGATTTTATATTCATATCACATGTTGAGCATCGCAGTTCTCAACAAGATCCTAGACAATTGTTTATACATGGGATATAAACCTACATCAAACTCTGAACCCCTTGTGAGGCCCAAGAATCGTCCAGGGGCAAAAGTCTTAACAATTTTTAAGAATCACAAATTGGCAAAATGTTTGCATATAAGTAAAACCATATATATTATAACATTTCAGTTTTTGTGAATTAAAAATGTTTTCCTTTGAAAAATTGGATCCTGAATGTGGCCCCACCCTACTCCTCAAGATTTTTATTTTAACAAATTTGAATCTACACTACCCAAGGTTGCTTTTACTAAAGTTACAAATTTTCTAGACAAATGGTTTTGTAGAAGATTTTTCTCCATATATTCCTATGTCAAAAATTTGTCTCCCTCCCCCCTCCCCGTTGTGACCCCATCCTACCCCCGGGGATCATGATTTGAACAAACTTAAATGTACCTAGTCCTTACCTGAGGATACTTCCACATAAGTTTCACCTTTTCTAGCTACTTAGTTTTAAAGATTTTAAAGATTTACTCTATATATTCCTATGTAAAAATTCGATCCCCATTGTGACCCCACCCTACCCCCTGGGGTCATGATTTTCACATCTTGATTCTACACTAGCTGAGGGTGCTTCCACATAAGTTTCAGCTTTCCTGGCTGATTAGTTTCTGAAAGGAAGATTTTTAAAGATTTACTCTATAAATTCCTATGTAAAAATTTGACCCCCCCCCCATTGTGGCACCACCCTACACCCGGGGGTCATGCTTTTCAAAACTTTGAATCTACACTAGCTGAGGATGCTTCCACATAAGTTTCAGCTTTCCTGGCTGATTAGTTTCTGAGAAGAAGATTTCTTAAGATTTACTCTGTATATTCCTATGTGAAAATTTGACCCCCCCCCCCCCATTGTGGCACCACCCTACTCCCAGGGGTCATGATTTGAACAAACTTTGATTCTACACTAGCTGAGGGTGCTTCCACATAAGTTTCAGCTTTCCTGGCTGTTTAGTTTCTGAGAAGATTTTAAAAGATTTACTCTATATATTCCTATGTAAAAATTCAACCCTTATTGTGGCCCCATCCAACCCCCGGGGGTCATGATTTTCACAACTTTGATTCTACACTAGCTGAGGATGCTTCCACAAAAGTTTCAGCTTTCCTTGCTGATTAGTTTCTGAGAAGAAGATTTTTAAAGATTTACTCTATATATTCCTATGTAAAAATTTGAGCCCTCATTGTGGCACCACCCTACTCCCTGGAGTCATGATTTTCACAACTTTGATTCTTCACTAGCTGAGGATGCTTCCACATAAGTTTCAGCTTTCCTGGCTGATTAGTTTCTGAGAAGAAGATTTTTAAAGATTTACTCTATATATTCCTATGTAAAATTCAACCCCCATTGTGGCCCCATCCCACCCCCGGGGGTCATGATTTTCACAACTTTGATTCTACACTAGCTGAGGATGCTTCCATATAAGTTTCAGCTTTCCTGGCTGATTAGTTTCTGAGAAGAAGATTTTTAAAGATTTACTCTATATATTCCTATGTAAAAATTCAACCCCCCATTGTGGCCCCACCCCACCCCCGGGGGTCATGATTTTGACAACTTTGATTCTACACTAGCTGAGAATGCTTCCACATAAGTTTCAGCTTTCCTGGCTGATTAGTTTCTGAGAAGAAGATTTTTAAAGATTTACTCTATATATTCCTATGTAAAAATTTGACCCCCCATTGTGGCACCACCCTACCCCCGGGGATCATGATTTTCACAATTTTGAATCTACACTAGCTGAGGATGCTTCCACATAAGTTTCAGCTTTCCTGGCCAAATGGTTCTTGAGAAGAAGATTTTTGAAAATTTCTCAAAATTTTCCAATAATTGCCAATTATCTCCCCTTTAAAAAGAGTGTGGTCCTTAATTTTCACAACTTTGAATCCCCTTTGCCTAAGGGTGCTTTGTGCCAAGTTTGGTTGAAATCGGCCCAGTGGTTCTGGAGAAGATGTTGAAAATGTGAAAAGTTTACGGACAGACAGACGGACAGACAGACAGACGGACAGACGGACAGACAGACGGACGACAGACAAAATGTGATCAGAAAAGCTCACTTGAGCTTTCAGCTCAGGTGAGCTAATAAGGTATATCTGTGACCAGGTAAAATATAAGGTATATCTGTGACCAGGTAAAATATAAGGTATATCTGTGACCAGGTAAAATATAAGGTACATGTATATCTGCTTTATCACAAGATTAAACTTTAATTCTTCAATTTCTTTAATGACACGAGAGGAATAACAGCATTGACAATTAAAAAAATTATTTTTCAATTCTTGTTGACAATTTGATTAAGAATTAATTTTTGTAGCTGGTTTTGTTTTTCCAGCTTTTGGTACAAACAAGCAGATTCTCTGATTTTGATTTGCCATAGACACTTAAAAATACAAAAACATTTCTCAGAGGTAAATATATAATTAATTAGTTATCACAACAAAATGTCTGCATGGTTTTAAATTTAATAGCTTAACTTTTAAAAAGAAAACAACTCCTACATGATGTCAATAACAATGATCGCACAAATTATTTTTTTGGTAAATCATGCAGCACATATTTTAAACCGTGTATTGTTTGACTGTCGCAAACATGTACTTAACCACCAGTGACCTCATTACTGGTAACCACCCCCCACGTTACCTGTATACTGTAAACGTAACATATTTAGCGTGTACAATATTTAGCAAAAAATGATTTTTCAACAAGTTAGCATGGATTTGATCTAGCACATTTCTGAATGTACCTATTTATCTCCGATGTACTTGATTAAGCGGACCCTGTTTTCTGAAAAAACGCTAAATAGAATACACAGCCAAATGTAATATTTACAGTTATAATCACATTTCAGTCAATCAACAAAAAATTGTACCAAATGTTGATATGTCTTCCTAATCCTCTTTAATTTTGTGTTTTTGTCCCCCCCCCCCACCCTCAAACAGTTCTATCTGACAATAATAATATTAATACCTACTGGTGAAAATTTGGAGATGTCACTTCTCTGCCTCCTTTTGTTCCCATGAAACTAGAAAGAGAGAAAACAAGAGACCCATTGAGCAACAACAATAAATGACCATAGTACCAGTATACTGTAGCTAACTAGGTTTACTATAGGAAATACTGTGGAATTATTAGAATTTGTGGTGGCTCAATTTTCGTGGTATTCGTGGGTAGCCTTCACCCACGAATTTACATCCTCAAAGAAAACAAATTATAAAAGATTTAGTTTTTCTACTGAAATTGAAAACAGACACATTCACGAAATCACATCCCCACGAATAAGCAAAACTTCTACAATCCACGAAAATTGGCCCCCCACGAAATTCAATGACTCCAGTCCAGAGTACAATACAGGGATATGTTTAAGGCATAGTGATTTCTGGAAAACATCTATTTAACCCATTAAAGTAAATTCTTTTAGAGATACATGCTTTCTCTTTATGGTTCACTTCCTGTTTGATTTCACTAAAGAGTACATTTATAATTGATATTAACGGCCATATTCTGCAGAAGAATTTAATCTAATTTTACAATTACCCGGTACAAGTTTGGAAGTGAACTATTGTATACCCTAGGCTTATATATCCATAATTTACATGTAATGAAAAAAAAATTCACAAAAACAAGTTTGATTCCATATTATGTAAGAATTCTTTTTGAGCAAAATTCCCAGAAAAATAATTGAACCCAAACTGCCTCTAATTATTCATTTCTGCACATTTGTGATTATGTTCTTGACTAGCAACAAATTTTCATGAAATTCAGTTCAGTGCTTTTAAAAAGTATTGCACTGAAAAAAAAACCCCTAAGACTTCTAACTAAATATTCATGGCTACAGGCTCTAAATTAAGCATGCACGGATCTACAGGGGTGGTTTGGGGGTCCCCAACCCCCCTGAAAAATGAAAATTTATATAATTTACATAGTAAAATTATCGCAAATATGCCTCAGACCCCTCCCCCCCCCCCCCCCCCCCCGGCAAACACAATTATCCTTCGGACCCCCCCCCCCCCCCCCGGAAAAATTTTCTGGATCCGCGCATTTTGTGAACTACTTAAAAACTTTCTTGAACACAAATAAAAGTTGGTTTACAGTACATACCGGTATAATAATAAATTTAGTATCTTTTAATATAGGTAAACTTGGCAATGTAAAAGAAGTACCACTCACTCAGAAAAATATCTGATTGTTGGTTTCTTATTAAGCTGTGTTGTGCTAGGTCCAGTCAATACACTGCCTTTGATTTTGGGAAATTGGTTCAAAATTTGTGATAACTGAAAGTAATCGTCTCCAAGTGATTCAGCGGTGACATTTAAAGATGAGTTCAAATGGTGGAAGCTATTGGGCTCTGAAAGGAAAAAAACAATAGAAACTGTGATATGTTTCCTTTTAAATCAGCCCACTCAATTGTGTAACATTTATAATTATTACAAATCTGTCAGACATTTGTAACAGTAATAACCATTGTTAATGTCCACATCCTCTGGTTATTCGTTATTTAAGAAATAAACAGCAAGTTAAAAAGTTCACCGGGATATGAACTTGGTTGGTCACATATCAAATCCTGTGATGCCCAAAGGGCTTTTCAGATGATTTGATCACATATCAACCAATTTCATCTTTTGATATAAGTTTTTAAACAGTCCCATCTAGTTCGAGATAACAAAGTTTGACTGTATATTGAATTTCAAAGACTCTGTTCATCAATACAAGTATTAATCTTTATTAATTATCAATATTACAAAGAAAAATATTAATTTTGATGAATTTTAAAGTAAAATCTTGAATGAGTTACATGCATTCGATAATTCCAACTTTTTGTGAAAAAAAACTCTTCATACAGTACTATACAGTTATTTGCATTTGCAAATATATTTTCATATATAAACCTACAGATGAGCAAAAATGTTCATTTTTGTGTGAACTTTTTGACAGGTCAAGGGGTCATATTTATTATGTCACAATGATCATCGCAACAAGCTCATGGTTTAATTGACTGTTGCATTAACACGGTTATGCTCATAATTCTGAATGATTTGCCTTTCTCAAATGTAAATACAAGACTATTTATATTAATCAACAACTTTAAAAAGTCCACAAGGGTATAAACTTGGTTGATACTTGATAAAACCTTCTGAGAAGCCCTTTGGGCCTCACAAGATTTGATCATGTGACCAACCAAGTTCATAGCCCTGTGAACATTTTAACAAAGAATGCAGTTTATTTCTTACATAAACACAGGATACATGTATAACTGACTGGCATGTTTGACAAACTTAAGCTAGTACAATTTTTCGATGTATGTAATAATCTTTGTACCATTCCCTAGCTCCCATCCCGCCATTGTGTAGCCTCGCCCTTGGGTATATTTCAGTAGCTCCTTAGCATTAGTGCTGTTCCATTTCTGATCTTTTGTTCTCTTCAGCACATTGAGGTCAAAGATCAAATCAAATTGGACTTCCTGGACAAACTTTTGGACTTCATCCCAAATTTTTGCTGAAAAATATTATACAACATATTATACAACAACTATTATAAATATTATACAACATATAATACAACAACTATTTAGAGCTGTTTTAAAAAGAGCTTGCAGGACTTTGAGCAGTACATGACAATTTAACTCCGCATTGATGAAGGTAGTAGTCTAATTAAAATTAGATGATATGAATCAGCTACCGCTTCTCAAACGTTTGAGAAGTGGTAGCGGATTCAGAATATCTAATTTTAATTAGATTGATGAAGGCTGGGTCTACTCGTGGTTAACTGTCTAGTCATTGAGTAATCTAATTAAAATTAGATGATATGAATCAGCTACCGCTTCTCAAACGTTTGAGAAGCGATAGCGGATTCAGAATATCTAATTTTAATTAGATTGATAAAGGCTGGGTCTACTCGTGGTTAACTGTCTAGTCATTGGGTATAATAGATATGAATACATTGAACGCAATGGCACATGTCCGACTTCATCCAGGGCTGTATATTTTAGTTGAAAGAGCATCAATTTCACATAAAAGAGCAGATCCTTGGGGAAAAAACTTTTCCAATTTTGACATGAATATTAACGAGCTTCTCTTAGTGAATTAGATGAAAGGTAGTCATTTTTTTTTTTTTTTTGACAGCTTGTTTTGATGACCAAACTAGATATTAACATATCCCACCGAAAGCCCAAGCTCTTTTTAAAACGGCTCTAAATATCTATGCAATTGCATGTACCGGTATATGGAGGTAATACATATTCATTGCCTTAATTTAAATGATTTTGCTTTCCTTTACTCTAGCCCTGTGAGTAATGTGACATCAATTATTGTAAACATATTACATTTGGCTGTGTATTCTATTTAGCGTTTTAGGCGGAAATCGGCATCCGCTAAATCAAGTACATAACCAAATGTGAAATATATAAGTAGAAATAGGTACATTCAGAAATGTACTAATTTAATCAAATCCACACTAACTTGTTGAAAAATCATATTCTGCCTAATATCGTACATGCTAAATATAGTACGTTTACAGTACATTGTGTGTACCAACTTATATCGTAGAAGCAGAAATATTCGTCAAGGATTTATTTTTGTTGTTGGCAGTATTAATCAATGAAATTAAATCCATGACAAATTTTGAACCCTCAATTAATATTCTTAACTCATATTTACTGAATTTTGCCAAATGGGATAAATGAAAACATTGAGACATACACGCAATCAGGAATTTACAATTCCACGTATTGTTTTTCTGATGATGAGGCATTTACAGTCTTTGCAAGCAACCAGTTTCATGTCCATTCTATAGAATGTACAAAATCCATTCTGTAGAATGGCTTACGTGCATGCATAAATCATTGGCATGATTGTTCCTTCCACATTTCACATTAAAACAAAATTGTGCAAATTAAAAGAATCTAGACCGATGAAAGGTAAACCAAATGTAGGAGAGCTGCTGAGCAGCGATGTCAATCTCTTCTGTATAATTATACAAACTTTATCAAAATTAAATTTACTTACGATGGAAGAGATGAAAGCAGAGACATAAATGTTTATGTCTCTGATGAAAGTCAAAGTGACTGTTACCTGTCATAAAGAATTCTGTGAGATTCTTGTGTTTGTTCCTCTTCAGTTGAAATAATAGGTCATGTCCTGACAATCTCCCTGAATGTAACTTTTTAGCATTTCTAGCTGTAGTATTTGATAGAGTAAATGTACAAAAATCTGCAGCGGTACCGCCTAGTCTGAGATATGTTTTGGAGTACGGAGATAAACCTTTAGCCAGTGTCAACACTTTGGGTGACCTGCAAGATGTATAATAACGAACTTATGACATTTATATAATTTGCAGTATATATACATGCAAATAAGATTTCATTGAGAGAAGGTTTAAATGCTTCTAATTCTAGAAAGTTGCACCATATGCAAATGGATCCAGCTCTTTTTTTTGTGAATCCATAAATGACTTCTGCAGTCTGACAGACGATAAAAGTTGTGACAATGTAAAGTTCAAAAAAAATTTAAGACACACTTAACTCTTCTCTGGGTATAGATCATTGGATGTCTTAAACTGGTCCAGGATATCCTCCAGCTTCTACTTGCCATTTGGAAAGTAGATAAAGGGGATTTACTGGAGATCTCCATACTGCAAACGAGCAAATTAGGATTATTCTTGCAGCTCTCTAATCGACCATATGAATACACCCTTATTTGCTCATTTGCAGTATGGAGATCTCTAGTAGATCTCCATTATCTACTTTCCAAATAGCAAAGGCTGGAGATATCCTGGACAAGTTCTGGATGTTAAGCAAACGAATACACCCTAAAGTATATGTTTGGTCGCTTAAAGAGCTGCAAGAATAATCCTAATATGCTCGTTTGCAGTATGGAGATCTCCGATAGATCTTAATTAGAGCTGACATAATTTCATAAATATGCATTATTTCCCTTTTATCTGCGACTACCCCCATATTAGTTGTCGATTTCTATTGTTCCTGCTCATCGCTACACACCCCCTGTATAAGGCCGATAGCACTATTCATGCTTCACGGCGTTAAGGTATTTCATTCACCCGAACACGTTACATTGGACGAAAGACTTGTAGAAACGCGCTTTGAACAAAAATATTATTTAATATAATAACCACTGCACTGGTAAGGAATATCCGATGAACGGCGAAACAAGACAGACTGAAATCCAAGCACCATATTTAAAAATTCCTCGATAATTGTAGAACATTTTCCTGTGTATGTTATAACATCACACATGTGCAAATCACACACTGTGGCAGATTGAGCAATGTCAATGACCGCATGCATGGATTTTAGAAACGGAGTGTTTTGTAGAAACCAAATGAAACGATGTTATGTTGTTACTTTCTTGGATTTACTATAATTTATCTACTGTGTTGAAATAGTACCGCCGGGTCAAAAAAAATATGCAGACGTTATGCACTTTGTATGAACGACACACGTGTTCGATGTACATGCAAAGTAAGTAAGGCAGCACTATATATACCTTGAAATTCTTTCTTTATATATAGTTTTATTGATTGTAGTTTCCTTTATTCTCTTTTTTTTTTTACAAACATTTTACTACAATGTGTAGTTCATGCAATGCAATTAGAAGTCTGTGCAATTTACCTGAATGCCTCGATCCAAAATCAACCGACCATAACTTTCTTGATCGGTAAATATACCCTAGTGGCAGTTGAGGAGCGATTAAAACTAATATGACGACCAAATGCTTTTATGTCGAGTTCATCAGGTCCAGCACAATCTCTTGATTTAGCTATATAGCTTGAAAAAGCTATATAGCTTAATAAAGCTATTCAGAATAGCTTGATAAAGCTATTTATATGCAGTTTTTCACAAAAATGTTAATTATCAGAAATAAACAAAAAATCGCAAGTTAATTACCGCTCATATTTATACAATGGACCATTAAAAAAGCAACCCTTATTATATTTAGTTTTAACACCGCTGCTTCTGAACACTTTTAAGCAAAAACTATATTTCCATTGTTTGGGTAACTGTTCACCACCTTGTGTGCACTGAGGCATCGATAAGTATGATTTCTTTATATTGTGCTGATCGAATTATTACCGATCAATTATCTTGTTTACCATAACTGACCTTCTTTATATTTCATTCAAGAAGTAACTGTGTGGTCATGAATCAATTGCCCCAAAACTTTAAGAACTTTAAATGCAAAGTCTCTGAAAGAGACACAAATTAATGAGTAATCTTTACAAGCATTGTTTACAGAACAGTTCAAAGTTGAAAACTATCACTGCACTCAAGTGCGATTTTGTTTACATGCAGAAAAAAATACACATTTATGAATATTGTATGACAAAATAGCTAAATCAAGCTATTCTGAATAGCTTTATTAAGCTATATAGCTTTTTCAAGCTCCATGTATATAGCTAAATCAGGAGATTGTGCTGGACCTGTTCATGTCCGCTTTAAATAGCAAGTAAAATCTGGAGATAGGCATATCATGGACCGGTTCTGGATTGAATTAAGCCCAATAAAATGTCTAAAAGTGTTTATTATGAATAAACAATGTTTTGGGGGGTTTTTTTGTTGTTTTTTTTTCGATTTTTTTTTTTGGGGGGGGGGGGAGGGGGTAATAGTAGTATATTGCACTTTGAAAATTACAGGCGTACCACAGTGGCATTTTATAGTATAGGGGTGGTCACATATAGGAGGAAAAAATGTTCGAGGCAAGCCCCTGTGAAAAAATTAAGTACCTAAAATCAATTTTATCCCATCCAACTCTGAGAAGACCGGTATCCAACGTCACCCCGACATACTGTTTTGAAGTGGTCGAAATTATTGTCTTAGGATCAAAAGTAATAGAAAATGCATTTGATTCACATCCTGTTATAAACATTAAGAAAATAACCGTATATTCATTCATTTTCGATGTGTTTCTCGTTGTTGCAAGTGTGTTTACATTTTGTCATGAACTTCGATCCCGATCGATTTTTCTAAATATTAGATCCCGATTCGAATTAAACTAAACATGATCAACATATAGAAACCAAGAAAAATTATTTAAAACCCTCTGTTGAATACTTTCAAATGCATAACATTTTCTGTTACAAGAAAATTATATTTTTATTTTGGAAATAGGAAATAGGAAGTTGTGATTATAAATGTCGATCACTGACAGTCTGATTAAAATCAGATTCTCGATTCGCTCCTTTTTATTTATTTATAAAATTTTATTTTATTTATGTAGTGACAACACAAAGCAAGGAGTGGATCGAGGATCTGATTTTAATCAGATTGCAATAAAGTAGCCCACTCTCCCTCTTTTTTTATTTTTATTTCTTATTTTTTTTGGGGGGGGGGGGGGGGGAGGGATCGAGGGGTGTTCAGAAAAATGAAAAATGAATCAGAGAGGTCGGGCTACATTATTACTAGGCTCTTTGATTTTTTACATTGCAGCCGCCGCCACCCCCCCCCCCCCCCCCCCCCCCCCAATGGTAAATGCCTGATTACAGCTAGGAAATGAGATGATGCATGATATGTCTGTTATTGTATATATGTATTACAAAATGTGTTGGATTTTTTTTTAATTCCAAGAAAACTTACTACTTTTGATTCTACAGATAGATTATAATTAAGAGAGACAGAAAAAATAAACAAACTGTTATCAAATTCAAAGTTTAATTGGTTAATCTGCTACATGTTCCAAACCAACATAAAAAAAATCATTCCCCAACATCCATTCAAATGTAATTCAAACACTAAAAATAATAACTATACTGAACAAATACTACTCAACATAAATATGAAGTACAGAGTACAAGTATAAAGTCATATACAGAATGCAAACTCAATATAATGAAATTACCAAGGTAAGAAAACTTTTTTTTTTTTAAAGAAAGACCCCCCCCCCCCCCAAAAAAAAAAAAAATAATAAATTATAGAATTACCGTGGGGTATTTATTAATCATGGTTTTTAAAGTTTTTAATATGCAGTTTGATGCATTTATTATTTGTTTTTTAATTCTAAAAATGGTTTGCTATATATACCTTATAGTGAAGAACAATTTTTTGCTCAAGTTCCACTTATAAATAATGAAATTTATAACATTCTAAATACATGTATAGTACATCGATTTATACTCGGGTATTAAATTTAGCTTGGCTATAGGATTTTATCCAATTACCGAGATAATCTTTTCTAGTCTTGAGTACATGTATATTTTATGTAACTAATAAATCTTAAAATAAATGCTATTTCAAAGTTTACATACCATCCAACTCTAATACATAAAGTTAAAAAAAACAATTTTGAACGGTGGAGCTATACCAATCATCTTCTTCCCTGAATTAATGCATCGATCTAGCATGCCCTTCCTCCCTAAATAATTTTTACACTAATATCTATGTTAGTAGTAAAAAAAAAAAAAAATTCTTAGTACTAGGTACTTGTACACAAAAACGAACGAACCAGATAGCATTGTTCAATACATATTAACAGATCTATCAAAAAGATTTGAATACAAAATAAGGTTAACATTATAATCCCATCAACCCACCACCCAAACATTTAGAACTCTATTGGACAGCTGCCTATATAGTTATTAGATATCTTAGTTTATGTGTACAAGTAGTATAATCATTAATCATATCATTGTAATGTGCAGATCTGGGGTGGGCAGAGGGGGAAGAAAAATTGGAAAATTCAAACTAATTAAATTCAGATAGTAAAAATACCAAAAAATAGGCTTCTTTATTCTCATCCCTACAACTGCAAACATAATTATTATTCCTGGGAAAAAAAATTCTGGATTCACACATGCTTGTGGTGAGAGCATAACCGCAGTGGCGACTGTGGTAGCATGTGGTGTAAAGAATTAAGAATTGTGCATAGACTTTTTGTAATGATATACATCCCTGAATGAAGTACTTATATTGGAATATGAGAAAACAACATGCATGAATATAGAATTCACTCAAATTAAAAATAAAACTATCAAAAAGAACTTAAATGTTTATAAAATGATATATAAACAAAAATATAAACTGAAATTTGTAAATAAGTAAATAAGTAAAATGCAAGCAAGTAACAATGATACATTTAAACACAGATAAATTGTTTTAATATCTCCCCATGCTCAGTGTACATACATTTGCTTGGTTACCGGTATTTATAAATATGTGAAAACATCAAAGAATTTTTTATCAAATACATTTGAAATTTTTTAAACATTTTTTCTACTAAAGTAAATGAAACAAAAAAGAAAAATTGCGCCCATAACTTATAGAATGCAACCTCTCCCAAAAAAGAAATAATTTCAAGTATTCATTTGGAATCATATTCCATGTACATGTAAATGTTAAAGTTATAGGATTTTGCTCACCAAAAACTGATTCACTAGTACATGTAAATTTAGCTTATCAGCAGTTTTCATATCTACCGGTATTTTGATTTCCTATGCAAAAGTTCTTTTCGTGCTACGCATACTACATATATCATGTATAAGATTTTCAAAATTCATATCATATAAGTAATATGGACAACAGTTTATTAAAAATTGACTTAATTAAATAATTGTATCAAATATTTTTTGAAATCATGGATTTAAGTAAAAATTAACCTTCTTGCCATAATCATCATGATCATGCATGCATTCTAGAAAATTTTAATCAGTCAATGTACACATACAGTTTGTTTGTAATGCTTTTCAAACATCAATGAAAACTATATATCAACAGAAAAAATTACAATACTATTTACTAAATTGAAGTATTAATTGAAGACTACAAGTATTGCAAGATATTCGTTCATCATGTCAAATTCAAATTACACGTTAAAGTTTACACAGAGAATGTTCCGGTACTGTAATTATTGAAACAATATCATTCTTTTTGAAGAAATCTGCAATCCAGATGTAAATTACATGTCGTTGGGTTTTGATTGAATGGTATTTTTTTTCTTAACGTCTTGATTTTGTAAAATCAATGCATCAAAAGTTTCAGTAATTATCAAATTGTTGCTAGGTTGTCAAAAGCAGTGCATTTCTTTTGCCAATCTCTATATGCACTCTCTACCAATTAAATTCATAAATGCTGAATTTACCATATCATTCTGTATATCAATTTTCCTAGATATTTGACACAGAACTTGCACAAAATATGCACTGTATATATATCCCTGATGCAATATATATTTACATGTTTACCTTTTATATTCATGTCTATTCACACAATAAATTGCTAGTGTTCAGCTCTATAGATACATGTATGTGCTTGGTTTTTGCATGGTCTTGCTTATTTTTTCTTTTTGACAATATTTTAACACATAAACAAATCATATACTGGTTTTAAAAACCATGTACAAAGGTTTTTTTTTTTTTTAAATTTTGCACTTGAGTGTTTAACCAAAAACTAACATGATTTGATAAAATCTCACAAGCATCTTTAGAAAATAGTTTCTGTTATATATACTAGTTATTAATTTAATTCATGTTCCAGTAACTGTCTTTTTGAAAGACTTTTATTTTAAAAAAAGAAAAGAATAATACTACACGACATATCTTGTCCCACAACTCTAAAAATATCTATCATAATCTACAATTTTTTAAGGTACTTCACTACACCTAGACTGTCTTATTGCTAGCGCTCTCGAGCGCTAGCAACTACGTTAGTCCTTTTCACTTGAATACGCATGCTCAACTCCATAGTAGGGGGTTCTGGGAATACTGTACTACTGTAGATAAACTGTACCATGTGAATTTCGTTTTATCATCTTCACACGAAGTTTTGTGTTATATTGTAAATGTCAAAATAGTAACAGTTGCTTAGGTCTTATTATGCAAAGTTAGTTTAAATATTATAATAAATAGCTAGCTTTATTTTAACTATCTTCAAGCTCGGAAAACAACCTCGGATATGTTTTCCGAGCTTGACGGAAAGGCCCGAGAAGATACGATTGCTACAAAACGGTACCAATGGTTCTTGAAAATTTTCACCTGGAAGTTGAAATTACAGTATACACATAATGATTAAGGCACAGTCAATGAGCTATGCCATTGCCGATGCTTCTGTGTTTTATGATGGCTACAGCGCTAGCTCACCAATCTTTTTAAAAGATACGCTTGTACTTTTTAAGACACTACGTCACAAGATGGCGATTTTGTTAATTTTTTCGCCTATTTGACATAATTTATATACTTCTTATCCATCATGCTTTCTGTCATAATTAAGTAATTTTCTGCTGATTTGAAAAACTATTTCAAGGTGTAGTGAGGCACCTTAAGACAGGAAATGTCATATTATACAAAAAAGTTCTCATCTAATACAATATTATTTATAAACTTGTTGGCAATACTATTCCTGGCAATTAATTAGACTAGTATATACATAAGCACACAATACTCAGAGGAAGGACTGTGGGCTCCTGGTGGTTGGGGGGAGGAGGGAAGAAGGGAGGTGGGGGAGGGGCTCAGAATCCCTGCCAGTCGCTGTGTGTGTCCGAGTCCTCATCCGTGTCCACTTTGTAACATTTGATTCCATTCTTCAGGGCAGGTGTTCCTTTCCCTTTACCTGTAACAAAAACATAATTTGAGCTGAATTAGAGGCATGTTCAGCAGAGCAGAGGTGAGTTCAAAAAGAGCGAGCGCTCGCCAAAATTTGTGTTGCAGGTATGGGGAGTTTTGGCGAGCACTCGTGAGCGCTTGCTCTGCTGAACATGCCTCTGGTGCTCACGAGTGCTTGCCAAATTTCCTCATCTCATAAGGAGGCTGGTTGGTCAACAAATTACCCATCAGATCTGCCTTATTCTAAATTCTAAATATGATATATTTGGTCATAAACTGTTATTTAGCAAAGAAAAAATCCAAATATTTAGCTCTAAAATTTGATAATTTTCGTATATCTCTATATAAAGTTCTTCTTCTCAAGGAATGGATATACATGTATATATGCTATAATGCATACAGGGAAAAATTCGCCCCCGTTTTATTTTCGCCCTCGTTCTCAGTGCGCGAATTTAAGACTGGTCGAATTCCAATGTCTCATTATTACTTCTCTTTAAACATCACTATGTCTGAGCGAATTCAAGACGGGGCGAAACCATTGCAAGTGAAGAAGGGCGAAAATAACACGGGGCCAAAATAACCTATGGTGACGTAGTATACAGTATACGTTTTTCCTAACTCTGATGTCTTACTGTTTCCGTTTTGTTTTGTTGTTTATGTGAAATATCTAAATTAAATTTTGGTACTGCAGTGAATTAAATTATGCAATTAGTGTTCTTAAATTTTTCTAGACAATTTAGGTATAGTTGCATACATTTGAAAAAAAAAATGTTTTCATATAAAACTTGACGATAGATTGACATGTAAATTATACAGAAATTACCACTTTCCCTTAGTAATTCAATTTTGAAATGATTTTAAAAGCTTATCAAATTACAAATGCTCTGCTACTCTAAGAAAAATAACTAGTTTTTCAATGAAGAAACAGGTGACTGTTCCTGCAAACATTGTGATTTTGCTCTTTATAAAGAGATCTATTTGTGTTAAATTGTTTACCTGACATAGCGTACTTATATACAGGCGAAACCTGTACAGTCACTGTGGAATACTTCAAACCAAGAGGAAGTCAGATTCTAGCTTACATGTTGAACAGGAACATAACGGACAAGAACCTTTTAAGAGCCAATATGTTCAGCTTTAAAGCTTAATGCTAACTTCATTACTTGTCCATTGACCATTGAACAACTAACAGTAAGTACTGATTGTTCTCAAAAGAAATAGCAGCAATAATCAGTCAAATTCACTTGACTAGCACTAACTCTGTGCCTCGATCAAACCAAATCTGAAACTGATCAGAATTTAAATATTTATACTGTTACCGGTAATATGAATTTTGATACCCAGAATATAATGAAATTTTGATCAGTATAAAAATACATATTTTACAGTACTTATCTAGTACATGTACCGGTAATATGACTTTTGATACCCAGAATATGTTGAGAGTTAAATTAATCAGTATAAACAAAAATTTACCAAGTACTCGTGCATGGATGACAATCTTCAGATTCTTTTCCTCGTCCTTGCTTTGTATATTAACCACCTCGTTCAGCAGTTTCTCTCTGTGAGCATTGAAATTCAGCGCAATATCATGTCCATTGCCTAAAAGTGTAAACCAAAAAACAGGATTGTTATTACTCCGTAGTTATCATAAACTGAAGTTCTGCATGTTGCTCTTCATGACATGTTTTTGAATCCCATGCAAATATTTGAGCCCTTTACACATGTTGTTATCAATAAAACTTTAAACCAAATTTCATTCACATGTGAGAATTTAAATTTTTGTGACAATAGCAATATACAGCCTCTTCGTCCTGAAAATTTCTCAAAACTAACCAGACATTCAATGTCTCTCACAACTGTTTAATATTATCAACATACTAGTAAAGACATGGTTGCCAAAAATTACCAAATATCCAGTAATTTTCGCGATAATCTAATTTTCGCTTTTTTCGCGACCTCTTTTAAATCACAAATATTTGAAAACACAGAAAATATATCCTGTATCGTTTTCTATAAGAAACTTTTAAACAGAAAAAAATGACTGACGCAAATTAAAAATGTTACAGATTTTCCCCATTTTTGCAAATTTTGTGGCATGCGAACAAAACCGGATATACGGTATCACCGGTAAAACCCAAAACAAAGCTGCTGCATATACATACATGTAAAAGTTGGTTTACAGTAATATTATTTCAATGTCATTAATTATATAGCTCTGAAAAAACTCAATTTTATCATATACGGTACATGTTATTTTGAAAAACTTCAAAGAGTAATTCTGGTAATGAATATCATTTCAATTAATTTTTAGACAGCCCAGACACTATAATAGTAAAAAATTTTTATGCATCACCATCACTTGTTGGCGTGACCTTCTGGATCGCTGCATGAAGATTTTCCCTCTCATCGTAGCAGACCTCTTGTCCCAAACTGTCCTTGATACAGAAGCTTACGTGGTAGTGGTGGTGGATCTGTAAGAACCCCAGGTGGATGTCCACCTGCCCTTCCTGCTGTTTGACCTGGATCTCTAGGTTGTGGTCCTTTAGCTGCTCGTCCGAGAAATGGACATGTTCCTTGCAGTGGGAATGAGCTTAAAATAACAGCAGATCAAAACAAAATTAACATTATTATTTGTTAATTTTGTTAATTATGATAATATTATCATATTATTTCCCCCTGTATATATCAATTTGGAGTACTGTGTACCAATTGGATTTATACCACATTACATATAAACATATTACATCAGACTGTGTATCTTAATTAGCAATTTTGGCGGAAAGCCGTTTCCACTAAATCAAGTTACTGTACATGTACTAATAATTGTGGGCATCTAGAAATTAACAGAGAGAAAATTATTAAATTCTATTTTTTGGCATTTCAGAGAAAAAGGCAGCAAAAGCATTTGTTTAGATGTCAAACAAAGTTGTCTTTTTTAAAATTTTGATTGATTTTGTAGAGCTTAGTTAATTCTCGATTGATTAAAAAGTTTACAAAATAGTAACTAAGGTATATATCATGTATATACATATATGTTTCTGATTTGAAGTTAAAAAAAATTATGTTCAAAGTAGGGGCCAAATTTATAGACACAGAGGGAAACTCATTTTTTGATAATATACTTTTAAATCAATATTAAAAATAAATATGACAACGGCATCTAGGTTTAATTTGGAGAAAGGAGAAATAGAAATAATTGACGGGAGACATAGAGATAACTGACGATTCCTGAGACATGGGATAATTCACTGGAGACAAGGGATAAATGACTGGAGACATCGGATAATTGACATGCTCTTTTCCTATTATTGTATTACTAAGTTGACTACACCAAGTACATGCATGTAGTATATGTACATAATCATGTAGATATATATTATAACAAATTAATTATATACCGGTATTATTCATGTGCCATTTACCGATACGGATAGCATTCATTTTTCTCCATTACATAGAGTATTTCTAGCAATTTATCCAGTTGGTATGTTTGATTTGATTTTTTATATAGCTTTTAAATGAGCATTCCCTAACCATGCCAGCCGCTATTGTAAAGTATAGGTCAGCTTGCCCTTCAGCACAATGAAGACGGTGAGTAAAAATGGAATAAAATTTCACAATTAAGCACCATAAATTGTGGGATTATTACTATGATGCATACAATTTACTTTTAATTGTTTCAATATAGCAGTAAGTAAGACACATGCGCGGATCTAGAGGGGGTTGGGGGGTCCCAACCCTCCAACCCCCCCCCCCAGAAAAATGAAAATTTATTAAATTTACAAGGTAAAATTATCATAAATATGTCTTGGACCCCCCCCCCCTTTTAAACACATATATCCTTTGGACCCCCCCCCTCGGAAAAATAATCTGGAATTCTGGATCCGTGCATCTATGAAACATCTTGGTGATGTATCAGTCTAATATCAAGCTACATGTAATTAAGCTGATTTTAAACCCAATCTAATTAAAATTAGACGTTCTGAATCCGCTACCACTTCTCAAACATCTAACAACATCCCATGCAGGGTCACGTCAGTGTGACCTTTCAGTTAACCAATGAAATCACGACTCTTTGGTTGTGGGCTCAGAACTCCTCTGCTTTTTTTTATCGACATGACGTATCATTATCGTAGATGACCGAGGTGTTAAAAGCGAAAGAAAAACAAAAATGGCATGACAACGAGGAAATGCCTGTATTATATGTGGATTTTTGTTTGTCCAATACGACATACAAAAGATCGGATCTCGATCTCGAAGGGTGTAACGCGGGCGTTTGTAAGAAATACTTTAGAAATGTCGTCCAAAATGCACCCCAATATCTCTTCTTGTTCTTTTTTAAGCTTTTTAACGTTGAATAACTGAAGCACTTCTTCGGACGCCAATTTGAAACTTCAACCAAGTTGATTTTAGAAACACGAATCTTATTGGATAATTCTGAAATGTTTATTCATATTTGAAAGGTCACACTGACGTGACCCTGCATGGGATGTTGTTAGATGTTTGAGAAGCGGTAGCGGATTCAGAACGTCTAATTTTAATTAGATTGATTTGAAACCATGATTAGTTTTATTGATGTTATAATCAATGGTATTGATAGAAAAGCAAGGCACTCAATAAGTGAAGGCAAGAGACAATTTTTTCATCATTTCATTTTTATAATTATCCTCTTCAAAATTCATAATTGGCAAAATAATTCTTTCAAAAAGCCTCTTCAACATCTTCAATGATAGACTTAATTCATATATTGAATGCCCCGATACATACATTTACGTAAAGATATCCTACCACTTTTTTCGTGGATAGTTTCCATCGTTCACAAATAGGAATTGAAAGTTGAATAGTGTTATTTTTCTCTCTTATAACAATTCAGCAGACATTTTAATGCTGCCAATGGCTGGTTCCTGAAGGAAAAAAAAACAGGTATCAAAAAATCATGACAACAAATAGAGTAAGTATTGTAAGATTTAAAAGTTTACAATTAAATTATGTTTAAATTAAAAAGAAAACAATGTCCAGTTGTCATCAGCACTCTTATCCTTGTTTACATACGTGATAAGGGTGTACAGATTTATTAATACCCTGAGGAAATTCAAGTGGTATGAAAAAATAGTTGGAAGTCGATCCCGATTTTTATGGTAATACTACCGAACTATCTTTTTTAATTTGTTTATCCTGATCAGTTTGGTTCTCAATTGATATGTAGCTTTTAAAAATGAATGAATCGATGTGTTTCTTAAAATATCTGTTAGCTTTGACTTTTGGAGAAAAAAAAATACCTAAACAACTTACAAGTCAACATCAGTGAACATAGTCGGGATCGAAAGTTACTTCGGAAGTGTTTAGTGTTTCTGTTATAATTTGACCCAAAACATCGAGGCATTCCGAATAAAATTATTAGCATATCGATCAAGATGGCGGCGGCGTCAGAAAATGATTGTCTCAATGACCCAAACTTTGCAGTTATTTGTAATTTTTTGGACCGCTATGGTGAAATGATTGGCCTTGGTGACATATCCTACACAGATTTACAAACATGGCTTGAAGACACGAAGCATGGTGTGTGGAAATGGGCGTTATTTCATTATTTACCTCATGCAAAACACAATTATCTTTGTTTATTTTTTGTTATGATGTTGTAAGAAAATCATTGTATATTTCCGACAGTAGCATTATGGTTTGAAAATTATATATTGGTAAATGCATTTTCAGATTTGTAATTTCTGTGCACATACTTAACTTCACTGCATAAACATGAACAATTATATTGTAAACATTGAGCTTAGTGTATGTTAAATGGTAAGATATCATGCATTATTAAAATGCATAGTGCATGTGAAATGTTTAAAGTTATATACGCTTTATTTAAGAATATATTCAACCTGCCCTCAGTAATTAAAATGATGAAAATAGCTTTAAATTACTTCATTTTGTTAGGTATTAAAACAGTTCAATTAGTTAATGAAGCATGCAAACAGCAAATAAGAAAGAATTATTAAAATATTTATTTTTGAAAGGATAATTTTTGAAATATGACATATGCATTGTGATATCGTGGTCATCATTGATGGAAGTTATACATGCTTAGCAATTAATCTAGTTGGGTATTGTGTTTGCAATTTCTTTAATTAATTAAAACATGCAAAGTTATACATTTGTTTTTAATAAAAAGTAAAAGTTGCTGTATAATAACTACTTTGTATTAACACTAAAACAAGAATATCATGTAATATATAGTATAAAATATTTTTTTCCTTTTTTTGAATTTCTAGATATTAACTTATATATTATGTTATATTTGATTTTTAAAAAATCTGGAATATATGAATTGATGGCATATTTCCAATGTGCTGTTATGCATTCATAAACTACCAAATAGTAATAAGGGATATAAAATCAAACTTCATTGACTGTGGCACTCAAATTTTTCAACATTATGGAATCAGATTGTTAAATAAAAGTTGGTCAGCTATTTATTGATCTAAAATCGTAATTTCTGTTTTATTATTTTTTTTTACTTTAAATCACAGAACTGACTGGCTATTAAAGAAAAGGAAATCAACATTTTTACTTTATATTTAATTTGATTTAATTTTTAAGTATTGAAAGTACATGTAATTTTTTTTTTTTCAAAACATGGATAATAATATTCTATCATATGCAATTTTTTGTTCAATATTGTTAGAGTTGAAAATTATTGTTCATTTGGTTTTTTAAAATTTTTTTGTAGTCCCCTCTTTCCTGGTAGATCTGCATGTTAAACTTCTTAGACGAATGGGGAAAAGTTCTGTTTCCACAGAGCGATGGGAACGTTATGTAATCAAGGTACGTACAATTTCCAATTGAATAAAACAAATGAAAAAAAGATTTTACATAGAAGTTATATTTAGAAGGTGCCATCTGATAAAGCTTATGCAGATATTTGCTTTTCAAGTGCATATTCCTTTTTTGAAGCAAAATTAGAATTTTATTATTAGATTATATTTTCCCTGTTTTAGTTCATACACACCTACTCCAGTGTAGATGCCTGGGAAGTAGAGAGGTTTGGATACAAGCACTGCAAAATAACCACTAAACTTACAATTCTAAAGGTAAGCTTGATAATCTGATGTATCTAGTAAATGTTCAGACTAATTAAATAATTCAACAGGCCTTGCTTGGATTTGTTCTCTATGGAATCATAGAATCTGTGTATTGAAACCAGAGTAGAATTATTTAACCATAACACTATGATAACTTTTAGAATTTATTATTTTATAGAACCTGCTTGAAAAACAGTTTGACTTCAACTCCAAGTTCAAAGAGCAGATAAATGCCAAGCCAGCAGAAGACATGAGGTTTGAGCCTCTTGGTCGAGATAAAAACGGACTAGCCTACTGGTACCTCATTGTAAGCACCACTTTTTAGATAGCTGTCCAGAATTTTTCCGAATAACAATTATCTCTAAATTCTTCTATCATTTGTGTACTTCATAGACCAAATGTTTTGTACCTGGAATAACAGTTTTGAATTATCTACTCCTTTAGTATGTTCCAAGTCAAATTGAGTGTAACTCTGATCGTAAAATATTCATTAATTTTATCCAATAACTGTTGACATTGTAGGATAAAGAATTCAATGTCCGTGTGTACAGAGAGGATCAAGATGACGTGGATGCAGAGACTTGGGAAGTTGTCTGCAAGTATGTACAGCTCAAAAGTACAAAATGATTTGAAGGGGGGGGGGGGATGCAGGGTGGAGGGGTAGAATATTTGGTGCCAAACTTATATATTTGTAATTTCTACTTTTATTTCATTTCATTTGTATGTATTTTATTATTATACCCCCGCAAACGAAGTTTAGGGGGGTATATTGGTTTCACCCTGTCCGTCTGTCTGTCTGTCCGTCTGTCCGTCTGTCCGTCTGTCCGTCTGTCTGTCTGTCCGTCTGTCTGTAGACGCAACTTTGTCCCCCCTATAGAATTTTTTACTACTGCATGGAACAGTCTGAAAATTTGTACATATGTTGAACACCATCTGAAGATGTGCACCTGCAATTTTTTTTAAGATCAGACAAGATTTAATGATTTTATGACAGTTTTCATTTTCCTTATTCTATATATTATACACTGATGTTGAAAAGTAAGGGAGGTAATCCTTACAGACTTTCGGTTATTAATTAATTAATAGTAAACACTCTAAAATATATTTATATTAATACATCCAGATGGAGGTTTTTTGTTTTTATTTCTTAACTTAATTTATTTTTTATAAGTATTCTATCAACTGACAATGCAAAATTTTTGTTTGTCATTGATAAATTCTTAGGAGCTAATAAGAACATCAAAGACAAGTGTGGCTAAATTCAGTTGTCCCAAGGGGGCAATTATCTGAGCCATGGTTTAGATGGAGCATGGGTTTAGGGAAAATTGATAATCTGTAAAATGGGCGGTGGTTTTGGGGTTATTTTAATACTGCTTCATGTAAACCAAAAGTTTCCATCATTATAATGAAATAAAATAATATCATTATTAATAAAGAAGTTAGCTATTATTAGAAGCTGTTTAAATTTAATAGTCAAGTAAATTGATGAAGTGACCCTATAGGGCATTAATTTAAATGAAATTCAAAATTACTGATATGATTGTAGTGTTTAGGCAATTTTAAAATTGTTTGTAATATTAAATTTTCTTTTTTTCATATTTTTACATAGTATGCTAATTATGATAATGTTTTGGGATTTTATCCAATTTAACAAGCTCATCAAAGAAAATCATAGTCTTTTGGGATCAATTTTCTGATAGTGAGTTGCATTGTACCATAGGAGAAAGTGAGGAAAATTTGAAACAACTAATTGCATCTGTCAAGACTCTGATTAGAAAGATATTCAAAGTGTTATCAACAGAAGAGCATTGCTTGGCTATTTTCATTTACTGCAAAGGGAGGGGTTATTGTCACTTTGTTGGTTTTTCTTTAAAACAATGAAATAAAAAAATATCACCAGATACATAAATTTGTAAATGTATTACTGTTATACATATGTATTTACAGTGAAGTTTTGAAAATTTTGATTTTAAATTTTTCTTTGTTAACTACCTGTGTAATTGAGTTTTTTAACAATTCTAGAATTTTTTTTTATTTATGTGTCGCAAACCTTTATTATACAATTCAATTATTTGTCCCATTTGAAATTAGCCTTGCGGGGGTATTAGTCCCAATAGGACAGTTCTAGTTTTTTTTAATTTCTGGAGTTTGTGTTATTTTTGTTAATCAGTTTTTGAAGAAAAAAAAATGAAATTTTTTAAATTGTCAGCAGATAAAAATTATAGATTTCCATCTGGAAAAAATTATATTATTAAGACCTGTTATGATTTTTTTTTTTAAATATGATTTTATAATCTATAATTCAATTCTTTTACATTTTTGAGGCAAGTTATTTAATAAAATGAAAATACATGTTATATAGTTTCATGCAACTTTCTGAATAAATATACATGTATCAATTTAACATTTTTGAAAATTGTATATGATTTATTAATCATATGTAATCTTTTAATTTATAGGAGTAGGAATGAGCTCGCCCAGTTGATTGGAACATTAGAAAACCAAATCCAGAACAACGATGTTAAAGAGGAGAGTGAGTCAGAACCGGGTGAGTTCATAGTCCTCTTACACAATTGTCATCATTTAATAACTTAATTGTATTGGATCCAGCAATTTGGTTGGCCAGCTAGGTCACAATACTTTGGACGTGCAAATAGTATTAAACCAAATGCCCTTAATTAAAATTTTGAACAATTATATATCTCCTTTGAGAACAAATTTTCTTATTTTCAGATCCTAAAGGCAGAAATATAAGTTTTAAGAAATGAATTTCATTATTTGCCTGTGTTATTCCATGTAGTAAATACATGTATATGAATAGTAAATCCTGTTACATGTATATTGTTTTCTAGCTAAAAAAAATTCTTCAAAATTATCATAATTAGACATTAAATTCATTGCTGAAAAAATTAAGCAGTGCTTCTTTCTTTGACTATTTTTATTGAAATTGTTGTTGATGAAAATCAATGAAGGGAACTAGTGCTTTGAGGCCAGGACGTCTAAATATATTGAAGGGGAGGGGGATGGGTCCTTTCCTCAAGCACCTGTGCCTGTGAAAATATTGTGAGAATCATAGCAGAGATTCAGTACCCTTTGGATGTCATGTACATATATGATTATTGCTAATTGATGACGATTTTCTTTACAATGAGCAGTCTCATTGACAGAAAACGCAAATGGTGATGTCAAGAAAGAGCTGAGCGACAATGAAGACTCCGGCAAAGACACGAATGAATTCTCCAACCTGAAGAAAGAACCAGACAAAATGGATGAAGTAGACGGAGTAACAGAAGACAAGAAAGATGATGCAGACGACAAGAAAAATGTTGATGTCATCAAGTGTGAAACGAGGGACGTAGATCAGAAAGTGAAAATGGAGGTCAAAGAAGAGTGTTCGGTGAGTTTGGAAGAGACCGCAAAAGTTAAGGAAGAGACAGCAAATGTAAAGGAAGAGAGTATGCAAGAAGAAAATGTCAAAGATTCGGTTAAAGTGGAAGATGGTGTCAGCTTAAAACAAGAATCTCCCAAAGAAATCAAAGAAGAATCCACAGAGGTAAAAATGGATGATTCCATCAAAGTGGAAGAAAGTCTGAATAATACGGAAGCTTTGCAGAGTGAAGCGAAAATGGAAGAGTCATTAGGGGAGGTGAGAAAAACTGGAGAAGACTCTCCTTGTGAAGTTGATTTGAAAGATAAAGTAGGCGAGGAAAAAAATCCACAGCATGATAAATGTTCCTCAGAAGAAGTAAAAGAGGTCGAAGCAATGGATGATACTTCAACGGGAGACAAGTCTGTTAAAATGGAGGAAAATGTTTCCAAATCAGACGACATTTCTAAAGAGAAAGAGATAGAAAAAATTGAGGAAAATGTTTCAAAAGAAGAGACAGAAAAGCTAGTGGAAAATGTTTCCAAAACGCAAGACATTTCGACAGAAAAAGGGGAGGAAAATATTAACAGATTAGAAGATCCTGGGAAAGTTACGGGACATGAAGAAGAGGCGGTAAAATCTCAGACTTTAGATGAGTCGGAGACCAAACCTGAAACTACAAAGTCAGATAATCAAATCTCTGGTAAGGAAGTTAAAAATAAAGAGGTGGATTTGGAGAAAAATACTGTCAGCAATGATGCAAGTAAATCGGTTAATACATGTAGTTCTACTAAAACATGTGAGACAGACGGAAATCTTAAAAGTGTTTCTACTGAAGAAATTTCACATACTAATAAGGAGAAGTCTGATGATAAGGTACAATCACAGGAAATTAGTTCTAATGAAGGAACTTCTGTCAGTGAAGAAAAACCGACGGGTGATACAGAAGTTAAAGACTCAACAGTAGACGAAAGTAGTCAAAATGAAGACAATTTAGACAAAACGCCCAAAGATGGTGAAACGGATTCACAAGAAGAGCAGGGGATTTCTACTAAGAGTAAGGATGGTGAAATTGAAGGGAGGAGTTCTACAAATTATGATAAGGAAATTAGTTTAAAGGAGGAAAGTGAGTCTGAAATAAAATCATCAGATCTTATAGATAAAGAAACCAATTCTGATAGTTCATTAAAAATTTCTGATGAAAAAGTTAAAGATTTAAAAAGTGAATCTGCTGTAGATTCTATTAATGACTCTGACAAGAAATCTTTGAAAGAGAAGGAAGATTTGAAAGTAGAAGATACTGTTAATTCGAAACATTCAGAAAATGAAAATATCGATAAAAGTTCAGTAGAAAAAGTTGAGAAAAAGGAAGAAATTTCACATTCTAGTGAACAGGATAAAAAATCTGATGTTGTAAGTAGTAAAGTTGATGAAAATCAACAGGTAAACGTGTCTAAAACGGGTACAGGAATTGACAATGAAGAAAAAGCTGAAGGCAAAGATCTGCAGAATGCTCCCTCAAAGGAAATCGTTAATGATGCAACAGTAAATGATACTGATAAAGATGCTTCAATTTCATTAAGTTATGCTAACATAGGTAAAGAAAATAATGCTAACAAGGGTCAAGCCAAGAATGATCAGGAGGAAGAAAGGAAGGAAGAAAAGATTGAAGAAAGTAAGATAGAATCAGAAAAGACACCAGAAAAAGCCCAACAAGAAACTCTGATGGATGAAGTCGAGCAGGAAAAGGATCCAGACATTGAGAAACTGAGTACTCAGAAAACGAAGAAACCAAACCTTAAAGGACGTAAAAGGGGGATTGAGTTCGACGAATCCGCCGAAGATTCCCCCGTGGAACCCAACTCCAAGAAAGCAAAGGACGGGAAGAAAATAATTCCAAGAGGGAAACGAAGGACCCCAAAGAAAGTGGATTCCTCGTCAGATAGCGATGACATTCCGCTGAGTAAGATCGGGAACAAGTCGGGGGATTCAGCTAAGAAACGGACAGAATCGTCTACACCTTCCAGAAAAAGTACCAGGCCAGTCAAGGTAATTTACTTCTCAAGCATACTGTATATCTTGGGGGTTTTATGCATGAGAAATTTTGAGAAATGGGATAAAAATGTAACTTTTTTATTTGTATTAGTAACAATGCTGGATATAATTTCTGTTTAACCGTTTAACGGTTCTGGTTTTTTGGTGAATGAAAAAAAAGGATCATAAAAATTAAATTATCCCAAAAATAACTGGATATACGGTAAATTTTCTATAAGAAAAAGATCCTAGGTTGTGTATGATTTTGCTGCTTTTTAGTTTGAAAATTTATTTTTTTGTACAGTTGTATACAGTTAAACTTCGACATCTCGAACACCGATATCTTGAATACAATGGATATGTCGAAGTGATTTATAAGTCCCAACCACTTATTTTTAAAGTATTTTACCATCGATATCTCGAATACTCGGATATCTCGAAGTTTTTAAATAGTCCCATCTAGTTCGAGATAACGAAGTTTGACTGTATATGTATTATGATAGCCAGTTTTTAGACATTGTTTTTATTATGTTTTATATCAAATACATCTAAAATTCAGAAAAAGAAAGTCTCCAGTGATGAGGAGGAAGAAGAAAGTCCGAAGAAAACAAAGTCAAAGCGGAGAAACATTGCAGAAAAACCGAGTGAAAGCGAAGATGAGGAGGAGGGGCCAGAAACAACAAAGAAAGGAAGTTCCAAGAAATCAAAACCACCGACCAAAAAGACTAAGAAACAGGAGGAGCAGGACGCCAGTGACGATGACCTACCTCTGAAGAATTCAAAGATGGCGAAAAACACCAAAGCGAAGACCGAGGAGCCTGCGGCAAGCGATGAGGACGATCAGGGCAGGAGGAGGAGTGCCAGGGTGAAGAATATGAGGAAGAAGAAGGACCCCACCCCGGAGCCATCCAGTTTCGAGGAGGACAACGTTGACACCGAGTTTGAGGTGGGCTCCGAGGAAGAAACCTCCGACGACGAATTCACCCCCACCAAAGGACGCAACGCTCAGAGACAGGAGGCTCGCAAACGTGAGTGTACTCAATTTTGTTAAGGACCCTCTCTACACTAGTGAAAAATGGGCTTTTGTTTTTTAATTATGAGAAAGTAATTTAGCACAGAGTTTATATTGTGAGTTTACCTAGATCATTTCAACATAGGGTACTTGTTAATAAAATAAATAGTTTATAAGAGTGTCAAGATTGTATTTCTTTGTTGTTTCACCAGTTAAATACTGATGTATTTTTGGAGATTATTTGTTCCATTGTTGCTATTAAGTTTTTCCTGGTTTGTAGGCCAGTTAGAAGAGGATGAAGCAGAAGAGGAGATTCCAAATGACACACCATGTTGTAAATGTCAGAAAACCCACCAACCAGAATGGGTAATTACATAAAACTCATTTAGTAAGAACAGGGATATAGGGATATAGCGAAATCTCATAGATAACTAATTCAGATTCTTATCTAGAACATGTAAATCTTGTCTCTACATTCATATGCCCTCATCCTGATATTTATATAAATGTATACACTGTATGTTCATATACAGGTCAATCAGAAAGTGAAATTTATAAGGAAGTGAAATTTATTAGGAAGTGAAATTTATTACACGTTGATAATGAAGTGTTATTTTGTCCAATGAGTCAAATTTTAATTCATAACTTGTTGGGTTTTTTTTTTTTCAGGAAAGTAAATACATGTATATAAAAAGTGATTTTTGTGTGATATTAGCAGATTAACATGTATCAGATTGCCATTCAAATTACAAATATAAAAATAACAGAACTTGTTATTCTATCATAAACCTCTTTGTCATGATTACCGATATTTCTCAACACAAACTAGGCAATAAAAGTCTGAAATTGAATGCCGCCGGTGAATAGTTGCGATGACTATTCACCATGTGCAGTTAGCACGGCAACTATTTCACGGTTAGATTATAGATAGAACAGCATGCTTATTCATTGTGATTTTACATAGAAAATATTAACAGAGATAAAATCAATATTGACTACAGTAATAACTGTAGATTCCTTATTTTACGTGAGTACTAAATTCTGTGAGTCAACTGTTTTGCATTAAATCGTGAAAATATAAAATCGTGAAAGCCGAATATTTATCATAGTTTCATTATTTTACATCTGTCTGAAATAAAAAACGAGATTTTAAAGTTCGCGAGATGTTCTTCTTGTGATTTTACGCAGAAATTAATTCCTCGCATTTATTTAGGAATCTTCAGTAGTTAAACTTCAAAATAAAGTCTAGAATTAAAGTCGGTTTACAATATTTAATTTCCATTATTATGTTATAGTTGTTGCTGTGTGACAAGTGTGATGCGGCGTTCCACACGGCTTGTCTCCGCCCCCCTCTGATGATCATCCCTGACGGAGATTGGTACTGTCCACCCTGTGAACACGTAAGCCATCATTTATATTTCTAGAAAATTCAGAGGCGTTTTCTAATCTTTACATTTGCAAATATATTTCCTTATGGGAACCTACAAAAGAGCAAAAAACATTGTTTTCTGTGTAAATATACATTTACACATCTAAATTATACATGCATGACATTTAGCGATGTACATGTACTTGATTTATCGGAAGCTGCTTTCCAATAAAAAAACGCTAAATAGAATACACAGCCAAATGTATATGTTTACTTAACAGTATTAATTACACCTATTCAATGTTTACAGAAATCCTTGGTATCACGGTTACAAGAAAATTTGAAAGATTTAGATACAAATCTTAAAAAGCATGAAAGGATCATCAAGAGGTATTTATGCCTGTAATTAAAAAAAAAATTATTGTATAAATATTTGTGACTTTAGTGTGAATCTGAGTAAACTTCATTGGATTTTTTTTTAGGAAACAGAGATTGGCATATGTTGGAATTAGCTTGGACAACATTCTCAAAGAGGTATGTGATGTTACATGTTTTGTATACCCTGAATTTGATTAACATGTCTCTTAAGCTTGCATATAAGTGCATCAACTTAAAAAAATACTTGATTAAATCAACTCCTCTATGCAATCACTCGCTCTGAAAATGTTTGTGGACCTATGCTCAGCATGTACAGAGGGTTCCGCTTAATCTGATAGACAATTTGTCAGGGAAAAATTATCAGATTAACCGAAAATCAGAATAACCGATTTAGCGTTTTTGTGGTGTTTGATTTTGGTATAGAATTAAATATAAATTGTTTCAAGACATAATTTACCAATGAAAGGATATAATTTGTATGTCAACAGTTTGAAAAGAAATAATTTACCTTGCAATAGCAATGAAATGGCATGAAAGTCTTTATTTTGTTTGTAAATGCCTAAAAGAAAATGTTTCTCTTCATTACGATGGTTTTAAAGTGGCCGCCATTTTGACAGGAAGTAATAAGAGGAAATGGCTGTCTGAACAGTACCTCTTTTCAATTGAACTATTTATTTTAATTCTTTTTCTGTTATAAAATGCTCTTAAATAATTAATTATGCATGATAAAAAAATATTTGATTTTTATTTATAAGTTTTCTACCACGATGTGAAATTGAAAGTAGTCAGAATTTCCTCGATGTCACATGCTCCAAAGCCTGTCATTTTTGATTCAGAAATTACATTTAAATAATTCTTAATGGTGCAAGCCCAGCATGAAATTAACACATGCGATTGGTAAGTAAACAAACAATTAAAATTGTACACAGGTAAGGTCAGTCCTGTGTGCGGTCATCCGAAACAATTATCGATGTCGGTAGCTTTTATCTTACAAAGAAAGGAGTCCCTTGTGTGTGTTGAAGTGTAACTAATGCCCTGTAAAGAGTAACTGTGTACACAAGAGGGGTGTCAACCAATAAAACATAAGTGTATACAGGTGTAAAAGGGTGGGAAATCAATATTACACGGTCACAATCCTATCAGATTAACCGAAAATGACATTTTTTTCTATCAGAATATCAGGAAAAAATATAAAGGGATATATAAGAAATGGTTTGGTGTTTTGATATTATATCAGATTAACCGAATTATCAGATTAACCGCTATCAGATTAAGTGGAACCCTCTGTATTAGATTAATGAATGTACAAAAAAATAGTTCTTTGTAAAAATATGTGAGAAGACTGTTTCTACTGTATTTATTGAAAGCATGACATGTCAAACAATTATCATACATAAATCATCTCCCTTAAGTAGTTTCACTACTTTGATTTTTTCATCATTGTAGGTAACAAATTGTTTAGGTCATTTCTAATGAAGTCATAAATATAAACATGTAATTTAATGAATATGTAAAAAAAAATTTTTTAGGAATACAAGGAAAAGAAAGAAAACATAGCTCCTGATGAAGAAGAATACGAGAGCGAAGAAAGCCAGAAGAGTTTCAACCCTAAGCCCAGGAAGAGTAAATACATCAAGCGTACGTGTCGGCAGAGGAACACAATCAGCTACAAGTTCGAGGACTTTGACGACATGATTGACAAGGCCATTAAACAGGAGGTTGAAGAGGTCAAGGAATACAAGAAACATAATTATGGTAATTATATAAAATAGAGCAAGGCATCGGTCCTAACGTTTAAAGACAATACAATGGGGAAAAAAGAAAATTGTATAACAAAGCAAAAAATCAGTCCTTATGACTGGAAACCATACAAGAGGGAAATGGAGTGTGTGAGAAGACAGAAAAATTTATTATATAAAAGGAGCAAGACATTGGTCCTAATGTCGAGAGACTGTACAACAGGGAAACAGAATGTCAGAGTGAGTGAAGACAGTTGCTTTTGTCCCAATAAAGTGGAAAACGTTTTCTTTTAAAAATCAAGATGAGATAGCATTGGGGTAGATTAAAGTTATCTGCCTTTTAAGAGATAAATTGATTTACACAAGTTTAATATAAATGTAAATGGACATGTTACATATGAAATACACACTTTAACAGAATATAACTGATTAGATGACTCAGCCTAATCAAGTTGAACTGATTCAGACAAAAATAAATATGAAAAGAATATAATATTAAGAAGTGCTACTAAACATTACTTCAAATTTCTTTGCTAAAGGTCGAAGTAGGGGCAAAGACATGGCCAACATCTATGAAGCTGAGGGTCGGGAATACATACCTTCTGATGAAGAAAAATTAGATAAACCGCCACCAGTGGTCAACAGGAAAAAGCGAAGCCGCCGACTGACGACACTGGACAGCGATGACGACGATGATCAGGGAGATGAAAGCGAAGAGTTCCATTTGTCTGAGTAAGCCAAGACCTTCTCGCGTTTACATCAAGATGTACAAGTAGTTGTCTGTGTTGATGCCTTTTTCTCAATTTAACTTTCTCGCATTGTTGGTTATAGTGAGACTGTGTCGGAAGTTCCCGAAGAAGACCAGGAAGATACAGAAGATGAAGAGGATATATCTGACTTCAGCGAAGATGGAGAGGGCTGGAGGTCAGGTCGAAGGCCAACTCGAAAACCAACCAGGAGAAGTTCTCGGAAAAGAGGGCGCCACTCCATATTCAAAGACTTTGGTAAGCTTAAAAAACATTTAGAATCATGCTTCATTCTTTTTTAATTTATAAGTGTATTTATTGAAACCAGTTGAAGTTTTCTTTTAAATTGCACTCTTCTTGATATTTATATGCTGTGGACTTGTGGGGGCCAATTTTGTTGATAATCAGTATTTATTTATTTGGATGAGATTTTAGTGAATTTATTTGCGTATATCATAAATTCTTTTTTTCATAATTTGTTCAGGATGTAAAATTTTGGTTGAGGGATACCTATGAAAACCTTGAAAATTGAGCCACTACTACTGTATACCGGGTTAATTTCGTCCCATGTTTTTTTTCGCCTTTTTTCACTTGCAAGCTGTTTCACCCCTTCTTGAATTTGTCCAGACAAAGTTGTGAATAAAGAAAGATAGTTTGAGACATAGGAATTCGTCCAGTCTTAAGTTCATCTGCTGACAACGAGGGTGAAAGGGCGAAAATAAAACTGGGGCGAATCTTTACCTGTACAGTAAAACATGCTTATAACGAAGTGCCAGGGACGGGCGATTTTACTTTGTTATAAACGTAATTTGTTATATCCGTCAAGTTTACAGCATGTTATAAAGTCGCGGGGAATGAAAATCGCTTCGCTGTAAGCGTCAATTCATTATAAGCGTGTTCGCTATAACGGTGTTTTACTGTATACCGTAATTCTAATGATATCACTGTAAGAGACAAATGTTTGAAAGATATAAATTTTTCATTATTTTAAAATGTGTTCTGTATTTTCTTGTAGTGGTTGATGAAGATGAGGACAGTGAGGATAATAGGCGAACAGCGAGGAGGTCTAGTCGTAAGAGAGTGACGTACCGGGATCCATCAAGCGAGGAGGAGGCTGAGACTGAGGAGACAGAGGAAGAGAGCTTTGACAGTGAGGACCTGTGTTCTGAGGACAGCGACTCCAAAAACAAGAAGAGCAAAAAGAAAATTGAAATCGCAAAGAAGAAAAAGAAACTGGAAACTTCTTCCGAAACGGAGCAGGAAAGTGAAGGGTCAGTTGTGAAAAAGAAATCCGAGTCTTCTTCAAAGAAAAAGACGAAAAAGAAAGTAGAGGAAAGTGGAAGTGATTCAGAGGATGATAGCAAGAGACGATCCAGAAGGAATGTGAAAAAGATTGATTTTAAGTCGTTAATGATGTCAGAAACTGAGAGTGAGGATGGAGGAAAGAGCAGCAAGAAGAAGAAGAAAGTTTCTAGTAGTGAGAGTGGGTCCAGTGATGAAACAGGGTCAGAAAGTGAAGAAGAGGAAGAAGAGGTTGTGAAGAAGAAGAAGAATGTCATCAGAGATGAATCTTCAGGAACGGATGAATATGAACCTGAAGACACAAACAGTAAACTAGAGGAGAAAAAAGACACAGGAAAAAGTGAAGCGGATGATAAAACAGAGGAAAAGACTGAAGAGTCCTCTGCTGATAATTTTGTTGTGAAAAGTGACAAAGAAAAGATGGATACAAATGCTGAATTGAACGTACCGGACATTGGTGCTGTCCCTCCAAATCCACTGAATGTAGTCACCAGTGAGAATTCTGGTTTTCCTACAAACAGACCAATTGAAGATCAAGCTGTACACCAAAATGTCCCTCCTCAGCAGCATAACATGTATTCAAATTTCTCCAATGTACCTCAAGGACCTCAGAACGTGGGATTCCAACCACCACAGCAGTATCCAAACCAAAGACTTCCTTATTCGGGAATGGATAAACCAGTTTTCCAGCCTCAGCCTGGCCCAATGAAGAGTCCCCCTCATTTACCCACCCCTCCCAATCATCCTCATAGTCACAATCAGAGACACATATCAAGTCCTCCCCATGGGATTTCCAGCCCCCCTCCATTCCCAGGGCAGAATCGTATGGCCAGTCCACCCCATCAGATGACGAGTCCATCACACAGTCAAGCCCCACCCCACAGTCAGATGAATCCTCGCATGTCTTATCCCTCCCCCCAGCATGGGCCCCGTCCAGGAGATCCCCAGCATTTTCCCAATAGCCCACCCCCAGTTCCGTCATCCCAGGGTACACCAATGCAATTTGATCCCAGAATGCATCATAACAGGATGCCCATGGACTACAGAGGACCACATCCAAGGATGCTAAACAACTCCAACCACCCGTATTCACAGTATGGAAATCTCCCACCTGGACCTCAAGCCATGAACTTTCAGAATCAGATGAGAATGCATGGTTCGGTTCAGTCAAGAATGGAAGGTCCTGGACAAATGGAGCCAGTAAGCTCTACCCCTGGAGGACCGTTGACATCGCTTGGGCAGATGGTAGTTCCTGGATACCAGGGTCCCTCACAGCAAATGCCAAGACCAGGTGGTCCACAGAATTCCATGAATATGGGTATGCCTAGACACAATATGCCACCAATTCAGCAATCACCTCACAGCATACCACAGAGTTCAGCCAGTCAGAATGCAGGAATGTTATCCAATACTCAAGGACAACACATGCCCTCAAATATGATGATGCAAAACATGCCACCTTCTTCTTCAAGTAAGGGAATGCCACCTTCTTATCCGGGACAAACACCACCGTTTAGTAATTCCAGTAATTCCAGTCAAAGCACAACTCCTCCGGTTTCTGATGCTCCCAAAGCCGGATCAAAGAGGGGCAGACCTAAAGGCAGCAAGAGCAAAAAGAAGAAAGATGCAACAGCAGAGAATGAATCTTCCAAATCTCCTGGATCGTCTCCCCAAATAGATGCTCCAAAATTTCCATTCCCTGTTCCACCAAACGGAGAAATGGATCAGAGACAAATGCATCCAGCTGGCATCCCTGAAAACCTGCAAAGACCCATGATGCCTGGCAATGAAAACAGGGGAAGGCCTTCACCATATGTTGGTAGAAATGAATCTATTCAAGGTCATCCAGTTAGCCATGCACCCCCACCACCCCAACCATCAAGCGACTCAAGCAGCAGACCTCCAGATCCAAAGGTGCAGTCGACAAAAGACAAGCAACGGTTAAAAGACAATGATAAGAGTAAAAAATTTCCAGAAAATGACACACAGAAAAAGTCTGGGGAAGACGTTAAATCAAATCCAAGTAGTGATGTAACACAGAAACCCATTTTGAGTGAAGGCAGCAGTAAACAGGGTGCAGAAAATGAGACTGTTAGTCGACAGACTGGTAAAGAAATGATGCATCGACCCCCGATGAGTAATATGGGTCAAAGACCACTTGTGCCAGAGATGGGCCATCATCAAATTCCGGCCCCAGATATGGGTCAGAGACCTCCCTCCAGCCAGATGGGTCAGCATCCCATGCCTCCACAGTTCAGTGATATGAGTCAAAGAATGATGCACCCTGGCATGATGCCGCCCAGAATGATGGACTCTAGAGGTATGCCTATGCTCCCACAAGGACACCCGATGAGAGCACCTATGTCTTATCCCGGCTTTGCTTACAACAGGGATCAGTATGGAATCAATGGGCACCCAGCGTCCATTCACTCTTCTATGCAGGACCCAAGCAGTTTTTCTAGCATGAATCCAGCAATGATGAGCTCACCTCATCAGAACCCGATGATGCACCCCAGCCATGTTTCTCCATCAATGGGTGGGGGACGGGGCTTCATGATTGATAATCTGTTGGAGAAAAACCAAAAATCAGCCATGTCCTCTTTCTCTGAAAACTTGGAAGAGGGGGCCTCTACTGCGGCAGAAAGCAAAGGGGAATCCTCTCAAATAGAGCAGGAATATGGGCCAGGTTACCAAGGCGACCAGGAGGAAGAAGGGGTGTCTGACATTGCTGACATTGTCAAGTAAGTTCAGAACAAGCAAAATTTTATTAGATTTTTATTTTTTAAGAGGGCTGGATGGTCATGGTCAGGTTTAGACTAAATATATCTCTCAAAGAAGAAGAGCTCTTAATAAAGATATAGGGAAAAAAAATTTAATTTTTAAGCTAAAACATTTTGAAGTTTTCTTTACTCAATAATACTTTATAGCTTAAACAAATTATTAAGGGTAATGGGTAATTAGTAATTTAGTAACCACCCAGCCTCCTTGGGTTAGCCTATTCCTGAATGTTTCTACTCTTATACATGTACATAATTATATGCATGGCATTTACTGATGTACTTGATTTAGCGAAAGCAGCATTCCGCTAAAAACATTAGAATACACAGTCAAATGTAATATGTTTACAGTATTTTAAATGAGATTCTAAAAATTCTTATTTGACACAGAAAAATGTGAAATGCTCGAGGATATCTGTGGTATGCATATACATGAACTATAAATCTGGTGTTCATCATTTTGTCATGAGTTTTTTTTTTTCCACAGATCGCTGGTTTGAGATGTAATATACTGAATAAATTATTTTTATAATATTTAAAAAAGGATTAACTCTTGTTAAACCACCAAAAAAGAATCTGCTGACATATTTTCCACAATCCCACTATGCTTATGACTGTGGTATCAGATACATAAATAAAACAACTTCACAATTTGTGGTGCCAGTATGTGAACCATTACCGGTATCTTTGTTTCTCAAAATACTTCATGTGAACATTTATCATTTGCTATTAGTTAATACATTTTTGTATGATTTTTCTTTTCTTACTTTCTTTGCAGATGTTTCAAAGCATAGTGGATTGTTATCCAGTCTTCAAAACCTAGCTATACAATCCGTCTTCCATGGAAACTCATCTACAAACTGTTTGATTACAATTTGCCAACTCAGTTGAACATATTTCAAGTTGAAGAGAATATTGTGTGTTAAATCTAGAAGAAAATACTGCCTCTTGAGCTCATAGAGCTATTAGAATAGCTTTATGAGGTGTTTTATTGACATACTTATAAAATATATATTCATTTATTTCATCATCATTGTTGTTAACTACATGTGTATTTATGATATTCATTATGTCATTTTCATGATTGATTAGATCAGATTTTCATTCATTTTACCTGAGTAAAAAAATGAATGAAATTTTTTTTTTCTCTTAAAGGCAGTGAGTGTAAGCCAAATAAAATTAATGTTTTGTTTCAGGCACGCATCAGGTTAAATGCTACAGCATTGATTTATTTAATTGCTATTTTAAAAAAGGGAAATAACTTGTTTTTTAAAATCTTAAAGTTGAAGTATGAAAATTTAGTTATTCCTTTTGCAAATGTTGCATTATTTAAACCTGTCTGCCGCAATATATTTTGAAGTTTTAGAAACTAAAGATTAATTTTTTCAGGCTTAATACATGTTGATTTTTTAGCTGTCAGATATGTATCCGGGTTGTGATTGTGTCTTTTTTACCCCAGTAGATTTAAATGTGTGTATCGTCAAATGAACTTGCAACCTACAGCCTTGTTAGTGATAAGAGTTACTTAATAATAAATCTATATTTGTTACCTAAGATTTGTTGCAGATTCATAACTTGTGTTTTAAGTTCAAAGAAGTGTCAATAGTTTTATTCCCTTGCGCTTTATTAGTGGCAATATAATTGTATGTGTGAACTAAAGAGTGACTAATACAATCTTCTGTATTAAGATATTTTTATGTTCTATGTTTGAGGATGTTGTACCTTGATTTTCTGTACTTCTCCTTTTCTTGCTTGACAACCCAGTATTATTTGTTGTTCAGTGCATGCGTACTTTCAAGGATATGATTTCTCCTTACTGATTTCTTTGTATACTTAGAGAAAAACCAAAACATGTTTTCTCACATACAGTAAAACACTCTTATAATGAAGTCCCAGGGACGGACAAATTTACTTCGTTATAAGCGTAATTCGTTATATCCGTCAAGTTTACAAAATGTAATAAAGTCACAGGGAATGAAATTCACTTCGCTGTAAGCGTCAATTCATTATAAGCATGTTCGCTATAACCATGTTTTACTGTATTTACAATTTTTTTTAAATTTTGACTATTACAAACAAATTTGATTTCCTGTTGTGTCCATATGATATACAAACTTATAAATAGTATTGAAATTGTACATGAAAACTTATTTCTGAACTTTATAAGGAAGGTTATATTCAGTCATGTCGGTTTCAATTTTGTTTTACAGTAGAACTGATCGAGTTGGCTTTACTGAATGCATTGATTGCAAATAATCGATGATAAGCGTGTTTTGTACTATATTTCTATTAGTAGAACGAGCTTGTTTTTTTTTTTTTTTGTTACAAAGTAAAAGAGGTGCTCAATATACACGTATGTCTACTTATATTGTAAATACTGTACATACTGTATTTGTACATAAAGTTGTTTTTTATACTTTGTACATACCTATACTCTTTTTTCAAACATTTTTTTTCTACTCCATTTTAAACTTGTTAGCATTTAGTCATTTTTTTCATCGGCACAGTGTACATTACACAAACTGTGTTCCATAGATCTGGTCCTTATATATATCAAGTCCTGATTGATACGCATTATCAAATGGCATTATGTTGTGAAGTCTATATTTCTTTGAACAGATTGTTCTCTGTTTTATGTACTGTAACCATGCTTCATTGGAGAGAATACTTTTATTGACAGTTAGAACTTGGACACTGATATTTTTTTTTCTTGTTCATTAGGCAGTTAATGCATGCTTTAATATTTTTAAATGAAAAACTCCATCCATATTTTGTAATGTAAAAGAATCTTTTATTTTCATTATGTGATTTGTATTTAATTTAAAAACAAAATCTTTTTAAGGTAGGTTGGTTCTTATGAAAAGAGAGGTAACTCCCCAAATATGATAAATTAATTTTTGATATGATATATTTCTGTCAAGTTTTATCCCACAAGGTAAAGTGAAAACGCATATATTTCAAATTTAATAAAGAAGTAGGAAGTCGTTTATATGTGTGTTAGCAGAGGGATGCTTTACATTTTGTCATTATGTTTTCCATTGTCAGCTTTTTTCTACCAGTTACACAAATTGAATTCTCATTTTATTAATACTTGTGGATACCAAAGCATATAAATCCAACTGGCAAATGCCTGCAGTCCAGTGAGACTCTAATGAACGAAATATTTTTATTTTTTTGGGATTATTATTACATGTATTCATTTATGTTTTTCTCAAAAAACTTCAGTGTTACAGAGAACTCTGCTGCTGGAAAGGTTTTTACTTCGTTTATACGTTGCGTAACGATTTGTGTTGAGATTTAAGCTCAGCTGCTGATTGAATAGTGGCTTTTGTCTGTTGTTTTGTCCCTCTGTGTTAGATCTGATATGTTTTTTAAGTTGATCTCAGGACTTCTATGTTATTTAGCATCTGAAATCCTCATATCACATGTCACATAGAAATTTATGTTTCTCTCATGAATCAATAAAACTCTAAACTCTGTGCACTTCTTATTGTTAATCTAATCTACTTCAGGACAAAGGGTTTAATATTTTTGTGAGCAAGGTTCAGCAGAGAAAAAAAATCTATTGTGCAATAAAGTAAAACGTTATTGTCCGTTAGAGTACTCTAAGTACTTTGATAATTTTCCTTATTGACTACTAGCTTCTACGGGTTTTAGTGGCTGCTGTTTCAGCCTGGTATGATATCCAGAAAAATTATCCAGGGGGGGGGGTCCGAGGGATATTATGCTTGCCAGGGGGGTCCGAGGCATATTTTCGGTAATTTTAAGAAATTTGTAATTTCCAGAGGGGGGGGGGTCCAGACCCCCTTCAACCCCCAACTCCCTCTCTAGAGCTTTCTTGATCCGCGCATGCAACTACTTGACAGTCTTTTGTATCAAAACATTTGCTATCATAGGTGAATATTTAAAAAACAATGAGAACAAAACAAAAAATTAAAGTCAATTTATTGGTGACTAAAACGCCACCACAAAAATTCATAGTCAGATGACTAAAACGCCTCAACGAAAATCTGTAGTCATGTGACTAAAACGCCACAACGAGAATCCAAATTCAGGTAACTAAAACACGAAAACAAAGTTCAATATAGCCAAGGTGACTACAACGCCACAAGTAAGATCCATAGACAGGTGACTAAAACGCCACATAATTTACTGAATGTCTTGGAACTTCAGCATCAAGAAATCTTTCGGATCTCCTCGGCCAAACTTATTCTTCAGTGACATTGTAAGTCTCTCAAGAAATCTGGGTCTTCGAAAGCAAAACGGACCAACTCCAATCTTTGTCACGTGATTTTTGGATTTCGTTCTGTCTTCTGCATTTGAATCGCTGGTTTTAATTCTCTCTAGATGTCGCTGAAATCGTTTGATCTACAGGATAGACAAGAATTTATTGAATTAAAAGAAGTGAAGTTCAGCATTGCCAAAAGCAATTAGATAGAAATGAATAAATTAATTGATCGAAGGAAAATATCGTTTACAATTTTAACGTTACATTTTGAAGGAATGCTTTGTATATAAATACTTACGTTAAAAACTGTCTCCTCACTGTCATGGAGAATTCTCTCATATTTCTCAGCTGTCTTTACCATTTCTACCGGAGAGGGAAAAAAACATGCATAAAAAATGGAACAAATTCTATTTGATAAAGTTTTTAATTTAAAAAAAAACGATCAAAGCCAAACAAAAATAGAATGTATCATACCGCTGTTGACCAGGGACAGGAGGTGCTGCCCCCACATTCTCTGGAGTGTGGTCAAGTCGGTCTCAGTTATCGTGTTTTTCTTCAGCGCCTCCATGAACAGATAGCCATACAGAACATGCTTCTTCTGTTGGTCTGAAATTAAAAAAATATAATGTTGATTAGTCCAATCAATCTATAGATCATTAAAAAGGGAACCGATATTTCTTCAGTAGATTAGATGGTAAGCTTTTTAATACTGTAAATTCCTTATTTTACGCGAGTTCTTAATTCTGCGATTCCGCTGTTTTGTATCAAATCGCGAGAATATAAAATCGCGATCACCATTTTTTGGTTATAATTTCCTAAAGTTTAAAACTGTCTTTAAAATAAAAGCGAGATTTTAAAATCCGCGAGGGTTGACTCTCGCGATTTTACGCGGAAATTAATTCCTCGCGTTTAATTAGGAATCTACAGTATTTACATACCAGCAACATCTTTGTTCTTAGAGTAAGAGAATCCACCAGTTTCCCTGAAATTCTCTTCTCCGTACAGAAACATCAATAGCTGCAGGATGTGTTTTCTCTGTAAAACAAAATTTAAAAACTGAAGTCCAGAAACCCAAAAACCATAAAACACAGTTTATGAAAAATTTATATAATTCAAAAAATGAAGATCCTATATAATATATAACCAATTTACAAACAAACATTAAGAAGGGTATAAAAAGCAAACACACCACTGGCGTCATTGTACGTGTGTTTGTAGCGGACACGTATTCCATCAGGAGTGATCGCAATCGAGTCTCGAATCCAGCTTTCTCCATATTTGACAAATCAATCAAACTTTGCAAACAATTTTCCAACAAGAGCGTGTGTTTTTGGTGTTGTTTGACAACGATAATAGCTCGCAACGTTTGTGACGTCATTATATTGTGATGCGTTTCAAGACGACGCACGAATGAAGGTAAAAAGAAAACCAAGTAGGTCATTTTTTTCCGACTTTGAAATGGTATGAAAATATTTTTAAATAGCTAGTATGTTATAAGTAGTAATCAAATATGTAATGATTTAACCTTCTATTTCTTGTTCAACTATTGGCTGAAATTTGCAGGTTTTTCCACAGGCAACTGAGCCTTTTGTCGCATATCTAAGGCAGTAGATGCAGATCGAGGGGTGATTTTTATTAATGACAGGTGTAATGCACCGTTTTGGTTAAATTGGTTGTAAGCGTAGATGTTAATTGACCGATCGGGAGACGGAGAGGATCGCAAAATAATTTTACCGATGAGTTTCAAGCAAAACTTCCAGCTGATGTGACAGTTTGAAAGATATCCAAGATGGCGGGGATGGGTACCTTGTGTATCATTAGATATAGGGTATTTATTTTTATTATGAGAAAAATATATAACGTCAGGTGCCTGTGCTTCCTTGTTCGTTAAAAACAAGAGAAAGATCTATAGTAAATATTCAGGGGTCTATATATTGATTATATATTGTGTGCGGCGCGTCTTTTAACTATACAATAAACCACAATGAATCGCAATGAACCACAATGACACCACAATGAACCACAATTTATTAAGGTGATAAATGTTATTCAAAAGGTATAAAATTATTTTCTTTTTCCTATCTCCGCAATTAATGTGAAGATTTCCATTTAAACTGTTTTATGTTATTTAATCTTTTCTATTTGAATATATAGTTTCAGTTGAAAATGTATACTCATGTCCATAATATATCTCAAAAATTTCTGACGGCATGTTATGTTACAGAATTAATGCATTTTCAATGTTGTGCATGTGTATGTACATGTATGCTCAGGTACACACGTCATATTTCATGCATTCAGAATTCTATTATTTTAGTACATGTAACGCTTAGATGGTGGTATATTTTAAATGTTTAAAGCATGAATGAAAAAAAAATATCTATATATATGTATAAGGTAAATTTTGATAGATAAATATATCATGTACATGTAAATATTATCATTTAATGAAAGCTTAAAACAATTAGCTAAATTTTCGTATTGTTTAATTTTTAAAGAAATCAGTCACTTCACATGACATTAAAAGATGTTTGATTAACTGGTTAAATAAGATAATTTTACAATTATTGTCATTTTTGGATTAAATTTGTGTGCCTAAGATGTTCAGTACAAAGATACTAATAACGCTCATTCTAATTTATCGGGGAGGGGGGGGGGCAAACATAAGGGATCAACTCTCAATATTACCAATGTCCATGGAATCTTCATCAGAAAAGGGAATAAAAGCATTGTACAAGGTCGACTAACGATATTTTGTACAGTGTCATCTAGATTAGTTTGATAACTAAAGATTGTTCCATCACTTTTTTTATATGGCTGTGAACTTTTGGGGATTTTCAAATAACGCTATCATACCGTGAGTTCTACTGAAATTTGTAAATTTCATCTAAAACAATCCACTCTTCAGGCACGTAGCATCGGGGAAGGGGGGGGTATTGGGGGCCTGCCCCCCCCCCCCACTTTTTTTCTCGCAGCAAACATTTTTCTTAAAAGCGCCGGCGAGCGAAGCGAGCTCTAAGAACCAGTGCGCGCGGGAAATTGAACGAGCTAAGCCTACAGATTCAATGTAATAGGTGAACAATAGATTAGTTGCCTTAAAAATTTTACAAATGTTTTTATTCATAATTACACCTTGTGATTGCTTCCTAAATATTGATTAAATGTAAAGTAAAAATTCCTTCACATTAATTATGACATACCCTCTGCATTGTTAGTACACACACGCCAACATTAATAAAGCCTCCCAATATATATTAGGGGTATCCCAAACCAAAGAGGGGAAGGGATTTACGATACACCTTGTTGCTAATTGGGGATCTCTCTCTCTTTCTCTCTCTCTCTCTCTCTCTCTCTCTCTCTCTCTCTCTCTCTCTCTCTCTCTCTCTCTTAAACTGGTTACCACTGTACTTTGTAAATAACGACAGAATACTTCCTCTAATTACAGTTTATATACACACGTACAGACGCACATTGCTGACATTTGAAACTTGAAAGAAAAATACAGCAAACCTTTTTTTTTCATTAGAGTATTTAGATGGATAGTACAGTCATATATGTAAGTATTCCTATAACTTGAATGACGATTGTTTTGTCCTTATATTATAGAAACTAAAATATACTCGTAATCTCTACATGTATATATAAGGAAACACTCTGTCAATAGTTTGTCAGATAATCAGATAACTACTGAATTTTGTCATCCACTGCGTTCTTTGTCACCATCACACACATTCCATTCCCCCATTCTTCTCAGAATACACAAAGTACCAAAAGTAGTATAGGGAGTAGCATTTTGTGCTGATCCTGAATGATCCTGAGATCCTGAGCCATTTAAAGATCCTGACCATACAGGTGATTTAAAGGCTAGCGTGAGAATAGGATTATCTTAAATTTGCATAAATTTGAGGTCAAAACTTAGATTCAATTCAATTCAATTTATTCTCAAAAGCATGTAAATGGTACAAGAGGTATATTATAAATATAAAACATACATGTATATACATATATACGAGGAAGAACACTGAAGAGCAGAGCTGGCTCATTTTGCATATGGAGAACAGATCTCATAAATTTTTGTAATGAAATCATACATAGTTTTTTTTTTAAAATAAAAAATCGGTATTCGTCAATAGATTACTGAACGTGGTAATATTTAATTTGGTTGGACATACCGGGTAGTATTTTCTTGATTAAAAAAAAAAGTCTTTTCTAATCGAAGCTAATGCATTGCATTCTAGCAGATAATGAAACTCGTCCCCAATTTGGTTATTTCTAATTACAGATTGCAGATTCACGCATATCCAATCCCGACATTAACTCTCACCTGTTCGGACCTTTAACACGTCGCAGCCAGTCAGGATCCTGATCAGTATACTTCAAATTCAATTGTTCATTTAGGATCTCTATTGCTCCAGGATCCTGATCATTTCAGATTAAGATAATCCTATTCTCACGCTAGCCTTTAAATTAGCTGTATGGTCAGGATCTTTAAATGGCTCAGGATCTCATGATCAGCACGAAATGCTACTCCCTATACTACTATATATCGTTAAATACACGGCTTGGGAGAGGGTTAACTGCTTTTCGGTGAACCTGTTGGAGGAGCATAGGAGGAACTTCAGATAGTTTGCCCCTTTGTCAACTATAGCTCCCATCCAATACACCCCCCCCTCCCCATCCCAAACAACATCGCCTCCTCGATCCAAATTCTCAAATACATGCATCAAGAACCGGATGGTAATGTCAATTGGTCACAATCTAAATGTACCATTTTATCGATAATAATCAAATTTTGATTCTAAAAATATATCTGTTCGATTAACCTAAATATCAAGATTTAAAGATACATTTTCAAAGATACGAATCTGTATTCAAGGATTTCATTTATAAACTGGTTGATGGAATAATATTTACAGAGGGGTGCTGGACTAGTGCAATTTATTGTGTGAAGAATAACACCATATCATAGAGCGTAGTTTTTTTTTTTTCAAAGAAACATGTTTTTATTCAAAACTTCTATCATTCATTTAAACGAGCTGATCATATTAAAAATACACCGTAGCACCGAATGAAGCATAAAAACCCCAAAATTTTATTTTGAATTTTGGTTAATTTTAAAAAATACTTTAGAAAAAAACTAAAAGACATTTGATCGCAGGATCCAACGCCCTTAACTACAAGACGTAAACAACTTAATTTACGCATGGCAAAAAGTTCCTTTAAGTTTAACAAACAAACATTTCATTTTTAAACACATTTTTATGAATTCATGAATATAGTTTTCTCGTCTGTACCAGGTGTGTCACATATATATTTATTTTCGGTAAGCGTGTTTGAGTGACTGCACAAATCATGATTGTATGTCAACTTTTTCTTCATTATGCAAATACATTATTTGTTAGTTTTGTGGATTTTTTTTTCAGTGGATGTCATTTCTAATCGCTTATGTTAAGCAATGTCAAGCAAATCTATTCGAATTTGTTTCGATTTTTCATATGCAAAATTTTTATCGTCTATTGTCATCATACAAAATGAGACCGATAACATGGTTATGTAATGTGTCATCCATTTTACCTGTACAGAGTTAGATATTTCTGACGTAATACTCTGTCCCGAGTCTTTGCTTCCACCACGTTTCGCTTGATATTTCGATAATCATAAATACTTTTGTGGTCAAACTACGTTCATCCACTAATGTGAAAAATGTCCAGATTGCCTATTTTGAAACGCCCCCTCTACCGCTTCAGGTTTTAATACACAATCAGCCATGAAATAGCCCGGATGATAATGTTGAAAAATTGTGCGAGGTATTCCGAGTGAGATCCGAATGGTGAAAAGATGTAAACATTTCCTATTATAAATCTCCGTAAGAAATTTGTTTTCGGGTCTGTGAACTTTTATGAGTGAAAAATGATAATGTGTCAATGAAGATATCTTGGATATTTAATTTCCCTTTTATCAATTTCAATTCACAGCCAGGTATGTGTATTTTAATTGAATATCATCAAAAAGTGATGGAAGCAATAACTTGAGACAGACTTAAGTAATCATCTGCTCATGTCTCAAAAAGACCAGCTCGCAAATTACAAAGAAAAGCAATTTTTAGAAAACTGATGCTTCAAAGATGCAAGCAGATTAATAAGACCTAGATGTTTGAGCAGAAAAATGTACGTTTAATTAAGAGGACTCGATGGTCATGTCCATTTTTAGACTGCACTGATCTCCTTAAAAAGAAGAGCTCTAGATAGAAATATAAATACCTAAATTTAAAAGGAAAAATATATGGATTTTTTCTTGACTAAATAATAGTTTATAGCCAAACAAACCATTTCTTTAAAATTTAGGTAACGCTAATGGATAATTTGTTGACCATCCTTAAAAATTCACGCTGACGTATATATTATACACGTTTTTCGTAATTTTATGTAAATTTAATTGTTCGACATGTAACAATTATCTACAACTTAATTATACACTTGTTAGTATACAATCATAGAAGAATATTTTTATTATTAAAAATGAGAACAAAACAAAAACAAAAAATTTAAGTCAATTTATTGGTGACTAAAACGCCACCACAAAAATTCATAGTCAAATGACTAAAATACCTCAACGAAAATCTGAAGTCATGTGACTAAAACGCCACCACAATAATTCATAGACTAAGTCAGGTGACTAAAACGCCACAACGAGAATCCAAATTCAGGTAATTAAAACACGAAAACAAAGTTCAATAGCTAGGTGACTATAACGCCACAAGTAAGATCCATAGACAGGTGACTAAAACGCCACATAATTTACTGAATGTCTTGGAACTTCAGCATCAAGAAATCTTTCGGATCTCCTCGGCCAAACTTATTCTTCAGCGACACTGTAAGTCTCTCAAGAAATCTGGGTCTTCGGAAGCAAAACGGACCAATCTTTGTCACGTGATTTTTGGATTTCGTTCTGTCTTCTGCATTTGAATCGCTGGTTTTTATTCTCTCTAGATGTCGCTGAAATCGTTTGATCTACAAGATAGACAAGAAATTATATAATTAAAAGAAGTGAAGTTCAGCATTGCCAAAAGCAATCAGATAGAAATGAATAAATTAATTAATCGATGGAAGAAATCGTTTACAACTTTAACGTTCCATTTTGAAGGAATGCTTTGTATATAAATACTTACGTTAAAAACTGTCTCCTCACTGTCATGGAGAATTCTCTCATATTTCTCAGCTGTCTTTACCATTTCTACAAGAGAAGAGGGGAAAAACATGCATAAAAATGGAGCAAAATCTATTTGATAAAGATTTTAATAATAAAAAAAATTATGATAAAAGCCAACTAAAAATATAATGTATCATACCACTGTTGACCAGGGACAGGAAGTGCTGCCCCCACATTCTCTTGAGTGTGGTCAAGTCGGTCTCAGTTATCGTGTTTTTCTTCAGCGCCTCCATGAACAGATAGCCATATAGAATGTACTTCTTCTGTTGATCTGAAATTAAAAAAAATATAATTTTGATTAATACAAACATTAAAAAAGAAACCAAGATTTCTTCAGTAGATTAGATGGTTAATAGCCTTGTTACCAGCAACATCTTTGTCCTTAGAGTAAGAGAATCCACCAGTTTCCCTGAAATTCTCTTCTCCGTACAGAAACATCAATAGCTGCAGGATGTGTTTTCTCTGTAAAACAAAATTTAAAAACTAAAGTCCAGAAACCCAGAAACCATAAAACACAGTTTATGTAAAATTGATAAAAATTAAAAAAATTAAGATCATAATACATTACCAATTTACAAACAAACATTAAAAAGGGTATAAAAAGCAAACACACCACTGGCGTCATTGTCCGTGTGTTTGTAGTGGACACGTATTCCATAAGGAGCGAACGCAATCGAGTCTCGAATCCAGCTTTCTCCATTTTGACAAATCAATCAAACTTTGCAAACAATTTTCCAACAAGAGCGTGTGTTTGGTGTTGTTTGACAACGATAATAGCTCGCAACGTTTGTGACGTCATTATATTATGATGCGTTGCAGGGCGGCGTCACGAATGAAGGTAAAAAGAAAACCAAGTAGGTCATTTTTCCGACTTTGAAATGATATAGGAACATATTTTTGAATAGCTAGTATGTTATATATAGCAATCAAATTCTATGTAATGATTTAACCTTCTGTTTCTTGTCCAGCTATTGGCTGAAATTTGCAGGTCTTTTCTCACAACAAATCGAGTAAGTACGGTTAATTCATGATCACTGGTGTCTTAATTCCTTGTTCTTTAAAAACAAGGGAAAGTTATTGTAAATCTTCAATTGATAATTTATAGTGTATTTTTAAATTGGAAAATTTCAAATAATGATATTCGTCTAAGATTATTAAGAGCATATATATCCTTCTTTGAGGAACAATATCATTTTTATTTCATGCATCGGTCGTCTTTATATTATGATAGTTTAAAGACGAACAATGCATGAAATAAAAATTTGTATCTGATTCAATGATTTCCACCTTAAATTTAAACTGTAACCAATAAATTACAAATGTTCTTTGATTTTGACAATAATCAAATTAAAGAATGAGGAATCATTCTTTGAGTTTTATGAGGTGATCAAATACGGCAATCCAATAAATCCCGAAGGGCTTAAATTATGATATATTTAATCACCCCGACCGTATTTGGTCACCTCATATTCTTTATTTCTCATATTTATATAATTTTCGGCAATTGTACGATTAAATATTAAATTTTCATTGGCGAAATGTATTGGAATATACATTACAAAATCGATTCGTAAGGTACCACAAAGACACTGGAAAATGTAAATATTATAGCGTTATATGAACAATTTCAGGTCAGTTCAAATTTTTAGGTCAATTGAGTGTGGGTTTTTTTTTAACGTGATTTCATGCATTAAGAATTAAAAAAAACCAGTATCAATTAATTTACTAGCAATTTTTTTAATATGTATAATGATGTATTTCATGTCATTCAGGTCCTTTTGGGTCTTTAGTTATTTGGGTTAAAAAAATAAAGATGGCGGCCCCCACATTATCACAGTCGGCAATACAAGGCTCTTTAAAAAACCAAATGCGAGCCAAACAACAGCAACAAAAGAAGAAAAAGAAAATGGTGTTATGTACTCCATATGTTTCTCACAGGTAAATTGTGGGAGTTTTCATCGTTATTTTCTTAAATATTGTAAAAAACAGGTGAATGAAAATGACTTTCCACATGTTCCACGGGCAGTGCACAGAAGCTTGTGTAGATTAAAAAAACATCGTTAAAAAAGTGGATACCTCGGAGAAAAATTCTCCAAGGTGCCCACTTTTTTAACGATGCTTTTTTTCTACACAAGCCCTACATACATAAACTTTTTAAAACAATAATTCTGAATTTATTTCATTAACAAACTGAGATAAGAAAAACTAAAGAATCCCAAACACTGTGTTGTTTGTTATCCCTCATTTTACATAACACATGTTTTAAAAAGTTTATGTATTAGAGCATTCAGTGCGGAGTTAAAATTCCGTGACGTCAGCCAATGGCTATCTCGACTCGGGACGAAATTCAAAGTTTGCATGAATTTTAGTTGATAGCATTATCAATGCATTGGATTTAAACCTTAGAAGGAAATGTATAGTGAGAAATATCATATTTGAACTCATTGCTACATGCAAACCTGCAGGCATATCCGATTTATGTGGTAAATTGAAGCCTGAATCGACGAGGGGGTCAAAATGACGTTGCACACCTTGTGTATTTATATATAGAGGAGGTAGAATTTTTTTATATTTACCTTATTGAGCGAGTGATTGATAAAAATTCAGGTGCCTGTGATTATATGTTCATGCACATACATTACATTAACTTCTATTTTATAGTGCCCGTGACAATAGAAAAAGAGAATAGGTCATTGGTGGGAACTTTATTATGGGTGATTGAACATGTTGAAACATCTTGTGATTATGCATGTGACAGACTTGGATGCTGAATCTGAGCCAAAAGTTTAAGATGCTGAGGATGTTAAATTTTTGAAGCAGGTTATATATATCAAAGTAATATGTCAAAAACTTTTCTATTTTGCAAAATCTAGGGCAGGTTAAAATTTGTAGTACAGTTTAAGGGGTGAGATTCTCGTGTGTGGTTATTTACATATACTTGCATGGTTCATGTAAGTATAGATGTGTGGTAGAGTCAGCTATATGGCATTCCTACTAGCTCTGGCTAGTGGGTTAACCCTTTAGCTTGATCGGTAGAGTGCTGGACTGGAATGTCGGGGGATCCAGGTTCAAACCCCAGCAGAGGCAAAAAATGTCCCTGTTACAGATGTGTAACATAGAAGACACTTCAGTAAAAGGGTGTATGATCATCTGATTTGATTCTTCTGGGGAAGTTTGATTAAAGTTTATGGAGCAGTTCAAAGCAGGTTTGAGTGTCGTATTTGATGTAAAGTGTCCAACCCATTAGACTTGTACATGAAACAGAAGGCTGGCTTCAGATACAGAGCCTGATCAAGATCATCAAGGATTAGAAAAAAACCAAGAAAATAAAATGCCCAAACCTTATGATATATCTTTGAATAACATGTAATAGCGTAGGGCTAACTTTGATGCAAACTGGGATCTTGATTTTTCCAAGGCTATATGTTTTGATCATTTAAGAAGTGTATTGTATACTTATGATGCAATGTATTATTACATGTTAGATGTTTGCTTAAATTATTTCAGAGTTAGTTTACCAGAAGAAACACAAGAGAAGATTTTACAGGAACTGGTTGAGTAAGTGATACACATGTATTTCTCCTGATTAACAAACAACCCCTGTTCTGCTTTTAATATTTACATATAAAACATATATGTACATGTATGTATGTATGTATGTATGTATGTATGTATGTATGTACAGTATCATACCATCCTTTATCTTAAAACTACGATTTAATTCCTCCGTGGTTTCTGTTCAACGAATTATGATACATCTCCTGGCTGTGTTTGAGCATTCATTTGATATTGATGTAATCGGTTATTACTGTAGTCAAATTTCTTTTATCTTCACTTTTATTCTCAGAGCAATAAAACCTTTAGGCATAGCGGAAGAAAGAGTGGAAAGACGGACACCAAAAACCCTTAACCAGCAAAGACTCCGAAAGGAAAGAAAGCTGAAACAAATGGACCAAACGACAGATCAAACAACCAACAGTGAAAAGAATATATCTGGTCAGAGGGGTAGGGGGCAAAGCTCAGAAGAAACAGAAAAGAGAGAGAGAGGACCGGAAAGTGAGGCTGATGTCCGCAAATCGTCCCAGGGAACCAAGTCTTCATCTGAGGGGCAGGGAGATGTCCGTAGTAAAATGAGCATAGGAAGGTAATGATGTATAAAGAGGATCGTTTCATTTTCCATTATTTTATGAAAAATCTGATCCGTTTATACAATGTAAACATGCATAAAACTCAGTGCTGTATATTGTAAAAGATGTTCATCTGTGATTTCATCAATATTTGTTGAATACAATTTTTCATGGAATTTGTTGAGTTGATCCTCAAATTAGAATTTCATTGAAATGCAATAACTGATAACATATATTATTGTATTGGTAGGATCATTTGACATTTTCTTTGAAATCTGTGATTTTAGCTTAAAGGGACCTGGACACGATTTCAGATGAAAATTTTATTTTTGATTTTTATTTATTAAATAGTATACTTGTGTATTTTGAATGATTTACCAAAATTTGAAAGTTAGAAGTCGTGTTACAAGCGAGATACAGAGGAAAGAATTCGTTGTTATGTAAACAAAGCTCGAGTCTTATATTTGTTTACAAATAATGTAAAGTAAAGAAATTACCATTTCTTTGACAAAATAACTTGTGGAAACAAGATAAACTTATTAAATGTGTTCATAAATAAGTTTATCAACAACAAAATGCAACATTAGATTGAAACTTTTACCAATTCAAGACATATGTAAACAATAACAGGACTCGAGCTTTGTTTACAAAACAAAGAATTTTAACCTATGTAACTCGCTTGTAACTCGATATTTGACTTTCAAATTTTGACAGAGCATTAAAAACATTCATATTGACCATTCTAGACATTAAAAATGAAAAAATAAATTTTGAAAAAACTGAGCTTAAATCGTGTCCAAGTCCCTTTAAGGTGGAATAACACACCTGGAAAAAGTCACTCAAATTAACAGTAAATTATTTGATTATGAAAGCTATAATGTTAAATAAACTGTACATATATGTCAAATAAGCAAAACATTTGCAGTTTGGGGATAATAATCAATATCCAAAAAATTCAGTTTGGTAAGTAACAACGAAACCCCTGCAGGATTCAAACTCGAGATGTACAGATCACAAGCCCAACACTTTATCCACTCGGCTATGGAGTATGGTACATGTTGCCGTCAATAAAATTCTTTTTAATAAAATGAAATGTTGTTTCGATTAAAGGTCAGCCATTTTGTGATGATGTGTTATTCCACCTTAATCCACGAAAAATTGATGTCCTTGAATATTAATAAAATCTCAGTATACTGCAAGTTCTGTGTATTGTAATGACATATGAATTGGGGAATGTTTATTGATAGCATTGTGACATTGTGTCAAACACTGGGATAAGCCTATTTACAATGCATATCACTTTTTTTCCAGGTTGATTTGTTATACAAATGTTATAGACTAGACGAGATTGATACTAGTATTGCAATTTATCTGTTAAGAGTTATAGAATTTGAATTGTCAAAATTGGTAGTTTCCATGAATTTATTGCAACTTAACATATGAATATACATATCAAAACAATTTGGCATTTTAGATTTTTTTCAAAATAAAATGCTATTACCATGATTACATGTATTAAATATTTGACCTTTCTAAACTACATGTACCATATATAATTTTAGGAGAAAAATCTGTTTTGGAATTAATGAAGTTATCAAAGGGTTGGAGAAAGATCAAATGCGATTGGTTTTGGCCTGCCAGTCCTGTAAGCCAGAGATGCTAACACAGCATCTGATTGGTTTAGCTGCCACAAGGAATTGTCCTGCCACAATTGTTTCCAATTTAAGCACAACGCTCTGTCCCATTCTACAAATTTCATCTCTTATGGCCTTAGGAATAAAGGTAAGATATATATGCCCCAGAAATTCTCAAACTATAGTAATCAGTTAAAAACTAGTTTGAAATTTTAAAACTACATGTACAGTAAATTTAAGTATAACTACATTAAAAAAGGGGTCTTCGACACCCTGTGACTTTTACTTTTTATGAGAGTACTTCACAACATTGTGGTTTCAACCGTCTGTGAAACTGTTTAAATCGCCAAATCTTTGTCTGTCTCAATAATGCAATGATTGTTGATTCTGTCTTCTGACTCACAGGTCTCAAGTTCGAATACACTAGGGACTCTTTATTTGTGAATAACAATAAATTTGTTAATGTTGTTCTCCCCCACCCACCCCCCCCAAAATGATTCATGTTTTGCTTGGCATTTTCAAGTCGAATGCATGCTTCTAGCATATCATATCTGTAAGGAGTAAAAATGCAAAACTTTCCCCAAAGACGTGAAACACTAAAAATCTCATTGAATTTGTTTTGTCTGCTTTAGAAATCAGAGACTGAAGAGACCAGCCCATTGGATGAAGCTGTGGAATTTGTGTCAAGTCTTATCCCAGAGCAAACTTTGCCTTGGATAGAGAAACTATCCAGTGGAAAAGGACCAATCACAGACCTTGATACAAAGAGTGAGAAGGAAGAAGATGTCTCATTAGCTGAATCAGCCTCAACTATGGTATCCAAGGATACAGAATCATTAAATACACAAAAGACTGCACCAGATACAGATTATTCTAAGTTTTATGTGTATAAGAATGCTGCCTCCAATTTGAAAAGTTTTGGAGCAGATTTCATACCATTTTCAAATGAAAGTGCAACCAAAGTGATGAAAATGATTCCAGATTTTGGGCATAAAAGGAAACATGAAGCTGAGGTCAAAGATCTGGCTAAATTCAGGAAATATCAATCCACTGGGTATATGCCAGTGTTTGGGAATGAACAAAAAGTCAAAAAGTCCAAAAAAAGAAAACGAAACAAAAATAAATAAATATGCCTGTAATAATGTTATCTTGATTCTTTTTAATAGAGACGCTCTTGTTGCAGCAACTTATTGTTATGAAAAAAAAATGTATAACGTCAGGTGCTTGTGTATTATAGTTAAGAGATTTCAATATTTTGCTATATCTTTTAATTATGTAAAGCCCTTTTTATCAAGGAAATTAACATACATCTAGTCAATAAATTGCCGTGACGATCCACCCCTCTTAAGTCTTTAGTCGTCATTTCCGGTATCAGTTATAACGTGTTCCTTCGGACAATCACGCGATGGAGCACATGGCTCAGTGGTTATGGGCGTTTGGCCAGTAACCGAAAGGTCCCTGGTTCAAATTCCACTGTGGTCACTTGATGTTGTGTGTTGTGCACTTAGACAAGGCACTTTATCTACATTGTCTCAGTCCACCCAGCTGAAATTGGGTACCGGCTTACGCTGGGAGTAAACCTGCGATGGACTAGTGTCCCATCCAGGGGGAGTCAATGACTCTCATCCGCTTAGCACCACGGAAACCGGGGATAAGCACCAGGCCTATGAGCCTTCATGGCAAACAAAAGTTTAATTCCTTTTTATAATGGAAAGGACTTGTATAATATATGTATCCCAACAATTAAACGTTTTAGGAAAATAATAGGAGTCTGTGAACTTGCGGCGAAAGTTGCACGTACATGTATCATTAAGTAAACAGTTTGTTGTTAAAGCACCTGACTTAAAATAAAATTTAAAAACTGGGCTCTAAGGTGGAAAGTTTGATTCCTCCAATACTTGAGGCTTTTTTTCTTCTTCAGGGATATATTAAATAATCAAATCAAACCGACTTCAGTTAGAAAATGTGCTTTTTAGCTCACCTGAGCTGAAAGCTCAAGTGGGTGGGGCCACAATGGGGGATGGATTTTTACATAGGAATGTATAGAGAAAATCTTTAAACTATTTGGCCAGAAAAGCTGTAACTTGTATGGAAGCATCCTCAGGTAGTGTAGATTCAAGTTTGATAAAATCATGGTCCCCAGGGGTAGGGTGGGGCCACAATGGAGAATGAATTTTTACATAGGAATATATAGAGAAAATCTTTTAAAAATCTTCTTCTCAAAAACTATTAGACCAGAAAAGCTCAAATTGTAGTGGAAGTATCCTCTGATAGTATTGATTTAAGTTTGTTTAAATCATGGTCCCCGGGGGGAAGGGTGTGGCCACAATGGGGAATTAATTTTTCCATAGGAATATATAGAGAAAATCTTTAGAAATCTTCTTTTCAAAAACTATTAGGCCAGAAAAGCTCAAATTGGAGTGGAAGCATTCTCAAATAGTGTAGACTCAAGTTTGTTTAAATCATGGTCCCCGGGGGAAGGGTGGGGCCACAATGGGGGATGAGTTTTTACATAAAAATATTTAGAGAAAATCTTTAAAACTCTTCTTCTCCAAAACTATTAGACTAGAAAAGCTCAAATTGTAGTGGAAGTATCCTCTGATAGTGTTGATTCAAGTTTGTATAAATCATGGTCCCCAGGGGTAGGGCGGGGCCACAATGGGGGATGAATTTTTTCATAGGAATATAAAGAGAAAATCTTTAAAAATATTCTGGGAAAGTTTTCAGTCCAAAAAGTAGTAACTTGAGTGAAAGCACGGGTTGTGCGGATTAAAGTTTGATCAAACCATGATTCCCTTGAGAAAAGTGTGCCCACAAAGTGGGGGGGGGGGGGGGGGTATATAAAATTAGAGAAAAATCGTCTTACAGGTATAACAATCACATTCTGCATTTTAATCTCTATGATTGGTTTATCTTCGTTTACTTTGTAAAATGTAACTCATTGTGTAACGTCACTGATACTTTAGATTCGTCAATTTTATGGCGGATACGTATATTTAATTCTGCGATTCCATCGTATTGTGCCGAGTTGCAAGATATAAAATCGCGTGCACCAAACTTTGTTTTCATGTCACAAGTTCAAAACTTTAAGTTTTAAAACCCGGAAATTCACGTGGATATTAATTCCTCGCATTTAATCGGATATACAGAACTGTAGCTTAACGAGAGTTAGAAAGTGATTCATGCAAGTGATAATTTTCACACGTACTAGAGTACAGGAAAAGCTACTTCTAAGCATTTCGTACTCCAGTCCTTTTATTGTTTTTCAAAAACATCTTTAAATTTGATATAATTTTATTTCTATTTCATCTATATGTTCCACAGGTACTTCTGGACAGAACCGTGCACCACCCCACCCTTTTCACCTCAAATGAAAATAAAGTCCTGTCGACAAGTACTTAAGACTTGTTCTCTTTTAAAACTAACCGTCCATGCAACTAATTTGTTACCGCTTTACATGATATATATACGGTACATTGCATTGCGGATCTAGAATGGGGTCAGATCCCCCCCCCCCCCACACACACACAATGGAAAATTCACACTTATTTAATTAACCAATAAAATAATTAATACAAAATTATCTCTCAGACCCCCACCCCCATGATTTTTTTTTAAAACCGCGCGGAGGCATTATACATGTATGTACAAAAAAAGCGTTTCTTTTTGAGTCTGCGTATATCATGGCTTGTTAAAAAGTTGACTTTATCTATTTCATATTCCTATATTGAGCCCTTAATTTGAGATGTTTTCACGAGTTTATTATATTTATGCCATTTGTTAGTTTCGTATTAATGAATCTTCGGGAGCAGCAATTGTAGCGCACACACTGCCACCTGGCGTCATAATGCAGCATTAAATTTATGCAACTTGTATTCGTCTTTATTGAAAGTGCCTTATGGTTTGCGTGTTTGAATTCACGTTTGTAACAGAGATAGAAGTAAGAATTTACACGAATAAGACGAGAATATTGCAACATAGAATTAAGCAAACAATAAAAAATAAAAGAGAATCAAAGTGACATTGAATAAGCATGAATAATGAATATGAAAACAATAATGTGACATGCAAGTGTAAATGTACTGGAGAATAAAGAAGTAAGTATAATAAAAATAAAAACAAGATACATATACTTTTGGCGGTAATTCCCTTCCATATAAGACATCGATATACCTGTCTTAAAAGTTAAGACATAACTTAGGAATTTCATAAGATGTCTTAAGACTGGAATAGTGAAACGGATACTAGTAAGTAATGAACTTAGGAAAAAGTTATTTCCTAAGATATTATAACTTAGTCTTAAGTATGCTTTGTGAAACGGGCCCCAGGACATTAGTAGTATTGAGCAACGAGGCGCTAACAATAGTTATAAATACATGTATCTAGATTTTTACCGGGTCAGCGGTTCCGTTTAATATAATATAGGAAAGGGGTCCCTGTAACATTAAGATACTTAAAACCAATCCCACCCAGACTTGGTTGAGGTATCGAAGTATTTGTCTGCAATGCCAGCAACATTTTAATATTCATACCCGTATGAACCAGCAAACAAAAGATGATTTTAATTATTTTATAATGCAACCCTCGATTCAGAAAAGTCATACAAAAACTTTTTAAATTTGACGTGTTAAAATGGATGTACCACACTGTCACCACATTGCAAATTGACTTCACCACACAACGCCTATTTTATTATTTTATAGCAGCAATGACGCTCCATACCAAGTAATTTAACAGGGAGCGATTACTATCAAGGCCAGTAGGGAATCGAAGTAAAATAATGACTGTTATAATCGGGTTGATCAGCTGTTAAACAGCTGTCTCCATGTTCTCTTAGAAGTTGTTGACCCTTGCCTTTAATTATTGTGATTGGACATAGTAGGAAGATGTGAAAGATATTTCATGATATGGAGAGCAGTTCAATTCAACGCGTTAGCCTCTGATCGCCATTTCTGTTCGTGAAATCGACGGGACAGGCAGAGAAAGCCAGAAATGGACCGGATTATAGAACGGGAAGAAAAACAGCGAGATGATGGAAACGTTCAAGACAATTTCGATTTTAAATGGCGAAGCCTCGTCGCTTTGATTTCCATATTATTCTTTTTAATTTCTTTCGATTGTGATCTTGTTTTAGCCAATGCGTACTTCGAAAGAGAAATGTACCGTGAGTTCAGCTTGACAATATCTATTACCGTTACTGCTAGTTTGGTGATTGGGAGCTTGAGTACATTTTGGATAATTCAGAATTCTTCAGCAAAGAAATCCCCACCTGGAATTAAATATATTCTGTGTATTTTGACCAGGTTTCCATGGTCAGGATTGGCTAGGTAAGCTAAGTGCCTTCACACAAATGTTATATATTTAAAAAAAAAAAAGAATTCGGTGTTATGTCTACACCAATTTAATTTATTTATGAACATTTATGGGAAGACGTAGTGTTACGAAGGAACACTGTTTGGTTGAAAGAGACGAAAAAAACTTATACTCTGTTCTTTTTTGTGTGTGTGTTTTTTTTAAGGATATCATGGATAATATAATAAACTGGCATTTCCATGACCATGATGGCACGCCAAATTCACAAAAATGAGGTCAACATAGTTTCACAGTCAATAAACTAGGTTTATCGACTGTTAACTATAGTTTACGAACCCTAAATTGTGGTACATTGTGCATGAAATTTATTTCAGTGTTAATTATAGTCTTACATTTCTGAAACATAGATGTTCGTGTTAACAATCATGGTTTACAGACGTGAAATATATATATTATATAAGGGCTTATTATAACTAAACTAGTTTCACCGTTTTAAACAAAGTCCATCGACTGTTAATTTTAGTTTACGAACCATAGACTAGAGTAAACTGTTGACTATAGTTTACGACCGTAAACTATAGTTTACGACCGTAAACTATAGTTAACGATTCGTTAACAATAGTTTTCATCTGTAAAACCCTATTTAACGGTTGTAAACTACAGTTAACGAATGCTAATCTAAGTTTATCTGTCTGTAAATAAACGTTAACCATATGATTTGCTGATGAATATAGATTCACACCTGTAAACTATAATTTATATTCGTTTACTATAGTTAAGAGTTTTTAATCATAGTTTCATAATCGTGAAACAATATTTATCAGATAAACCATATTTTGCAATCGCAAATGTTTTTTTAATGTACCCTTCTGAAACATATAATAGAAGATACGGCCTTTTAATTGAATACCACGGATCATAGATAATGTGTGAAATGACCAATGTTTGATGTTAAATCACGAGAACAAATAAAATCAAAATAACCTTAGCTTTTGTTATCAACGCTACAAAATACAATTGTATATGAAATACATGTAACTATGATATTTCTGTGTTTTTTTTTTTTAGATTTAACCTTGATCCCCATACAAAGGTTTTTAAAAAGAATTTACACATAATGCGTGTAGGTGTCGTGTTGTGGAATGCATGGGCAAATACTAGCCACGTGTCGTTTACAAAGAGTAAAACGACACCGATTTCCGGTTTTGCAATAGAAATGAAAATGTTGAGCACATATTTACAAAAGATATCAAGCTAACACAATATACACAATTGTTGACATATCAGAGAGGTTTAGATTTTTTACTTGTACGGTTACTTGTCCTTTTAATAGATGAATCTAAAACATATTCAAAGTACTGGAGGTGTATATAGCATTGAATAAAGGAGATTAGAACGCTGTGAATTCAAAATAAAAATTTTTATAGCCAACTTAAAAATTGATTTCGTTTAATTTTTAGCATAATTATTTATAATGCCAAAGTTGCGTACGTGAAACCTGGTATACCATCTTGCGAAACTTTTTATTAACCAGTATAGGAAGATTTTTTCTGATATGTAAACTGTACATGTTATATATATCTCAACCGTGTATTTCACCTTACGTATTCGTGTACTTGTAATTTTTTAGTACACGTATTATAGAGAATTTGAAGTTCTTTTTACGAGTATGTAATTAAAATTTCGCACGTTGAATTTTAGAGATGCAGACATATTAGGCAGATGGATTATCAAGATAGATGACTCTGACCACGAGAAGTTTTTACAGATAAACAGGGAAGCCAGGACGTTAAGGCTGTATGATGCAATGTTGGGAAACGCAGCTCAGTTTCTGCTACAGAGCTATTTTTACCTGACCAAATTTAAGGAAATTGATGCATATTTAAGTAAGTATTATGACAAACAATGTACATGTGCTATATATTAACATCCACTAAGAATGACTCCCTCTATATCTTACGGAAATTGATTGTAATTCGCAGCTCTATAAAAAATAACGCAGTCTAATTAAAATTAGATCTTTGATCCGCTCCTAAAACTTACCAGTTTATCGATCGACCGAAACCTACAGCGACCTAAGAAAATTTACGGACTGCACGAAATAATCATGATGATGTCAGACTCAAATTCCCATAGAAGACGATTTGGCTATTTCTTTTATCTAATGTACTTGTACTGATGTACATTAACAATAATATAGTTACTTTTACTTTTTACGATCAACTCATTAATTTGTAAAAAGAAAGATGTAAACATAAACAATAAAATGTTTTCTTTGATGATTCATGTTGGTTTTGATGGTAGCGATCATTGCAGAAAATGAATGAAATCAGCCTAAATCCCCCTATTCTCACAGAATGTCTATGGTTTAACAATTATATATGTATTTAAAACAAACCAATCTTTTTCTCAGAGTAATATATTCAGTGTAGAATAATGTTTTTAGAGGATATTCTTAACAAAAATGGTACTTTCTTAACTTTAGATGAGTTTTATGAAAGATTTAGATTCAAACCATCCTTTTTGCAATACTCTAGCCTTCTTTCTTCAATTCCAAGTAATTGGGAAAAACTGCCAAAAAGGAAACGCATATTCTCTCAAGTGAACAAGACCAAAACTACACTTTGAATATTCAGGACAAGCTTGTACCTATATGTAAACTAACTTGCAAAGATATTTACTGGATTTTGCTCAACAGTTGCAAGGACTCAACCCCCTGTATTCAAAAATGGTCGGAAATTTTAATTTAGAAATTCCTACATGTACTTCTGATTACAAAAATATATTCAAATTACCTTTTCAGTGCTGCACACAAAATAGTATACAATCTCTTCAGTAAGAAATATTACACAGAATAATAGTACATAACAAGTCTCTTTTTAATATGAAACTGATACAAAGTCCTATATAATTGTAATATTTGTAATGAAATTGACACAATACTGTTATACACCACAGATTTTTCTTATGCAGCAGCATTCAAGTATTTTGGAAAGTCAATATATTGATGGCAACAACATATAAAAATTGTTAATCACTTGACTATGAAAGATGTTATTTTGGGTTGTTATGATATCAACAATACTCCACTTAATTTCTGTATTTTACTTGGAAAATGTTTTATTCATTAAACTCGCACAAAATCACCCCGGCACACAAGTTCAGTTTACTGGTTTTAAAAACTATCTGAAAAATAAGATTTATGCCAAAGAAAAGAAAGGGGTCTACGACATCTCATCGAAAGACAACTCGTCAAAAAAAAAAATCATCGATGCGACAACTCACAGAATTGACAGCTCATATAGAAAGGAGAAGTCATGGAATAGACAACTCGTGGATACGACAACACATCAATACTCATCGATATTGACAAAGGAAACACATTACTTGTTAAGATTTTTATTTTTTTTTACATAAACATTTATATAAGTACATAATATTTTGGGCAAGCCCTTCAATGTTATTTAAGTAGTTGCCATCTCTGATTCGTTCCTCGACGGTTGCCTCGATTGTATTTTTTTAAATTTCCTTCTTATGTGGCCACCACGAATTAGAATCCCCTTACAATTGCTCAGTTACTGTAATATTGTTCACATTTCCAATAATTTTTTATTTTCATTTTTTCCTATCGCATAGGTAAACAAAACCATTGTATGTCATTTTATTAAAAATTCCTTTGAGACGAATAAAGGTGAATTAAATCATTAACCCCCCCCCAGCCATGTCTAAACTGAGCATTAAAAAAAATCTGAGAAGTGTTCAAAGTATTTCAGAGTATATTGATGAGTTGTCGCCATCCGTGAATTGTCGTTCTGTGACATGTCGCATCGGCGAATTTGTCTTTCGATTAGTTGCTTTCGACGAGTTGTCGCAATCGACGAGGTGTCTGGTACCGCAAAGAAAGTTACCTTTGTTCAACAAACCAAATACATGGTTTTTTTTTGGAAATCTGGCAGCCATTACTAGCCAGATTGTAACATTCATAAAAATGAGTATTTGTGAATTATAGTTTTTGAATGTACTGAAAAATTGTAATTTAAATTCTTAAGTTTATAAGGTCAGATTATTTTCCATATTGCTGATCATTCTGTCTAGCCGTCTTTTTTTTTCTTCTCTTCATTCTAAATCCAGTAGCAATTATTTTTTTGTTTTTGTTTTATTTTTGTTGATATTTGAAAGAGTTGTATGCAATGATCTTGATTATATAATACATAATAAAAGGATGACGTGTGACCAAATCCCTTCTATTGTACAATGTTTAATATTATTATTGGCGAGTCAATAAAATCTAAAAAAAAAAAAAATAAAGTAAAATAAATCATTGCAGAAAAAATTTACAAAACCCGCTAACGCAAAGTCTGCAGTCTTGCAGAAGATGCAAACTATCTTTTATTGTCACTTTGCATATAATCTAATAAATATTTTCGAAACATTATACACTACAATAGAAAAAGAGATATGAATAAATTTCTGTGAATGCATACGCAATTATACATATTTCCATTTTATTATACCTTTGTGAATATTTTCCATGTAAAATTTCAACGAATGCTACTCTATCTAACCGTGAAATAGTTTCCGCGTGAATACTAGTAGTCATCGAAACTATTCACCGGCGGTATTCGATTTCCCTCCTTTTAAACTCGGAACACCTTTAGTCTAACCCGAGTCGCTACGTCCGATAACTATAATTTGTTTACCATCAAAAATCTGCATTGCCGAAAAATAAAGTTTTCTTCGGTATAATAAAATACCTATTTATTGACTATTCGGACGATAGCAAGTTTATTGTCCCCGAGACAGCAACTATTTCACGAGGTGAAGCTTGTTTGTTTAACATTCATTTGTTGATTGCCGGGTATTTTTCCGTTTCCTGTTTACAACAAGTATGTGAGTAAAAAGGCATCTTCGCTAGCCAAGGGTTTCTGATCCACACCGCTCCTCACGAACCCTTGGCATATCGTGCTATCAAAAGTCGGGTTTTTTTCATCACGTGATCTCCTATCCTATTTTTAAATCAGCCAAATAATGAAAGATGCCGTAGTTTAACGTACCTGCTGGTGCAGAAATGACAGCCTCTATAGACAATGATATTGACAAGTTGAAAGAACGTTTTAATGCCTAGTGTATTCAATAAATAGAAATAATGTGAAATGTTAGATATAGAGACTGGGAGCAGTAAAGAGTACATCCCTCTGTTGATACACAACCTGGTGTACTTGTTATTGCACCATTAAATGATACATGCATCATGAAGGCTAAAACAGAAAGACTAGAAAAAAAAGGGTTTGAACTATTCTTAATTAAAGACACTCGTGAATACATTGTCGATTAAATCAGATATGTTTTAAATTTTTTGATTGGTCGAACGGTTTCAGTAAACCCCAATCAAAATCCAGGGAAAAAACCCCGACTTTTGACAGCACGATATGCCAAGGGTTCGTGAGAAGCGGTGCTGATCAGAAACCCTTGGCTAGCGAAGACAGTAAAAAGGTAAATGAATAACAGGTTAGCCAGCATTTGTAAAACGTCAGCCAAATCACATGCATACAGTGAAGAGCGGACACTTGTTCAACAAAATGATAGTCATTACATGTAACTACATGTAAAAGCAATCATCCGGAACTATTATAACTTGTGTGAGCACGCTTTGTTTGAGGACAAGAATCATTCACTCTGTCTTACTCAAAACACGTGCCGCGTAAGAACAATCAAGCCGATCAAAAATTGTTGCGTTTGCTTTTCCAGAACATCTATAATAGCATGCGCGGATCTAGAGGGGGGGGGGGTCCCGACCCCCCCCCCCCCCCTGGAAAATGAAAATTTATTAAATTTACATAGTAAAATTATAGCAAATATGCCTCGGACCCCCCTGGCAAACACAATTATCCTTCGGACCCCCCCTGGAAAAATTTTCTGGATCCGCGCATGAATAGGAAATGATACAATTGTGAGAGAAGTACTGCAAAGTAGATGCAGTTCGTTCTTTGCAAAGAATGTGTGCATTGGTGACATTTTATGCCAAAAATGCAGGAGGAAGGTTTATAGGTTAGAAAAAATGGGTGTGGGTCAGTTAGAGTTTGAAATCTGCCCCCTTGTCTTCCCGGCATCCTGGTACGTCCCTTTATACATGTACAAAGGATACAGCTGTTAATGCGGAAAGAGTTCAGTTGAATGTACGGTGAAAGATGATAGTGTTCGATCGCCTCGTAAAAATTCCTTCTAAATCTACAATCATCATTCTTCCTGTTATTTCTGTTTAAAAAAAGTAAGGCGACTGATTGAAACTTGTTTTTCCATCACTATTATACATTATGAGAACTAAAACCTAAGAGTTTACTGTGTATGGCCTAAAATCAAAAAGTGGAATGGAAATTGATATGTTTTTGTAAGTTATGTGTAACCTTGAATGTGTACCTTTTGAAAAGAAATCTTTTATTTTTTAATTTTTTTTTAAATTTCAGACTTCCTGTACTGCATGTCTGTCATTTCGTCCTTTGTTATTGTTGTCTGGTCTGTGACAACTTATACCGAATCCTCCAACAGGGACCGTGGAGTAGCCGCTCTAACGGACAACAACAACAAAGACAACAACAAAGACAACAACAACACAACAAAGGGCCTTGTCACCACGCTTCTGGACATCTTCAGCAAACGAACCTATCTCATCTTGCTCCTCCTCAGCAATCTGACTTTTGTAGCCACTTTTCTGGTCTTTAGTTGGACCACAAGTCACAATTATCATTATAATTAATTTTTTTATGTTTATTTTTTACTACATTGTATTATAATATTTTTTTTACCGGTTTGTGTCAATATTTTAACAAGAATAGATGTGTGACGTTATATGCTGAAAAAATACAGCAGGTGCTGAAAATAAAACGTTTTATATCAAAAACATATATATATTTGGAATTTTGGTTTGTTTGTGGTTTTTTCATTTCATTGTAATTGTGACGCCCTTTACACACATAAAAGTGAAAATCTCAAATTTACGGTATTGAATAAGTTCCTTTAAAAAACGAGCTGCACACTTGTATTAATTTTGCTTTTTAAGCGATAAAATTACATGCAATTATTGCAGATTTCCACCTATGAATTTACAGATGAATTCAAACATTATTCCAAAACAAATAAATACAGAAGCGGCTGAACACGCCTTTATTATGGCGCTAGCATATACATAAGTTGAATTAAAGATACAGACGATATTGAAAAGTAATGAGAAATGACAATCGGATAGAACGTTTGAGAGTAATTGTTGCTTTACGTAATAGTTAGACAAGAAGGGGTGAAGGGAGTGTAATCTCAGCGATATTCGTCGAGACTGAAAAATTTTGACGGGCGTCTCTTCGGAAGAGACGTCCGTCAAAATTTTTCAGTCTCAATGAATCTCGCTGAGATTAGAGGGAGCGAAGCGACCGAATCCCTTTTTAATCGCGTAAATTTTACTTAATATGTTACCTTTTTAAAAAGGTAAGAAAGTATACCATCAGAATATTTGTAAGTCAAAAGTGAACACATACACTGTAAGCTATTGTTCAACATACTATATATATACATGTGTGTGTGTGTGTGTATATATATATATATATATATATATATATATATATATATATATATATATATATATATATATATATATATATATATATAGTTTCCAGAACAATCATAACATGCGGGTGTACAGTTAATTTGTATACTTATTTTATGACTGTAGGATAGGAGAAAAGCGTGTAGCGGCGGTGTACTCTATAAAATAATCTACAGCAACTATGCATCATGCTGTCCTAAATTGTACCTTTGCAAAGATTGCTCTCTGAATTACATGTACATGGTCCCTCGTCGCAAACCACTGCCAGTATATATCCTCTCCAATCTCACTGAGAGAGTCTGGGAGATACCGTATACCGGTATCCTGTTTTTATCGCGTGTCCCAAAAGTTGCGAAAATTGGTAAAACATGTATTTTTTTTTATTTGCGTCAGTCATTTTGCGATTTAAAAACTTTCTTATAGAAAAAAATACCGGATAAAATTTCTGCGTATTGAGCATTTCGCGATGTAAAAGTGGCCGTGAAAAGAGCGAAATTTGTATTATCGCGAAAACTATCGAATATACGGTATGTATGCAGAATCTGGGCAGTTCATGCAGACGATACCCGGGGGAACAGTCTTCCAATACAGAGGCGTGACTGACGATGCACAGTTTGACATAGAAACTTCCCAGTTTCATAACTTTTAACCATTTTATCAAAACATTGAAATTTCGTTAGGACGTAACTATCTATTTTTTTTGCATCAAAACAGGCTGAAATGACGCTAGTTTCAAGTTAAATATACACAGATTGCGTAATCTTTGCTCAAATGCTAGACAAATCTTGTTGATTTCAAAGGGCCATCATGGCTGAGTGGCCAGCAATGAAATAGACCGGTCTATATCACATTGCTGTTTGACACAGCTACCCAAAGTCCAAACTCTTGTTAAATGGTTCTAGTCGAATTTCTCAAACACGGACTGTCTAAATGAATTCCTTCCCAGAATTCCAATTCATGCAAGCGCATTTGAAGTTTCATTACCGTCTTCCCTGGAAGACAGTATAATGAATTATATTAATTTACAGTCTCCGGGTTGTGCACTTTCTCTCCTTTGTGATTGGTAGAAAATACATGATGTTAACACTTATTTCTGAAATACTTTACGGCACAAGGGATATATTAGGCCATATTTGGTAGAAAGTGGTTTTAGTTCTTCTGATGTTCTTTTTTAGGTACGACTTAACAATTTGCGTAGATTTTAAATCTAAAAAAGTGAGAAAACGGAAAAACGATAAAAATTGCTATCATTATGAATGAAATTCATGCTTGAATTTTTCAGTACAACTAGTCAAAAAAGTATTCTATAATATCTATTGAAATATAATTTGTTCTTTTCTTTTTGTATTGTTTATACAAATACAAAAAAAAAATTGAAAATTTAATACGGTATGGCTAATATCTGTAAATAACATATATTAGATACGATAAAACTAATATAAGTGAAACAGAAGCTGAATTCAGTGGTGATAACTTTGATGTTATTAAATAATACGACTCTTTCTAAGATCTCTTTTTATATACTATGGTCGATCTCAAATAACAAGCACGTTATACACATTTCTCAATTTTAGGCACGCATGCTTAAAAGGAACATATAAAAAGTTCCATACGCCATACCATGTAGAAGGCGACTTTTATATGAAAAAAAAGAATTGAATTTTCTTTGATAACTTTTTGCTGTTAAGAGTTTGCTCTAAAGACGGTAAGCTTTTTAAAACTTGTTCTAACTCAATTTGTCAGCCCGTGGACTTAGAAAATAACTTACTTCATTGGCTGATCAAAAGTTCTGCGCCAATCAAATATTATCTCTCTTTTACTTGTTTACGACCTCTCAAAGCTGTCAACCGAAAATGTGACGTCGCTGTGAACTTAGAGATATTCTTAACGATTAATTAAAAACATCACCTAAAATAATATTTAGCGACTGCTGGTTGGATAAAAAAGTGGATTATGTTCTAAATTGTGAAACTATTATGGCCATTATGATATTGTTTGCCGCGTTGGTCTTGCTATTCACTGACACTTTCGGCCCAATGCCATTGTGAATTTCATTTATCCATCTTCCCAAACCAAGGGTTTCTGATCCGCTCCGCTTTACTATTACTTATTAGGTTTGTTACTGACTGACTACAGAAATATATCGGGTTGATCAGTCTCATAGACGGCGAGGCGAAGCTGATCAACCCGATATATTTCTGAAGTCAGTCAGTAACAAACCTATTGCAAATAAGTGTTTTGTTTTCCCGAGGAGAATCGAGTGCGAAATTTATTTCATAAGAACCGGCGATCTTCAAAAATCCATGTATAAAAGTGGCTTACATCGCGTTCAATTTAATATAGTCGATCCCTTCAAACTTTCAAATAGTCATTGAAATTCTTTGCTGAACCCTTGTTCTTTTATAATGTTATGTTATGTTTTAAATGTTTTCACCCTTTCCTCTACAGAGGTTTGAGCAGATCTCGACGCTGCCATTTTATTCTGCTCCAGACACAACAATGTGACATCAATTCAAAGGGCAACTACTCTAATTTAAAAGTGATCTGGCGTACGCCGGGAACAACGAACGGACAAAGGTTGATTTGATAAAATCGTTAATCTACGACAACACTAAAGCCACGGTTACCCTCGATTCTTCAGCTCTCAAACAACTGATCAGTCTGTCTTTAGGTAATTGTTTTAAAAGTTTAAATTTCTGTCAAAGATTTTCTGAGTTATACATGAATAGATTAAACAGATATATCAATTATGTACAATATTAATTAAGGTTTTTTTTTTATATCTCTTCGGATTTTTCTCAGTCTGCACAATTGCAAGGAGTAAGCTTTTCTGTCTTCATAAATTCAAGGCAAGTTAATACGCTCGGGTTTGGGGAAAACAGTGAAATATGACAAAATTCTGACAAATGACGGGAACGGATATGACGACAGAACGGGAGTGTTCACGTGTCCTGTGGCGGGAACATACATGTTTGTTGTCGATTCTTTATCTTACCCTTGGATCTGGTTATATCTAAAAGTCAACAAGAAAACAGTTGCTAAACTGCACGTAGCTTATGGGTATAACTGTAATCCTTTAATCCAAATAAACAGGACAGTCATTGTAAAGCTGATGACTGGGGACCACGTCAAAAATGAAAATGATAAAAACAACGGTCGTTTTACACTGAAACATACTCAGGATTTACAGGTGTCCTCTTGTATTGACTGAAAATAAAAATATTATATAATTGTCATCATTATTAAACAAGAGGCCCATGGGCCACATCGCTCACCTGAGGAACAATAGGTATGATAAAATCAGCTTAATGGAGTCATAATAAAAACTATCTGGACAATGTGGTATAATACGTGTAGATCCTGTATAAATAAAAATCAATTTTTTCCACTGGATATTCTTATGTTTATTATCATTAGTTCCTTTTCTAACAGGATGATTTTATAGTAATATCACATGTTGAGCATTGAAGCTCTCAAAAAGATCCTAAACAATTGTTTATAAATGGGACATAAACCTACATCAAACTCTGAACCCCTTGTGAGACCCAATCGTCCAGGAATCATCCAGAAGCCAAAATCTAAACAATATTAAATAATCACCTGGCTGATTAGTTTCTGAGAAAAAAAATTAGTCCGAATTTCCTCTGTTTGCGACCAGTCGATCCGTTATATTTCAACGGTTTATAAATCCTAAACGCCCAAAGGCAGTTTATAGTCTTATAAATTGGTTGATATTGAATTTATACCTTAATCTAACAATATTTATATATGTAACGCCAGGCAATAATGAATTATGTCCTTTTTGCAATGATATTTCGGAAGAAAAATGAACCATGCAGTAAACTTTGACACAACCCCTCAAAAAATTTAGGTTGATGACCTACATTTTTTTCTGTTCATCTGTAAGCTTATTGACTTCTTAATATTAAAATTTCAGTTGTCTTTTAAATGTATGCTTTGATGTGCTATATGAATGGATCAAATAAACCTATGTAATGTTTGTGTTGCAAGTCTATACTCTAATTATTGGTGATATACTGATAGGGAGCCATTTGCTAGACTAAAAACATTCATAACAATCCGCTTTATCTTTATTATAAATTTTTTTTCTACATCTACAAATCCATAATAACACATGAATTTTTTTCTCTACATGTTTATGCTGATGATGGGATTTGAACCCATTCTTCATTCTCAATAGAATGTGTGCACCATTACACCACACCAGCTTTTATAGAGAAATATAGGAATAGGAGGATCTCAAATCATGATACACAATTTCGTTTTTTTAAACAAAATAAATAACCTACATTTTAAGCTGAATTGAATATGTTCACAAGTGATTATAAAGAATGTCAATTGTAGTGACCTAGATTCTGCACCACGCAAATTTGAGTACAAGTTTGCACCTGACATTTAAATCAATCACATGATCTTGCACAGGTAGCCGACCAGGAACAATTAATAAACACCTGAAGCCCGCCATGTTGGATTGTAAAGCTTTGTAGTTTACCTATGGGGGAAAAACTGTAATAACATTAGGTAAGTTTCATAACACACTTAGTTTCTTATTATTTATTCTTAACAATCATTTGGACTAATAATTTTTAACTGTTAAAGTCATATCTTATTCTAAATTCAGTGAAAAAAAATAAAAAAATATTATAACCAAAAATGTACAGTTAAATCATTAATAAAAAATCTCTTTATCCTACATATAGATATGGTAATCAAAGCAAGATAATACATGTATACATCATTAATATAGATCGTACTGACTTGAACTTTTCAGGTTTAGTTCCCCCTAAATCCCTGAACATGGACCCCAGGAACAGTGCCCAGGATGTTGTACGCTGCACCCTGTGTCAGGATTCTGTGGCCCCCATGTACTGTGAAGTTTGTCATATACATCTGTGTAAAGACTGTGTAGAGGAACATTTATCTGATTCCTCTAAAGTTCATAAAGTGGTGTCGCTAAAACAATACTTAACCACTCTTAACTATCCCAAGTGTAGGAAACACCCCACCAAACAATGTGAACTCCATTGTGAACAATGTGACATTCCTGTTTGTGTACAATGTATTTCTGGAGAACATTTAGGACATAAACCAGTTGACATTTCTAAAATCTTTGAAAACAAAACAGAAGTTTTACAGAGAGAGTTACAAGAATTAGAAAAATCAATATACCCTAAATACAAAGAAATTGCATCTAACATCCCAGTGCAGAAAGCTGATCTGAGTAAAAACTCCAAGAAATTGACAACAGCAATTGACAACCAAGGAGAAGTCTGGCACAGAGAAATAGACACCATTATCACAAACCTGAAATCTAACGTGGAGGAAATGGAATCCAAACACCTGGTCGTCCTGAATAAACAGGAAGATGAAATCACACGCACCATTTCTGAAATCACACAGACCATTGCTGAACTGAAGAAGTTACTGAACTCCAAAGATGTCTGCCTTGTCTACGAGTACAAATCCAGGAACGCTGAATTCAGAAGATTGCCTCCTAAACTCAAAGTGTCCTTACCAAACTTTAGGCCTCAGGAAATCCACACAGATCAGCTGATTGAACAGTTTGGTTCTCTGTCAGCATTATCTTTTACAACAGAGAAACAAGACTACAGCATGCCGCCCCAGGGAGCCGAGTCCTCTCCCCCAGACCGGTCACTGATGGACGTACCCCGGGTCATCACCGCTATAGACACAGGGTATGGATATCTATACAGTGTGACGTTTCTGAATGAGACAGAGATCTGGACGTGTGGTAACAACAAAATAATGAAACTCTTCAACCTACGGGGGGAACGAGTGAAGTCCATCCAAACCAAGTCAGGGAACGATCCATGGGACATAGCAGTGACAAGGAGTGGGGATCTAGTTTATACTGATAGAGGTGATAGCACTGTGAACATAGTGAAGAATACACAGATACAGACAGTGATCAGACTACAGGGGTGGAGACCTCGCGGTGTCTGTAGTACCTCCTCTGGTGACCTCCTGGTTGTCATGGACAGTGATGATGATAAACAAACAAAAGTTGTGCGTTACTCTGGTTCCAAAGAGAATCAAAGTATTCAGTACGATGACAAAGGACAACCTCTCTATTCATCTGGTGGCATTAAATACATCAGTGAGAACAGTGACCTAGATATCTGTGTGTCAGACAGTAGAGCCGGTGCAGTAGTGGTGGTCAATCAGGCCGGGAAACTCCGGTTTACCTACACTGGTCCTCCCTCTACTACCAAGGGATCATTTAGTCCACGCGGCATCAGAACAGACAGCCAGGGTCGGATCCTGACAGCAGACTATTACAACGGCCATATCCACATCCTGGATCAGGACGGACAGTTCCTCCGCTACATTGACAACTGTGATTTACAGGGTCCATGGGGTTTATGTGTGGACACCAGAGACAACCTCTTTGTGGCTGAGTTAAACACAGGTAAAGTGAAGAAAATACAATATTACATGTAAATCAGTTAACTGTATAAATTAGATGTAAACAAATGAACCAAGTATACATTACATACTGTGTGTATAACATGCATTAATCAAACTATTAATGTTGCATGTCTTTATATGGTGTATATAAGATGTAAACACGTTGTGTGTTGATAATGTTTCACACATTAACTAACTTACCATGTCTAAAAGATGTAAACAGACTGTTTAACTGTATTTGTACTAAGTTTTCATGTGTTTAATCATTGCAAGGCATCAATCTTTATTTGTTTAAGTATGATAATTTTTAGTTTTGTATGTAAACAAAGTTCTCTCTGATAATATATACGGTAACTAAACAAACATAGACCATGTTTATATATTATATGTAAACAAAGTGGATATATGCATGTATCTGTATCACATGAATATCAAGTGATTCTATATTAACACATATATCAAAAAGAAACTACCTGTTTGCTATATTACTAAATGTATGTAAAGTGACTGTGATTTGAGTATGATTATACAATTTTTGTTTTTTAACAATAATATACCATCAATGGACTGTACTTGTTACATGTGGTTATCAGTAAACTCTATGCTAAATACATGTATAGATAACGAAGGATAATGGACGTGTAGCACTCATTTCCTTTTAAGCAATTGAGCGAGGCCACAAAGGGACTGAGGCCCATTACTTATAAAGAGGAGTGGTACAGGTATATTATCCCAATTAGAATTCACATTGTCTTAGCAAATTGTTATTACTTACCTTTTAAATCATAAGAATTGGAGTAGATATTTGATTTTTCGTCAACCTGTTCCTGTGTTCTAACTTTAAATTTCTGAAGTATTCTGTCCTTTGTTGTTTTTGCAGAACTAATCAAAGGATTCTGAAAATGTACTTAGACAATCAGTATATTTACATACAATGTACATGTATATATATATAATTGATACTGCTTCTGAGTGTTTTATGATTTTTTTTAAAATAAAATTTTAAACAAAAAAATCAATGTATTGTTTATCAAAAAGAAGACTTTACATTTTGGCAATGGCTATACAATGACATCAGAACTTTGGAGGAGGGGCAGCATTTGCCATTCCAATATATAGTTTAAAAAAAGAGAAGATTTTCTATTTTAACAAATATTAGTACAAAACGTGTTCATACAAGCACCATGGAATTTTTCCTCATTGGAGCAGCAAATATAACGTCTGTGGTTAGTGGAGCAGCGAAGTGTAACCTCGACTTTCTGCACAAGTTCAAAGTCTGGTGTATAGGTACATGTATTGTAGGGTGTTATTCAGTCTTCTGTGCAGTATCTGTAATTCAAACAAAAATTATCTTTGGATAGGAGATCTGTAGATAGAAGATCTGTAGATAGGAGATCTGTAGACTGAGATTCCCTTTTTTAGCTCACCTGAGCTGAAAGCTCAAGTGAGCTTTTCTGATCACTTTTTGTCTGTCGTCCGTCTGTCCGTAAACTTTTCACATTTTCAACTCTCCAGAAACACTGGGCCAATTTCAACCAAACTTTGCACAAAGCACCCTTAGGCAAAGGGAATTCATAGAAATTTTACATAAGAATAATATAGAGATAATCTTTAAATATCTTCTACTCAAAAACCATTTGACCAGAAAAGCTGAAACGTGTGTGGAAGCATCGTCAGGTAGGTTAAATTCAAGTTTGTTAAAATCATGATCCTCAGAGGAAGGGTGGGGCCACAATATGGGGGGGGGGGTGTGGGCGAATTTTTACATAGGTATATATAGAGTAAATCTGTAAAAATTTTCTTCTTAAAAACCATTTGGCCATGAAAGCTGAAACTAATGTGTAATCATTCTTAAGTAGTGTATATTTAAGTTTGTTCAAATCATTATCCCCAGGGGTAGGTTGGGGTCACAATGGGGGGGGGGGGGGTTAAATTTTTGCATAGGAATATAATAGAGAAAATCTTTAAAAATCTCCTTCTCAAAACCCGTTTGACCAGAAAAGCTGAAACTTGTGGGGAAGCACCCTCAGGTAGGGTAGTTTCAAGTTTGTTAAAGTCATGATCCCCAGGGATATGGTGGAGCCACGATGGGTGGCGAATTTTTACATATGAAATCTTCTTCTCAAATATATATATTCCTATGTAAAAATTCACCCCCCCCCCCCCCATTTTGGGCCCACCCTACCCCTGGGGACCATATGAGATTCAAACAAACTTGAATCTACACTATCTGAGGATGCTTCCACTCAAATTTGAGCTTTCCTGAGCTCTCCCAAATAATTTTTGAGAAGTAGATTTTTTAAAAATACCAACAAATTTTCAATAATTCTAAATTATCTCCCCTTTTAAAGAGGGTGTGGCCCTTCATTTGAATAAACTTGAATACCCTTCACCCAGTTATGCTTTGTGCCAAGTTTGGTTGAAATCTGCCCAGTAGTTCTGGAGAAGAAGATGAAAATGTGAAAAGTTTACAACAACGCCATGCAACGCCGACAGACAACGAACAAATTTTGATCAGAAAAGCTCACTTGAGCTTTCAGCTCAGGTGAGCTAAAAAGGTTGAGTCTATAAAGTGCTTGTAAATGATATTTTGAACCATAATTCTAAATCAAAATCATAGAAAGCAACCGCTATTTAAAATCAAGAGGAGTTGGGTTTTGTTGGGGCTACCCCCATAAGGAAATAAAGGATTTAACATACCCCTTTCTCTTTTTAGTTTAAGATTGGTCTCTGAATTCACCTGTCAAATATTGAATTGTTGAAAACATACATGCATGTCCCTGTAATATGATTGCAAATATGACCACAAGCAGGGGCTTGTCACGATCTTTGTCTTCTTACTATTTGACCATCCCTATTTTATAGTATAGGGGTGATCAAAAACTTAGGAGACTAAGATGTACATTACGATGAACCTCTGTCTTAATTAATTTTAAAGAAATCTCTCAGAGATACATGTAATTTTGCAGAGTAGTTTTAAACGAGCATTAGTAAACATGCAGGGGTTTTTTTCTTCAATATAGCACAGCAAAGGAGTTTAAAGTTTAAGTTGAATTATTCAGATAAAAAGAAGAAACTGGAATTGTTAAGGAGTTGCACATTTATCTGGAGATAAATTTTCAGACTTTAAGGTAAGGTTTGCGGTTACATGGAGATAAATCGCAGATTTTCATTGCGACATAACACCAACTACCCTTTATTTCAGCTATGACGTCAAAATTTTTAAGACGTCATAATTGGTGTAAGGGTTTTGTTATTTCCCGGGGTTTTGTAATTTCATTAAAAAAGTAACAGAACACAAGCATTTTATAAATTTCCACAAAAACGAAGTCCACGTCATACAGTACTGAATAGTGTTTTAGAAACACCAGATTACACATATACTAAGATTTCCTGAAATCGGTGGACTTGGAAAGGTTTTAAATAAGATGTTTTCGTGTATAACATAGTAGTCCAAAATTAAGACTTTTGTTGCATTTTATTCATTTTTAAAATAATTAATCAGAAATTTTAACAAATAAATCATGATATACATAGTGACATTATTTTCGAACATTTTAAGCTTAAATAACTCCCATAATAGTCACAATATAAAATGTATATTTTCAGGAAATTACTTACACTTCATCAACATGAAAATTTGAAATTATGAACTTTGACCTTTTGTAGTTATAAAACGTGTCTGGCAAAATCATTTGAATTTCACGAGAGAAAAGACACTAGTATAGTGAACAAAATGGTATGTAACTTTGGTACAATTCTTAAAAAATGCAAGACGCAAACCTTACCTTAAAAGCAAATTACACTGCAAATCAGCTTCGCTAGCCAAGGGTTATCCCTATGATGGGGAGCGTAGTGGACCGAAATCCCTTGGCTAGCGAATATGACTGGAAATTTTTGTCATAAATTTGATAACAATAATTCGTAGATAATTTAAAGTAACCAGTGTTTTCTTCGCACATAGGAAAATTACCCTCTGCATCCTCCAGACGACTGGTTTCTGTATTCCAAACCCGACTTAAAATGACTTAAGCTATTGAAATTTGGATAAGTGATATTTTAAAAAATAATAAAATAAATATTTTGATAAAACTTCATTTAAAAACAAATTCAAAATTTTATTTTGAAAGACATTTTTGGGGTTCATAATCATTCTCTCACCAGAGGTCGTGCTACACAAGTTTCGCTTACACCTCTGTCAACGCCCGATGTACAAGATTCTTGTACAAACTTAAACGATGGGCAAAATGTAATTAAAATCTATGTAGTTATTCCTTTTATCTATGAATATGATTATAAATAATTAAATTTAAATCTTTAACGCCTTTATTTATTTTTATTTCAACGTTACTGGAAGAACTATTTTGCGGAGGTAAAAATTAAAATATGATCACATGATCTAGTTTGACAGATGTTTGAAAAATCAGTTTCTGTACGCTACCGATTTATCGATGATTTTACATAAATCAGCAGCAATGTCATCTCCTATGATGTTTTTAAACGTGTCCTCAAAGTCTTCGCCCGTCGATGACTCCCCTTCAAGCTGATTGTACAGAAGAAACGAATCAACAATGCCATGTGCTCGCCATGCTTGTTTTGATCATGTGACAGACTATTTTTCCGGCGTTGACAGAGGTGTAAGCGAAACTTGTGTAGCACGACCTCTGGTGAGAGAATGGTTCATAATAAAGCTTCTAATTTAGCGATTTACAGTCAAGTCGTACACAGACCAACTCGTACACAGGTCAACTCGTATACAAAATTTTTCCGCATAAAAAAACGAAAGTCAACTCGTATACAAAAAAATTCCCGTATACCTAACCAAAAGTCAACTCGTATACAAAATATTCTCGTATATTAAACCGAAAGTCAACTCGTATACAAAAATTTTCGCATAAAAAACTAAAAGTCAAATCGTATACAAAAAAGTTGGATATATTTTTTTCGAACAAAATAATGAGGAGTATCTTAATTAGTCTTTGAGAAGTCATTCGTTTGGAGAAGCAAGAAACACCGCGCTTGTTGTTTTAACAATTATTGTTTTGATGTGTAGAAATAATTACCAAATAATAGTGATTGGATTGACACAATTAATTATCGTAATTTTTTTTGTAATTTCACATCGTTACCGAGTTTAATGATAATGCACAATTATACATGTATGAATTTTCCAATCATTGTAATAGTTGATAACATCCATTTTATTCTTATATGTCCTTTTTACGCTGAATTAGGGAAGCAATATGTAAAGACATTTTATAACAAGAAACCAAGTGTTTTAAAGTTACTTTTAAATTACTTTTACGTTTTGTTTCTAACTTTTTGTATACGAGTTGACTTTTGGTTAAATATACGGGAATTTTTGTATACGAGTTGACTTTCGATTTTGTAACGGGATTTTTTTTGTATACGAGTTGACTTTCGGTTAGGTATACGGGAATTTTTTTGTATACGAGTTGACTTTCGGTTTTTTATGCGGAAAATTTTGTATACGAGTTGACCTGTGTACGAGTTGGTCTGTGTACGACTTGACCGGACACCAATTTAGCAGTTAGGTGGCAGGGGATAGTTTCGAACGAAAGACCCGGTCAAAATTATGAAATAAAGGGAGAACCTGAGGTTTGGCTGGTTATTTGAGGGGTATAAATTGCTAGAATATTTATTGCATTCATTTTGTGGATAGAGGAGCTCATGTCCATTTCATTGATTTATGACACTTCAATACTGGTAGCACTTTTCAACAGAATGGAAATGCGAAACTGTGGCCAAAATTTTCACTTTCGGTTTTGTGCTTGAAAAGTAGGGTGGGTTCAGAACACGAAATGTCACTCGAAAAGAAGGTGATTGACCCTCCATCAATTGGTGATTATTTGCATGGGTATACATTAAGCTACAAATCCTATGGTAGTTTATGGCAGTTGCTCGGGACTGGAGCGTGGTGCTAGACCCGTGAAAATGTGAAAAAAGGGCAATTTTTCCGAAAGTTTTGAGACCGTCCCTGGCTATTCTATACAGTGCTATATGTAAGTTGTACTTGTTTTATTCTGAAATGTATAAAAATTCTCAAGAGTCGAGACCATGTGTCCCCTGCATGCAAACCAATTTTACCAAAATTAAAAATCCACTGAAAAACTAGATCACATATATGAGCACTATCTGCCTCACATTTCCTCGACCAAAAAAACTATCCCCTGCCACCTTAGAATAGAGTTTGTTGCACATCCCATTATATTCAGCCTGGAACGATACATAAATTATTACTAATAGATACAGATTGCAGGAAATTGAACTCAAACTTGCTTTTACAACATGCATATTTAGAGGATGATAAACTTGCAGGAAATGAAAAAACTGTAAATGAAGAATACTTGATGATACATTTGTATTATTGGTTTACATGCTATTACAGTATCTATGAATTACATGTATTTTGACATGTATTTTGAAAATAATTTGGAAAAAGTATTTTGAAAAAATAGTTTTCAAAGACATCAAAAATATTAAAGAAAAAGGTAATAGAAAATTGTCATTCTACAGCCAGTTAATAAGTACATATTGACCAAAATACCAAAATACCAGTATGTACAATGTAAAACCATTACCGGCGGCCATCATAAGGAAACTGAAGAAAATTTTCTTCCAGAACTTGATGCTCCGAAACTGCAGGTTCGTACTGTGCCATAAGCTGATCACCTAGATCAACTCCTCCCATCGTTTCATTGTATTTGTGTACTACCCCTGGTGCCTTGACAACCTTTCCCTTGGAGTTTGCTTTACGAATCATTCTAAATGAAAATCATTTAATCTCAATAACATGTAGTCACGTACTATAACTAAAATACATATATATGATTTGATAGCATTTCATTCACAGCGGAATAATACATGTATTACATTATGTGATTGACTACATGTATATATATGTACATTAACATGTACCTGGAACTTCCAGTCGTGCTTAAGACAGTCACGTGTCGCCAGTGACTGTAGAGAACCGCCATCAATGGACCTTGCGACTTTACAATCGTGTCTCCTTTGGGCAAGCGGGCTTTTTTGAAACTAGATGCATGTGCGGATCTAGAGGGGGGGGGGGGGGTCGGAGGGGTCCCGACCCCCTGGAAAATGATCAAAATCTACTGGTCCACAACTGACAGTAAAGTATGGAAGTCTTGAATATAGTAGACGTATTATGATCCACCACCGTAAACCATGGACCATAATTGACAGTGGGCACTTGGTCATCTACGCTTGCATCGCTGTCACTTTCATTCTCATCGTTGAAATCACTGTCAGACTTTAATCTCAAGACTTTTCTACGCCATATTTACATACTATGACGTCATAAAACGTCAAAAATTTACGTCATTTCAGAAGAACAAGTCGTACTTAACATTTATCATTATCTATAAAAACTCATATATCTATTACTCAAATAAGAATACATTTTTTTATTCTTTGTAATTTTTGCATCGAAATGACATATGTGTCGGTTTGGCACTCAACCGTCGGCAGTGGCCTAGCGCAAATGAATACACAGAATTTTGCAAAGCATAGGTCTTCAGACGTTCCTATTGTTTGTACGTTAACACATCGAATTGCCTCTTAGGCTCCACGGAATAATCAGCCTATTTATGTACCCAATTTTTATCATAAAATTGTTTGAGTCAATGTATGGACGAACTATACCGCATTGCCTATCATGTTATTTGCTAAAAGAATGATCTACCATAAAAATATTAAAATGAGATGAACAAATTTAACTCCTTTTCAGTTTATATATTCATACTAAAATCAGGAAACACAATAAATTTTGAGTGGAATTGAAGCCAGTTGAAATATGTTATACATTATCTCCCTTCTCAATAAATAAATGAAATCAATTTCGTTTCTGACATAGCCCAATGTACCAGATAAGAAGTAAATTTGCTGCATACACAAAAAAGGAAAATGCATACAGTTGCTAAGCGATGCAGTTATATCATATTTGGATAATTCAAATCTCCCGAGCTGTTCTTTATGTAAATTGTCAAACTACGTAAGCTTATGAGAAAAGAAAAAATTGTAATCGAGAAACTGTTTATAAGTTAGCGGAGAATGCTTTGGGTTCTTTTTTAAATAATTATACCCCATTTAGCTAAACAAGGTTAAAACAATCATTTATTGTATATAAAATTAAGTATTATTTCGAGTAAACCCTGAACAATATTTTTTCAAAGTGCGTTAATATCGACGATATTAACTCACTTTGAAAAAAGAAAAATTCAAAGTGCGTAGACTTGGTCCCAAAATTAACGCACTTTGAAAAAAGTTTTCAACTGGCAAAGTGCATAATTTTTCAAAGTGCGTTGTAACAGGGCATCCGTGTTTCATATACACATTCTTTTAAAATTCAACATCTCCCTTTAACATACAGTATGTAAAATTGTAACATTCTGAGACAATATCTCATCATCAAAAAACCTGAAAATCCAAAAGCTAAAACCTAAAATCCAGGAGCATCCGGGGGCTTTGCCCCAGGCCCTGCACTCCCTGTCGATTTTGAATACACTAAAAAAAAGCCTAGCTACGCCACTGTATGGTCATAAGAACAATAAGATATTCAAACTAAGACCAATTCTGACTAATCATTTAGTTTAGTTTAGTTTAGTTTATTTATTTTTTTATTCCTTAAGCCAAATGGCTCATCAGATAAAAAGAATACATAATATACATATACAATGCAAGACATAACATGTAGCAATATACGTATTAAATGCATCAAAGTATTAACTACTTATATATTACAGACAAATTTCTGAGTGTTTCTGCTTTCTGAAGATATTTTCCTAAATTACTTAATTCCGTAGTATTTTCAGTTGACAATAATTGTAATAATTTATACATACTTGGTTTATACCAATAGTATTTTTTGATGTACAGTTTTCTATATTCATGATACATCGAACATTTAAAAATAAAGTGATACTCATCTTCCACATCCAGAGGACAAAAAATACATAACCTTTGCTCTTTAGGTAACTGAGTAAATCTTCCCTTCTCTATCATTAATGAATGTGCACTCAATCTGTATCTTGTAATTAACTGAATATACTTGACTGCATTTGGTTTTAATAAATATGACTGTAGACACAACTTGTTTGTTAAATATCTATACAAAACACATTTTGATGATGTTGAAAAAAATGCATTACAATCTTGTTGAAAACAGTCTTGTAGTCTTTGTTTAAAAATATCTGAGAACAATCTTTTGTTTGTAACATTTTGAGAATACCAAACTTCACCAAATTCCAATGAAAATAACAAATGTTTTACATTAAGTAGCCAGTTGTATTTCACACATGGATATTTTTCAGCCCTTTCAAACACATCTTGATAAATACTTTTCATTATACAATTCTCAGATTCCAATAGTTTAAACCAAAATTTAACAATGCGAATTTTTCTTTGAATGCACAGTGGTAAGCGTCCTAATTCATTATACACCATCAGTGATGAAGTATTTTTTCTTACTTTTAACATAATTTTGAGATATTCTAAATGTATTTTTTCAATAGCATCACCCTTGTGAAATCCCCATACTTCACTTGCATAGCTCAATACACTACCTACATATGTATCAAATAATGATAAACGAGTAACATGGTTAAAGTATACATTTTTCATTGTTTTCATAAGCTTAAACATACATTTGCTTCCTTGGGATGCCAGCTGTAGCTGGGATTTCAAAAAGCTACCAGTATATGATAATGTTAGCCCTAAGTAAGTAAATTGATTAACAATGTCAACCTCTTCTTTATTTTCTAAAAACTACTATTTTTGTTTTACATACATTAACTGATAGTTTCCAGTCATTACAATATTCATGAAGTGTATCAAGTATATTTTGTAAACCTTCTGGGGATTCAGATAATAAAACCATGTCATCAGCGTACATCATTAAAAACAGTGATATTTCTTGGAGTATGATATCTTCACAATTTGACATAATGTATGAATTTTCAAAATCATTCAAATATAAAGAAAAAAGTAGAGGAGACAATGCCTCACCCTGAAGGACTCCTTGAAAAATTCACTAAAATTATTTTTATATTTTACACAACTCTTAACATTCTTATACAAAGAAAGTATACTCTGAAACATTTTTCCCCTGACACCAAGTTTTATAAGCTTTTTAAAGAGAAAATTTCTATTGACACTATCAAATGCCTTACGATAGTCTACAAAACAACAATATAATTTTTTTATTATTCGAAAGATGCTTCTAAATGATACTTTGAAGTGAAAAAATAGCGTCTACTATTCCCACACCTTGCCTAAATCCAAATTGTCCATCAGTTAGAACAGAATTATCTTCAGACCATTTCATCAATCTATTGTTAAGTATAGTTGTATAGGTTTTTAACATGCAACTCATGAGAGTGATTCCTCTATAATTATCTGTATCGTCTGGGTCACCCTTTTTAAATATTGGTACAATGACACCTTCACACCATGTGGGAGGTAAAATACCTGTATCAAAAATTACATTAAACATTCTTGTCAAAAGTGGGCTTAAATCATCACACATATGTTTAAAATATTCATTAATCAAATTATCCTTTCCAGGTGATTTTCTACATTTTAAACCATTAATAACATCTACAACCTCTTTTACAGAAATGGGAACATCCAGTTCATCAAATACAGCATTCATATCACACTCTGTATTAAAAAAATCGATACATTCATTGTCTTTGCTGACACCCAAATTTTTAAAGTGTTCAAAAAAGTTTTCTACTCCAAGATTACAATTACGTTCTTGTCTTCTACTCTCAAAAAAATTGTAAAATTCACTCGGCGAATTGCGCCTTAGATACTCCAATTGATTACCTTGACATCGCAAAAACTCACTTTTTACACTATGCATATACTTTTTATAATTAGTTTTACATTCAGTCAACAATTGCCTGTTACAGTCGCTTCTACATTTGTTATATTCCGACAATTTTTCTTTATATATATTATACAGGTATCTACATCTGTCATCAAACCAGAGTTTATTTTTACTGACACCTTTGCTTCTTTGTTTATCAAAAACAGTATGTTTACAGTATGGCTCAAAAATATTATTTAGGCATTGTGTAAAAGTTGAAATGGACTCAGATATATTCACACCTTCTTCCATGGTAGAAACAATACAATTTAAGTCATGTAATACATTTTTAAAATCATTTCTCATATCACATAAATGTTCTTGATTCCATCTATAAAAATTGACTGAATCACATACACCATTACTATCATGAAATTTTTCTCCATGTTCTTCTTTCATACATTTGTTAAATGAGAGATAGATTGGGGCATGATCAGACCCTTCATTTAACTCGAGTACTTTAAAATCAGTAACATATTTATACAATTCATAATCGACTAGAGCATAATCTATGACACTACTTCCCAGGTGATTGTAAAAAGTCAATCTACCATGAGCATCCCCAGGCTTTCTACCATTACATATCCTCAAACCAAAAGACTTGCACATTTCAATCATACGTCTACCAAAATTATTAACATGTGTATCCTCAGACAAACGTACAGTAAAGTAACTATCTGAATCATAATTAAACATACCTCGAAGTGTTTCATATAATTGGTTTGATATACGGTCATTTTCTATGTAATCTAACTGAGTACCTACCCGACTATTCCAATCCCCAATAAGACTAATAGAACCCAAGTCGCTATATGTTAGAATATCATACTCCAGCTCTTCAAAAATATTCTTATCATATAAATTGTAATAAGTATTGTTTTCATGTGGTATGTACAGACAACACATAAAAATATCACTTTTATCATTTATTTCCTGTGTATTAATTTGCTTCCTCTGTATAGTGATTAGCAGCGTTCACGACCGCAGGTAGACTACAAGCCTCGGAGGCTTTCACACCTCTAGAAATTAAGCCCCGCCCTCACCTGAGATTACCACCCGGTAATAATGTTCGGCCTTTAAAAACACGGCTTGGGAGAGGGTTAATTGCTTTTCGGTGAACCTGTTGGAGGAGCATAGGAGGAACTTCAGATAGGTCGCCCCTTTGTCAACTATAGCTCCCATCCAATACACTTAATATTCCCATCCCAAACAACATCGCCTCCTCGATCTAAATTCTCAAATACATGCATCAAGTATCGGATGGTTATGTCAATTGGTCACAATCTAAATGTAGCTATTTATCGATCATAATCAAATTTTGATTCTAAAAATATATCTGTTCGATTAACACAGAGACATAAATAACATATGCTAATGTTATTTATGTCTCTGATTAACCTAAATATCAAGATTTTCAAAGATAGGATTTCATTTATAAACGGGTTGATTGAATAATATACAACTTAACTTACGCATGGCAAAAAGTTCCTTTAAGTTTAACAAACAAACATTTCATTTACAAACACATTTTTATGAATTCATGAATATAGTTTTCGCGTCTGTACCAGGTGTGTCACATATATATTTATTTTCGGTAAGCGTGTTTGAGTGACTGCACAAATCATGATTGTATGTCAACTTTTTCTTCATTATGCAAATACATTATTTGTTAGTTTTGTGGATTTTTTTTTTCAGTGGATGTCATTTCTAATCACTTATGTTAAGCAATGTCACGCAAATCTATTCGAATTTGTTTCGATTTTTCATATGCAAAATTTTTATCGTCTATTGTCATCATACAAAATGAGACCGATAACATGGTTATGTAATGTGTCATCCATTTTACCTGTACAGAGTTAGATATTTCTGACGTATTACTATACTCTGTCCCGAGTTTTTGCTTCCACAACGTTTCGCTTGATATTTCGATAATCATAAATACCTTAAAGTTTGTGGTCAAACTACGTTCATCCACTTATATGAAAAATGTCCAGATTATCTATTTTGAAACGCTCCCTCTACCGCTATAGGTTTTAATACACAACCCAAAATTGAGTCTACGGGGTTTTGCATTGCATGAGCCATAAAATAGCCCGGATGATAATGTTGAAAAATTGTGCGAGGTATTCCGAGTGAGTTCCGAATGGTGAAAAGATGTAAACATTTCCTATTACAAATCTCTGTAAGAAATTTGTTTTCGTTCCTTGAACTTTTATGAGTGAAAAATGATAATGTGTCAATGAACATATCTTGGATATTTAACTTCCCTTTTATCAATTTCAATTCACAGCCAGGTATGTGTATTTTAATTGAATATCATCAAAAAGTGATGGAAGCAATAACTTGGTACAGACTTTAGTAATCATCTACTCATGTCTCAAAAAGACCAGCTCGCACATGACAAAGAAAAGCTATTTTTAGAAAACTGATGCTTCAAAGATGCAAGCAGATTAATAAGACTTAGATACTTGAGCAGAAAAATGTACGTTTAAGAGGACTCGATGGTCATTTCCATTTTAAGACTGCACTGATCTCCTTTAAAAGAAGAGTTCTATATATTAGAAATATAAATACACAAATTAAAAGGGTAAAATATATGGATTTTTTCTTTACTAAATAATAGTTTATAGTCAAACAAACCATATCTTAAAATTTAAGGTAGATCTGATGGCTAATTTGTTGACCATCCAGCCTCCTTAAAAAATCCACGCTGACGTATACACTGTATGTTACATGGTTTTTTTCCGTAATTCATGTAAATTTAATTGTTCAACATGTAACAATTATCTGCAACTTAATTGGATTTATTTCAAAACATTTGTTAGTTTATAATCACAGATGAATATTTTTATTATTAAAAGTGAAAACAAAACAAAAACAAAAAATTTAAGTCAATTTATTGGTGACTAAAACGCCACCACAAATATTCATAGTCAAATGACGAAAATCCGTAGTCATGTGACTAGGTTAACCATAACAATCCATAGACTAAGTCAGGTGAATAAAACGCCACAACGAGAATCCAAATTCAGGTAACTAAAACACGAAAACAAAGTTCAATAGCTAGGTGACTATAACGCCACAAGTAAGATCCATAGACAGGTGACTAAAACGCCACATAATTTACTGAATGTCTTGAAACTTCAGCATCAAGAAATCTTTCGGATCTCCTCGGCCAAACTTATTCTTCAGTGACATTGTAAGTCTCTCAAGAAATCTGGGTCTTCGAAAGCAAAATGGACCAACTCCAATCTTTGTCACGTGAGTTTTGGATTTCGTTCTGTCTCCTGCATTTGAATCGCTGGTTTTTATTCTCTCTAGATGTCGCTGAAATCGTTTGATCTACAGGATAGAGAAGAATTTATTGAATTAAAAGAAGTGAAGTTCAGCATTGCCAAAAGCATTCAGATAGAAATGAATAAATTAATTGATTGGTGGAAAAAATCGTTTACAATTTTAACGTTATACATTTTGAAGGAATGCTTTGTATATTTATACTTACGTTAAAAACTGTCTCCTCACTGTCATGGAGAATTCTCTCATATATTTCTCAGCTGTCTTTGACATTTCTACCGGAGAGGGAAAAACATGCATAAAAAATCGAACAAATTCTATTTGATAAAGATTTTGATTTAAAAAAATTAGGATCAAAGCCAAACAAAATAGAATGTATCATACCGCTGTTGACCAGGGACAGGAGGTGCTGCCCCCACGTTCTCTGGAGTGTGGTCAAGTCTCAGTTATCGTGTTTTTCTTCAACGCCTCCATGAACAGATAGCCATACAGAACGTTCTGAAATTAAAAAACATAATTCTGATTAATCCAATCAACCAATAAATCATTATTCAAACGAAGTAACTGAAGAAGTAACTGAGTTTTATTTATTGGATTAGAATTTTATGCTTTGTACTCTTACATACCAGCAACATCTTTGTTCTTAGAGTAAGAGAATCCATCAGTTTCCCTGAAATTCTCCAACATCAATAGCTGCAGGATGTGTTTTCTCTGTAAAAACAAAACAGTAAAATATATTAAATTTCAGAAACCAATATGTAAGTCCATGGAAGTTTATGCAATCGCAAAAACATATTTCAGTAGATCGTAGACAAAACAGAAGGTCCAGGGGCCACATCGCTCACCAGAGCAACAAAAGCCATACCTCTTTTAATCTAGTCCTATATAAATTTCAACCCCCATTGTGGTCCCGCCCTAAGATCATGATTCAAACAAACTTTATTCTACCCACCTAAAGATGCTTCCACGCAAGATACAGCCTTTTCTCAGGCCACCCCCGGAAATTTTTGGAAATAAACATGCCAAATCCTGCATTCTGGCTGTATTTTAGAGCAAAATTGTCACTTAATAAAAATTAAATCTAATATTTTTTTCCTTAATAAAAGATACAAATTTTATATAGGCAAGTAGCCCTATATTAATGATCAAATGTTAACTTTTAAAACCCGGTTACTTTAACAGCGGTAGAATCATCGGTGATACGGTATTCTTGATCCGCCAGGTAATTCCACTCAGTTGTCTACGTCAGTGCACCGCTTGCATTTTCTGTTTTAATTTTCATCGGCGTTTCAATTTAACACTTTGATAATCAAGATTTTTAGTAGGTCGGACCAAAACAACATTGAGCAATAACAAAGTAAAGAGACCGAGTTATCTCACCAACGATTCAAATTCTCGGTAGCGAATATTTGGAATTTGTATATACATTTAAATATATTAACCGTTGCTTTGAGTGATGGTATGCTATTTAAAATTTCAGAAGTGCCGCAGGACAAACTTTATATGACTTGTTTAGTAGCCCGACCTTAAGTTTCAGTTGTCCCAGGTTACTATTAGTGTCGAAACCTGGGATGCTTTGTGCCAAGCTTGGTTGAAATTATTCTAAATGATCTCGCCTTGAAAGAGTGTTTGACCCTTTATTTTAACAAGCTTGAATCCCCTTCATCGAAGGATGCTTTGTGCCAAGTTTGATTGAAATTGTTGCATTGGTTCTGGAGAAGATGTTGAAACTGTAAAGAATTTACAAACAGATGTACATTAGACAAAAGATCAGAAAAGTACACTAGAAATTATAGCTTTCAACAATTGTGTGCTAAAAACAAGGGACAGATTCGGATAAAGTATCCGGTTTCGGATAAAGTATCTGTCAATATTTTTGTAAAATTGAGAGTTGCTGTACTTAAAGGCTTATGAGTGTTGCTAAAATTCATGAAATGATTTTTAATGATCATCATTAGTTAAAGGGGTGTCTCTTGTTGAAGTTGATATGCAATATGTAGGTCCCATATGTTAGGTACATGAGAATCAGAAGTAAAATGCGAAACCTGCGGTTATGACTGTTGTGTTGACTTTACACAGTGAAATTGCAGGTTACAGATGGGAGGTAAAATAACACGAAAAGTAGGTGGATGGGACATTGTAAACTATACACCGGTAAGTTTCTAACATGTGATCGTGCAACATGCACACGGTACGGAGTGTCAACCCTTTGCAGGAAATTAGCTGGGAAGAGTCTAAAAAGCTAAAAAATCATGAAAAATTAGCAAAATATGACAGGGTCATAATCTCATAAAAACCAGTATGTAGAAAATTTTACAGGTTTTGACAAGTAATTTTCTTTAGAAATGGGTGATCGGCCTAATAAAGAGTGAATTAAAGGTTTTTGTGCTGAATGGGAACTGATGACAATCTAGTTACAGAGTTCCGAAGACACACGTCCCCTTGCTACAATGAATTGTATAAAAAAATCAAAGGCCGGAACGGCCACAAAGGCGTCGAGCTGACATTTTCTTTTATATAGATAGGGTCAATAATTTGAATTTCTGTACTAATAGTCGTATATCAAATAATATTACAATAAAAAAGTAAATTAATTATGTTTTGTGCTGCTTTAAAAACAAAAATCAGTATATTTACTTATAAAATAGGTAGTGATGCGTTTATAATACAATAACTCATCATGGTTACAAAAATCGAAGAAATTTCAAAGTTCAAAAATAAATAATTTTCTTTCTGCTTTAAACAGTCTTTGAGCAATGTTCACAGGTTCATAATTTGAATACATTAACAGTGTGTCCCTAATTATAATAATAAAACATACTTTTATTTATATTAATTCCCGTTTAAAACAAGATTACCTATGGTATGGTTGTTTAAAAACAAATCCACACCACACGTGCTATCTAAAATGGTCGACCAAACCAACTGCATTATCGTGTTTATTTATTGCAACAAAATCACTAGATACGTTTATCGCTTATATTTATTTTGGAGACCGTGCCCTATAACAAATAAATTTATATTTCATTTTTTTTTCCATCGGGCACGGTCTCCAATTAAAATGTAGGCGATAAACTAAAATAATATTTAGTGAATTTTTACACCTTTATGTATTCATCCGCCATTTCTTAATTAAGCAAATTTATACTTATGCTGTTATGCAATGAGTTGTCAATAACCAATGAGGCAAAGTTGAGTTTTTTGTACACAATTTAGTTGAATAAATGGAATAAAAATCTTGTAATACTTTTAATACTTTAAGGAACTTATTTTTTATGCGCATTAAAAAGGCGGTGCAGAATGTGTTTTTGGACGATTGCCAATTCAGACGATCGCTAGAAGGCTGCCGAGCATTAGCTCGACGCCTTAAAAACTGTCCCGTGCCACCTTGGCTAGAAATACAAGAAGAAGGTCCCCCTGTTGGATTCTCTGTTTTTTCCTGTTACACTCTGTTTAGAAAATCTAAATATTTTCACCTTCCAAGTTTAATGATGTTTGTTTGCAATTTTAATAAAGTTGTATATTTTATTTATACTGTTAATTTAAAATATATTATTCAAATCTGTTATATTGATGTATTATACATTTTCCAACATAAATCTCTACATTTGTAAAATGAGATATTTCTGTAGTAAATGCTGTTTTTCCTGGTACGGGCTTGTCGTTCCTGGTACATGTATGCACAATAAGTACAAAAATAACTTGTCTGAGAATTGGTCATTTAATGTAATTTGTAATCAAAAGTGCACAAACTGGTTTTTTCATACTTTAACAGACTGTAAAATGGTAATTGAAAGATACTGAACAAGTAATGGCTTCATTTTGAAAATTTATACAAAATGTTTCTTTGAAAATAAAATAGCCGTATCTTAATTTGAAATATTTTCACATTCCAGTCTGAACAATTCACAGTGACTAAGACTAGGCCCCCAGATAGCGCACATCGTTGGCCCAATTTCACAATATAGTTGTATTATCGTCGTTGGGTTACCTTTATTGGGCCAACGGTGGTCCAACATCCGGGCTACTTTTCGCAATAACGTACCCTCGCAATTTTTCATTTGACACGAAAGTAATGAGACCGATACCTTGCATATCTGCATCCAATTCGTAAGTATTTACTAGTATATTTATGTTCACTTTGACAGAGCTTAATCAACGGTGTAAGGTTAAACGATGTCGTGTACAAATCTGTGTAAAACAGACATTGGAAAGTGCAGTAGCCAAGTATGTATAGTAAACACTGTCGAGCACATGGTCAAACATATTGAAAAATATTGAACTATATAAAACAAATTTAATTCAGTACTCAAACATAAATTGGCTGCTTTCATTTAAAATTTGCTCATTGTATCGACAAACTATACACAGGCCAGTAGAACGCGAGGCGGGGGGAGGGGGCTCCCCCTTTTCTGCGTATAATACTTTTCTACAGTAAATCGTCCTTTAGATACTGCCTCCCCCTCCCACACACACTTTTTATGTTGTAAGGTCTAACATTGGCAAATTCCATGATTTTAGCATTAAATAATCTTCTTTTTTTTTGCTTGTCATTTTTTTTTAATTTGCCCCCCCCCCCCCAACTTTTGAAACCGTTGCTACGGGCCTGTATACAGTACAAGTATTTTACTCTGAGAATTATTTTTTAAATTGATCTTGCATCAGGAGCTACATGTAGATTTGTGGGGGGGTTTTATGTTTACCACTCATTAGAACATATTTTAAATATTGATTATGCTTATTTTTTCTTTACAGAAAAAATACTTGAAATTTTAAATTAGTACCTTTATATACTCTTGTTTTTACTGGTCTATAGATTCTCCTATACCATTGGTTTGGCTACCATTGGTGGAGACACTACTGAAATGTGTGTCAGAAGAATTCTAAAGACACTCATGGCAAACTCCATTGCAATTAAATATAATTGGATTGGGAAAGGGAAGAACTTCTCTTCCAATGATTGCTTTAAGGACAGTCATTGAAATTAAGTAGAATTTAAAGGGTTATTTACCAGTTATTCTAGTATGAACATGTTTAGCAAGAATGATGTAAACTCAAAGACTTGTTGTTCTTGTTAAATTCTTATTTGAAAGCTTAAACATGTACTTATAAATTTAATCGCATGTATGTTTACTCTACTGAGAAAAGTAACAAATGTATTTAAATACCAAATACTACAGTTTTAGAGATTGTTCGAAAAACAGAGTAACGGCTGATTCCATAAACAAAAGACATTGAGAATATATCAATGGGAAAGGTATGCCAAAGAGAGAGAGAGGGGGGGGGGGAGTAACGGGCACCGCTGCAGAGAAGAAAAGGAGGGAGGAGGAGACTCGGGAGATGGAGCAGATGGAAAGTGGCAGTGCATAACTTTTAATTTTTTGATAAATACTATGACATACCTGTGGTTTTACCCTCTTTTGTGTCTGTTTGTGTGTGCAGATGCCTGAAACATTATTTCTTTAAGTAATTAAGCCATATGGCGGGATTCACTTTAGTATTATTTTAAGACCAGGAGGTCTTTGTGTTTTTTTTATACTTGCTTATTGATATCTTAAATTTACTGAACTTGTGCATTCACATCAGAGCAGGGATAAAACCATACATGTATCACTACAAGTGAACATTAACTTCTTACTTTTTTATAAATGTTTTCTTCATGAACTGCATGAGCAATAAAATATGTTACAATTTAATCATATTTTACTCTTTTAGTTTTGCTTAGGTATTTTTTGCCTTATATTGAAAGAATACAGTGGCCCAACAATGGCCCAATATTGTTCGTTACATTGGCGCAACAGTAAGCCGATAAGTTGGTCCGATTAAGGGCCGATGAGCAAATTGCCGTTGGTCCAATGTTAATTGCTTACAATGGCCCAACCGTACAAAAGTGACGTTTGCCCAATAATAAAAAAATTACAGTGGCCCAACAATGGCCCAATATTGTATGTTACATTGGCCCAACAATAAGCCAACAAGTTGGTCTGATTAAGGGCCGATGAGCAAATTGCCGCTGACCCAATGTTAAATGCATACGGTGGGCCAACATAAGGAACATTGTTGGCCCAACAAAGGTCCAATGAAGTCCTGCTATCTGGGGGCCTAGTCTGAACAAGTATTGAAACTATTTCATTTCATCTAGCTTAAATTTTCACTGTTATACTTTTTTATTTTTTTTTTATGTTTTACTATTTTATTTTGATAATTTATTTATTGATAAGAACAAACAAAGTATACAATAACTTCAAGCACAAAAATCTAATTAGCTATCTACAAAGCAGTACATTGTCTTATACCTAAAATACTATGGTTATTATTTTTGTCATATAATTTAATATTGCTTATGAAAAAAAACGACCATAAAAAAGTATTTAGAGTTGTCTAGATTCCACAGATAATGTTTGCGTGTAGTACACATGTATACATAAATAACACAGGTGCATAGAGCTAGTAAAAAAACCCAGTGGTGTACAAATAAGGCCATATTAGCAATGTATAGAGATTTAAATTAATGTACAAGTGATATCCTGGCTAACCCGGTAGACAACCTCATCTACATATAGTCAATCACATAGTCTCCGGGTGTAGAAATACATAGGCAGACCCTATGTATCCAGGGTATATAACAGTGTACATATCACTGTTAGACTTTATTTTTAACCAAAACAGGAAGGATTTCTAAGTTGGGGTTGAGCGTTTTTGTATTCTTTGAATGTTCATTTATAAAATTACTAAATTTATCTTTATTAACACATGAACATTTTTTATTTCCTTAAATTTTATTATTGCTGTTTTCAATAAAGACTTGAATGTGACAATAACGGCACCTAAAATAAAATAGCAGCATAAATTTCCTCAGATGTGATTTCTTTCAAAATGGAGTCTTTCCCACCACAAATGTAAGTGTATTACATTGGTATATCAGGTTGGGTTTTTTTAAATCTAGGCAATAAGAGTACTTCTTGTATTTCATGATTTGTAAATATTGTGAATAATGTAAATAAGAAACAAAAATATAAGTTTCCAATATATAATTTAAAATAACAGGTGTGAGGGAATGGAGCACATGTCGGAATCAGTGTTTGTGGCACTGTGTGCGATAGTGGGGACCTCACAACAGGTGGCCCTCAGGAGGGAGACACAGGACATCAGGGAGGTGGTGGTTAGACAAGTGACACCTATTAATGATGGGTTCATGAGTATGTTAAGTGGAAGTAAAAGAGAAGGATTCAGACTGGAGGGATCAGATGTGGACTGGATGTTCTGGCCAAACAGACACCGAATACTCATGGACATGTCTCAGTCTGAGTATTACAACACGGCCAATACAGCCTTGATTCTCTCTGACAGTTCTGAGAGTCCACCAGGATTCACTTTACTTCAGTTACTGGCACCAAGAGCACCCATATATATTTATGAAGCATGTGTCAGAATAAATTTCGGAGTGTATATATCTAGTTCAATATGGAGACAGTTACATTGTTCAGCATTAATTCCTGATTCTACTATACATGGACCCTGTGGTAGTAGTGTTGAAGCAGGGATTGAATTTGACACTGCCTTTTGTTTTGTTTGTGACTTTTGGCCTCTGTCTGCCTCCTCATGGATAGAAAGATGTCACTCATGGCCTGATCCTGAAGTTGTTGATGACATTGTCAGAAATGGATGTCACTTTGTAGCAATAGGACACCCATTAGGGCCCCATGAAAATGAAGAATGGAGAATTTCTTTTTCTCTGGCAGAAAATAAACTTGTCTCATCAATGAACCCCTGTCAGTTTTTGACATATGGGTTGTTAAAACTTTTCTTAAAAGAAGTTATAAATCAACAATCAGAAGAAACCAATAAGTTGTTGTGTTCCTATCACATGAAGACAGCAGTTTTCTGGACGATTCAACAAAACACCCTACCTCACTGGTGTCCACAAAATCTCTTGGCCGGTTTCTGGATCTGCTTCAAACTCCTCCTTAAGTGGGTGTTTAAGGGAGTTTGTCCTAACTTTTTCATCCCACAAAACAACCTGTTTCTGACTAAGGTCCATGGCTCAGCACAAAACAGATTGTTCCTTCAGTTACATGAATTGTACAAGAAAGGTCTGGCCTCTCTGTTACAGAGTTCCTCTATCAGGTCCTACATTATTGATGTCCTGTACAATCCTAGACTTTCTATTTGTACAGACGAGAGTATAATGAGGTCTGAAGTTGATTATGATCTAGAACTGGTCATACAGTCCGAAAACATTTTCTTTATGTATGGGGATATAAGTCACATTGCCAAAACCATACACATGATAGAACAGTTTGTGGAGTCACCAATGACACATTATCAAGTTGTAGTGATACAGAAACTTACAACCAACCTTCTTCAAAGAACATCTTTTCTATTACAAAACGTGTTCAATGAGACAGGTTTCAACAAACAGATGTATATTGCAGACAAAATGTCCTGTCACATGCTGAAATTAGCAGCCATGTTTGGTAGTGTATCTGACATGTTGTACATTGCCATATATTATTACAAGACACTCAGATACAGGGAAGCTTTATCTGTTATAGAGATGACAAAGGTCAAGTTAGCACAGCCATATCTGATGTATAATAGACATGTAGACAAAGAGAAGTATACTGAGGCTGTAGGGGGAAAGTCCTGGTCTACAAAGATAAGACAGGCTGTGGCATGTGATATAGATCTTGACAACAGCATCTGTTATATCAGTGAACTAATACCAGAACAACAGTCTGGTCTACAGAACAGAACGGTTTCATTATTTATCCCATTGTTTGTTATGTTACACTTCCTAGAGTTCTTGTGTTACAGACACATTGATACAACATTATCACTAGCAGCTCTAGATGAGCTACAGTTCCTAGTCCACCATGATCAGGGACTGTATATACGTGATATATACAGATACATCTCCTGGGAGATCCTGGGGATCTGTCAACAGATCACAGGGAACCTCCAAGGTGCTCTATACTCATACCAACAGTCACTGATACCACCCCATCCATGGAACAAAATACCAACAGCTACTCAGGGGAGAATACAGGACATGGTTCAGTCAACACCACACCAGTAAATAAATCAGTAACTTGAAATACATGTATATATCTGTCTTAGATTGAAAAGTCATCAATTGTACATTACACAAATATACATATATATTGATTTTATTGATGGCTTTTCATCTCTACATCCATCTACAGTTCCCAAATCACAAGATATATATACATGTTTATTATAGCTCTGTGAATATATTCCATGTAAAATTACAATGAATAAACGTATTCTATCTAACCATGAAATAGTTTCTGTGCTATCTGCCCATGGTGAATCGTCATCGAAAGTATTCACTAGCGGCATTCGTATCCCCTCGCTCGTTTTTGAATTCGGAACACTTCTGGTGTAATCCAAGTCGCTACGTTAAATTCAAAGTCCGATAATTCTAATTTGTTTATCATCACCCAAATCTGCATTGCCGACAAATTAAGTTTTTCAGGGGCGTAGCTAAGGTTTGTAGAAGCATATTAAGAGAGGGGGTTTGGGGGCCGCCTTGAGGCACCCAGTGGGTCCAGGGCAAAGCCCTGGTGGGGGCCCAGGGGGCGAAGCCCCCAGAAGCTAGCGAATTTTCAGCATTTCAGACACTTAATTTTGAGTATCCAGAAAAAGGAGTTTCATCAAAATAACCCCAGTTTTTAATGTGTAAAATGCTTCCTCAATCATCATCATAAAATTAACGATGAAGTATGGAACGCCATAGCTGCCTTATGTGGTCATTTCATGAGAAGATGGTGCTTAATTATATTATGCTGTGCTTATTTCATGTGAAGATGGTGCTTTATTATATGATGATGGTGCTTTATTATATGAAGATGGTGCTTTATTATATGATGATAGTGCTTTATTATATGAAGATGGTGCTCTATCTCTCTCTCTCTCAGCTACTTTATGACGTAATTTGTTTACACTTGTTACGTCATTCATGTAGAGTACAACGGCACACAGATAACTTCGAATTCATATTCATTAAATTGCAAATTGTAAGAAATGTTGAGGTTTTTTAAATAATATTTCTTCTTATATCCATCATGAAATCAATATTGTTTGTTTGTTTTTACTACACAACAACGTTGACCATTTTTACTGCAATACGCGGTATGTAATTGTGAGTAATTCAAATACACTGTTTCTAAGGACTAATAAACTAATAAAAATACTCCAATTTCTCAATGGAACGGTTTTATTTTTCTTTAATTTAAGGCAATTGTCAAAATAAGTCGATTTTTACATTCAAGTATTTATTTAGACATTGTCATATTAAAGACACTCGTCTTATGTCTCAGCTGACCAATGAAACCATCCATTTTTTGTTCATCTTGAAAAAAGAAAATAATAAAAAACGAAAGTGGCTGCAGTCTTGTACATAATTTTTTCCCGTTTTTATGTTAATAAGCAGTCTAAAATTGTGCTATTCTGAAATTTTGGTGTATGTACTCGAATGCGGCCTTATAGAAATATCAGATCAAACATTACAAAAACCCATATATTTTACGGTATCAGGAGAAAACGTACCCAGGAGAAAACGTACCCAATTTCTAGGGTACGTTTTCTCCTGGAGAAAACGTACCCTATGAAAATCATAAATATACTACTTAATAGTTTTTAATACTTGTAAATACTATTTACACCATAAATATTCCGGAAAGTATGAATTTTATAGATATATATTAATTTAATACTTTATATATTTAAAGGGTTTGGACATATTAAATAGTTTTCAAATGCTACTTTTATGCATATTTCAATGCATAAATATATAGAAATATATTCATTTTATAAATAGCATCTTTATAATAATTGTAGCAACATTTATTTTAGTATAAAATGACCTGTCATAAAGTGTTATCAGTCTACTTCTTCTAAGTTTTCCATTTACCGTTAGCCTTACATATTTGAGTATCTCTATGCGAGATCCCCTGATTGCTATAGTGATAATAAATTAAAAACCTGAGCAGTTATTATTATGTAATATTATGTATTGCCTCCCCGCGCTAAGGAGGTAGAAATATTCACTCCCCTCACATTATACATGTCAGTGGTATCGGAAGCAAATTGAAAGTGCGGGGGGGGGGGGGTTAGGAGCTAGACTTATTAGGATTATTGATTTTATGATCAGGAATTCATATATTTACTAAGACAGACTGTTCGATGTGTTGTAATTCATCTCGTAGTATTTTTCATATATATGAATCAAACAAATTTATATTTAAAAGACTTGGAATTGTTTTGAGCTAACAAATTTCAACTGAGGTTTATAAATAAGTTTCAATAGCTGATAGAATTTTCATGTTCGTTATAAGTAATCTGCTTAGACCTTTGAGACTTTCAAAGAATTGTCAACTCTAGAGACATTTCAGCAATAAAACAAAAACTCTTAATAAAGGTGACATATAATTTATTTCGTTTATTTACAATCTATATACATAGAACAGGTAAAATGCGCTATCGACTTTTTGAGATACTCATCATTCAGTTCTTCAAATTAGATTGCAATAAAAACTGATTATTTAACGGTTTCCTTTATGGTGGATTAATTGCCGACTAATTAAACTGCTCAGGCGATGTTCGTTTATGTGTATGTAACAAATTATTGTCTAATTAAACAAAATTATTGTCTTAATAATTTATGTACGTGATTATGTATTTAAAAACAACAGCAACAATTGAACAATGTTTATTGTATATTTTATTTTGTTTCATCCAAGAATATTTATGAAAACTATAATATCTGATTTTCATAGGGTACGTTTTCTCCTGATGAAAACGTACCCTAGAAATTGGGTACGTTTTCTCCAGCATTCTATTTTACAAAATCCGTAAACAAGGTCTGGTTTCGGAGTTTACAATTACCAAACGCACGTGAATTTTAGCAAACGAAAGTTATTTCATACATGGGGTGTTCTACATGAATTATTCCGGCGAACATATTAAAAATATCATGTGTTTGATTTTTCACATTTCGACAGGGCCGATATGTTATACATAGCGTACCCAGTTCTTTAGTAGCCACCCAGCCTCATTGCGTTAGTGTATTCCCGAATGTTTCTATTCTTATACATGTACATATATGCATGGCATTTAGTGATGTACTTGATTTAGCGAAAGCCGCATTCCGCTAAAAACATTAGAATACACAGCCAAATGTAATATGTTTACAGTATTTTAATTGAGATTCTAAAATTCTTATTTGACACAGAAAAATGTGAAATGCTAGAGGATATCTGTGGTATGCATATACATGTACTATAAATCTGGTGTTCATCATTTTGTCATGAGTTTTTTGTCCCCACAGATCACTGGTTAGAAATGTAATATACTGAATAAATTATTTTCATAATATTTAAAAAAGGATTAACTCTTGTTAAACCACCAAAAAAAAATCTGCTGACATATTTTCCACAATCCCACTATGCTTATGACTGTGGTATCAGATACATAAATAAAACAACTTCACAATATGTGGTGCCAGTATGTGAACCATTATCTTTGTTTCTCAAAATACTTTATGTGAACATTTATCACTTGCAATTAGTTAACACGTTTTTGTATGATTTTTGTCTTTTCTTATTTTCATTGCAGATGTTTCAAAGCGTAGTGGATTGTTATCCAGTCTTCAAAACCTAGCTATGCAATCCGTATAACGTATATCCGTGGAAACTCATCTACAAACTGTTTGATTACAATTTGCCAACTCAGATGAACATATTTCAAGTTGAAGAGCACATTGTGTGTTAAATCTAGAAGAAAATACTGCCTCTTGAGCTCATAGAGCTATTAGAATAGCTTTATGAGGTGTTTTATTGACATACTTATAAAATATATATTCATTTATTTCATCATCATTGTTGTTAACTACATGTGTATTTATGATATTTATTATGTCATTTTCATGATTGATTAGATCCGATTTTCATTCATTTTACCTGAGTGGAAAATGAATGAAAATTTTTTTTCTCTTAAAGGCAGTGAGTGTAAGCCAAATAAAATTAATGTTTTGTTTCAGGCACGCATCAGGTTAAATGCTACAGCATTGATTTATTTAATTGCTATTTTAAAAAAGGGGAATAACTTGTTTTAAAAATCTTAAAGTTGAAGTATGAAAATTTAGTTATTCCTTTTGCAAATGTTGCATTATTTAAACCTGTCTGCCGCAATATATTTTGAATTTTTAGAAACTAAAGATTAATTTTTTCAGGCTTAATACATGTTGATTTTTTTTGCTGTCAGATATGTATCCGGGTTGTGAATTTGTCTTTTTTTACCCCAGTAGATTTAAATGCGTGTATCGTCAAATGATTTTACAGCCTACAGCCTTGTTAATCAATCTATATTTGTTACTTAAGATTTGTTGCAGATTCATAGCTTGTGTTTTAAGTTCAAAGAAGTGTCAATAGTTTTATTCTCTTACGCGTTATTAGTGGCAATATAATTGTATGTGTGAACTAAAGAGTGACTAATTCAATCTTCTGTATGAAGATATATTTCTATATTCTATGTTTAAAGGATATTGTACCTTGATTTTCTGTACTTCTCCATTTCTTGCTTGACAACCCAGTATTATTTGTTGTTCAGTGCATGCGTACTTTCAAGGATATGATTTCTCCTTACTGATTTCTTTGTATACTTAAAGAAAAACCAAAACATGTTTTCTCACATACAGTAAAACACTCTTATAATGAAGTCCCAGGGACGGGCAAATTTACTTCGTTATAAGCGTAATTCGTTATATCCGTCAAGTTTACAAAATGTAATAAAGTCACAGGGAATGAAATTCACTTCGCTGTAAGCGTCAATTTATTATAAGCATGTTCGCTATAACCATGTTTTACTGTATTTACAATTTTTTTTAAATTTTGACTATTAAAAACAAATTTGATTTCCTGTTGTGTCCATATGATATACATACTTATAAATAGTATTGAAATTGTACATGAAAACTTTTTTCTGAACTTTATAAGGAAGGTTATATTCAGTCATGTCGGTTTCAATTTTGTTTTACAGTAGAACTGATCGAGTTGGCTTTACTGAATGCATTGATTGCAAATAATCGATGATAAGCATGTTTTGTACTATATTTCTATTAGTAGAACGAGCTTGTTTTTTTTTGTTTTTTGTTACAAAGTAAAAGAGGTGCTCAATATACACGTATGTCTACTTATATTGTAAATACTGTACATACTGTATTTGTACATAAAGTTGTTTTTTATACTTTGTACATACCTATACTCTTTTTTCAAACATTTTTTTTCTACTCCATTTTAAACTTGTTAGCATTTAGTCATTTTTTTCATCGGCACAGTGTACATTACACAAACTGTGTTCCATAGATCTGGTCCTTATATATCAAGTCCTGATTGATACGCATTATCAAATGGCATTATGTTGTGAAGTCTATATTTCTTTGAACAGATTGTTCTCTGTTTTATGTACTGTAACCATGCTTCATGGAGAGAATACTTTTATTGACAGTTAGAACTTGGACACTGATATTTTTTTTTCTTGTTCATTAGGCAGTTAATGCATGCTTTAATATTTTTAAATGAAAAATTCCATCCATATTTTGTAATGTAAAAGAATCTTTTATTTTCATTATGTGATTTGTATTTAATTTAAAAAAAAAATCTTTTTAAGGTAGGTTGGTTCTTATGAAAAGAGAGGTAACTCCCCAAATATTATAAATTAATTTTTGATATGATATATTTCTGTCAAGTTTTATCCCACAAGGTAAAGTGAAAACGCATATATTTCAAATTTAATAAAGAAGTAGGAAGTCGTTTATATGTGTGTTAGCAGAGGGATGCTTTACATTTTGTCATTATGTTTTCCATTGTCAGCTTTTTTCTACCAGTTACACAAATTGAATTCTCATTTTATTATCGCTTGTGGATACCAAAGCATATAAATCCAACTGGCAAATGCCTGCAGTCCAGTGAGACTCTAATGAACGAAATATTTTTTTTTTTGGATTATTATTACATGTATTCATATATGTTTTTCTCAAAAAACTTCAGTGTTACAGAGAACTCTGCTGCTGGAAAGGTTTTTACTTCGTTTATACGTTGCGTAATGATTTGTGTTGAGATTTAAGCTCAGCTGCTGATTGAATAGTGGCTGTTGTCTGTTGTTTTGTCCCTCTGTGTTAGATCTGATATGTTTTTTAAGTTGATCTCAGGACTTCTATGTTATTTAGCATCTGAAATCCTCATATCACATGTCACATAGAAATTTATGTTTCTCTCATGAATCAATAAAACTCTAAACTCTGTGCACTTCTTATTGTTAATCTAATCTACTTCAGGACAAAGGGTTTAATATTTTTGTGAGCAAGGTTCAGCAGAGAAAAAAATCTATTGTGCAATAAAGTAAAACGTTATTGTCCGTTAGAGTACTCTCAGTACTTTGATAATTTTCCTTATTGACTACTAGCTTCTACGGGTTTTAGTGGCTGCTGTTTCAGCCTGGTATAATATCCAGAAAAATTATCCGGGGGGGGGGGGGGGGGGTCCGAGGGACATTATGCTTGCCAGGGGGGTCCGAGGCATATTTTCGGTAATTTTAAGAAATTTGTAATTTCCAGAGGGGGGGGGGTCCAGACCCCCTTCAACCCCCAACCCCCTCTCTAGAGCTTTCTTGATCCGCGCATGCAACTACTTGACAGTCTTTTGTATCAAAACATTTGCTATCATATGTGAATATTTAAAAAACAATGAGAACAAAACAAAAAATTAAAGTCAATTTATTGGTGACTAAAACACCACCACAAAAATTCATAGTCAGATGACTAAAACGCCGCAACGAAAATCTGTAGTCATGTGACTAAAACGCCACAACGAGAATCCAAATTCAGGTAACTAAAACACGAAAACAAAGTTCAATATAGCCAAGGTGACTACAACGCCACAAGTAAGATCCATAGACAGGTGACTAAAACGCCACATAATTTACTGAATGTCTTGGAACTTCAGCATCAAGAAATCTTTCGGATCTCCTCGGCCAAACTTATTCTTCAGTGACATTGTAAGTCTCTCAAGAAATCTGGGTCTTCGAAAGCAAAACGGACCAAGTCCAATCTTTGTCACGTGATTTTTGGATTTCGTTCTGTCTTCTGCATTTGAATCGCTGGTTTTAATTCTCTCTAGATGTCGCTGAAATCGTTTGATCTACAGGATAGACAAGAATTTATTGAATTAAAAGAAGTGAAGTTCAGCATTGCCAAAAGCAATTAGATAGAAATGAATAAATTAATTGATTGAAGGAAAATATCGTTTACAATTTTAACGTTACATTTTGAAGGAATGCTTTGTATATAAATACTTACGTTAAAAACTGTCTCCTCACTGTCATGGAGAATTCTCTCATATTTCTCAGCTGTCTTAACCATTTCTACCGGAGAGGGAAAAAACATGCATAAAAAATGGAACAAATTCTATTTGATAAAGTTTTTAATTTAAAAAAAAACCGATCAAAGCCAAACAAAAATAGAATGTATCATACCGCTATTGACCAGGGACAGGAGGTGCTGCCCCCACATTCTCTGGAGTGTGGTCAAGTCGGTCTCAGTTATCGTGTTTTTCTTCAGCGCCTCCATGAACAGATAGTCATACAGAACATGCTTCTTCTGTTGGTCTGAAATTAAAAAAAATATAATTTTGATTAGTCCAATCAATTGTAACAGGTTTATCCGTTGATGTAAAGAAGAAATCAACACTCCTGTTGGGTTCGATAAACGGGCTTTTATTGTCACCAGTTATATAAATAGATTGATTTGACCCTGTAATAACAATATAACAAATATAAATATACGGCATAAAACACATAAGCTTCAAGTAATTACGTATTGATGTACAATCAATATATTGAAGTAATTTAACTTTATAAAGGGATATACTTCATACAAGTAAACTACACTTTACATAATAAGTATCTCCTTTATATCAATTTACATGTATTTACTCTTGAGTCATAAAACCATATGATTGCCATAATTATGTAATGCATATAATACATTAAAATATTCTAGGCATAAACATACACATACCATTCTATGGGAATAGGCCCCATGTACAAGTTGAACCAAGTTCAATACGACTCAATTGCAAGGTATATGTGCATTCTGTAATTAATTATATAACTATTACACTATCATAAAAGTAGTTTAAATTAAAACACATATAGGGAGACTTCAGTTATTATAACTATTTACACTTTAACTTATTATTTCAAATGTCTCTCTCTCACTATCCATTCAATCAGAGAAAGTGCAAAAGAATTATAAATATGATTAAATACTGATTTGACATTTAGTAAATATATTAGAAATGATATTAATATTAGTAATTATAAATTAACTTACCAAGAAGAGATGTAATTTGTCAAAAACGTCTGTACACTTTTATTACAGTCTACTCTCTTCAAACTCTTGACAAAGATTGAACTAAAACCCAAAGAACTTTTGGAGGGAAATCGACCAACCAATAGACAAGCAAGAAACAAACTAAAACACCAATGAAATTAAAAGACACAACTTAACTTTGACCAAAATATAATTATTGCCCTAAAGGCAACTCTGGACCTTTCTACAAATTAAGTTGTCATGAATGAATGCACACTAATATATTTTAAGATGAATTGAATAATTATAGAATTCAATGTATATGCATTCAGAAAATATCAAAATGAAATGATATATATGTAATACACATGACGTAATTAAATCATAAAAATATGAGACTGCTACATTCTCCCCCTGGTGCAAGAATGGCGTCCGCGCCATTCACCAAACTTGAGAATGTAACATAACTGGAAAAAAAAAATAGCAGCATAAAATAAAGTTAAAACACTACTTACCTGTGACAATGGTTACGAGTGCTTTGGCAGAATCTTTGTCAATTTTATCAAACACTCCGGTAGTAGCAAGTTTTTGCAAATAATTGGCTCTCTGAAGCCATTCCGGAGGCTGAACTTGTTGCGACATTACGTAATCTTCTGTCCACTTTGGCCTTACTCTGTTTCGAGTTGACACTCTTTGTGTTGTCTTCGGGGGAGTGGAATCTTCTTCAGAATCTGTTTCCATCTCTTCAGTAGAAGGATCTCTCACAAACTCTGCTTCTGTTTCATCTACAGAATGATCTTTCTCAGACTCTGTCTCATCAACAGAAGAGACTTCTGGATGATCTTCTGGGTCTAGGATGTGAAGCATTTCCTGTTCTTCCTCGTCAACTACCGACTCTGAACCTTGGTCATCTTCATCAGTTTTATCACTGATGGACAATGGAGCGTCCTCCACATTCTGGTCTCTTTGAGTCTTGGTACCGGTACCTAATACAAAATACTCAGATTCATCATCATCATCTACATCATTTGATGATGGTGATATGGACTGGTTATCTGGACATGAATCCTTTCGCTTTTGCTTCACCCTAGTTCTTGGTGCTGGCACTGGTACTGGAGACTGAATCTTAGTTCCAATGGGGAAAAGTATATTTCGATGAAGAGTCTTGCATCTCCCTTCCCCATCTTCCCTACTTACCTTATAAACAGGGATATCAGTGATAGGTTGGCTAATGACTACATATGGGTGATCTTCCCATCGGTCAGCAATCTTGTGCTTTCCGTCATAAGCAACCACTTTCACTAATACCCTATCTCCAGTACTCAGTGTAACTCCCTTTGTCTTTGAGTCATATAAGGTCTTGTGTCTTGATTGACTAATCTTTGATGCTGTATTAGCAATGGTATATGCATAATTCAGTCGCTCCTTCAGGTTTTGTACATAACTAGACATACTCTTAGTCCTCTCACCATTGTTTAACCCAAATATCAAATCAACTGGTAAATTTGGTTCTCTACCAAACATCAGATAAAAAGGCGAGAATCCAGTTGTTTCATGTTTGGTGGCATTATATGCATGGATCAATGGTCCAATGTATGCTTTCCAGTTGGACTTCTGTTCAGGGGCAAGTGTACCCAACATGGAAATGAGAGTTCTATTGAACCTTTCGGTTATACCGTTGCCCATTGGGTGGTATGGTGTAGTTCTTGACTTGGTAATTCCTGTAAGTTGACATAATTCCTGAATAAGTTTACTAGAAAAATTTGTTCCTTGGTCAGAATGAATTTTTCTCGGAAGTCCATAAGGGATGATAAAATGATTTAATAATGCATCTGCTGTGGTCTTGGCAGTCTGGTTTTTAGTTGGAACAGCTACTGCAAATTTGGTAAAATGGTCTGTGATTACTAATATATTCTGAATTCCACCCTTCGCTGGTTCCAATGTTAGAAAGTCCATACATACAAGCTCGAGAGGCTGGGTAGTAGATATGTTGACCAATGAAGCACGTTGATTGTTGGGTGTCTTAAACTTCAAGCACCTGTCACACTGATCAACCCAGTTAGCAATGTCTTTTCGCATTCTTGGCCAATAGAATCTGTCCATCACCAATGCTGTAGTCCTCTCCCTACCAGGATGTCCCATCCTATCATGGAGATATTCCAATATTGTAGACACCACTTCTGATGATACGACAACTTGCTCATGTTCTCTGCCTTCAACATTGGTAACTCTGACTAACAGATCATCTACGACTCTCAGCTTGTTGAAGTTCCTATGAAATATCATGTCATAGTCTGTAGTAATAGTATCTCGTTTTGGTCTGCTTCCATTCCGAACATACTCTTTCCAGGTAGATATAATAGCATCGCGCTGCTGCACATCATGCAGATCAATGCGTTGGAATGCATCAGCATCTGTAGGTTGTATCTGGTCGCAGAATGCTGGTGTCACTGGTAATGACTCAATCAATGGATGGCCTTGCTGTAAGTTACAAATAGCCTTAACTGTATCACAATCAATAATCTCTGGTACTCTTGACAAACCATCAGCATCCGAGTTGGACTTACCTGGTTTGTAGGTGATTGTGAAATTGTATGCAGATAAAGCTGCAATCCAGCGATGACCAGTGGCGTCTAATTTAGCTGATGTAAGGACATATGTTAAGGGGTTATTGTCCGTAAATACTGAAAAAGTTTGTCCCAATAGATAATCTGAAAACTTTTCAGTAATGGCCCATTTCAGAGCGAGGAACTCTAACTTATGAGTCGGATAGTTCCGTTCGGACTTTGCCAATCCTCGGCTTGCGTAGGCTATGACCCTGTTATGCCCGTTCTGCTTCTGGTAAAGAACAGCACCTAAACCTGTACCACACGCATCTGTATGAAGCTCAAACGGCTTCGAGAAGTCAGGGTACCCAAGAATAGGCGGAGATGTCAGCTTGTCCTTCAAGACGTTAAATGCTCTCTCCTGATCTTGACCCCACTTCCAACTAGCATGCTGTTTGGTACTCTGGCTTCGGCTCTTCTTCCCAGTAGCCATGACATCAATGAGTGGACGGGCAATCTTAGAAAAATTCTCGATGAACTTTCTATAATAGCCTACGAAGCCTAGGAACGACCTAACCTCCTCTGGGTTCTTAGGTGTTGGCCATTTCCTTACTTTATCAACCTTGTCAGGGTCAGCTTGAACGCCTTCTTCTGACACAATGTGACCAATGTATTTTACTTTATTCATAAGAAATGAGCATTTCTTGGGTGAAAGTTTCAACCCATTAGATGGTAAGCTTTTTAATACTGTAAATTCCTTATTTTACGCGAGTTCTTAATTCTGCGATTCCGCTGTTTTGTATCAAATCGCGAGAATATAAAATCGCGATCACCATTTTTTGGTTATAATTTCCTATAGTTTAAAACTGTCTTTAAAATAAAAGCGAGATTTTAAAATCCGCGAGGGTTGACTCTCGCGATTTTACGCGGAAATTAATTCCTCGCGTTTAATTAGGAATCTACAGTATTTACATACCAGCAACATCTTTGTTCTTAGAGTAAGAGAATCCACCAGTTTCCCTGAAATTCTCTTCTCCGAAACATCAATAGCTGCAGGATGTGTTTTCTCTGTAAAACAAAATTTAAAAACTGAAGTCCAGAAACCCAAAAACCATAAAACACAGTTTATGAAAAATTTATATAATTCAAAAAATGAAGATCCTATATAATATATAACCAATTTACAAACAAACATTAAGAAGGGTATAAAAAGCAAACACACCACTGGCGTCATTGTACGTGTGTTTGTAGCGGACACGTATTCCATCAGGAGTGATCGCAATCGAGTCTCGAATCCAGCTTTTTCCATATTTGACAAATCAATCAAACTTTGCAAACAATTTTCCAACAAGAGCGTGTGTTTTTGGTGTTGTTTGACAACGATAATAGCTCGCAACGTTTGTGACGTCATTATATTGTGATGCGTTTCAAGACGACGCACGAATGAAGGTAAAAAGAAAACCAAGTAGGTCATTTTTTCCGACTTTGAAATGGTATGAAAATATTTTTGAATAGCTAGTATGTTATATATAGCAATCAAATATGTAATGATTTAACCTTCTTTTTCTTGTTCAACTATTGGCTAAAATTTGCAGGTTTTTCATCACAACAAAATCGAGTTAGTACGTTTAATTGGTATCTTCCTTGTTCTTTAAAAACAAGAGAAAGATCTATAGTAAATATTCAGTGGTCTATATATTGATTATATATTGTGTGCGGCGCGTCTTTTAACTATACAATAAACCACAATGAATCGCAATGAACCACAACGATACCACAATGAACCACAATTTATTAAGGTGATAAATGTTATTCAAAAGGTATAAAATTATTTTTAACCTTTTCCTATCTCCGCAATTAATGTGAAGATTTCCATTTCTGTTTTATGTTATTTGATCTTTTCTATTTGAATATATAGTTTCAGTTGAAAATGTATACTTATGTCCAAAATATATCTCAAAAATATCTGACGGCATGTTATGTTACAGAATTAATGCATTTTCTATTATGTACATGTGTATGTACATGTATGCTCAGGTACACACGTCATATTTCATTCAATTTTAGTACATGTAATGCTTAGATGGTGGTATATTTTAAATGTGTAAAGCATGAATGAAAAAAAAATCTATATATATGTACAAGGTAAATTTTGATAGTTAAATATTAAAATATATCATGTACATGTAAATATTATCATTTAGTTAAAGCTTAATACAATTAGCTAAATTTTCGTATTGTTTAATTTTTAAAGAAATCAGTCACTTCACATGACATTAAAAGATGTTTGATTAACTGGTTAAATAAGATAATTTTACAATTATTGTCATATTTGGATTAAATTTGTGTGCCTAAGATGTTCAGTACAAAGATACTAATAAACGCTCATTCTAATTTATCGGGGAGGGGGGGGGGGCAAACAGAAGGGATCAACTCTCAATATTACCAATGTCCATAGGTCCATAGAATCTTCATCAGAAAAGGGAATAAAAGCATTGTACGAAATTTTAAAAAAGGTCGACTAACGATATTTTGTACAGTGTCATCTAGATTAGTTTGATAACTAAAGATTGTTCCATCACTTTTTTTTATATGGCTGTGAACTCTTGGGGATTTTCAAATAACGCTATTATACTGTGAGTTCTACTGAAATTTGTAAATCTATACTACTATATTAAAATAATAGACTCGAATTTTTGGGCTTTAATACCGAGAAATCGGAAGAGTACTGTCTTTTGTTATATATATTTTAAACATGATTGGTACTTGAAGATTACCAATTTGTTTTTATTTTTTCTCAATCAAGCTTCACTAATTAATAATCAACGAAAATTCCTTTTAAAAATCCGGAAATCATCTGGATATTTTGGATTTTACAATCTTGCGCATGCGCATTACATTCATGCTAAATCATGGGAGGCTCTTTAGTTTATGTTTCCACAATATCACATTTGCATGGATAAACTCAGAAACGATAATACAAATATGTGTAAATCTCCATTGAAAATTTGCTATATATTCGTTCATCAAAAAAAATACGGGAGATAACTCTAACTCAGTGCATTTAATATGAAAAATCCCGAGAGTTCTGAATGTCAACATGGTGTGTAAATTTGAAGCGAGTAAAAACCTTTGGTGAAAAAGTGTTGAATTCTTCATTTATATGGATTAAATTTTTAGATGAAAGGTATTTACAGCCGCAAAATGGTTTTTTATGAATAATTTGACTGTTATTTTCAATGCAACTTTATTAATTTTCTTCAAAGTCGTTTCGGAGCGATTCTGCAATTTTTTGCTACATTACGGGTATATGTTTAACTGTGGCCATGTGGTGAAGGCCTGTACCGAGACACAGTTAGATTATTCTAACTAAGCAGAATGTAGTGAAATTAATAGCATTATTGTAGGTTTAAAGCTTAGTTTTGTAAATGTCGACAATACGGTGTTTTGATGTATCTACGAGGGTTGTTCGGAAATTATTGAGACATTTACTCTATTTTCCTTAGGGAAAAAGATAAACCCTTGAAATTTCACCAAAACGTATACCAGGATAGAGTTTATCAATGTGAAAAGTTTCTTGTCCATGGCATGATTAGATCATTCCTAGTAAACTGACCAACTTGCCTTCGCCCAGTGACCCGGCGCAACCGCAAACTTACCGCAACGTCATTTTAACGCTTCTCATTGATCCTATGTTTTAAACACCTAACAAACAAAGGTAAATTAGAATTAATTCTTCATTTCTCATCTTTTGTTTACATTTTAAGATGTCAACATTCACATTTTCCTCCATTCTTCATTTTGGTGAGAAAAAAAATCGGGTTATTTCTAACCGAAAGTCAAATTACTGTGAAATATCTCCTCTAGTCATTCTGTGTACATATTTTAGAACGGTTGACATCAATTAGTGTGTAAAAAGTACTTGATATTAAGTCTCTTTGTCTGAATTCTAGCAAAACAATTAGTGAAAAAAGACGATAAACTGAAGCTCTTTATCCCTTGCCATCGTATTTTTTTTTTTTGTTAAAGCAATTGGGTGGTGTGAAAAGGTCTTTTTCCGAAATTTTCACTAATTTAATGTATATTCGCTGCGCCGCATTGACGTCAAAGTTCAATATACCGTCCTTGACAGATTTCTATTGCTTGGTAAATATATCTGTACCACATCCGTATTTCAACTTGAAGAATAGTGAAACTTGATCAAAAGTTAGTCACAATAAATAGCAAAATGAACATATTTTATCTTATTTCTTTATTATAAACTGTAAGTTTGCGGACACTTAGATAGACGATGGTTTAGTGTTCTTATTCTCCGAGTTTATGCTTGCGCCGGGTACCCCGACCACCGATTTGTTTATCTACCGTTGTAAACAAACTACTTAACATTTTTTAAATATTACTTTGTTTAATTATTCGTTAAGGTTTCTTTAATGTTCATGCCAATTTTCACCCTAATTCGTCACTTTGAAAGGGAAATATCCGTGTTGTCTCAATAATTTCCGAACAACCCTCGTATTTCGTAAATGTCCGATATCATATGCAATGTCAACCCGTGCACGCACGGGTTAGAAAGAATAATCTTACCGTGACCAGGCTACGCTCTGGTCACAGTTAGAATTCGTCCCATATACTTGTAATGTAGCAGCCGCGAAGCGGATCTGCTTCGCGTCGATTTTAAGTCTGTTGAAAATAATCTGCAGGGGAAAAACATATTTTTATACATTACAAACCTTTTTGAACATGCTTATGTAGTTAAGTCCAAAAAATATCCATTTAATGGGTCGTACAAAGGCATTTTGTTAATATACACGTTTGAATTTGCCTGCCATTTTGTCGGAAATCGCACTCGGAACGTCTCGGATTTTATCGTTAACATGGCGACTGTAAACAGCGAATTTTCAAACGTGATGTTAAAAGTGGCAGTGATTTCGTTCCAAAAACAGTTAATGTGGTAAAATGGGATTATAAAAGAGCAACATATTGTAGGTATTTGAGACCAATCATATGAAATATAAGGCGAGATACAGCGCGATATAATTTTTTTATTTGCTACGAAGCGAGTATATGGGACGAATTCTATCGTTAAACCGGGTCCGTAGGACATCTGTCATTTTAAGGATAGAACATTCTATCTAGCACGGGTCAAAGTCTAGTCTATACTTATAAATTAAGGCATTTTGCGAATAAACTACAAAATGCTTGAACAACAGTACTTGCTTACACCTTTAGTATTTCAACACATGCGTGATGATGTCCGTAAGGTATAATTGAATTTTAACTGATAAGTTATTATTGTTAAATTAATCAAAAACCTACTTTCATTTTCGATAAACAAGCCCGAAATAGCAAAAATGAGAGTAAGGTGGTGGACACGCTTTGGAGGATCCAAGTCAGGGATAGTTTGCATCAAAATATATACTTGCAATGAAATAGTATTGAATGATTACGTAAAGAGTGAATATATTTACTGTGAGCCATTTTAGAGAATACAGTGAAGTTAAGATTTGACAAATGTTGGAAAAATAAAATGAGTCAATTCGTTTCTTTAGTGGGCGATTTTAGTTTTGATACACATTCGCTTGAGAAGTAACCAAGAACGCGGATTGACTAATTAACGAAAAGTGTAGGACGAGTTCATCATGCATCGCTGGCAGATACCTTGGATCGGACTTCTATTAGTACAAAAAGTTAATTAAAAAAATGGAACAATTAATGCGATTTTAGTATTAATGGAAAGAACTTTCCAGAACGGGGTGCCCAGAAACGGGTTGACTAATTGACATCATGGCGGAAATTGTAAGGCGAGTTAACCATCGGCCAGATACTTTGAATCTGACAACTTTGGTTTAAAATATGCATGCAAATGGATAATAATGCATAACTTAACGTGTTTTAATTTCCTACTTTTTTATACCACGACAGATTGGTTGTAAACCTTAGACATTAATTTGTAAACATGAATGAACAGATGATTGTATTCTACGTCTATAAGTTTAATGGGGATCCCACCCATCCAGATTGTTTATCAAAACAGTCTTTTTTCTGAAATTATTATTTGGGAGAGTAATACAAATTATATTGAAAATTGACCAAAAGAACAAAATTTAGAGAGAAATAGACTAAATACCCATTCACTGATTTGAAATATATACAATAAAAAAGTTTATTTTTTCAGTCAGGTGCAACAAACAGGATTAAGGCCACGTACATGTTTATATTATCCATTTTAGTATAGATTTTTAATCACTGCCCGCTCCTCTATATATTCAACAATGCAGTTTGTTTTTTATTTCAATTTTAAAGAACAAGATAAGGAAAAAATCGGACAAAGTATATACAAAAATGAAAAAAAATATGGTTCAACACATTAAGCATTACCGGTATATGATAATAATGTGTAATGTGTTACAATGTAATTCCCGCGCTTGCGCGGGGTCTCATCTAGTTTCATCTAAAACAATCCACACTTCCGGCACGTAGCATCGGGGAGGGGGGTATTGGGGGCCTGCCCCCGCCTTTCACCTCCACTTTTTTCTCGCAGTAAACATTTTTCTTAAAAGCGCCGGCGAGCGAAGCGAGCTCTAAGAACCAGTGCGCGCGGGAAAAAGAACGAGCTAAGCATACAGATTCAATGTAATAGGCGGGCGAACAATAGATTAGTTGCCTTTACAAATGTTTTTATTCATAATTACACCTTGTGATTGCTTCCTAAATATTGATAAAATGTAATTAGGTAAAAATTCCTTCACATTTATTACGACATCCCCCTCTGTATTGTTGTCAGTACACACACCAACATTAATAAAGCCTCGCAATATGTATTAGGGTTATCCCAAACTAAAGAGGGGAAGGGATTTACGATACACCTTGTTGTAAATTAATTGGGGATCTCTCTCTCTCTCTCTCTCTCTCTCTCTCTGTGTGTGTGTGTGTGTGTGTGTGTGTGTGTGTGTGTGTGTGTTAAACTGGTTACTACTGTACTTTGTAAATAACGACAGCATACTTCCTCTAATTACAGTTTATATACACACATACAGACGCACATTGCTGACATTTGAAACCTTTTTTTTTTCATTACAGTATTTAGATGGATAGTACAGTCATTAATGTGAGGTATTCCTATAACTTGAATGAGGATTGTGTTGTCCTTATATTATAGATGCTAATTTAAAAATTACTCGTAATCTCTACATGTATATAAGGAAACACTCAATAGTGTGTTAGATAATCAGATAACTATAGTGAATTTTGTCATCCACTGCGTTCTTTGTCACCATCACACCCATTCCCTTCCCCCATTCCCCTCAGAATTCACATAGCACCATAAGTAGTATAGGGAGTAGCATTTCGTGCTGATCCTGAATGATCCTGATTACCTGAGCTATTTAAAGATCCTGACCATACAGCTGATTTAAAGGCTAGCGTGAGAATAGGATTATCTCAATCTGAAATGATCAGGATCCTGGCCTCGCCGTCACTAAAATTTTCAAATCACTCAACTCTGTCCTCAAATCAAATTCTTATATGAAAAGTGCATAAATTTGAGGTCAAAACTTAGACTCAATTCAATTCAATTAATCTCTCAAAAACATGTAAATGGTACAAGAGGTACATTATAAATTAAATATAAAACATATATACATATATACAAAGAAGAACACTGTAGAGCAGAGCTGGCTCATTTTGCATATGGAGAACAGGTCTCATAAATTTTTGTAATGAAAACACATATAGTTTTTTTTTTAAATAAAGAATTGGTATTCGTCAATAGATTACTGAACGTGATAATATTTGGTTGGACATAGTATTTTCTTAATAAAAAAATCTTTTTTTAATTGAAGCTAATGCATTGCATTCTAGCAGATAATGAAATTCGTCCCCAATTTGGATTATTATTACACAGATTGCAGATTCACGCATATCCGATTCCGACATTATAACTCTCAGCTATTCGGACCTTTAACACGTCGAAGCCACTCAGGATCCTGATCAGTATGCTTCAAATTCAATTGTTCATTTAGGACCTCTATTGCTCCAGGATCCTGATCCTTTCAGATTAAGATAATCCTAATCTTAGGCAAGCCTTTAAATCATCTGTATGGTCAGGATCTTTAAATGGCTCAGGATCTCAGGATCATTCAGGATCAGCACGAAATCTACTCCATATACTACTATATATCGTTAAAAACACGGCTTGAGAGAGGGTTAATTGCTTTTCGGTGAACCTGTTGGTCAAGCATAGGATGAACTTCAGATAGTTTGCCCCTTTGTCAACTATAGCTCCCATCCAATACACTTACCCCCCCCCCCCCCCATCCCAAACAACGTCGCCTCCTCGATCTAAATTCTCAAAATACATGAATCAAGTATCGGATGGTTATGACAATTGGTCACAATCTAAATGTACCTATTTATCGATAATAATCAAATTTTGATTCTAAAAATATATCTGTTCGATTAACCTATAAATATCAAGATTTAAAGTTACATTTTCAAAGATACGAATCTGTATTCACGGATTTCATTTATAAACGGGTTGATGGAATAATATTTACAGAGAGGTGCTGGACTAGTGCAAATTTTTTGTGTGAAGAATAACACCATATCATTGATTTTTTTCAAAGAAACATATGTTTTTATTCAAAACCTCTATCATTCATTTAAACGAACTGATCATATGTACCGGCAGCGAAGATCTATTCTTGATATACATGTACCTAAGCAAAAAATGATTAGAAACGGGGTGATATTTTATCTGTATTCGGATTTTTGTTGGTTTACCGGTACCCCTATTTTAAATGTAGTTTAGGAATTATATTATTCGCGGCATTGCCATGCTATAATATTTGCGGAATAGTTATAAAAATATTTGCGGGACAGCACCACAATGTCATTTGCTCGAAAACGTTATAATTTTATGTGGATATATGTTTAAGTGGTGCGCTAGTCAATGTAGAAATGGTAAAACGTTTTAATTTAAAGGGGCATGGTCACGAATTTTGTCAAATTCTATTTTTCTGTTTTTATTATTTACAATGCTTTAGGAATGCATTTCTAAGGACCAAATGAAATTGGAGAGTCGGTAGTGAAGTTATAAGCAAGATACAGGGCTCACAATTCTTTGTATTGTAAACAAGGCTCGTGCCCTGTTTTTGCTTACATTAGTTTAATATACCGGTAAAAGATCTTTTTCAAGCTGATTTTCCCATCTTCTTATTCATCTTAATCATAAATAAACAGATCCTAACGTTTACCACATTCATTTTCAGTCTAAAACTGGAGTTTTTGCTTCAACGTTCAAAATGTAAACAAAAAGCTTTGTTTACATAGCAAAGAATTGTTAGCTCTGTAACTCGCTTATAACTCAACGAATGATGCTGAAATTTTGGTTGCCTATTAACAATGCCTTACTGAAGCATTGTAAACATTAAAATCGGGGAAACAATTTTTGACCTAAATCGTGACCATGCCCCTTTAAGAACGTACGTCTGCTTTTCCTGAGCCATTAACAAAAAACGCACGTGCGCTTACCTATAAATGAGAATTCTGTACCTGTCGATATAATTTCGGTAACTAACAATTAGAAAATCAGTTCAATAATCAGACGATCATATAAAAACGATAGTACATGTTAGTTTGGTTTGAACATATTTTATTGTATATTTTTATACAATGGGATTGGGCACAAGTTTAATAACTTATTAAGCCCTCTACCTATACAAAGTTTTTAACAAACATGTTATAAAGCATAGTAAAAGGTCAGATATTTAAAACATCCAATATATATCACATACATTACTAAAGTTTCTTATGGCACTATAAAATAGATATAAATATATAAAGTGTAGTACATTACGAAAAACGTTCAGATTTTTTATGAAAAGGTGAACCATAGAGAACAAAGTTTCATTAACACTATCACTAACTGTAACATCGCCCCAGAGCAACACATGTGTGTTGACTATATTCAAATTTCGGATCTTAAAAACATTATTTAAAAGCTCATCTCTGGCGCGTGCATACTTAGTACAAGAGAAAAAATAATGATAAGAGTCTTCAACTTTTCCACATGTACATGAAGGGCTATCAATGATATTATATCAAAATAAGTCACAATTTAGTATGCAATTATGACGTAGTTTAATTAGTATGGATTATATTGTAGAACCTATCTCCAAAAGAGAAGTATGATGGCGGAGATTTATTTATATTTAAAATATCTTTATCTGAAGGATTAAATTGATGAAGGTTGATAGTGAATTAACCTCCCTGATATGCAGAGGTAGGAGTTCCATTCCCCAATGACTGTTGGAATTAAAGAAGATTTGTACACTTGCAATCGACATTTTGGTAAGGAATAGTTCTGAGAATTTCTCATCGTATAATCAGACAAATTACACCGCTTATCTGGAAAACATTCCTTAATGTAAGAAGGAATTATATTTTTATCTACCTTGAACATTGTTTTTAGTCTAGCTATTTTACGTCTTTTACTTAAAGAATTCCAACCTGTTTCTAAGTAGAGCGAGTCTCTGGAAGCAAATATTGATAAACCATGCAGTAACAATTCTAGCAGCAGTTAGTTGTACTTGTTCAAGCTTTTCTGTGTCTGCAAGAGAACATCCTCCCCAAACTTCGGAAGCATATTCCAAATGTGGCCTAATGAAGGATGGGTACATGAGCGATAAAGATTTACGATTTAATTTATATTTTAGTTTTTTCATTAGATTTAATTATTTGTGTGCCTTTGCTATCATATTATCAATATATGCTGTCCATCTGAGATTTTCGGAAAAGGTTAATCCTAAGTGTTTATGGCTAGACACAAACTCTATGTTGCAATTTTGAAAATTTAGAGATGGATATTTAAAAAAAAAAATTGTGTTAAAATACATAGCTTTTGTTTTTGTCGGATTAAATTTAAGGAGCCACTTTTTAGACCAATTATCTAACTCTAAAAGATCCTTATTTATGTTATTTTCTATAATTTTTAAATTTTCTGAAGAATCTTGTAAACTATTATCATCAGCAAATAGTCATATTATTAGCTACATCATTCACATATATCAAAAACAAAAGAGGTCCTGATACAGATCCCTGAGGGACCCCTGCATATAATGTATTAACAGACGAATATGAATCACGGTACACAACTCTCTGTGTCCTATTCACTAAGTAGCTTTGAAACCATCTCAACAAATTACCCTTGATTCCATAAGTTTGAAGCTTAAATAACAATCCCTTGTGCCATACTCGATCGAAGGCCTTAGACAGGTCACAAAAAACTACACAAGTTGTTTTGCCTTCATCAATGGCTTTTAAAATACAATCATAAGTTTCAATAAGTTGATATACTATAGGATTGACTGTATATTTTTTTTTTGTTCATCGAGAAATGAATCTAAAAACCGCATCGCAAACTTTATGAAAGCCGAAGGCTTTCATAAAAAAGTTTGCGATGCGGTTTTTAGATTCATTTCTCGATGAGCAAAAAAAAATATACTGTCAATGCTTATAATTCAATTTTAAACACAAATAATGTTTAAGCTAAACTAATTGTAAATAACAAGAATCAACAAGAAACAAATAAGTCCATGTTATTAACACGCGGAGTGATTTTATTTAGGACATGTTGATTTGAACAGGTTGATTACTTTAGCTCCGGATGTACATTAACATTGATCGAAGTGTTGTAAAAAACAGAATTGTTGATAAATGATTTGAATGATAATTTTGTATTTTGTTCTTTGAACATTGATTGCTGAAGCAGGTATGTGCTCTGGTCGTCTGGAACACCGCTGGGCCCTGCACCGCCATTGCTCGCTAACGCCAGATTGGAAAATGTTTTACCGATTGCGATTTTTTGGTTACCTGTGCATTTTCTGGCATAACTCTGATAGTAATTCTTTTCTATGCCCGCTCATGAACATGATATGACGGAGTTCTACCCTGCCTCGCAAAGTGTCTCTGAGGCAGTATGCCGTGTACTATTGTTTACCTTTTGCATTCCGAGATATGTCGCACATACATTTTGAAAATGGGTATTTTTTCACTGGTTTTTCTAAATAGCAGATATCCTCGTTGATATTATTAATCGCTTCTTTTGTGCAGTGATTAAACAAAGCAATTTTTAGCAGACGTTTATGTATATTTCATCTATTGCGCATTTGCCAAAAAAAAAATTAGAGTTATCCTTCTTTGAGGTGTTATCATTCTTGACATTATCTAGATTATATTTGCCTTTAATTAGAAGATTTAAGAAAATAGATTAAACAAATTTACTCAATATATAAAATTATAAAATAATCATTATAAATAATTTGTTAAAATGTCAATTTTTTCAATTTTTGACAAAAAAAAATTAAAATTTACTAAGGCTTATGCAAATTGATACACTACTTATTCATCTGTTTTGTTTTTGTACGGTATATATATTACTCGATAACGCTTTATATTTGATGCGAAGTATTTCGGTTAGTGGTGCCCGTGTGTGGTAAGAAGTTCTAGTATCGAACATTCATCAGAAAATGAATGTAAAAATGGTCTACAGTGAAAGATGGGGGAAAAACAATGAAAGGAAGGTAAATTGAATTATTATATTATTAAATCTAATTACAGTATTGATAATGATTAGTTAAGTATATTTTGGCAATACATGTAGTTCTATATTAAACAACCCAGGTAGAACACCTATGTTTACCTGGCTTAATTAATGCCCTAAGGATATATGGTCCTTATATGGTAGGTTTAAAGGTGTGTTTTTATGAAGGAAATCTATTGGTTTTTAAGTTTGTATAGTTTGGTTTTATTGGTTGGTAGTTTTCCCTCCAAGAGTTCTTTGTACTGTTTTAAGCATTCTTCACATTGAAGTTTAAGAGACAAGACTCATATAGACATTTTGTAGTTGACATTATTTCATCTCATATAGGTAAGCTAACATTATTTATTTCTAACCATAACAGAAGTGCTAATATTTTATTAATAGTACATCTATTGTAATTTAGCAAATTTAATATATCCTTTTGCACTTTATTAGTAAGAGCGATTGTTGAGTGAAAGAATATTTATTAAAGTATATTGAGCTTTGAGAATTAGAAGTAATACTAGTGAAAACCTTTTAAAATATGTATAATGATGTATTTCATGTCATTCAGGTCCTTTTGGGTCTTTAGTTATTTGGGTTAAAAAAATAAAGATGGCGGCCCCCACATTATCACAGTCGGCAATACAAGGCTCTTTAAAAAACCAAATGCGAGCCAAACAACAGCAACAAAAGAAGAAAAAGAAAATGGTGTTATGTACTCCATATGTTACTCACAGGTAAATTGTGGGAGTTTTCATCGTTATTTTCTTAAATATTGTAAAAAAAAACGGTGAATGAAAATGACTTTCCACATGTTCCACGGGCAGTGCACAGAAGCTTGTGTAGATTAAAAAAACATCGTTAAAAAAGTGGATACCTCGGAGAAAAATTCTCCAAGGTGCCCACTTTTTTAACGATGCTTTTTTTCTACACAAGCCCCTGTGGGCAATGAGAGTTAATTTTAAATATAAACTGTGAAATATATTATATCACAGGCACCTGAATTTTTATCAATTAGTCGCTCAATAAGGTAAATAAAAAAAAATTCTACCTCCTCTATATATAAATACACAAGGTGTGCAACGCCATTTTGACCCCCTCGTCGATTCGGGCTTCAATTTACCACATAAATCGGATATGCCTGCCGGTTTGCGTGTAGCATTGAGTTCAAATATGATATTTCTCACTATACATTTCCTTCTAAAGTTTAAATCCAACGCATTGATAATGCTATCAACTAAAATTCATGCAAACTTTGAATTTTGTCCCTAGTTGAGATAGCCATTGGCTGACGTCACGGAATTTTAACTCCGCACTGAATGCTCTAATACATAAACTTTTTAAAACAATAATTCTGAATTTATTTCAACAACAAACTGAGATAAGAAAAACTAAAGAATCCCAAACACTATGTTGTTTGTTATCCCTCATTTTACATAACATATGTTTTAATATCAATATCATTGTCTATGGAGGCTGCCATTACTGCACCAGTGACGTTTAAAGTATGGCATCTTCCATTATTTCGCTGATTTATAAATAGGCTGGCTGATCACGTGACAAAAAAAATCCCGACTTTTGATAGCACGATATGCCAAGGGTTAGTGGGGAGCGGTGCGGATCAGAAACCCTTGGCTAGCGAAGATGTGCTACACGCAAACCGGCAGGCATATCCGATTTATGTGGTAAATTGAAGCCTGAATCAACGAGGGGGTCAAAATGGCGTTGCACACCTTGTGTATTTATATATAGAGGAGGTAGACTTTTTTTATATTTACCTTATTGAGCGACTGATTGATAAAAATTCAGGTGCATGTGATTATATGTTCATGCACATACATTACATTAACTTTTATTTTATAGTGCCTGTGACAAAGGAAAAAGAGAATATGTCATTGGTGGGAACTTTATTATGGGTGATTGAACATGTTGAAACATCTTGTGATTATGCATGTGACCGACTTGGATGCTGAATCTGAGCCAAAAGTTTCAGATGCTGAGGATGTTAAATTTTTGAAGCAGGTTATATATATCAAAGTAATATGTCAAAAACTTTTCTATTTTGCAAAATCTAGGGCAGGTTAAAATTTGTAGTACAGTTAAAGGGGTGAGATTCTCGTGTGTGGTTATTTACATATACTTGCATGGTTCATGTAAGTAAAGATGTGTGGTAGAGTCAGCTATATGGCATTCCTACTAGCTCTGGCTAGTGGGTTAACCCTTTAGCTCGATCGGTAGAGTGCTGGACTGGCATGTCGGGGGATCCGGGTTCAAACCCCAGCAGAGGCAAAAAATGTCCTGTAACATAGAAGACACTTCAGTAAAAGGGTGTATGATCATCTGATTTGATTCTTCTGGGGAAGTTTAATTAAAGTTTATGGAGCAGTTCAAAGCAGGTTTGACTGTCGTATTTGATGTAAAGTGTCCAACCCAGAAGGCTGGCTTCAGATACAGAGCCTGATCAAGATTATCAAGGATTAGAAAAAAACCAAGAAAATAAAATGCCCAAACCTTATGATATATCTTTGAATAACATGAAATAGCATAGGGCTAACTTTGATGCAAACCTTGGATCTTGATTTTTCCAAGGCTATATGTTTTGATCATTTAAGAAGTGTATTGTATACTTATGATGCCATATATTATTACATGTTAGATGTTTGCTTAAATTTTTTCAGAGTTAGTTTACCAGAAGAAACACAAGAGAAGATTTTACAGAAACTGGTTGAGTAAGTGATACACATGTATTTCTCCTGATTAACAAACAACCCCTGTTCTGCTTTTAATATTTACATATAAAACATATATGTACATGTATGTATGTATGTACAGTATCATACCATCCTTTATCTTAAAACTACGAATTAATTCCCCTGTGGTTTCTGTTCAACGAATTATGATACATCTCCTGGCTGTGTTTGAGCATTCATTTGATATTGATGTAATCGGTTATTACTGTAGTCAAATTTCTTTTATCTTCACTTTTATTCTCAGAGCAATAAAACCTTATGGCATAGCGGAAGAAAGAGTGGAAAGACGGACACAAAAAACCCTTAACCAGCAAAGACTCCAAAAGGAAAGAAAGCTGAAACAAATTGACCAAACGACAGATCAAACAACCAACAGTGAAAAGAATATATCTGGTCACAGGGGTAGGGGGCAAAGCTCAGAAGAAACAGAAAAGAGAGAGAGAGGACCGGAAAGTGAGGCTGATGTCCGCAAATCGTCCCAGGGAACAAAGTCTTCATCTGAGGGGCAGGGAGATGTCCGTAATAAAATGAGCATAGCAAGGTAATGATGTATAAAGAGGGTCATTTTTCATTATTTTATGAAAAATCTGATCCATTTATATGTAAACATGCATAAAACTCAGTGCTGTATATATTGTAAAAGATGTTCATCTGTGATTTCATCAGTATTTGTTGAATACAATTTTTCATGGATTTTGTCGAGTTGATCCTCAAATCAGAATGTTCATTGAAATGCAATACCGGTAACTGATAACATATGTTATTGTATTAATAGGATCTTTTGACATTTTCTTTGAAATCTGTGATTTTAGCTTAAGGTGGAATAACACACCTGGGAAAAAGTCACTCAAATTAACAGTAAATTATTTGATTATGAAAGATATAATGATAAATAAACTGTACATATGTCAAATACCGGTTTAAAGTGAAAAATTTGCTGTTCGGGGATAAAAAATAAATATCTAAAATATTCAGTTTGGTAAGTAACAACAAAACCCCTGCGGGATTTGAACTCGGGATGTACGGATCACAAGCCCAACACTTTATCCACTCGGCTATGGAGTATGGTACATGTTGTTGTCGATAAAATTCTTTTAATAAAATGAAATGTTGTTTCGATTAGAGGTCAGCCATTTTGTGATGATGTGTTATTCCACCTTAATCCACGGAAAATTGATGCCCTTGAATATTAATAAAATCATGGTATACTGTAAGTTCTGTATATTGTACTGTCAGTGACATATAAATTGGGGAATGTTTACTGATAGCTTTTTGACATTGCGTCAAACACTGGGATAAGCCTATTTACAATGCATATCACTTTTTTCAGGTTGATTTCTTATAGACTAGAGGAGATTTATCTGTTAAGAGCTTATAGAATTTGAATTGTCAAAATTGATATTTTCTATGAATTTAATGCAACTTAACAAATGAATATACATATCAAAACATGAAAGCAATTTGCCATTTTAGATTTTTTATTTCAAAATAAAATGCAATTAAATATTTGACTTTTCTAAACTACTTGTACCATAATTTTAGGAGAAAAATCTGTTTTGGAATTAATGAAGTAATCAAAGGGTTGGAGAAAGATCAAATGCGATTGGTTTTGGCCTGCCAGTCCTGTAAGCCAGAGATGCTAACACAGCATCTGATTGGTTTAGCTGCCACAAGGAATTGTCCTGCCACAATTGTTTCCAATTTAAGCACAACTCTCTGTCCCATTCTACAGATTTCATCTCTTATGGCCTTAGGAATAAAGGTAAGATATATATGCCCCAGAAATTCTCAAACTATAGTAATCATTTAAAAACTAGTTTGAAATTTTAAAACTACCGGGTACATGTACAGTAAATTTAAGTATAACTACATTAAAAAAAAGGGGTCCTCGACACCCTGTGACTTTTACTTTTTATGAGAGTACTCACAACATTGTGGTTTCAACCGTCTGTGAAACTGTTTAAATCGCCAAATCTTTGTGTCTGTGTCACTAATGCAATGATTGTTGATTCTGTCTTCTGACTCACAGGTCTCAAGTTCGAATACACTAGGGACTCTTTATTTATGAATAACAATACATTTGTTAATGTTGTTCCCCCCCCCCCCCAAAAATGATTCATGTTTTGCTTGTCATTTTCAAGTCGAATGCATGCTTCTAGCATATCATATCTGTAAGGAGTAAAAATGCAAAACTTTCCCCAAAGGCGTGAAACACTTAAAATCTCATTGAATTTGTTCTGTCTGCTTTAGAAATCAGAGACAGAAGAGACCAGCACATTGGATGAAGCTGTGGAATTTGTGTCAGGTCTTATCCCAGAGCAGACTTTGCCTTGGATAGAGAAACTATCCGGTGGAGAAGGACCAATCACAGACCTTGATACAAAGAGTGAGAAGGAAGAAGATGTCTCATTAGCTGAATCAGCCTCAACTATGGTATCCAAGGATACAGAATCACTAAATACCCAAAAGACTGCACCAGATACAGATTATTCTAAGTTTTATGTGTATAAGAATGCTGCCTCTAATTTGAAAAGTTTTGGAGCAGATTTCATACCATTTTCAAATGAAAGTGCAACCAAAGTGGTGAAAATGATTCCAGATTTTGGGCATAAAAGGAAACATGAAGCTGAGGTCAAAGATCTAGCTAAATTCAGGAAATATCAATCCACTGGGTATATGCCAGTGTTTGGGAATGAACAAAAAGTCAAAAAGTCCAAAAAAAGAAAACGAAATAAAAATAAATAAATATGCCTGTAATAATGTTATTTTGATTCTGTTTAATAGAGACGCTCTTGTTGCAGCTACTTATTGTTATGAAAAAAAAATGTATAACTTCAGGTGCTTGCACTGGCGGATTTAAGGGGGGGCGTGGAGGGCGCACGCCCCCCCTAAAATTTTCAAATACCACTATTTTGAGCCTGGTTTTACCTTCAAAATACACGAAAACCCAGGAGCTTCCATGGGCTTCGCCCCCTGGGCCCCCACCAGGGCTTTGCCCTGGACCCACGGGGGGCCTCAAGGCGGCCCCCAGACCCCCTGCCTCAATAATTTTATCCACGCCCCCCCCCTAACTACAAATCCTGTATCCGCCCCTGGCTTGTGTATTATAGTTAAGAGATTTCAATATTTTGCTATATCTTTTAATTATGTAAAGCCCTTTTTATCAAGGAAATTGACATACATCTAGTCTATAAATTGCCGTGACGATCCATCCCTCTTTAGTCGTCATTTCCGGTATCAGTTATAACGTGTTCCCTCGGACAATCACGCGATGGAGCACATGGCTCAGTGGTTATGGGCGTTAGGCCAGTAACCAAAAGGTCCCTGGTTCAAATTCCGCTGTGGTCACTTGATGTTGTGTGTTGTGCACTTAGACAAGGCACTTTATTTAAATTGTCTCATTCCACCCAGCTGAAATTGGGTACCGGCTTATGCTGGGGGTTAACCTGCGATGGACTAGTGTCCCATCCAGGGGGAGTCAATGACTCTCATCCGCTTAGCACCACGGAAACCGGGGATAAGCACCAGGCCTATGAGCCTTCATGGCAAACAAAAGTTTAATTCCTTTTTATAATGGAAAGGACTTGTATAATATATGTATCCCAACAATTAAACGTTTTAGGAAAATAATAGGAGTCTGTGAACTTGCGGCGAAAGTTGCACGTACATGTATCATTAAGTAAACAGTTTGTTGTTAAAGCACCTGACTTAAAATAAAATTTAAAAACTGGGCTCTAAGGTGGAAAGTTCGATTCCTCCAATACTTGAGGCTTTTTTTCTTCTTCAGGGATATATTAAATAATCAAATCAAACCGACTTCAGTTAGAAAATGTGCTTTTTAGCTCACCTGAGCTGAAAGCTCAAGTGGGTGGGGCCACAATGGGGGATGGATTTTTACATAGGAATGTATAGAGAAAATCTTTAAAAATCTTCTCAAAAACTATTTGGCCAGAAAAGCTGTAACTTGTATGGAAGCATCCTCAGGTAGTGTAGATTCAAGTTTGATAAAATCATGGTCCCCAGGGGTAGGGTGGGGCCACAATGGAGAATGAATTTTTACATAGGAATATATAGAGAAAATTTTTTAAAAATTTTCTTCTCAAAAACTATTAGACCAGGTAAGCTCAAATTGTAGTGGAAGTATCCTCTGATAGTATTGATTCAAGTTTGTTTAATTCATGGTCCCCGGGGGGAAGGGTGTGGCCACAATGGGGAATTAATTTTTGCATAGGAATATATAGAGAAAATCTTTAGAAATCTTCTTTTCAAAAACTATTAGGCCAGAAAAGCTCAAATTGGAGTGGACGCATTCTCAAATAGTGTAGACTCAAGTTTGTTTAAATCATGGTCCCCGGGGGAAGGGTGGGGCCACAATGGGGGATGAGTTTTTACATAAAAATATTTAGAGAAAATCTTTAAAACTCTTCTTCTCCAAAACTATTAGACTAGAAAAGCTCAAATTGTAGTGGAAGTATCCTCTGATAGTGTTGATTCAAGTTTGTATAAATCATGGTCCCCAGGGGTAGGGCGGGGCCACAATGGGGGATGAATTTTTTCATAGGAATATAAAGAGAAAATCTTTAAAAATATTCTGGGAAAGTTTTCAGTCCAAAAAGTAGTAACTTGAGTGAAAGCACGGGTTGTGCGGATTAAAGTTTGATCAAACCATGATTCCCTTGAGAAAAGTGTGCCCACAAAGTGGGGGGGGGGGGGTATATAAAATTAGAGAAAAATCGTCTTACAGGTATAACAATCACATTCTGCATTTTAATCTCTATGATTGGTTTATCTTCGTTTACTTTGTAAAATGTAACTCATTGTGTAACGTCACTGATACTTTAGATTCGCCAATTTTATGGCGGATACGTATATTTAATTCTGCGATTCCATCGTATTGTGCCGAGTTGCAAGATATAAAATCGCGTGCACCAAACTTTGTTTTCATGTCACAAGTTCAAAACTTTCAGAAAAATAAGTGAGATTTTAAAATCTGCAGCTTTAAGTTTTAAAACCCGGAAATTCACGTGGATATTAATTCCTCGCATTTAATCGGATATACAGAACTGTAGCTTAACGAGAGTTAGAAAGTGATTCATGCAAGTGATAATTTTCACACGTACTAGAGTACAGGAAAAGCTACTTCTAAGCATTTCGTACTCCAGTCCTTTTATTGTTTTTCAAAAACATCTTTAAATTTGATTTAATTTTATTTCTATTTCATCTATATGTTCCACAGGTACTTCTGGACAGAACCGTGCACCACCCCACCCTTTTCACCTCAAATGAAAATAAAGTCCTGTCGACAAGTACTTAAGACTTGTTCTCTTTTAAAACTAACCGTCCATGCAAATAATTTGTTACCGCTTTACATGATATATATACGGTACATTGCATTGCGGATCTAGAATGGGGTCAGACCCCCCCCCCCCCACACACACACACAATGGAAAATTCACACTTATTTAATTAACCAATAAAATAATTAATACAAAATTATCTCTCAGACCCCCACCCCCATGATTTTTTTTAGAACCGCGCGGAGGCATTATACATGTATGTACAAAAAAAGCGTTTCTTTTTGAGTCTGCGTATATCATGGCTTGTTAAAAAGTTGACTTTATCTATTTCATATTCCTATATTGAGCCCTTAATTTGAGATGTTTTCACGAGTTTATTATATTTATGCCATTTGTTAGTTTCGTATTAATGAATCTTCGGGAGCAGCAATTGTAGCGCACACACTGCCACCTGGCGTCATAATGCAGCATTAAATTTATGCAACTTGTATTCGTCTTTATTGAAAGTGCCTTATGGTGTGCGTGTTTGAATTCACGTTTGTAACAGAGATAGAAGTAAGAATTTACACGAATAAGACGAGAATATTGCAACATAGAATTAAGCAAACAATAAAAAATAAAAGAGAATCAAAGTGACATTGAATAAGCATGAATATGAAAACAATAATGTGACATGCAAGTGTAAATGTACTGGAGAATAAAGAAGTAAGCATAATAAAAATAAAAACAAGATACATATACTTTTGGCGGTAATTCCCTTCCATATAAGACATCGATATACCTGTCTTAAAAGTTAAGACATAACTTAGGAATTTCATAAGATAAGACTGGAATAGTGAAACGGATACTAGTAAGTAATGAACTTAGGAAAAAGTTATTTCCTAAGATATTATAACTTAGTCTTAAGTATGCTTTGTGAAACGGATCCCAGGACATTAGTAGTATTGAGCAACGAGGCGCTAACAATAGTTATAAATACATGTATCTAGATTTTTACCGGGTCAGCGGTTCCGTTTAATATAATATAGGAAAGGGGTCCCTGTAACATTAAGATACTTAAAACCAATCCCACCCAGACTTGGTTGACGTATCGAAGTATTTGTCTGCAATGCCAGCAACATTTTAATTTTTATACCCGTATGAACCAGCAAACAAAAGATGATTTTAATTATTTTATAATGCAACCCTCGATTCAGAAAAGTCAAACAAAAACTTTTTAAATTTGACGTGTTAAAATGGATGTACCACACTGTCACCACATTGCAAATTGACTTCACCACACAACGCCTATTTTATTATTTTATAGCAGCAATGACGCTCCATACCAAGTAATTTAACAGGGAGCGATTACTATCAGGGCCAGTAGGGAAGTTATAATCGGGTTGATCAGCTGTTAAACAGCTGTCTCCATGTTCTCTTAGAAGTTGTTGAGCCTTGCCTTTAATTATTGTGATTGGACATAGTAGGAAGATGTGAAAGATACAGTCATGCTTTTATTTCATGATATGGAGAGCAGTTCAATTCAACGCGTTAGCCTCTGATCGCCATTTCTGTTCGTGAAATCGACGGGACAGGCAGAGAAAGCCAGAAATGGACCGGATTATAGAACCGGAAGAAAAACAGCGAGATGATGGAAACGTTCAAGACAATTTCGATTTCAAGTGGCGAAGCCTCGTCGCTTTGATTTCCATATTATTCTTTTTAATTTCTTTCGATTGTGATCTTGTTTTAGCCAGTGCGTACTTCGAAAGAGAAATGTACCGCGAGTTCAGCTTGACAATATCTATTACCGTTACTGCTAGTTTGGTGATTGGGAGCTTGAGTACATTTTGGATAATTCAGAATTCTTCAGCAAAGAAATCCCCACCTGGAATTAGATATATTCTGTGTATTTTGACCAGGTTTCCATGGTCAGGATTGGCTAGGTAAGCTAAGTGCCTTCACACAAATGTTATATATTTAAAAAAAAAGAATTCGGTGTTATGTCTACACCAATTTAATTTATTTATGAACATTTATGGGAAGACGTAGTGTTACGAAGGAACACTGTTTGGTTGAAAGAGACGAAAAAAACTTATACTCTGTTCTTTTGTGTGTGGGTTTTTTTTAAGGATATCATGGATATAATAAACTGGCATTTCCATGACCATGATGGCACGCCAAATTCACAAAAATGAGGTCAACATAGTTTCACAGTCAATAAACTAGGTTTATCGACTGTTAACTATAGTTTACGAACCCTAAATTGTGGTACATTGTGCATAAAATTTATTTCAGAGATAATTATAGTTTTACATTTCTGAAACATAGATGTTCGTGTTAACAATCATGGTTTACAGACGTGAAATATATATATTATATAAGGGCTTATTATAACTAAACTAGTTTCACCGTTTTAAACAAAGTCCATCGACTGTTAATTTTATTTTAAGAACCATAGACTAGAGTAAACTGTTGACTATAGTTTACGACCGTAAACTATAGTTTACGACCGTAAACTATAGTTTACGACCGTAAACTATAGTTAACGATTCGTTAATTCGTTAACAATAGTTTTCATCTGTAAAACCCTATTTAACGGTTGTAAACTACAGTTAACGAATGCTAATCTAAGTTTAACTGTCTGTAAATAAACGTTAACCATATGATTTGCTGATGAATATAGATTCACACCTGTAAACTATAATTTATATTCGTTTACTATAGTTAAGAGTTTTTAATCATAGTTTCATAATCGTGAAACAATATTTATCAGATAAACCATATTTTGCAATCGCAAATGTTTTTTTTAATGTACCCTTCTGAAACATATAATAGAAGATACGGCCTTTTAATTGAATACCACGGATCATAGATAATATGTGAAATGACCAATGTCTGATGTTAAATCACGAGAACAAACAAAATCAAAATAACCTTAGCTTTTGTTATCAACGCTACAGAATACAATTGTATATGAAATACATGTATGATATTTCTGTTTTTGTTGGAGATTTAACCTTGATCCCCATAAAAAGGTTTTTAAAAAGAATCTACACATAATGCGTGTAGGTGTCGTGTTGTGGAATGCATGGGCAAATATTAGCCACGTGTCGTTTACAAAGAGTAAAACGACACCGATTTCCGGTTTTGCAATAGAAATGAAAATGTTGAGCACATATTTACAAAAGATATCAAGCTAACACAATATACACAATTGTTGACATATCAGAGAGGTTTAGAAATTTTTTACTTGTACGGTTATCTGTCCTTTTAATAGATGAATCTGAAACATATTCAAAGTACTGGAGGTGTATATAGCATTGAATATAGGAGATTAGAACGCTGTGAATTCAAAATAAAATTTTTTATAGCCAACTTAAAAATTTATTTTAATTTTTAGCATAATTATTTATAATGCCAAAGTTGCGTACGTGAAAACCATACCATCTTGCGAAACTTTTTATTAACCAGTATAGGAAGATTTTTTCTGATATGTAAACTGTACATGTTATATATATCTCAACCGCGTATTTCACCTTACGTATTCGTGTACTTGTAATTTTTAAGTACACGTATTATAGAGAATTTGACGTTCTTTTTACGAGTATGTAATTATAATTTCGCACGTTGAATTTTAGAGATGCAGACATATTAGGCAGATGGATTATCAAGATAGATGACTCTGACCACGAGAAGTTTTTACAGATAAACAGGGAAGCCAGGACGTTAAGGCTGTATGATGCAATGTTGGGAAACGCAGCTCAGTTTCTGCTACAGAGCTATTTTTACCTGACCAAATTTAAGGAAATTGATGCATATTTAAGTAAGTATTATGACAAACAATGTACATGTGCTATATTAACATCCAATAAGTATGAATCCCTTAAATATCTTACGGAAATTGATTGTAATTCGCAGCTCTATAAAAAATAACGCAGTCTAATTAAAATTAGATATTTGATCCGCTCCTAAAACTTACCAGTTTATCGATCGACCGAAACCTACAGCGACCTAAGAAAATTTACGGACTGCACGAAATAATCATGATGTCAGACTCAAATTCCCATAGAAGACGATTTGGCTATTTCTTTAATCTAATGTACATGTACTGATGTACATTAACAATAATTAAGTTACTTTTACTTTTTACGATCAACTCATTGATTTGTAAAAAGAAAGATGTAATATAAATAATAAAATGTTTTCTTTGATGAATCGTGTTGGTTTTGATGGTAGCGATCATTGCAGAAAATGAATGAAACCAGCCTAAATCCTCCCATTCTCACACAGAATGTCTATGGTTTAACAATAATATATGTATTAAAAACAAACCAAATTTTTTACTCAGAGTAATATAAGAGTAGAATAATGTTTTTAGAGGATATTCTTAACAACAATGGTACTTTCACCAATGAATTTTTAAGTGTAAAGTTGGTTTTTTTTATCGAATAGTTTAACGTGAAGTTGCGGCTAGCCCGGTAACATGCCACTCGGCTTTCTACTAAAATACTACCCAACTTTCAGGAACGTATCTTGTACATGTATTTGTTTTGTATTGTAAACTGTAATGTAAAAGTTCTTAAAATCCATATGGTGAATTCAGGGGAAAGCTCAATTCGTTACACTCGCTCAAGTTTACGCTGAATAAAAACTCCAAAACGAAACAAAACGTTCAACAAGTTGTATTTAAGTTGGTGAAATAAACGGCACATGGTATTCCAATGAAAACCGATTCTCGGAGTTCCGAGATGACAACTTAATAACGTGCGGAGATTCCAGCACGGACAGTCCGATATAATTCTGTACACAAAATCGACACTAACGTGCGGAAATCCAGCACAGTTAGTCCGACATAACACACTCCACTAACGTGCGGGTTTCCAGCACAGTTAGCCCAACATTACACATTCTATACTAACGTGCGGGTTTCCAGCACAGTTAGCCCAACCGTACTCTTTCAGATCTTAAACAATTCTCTCTTACAATTTTTTTTAACAGGCATTGCTTTTTTTCGATGACAAAGAGATGGTAATGACATGCCAGAAAAATAAACATTCACACATATAGCTGTTAAGATAATTTCGCACTTCTATTGTCCAACAATTATTTAATTTGCCGGGAGATTAAGTTAAGTAGATATCAAAGACTAGTGTCGATGGGATTAACATTTTTGTCACATGAAAGAATCTCGAGGTTTTTCTAAATACAGACTATTATTTACGTTTATCTGAGAAAAAAAATCAAACTTATGTTCTCATGACAGCTGGTACATTTTAAATCTTTAACCGATTGTTATAGATAAGTTTAGAAATCTTTGATTTTAAACTTTTAATGTAACAGTACTTTCTTAACTTTAGATGAGTTTTATGAAAGATTTAGATTCAAACCATCCTTTTTTTCAATACACTAGCCCTCTTTCTTCAATTCCAAGTAATTGGGAAAAAACTGCCAAAAAGGAAACGCATATTCTCTCAAGTGAACAAGACCAAAACTACACTTTGAATATTCAGGACAAGCTTGTACCTATATGTAAACTAACTTGCAAAGATATTTACTGGATTTTGCTCAACAGTTGCAAGGACTCAACCCCCTGTATTAAAAAATGGTCGGAAATTTTAATTTAGAAATTCCTACATGTACTTCTGATTACAAAAATATATTCAAATTACCTTTTCAGTGCTGCACACAAACTAGTATACAATCTCTTCAGTTAGAAATATTACACAGAATAATAGTGCATAACAAGTCTCTTTTTAATATGAAACTGATACCAAGTCCTATATAATTGTAATATTTGTAATGAAATTGACACAATACTGTTATACACCACAGATTTTTCTTATGCAGCAGCATTCAAGTATTTTGGAAAGTCTTAATATATTGATGGCAACACCATACATGTATAAAAATTGTTAATCACTTGACTATGAAAGATGTTATTTTGCGTTGTTATGATATCAACAATACTCCACTTAATTTCTGTATTTTACTTGGAAAATGTTTTATCCATTTAACTCAATCAACATCAAAATCAACCCGGCACACAAGTTCAGTTTACTGGTTTTAAAAACTATCTGAAAAATAAGAATCATGCCAAAGAAATGAAAGGGGTCTACAACATCGAAAGACAACTCGTCAAAAAAAATCATCGATGCGACAACTCACAGAATTGACAGCTCATATAGAAAGGACAAGTCATGGAATAGACAACTCGTGGATACGACAACACATCAATACTCATCGACATTGACAAAGAAAACACATTACTTATAAAGATTTTTATTTTTATTTAAATAAACATTTATATAAGTACCTAATATTGTGGGCAGGCCCTTCAATGTTATTTAAATAGTTGCCATCTCTGATTCGTTCCTCGAAGGTTGCCTCGATTGTATTTATTTTTAATTTCCTTCTTATGCGGCCACCACGAATTAGAATCCCCTTACAATCGCTCAATTACTGTAATTGTTCACATTTCCAATTAGTTTTTATTTTCATTTTTTTCCTATCGCATAGGTAAACAAAACCATTGTATGTCATTTTATTAAAAATTCCTTTGAGACGAATAAAGGTGAATTAAATCATTAACCCCCCCCCCCCCAACATGTCTAAACTGAGCATTAAAAAAAATCTGAGAAGTGTTCAAAGATTTTTATTTCAGAGTATATTGATGAGTTGTCGCCATCCGTGAATTGTCGTTCTGTGACATGTCGCATCGGCGAATTTGTCTGTCGATTAGTTGACTTTCGACGAGTTGTCGCAATCGACGAGGTGTCTGGTACCGCAAAGAAAGTTACCTTTGTTCAACAAACCAAATACATGGGGTTTTTTTTTTGGAAATCTGGCAGCCATTACTAGCCAGATTGTAACATTCATAAAAATGAGTATTTGTGAATTATAGTTTTTGAATGTACTGAAAAATTGTAATTTAAATTCTTAAGTTTTTAAGGTCAGATTATTTTCCATATTGCTGATCATTCTGTCTAGCCGTCTTTTTTTTTCTTCTCTTCATTCTAAATCCAGTAGCAATAATTTTTTTGTTTTTGTTTTATTTTTGTTGATATTTGAAAGAGTTGTATGCAATGATCTTGATTATATAATACATCATAAAAGGGTGACGTGTGACCAAATCCCTTCTATTGTACAATGTTTAATATTATTAATAAGTCAATAAAATCTAAAAAAAAAAAAAAAAAAGAAGTAAAATAAATCATTGCAGAAAAAATTTACAAAACCCGCTAACGCAAAGTCTGCAGTCTTGCAGAAGATGCAAACTATCTTTTATTGTCACTTTGCATATAATCTAATAAATATTTTCGAAACATTATACACTACAATAGAAAAAGAGATATGAATAAATTTCTGTGAATGCATACGCAATTATACATATTTCCATTTTATTATACCTTTGTGAATATTTTCCATGTAAAATTTCAACCATTGCTACTCTATCCTAGTAGTCATCGAAACTATTCTCCGGCGGTATTCGATTTCCCTCCTTTTAAACTCGGAACACCTTTAGGTCTCACAACACTATTTTTCCGAAGGTTCACGTCAAAACATGGCTGAGGCAAAATAATTCCCGAATTCCCCTTCGTTTTTAGGGGTTTTCCGCCAGCGACAGGGACTGTAGTTTTTTATGAGATGAAAAACAACGTGTAAACTGCCTGATTTTCCCACTTTTGTAAAAATACGAGGTCACTTGAATTTTTGATGCCAGTTGTTTCGGCAGGGGTGTGAAAAGGCTCGGACATGATTTTCAAGCACATGTGTAACTTTGATGTAAACAAACTCTCGTGCCTTTGTGGATGACTGTGTGTTTTTTGCTATTTAATTGGTTAGGAGCGGTTGTTTTAAAAGTTGTAAAGAGGGATTTTCCCAGAAGTTTGTTTTAAACTCGCTACCCGTGTCTAAAGTTGCGTAATTTTGGTAAGAATATATAGTAAAAATTAATAGTGGTGTGCAACCTGAAGTCTAACCCGAGTCGCTACGTCCGATAACTATAATTTGTTTACCATCAAAAATCTGCATTGCCGAAAAATAAAGTTTTCTTCGGTATAATAAAATACCTATTTATTGACTATTCGGACGATAGCAAGTTTATTGTCCCCGAGACAGCAACTATTTCACGAGGTGAAGCTTGTTTGTTTAACATTCATTTGTTGATTGCCGGGTATTTTTCCGTTTGCTGTTTACAACAAGTATGTGAGTAAAAAGGCATCTTCGCTAGCCAAGGGTTTCTGATCCACACCGCTCCTCACGAACCCTTGGCATATCGTGCTATCAAAAGTCGGGGGTTTTTCATCACGTGATCTCCTATCCTATTTTTAAATCAGCCAAATAATGAAAGATGCCGTAGTTTAACGTACCTGCTGGTGCAGAAATGAGAGCCTCTAATAGACAATGATATTGACAAGTTGAAAGAACGTTTTAATGCCTAGTGTATTCAATAAATAGAAATATTGTGAAATGTTAGATATAGATTCATCTGTGTAAGACTGGGAGCAGTAAAGAGTACATCCCTCTGTTGATACACAATCTGGTGTACTAGTTATTGCACCATTAAATGATACATGCATCATGAAGGCTAAAACAGAAAGACTAGAAAAATAAGGGTTTGAACTATTCTTAATTAAAGACACTCGTGAATACATTGTCGATTAAATCAGATATGTTTTAAATTTTTTGATTGGTCGAACGGTTTCAGTAAACCCCAATCAACATCCAGGGAAAAAACCCCGACTTTTGACAGCACGATATGCCAAGGGTTCGTGAGAAGCGGTGCTGATCAGAAACCCTTGGCTAGCGAAGATAGTAAAAAGGTAAATGAATAACAGGTTAGCCAGCATTTGTAAAACGTCAGCTAAATCACATGCATACAGTGAAGAGCGGACACTTGTCCAACAAAATGATAGTCATTACATGTAACTACATGTAAAAACAATCATCCGGAACTATTATAACTTAGTGTGAGCACGCTTTGTTTGAGGACAAGAATCATTCACTCTGTCTTACTCAAAACACGTGCCACGTAAGAACAATCAAGCCGATCAAAAATTGTTGCGTTTGCTTTTCCAGAACATCTATAATAGCATGCGCGGATCTAGAGGGGGGGGGGGTCCCGACCCTCCCCCCCCCCCCCCGGAAAATGAAAATTTATTAAATTTACATAGTAAAATTATAGCAAATATGCCTCGGACCCCCCTGGCCCCTGGCAAACACAATTATCCTTCGGACCCCCTCTGGAAAAATTTTCTGGATCCGCGCATGAATAGGAAATGGTACAATTGTGAGAGAAGTACTGCAAAGTAGATGCAGTTCGTTCTTTGCAAAGAATGTGTGCATTGGTGACAATTTATGCCAAAAATGCAGGAGGAAGGTTTATGGATTAGAAAAAATGGGTGTGGGTCAGTTAGAGTTTGAAATCCGCCCCCTTGTCTTCCCGGCATCCTGGTACGTCCCTTTATACAAAGGATACAGCTGTTAATGCGGAAAAGAGTTCAGTTGAATGTACGGTGAAAGATGATAGTGTTCGATCGCCTCGTAAAAATCCTACTAAATGTACAATCATCATTCTTCCTGTTATTTCTGTTTAAAAAAAGTAAGGCGACTGATTGAAACTTGTTTTTCCATCACTATTATACATTATGAGAACTAAAACCTAAGAGTTTACTGTGTATGGCCTAAAATCAAAAAGTGGAATGGAAATTGATATGTTTTTGTAAGTTATGTGTAACCTTGAATGTGTACCTTTTGAAAAGAAATCTTTTATTTTTGAATTTTTTTTTTAAATTTCAGACTTCCTGTACTGCATGTCTGTCATTTCGTCCTTTGTTATTGTTGTCTGGTCTGTGACAACTTATACCGAATCCTTCAACAGGGACCGTGGAGTAGCCACTCTAACGGACAACAACAACAAAGACAACAACAAAGACAACAACAACACAACAAAGGGCCTTGTCACCACGCTTCTGGACATCTTCAGCAAACGAACCTATCTCATCTTGCTCCTCCTCAGCAATCTGACTTTTGTAGCCACTTTTCTGGTCTTTAGTTGGACCACAAGTCACAATTATCATTATAATTAATTTTTTTATGTTTATTTTTTACTACATTGTATTATAATATTTTTTTTACCGGTTTGTGTCAATATTTTAACAAGAATAGATGTGTGACGTTATATGCTGAAAAAATACAGCAGGTGCTGAAAATAAAACGTTTCATATCAAAAACATATATATATTTGGAATTTTGGTTTGTTTGTGATTTTTCATTTCATTGTAATTGTGACGCCCTTTACACACATAAAAGTGAAAATCTCAAATTTACGGTATTGAATAAGTTCCTTTAAAAAACGAGCTGCACACTTGTATTAATTTTGCTTTTTAAGCGATAAAATTACATGCAATTATTGCAGATTTCCACCTATGAATTTACAGATGAATTCACACATTATTCCAAAACAAATAAATACAGAAGCGACTGAACACGCCTTTATTATGGCGCTAGCATATACATAAGTTGAATTAAAGATACAGACGATATTGAAAAGTAATGAGAAATGGCAATCGGATAGAATGTTTGAGAGTAATTGTTGCTTTACGTAATAGTTAGACAAGAAGGGGTGAAGGGAGTGTAATCTCAGCGATATTCGTCGAGACTGAAAAATTTTGACGGGCGTCTCTTCGGAAGAGACGTCCGTCAAAATTTTTCAGTCTCAATGAATCTCGCTGAGATTAGAGGGAGCGAAGCGACCGAATCCCTTCTTAATCGCGTAAATTTTACTTAATATGTTACCTTTTTAAAAAGGTAAGAAAGTATACCAGCAGAATATTCATTTGTAAGTCAAAAGTGAATACATAAGCTATTGTTCAACATACCATATATATATATATATATATATATATATATATATATATATATATATATATATATATATATATATATATATAGTTAGTCTCCAGAACAATCATAACATGCGGGTGTACAGTTAATTTGTATACTTATTTTATGACTGTATGAGAGGAGATAAGCGTGTAGCGGCGGTGTACTCTATAAAATAATCTACAGCAACTATCCATGCTGTCCTAAATTGTACCTTTGCAAAGATTGCTCTCTGAATTACATGTACATGGTCCCTCGTCGCAAACCACTGCCAGTATATATCCTCTCCAATCTCACTGAGAGAGACTGGGAGATACCGTATATCCTGTTTTTATCGCGTGTCCCAAAAGTTGCGAAAATTGGTAAAACGTGTATTTTTTTTTATTTGCGTCAGTCATTTTGCGATTTAAAAAGTTTCTTATAGAAAAAAATACCGGATAAAATTTCTGCGTATTGAGAATTTCGCGATGTAAAAGTGGCCGTGAAAAGAGCGAAATTTATATTATCGCGAAAACTATCGAATATACGGTATGTATTCAGAATCTGGGCAGTTCATGCAGACGATACCCGGGGGAACAGTCTTCCAATACAGAGGCGTGACTAATGCACAGTTTGACATAGAAACTGACCAGTTTCATAACTTTCAACCATTTTATCAAAACATTGAACTTTCGTTAGGACGTAACTATCTTATTTTTTTTTGCATCAAAACAGGTTGAAACTGAAATGACGCTAGTTTCAAGTGAAATATACACAGATTGCGTAATCTTTGCTCAAATCCTAGACAAATCTTGTTGATTTCAAAGGGCCATCATGGCTGAGTGGCCAGCAATGAAATAGACCGGTCTATATCACATTGCTGTTTGACACAGCTACCCAAAGTCCAAACTCTTGTTAAATGGTTCTAGTCGAATTTCTCAAACACGGACTGTCTAAATAAATTCCTTCCCAGAATTCCAATTCATGCAAGCGCATTTGAAGTTTCATTACCGTCTTCCCTGGAAGACAGTATAATGAATTACAAGCTTATCTTTTAAAAAGATTGGTGAGCTAGCGCTGTAGCCATCATAAAACACAGAAGCATCGGCAATGGCATAGCTCATTGACTGTGCCTTAATCATTATGTATATACTGTAATTTCAACTTCCAGGTGAAAATTTTCAAGAACCATTGGTACCGTTTTGTAGCAATCGTATCTTCTCGGGCCTTTCCGTCAAGCTCGGAAAACATATCCGAGGTTGTTTTCCGAGCTTGAAGGTAGTTAAAATAAAGCTAGCTATTTATTATAATATTTAAAATAACTTTGTATAATAAGACCTAAGCGACTGTTACTATTTTGACATTTACAATATAACACAAAACTTCGTGTGAAGATGATAAAACGAAATTCACATGGTACAGTTTATCTACAGTAGTACAGTATTCCCAGAATCCCCTACTATGGAGTCGAGCATGCGTATTCAAGTGAAAAAGACTAACGTAGTTGCTAGCGCTCGAGAGCGCTAGCAAAAATAATTTACAGTCTCCGGGTTGTGCACTTCCTCTCCTTTGTGATTGGTAGAAAATACATGATGTTAACACTTATTTCTGAAATACTTTACGGCACAAGGGATATATTAGGCCATATTTGGTAGAAAGTGGTTTTAGTTCTTCTGATGATCTTTTTTACGTACGACTTAACAATTTGCGTAGATTTTAAATCTAAAAAAGTGAGAAAACGGAAAAACGATAAAAATTGCTATCATTATGAATGAAATTCATGTTTGAATTTTTTAGTACAACTAGTCAAAAAAGTATTCTATAATATCTATTGAAATATAATTTGTTCTTTTCTTTTTGTATTGTTTATACAAATACAAAAAAAATTTGAAAATTTAATACGGTATGGCTAATATCTGTAAATAACTTATATGTATATAACTTACCTTGATCATTCCTGAAATACTCTATGACCTCTTTTCTTGTTTAAAATAATCGTATAACTTGTCATGTCGCGTTAGCGGGTTATGTATTTTTCTGCAATGTTCGCTACTTTCATAGCCCGCATAGCATTTTACTGTTAATACTTACATGTTTATTAAAATAAATTATGCAATAAATCATAAAGAGCTGGTAAAAGTATGTATATAAATTAATGGTTATGAACATCAATACGTTAGATAACAGAATTAGCCACGTCTTTTATATGGGAATTTGAGTCTGACATCATCATGCTTATTTCGTGCAGTCCGTGATTTTTCTTAGGTTGCTGAAGGTTTCCACAGATCGATAAACTGGTTGTTACTGAAACGTGTAGATTTCAGTCCTGTCAGTTTCTACGGTAGTATGAATTAATTTTAATACTTAGTGAATATTGATATAGAAAGTTATCCCTCCCACTATATTCTGGCAATTCCTTTGCTGGCACACTGTCATCACAGCAGATCTTTTTTTTCTGTAAATACTAGCATGTTATTTTGTAAATAACCATACATTGCATGTTAAGTAAAGTGACACGGTGACTCAAAATAGGAAAATTCCATTGATTCTGTCTGTCTAGAGCTAGATTTAACAACCCATCAGGTATATGTCCATACACGCTTCTATATTTTAGAGACTAAATAGAGAATAATAATTGACAATAAGAAAGCAGAATGAATATCACGAATAAAAGAAAAGTACACAATACCGCTGTCGATAACATTTAAAAGTTTTTTGAATCACATTTAAAAAAAATAATGTGTATGGATTATATCGTTGTGAGCCACGGGTTTGTGTCCATTCTATTTCCACAATGTGGATCCACAATGTGGAAATAGAATTGACACAAAACCCGTGGCTTGCGACAATGGGATTACATTATAGGAAATTTTACTACAGTTATTGCCGAGATCAAAAAGATGCCGCGGACATTATTCTCCAATATACAACGAACGTCATCAGCAAATTAACAGATCAGAAATACCTATTTGTCTCGCACTTAGATCATGAAAGTACAACTTCAAACTGTAAAAAGTTTTAAAACCATGTCAATTTCACGCGTTAGTTCCAGTCAAAACGATGTGTATTGCCTCAAATGTTTATTTTTAAGAGATCAATGCGGCTGTTCCTAGGACCTCCCTAGCACATTTTCACTGTGTGTTTTTACAAAAAATATATAACGTGTAGTAGTAATAATCGTATTAAATAGCCCTTAAAATATTAGGAATATGATTCAACGCTACTTTATAAATAAGTGTAGAGTATTAAAAATCCAAAGAAAAATTCTGTCGTCTGCATGTGATTCCTTTGATCGTTACACATGTAAACATTACTAAGAAAACCGTTGGGGTTACACGGAACAGCCGTCAAAATGACCTAGATCGTTTCTCTATAGGAGAAACGATCTGTAGAAATACTTGGTTGTTAGTAGAATAGAAATAAAGTTCTTGTTATCGTGAATGATGCAGAATAATCTCCTCGGTCTCGAAATGTTGTTTGAAATATAAAAGCCTCGGCTTTTGAAAATATGTTGAAAATATTAAAACTCTCTTTTACGAGATAAAGTCATAAAAAGTCATTGCTAGAGTAACAAGAGGCCCAGGGGCCACATCGCTCACCTGAGCAACAATAACCATAACTCTGATGAAATCAGCATTACAATATCAAAATCAGAATATATGAACAAAAAGGTACAGTAGATCTTGCACAAAAAGTAAACAAATAAAAATCTGCCGATTTTCATCCACATACTTATATGGTAAATACCCAGCCCCTTTTTGGTTTTAGTATTTGTGAGAAGATTTTTCTCTTTTCCTATATTAAAATATTTTTTTCTATTCCCATATAAAAATACCCCCTTTGTTGCCCCACTTTTCCCCAGGGAATCATGGTTTGATCAAACTTTAAATGCACAACCTTTGCTTTAACACAAGTTTCAGATATTTAGGCTGGATGCTTTTCCAGAAGATTTTTAAAGATTTTTCTCCTACTAATAGATGTAAAAATTTGATCCCCCCTCCTCCAATTGTGTCGTCACCATACCCCGGGGATCATGACTTGAACAATCTTGAATCTACACAAAATGAGGATGCTTCCACCCAAGTTTAAGCTGTTCTGGCCAAATGGTTTTTGAGAAGAATTTAAAAGTTCTTCTCAAAATATTCTTATGTAAAACTTGTTCCCCTATTGTGGCCCCACCCAACCCCGGAGGACCATAATTTGAATCTAAACTACACGAGGACGCTTTCACACAAAGTTTAGCTTTTCTGGCCTAATAGTATATATTCCTATCTAAAAATTCATCTCCACATTGTGGCACCACCCCACCCCCGGGGACCATGATTTAACAAACCTGAATCTACACTGCCCGAGGATGCTTTCACACAAATTTAAGCTTTTCTGGCCTCATAATTTTGGGGGAAAAAAGATTTTTAAAGATTTTCTCTATATATTCTTATGTAAAACTTGATCCCACATTGCGGCCCCACCCTACCCCCGGGGACCATGATTTGAACATACCTGATTCTACACTACCTGAGGATGCTTTTTCAAAATTCAAGTTCCAGCTTTTTTGTCTTTGTTTTTTAGTGAAAAATACCAACAAAATTTCAATAATTCTAAATTATCTCCCCTTTAAAGAGGGCTTTATTTGAACAATCTTGAATCCCCTTCACCCATTGATGCTTTGTGCCACGTTTGGTTGAAATCGGCCCAGTGGTTCTTGAGAAGAGGATAAAAATGTGAACAGTTTACGACGACGACAAAAACGACAGATAACAACGACAGACAACGGGCAAATTTCGATCAGAAAAGCTCACTTGAGCTTTCGGCTCAGGTTAGCTAAAAACTGGAACTACCATGCTACTTTTAAAAGTCATCATGACGTGATACATATAATTATATAACTATAGATAAAATGTCATTATTTTGAGTGTAAAAAAAATACCTCGTAATTTTACGACTTTATGTGTTCATTTAAGGACTGAATTTAATATCTCACTTTGTTATACGAATATATTTACATCTGCTAAGTATTTTTTCCCCCTTTATTTGTCTTTATAATCGAATCGATTGTATTTCATATGTGAAATATACGCGATTTAGTGAAATAGTCGCTGTCGGCGCAAGATTGTAAGCATTCTGAACTGGTATAGGTCTTACGCAAGGAAATAGCCAATTGTAGTTCAATATATATAGAGACAATTTCTTTTCTTTCTTCCTTTTTTGGCACCTTATATTAGGCATACAGTATTGAATTTGGACTTAGTGGCTAGGAGAATTATTAATTTGGTGGAATTGTCACACTGAATTAAATGGAACTATTTTTTTTAGATGCGTATGATGCAACTTCCTGGATGGTGCTGAGTCTGTTTGACAACATGTGAAACCCACGTGTATTTGGGGGTAGGTATGTTCACAATCAATTATCTCTCTTAGAAGCCGCATAAGGCGAAATTTTTCTGATCTCAAACTTTTGTTGAAGCACTAAACAATAATTTCTCTTTCATTAATAATATGCTGAGAGTATAGTTTATTAATTAACTTAATTAAAGCTATATAGTAACATATAGTGAAATTAATTCCTTGTGTGAGATCGTTCAACTGTTTGAATGTCAACTTTATTTCCATCCTCGGAATCCCCGGGTTTTCTATTAGTTACACTGTTTGATAGCAGTGTAACAGATAGAAAACATGTGGGTTCCGACGATGCTTTCATTCTAGTAGGCCTAGCTATATAAGTATAAGAAGTAAGAGGGGTCCAATCGATGAAAATCAATACGTGTAAAATTCAGTATTTGTCAAAAAACAAGAACCTTCTGAACGTTTTCCGTGCGTAAAATCAAATAAACATTTATCTCGTCAATATCTATTTCAACATCAGAGTGCACTGCATTAAGGCAAGTCCTGCCAATTTTTAATTATTCAGCGTTTTGGTTTGGTATGGAAGATTTCCATAATTTCAACAAGTATCCAGCAACAATGAGAACGCCCGTTTATGCTTAATAGAAAAGGTCTATTTGAGCTCAAATAGACCATTGTGGCCCCACCCTACCCCCGGGGGTCATGATTTTCGCAACTTTGAATCTACACTACCTGAGGATGCTTTCACATAAGTTTCAGCTTTCCTGGCCTAACGGTTTTTGAGAAGAAGATTTTTAAAGATTTACTCTATATATTCCTATGTAAAACGTCGACCCCCCATTGTGGCCCCATCCTACCCCCGGGGGTCATGATTTTCGCAACTTTGAATCTACACTACCTGAGGATGCTTTCACACAAGTTTAAGCTTTCCTGGCCATATGGTTCTTGAGAAGAAGATTTTTGAAAATTTCTCGAAAATTTTCATTAATTCCTAATTATCACCCCTTGTAAGAGGGCTTGGTCCTTAATTTTCACAACTTTGAATCCCCTTAGGTTAAGGATGCTATATGCCAAGTTTGGTTGAAATTGGCCCAGAGGTTCTTGAGAAAATGTTGAAAATGTGAAACGTTTACAGACGGACAGACAGACGGACGACAGACAAAATGTGATCAGAATAGCTCACTTGAGCTTTCAGCTCAGGTGAGCTAAAAATGGCAACTAAATGATATCTTATTTAGTAAAGTGATATTCAAACAAGAGACCAATGGGCCACATCGCTCACCTGAGGAACAAAAAGGTATGATACAATCAGCGTAATGGAGTCATAATACAAACCATCTGGACGATGTATTATGATATATGTAGATCCTGTATAAATAAAAGTCCATTTTTCCCACTGGATATTCTTATGTTTATCATCATTAGTCCCGTTTCTAACAGGATGGTTTTATGGTAATATCACATGTTGAGCATTGCAGATCTCAAAAAGATCCTAAACAATAGTTTATACATGGGATATTTAAACAATAAAATGCTTTCTTTGGTGATTCATTCGGGATATGAAGGTAGCGACATTGCAGAAAAAATACATAACCCGCGTTAGCGGGTTATGTAAATTTTTTCTGCAATGATCGCTACCTTCATAACCCGAATGAATCACCAAAGAAAGCATTTTATTGTTTATATTAACATCTTTCTTTTAACTAATTAATAAATTGAGCGTAAAAAGTAAGTAAAATTCACTAAATTACTGTTAATGTACATCAGTACGTTAGCTAAAAGAAACAGCCAAATCGTCTCCTGTGAGACTTTGAGTCTGACATCATCATGGTTATTTCGTGCAGTCCGTGATTTTTCTTACATGTAGGTAGTTGTAGGTCTCGACCAATCGATAAACTGGGCATGTCAATTTCAGTCCTGTCACTTTCTTGTCAGTTTCAGCCGCTGTAGATTTCGACCAATCGATAAACGGGGCGTGTAGATTTCAGTCTGGCTGTTTCTATAGAGCTATGAATTAACTGTAAGTCTCCGTAAGAAATAGAGGGAATAATACTTGGTAGATGTAAATATATAGGATATAAACCAACATCAAACTCTGAACCCCGTGTGAGACCCAATCATCCAGGAATCACGCAGCAATGTTAAGGTATCCCGGAGCTAAAATACGGCTAAAAAACGATGTTGTTTGAATCGATGAAAAAAATACTTTGACCAGGAGTACATGCAATTTCCGGTAATTTTTAAAAATTACAATTTCATAAATTGAGATTCAATTCCATAATACACATATAGCGGTCCTTTATGTACAATTTGGGGTTGAACTTTTTGCATGTGAATTTTAAGTTAATCAAAAATCTTAGCATTTCATGTCATAGAAAGTATGGTCTATATAATTATTACAAACAAAATTAAATTATGCCCCTCCCCTCGACGGTTGCTGGCTTTAGATTTGCTTCTGTGTGCCAACACCATCGTCTGCACGGATTTAGAGAAGGAGTGGGAGTGAGGGGTCTAGACCCTCCTCCCCCTTGAAAAAAATTCATTTATATTACCGTAATATAGTAAATTTACCAAAAATAAACCTCGGACCCCAATCCCACCAACCCCCTCCCCCAGCAAACACAATTACATGTATTACTCTGACCCCCCCCCCCCACACACACACACACGCACACACTCCTCAGGGATAAATAAACATCAGAATATTTTGATAACAACGAAAGCCTGCCTGTACATGTAGTTGCAACAAAGAAGATTTTAAACAGTGCAATATAAATGACATAATTTTATTGCACAATGATTTTTAATGGAAAACTGCCAGAACAGAAGATAATTACTGATTTAAGGTGGTATAAGACACATGTTGATCTTTATGTGGATAAAAGTGCCTTATAATCAAAATGGTGATGTTTCAGAATTTTAAAATTTTACAGTACATGTATTTGGCAAAAAAAAAAAAATAATAAAAAAATAAGATTTCAAAATTTTTGAAACTTAAGTAAAAAATAGAAAAGCCCCAGCAGGATTTGAATTCTCTACTTACAGACACATAGTTAATGCTCTAACCCATTGCGCTTCACTGTTAGGTAACATTATTTTGGGGGGAAATATTATATTTATACTTTATTGTTTATTTCAATAGGGAGTACATCACAATATGCAGGTGCCCTGTACGGTATCAGGAGAAAACGTACCCAGGAAAAAACGTACCCAGGAGAAAACGTACCCAATTTCTAGGGTACGTTTTCTCCTGGAGAAAACGTACCCTATGAAAATCATAAATATACTACTTAATAGTTTTTAATACTTTTCAATAGTATTTTACACCATAAATATTCCGGAAAGTATGAATTTTATAGATATATGAATTTAATACCTTATATATTTAAAGGGTTTGGACATATTAAATAGTTTTTAAATGCTACTTTATAGAAATATATTCATTATATAAATAATATCTTTATAATAATTGTAGCAACTTTTATTTTAGTACGAATGACCTGTCATAAATTAAAGTGTTATCGGTCTACTTTTTCTAAGTTTTCCATTTACTGTTAGCATTACATATTTGAGTATCTCTATGCGAGATCCCCTGATTGCCTTTTAATTATAGTGATAATCAATTAAATACCTGAGCAGTTATAATTATGCAATATTATGTATTGCCTCCCCGCGCTAAGGAGGTAGAAATATTCACTCCCCATACATTATACATGTCAGTGGCATCGGAAGCAAATTGAAAGTGGAGGGGGGGGGGGTAGAGGCTAGACTTATTAGGATTATTTATTTTATGATCAGGATTTTATATATTTACTAAGACAGACTGTTCAATGTGTTGTAATTTATCTCGTTGTAATTTTCATATAATCAAACAAATATTTAGAAGACTTGGACTTGATTTGAGCTAAACATATTCAACTTAGTTTTATACACAATTTTCAATAGTTTATAGAATGTCCATGTTCGTCATAAGTAATCTGCTAGACATTTGGGACTTTCAGAGTATGGTTAATTCTAGAGACTTTTCAGCAATGAAAACAAAAACACCTAATATAGGTGACATATATAATTTATTTCGTTTATTTACAATCTATATACATAGAACATGTAAACGGTAAAACGCGCTATCGACTTCTTGGGATACTCATCATTAATGGTTCTTCAAATTAAATTGCAATAAAAACTAATTAAACAAGAATAGAATTCCTGGGTCCCCCGCCGTTCAAGCAGTATACTAGTATACTGTACTGTGGAATCATTAAATTTCGTGGGGGCCAATTTTCGTGGATTGCTTAAATTTTACAGGTTCGTGGGGACGTAATTTCGTGTATTCTCTAAAACCTACAAAGGAAATATGATTTGATTACCCTTATTTATTAATTCGTGTAGGATGTTAAATCGTGGATGAGAGGTACCCACGAATTCCACGAAAATTGAACCACCACGAAATCTAATGATTTCACAGTATATGAAATTGCAATATTTTCAAACATTCAGGGCTGTTCCAGAATTAAATGTGTGGGGAGGTTGGGAGGAACATTTTTTTACCCCGACCACCCATTTTTTCCAAAATTTGTAGGCATGAGAGCACTTACAAGGTCAATTTTTGGATAAAACGGAGTCATTATTGTGGTCAGAGTCCCATAACTCCAGCAAAAAGTATCGACCAATGCTGATTTTCGAACTTGACCAAGGTAATAGGTGTATAAACATTTGGTATAAATTTAATGAAAATCCGTCAAAATTTGTAGGCATGAGAGCGCTTACAAGGTCAATTTTTGGATAAAACGGAGTCATTATTGTGGTCAGAGTCCCATAACTCCAGCAAAAAGTATCGACCAATGCTGATTTTCGAACTTGACCAAGGTAATAGGTGTATAAACATTTGGTATAAATGTAATGAAAATCTGTCGAAATTTGAAGGCATGAGAGCGCTTACAAAAAAGTGTGACGGACGGACGCACGGACACACGGACCCACGGACACACGGACCCACGGACGGACGCCCGGCATTTCTATGTCCCCGCTCCGCGTTGCGGCGGGGGACAATAACGGTTTCGTTTATGGTGGATTAATTGCCGACTAATTAAACTGCTCAGGCGATGTTCGTGTATGTGTATGTAACAGATTATTGTCTAATTAAAGAAAATTATTGTCTTAATAATTTATGTACGTGACTATGTATTTAAAAACAACAGCAACAAATGATACAAATGTTTATTGTATATATCTTCTTGTTTTATCTAAGAATATTTATGAAAACTATAATTTATGATTTTCATTGGGTACGTTTTCTCCTGGGTACGTTTTCTCCAGCATTCCCCTGTACCACCTTAAGACTGAAATGTGTGCTTTACATAGTTATTTACCTAATAAAATAGTGCAGCGGGTTTTGAAGAATAAATTATAAAAATACATGCATGTTACAAATAACCGATCTTTGTCTGAAGTTAACGTACTTAACACAGGTCTGCAGGTCGCATTAGCGGGTACTAGTTTTACCCAGCTCTTCGGTTAGATGGGTTTCACGTGGTGTACATTTTCCATATGCAGAAACGGATTAATTATAGTGCTATTCGCAATGGCGTTAAGTCACCGGAAGTTCAGGTAAATTTATCGACTATATTAGCTTCGGGCTCGAGATGCTATTTAAGACTCGTGCTCGAGATGGGAAAAGGGTACCAATTCATTTCCCATAGAGCTCAATGTTAACCTAAACACACCTTGCTAGTTTGCTATTTTACTTACAGACAGTCATATCCTTGGTCACATTTGAAAGTTCATTCCAAGCACTAACAAAAAATCACTAGAAATATATATGGTCCCATTGCGTTTATAGGTCAAAATTGAGCTTGTTTACAACTTATAGCGATCCGCAGCAAATGAATCCAAGTCTCAAAAATGACACTCACCTCCTATTTCAACCCCTCTTATTTCTTTACTTTCTGCAGTACTTCTTCATTCCATCATTGAATTTAAACAGTGATAATTTTACTTTAAAATGATCATTATTTCAGCAATTAATTCAGCCAATCACCTAAGCCATACCTTTTTCTGCTCGGCTCAATCTTGTATAAACACTTTTCTGATGTCAACATCCGGTGCATTGGTACTCTCATTCCTATACTCATAATTTTACCCACCTCAGAATTAGGCAAATTTGAGTTTTTTATAAACCTTATACATACCTCTTATTGTGTGTGAAATATAAGTCCGGGGTCTTGATTTATATTTATGCTGTGCTCATCCGAGTATCAGGCTCCCTCCCTCGGCAAATACTGTAATGAGAGTGGGCTCAAAGTGAGATTCGAGATGAATTGACTGCTTGTTTATGACTTTAACAAATAGAATACATGGAAATTTGGAATGAATGTGTTTGTTTTAATGTACTTGAGGGTATCATGAACAAATTTGTTAACATTTTTTATAAGGGTGGATTCTACCCAGAATTTGAGAAAACATCCTAAAATAGATGAAAACCTAGTGAATAATGCAAATTAAACATGCTAAATATTGACATATAAGTAAAAAATATTTACATCATGAAAATTTAATCATTATTGACTCTGATAAGCCAAATAATCCTAATCTGGCCTTTCCTGTTGATTTAGCAGGTGCGAATAATATCACCACCCCCCAGTCTAATGCAGCTTAGAGAACTAGCAGGTGCCCCCTATCATTTAGTATTACAGTCATTTTAAAAAAGAATAGGTACACAATTTTGACATTATATTACAGTTAAGTCATTGTAGTAATAAACAGAACTGATAAATTGTAAAATTATTAGAAGTTACACCTAGAAAAAGGGAATTCCTTGACAATGTAAAAAATCTAGAAGGGTGATTTTTCTGGTTTGAGACCACAAATATGCCTAATAATAAAGAGACCGATACTAGTATACTAATAATTTTACCTGCATCATAAAGAAAAATATTCGTCATGATGGATCAAATGGTTACGGACTCTCTGTCAGCATCATAAAGGGAAAAATGACCCCGCCGCCCTGGTGCCACCATCTCCAAAGACCGAGGAGGCAAAAAAATGAAAATCCTCCTAAGTGCACAAATGAGAGAAAATAAGTGTTACAAGTTCTTCACTGCCCAAAACAATGTTAATACATCAATTATTATCATATATGCTTCACAAATATACATAAACATTCTTATTACATACATAAATACAAAATTAAATGATTTTTCAGGGGTGGGGTACATAAAAAGCACAATTACATGAAATTACATGTAATTACATGTAATACCAAATGTGATTTATGCAGTTAAAACAACATTCAAGTAAAAAATTGAGAAAAAAGATGCAGTCAGTCTAAATAAAAAAAATTACATCATGTTGAAATTCTGCAACAGTGACCAGTGAGCCAAAGGGAAGTAACTCTAAAAACTGCTGTCTTGTTCTCTACTCTATTGACATTTACAAGCATTTGAACCATTAAAACTTCACAAAAAGTCCCCACCAAACTCATAAAATATTATCATGCAAATAAAATATAGTCTATACTAAGTTGACATGAGTCCCAGGTGTCACCAAGACTATATAGAAAGTGGTCCCCATTTCTGTTTCATGTGTAATGATCATGTAAATTAAACATTCCCTTCCCCACCCCTTCCTGGGGGGGGGGGGGGGGGGCATCATTCTACATTCAAGACCAGGCATATTCCTAAACTCTAAACAGATTTCCTTCTTGCCCAAAAACTCCAAATCATTAAACTGGGGATGAATAAAATGAAACATGGCAACCTACCAGATGATGTTACTGTTGACAGCTGATGTAGTCTCAGGGTGTGTGGATCAAACATTCTTATACATCAACCTCAGTGCACGAGACCATTTTAGGCTTGACAGAAGACTGCGGAACTCCTCTGCAAGGATGAATGAGAAGTATGGGAGGCAGTATTTGATCTGAATCACTCTTTCGATCAATCTGCGGAATCCCTGTACAATGAATGGTCTGCTGAAAAATAACTCGGATGAATTAAATATACATTGGCGAGCATCAGTTGATCAATTTGAAAAGACTATAGACACTTTTAAGAACTCAATGGTAATATGGAGCACACAAAAAATAACAGAGTATTAGAAAAAAGTGGTAGTTAAAGCTAAATTTGGTCCAGATTCCATGAACCGATGGTCCGCCAAGCAAGATTTTAAAAAAAAAAACATGTACAATTAAAATAAAAATACAGGCACAGAACTGAAAAAGTGGAGCACGACACAGGTGATAAACAATTATTCTATCCAATTTACCATATAAACCCACACTTTTTGCTTTAAATCTTGCCTGGTCACCCTAATATATATTACCCTTTTACACTCATTCAGTAGCCCCCCCCACACTTTTATTAAAATGACAGCTACTCCCATTCTCAAATTTACATTTTCTGTCTTAATTTTACTTCTAGTGTATTAAAATGTTATGTCTGCTCTTATCATCATGAAATAATTAACCTTTTTTGAATTTCAAGTTACAATACATTTAAAAAATAGGGTCTCTATAGGGAAAAGGGTACCAATTCATTTCCCATAGAGCTCAATGTTAACCTAAACACACCTTGCTAGTTTGCTATTTTACTTACAGACATATCCTTGGTCACATTTGAAAGTTCATTCCAAGCACTAACAAAAAATCACTAGAAATATATATGGTCCCATTGCGTTTATAGGTCAAAATTGAGCTTGTTTACAACTTATAGCGATCCGCAGCAAATGAATCCAAGTCTCAAAAATGACACTCACCTCCTATTTCAACCCCTCTTATTTCTTTACTTTCTGCAGTACTTCTTCATTCCATCATTGAATTTAAACAGTGATAATTTTACTTTAAAATGATCATTATTTCAGCAATTAATTCAGCCAATCACCTAAGCCATACCTTTTTCTGCTCGGCTCAATCTTGTATAAACACTTTTCTGATGTCAACATCCGGTGCATTGGTACTCTCATTCCAGATGCTGCATGAAGCAGACACTTCATGAAGATGGATGAAAATGCAGAATATAAAAATTTTGACAATGGCGTGAAGTCACCTCTATCTAAATACTTATATTACGACAATGGCGTGAAGTCACCTCTATCTACATACTTATATTACGACAATGGCGTGAAGTCACCTCTATATACATGCTTATAAAACGACAATGGCGTGAAGTCACCTCTATCTACATGCTTATTCATCAGCAATGGCGTGAAGTCACCTCTATCTACATGCTTATAAAACGACAATGGCGTGAGGTCACCTCTGTCTTCATGCTTATATAACGGCAATGGCGTAAAGTCACCTTTATCTACATGCTTTTATTACGGCAATGGCGTGGAGTCACCTCCATCTACATGCTTATAAATCACAATGGCGTGAAGGCACCTCTATTTAAATGCTTATTAAACAACAATGGCATGAAGTCACCTCTATCTACATACTTATATTACGACAATGGCGTGAAGTCACTTCTATCTACATGCTTATATAACAATGGCGTGAAGTCACCTCTATTTAATTGCTTATTAAACAACAATGGCGTGAAGTCACCTCTATATACATGCTTTTAAAACGACAATGGCGCGAAGTCACCTTTATTCACATGCTTATAAAACCACAATGGCGTGGAGTCACCTCTATCTACAGGCTAATAAAACAACAATGGCATGAAGTCACCTTTATCTACATGCTTATAAAACGACAATGGCGTGAGGTCACCTCCATTTAAATGCTTATTAAACAACAATGGCGTGAAGTCACCTCTATTTACGTTTATGAAACGAAAATGGTGTGAAGATAATTCCATCTACATGCTTATATTACGACAATGGCGTTGTCACATTTAATGTCCAAACTGTTTACCGTAGTTTTTACATGTATATATATTTTAATCCAAATCGGGTGTCCATAGATTTATTTATAGTACCTTTAAACTCACCCAACTGGTTAGGCATTTAATGACCCGTGCTGGTGTAGTCAGTTTGGGCGTAGCAGGCACCTGATAAGGACATGCTGTCCTGTACTAGAGTTTGTTCAACTAAATATTTACATCTGAGCATATTCTAACCAGGTTCTTCTCACTTCTGAGATCCCAGTATTGCAGTACCACAATTTGGAGTATTCCAGTATCCAGTATTACCAAATACCAGAACCACAATACTTCAGTATTCAAGGATCTCAGCCTTTAGAAAAATGGAACCACCCTAAACATTCAACAGTGAAGATTCATCAACTTTGGCCTGTCTTACACGGATACATGGACGGATGGTTTTGTGAGCCCACCGAGGCCGCCATTACGGACCAGCCAATAAGTGACACAAAACTTAAATATTTTCTTTGTAAAAACTAAATCACAAGATAAACAAATGTATTGTACCGTATTAAAATGTAGTAAAATGTTTAACTAGTTATTCTTTCTGACAACCAGCACGATCAATCTGTGTAAGACAGGCCAAAGTTGATGAATCTTCACTGTTGAATGTTTAGGGTGGTTCCATTTTTCTAAAGGCTGAGATCCTTGAATACTGAAGTATTGTGGTTCTGGTATTTGGTAATACTGGATACTGGAATACTCCAAATTGTGGTACTGCAATACTGGGATCTATTGATAGTATATATACATATCAAAACTGTATATACCATACATTGTGTTTATATACTATGCACGTTTTTCCACATACACATACATTACTTTACACATATACTTTACATGTATTTACTTATATTATACATGCATACTTTTACTCATGTTTGTACTAATATATTTTTTTTACTTTTACATGTATATTTATACTTGTACTTTTACACATACTATATATATATTATGCAAATAGCATGTTTACTTGTACACTGAATTCACGCAATTACTATACACACTTTTTACAATGTTTACGCAGCATTGTTACTCTACAGCTTTGTATACTTTATAAACATAACCAGTTTTAATGTATGTAAACAATATTTTAAGTTTAAGACAACTGTATGAAACAAAATATCAACGAAACACAAAAAGGAACTTGGCTGTCATTTGCAACTGTAAATTAACAATAAACAAACTTTAAAATAAAACTCTCTTACCTCAGAAGTGAGAAGAACCTGGTTAGAATATGCTCAGATGTAAATATTTAGTTGAACAAACTCTAGTACAGGACAGCATGTCGATCCTTATCAGGTGCCTGCTACGCCCAAACTGACTACATCAGCACGGGTCATTAAATGCCTAACCAGTTGGGTGAGTTTAAAGGTACTATAAATAAATCTATGGACACCCGATTTGGATTAAAATATATATACATGTAAAAACTACGGTAAACAGTTTGGACATTAAATGTGACAGGCGTGAAGTCACCTATGTCTACATGCTTATAAAACGACAATGGCGTGAAGTCACCTCTATATACATGCTTATAAAACGACAATGGCGTGAAGTCACCTCTATTTAATTGCTTATAAAACGACAATGGCGTGAAGTCACCTTTATCTACATGCTTATAAAACGACAATGGCGTGAAGTCACCTCTATATACATGCTTATTAAGACAGCAATGGCGTGAAGTCACCTTTATCTACAGGCTAATAAAACGACAATGGCATGAAGTCATCTCTATCTTCATGAAACAGTGATGGTTCTTCATATATACGAAACACTGTATAAGGTTCAAGACATCCCTTTTATTTGATATTGTGATTACGGATATGATAACAAATGAATAAATAAATAAATGCCCTGAAATGAAATAACAATAGTAAGTAATAGGCTAAGGTATAAAATACACTATAGACACGGTAATATTTAAGTCTTATTAAAGGGCAATAACTCTTATATGTTTATATGTAATTATACATGTAATTACACATTTTTGCGTTTTTTATGAAACGTCTTTATATTTGACATACATTAATGATAAAAACATAATCCATACCATTCATATGGGAATGGGCAATCCCACGCCCTATGAGTGTGCGCTTTTATACACAGCAGAGACAGACTACAAATCATATATATTTCCATAAGTAATACTAATTAAAAATACAAATTGCTTTAAAATAAGGTTTTCACTAGTATTACTTCTAATTCTCAAAGCTCAATATACTTTAATAAATATTCTTTCACTCAACAATCGCTCTTACTAATAAAGTGCAAAAGGATATATTAAATTTGCTAAATTACAATAGATGTACTATTAATAAAATATTAGCACTTCTGTTATGGTTAGAAATAAATAATGTTAGCTTACCTATATGAGATGAAATAATGTCAACTACAAAATGTCTATATGAGTCTTGTCTCTTAGACTTCAATGTGAAGAATGCTTAAAACAGTACAAAGAACTCTTGGAGGGAAAACTACCAACCAATAAAACCAAACTATACAAACTTAAAAACCAATAGATTTCCTTCATAAAAACACACCTTTAAACCTACCATATAAGGACCATATATCCTTAGGGCATTAATTAAGCCAGGTAAACATAGGTGTTCTACCTGGGTTGTTTAATATAGAACTACATGTATTGCCAAAATATATTATATCTTAACTAATCATTATCAATACTGTAATTAGATTTAATAATATAATAATTAATAAATCTCACCCTATTACATTCTCCCCCTCCTTTTAAAATGATGTCCGCATCATTTCAAAAAGAGACTTACTCAAATATAATTCCTTCCATTGTACCCATCTGAAAATAATAAACTGGAAAATAAAAACATGTATTTACAATTAAAAACTTAGTCATCAGACAGCAACTTTAGCAGTGTGGAGAAGGTCTCTCTATCCAATTTGCTGGCCTTATCAGCTATCTGTGAAAAAAATAAAGCCTTATCTCTCCACTTACTGGACTGAATTTGATTACAAAAATAACTACCGGTATTCATCCATTTAGGCTTAGTCCTCGTTCGGGTTGATCGTCTTACTGGTGTTTTTTCTAAAACTTCATCAGATTCATCTTCTTGGTCTCTAGCATCATTGTCAGGATCATCTACAATCTGTAATGGAATAACAACATCATTATTGTTATCTACATGTATACTAACTTCTGGGTCATCAGTATCCGTCGACTGATTGAGAGCGTCCTCTCGCGACCCTTCTTCCAGGTTCTGGACACTATCCTGATCGTCACCAGTGACAGTGCCAGCACCACTGCTCCTTCCATCATCTAACACATCAGACTCATCCTCTACTACAAGGGGTTGTCCTGCAAAATAAAGAAAATTATTCTCTTCATCAGACTCATCTGTGTTGTGTTGATTAGGGGGCTCTTCAACATCTTCCACTTTCTGATCTCTGACTGTCCGCGGTTTCTTGGTTCTGGGGGCTGGCACGGGAGAAGTTAACTTCGTCCCAATCGGCAGTAGTAGATTCCTATGAAGGACTCTGATCCTCCCCTGACCATCTTCTCTACGCACCTTAAATACTGGTATCTCTTCATAAGGCTGCTTCAGGATGATATATGGATGATCTTCCCATCGATCCTGAATTTTATGTTTTCCATCAAAACTCACTACTTTGACCAAGACTCTATCACCCTCTACTAAGGTAACTCCTCGGACTCTGGTGTCATAGTGACATTTCTGTCTTGCTTGAGAGTTCTTGTTAGCAGTTTCTGCCAGTTTATATGCTTCTTGTAGATTCTGTTTTAAATTTTCTATATAAACTGGTATGGAGTTTGACTGTTCATTCCTATTGATACCAAAAACTAAATCAACTGGAAGGTTAGGCTCTCTACCAAACATTAAATAGTAAGGTGAAAATCCAGTAGAGTCGTGGGCTGTACAGTTGTATGCATGAACTAGAGGATAGATGTAATTTTTCCAGTTGTGTTTCTGCTCTGGATCTAGAGTACCTAACATGGAAATAAGAGTTCTATTAAAGCGTTCTGTAATTCCATTGCCCATTGGATGGTACGGTGTAGTCCTTGATTTAGAAATTCCAGTGATTTTACAAAGTTCTGTAATGATCTTGCTGCAAAAGTTTGCTCCTTGGTCGGAATGTAGTCTTTGCGGGAGGCCATAATGAACTATAAAATGATTGAAGATAGCATCAGCTGTTGTCTTGGCAGTCTGATTCTTCGTTGGCACTGCAACCGCATACTTGGTAAAGTGATCGGTAAGAACTAACACGTTCTGAATGTTCCCTTTGGATGGTTCCAAGGTCATGAAATCCATACACACCATCTCTAGTGGCTGAGTAGTGGTGACACTCACAAGTTCAGCCCTCTGGTTGTTGGGTGTCTTGAACTTGATACATCTGTCACATTCATCAATCCACTGTGTTATATCTGCATGCATCTTCGGCCAGTAGAATCGCTCTCTGACTAAGGAAGAAGTCCTGTCACGGCCGGGATGACCCATGTCATTATGCAGATACTGTAAGACAAGATGACTAACCTCTCGAGGTATGACATACTGATACTTGTCCTCAGGCGTCTTGATCTGTCGGACAAGGAGGTCATCTTTGATCCTAAGTCTCTTAAAGTTCTGGTGTAATATGGCTTCGTACTCATTCCTAGCTGTATTTGGACTTGGCTTTATACCATCTCTGATGATTTGTATCACTGATGATATCACCTCATCTTCCGCTTGCAACTTCTTCAGGTCAATGTGTCTTCCATCTACATTAGTGAAGGTTGTCTGAAGTTGCTGACAGGTGGCTGGAGATGCTGGAAGAGTAGTAATGTACGGCTGCTTCTCACCAGTAGCGGTGATGGCTCTAATAGCATCTACATCTAATGTCTCTCTCTCAGTCTTACCTGGCAACCTAGACAATAGATCAGCATCAGTATTCATCTTACCTGGCTTATAAGTGATACTAAAATCGTAAGATGATAACGACGCAATCCATCGATGACCTGTGGCATCCAGCTTAGCAGTGGTGAGCACATATGTCAGAGGGTTGTTATCCGTGAATACAGCAAACTTGGCACCTGTCAGATAGTCTGAAAACTTTTCAGTAACTGACCACTTTAAAGCTAAAAACTCAAGTTTGTGTATTGGATAATTCCTCTCTGACTTGCTCAAACCTCTGCTAGCATAAGCGATGACCCTCTTGGCTCCCTCCTGTTCCTGGTAGAGAACAGCACCAAGCCCACTCATACTAGCATCTGTATGAAGCTCGAAGGGCTTGGTGAAGTCAGGGTAGCCAAGAATGGGTGCTGAAGTCAGTCTTTCTTTTAAGGTGCTGAAGGCTTTGTCTTGCTCTTTACCCCAATTCCATGAAGATGGAGGCACTCTCTGTTTTCCTCGAGGTTTTTTTCCTACAGCCATGATGTCAATCAATGGTCTCGCTATCTTAGAAAAATTCTTGATGAACTTTCTGTAGTATCCAGCGAACCCGAGGAATTGTCGGACCTCTTCAGGGTTGGTAGGGGTAGGCCAGTATTCCACTTTCTCTATCTTGTCCGGATCAGCCTGTACCCCTTCCTCAGAAATGATATGTCCGATGTACTTGACCCTCTTCATCAGAAAATGACACTTCTTGGGGGATAACTTCAAACCAAAAGTCCGAAATCGATCAAAAATCAGCTTGAGGCGGTCAAAATGCTCCTCAATGGATTTTGAAAAAATGATGACATCATCTAAGTATATAAAACAGGTCTTAAGATGTAAATCTCCGAGGCATTCTTCTTGAAGTCTCTGATAGGTAGCTGGTGCATTCACAAGTCCGAAGGGCATCTTGTTGAATTCAAAGAACCCCAGAGGCCCAACGGTGAATGCGGTCCGCTGCTTGTGTTCCTCAAATATCTCAATCTGGTGGTATCCAGATTTCATGTCTAACACTGTGAAATAGCGATTACCGGACAGTGAATCTAAAATCTCATCTATCCTTGGCAAGGCATAGTTGTCTCTGATGGTACGAGAGTTCAGCTGCCGGTAATCTACACACATTCGCAGGGACCCATCATGCTTCCGGACCAATACCACATTGGAGGAGAAGGGAGAATGGGATGTCCTAATCACTCCACTAGCCAGTAGTTCCTTGACATGGGTCCGCACTTCCTCGATCATGGATGGTGGTATCCTCCGGTACCGCTGTTTGAATGGTGTTGTGTCAGATAATTCGATATGATGCTGGACCTTGTCCGTTGTTCCGATATCAGTTGACCCTGTAGAAAAAATATCTTGGTACTTACCTATAAGACGTCTACATCTGTCTGTCTCCTCATCTGTAAGTAAATCGCCGATGTTGATCTTGTCCAAAATATTCTCTAGCTTGCTGGGTACTGGATCACTAGATGGTAACTCTGCCAGATAAACCGGCTGCATCTCACAAATCAATGCTTTGGGAGGGACTGATACAGTTCTAGTAGTGACGTTGGTTATCTCTACAGATATAGATGATGTACCATCATAGTCATAATAATGTAAAGATGGTGTCACATCTAGATCGGGAGGAATGCAGGAGTTGGATGTAGACTGCAACATGGACAAAACTTTATGGTAGGGAAGCTTCTTGTCCATGTATGCGTCAAGTACAACTCTACTGTTTGGTGGAATCAAGACTCTATTTGCTTTGGCTAGCTTAAGCACTGCTAGGCGATTCCCATTCCTCTGTAACTGTCGCTCCCTTAATGTTAAACATCTGAAAGCTAAATAAAATGGAGCATGCACATCAGTATCTTGTTGGAATCTAGATCCATATTCATCTCTTAAAATGTCTAATAGCCGATTCAAAATATTTGTGCCAATTAAAATTGGAACTCTTGTATTGTAATCACTGTCTGGAACAATCAAAAAGAGGCAATCTCGTAAAACATCAGTGGAAGGTATACCACAGGTGGCAAAATTAACTGACACATACCCAAGATATGGCAAAGCTTGGCCATCAGCACACTCAACTTCCAACTGTTCTCCAATAGGAGAGAGCTGAGTAGTGTGGGCCAAGTAGGAGTCATAAAATGACTTTGATATAGTGGACACAGTAGCACCAGTATCCAATAATGCTAAACATTCTGTGTCGTTAATTGCCACAAGAACCTCATTTGATGTTCCGACTAATTCTTGATAAATGGGACTTTGGTACCTTTGGTCAGATCCTTGTCCCCGGGATTTGACCACCTGGCGTTTAAATGATCCAATCTGACTCGACAACCTAGAGCAATATGCCCCTCTTGTCCACATTTGTAGCAAATGACTGGATCAGATCGTTGCTTCCATTGTGGATTTGTGGGTCTGGGAGCACTGGGACCAATAGGATGTGCAGGCATTCTGTAAGAATATCCTGGCTGTCCCCTGCTACTAGGATATCCTCTTCGTCCTCTTTGGTACGATGGTCGCTGTCTGTTTCCTTGAAAAGGAGGTCTATAGTATTGCTGCTGGCTCTGAAGTTGATTGATCTGTGCCTGCAGTTCCTCAAACTTTTCATCGACAGATGTGTTAGTCTTGGAAACTGTAGCTCCCTTAGCTAAGGCCTGCTTGGGTTTGTCTGCAGTGTTCTTTGCTGGGTGTTCCATCTCTATCTTCCTCACCTCTACTCTAAATAAATCAAAGTCATGGATAGAATGGTACAAGTATCCACAAAGATCCTTAAGTTCTCGTCTCATTCCTTTGTAAAACATGGTTTTCAGCATCTCATTGGTGTTACGAGGAAGTACTTTTCCCAACTTCACAGCAGTATTCAGAATTTCCTCCAAGCGGCAACTCCAAGCTGAACAGGATTCATCATCCTTCTGTCTCGCACTATAAAATTCAGCAAGCACATCTTCCTTTTCCAAGACATTTCCATAAATACTATCCATTTTATGGAGAACCTCATCAATGGATGCACCTACTCCTAGTCTCATGATCACATTCGCTGCTTCACCTCTGACAGAACGGCGAATGGTCTGTAGTACTGTCTCTTCACTCTTAGATTCTTTCATCAGACAGGTCACTTCGTATTTCCACAAGTCATATGATACATCAGATTTCCTATCTCCTGAGAATATGGAAATTCGGGGTTGAGGTTTGAGGTATCCAGCCTCAGAGTCTGACTTCTGCTTTGTTCCAGTCTGTGGTTCAGGTTTAACACCAGTACTTGAATTTGAAGCTGCCCAAGCCAAGAAATTCTCTGGTCTTATCTTCATCTTCTTCAATGAATTCCATAATTGAGCCATGTCATCTGGAGTCATTTCCTCACCATCTGATTCCTGGTGCTTTGCAGCTGTCCTTTCTCCGCTAGTCTCTTTTGTAGCCATCCCTGAAGGACTACCCGTTTCACTCTCTGAATCTTCACCTTTAATGTTTGGCATATTTGGTAAACACAATTAAAATAAGAGGTATACACCTCAAACAATTGATCAGGAGGGTAGTTCGTATAGAACTAAATAAACACTGGGCTAAATAATTTAGGGCTATATATAGAAAAATCTATATTTCAGCTAGTGAATACTATAGACACACCTATTTGGGATACTGTAATTCAGACGACAGGAGGGTAGCTCTTACATAGAACTGTAAATACTGTTGGCCAACAAACAAAAGTTTGTTTTCTTTTCAAAATGAAAATAGAAATACACTTCCGGTCTATTATGCACTTCCGGATGCAACACACAAAAGTCTATGTGAATATTGTCAATATAAATATTATCAATATAGATAACCTTGTAAATAAGTAACCTGTAAACCAATAATCAAATACCTGTAGTGATGAATTTACAATGTACTTTAACCTGATAATAATATTCGGTCTTCAAGTAATCCTAAACTACATTCAACCAGGGTAATAAGAAATATTTATCTCTGTGAACAAAACACAAGAAATCAGCTGTTCATATATGATATTCAGATACTCTTAGATTTTACCGAATTTATTAGAATAAATCCCTTGGAATGGACTGCGTCTGAAAAAGAATGCTAACCTCTACCTGTATGATAATTCAAAGAACAAATGAAAACCAAAAACTTTGAATAACTATTGAAATAGTTAGAAGTAAACTAAATCGTTGTTTTCCTTAACTCGCTTCCGGTGTAAAACGGATTATACGGATATCGAGCTCGATCGGATTGCGCAATAGCAGAAGAAACGATCCCGAGCTGAAAAAGAAATATTGAACCCGATACTAAATCTACAGCTAAGTAAATAAAATAGCAGAATTACTATAACTTATATTAAGAAAATTTTACAGACAAAATAAATATAATTTGAAACTGAACGTTTTCTAGTAAAACACCTCACTGACTTTAAAACAAACAGATGTAAATCCTCCAACTAAGGATCAAACAACCAACTCTGACTATTCAATCAATGCCAATAACTGACCACCAATTACTTCAATATAATAACTGTAAACGTCGTGTCAGTAAGTCAACGTTGATCCGTCAAAGAAATAGAAGTTATATACTATACTCAGGTGAATTAGACAATTAGTAATAATGGGATATCTGGATCTTGGATTGGTGCTGCGCGATACGATACCTCACTTACCAACTTCTTGCACACAACTTATGGAATAATTCTGAATAAATTTGAAATGAGTTGACAATTATGAATACCTCATCTGATTTATCTGTATGGACCTACTAACTAATTAACAATGTTTACGTAATTAAACCCCAAAAATACTGCAGTTGAATAATACACTGATTGCAATCTATATAGTCAATACCGGCACAATTAGTTTAAACACAAACACAATAAATTGCTAACATTTTGAATGACATATACAATGAAACTGGCCAAAAATAGAAAAATGTGGTACCATTCAAACACTCACCGATCGGTTGATCAATACAGACTGTAGTCACGTGACGTATACAAACACAGAATAAGCAAGAATCACATCACAGATGAGTGAACACACACATAGACATTGAAAGCACAGACACAATGCACAATATGAATTCACAGGTGATTCACAAAATCATCTTTCCGGAGAATGTGTTACACTTGGATCTTTTCGATGTCTACCAGTAATCGGGGTGGCAAGATGTGCTGACCGTGGAAAACTTCATTCCAGATGTGCGAGGGTAAGCGTGGCACTATGAGCACTTCTCCGTAGGGTTGTTAGTATCACAATAAGGGATGTCCCAACGTGGGCGCCAATGAAACAGTGATGGTTCTTCATATATACGAAACACTGTATAAGGTTCAAGACATCCCTTTTATTTGATATTGTGATTACGGATATGATAACAAATGAATAAATAAATAAATGCCCTGAAATGAAATAACAATAGTAAGTAATAGGCTAAGGTATAAAATACACTATAGACACGGTAATATTTAAGTCTTATTAAAGGGCAATAACTCTTATATGTTTATATGTAATTATACATGTAATTACACATTTTTGCGTTTTTTATGAAACGTCTTTATATTTGACATACATTAATGATAAAAACATAATCCATACCATTCATATGGGAATGGGCAATCCCACGCCCTATGAGTGTGCGCTTTTATACACAGCAGAGACAGACTACAAATCATATATATTTCCATAAGTAATACTAATTAAAAATACAAATTGCTTTAAAATAAGGTTTTCACTAGTATTACTTCTAATTCTCAAAGCTCAATATACTTTAATAAATATTCTTTCACTCAACAATCGCTCTTACTAATAAAGTGCAAAAGGATATATTAAATTTGCTAAATTACAATAGATGTACTATTAATAAAATATTAGCACTTCTGTTATGGTTAGAAATAAATAATGTTAGCTTACCTATATGAGATGAAATAATGTCAACTACAAAATGTCTATATGAGTCTTGTCTCTTAGACTTCAATGTGAAGAATGCTTAAAACAGTACAAAGAACTCTTGGAGGGAAAACTACCAACCAATAAAACCAAACTATACAAACTTAAAAACCAATAGATTTCCTTCATAAAAACACACCTTTAAACCTACCATATAAGGACCATATATCCTTAGGGCATTAATTAAGCCAGGTAAACATAGGTGTTCTACCTGGGTTGTTTAATATAGAACTACATGTATTGCCAAAATATATTATATCTTAACTAATCATTATCAATACTGTAATTAGATTTAATAATATAATAATTAATAAATCTCATCCTATTACATTCTCCCCCTCCTTTTAAAATGATGTCCGCATCATTTCAAAAAGAGACTTACTCAAATATAATTCCTTCCATTGTACCCATCTGAAAATAATAAACTGGAAAATAAAAACATGTATTTACAATTAAAAACTTAGTCATCAGACAGCAACTTTAGCAGTGTGGAGAAGGTCTCTCTATCCAATTTGCTGGCCTTATCAGCTATCTGTGAAAAAAATAAAGCCTTATCTCTCCACTTACTGGACTGAATTTGATTACAAAAATAACTACCGGTATTCATCCATTTAGGCTTAGTCCTCGTTCGGGTTGATCGTCTTACTGGTGTTTTTTCTAAAACTTCATCAGATTCATCTTCTTGGTCTCTAGCATCATTGTCAGGATCATCTACAATCTGTAATGGAATAACAACATCATTATTGTTATCTACATGTATACTAACTTCTGGGTCATCAGTATCCGTCGACTGATTGAGAGCGTCCTCTCGCGACCCTTCTTCCAGGTTCTGGACACTATCCTGATCGTCACCAGTGACAGTGCCAGCACCACTGCTCCTTCCATCATCTAACACATCAGACTCATCCTCTACTACAAGGGGTTGTCCTGCAAAATAAAGAAAATTATTCTCTTCATCAGACTCATCTGTGTTGTGTTGATTAGGGGGCTCTTCAACATCTTCCACTTTCTGATCTCTGACTGTCCGCGGTTTCTTGGTTCTGGGGGCTGGCACGGGAGAAGTTAACTTCGTCCCAATCGGCAGTAGTAGATTCCTATGAAGGACTCTGATCCTCCCCTGACCATCTTCTCTACGCACCTTAAATACTGGTATCTCTTCATAAGGCTGCTTCAGGATGATATATGGATGATCTTCCCATCGATCCTGAATTTTATGTTTTCCATCAAAACTCACTACTTTGACCAAGACTCTATCACCCTCTACTAAGGTAACTCCTCGGACTCTGGTGTCATAGTGACATTTCTGTCTTGCTTGAGAGTTCTTGTTAGCAGTTTCTGCCAGTTTATATGCTTCTTGTAGATTCTGTTTTAAATTTTCTATATAAACTGGTATGGAGTTTGACTGTTCATTCCTATTGATACCAAAAACTAAATCAACTGGAAGGTTAGGCTCTCTACCAAACATTAAATAGTAAGGTGAAAATCCAGTAGAGTCGTGGGCTGTACAGTTGTATGCATGAACTAGAGGATAGATGTAATTTTTCCAGTTGTGTTTCTGCTCTGGATCTAGAGTACCTAACATGGAAATAAGAGTTCTATTAAAGCGTTCTGTAATTCCATTGCCCATTGGATGGTACGGTGTAGTCCTTGATTTAGAAATTCCAGTGATTTTACAAAGTTCTGTAATGATCTTGCTGCAAAAGTTTGCTCCTTGGTCGGAATGTAGTCTTTGCGGGAGGCCATAATGAACTATAAAATGATTGAAGATAGCATCAGCTGTTGTCTTGGCAGTCTGATTCTTCGTTGGCACTGCAACCGCATACTTGGTAAAGTGATCGGTAAGAACTAACACGTTCTGAATGTTCCCTTTGGATGGTTCCAAGGTCATGAAATCCATACACACCATCTCTAGTGGCTGAGTAGTGGTGACACTCACAAGTTCAGCCCTCTGGTTGTTGGGTGTCTTGAACTTGATACATCTGTCACATTCATCAATCCACTGTGTTATATCTGCATGCATCTTCGGCCAGTAGAATCGCTCTCTGACTAAGGAAGAAGTCCTGTCACGGCCGGGATGACCCATGTCATTATGCAGATACTGTAAGACAAGATGACTAACCTCTCGAGGTATGACATACTGATACTTGTCCTCAGGCGTCTTGATCTGTCGGACAAGGAGGTCATCTTTGATCCTAAGTCTCTTAAAGTTCTGGTGTAATATGGCTTCGTACTCATTCCTAGCTGTATTTGGACTTGGCTTTATACCATCTCTGATGATTTGTATCACTGATGATATCACCTCATCTTCCGCTTGCAACTTCTTCAGGTCAATGTGTCTTCCATCTACATTAGTGAAGGTTGTCTGAAGTTGCTGACAGGTGGCTGGAGATGCTGGAAGAGTAGTAATGTACGGCTGCTTCTCACCAGTAGCGGTGATGGCTCTAATAGCATCTACATCTAATGTCTCTCTCTCAGTCTTACCTGGCAACCTAGACAATAGATCAGCATCAGTATTCATCTTACCTGGCTTATAAGTGATACTAAAATCGTAAGATGATAACGACGCAATCCATCGATGACCTGTGGCATCCAGCTTAGCAGTGGTGAGCACATATGTCAGAGGGTTGTTATCCGTGAATACAGCAAACTTGGCACCTGTCAGATAGTCTGAAAACTTTTCAGTAACTGACCACTTTAAAGCTAAAAACTCAAGTTTGTGTATTGGATAATTCCTCTCTGACTTGCTCAAACCTCTGCTAGCATAAGCGATGACCCTCTTGGCTCCCTCCTGTTCCTGGTAGAGAACAGCACCAAGCCCACTCATACTAGCATCTGTATGAAGCTCGAAGGGCTTGGTGAAGTCAGGGTAGCCAAGAATGGGTGCTGAAGTCAGTCTTTCTTTTAAGGTGCTGAAGGCTTTGTCTTGCTCTTTACCCCAATTCCATGAAGATGGAGGCACTCTCTGTTTTCCTCGAGGTTTTTTTCCTACAGCCATGATGTCAATCAATGGTCTCGCTATCTTAGAAAAATTCTTGATGAACTTTCTGTAGTATCCAGCGAACCCGAGGAATTGTCGGACCTCTTCAGGGTTGGTAGGGGTAGGCCAGTATTCCACTTTCTCTATCTTGTCCGGATCAGCCTGTACCCCTTCCTCAGAAATGATATGTCCGATGTACTTGACCCTCTTCATCAGAAAATGACACTTCTTGGGGGATAACTTCAAACCAAAAGTCCGAAATCGATCAAAAATCAGCTTGAGGCGGTCAAAATGCTCCTCAATGGATTTTGAAAAAATGATGACATCATCTAAGTATATAAAACAGGTCTTAAGATGTAAATCTCCGAGGCATTCTTCTTGAAGTCTCTGATAGGTAGCTGGTGCATTCACAAGTCCGAAGGGCATCTTGTTGAATTCAAAGAACCCCAGAGGCCCAACGGTGAATGCGGTCCGCTGCTTGTGTTCCTCAAATATCTCAATCTGGTGGTATCCAGATTTCATGTCTAACACTGTGAAATAGCGATTACCGGACAGTGAATCTAAAATCTCATCTATCCTTGGCAAGGCATAGTTGTCTCTGATGGTACGAGAGTTCAGCTGCCGGTAATCTACACACATTCGCAGGGACCCATCATGCTTCCGGACCAATACCACATTGGAGGAGAAGGGAGAATGGGATGTCCTAATCACTCCACTAGCCAGTAGTTCCTTGACATGGGTCCGCACTTCCTCGATCATGGATGGTGGTATCCTCCGGTACCGCTGTTTGAATGGTGTTGTGTCAGATAATTCGATATGATGCTGGACCTTGTCCGTTGTTCCGATATCAGTTGACCCTGTAGAAAAAATATCTTGGTACTTACCTATAAGACGTCTACATCTGTCTGTCTCCTCATCTGTAAGTAAATCGCCGATGTTGATCTTGTCCAAAATATTCTCTAGCTTGCTGGGTACTGGATCACTAGATGGTAACTCTGCCAGATAAACCGGCTGCATCTCACAAATCAATGCTTTGGGAGGGACTGATACAGTTCTAGTAGTGACGTTGGTTATCTCTACAGATATAGATGATGTACCATCATAGTCATAATAATGTAAAGATGGTGTCACATCTAGATCGGGAGGAATGCAGGAGTTGGATGTAGACTGCAACATGGACAAAACTTTATGGTAGGGAAGCTTCTTGTCCATGTATGCGTCAAGTACAACTCTACTGTTTGGTGGAATCAAGACTCTATTTGCTTTGGCTAGCTTAAGCACTGCTAGGCGATTCCCATTCCTCTGTAACTGTCGCTCCCTTAATGTTAAACATCTGAAAGCTAAATAAAATGGAGCATGCACATCAGTATCTTGTTGGAATCTAGATCCATATTCATCTCTTAAAATGTCTAATAGCCGATTCAAAATATTTGTGCCAATTAAAATTGGAACTCTTGTATTGTAATCACTGTCTGGAACAATCAAAAAGAGGCAATCTCGTAAAACATCAGTGGAAGGTATACCACAGGTGGCAAAATTAACTGACACATACCCAAGATATGGCAAAGCTTGGCCATCAGCACACTCAACTTCCAACTGTTCTCCAATAGGAGAGAGCTGAGTAGTGTGGGCCAAGTAGGAGTCATAAAATGACTTTGATATAGTGGACACAGTAGCACCAGTATCCAATAATGCTAAACATTCTGTGTCGTTAATTGCCACAAGAACCTCATTTGATGTTCCGACTAATTCTTGATAAATGGGACTTTGGTACCTTTGGTCAGATCCTTGTCCCCGGGATTTGACCACCTGGCGTTTAAATGATCCAATCTGACTCGACAACCTAGAGCAATATGCCCCTCTTGTCCACATTTGTAGCAAATGACTGGATCAGATCGTTGCTTCCATTGTGGATTTGTGGGTCTGGGAGCACTGGGACCAATAGGATGTGCAGGCATTCTGTAAGAATATCCTGGCTGTCCCCTGCTACTAGGATATCCTCTTCGTCCTCTTTGGTACGATGGTCGCTGTCTGTTTCCTTGAAAAGGAGGTCTATAGTATTGCTGCTGGCTCTGAAGTTGATTGATCTGTGCCTGCAGTTCCTCAAACTTTTCATCGACAGATGTGTTAGTCTTGGAAACTGTAGCTCCCTTAGCTAAGGCCTGCTTGGGTTTGTCTGCAGTGTTCTTTGCTGGGTGTTCCATCTCTATCTTCCTCACCTCTACTCTAAATAAATCAAAGTCATGGATAGAATGGTACAAGTATCCACAAAGATCCTTAAGTTCTCGTCTCATTCCTTTGTAAAACATGGTTTTCAGCATCTCATTGGTGTTACGAGGAAGTACTTTTCCCAACTTCACAGCAGTATTCAGAATTTCCTCCAAGCGGCAACTCCAAGCTGAACAGGATTCATCATCCTTCTGTCTCGCACTATAAAATTCAGCAAGCACATCTTCCTTTTCCAAGACATTTCCATAAATACTATCCATTTTATGGAGAACCTCATCAATGGATGCACCTACTCCTAGTCTCATGATCACATTCGCTGCTTCACCTCTGACAGAACGGCGAATGGTCTGTAGTACTGTCTCTTCACTCTTAGATTCTTTCATCAGACAGGTCACTTCGTATTTCCACAAGTCATATGATACATCAGATTTCCTATCTCCTGAGAATATGGAAATTCGGGGTTGAGGTTTGAGGTATCCAGCCTCAGAGTCTGACTTCTGCTTTGTTCCAGTCTGTGGTTCAGGTTTAACACCAGTACTTGAATTTGAAGCTGCCCAAGCCAAGAAATTCTCTGGTCTTATCTTCATCTTCTTCAATGAATTCCATAATTGAGCCATGTCATCTGGAGTCATTTCCTCACCATCTGATTCCTGGTGCTTTGCAGCTGTCCTTTCTCCGCTAGTCTCTTTTGTAGCCATCCCTGAAGGACTACCCGTTTCACTCTCTGAATCTTCACCTTTAATGTTTGGCATATTTGGTAAACACAATTAAAATAAGAGGTATACACCTCAAACAATTGATCAGGAGGGTAGTTCGTATAGAACTAAATAAACACTGGGCTAAATAATTTAGGGCTATATATAGAAAAATCTATATTTCAGCTAGTGAATACTATAGACACACCTATTTGGGATACTGTAATTCAGACGACAGGAGGGTAGCTCTTACATAGAACTGTAAATACTGTTGGCCAACAAACAAAAGTTTGTTTTCTTTTCAAAATGAAAATAGAAATACACTTCCGGTCTATTATGCACTTCCGGATGCAACACACAAAAGTCTATGTGAATATTGTCAATATAAATATTATCAATATAGATAACCTTGTAAATAAGTAACCTGTAAACCAATAATCAAATACCTGTAGTGATGAATTTACAATGTACTTTAACCTGATAATAATATTCGGTCTTCAAGTAATCCTAAACTACATTCAACCAGGGTAATAAGAAATATTTATCTCTGTGAACAAAACACAAGAAATCAGCTGTTCATATATGATATTCAGATACTCTTAGATTTTACCGAATTTATTAGAATAAATCCCTTGGAATGGACTGCGTCTGAAAAAGAATGCTAACCTCTACCTGTATGATAATTCAAAGAACAAATGAAAACCAAAAACTTTGAATAACTGTAACGTGTTTCTCTAACAACAATAAGTATAAGGGTTCTTTTTAAGGGATATATATATAATTTTTACTAAGATACTCTGTCTGAGGATTTTGATTGATGATGATATAAAGATTTTCCTTTACTCTTCCTGAGTTTTAATGATTCGCTAATGTTCAAATGATTTTACCAGAGACTTTACCGGGTATACTATAGACTGGGCAAACTGTCACCGCAGACTTCCCGGTACAGGGTTCCTATTAATATTGGAAACCAGGTGCCTCAATCTTATGCAGATTTACTGCGTCCTGTTTCCCAAATTAATTCCCCAGATACCAATACTGCTGGTGAAACTATAGCTTATTCCTACCCTAGCCTTCCCTGACGTTTACCTTCTTACTACTTTTCTTCTTCTGCTCAGGTTTCTTAGCTGTGTTCTGTTTGAGCTTCTCAGCCAGACTGCCTCAGCTGCAGGCTGCGCTCACTTATATACCCTTAGGGCAGTTCATTCTAAGGGGTGTCAGGTTATTCCATTTTTATGGGTGCGTTCAATTTGTTTCACTACCCACGCCTCTGATATTGTGCGTCCCGCACACCAAATCAATGAGAATTAAATTTATTATTATTTTTTTTTAAATGGTTTTATTATTTTCATACATTAAGATTTAAAGACCATGTGTGAGTAACTAACTGTTACTATTATTCTTAAAAAAAGATAAGGTACATATAAGGTTTTTATTATTCCGAAATCTCAACCAAAGTCAAACCAAGAGTCAATCATTCCATATGTCCTCCTCCAAATGCTCTACCATTTCGCCATCCTTTTGGAATTTCCTGATAACCCGGATTATCTTCTGATGGCTCTTTCCAGCTTGGACTTCTTTTTCCACTGTGTCAGTTTGAGTTTCGGCATCAACTCTTTGTGCCTTCTCCTTGCAGCAAGCGCAATGGTGATTGTCCAAGGGCGCCTCTTGAACACTCGAAACATTGTCGCCAGGCCCCGCTACTTTTTCCAAGATCTGCAGATCTTTAGTTATGGTTGCCGAGATCTTTCTTTTCTTTATCCCTGGTAGAACTGGCGAGGTTTTCTTTCTGTAAGTTCTTCCCGCTTCTACATCGATTTCTTCAAACAGGAGTTCACCCGGATCTTCCTGCCATTCCTCGTCCACATCAGCCTTCCTTAGTGGAGACTTCTCGCACGATGGTTCTACTGGTGTCTTCTCTGTGCCTTTCACTTCTCGCTCAGGGTGCAGTCTCTTCATATGCCGTACAAGTACGATCTTCTTACTGAAAGCCTGATCACAAAGATCACATTCAAATCTCCTCTTGTTGATATCCGCCATACCACAGTCTAGAAGATGCTTACTCCACTCGTCCTTGGTTGGCAAGCGAAGAAGACATATGGAACATAAAAATCCCGGTTTCCTCGGAGTGACCTTGGTCAACGGCATTTCGTTACACAATCTGAAAATATATGCAAACATATTAAAGCTTGTAATCAAACTCATACTCAGAATGCCAAGCAGGTCTTTTTCGTTGTCTACGACCTGAATAATCTAGTTCTATTTCATTCAGTTCTGAGTTTCCTAACACTACCATCTGAGAATCACTATTATCATTACATTCATCATCGTCAACAGCCTGATCCTGCTCTTTTGAAGCTTCATTTTCATATCTGAGGACCTGAGTCCCATAAGGCCTTAGCCTATCAACATGTACAATTAGTGTTTTTGTTTCCTTATCTTTTCTGATTTTGAAAGTAACGTCTGTATGCTTTTGTATGATTTTGTACGGACCGTACCAGTAACTTGTTAGTTTAGCAGATTTACCAATTCCTCTCTGGGGGAAATATACTAGAACTTGATCGCCTTCTTCAAATGTTTTCTTGATCACATTCTGATCGTGGTATCTCTTTTGACGTAACATAGATTGCTTTGTAATTTGACGTGCATATGTATGCGCTTCTTCCAATGTTTGTCGCAGTTCCCATACCCAATCATGCACATTGGTAGGCTTCGCTCTGTTTGGGATCTCGTACATTATGTCAACTGGGGTAGCTACCTCTCTCCCCAACATCAACATATTTGGAGTATAGCCCGTGCTTTCATGCTGAGAGGAGCGGTAAGCCATAAGAACATATGGTAACTTTTTATCCCAGTCTAGCTGGTGGTCAGAGACATAAGCACTCAACATTGTGGCTAAAGTTTTATTAAACCTCTCCACCATGCCATCAGACTTTGGATGGAAAGCTGTTGTACGAGTTTTCCTTATGCCCAGTAGATCACAGGTATCTTTGAAGAGTCGACTCTCATACTGCCTGCCTTGGTCACTGTGTATAATTTCAGGAACACCAAATTTGCAAAAACACTGTTCCACCAGAACCTCAGCTACTGTTTGTGCTTCTATGTTTTTCAGAGGATACGCCTCTGTCCACTTGGTAAAGTAATCAGATATTACAATAATATACTTGTTACCAGCTTCTGTCTCTGGAAGAGGTCCCATGATGTCGCTAGCCACACGTTCCATAGGGTAGCCAGTTTGATCAATTTGCATATGGGCCTTTCCAGAAGAACGGACTTTTCTTTTACGACACTGGGGACATCCCGTGACATAGATTCGCACATCTGCTTGTAAACCTGGCCAGTAAAATCTTTCTCTTACTCTAGCTAGCGTCTTTGCTACACCCAAGTGTCCTGAAGTTGTGGCATCATGACATTCTCTAAGTATCTCTTTTCTCTCCGATAAAGGCATTAATGCCTGATAATTTGTCCTTCGGTCACCTTCCCACTTTCTACAGAGCACATTATCTTTTACTTCCAGAGATTTATATTGCGACCAAAGGGCTTTAACTACATTGCTCTCGTTTTTAATTTTGGAGTATTCTGGGCGTTCTTTCTGTTCTACCCATTCTCTTACTTTCTTCAAATCGGTGTCTTGCTCTTGAAGATTATGTACTGGCGAATTCCAATCAGAAGCAGAATCTACCTTGACTACTTGCACATTTGCACTATTGTCGATTCCCTCTTCATATCCACATTGGCGACATGGATATCTACTCAAACTGTCGGCATTACCGTGTCTGACACCAGGTCTATGTGTGATTTCTAAGTCATATGTGCTCAGTACTTCTATCCATCTGGCAACTTGACCTTGAGGATCTTTGAAACTCATCAACCATTTAAGAGCACTATGATCTGTGCGCACCTTGACTTTATGACCATATAGATAATGTCTGAAGTGTTTACAGGCAAAAACAAGAGCCAACAATTCTTTCCTTGTGACACAGTATTTTCGTTCACTCTTTGATAATGTTCTACTTGCATACGTTATAACTCTGATTTTGCCCTCTATTTCCTGAGACAGAACTGCGCCAAGACCCACTTGACTTGCATCCGTATCGAGTATAAAAGGCAGAGAGAAATTTGGATGTGCTAATAATGGAGCAGTAGTCAAACACTTTTTGAGATTATCAAAGGCATTCTGGCAATCGGTTGTCCATTTGAACTCCCTTCCTTTTTCTGTAAGTCTAAATAAAGGTTTCGCCATGCTGGAAAACCCAGCAATAAACCTTCGGTAATAGCTGCATAGGCCTACAAACGATCGTACTTCACTAGCATCGATTGGCACAGGCCATTTTTCTACTACAGCAACTTTCTCTGGATCTGTCTGAACTCCGTCCCCAGAAACTTTATACCCAAGAAACAAAACTTCTTTCTTAAACAAAGTGCATTTGGAAGCCTTAAGTTTAAGACCTGCAGATTGCAACTTTTTAAACACTTGTTCCAAGTTTTGAAGCGTTTCATCAAAGGTTTTTCCGAAGATGATTATATCGTCAATGTACACCAAGCATATGTTGAAATTTAATCCGGCCAAAACCACTTCCATAAGCCTTTCAAAAGTGGCTGGACTGTTACATAGTCCAAAGGGCATCACGGTGAATTGAAAAAGACCATTCCTGGTCACAAATGCTGTCTTTGGTTTGTCGGCCTCATTCATCTCAACTTGCCAGTAGCCTGAATGCAAATCTAGCGTGCAGAACCAAGAAGCTCCTCCAAGTCTATCCAAGGAATCATCAATACGCGGTAGCGGGTATGCGTCTTTCACTGTCTTACTGTTCAAGGACCGATAATCGACGCAAAACCTTTTGGTACCGTCCTTTTTTTCCACCAGCACTACCCCAGCTGCCCATGGACTAGAAGAAGGTTCTATAATACCTTTGGCAATCATGTTTTCAACCTCTTGGTCAACGAATTCCGCAGCATGATGTGGTAACCTTCGGGGAGGTTGTTTGGTTGGTTTTTGTCCCTCAGTGTTTATTTGGTGCTTTATCAATGACGTTCGTCCGTAGTCATCTTTGCTTTTTGAAAAAATGTGACTAAACCTTATCAAAATATTCTTCACCTTTGTCATTTGTTCTTCTGTGAGACCTGCTTTTGTCCTATCAAATAACTCCATCATATGTTCGGAGAGTTTCTCTTCGTTTTCCCCAGGCATTACATGATTAACACTGCCTTCCCTTTTCGGCACAATTACTTCTCTTACTGGGGATGTCACGCCTACCACTGTGTTCCTAAAGATTGTCTGGGATTCAGTAGATGTATTCATCAGTCTCACTGCCACTCTCTCGGACGAATTAACAAGCGATCTTGCTAACAGTGCTTTGCCACCGTCCTGAAACTTAGCACAAGGTTCAATTAGCAGTGGTGTCGGAGAACTTTCGGGTACGTCCAACATTTGACCTGGACATATTATTTCGCTCCTCGGGGGAATGGATATTGTATCACATAGGCTTACTCGAAAGCAACCAATATTTCCTTGCAAATCCAATTCGTGTTCTACCCCATGGACATACATCCTGGTCTTACAAACGTCGACAAGGCATTGATTTGTTTGTAAGAAGTCTAAACCTAAGATACCATCTGCTTTAATATTTGCTACCACTGCCTGGGTGCTAAATTCCCGTTGACCAAGTTTAATTGAAAATATTCCTCTCCCTTGAACAATGAGGGGAGTACCGTCAGCACCAACAATTCTCTGTGTAACTGGTGCAAGTCCATTTTCTCCAGTTTTCACTACTTCAGCATGCAATCTATCTGATAGAATTGTAAGGGTAGCACCAGTGTCTAATAATAATTTACACTGAACTCCATTTACCATCGCATTTATGAACAACCCAGATTCCTTGATTTCCTGGTCACCCTTCATTGCTATTGTACTGGAAACAATCGAACCAGTTTTCGGCTGTGAATCCTGATTTTTCTGCAGACGGGTTGGACTTTTCGAGTCCGACTTTTGCATTTTAGTTTCACCCTGATTATTTTTCAGAAAACAGTCTTTGATCATATGACCTTTTCTACCACAGTGGTGACATTTGAATGGGAAGTTGCCTTGTTTGTTCAAGTTGCTCAAATTACCAGACTTTTGTGTTTCTTTCTCTGAAACCACACTAGAAATTTTCTTTTCCAAATCTTTAAGAGAAGCCTGTATTTCGTCTCTTAATTGTCTTAGCTCATCCCTGACACTTTGATCGGTTTGTGCAACATGTGCCACTTGGTCATTGCTTGTGTTTCTGGCAAATCCCACATCCCCTCTTCTTTGACGTTCTGCTCTACAAAATGCTTCGATTTCCACTGCAAAACGTACTGCATCATTTAAGGATTTTGGTCGGGATTGCTGAATACGAAGACGCATGTCAAAATCAGTGAGTGCATCTACAAACTGATCTTTAGCTATCATCTCGGTAACTTCCCTTGGAGCTGTTGGATACGCGAGATGTGCTAAACGCCGAATGCTTTCACCAAGTTCTGGCAAAGATTCGTTTGCCTTTTGTCGTTTTTCTCTCAGCATAGCCCTATAGAGTTCAGTCTGATTAGCTGGCGCAAATCTTGACTCAAGTGCATCACACAACTCTGTATAGGTACCATTTGAACCTGTTCTCATGTTACCAAGAACAGTTTGAGCCTGTCCCCTTAATGATGCTGCTAGGTACAGGCATTTCTGGCGTGAATTCCATGAGTTGATGTCACTGCATGCTTCAAAATGAGCTTTATAGTCTATCCAAGACCCAGATCCATCGTAGGTTGCGGGTTTCATTATCGTTTTTCCGTATGAATTTTCTTTGGGCGTGGTATTTGGATCATTGTCATTTAATGGCATACCAGGGCTACGAAGATGTCCACATAATGGTTCATGAACTGGTTTATAATTGCTTGACCATGTAACGGTGGACGTGGCTAATGAAGATGCCGTACTCTGGGTATTTAAGGATGGATTTGGCGTCAAATATGTCTCGGTAAATACTGGCTGTCTTAATGTACCGAAACTTGACATTTTAATTTCCTTTTCATTTAGAAAATCTCGGCCATCAGTCTGTTTTTCTCTGTACAAGGTGTAACCGGGCTCTGGATATCTCTTGTGCCCAAGTCTATCTCCTGTGTTTCTTGGTGTTCTGTAGTCTAATTCCTCCAAACTATTGTCAAAAATCTTTTGTCTGACATCTACTCCAGAATCTGGTACCAATAAAGACTTGGTATTCTGTGGTGTTGTTTTTAATTTTTCCAACGCTTCTCTGAGTTTTTCCCTTCTGGCATCTATTGCGCTGAGGTCAGCGATCAAATCATCTTCTTTATTACTCATTCTGTTTAATTTGCTACCGAATTCTCTATATTCAATAACTGCACAAAATGTGTATACTTGGTAAACTTTATTCGGTAACTTTTCTTGGTAATACACGATAGCAAGACTCAGACTCTACTTAAGCCTGTACCTGGTAAAAATAGCACAGTACCTAAACTTGGTAAAATAACACCCGGTAAAATAAAACTACAAACTTATTCACTAAAACAAACAGACTACTGAATCAAATCAAATTAGTATTCTATCCCTTAACCAGCTGCCACCAAAATGTAACGTGTTTCTCTAACAACAATAAGTATAAGGGTTCTTTTTAAGGGATATATATATAATTTTTACTAAGATACTCTGTCTGAGGATTTTGATTGATGATGATATAAAGATTTTCCTTTACTCTTCCTGAGTTTTAATGATTCGCTAATGTTCAAATGATTTTACCAGAGACTTTACCGGGTATACTATAGACTGGGCAAACTGTCACCGCAGACTTCCCGGTACAGGGTTCCTATTAATATTGGAAACCAGGTGCCTCAATCTTATGCAGATTTACTGCGTCCTGTTTCCCAAATTAATTCCCCAGATACCAATACTGCTGGTGAAACTATAGCTTATTCCTACCCTAGCCTTCCCTGACGTTTACCTTCTTACTACTTTTCTTCTTCTGCTCAGGTTTCTTAGCTGTGTTCTGTTTGAGCTTCTCAGCCAGACTGCCTCAGCTGCAGGCTGCGCTCACTTATATACCCTTAGGGCAGTTCATTCTAAGGGGTGTCAGGTTATTCCATTTTTATGGGTGCGTTCAATTTGTTTCATAACTATTGAAATAGTTAGAAGTAAACTAAATCGTTGTTTTCCTTAACTCGCTTCCGGTGTAAAACGGATTATACGGATATCGAGCTCGATCGGATTGCGCAATAGCAGAAGAAACGATCCCGAGCTGAAAAAGAAATATTGAACCCGATACTAAATCTACAGCTAAGTAAATAAAATAGCAGAATTACTATAACTTATATTAAGAAAATTTTACAGACAAAATAAATATAATTTGAAACTGAACGTTTTCTAGTAAAACACCTCACTGACTTTAAAACAAACAGATGTAAATCCTCCAACTAAGGATCAAACAACCAACTCTGACTATTCAATCAATGCCAATAACTGACCACCAATTACTTCAATATAATAACTGTAAACGTCGTGTCAGTAAGTCAACGTTGATCCGTCAAAGAAATAGAAGTTATATACTATACTCAGGTGAATTAGACAATTAGTAATAATGGGATATCTGGATCTTGGATTGGTGCTGCGCGATACGATACCTCACTTACCAACTTCTTGCACACAACTTATGGAATAATTCTGAATAAATTTGAAATGAGTTGACAATTATGAATACCTCATCTGATTTATCTGTATGGACCTACTAACTAATTAACAATGTTTACGTAATTAAACCCCAAAAATACTGCAGTTGAATAATACACTGATTGCAATCTATATAGTCAATACCGGCACAATTAGTTTAAACACAAACACAATAAATTGCTAACATTTTGAATGACATATACAATGAAACTGGCCAAAAATAGAAAAATGTGGTACCATTCAAACACTCACCGATCGGTTGATCAATACAGACTGTAGTCACGTGACGTATACAAACACAGAATAAGCAAGAATCACATCACAGATGAGTGAACACACACATAGACATTGAAAGCACAGACACAATGCACAATATGAATTCACAGGTGATTCACAAAATCATCTTTCCGGAGAATGTGTTACACTTGGATCTTTTCGATGTCTACCAGTAATCGGGGTGGCAAGATGTGCTGACCGTGGAAAACTTCATTCCAGATGTGCGAGGGTAAGCGTGGCACTATGAGCACTTCTCCGTAGGGTTGTTAGTATCACAATAAGGGATGTCCCAACGTGGGCGCCAATGAAACAGTGATGGTTCTTCATATATACGAAACACTGTATAAGGTTCAAGACATCCCTTTTATTTGATATTGTGATTACGGATATGATAACAAATGAATAAATAAACTAGACACGATCTCGTTACGAGTAACGAGTAGGTCTTCCATTTGATTTTTTAAAATGATACGATGATTTATCGATAAAACTTAAGATTTAAATGACTGAATATTTTAGGGGCCACCCCTGTAGATCCTAAATGGGGACATATATTGGTGTTTTGAATAGTGGAATCGATTAAAATCATCAATGCAGACAATTTCTCTTATACAATGCTTAACAAAATATGTCTCCTATTTTAAATACATTCCATCAAAAGTTAAGGACTTTGGCCCCTAACAAAGTTATAAATGGGCATGGCAATGATTTTTTCAAACAGATATTGTTACGATCAACAACTTTGCTTCTATAATGCATTACAAAATCTTGATCGTTTTTAAGTTATTTGTGATAGACTTTACGTGGGTCTTGGCCCTTAATTAAAGGGGCCAGCCCCTTTTTGTTCATTTCATATGAAATATCTTACAAATACTAACATTTTTTGTTCTTACACCCATCTCACATTGTTGTTCATTTATGAGATACAAATGATTGAATATTTTAGGGGCCAGCCCTCTAGATCCTTAATGGAGACAGACATTGGTTTTTCCAATATTGGAATCGATTATAATTATCAATACAAGCATTTTCTCTTCTACAATGCTTAACAAAATATGTCTCGTTCTCTAGATATATTGTGTCAAAGTTTGAGAACTTTGGCCCCTAAAAATCCCTAATTACGTCATAAATGGGCGTGGCAATGAGCTTTTCAAATAGATATTGTTACGATCAACAACTTTGCTTCTATAATGCATAACAAAATCTTGATTGTTTTTAAATTAATTGTAATAGAGTTAACGAGTCTATTGACCCCTAATTAAAGGGGCCAGCCCCTTTTTGTTCATTTCATACAAGAGATCTCTCAAATACTAACATTTTTTGTTCTTACACCCATCTCAAATTGTTGTTCATTTTTAAGATACAAATGATTGAATACATTAGGGGCCAGCCCTGTAGATCCTTAATGGGGACAGACATTGGTTTTTCCAATATTGGAATCGATTATAATTATCAATACAAGCATTTTCTCTTCTACAACGCTTAACAAAATATGTCTCGTTCTTTAGATATATTGTGTCAAAGTTTGAGAACTTTGGCCCCTAAAAATCCCTAATTACGTCATAAATGGGCGTGGCAATGAGTTTTTCAAATAGATATTGTTACGATCAACAACTTTGCTTCTATAATGCATTACAAAATCTTGATCGTTTTTAAGTTATTTGTAATAGAATTTACGGGTCTATTGGCCCCTAATTTAAGGGGCCAGCCCCTTTTTCTTGATTTTGTTGGAAAGAACTTTTGATTCTCTACCACTTTTGTTATATATGTCTTAACAAAATATCAACTGATAAAAAGATATAGATCAAAATGTATGAAAATTTTGATTTGAAATTCGTACCCAATTTTCGAGCCCTAGCGAGCTCCAAGAAATGGCGCCACTTGCGTAAAACGAAAACAATAGGCACAACTTCAAACTATGGACTACCTATCCTGAAAATTTCATATTCATATCTCTGATAGTCTTCGAGATCAACTGCTCACAAAATGGGTCGTAAAAGTTTACAAAATTAGCAATAAATCGGTACCGGAAGTGACGACGGCAGAAATTTTAAAAACAAAATAAATTCAGACCACTTGTAATCATCTGTGAAAAAATGGTCAAAATCGGGCAAATAGTTTTCGAGAAAACGCTTGCACAAAATTTGTGGAAAAAAAAATAATAATAATAACTAGACACGATCTCGTTGCGAGCAACGAGGAGGTCTTCCGTCCGATTTTTAGAAGGTGATATGACGTCATCGACTTTAATTTTCGACAACAAAACATGATCTGGAAATAGGAGTTGAGTACTAATGCCTACCTGTAATGCTTTTTATAAGTTCTCTTACGTTGCTTTTTTAAATACTTGCATTTCTTCCAATTGAGATAGAAAAAATTAATCGTTTTTACCTCTGGGCCCTAAAAACCCTAATTATTAGGTAAAGCATGAGAAAATCATTATATTGTTAGGATATATAAACGTATTATATCTAATTTTGCTTTTATAACTTATTACAAAACATCTCTCAGTAAATAACTATATATATAAAAGACTTTAGGTCCATCTTGATCTCTAATTTGAGGGGTCAGTCCTTTGGATATCAAATGAAAGGTAGTTTAATTTGTTCAACAAGTGTTTAGAAATTCACTACCGTTCCTGAGATATATGGGATAGTTTTATGGGCTGATCCCTTATCTCCTTATAGGGGCCGTTTAACGACATTTTGAAAGTTGAATATTGTTTAGTACATCATTTTGAGCATCTTTTATTCTATACTGCATTTTCAAAGATATTTCATTTCTGATATTTGGGTGATTAAAATGTTGGACATTTGACCTCTGAAAACATCTAATTACGTAACGCATGATAGAATCATTACATTGTTTGGATACATAACTGTAAGGTAACATATCCGCTTTCATGACCTTTCATAAAATATATCTAAGTAAAGAGCTATAGACAAAAGACTTTATAGCCCTCTGGTCCCTTAATTTGAGAGGCAAACCCCCTCTTCTTGATATCAATTTAAGGTCAAATATCAAATGATATATGGTAGATCAAAATTTTGGACGTTAAACCCCTAAGAAGCTAATACATGTGATACATGATAAAATCAATAGATTCCTTGGATACATAACAGTTTAGTTCGACTTAAAATTTGAAATGTTGTTTACCTCACGTGATTTTGAATGATAAGAGTTGTGTTCAAGTTCAAGTTCTTTATTCCATGAGACAAATAGTTTATAGGTTATACGTGTAAACATACATTTCAAATATAATAGGATAGCAATATACAAAGTGTACATTATCAATTTTGATTATTCACATTAATAGTTCGATGCTTGTTGGCATAATATAGATATTTCCCTAAATTACAATTTTCTATAGTATTTGAGGAAGACAGTAACTGTATAACTTTATACACGCTTGGTTTTCGGGAGTAGTATTTTTTAATATACTTTTCTCTTAAACTACAAAGTGATGGACAAAAATGTAAAAAAAAAAATGAAATTCATCTTCAATTCAAGTTACAAAGGTCACATTTTCGACAATCACGTGTTAAATAACATACCTCACTGTTTCAATCTTTAAGTCATGTGAAGACAACCGTAATCGTGTAATTAATTTACGATATTTCACATGAATTGATTTCTTTAGATAAACTTGTAAACAAAAGTAATCAACAACAAGAGTTGTGAATGGAATTGGAGATCATTTGGAGAAATAAACAGGTATTGAAATATTTCATGCACAGGAAAATGCACATGGCAAATAAAGTGTCTTACACATGTAAATATTAATGTTAAAGCTGCTTGATCCGATTTTCAATAAAATAATTGTACGCTTTTAACGATAGTTATGCTAAGTATGTGTGTAAAAATATACGTTGCAGTAGGTTTCCCGGTCAATTAAGCCATATTTTAATGAAAAAATAATGTACATGTTGAAACTTGTTGAATCCGGATGTTGTGTATTCCCGCATGCTGTCCAATCCGGCGACATTATTCAGCCCCTAGATATTTCATATCATTTTTGTTTAAAAAATGTTGTGCAATCCGGACATTGTCTATTCTGTAAACCGGCCGCGATGAAAAAACCGGCTGCTTATAAATTAGTGAGAGTTATCTCCCGTAGTCCGGCTACTTATCGATCGGTCGGCCTTCTGCGAGGTAATTAATGCTCAATTATCGACCAGTTTTTCTGTCGTTGTTATTGATTTAAACAACTGTGAATATAGATCCAAACTAGCAACTCCTTTCAGTTTATACTGTTAAGTCTTGCTATAAATAAATACGCATTTTTTGTCAAAATAAGATAGTTAGATTAAAGGTCACCCCATTTTTTTCAGGCCGTGATTCAGGAAACTGCGGGAGACCGTTTGTTATCCCTGTTGTATGGCTACACGTACAGAGTTGCTTATTATTCTGTCAAAATGCTCAATTTCTTTTTTTTTTTTAGGTGTTGTACTATACAGAACGTTCTTTACGCGATCGCGCCGATCGCTTCCTTTGGGGAAAAACAGTCCTAATCAGACAGCAAATACATAATACAGACGTTTTATTAAATATTCTTTCATAATCAGTAACAAAAAACAGAATTTTATTAATGAGAAAAAAAATTCAGCAATAAGTATGCTTTTTAATGAATCAGATCACCATTGAGAAGGTGTTACGGCCTGAATGTAAATAAAATAACTTGTTTAAAAATGGTTTGTTTTATAGTGCCCGCACCTACCGCAAGCATATAACATTGTAACACTTTAACTGCCTTATCTCGAACGCTTTTCATATATTATTCAACTTTTACTTAATACACTCGCTTAAATCTCTCTCTCTCTCTCTCTCTCTCTCTCTCTCTCTCTCTCTCTCTCTCTCATAACTCATAAACAGAATTATCACAGATTAGAGATACTTAAGATGTGTGTGTTGGTATAAAATCATGTTGTTAATATCGCCTATATTTTGTTGATTGGGTAGTGTAATGCATTAAATTCTCACCAGCAAAATGTCAGAAATAGACACAGGTAAATGTGTTTACATTTCAACTCGTACGACTGTAAAACGTTGTACATGTATTATATTTATTGATGGCAGTTGTTTTATTTTATTTTACGCACTATGATTTAAATCAATGGTTATATGCATCGTTAACCAATATAATTGAAAATGAAAATAATTTTACAAAGAATCAATGAGCATTCAAATGAACACGAGAAGCATGTGTCCTATACTACAGCGAATCGGTTGTCCACTAGCGCGGCATCTTCTCGGTCCGTGTTATGTAAATGTACACTCAACATGGTAAGTTGAAAATGTTTGCAGTTTGATAACTGAATTTTATTTTTTAACAATAAAACTATTTTATGACAAAGACAATTAAGATCACCAAGAACAGCTTTTTTCAATGACAGTCATACTATATATATATATTTTTTTACGAGACCAAAACCGCATTCCTTCGCAAATAAAATCTTTTCTCATTTACTATTGCTACATAAATAAACACATGTGTGCATTACAACATTGCGCAAATCTTGTGTATTGGATAACGGTAGACCGCTCGCTAGTCCAGTCGCGACCTATTTCCTCGGCCGCGGGCAAGTGATCAGATACGTATTATTGTTTTCACACACAGCTCGGAATCCAGCTAGATTTTAACTGCGACTCAAATGCATTGCATAGAAGCAGTTCTTTTATCCATAATGTGTTTCACTAGAAAAGAATTAAACTGTTTAAACACTTTCCTCATGTAAGCTGGCACACTGTCTATGGTAGTAGGTAAAGGTAAAATCTTTTTTTTATTTACTATTAAAATCGTTAAAATCGGAATTTTTGTGTTTGCAGCTAAATAAATAAACTAAGTTGTGCATTACAGGAAAGCGAAAATCTTGTGTATTGGATAACGGTAGACCGCTCGCTAGTCCAGCTGCGACCTATTTTCTCGGCCGCGGGCAAGGGATCGGATACGTAATTGTTCACATACATAGCTCCGAATCCAGTTAGTTTTAAATGCGACAAAAATGCATTGCATAGAAGCAGTTCTTTTATCCATAATGTGTTTCACTAGAAAAGAATTAAACTGTTTAAACACTTTCCGCATGTAAGCTGGTACAAAGTCTATATATAGTAGTAGGTAAAGTTAAAATCTTTTTGTATTCACTATTAAAATCGTTAAAATCGGAATTTTTGTGTTTGCAGCTAAATAAATAAACTAAGTTGTGCATTACAGGAAAGCGAAAATCTTGTGTATTGGATAACGGTAGACCGCTCGCTAGTCCAGCTGCGACCTATTTTCTCGGCCGCGGGCAAGGGATCGGATACGTAATTGTTCACATACATAGCTCCGAATCCAGTTAGTTTTAAATGCGACTAAAATGCATTGCATAGAAGCAGTTCTTTTATCCATAATGTGTTTCACTAGAAAAGAATTAAACTGTTTAAACACTTTCCGCATGTAAGCTGGTACAAAGTCTATATATAGTAGTAGGTAAAGTTAAAATCTTTTTGTATTCACTATTAAAATCGTTAAAATCGGAATTTTTGTGTTTGCAGCTAAATAAATAAACTAAGTTGTGCATTACAGGAAAGCGAAAATCTTGTGTATTGGATAACGGTAGACCGCTCGCTAGTCCAGCTGCGACCTATTTTCTCGGCCGCGGGCAAGGGATCGGATACGTAATTGTTCACATACATAGCTCCGAATCCAGTTAGTTTTAAATGCGACTAAAATGCATTGCATAGAAGCAGTTCTTTTATCCATAATGTGTTTTACTAGAAAACAACTAAAATGTTTAAACACTTTCCGTATGTAAACTGGTACCCTTTATGTTAGTTATAGAAATACCCAGTTTATTTGCCAAATAAAACACAAATACATGATAACAAGTCTAGCATTTTACACTCATATAACCCAATACCCGAACAAAATATGATTTTAACAACATTAATAAGATCATAATGAACAACTTTTGCAGCGACAGCCATATCGAAATCTTAACCGCTTTTGAGTTATAAAGTGAAAACTTTCAAGGGTTCTAGGTCCCTAATTTGAGGGGCCAGCCCCTTTTTCTTGATGTCAAACAAAAGATCCTGTAAAACAAAATTTTTATTGCTCAACATGTCTTAACAAAATATTTCCATGAAAAGAGATACAAAAAGAAAACCAAGAAAAATCACAACATTTTTTATATCTCAATATTCGGGTCCAGGCGAGCTTCGGCGCCTTTTGTGCCAGACATAAATGATTCACTTTATGCAAAACTACAATCATTCGTCTACAATTCCTGAAAATTTGAATTCGATATCTTTTACCGTTTAGGAGGAGTTCGAGTGACAAGACGACCCCCTGAAAATCGCTAAAACGTCATTATCTCAAGAACGGAAATGACGTCATCAAAATAAAAAAATATATATTAAGTTCAGATCACTATCTATAAGATCTGAAAGTTTCATGAAAATCGGCGGAGCCATTTCCGAGAAATCGCGTGCACAAATTTTGTAAGAAAAAAAAAAATAATAATAATAGGGAAAAAGAAACCGAACGAAAACAATAAGGTCTTCCGTTGGAAAACGGAAGACCTTAATAATAAGAAACTGTACGAAAACTATAAGGTCTTCCGTTGGAAACGGAAGACCTTAATAAATGCCCTGAAATGAAATAACAATAGTAAGTAATAGGCTAAGGTATAAAATACACTATAGACACGGTAATATTTAAGTCTTATTAAAGGGCAATAACTCTTATATGTTTATATGTAATTATACATGTAATTACACATTTTTGCGTTTTTTATGAAACGTCTTTATATTTGACATACATTAATGATAAAAACATAATCCATACCATTCATATGGGAATGGGCAATCCCACGCCCTATGAGTGTGCGCTTTTATACACAGCAGAGACAGACTACAAATCATATATATTTCCATAAGTAATACTAATTAAAAATACAAATTGCTTTAAAATAAGGTTTTCACTAGTATTACTTCTAATTCTCAAAGCTCAATATACTTTAATAAATATTCTTTCACTCAACAATCGCTCTTACTAATAAAGTGCAAAAGGATATATTAAATTTGCTAAATTACAATAGATGTACTATTAATAAAATATTAGCACTTCTGTTATGGTTAGAAATAAATAATGTTAGCTTACCTATATGAGATGAAATAATGTCAACTACAAAATGTCTATATGAGTCTTGTCTCTTAGACTTCAATGTGAAGAATGCTTAAAACAGTACAAAGAACTCTTGGAGGGAAAACTACCAACCAATAAAACCAAACTATACAAACTTAAAAACCAATAGATTTCCTTCATAAAAACACACCTTTAAACCTACCATATAAGGACCATATATCCTTAGGGCATTAATTAAGCCAGGTAAACATAGGTGTTCTACCTGGGTTGTTTAATATAGAACTACATGTATTGCCAAAATATATTATATCTTAACTAATCATTATCAATACTGTAATTAGATTTAATAATATAATAATTAATAAATCTCATCCTATTACATTCATGCTTTTAAAACGACAATGGTGTGAAGTCACCTCTATCTAAATGCTTATAAACGACAATGGCGTGAATTCACCTTTATCTACATGCTTTTAAAACGACAATGGCGCGAAGTCACCTTTATCTACATGCTTATAAAACGAAAATGGCGTGAAGTCACCAATGTCTACATGCTTATATAACGACAATAGCGTGAGGGCACTTCTATATATGGATGCTTATAAAACCACAATGGCGTGAAGTCACCTCTATCTACATGCTTATAAAACGACTTTGGCGTGAAGTCATCTTTATAAACATTCTTATAAAACGACAATGGCGTGAGGTCACCTTTATCTACATGCTTTTAAAACGACAATGGCGTGAAGTCATTTCTATCTACATGCTTAAATTATTTTATAATACAATGGCATGAAGTCACCTATCTTATCTATAACGTGCGAGTACCTATTATTGCCCACCATCTTTAATTGCCGATGGTATGTAACAACAAGATTTCCGCTATTTTTTGGGTTTTTTTTAAGCTGGAAACAAAAATAAAAAAAATAAATAACGCAATTTTTACGTTTATTAAATGACAATAACGTGAAATCACCTCTCTCTGCACGCTTATATAGACAATGGCGTGAAGTCACCTCTCTAACGTTATATACATGGTTATATTTATAAAAAAAAATGGTCGCGAAATTTCCTTCACGACAATATCAAAAACAAAACCACCACCTATCTATATATATTTTTTAATGGAAGTATCGTAAAATCTCCGCAGGCTGCATATTTATTATGCTGTATGATCTCAAAAAAGTCTCGAAAGGTAGCTTATATATATATATATAGCACATTTATATAAAAAAAATTACGTTTTAAAATTCCCACATAACTTTTATAAATCATTTTTACTTAAATTTGCTTCATAATAAATTACACACCTTATTGTTTTTTTTCTATTCAATTCATGTTGTATTTTATACTTTTATTTCGCACAAAAATTAAATTCGTCGGGTTCGGTTTTCAAAAAAAAATAAGCGATAACCTTAATTTTTATTTTTCGGGAAAAGGTGACTTCACGCCATTGTATTTAGGATTAACGGTTAAGAATTAATTAACATGCATAAACATTTCTTTTGTGATGATCAGCAAAAGGGATTCATATTGTGCTCTTATTGGATAATCATTATGATGTTGACCAATATAGGTAAGCATAAAACATGTAGTAGAACAATGTTATCAGCCACCGGTATAGATAGAATGTTCTATCGTTAAAATGACAGATGTCCTACGGACCCGGTTTAACGATAGAATTCGTGCCATATACTCGCTTCGTAGCAAATAAAAAAAATATATCGCGCTATATCTCGCCTAAATTTTCATATGATTGGTCTCATATACCTACAATGTTGCTCTTTTACAATCCCATTTTACCTCATAAACTGTTTTTGTAACGAAATCACTGCCACTTGTAACATCACATTTGAAAATTCGCTGTTTACGGTCGCCATGTTTACGGTAAAATCCGAGACATTCCGAGTACGATTTCCGACAAAATGGCAGGCAATTCAAACGTGTATATTAACAAAATGCCGTAGTACGACTAATTAAATGGATATTTTGTGGATTTAACTACCTATGCATGTTCAAAAAGGTTTGTTATGTATAAAAATGTTTTTTTCCCCTGCAGATTATTTTTAACAGACTTAAAATCGACGCGAAGCAGATGCGCTTCGCGGCTGCTACATTGCAAGTATATGGGACGAATTCTTACTGTGACCTGAGCGTAGCCTGGTCACGGTAAGATTATTCTTTCTACCACCGGTATAGTTATAAGTTTTACTTTCACTTTCTAAATAAGTGATCTTCCTTTGCCAGCATACTGTATCATCGTCTTTTTAGCTCACCTGAGCTGAAAGCTCAAGTGAGCTTTTCTGATCAAAATTTGTCCGTTGTCTGTCGTCGTTGGCGTTGTCGGCGTCGGCGTCGGCGTTGGCGTTGTAAACTTTTCACATTTTCATCTTCTTCTCCAGAACCACTGGGCAGATTTCAACCAAACTTGGCACAAAGCATAACTGGGTGAAGGGGATTCAAGTTTGTTCAAATGAAGGGTCACGCCCTCTTTAACCCTCTGGCTGCGACGTTATTGAACAGAAATATTAACGTCACTGCGACGTTAAAAACGACGTCATAATTTTTTGACGTTTTTACGCGGGATTTTCTCAAAGTTCAAAGAATGTAACAAGTGCGCGTTCTACTTCGACGTGCGGATTACAATGCTAGCGCTGTTATTCTTTACTGTTTTTTCCGCTATACATTTTCCCAAGATTTCATGACTGTATCCTTGAATTTATTGCTGTTGAGAAGCAGAAGCAAAGTTTGTTTGATACATAATTATAAAAACATATGATACCAACAGGATTCCCATATTTAATAAAAGTAGTATTAGAGTACAATCAAAATATGATGAGCAAATTTATAGAAAGGGGTTTTCATTACCTATAGTTTTTACGAGTGGTCACGCAAACGAATGTATTATCCATCAATAATAATAATTACATATAAATTGGACTATTTTTATATTGATTAAAAGTAATACATTGTTTTTGCTTAAATATTTGGTTATAAAAAAATTTGTTTTAACTTCATCCAAACGGCTGTTTAAAATCAAGAAATTTGACCATTGATAGTTCTAATATGGGACATGCAAAAATTTGAATTTATTGATAAAACAACTATTATTGTGAATAAATTACCATGTAACTTGGATGCATTTTCTTATAATGAAAAATCCAACGTAAGCCGCGAACATTACCTTAACAGAACACAGCGCCTAGCATAGATAAACAGCTTAATTTTTAGAATTTTATTTCATCTGCAATGTTTATTTAAAAGGTCAACATCTTACGACTTCCTTCACAATGTTAGATCTACTTGGTATATCAGACAATCATTTGGCAATTTGTCGAACAAGACGGAACACCTACCTTGTTGTTCACAAGATTAATATTGACAATGAAAACACTAATAACTCAATGTTAGTTATTTACATGGGAACTACATGTATGCTACGACACTTTAAACAAATTTGCTATACTTTAACTAAAAATTTCGTTCAGAGAGAGAGAGAGAGAGAGAGAAAGAGAGAGAGAGAGAGAATTTTTTTAATAAGTAAATCCTTTTATTTTAATTAAATTTAGTCAACTGTTACACAGTACAATAAAGTATTTTTTTGTAAAGATTTTAAAAATTGATAATTTGTTTAATTTCACTGGACTCACGCAAGTAGAAATATACTGTAAAAGTACTGGCGCTATCTTATCAATAATCGATGTTAATAATCTATCTTGTTAAAGTGTATAGCATGCGCGGATCCAGAATTTTTTTTCCCGGGGGGGGGGGTAATTGTTATTGCCAGAGGGAGGGGGTTCGAAGCATATTTGCGATAATTTAACTTTTTTGTAAATATGACCCCCCCCTCCCCTCTAGATCCGCGCATGTATAGTGTCTGATATCTGGCCAAGAGACCTTTAAAATTATATGTTTTGAAACATGTTAACATTTAAATTCGCCGCGAATAATTAAACAAAATAAAATGCTTTCTTTTGCGATTCTTGCGGGATATGAAGATGGTGACATTGCAGTAAAATATACATAGTGGGTTATGTATTCTTTTTCTGCAATGATCGCTACCTTCATAACCCGCATGAATCATCAAAGAAAGCATTTCATTACTTCTTTCTTTTAATTAATTAAAATATTGATTGTAAAAGTTAGTGAAATTCACCAAATTACTGTTAATATACATCATCCTATGGGATTTTGAGCCTGACGTTATCATTATCATTATATATTTACATTTTATAGTGACTTGCTTGTAATAACACTACGTATCGATTTTGTACTATATAACCCATAACTTCAAATGACGGCAAATTGAGGCGCCAGAGGGGTTTGCTTATTTATATTTAAATATTTAATCGTACGATGGCTTAAAATTATGTAAATAAGTAATAAGGAATCATTCTTTTAATATTATGAGGTGATAATTTCGGTCGGAGCGTGATAAAATCTATCATAAAGCCCTTCGGGCTTTATTGGATTTGATCACGCCCCGACCAAAATTATCACCTTATAATACTCAAAGAATGATTCCTTATTCCTTAAATAAATAGTGCCTGCTTGGGAGGGTACCAGTTGTCAATTTCAACTGGTACCCTCACAAGCAGGCACTATTTATTTTATTATACTGAATTTCTTAATTTTATAGCAAATTTTACAGCTTTTATATAGAAAAGACGTGAGTTCTACGGCGAACCGTACGAGCATAATTTACGCGCATGTAAAAATTCGTTCTATCGGCCCGTTGCCAAGTGTGTTGCGAAAGCTGAGGGTATGGGAACGGATTGTCAACTGCGTCTAAACTAATCAGATTTCAGTATTTAACATGAAAGTATAATATTATTTCGAGCAATCCGTGTTTTTTCTTAGGTCGCTGTAGGTTTCGACCAAAAGGTTTAGATAAACGGGGCGTGTGGATTTGAGTCTAACTGTTTCTCTAGAGCTATTAATTACCTATAAGTTTCTGTAAAAAATAGAGAGAATCATACTCGGTAGATGTAAATGTATTATAGTAAATAAAGTACATTTATCTACTATAAGCGATTTGTCAACTCATCTTTGTTTTTAAGACAAACCAATTAGGTCTCAGGTCTACTTAAATATTTAAATTTTCTACATGAAATACGTCTTAAGCCAAAGACACCGTCTTGATCTAAATTTACACCATGACAGTACTTTCGTTCATGTATGCTTGCTATGGCTGTTTCATGAACCAAAAGTTCCGATGATCAATGGAAATGGTATGATTGGAGATGTTGCCTGCAAAATTTTGTTCACACTTTAAACATCAACGTATATAATACAGTTCTTGAGAAAAGCTTTCAAAACAATCAAATACGTAGTATATCAATACCTTGGTTTTGTTTTTACTTTGTGAAAGGATGACTGCACTTAAGGACATGCGATAATTGCGAGAATATAAACTTTAAGAAGAAGATTTTTTCTTTCAATTGCAGAGATGGTCAACATCTAAACTGAAACTTTTCGTAAATGCGTTAAATAAAAGTATGGATGTTGTTACCAAGTACGAATTTGTTTTTATCTCCAAACGATAATGAGGACGCCCACTTTTATACTGACTTCGTACATAGTCAGCGCATGTATGTCTATTGTTCTCCGTTAAACAGTAGTTGTATATTTGTAGAAAATGACCAAATACCATGCATGCATCGCATTTATTTGTTTTCTTTTTTGATACATCGGGCCTATAAAGCGTACTTATTCACAACCATTTGCGCAAAAATATTTATGAAATATGGTTTTTATAAATGTTTATTACGCTATTTTGTATGTCCATTTCTGATTTCCCCAAAATTGGTAATTATTTTTAGGAAAAACGGACGTCTGTCAAATTTCATCATTGTCAATATTTTTCGGAAGAGGGTACTCCCGTTTGAGAAGTGATAACAAAAAGACTAGCGTGTAAACATACATATTTTCTTTTGTATATATGTATTACTATAACATATATCTATCATTTAAAGCTAAGCTTTTAGTGATTGAGCTCATTTAGTGCCAAGTATAGGACTACCTTAATTCATGTTGGAAATTTACTATACTCTGTAAAAAATATAACAAAAGTGATACATGTATTAAGATAAGAAATAAACGCAACAGAATTAATCGACCGAAAAGGGCCCAAAACCCAGCGCTAAGTGCAGTCATCCTTTGTTTCAAAAATAAACACCACTGCTACAAATGAAATGAGTAAACGTTTCCAGTGAGATTTTATATGCATTTATTGTGTACTCATAAGATTTTAGCCGTTTTATCTGTTATTAACAGGTTGGGAACAATTCCCCTTTAGCGAGACAGTCTCGCTAAAGCGAGATCATCCCTCTTTACAGTAATAAAAACATGCCCGTAAATGCGAGATTTGGACACATTTTTTCATTATTATATTGTTTTCTTTAAACAGAAGAATATGCGGAAGAGCATTTTCACATTTTATTGATACTAAGGGCTCACTTACTACATATTTGTTTCAAACTTTGATTTACAGCTGCGTTTCACTGAAATCCAGTTATAAACAAAATCTATTCAGCAAATTTCTTACGGAAGCCTCTAGCGGTAATAAATGTGATAGTCTTGTTAACATATTAAGTCGTACCAAGAATTATTCGTTCAAAATTTTGTTCAATTTATATTTAAATGTAGTTCATATATTTTCTCTTATCATTTTTTGATTTTGCATTGAATTTTTTCTTTCAAAATCAAAAATCTATTTAATTTTCTGAAAAATATTTGTTTACCATAGGTGTATATAATATTGCTGGTACAACCTTCCGTAGTTTTCTTGGTCGTGCCGAGATCAAAATATAAAACCAAAAGCAACCAATAATTGCTGCATGATATTTAATTTCCTTTGCACGGTCAAACAGTGTCATCAAAATGAACACAAACTCTGATAATTTTCGTTTTATAAGAAGAAAAAACATACTTTCAATTGGAAAATTCGCGTTCAATGCAAGAATACTCACGATTTCATCGATAAAAAATCATCCTATTTTTGTTTGCAGCAATGGAGCACTGATATTTTAGGTCACAAAGGTCAGTCTTGGAAAGTAAAATTGCTTCAAATTGCTTTTCTTACCCGGATTTTTATATTTTACTGGGATTTTTCATTTATTTGAAATACATCATGAAAATCTCGCATTTACGGGCATGTTTTTATTACTGTAAAGAGGGATGATCTCGCTTTAGCGAGACTGTCTCGCTAAAGGGGAATTGTTCCCAACCTGATTAAGTAATATCTTTTAAAAAAAAATAGGAATACGTAGATTTACTGACACCGCCTTTATGAACAATATTCGAATTAAACTTATTAAGTTGTGCTTTATATCAGAAGTTGATAAATGGGTAGTATGCGTATAATTTATGTCAGAAAGAACAGATGATGGATTTCTCCTTTATTCACTTTGAAACTTTAAATTCTAATGAACTGCAAATTCATCGTGATACTGTATACATTTTCCCACCGTGTAATTTTCGCCCCTCTACATTGGCAAACAGCTTCGCCCCGTCTTGATTTCGCCCAGAAACAGTTAAGAGAGAGATAATTTGGGACATTGTAATTCGCCTAATCTTAAATTTGCCCTCTGACAACGAGGGCGAAAATAAAACGGGGCGAATATTTCCCTGTATACAGTAGTATACTAGGCCATTTATTTAGCTTACAATTGATTCTCGCAAAATGTACATTAGACTTCTACAAGGGCTAGGTATACATACATGTACTTTAAGAAAATCTTAGATACGGAAGCTTAGAGCACGGCACTAGAGAGTCCAGTTTCGAAAAACTGTCTGAAAACTTGCAAATACCGCAACTCAACAATGAAAACCATACTCTGTAATTTTTTTCATAGCAGAGGAAAATCACTTTCATATCTAAAAAAAAATGTTAATCATGGTGTGCATTCCGATGTCGGTTAATTAAATATGATGTACTCTTAAAATTTATTAGAAACGGCATGTATTAATTCACTTTTTTTTAATCCTGACGAAGAAACACGGGGTGGAGAGGTAATGATTACTGAATAATTCATTTTTATTTTTCGATTTGTTTGGTTTGTATGATAATTTCATTCATTTTTATTACCGGGATAACTAAAAAGGAGAACGGTATGAATAGGTATGACATACTGTGAACATAGTCGCAAATAAATATATTGCCCCAAAACATTTTTTTAAATTTATTTTTCACATTTGTTTGATATTATTAACATTAAAGGATGCATGAGTCTCGAAAATAATAACCGCTAACAAGTTAACACTCATTACTTACGAAATCAAGTCGTAGCGAGTGTCCGTATCTTTTGTCTATTTTTAAAAATTTTCTTTAAAAAATGCAGTATTATAATTAAATTGTTTATCTTCTATAACAAAAGATTGATGTTTCTAAAAAAATAAAATCATTTTATCCATTAAAATTCGAGTGAAGATGTAATGAAATTCATTAAAAATGAAAGGGAGAATGGATTCTACGTTTATGACGTCGTGAGGGACATATATGTCCCTCTCGCAGCCAGCGGTAAAAGGACATATGTGTCCCTCTCGCAGCCAGAGGGTTAAAGGGGAGATAATTTAGAATTATTAAAAAATTGTAGGTATGTTTCAAAAATCTTCTTCTCAAAAACTATTAGGCCAGAAAAGCTGTAACTTGTATGGAAGCATCCTCAGGTAGTGTAGATTCAAATTTGTTTAAATCATGGTCCCCGGGGGTAGGGTGGGGCCACAATGGGGGGATGAATTTTTACATAGGAATATATAGAGAAAATCTTAAAAAATCTTCTTCTCAAAAACTATTAGGCCAGAAAAGCTCAAATTGGAGTGGAAGCATTCTCAGATAGTGAAGATTCAAGTTTGTTTCAATCATGCTCCCCGGGGTAAGGATGGGGCCCCAATGGGGGGGGGGATGAATTTTTACATAGGAATATATAGAGAAAATCTTTAAAAATCTTCTTCTATAAAACTATTAGGCCAGGAAAGCTGTAACTTGTATGGAAGCATCCTCAGGTAGTGTAGATTCAAGTTTGTTCAAATCATGGTCCCCGGGGGTAGGGTGGGGCCACAATGGGGGGATGAATTTTTACATAGGAATATATAGAGAAAATCTTAAAAAATCTTCTTCTCAAAAACTGTTAGGCCAGAAAAGCTCATATTGGAGTGGAAACATTCTCAGATAGTGAAGATTCAAGTTTGTTCCAATCATGCTCCCAGGGGTTAGGATGGGGCCCCAATGGGGGGGGGGATGAATTTTTACATAGGAATATATAGAGAAAATCTTAAAAAATCTTCTTCTCAAAAACTATTAGGCCAGGAAAGCTGTAACTTGTATGGATGCATCCTAAGGTAGTGTAGATTCAAGTTTGTTCAAATCATGGTCCCCGGAAGTAGGGTGGGGCCACAATGGGGGGGGGTGAATTTTTACATAGGAATATATAGAGAAAATCTTTTTTTTTAAATCTTCTCAAAAATGCTCCAATCTGAGTGGAAGCATCCTCAGATAGTGCAGATTCAGGTTTGTTTAAATCATGGTCCCCTGGGATAGCGTGGGGCCACAAAGTGGGGGGGGGGGTATATAGGAATAGAGAAAAATCTTCTTACAGATACAACAAAAGGGGCTTGGTATTTACCATAAAAATATGTGGATAAAAATCGGCAGATGTTTTAAATATTTTTAGCAAGATCTACCGTACTTAGTTGTCAAGATATTTTGATTTTGTTACTGTTATGATAATTTGATCAGAGTTAAGGCTATTGTTGCTCAGGTGAGCGATGTGGCCCCTGGGCCTCTTGTTATATTTAAATAAGCTTATCATCATTACCTATCCTATTGCATTTGTACAGTTTCTGTCATTTTAATTGCAAAAGTTATTTTTTCATTTGTCAGACTTAGATTTTGTATTAAATTGGTGTATTACATGTGTAAGTGTAGAGACTTATCATGTTTATATGAAATATGATAGGAAGGAAAGGGTCTTTTTTTTTCTTAATGTATTATGATGCATCAAATATAATATAGGCCATGACCATATGGGATTGTTCTGAAAATATCAGGAAAATATCAATTAAATATTTTGAAAACTGTTGAGATCCCCACCACTAAACCATATATATATATTCTCAATTGTTTCTAATGTCATTATAATGCATCAAATGGTATAAAGTACATGACCCCCAGGCGTTGTCTTTAAACCCCCACCCCACCCCTTGAAATAGGAAATGATGATATTTTGATAACTTTTGAGATTCCCATCCCTAAACCACATTTATTCTTGCTCTTTGTGTCATAAATTGCGCATCAAATGGTATATAGGTTATACCCCCTTGGAGACACCCTGACTTTCTAGAACTGAAAATAATAAAGTATTTTATCATTTTGTTTATCTTAAAAATTAAAAAGCAATTTCCAAAATTTTAATGAGCATCTAGAGAAAAATACCAATCAAAAAATGATTAATAATTCGCTACTGTACACATGTAAGAATGTAAGATGACTCTGAATCTTTAGAACCTGAGGATTGATTGGGTGGGGGGAGGGGGGTTGGATGTGGAGGATCAACTTTTCATTTTAATCATTTATTGTTATTAATTTTAACTTTGATATTAGTTATGGATCCCCAGGTAGAAAATAAGAAATATCAATTGATCATTTAACAATTATGCAAGGTGTAATGTGATTTTTTTAAAAACATTTCTTAACAGTTTATAAAATCTTATAAGACCCCAAATTATATTTTGAATTTAATAGATCATTCGACAATTAAATCAAATAAATGCAAGGTTTTTATCTGATCACCTGTTGTCCATACGTCCGTCTGTCGGTCTAGCTGTACATCTGTAAACTTTTCACATTTTTGACTTCTTCTCAAAAACCACTGGGCCAATTTCATCCAAACTTGGTACAAAGCATTCTTATAGGAAGGGGATTCTTAATTGTTAAAATAAAGGCTAAACAATTTTTAAAAGGGAGATAATTGCAAAACAGTGAGTATAGGTGTGTGTCTTTAAAAATCTTCTTCTCACCACTGCACCAGAAATGCCAATATTTACACAAAAGCTTGTATATATAGTGAAGTTTATAAATTATAAAAATCATGACCCCCGGACCAAAACTGGGACCCCGGGCGGGGTTTAAAATTTAACATAGAAATGCGTAGGAAAAATGTTTAAAAATCTTCTCAAGAACCAGTCTGCACCAGAAATGCCAATATTTAAAAAAAGCTTGTATATATAGTGAAGAATCTAAATTGTAAAAATCATGACCCCCGGACCAAAACTGGGGCCCCAGGCAGGGCTCAAAGTTTAACATATATAGAAAAATGTTTAAAAATCTTCTTCTCAAGAACTACAATGAAACGGTATGGGATATTACTATGAATACATCATTGGGTATTGTAGATTCTAAATTGTTAAAATCGTTACCATCGATTTTATACTGGGGCACCAAGAGAGGTTCAAAGTTTAACATAGAAATGTATAGGAAACTTGTTTAAAAATCTTCTTTTCGAGAACTACAATCTTATGTTACAGTTTGTGAGATTACTATGCAAGGATCCTCAAATAGTGAAAATTCTAGATTGTAAGGCCGTGACTCCGGACCAACACTGGGGTCCTAGAAGGGGTTCAAAGTTTAACATAGAAGTATATTGGGAAAATGTTTAAAAATCGCTACAGTTTGTGAGAATTACTACGCAAACATCCTCAACTAGTGTAGATTCTAAAGAGAGAGATTCAAAGTTTAAAATAGAAATAGCATATGCTAAGAGATAGAATTTACAACGAACTGTTGTTCAGGTGAGCGATTTGGCCCATTGGCCTCTTGTTTTATTTTAAGAAAAAAAAGTCATTTTATTTACAGTGTAAGGAGGGATACATGCGCAGATCCAGAGAGTTTTTCTGGGGAAGGGGGGGGGGGTGTTGACAGTTATTCGAGTTTGCTGGGAGGGTGGTGGTTTAAATTTTAAAGAAATTTGATTTTTGGAGGGGGGATCTGGACCCCCTCCCCCCTTTGACCCCATCTCTAGATCCGCACATGGGATAATGTTAATTATCTGCTACTATTTGACTACCAGGATTAAATTTAATATTTCAAAACTTATTGCACATCTATAGGACAACCCCTATTATATCCTATTATATATAAGATGTGACATGTCAAATCAATAGAGGAGTTCTGGGATCTAGGGTTTTTTTTGGAGTGATAAACGTCAATTTTCTGCTATTATTTGACTCCCTGGATGATATTTAAATTTTTAAAACCTTATTGCACATCTAAAGGACATCCCCTATCATATCACAAGATATGATGTGTCTATTCATTAAATCATAAGAGGAGTTCTGGGATGTAGTTTTTTTTTTTGAGTGATAAACGTCAATTTTTTGCTAATATTTGACTTCCTGGATGAAATTTAAATATTTAAAACCTTATTGCACATCTATAGGACAGCCCCTATCATATCCCAAGATATGATGTGTCTATTGATTAAATCATAAGAGGAGTTCTGGGATCTAGGTTTTTTTAAGAGTATTAAACGTCAATTTTCTGCTACTATTTGACTCCCTGGATGAAATTTAAATTTTTAAAACCTTATTGCACATCTATAGGACAGCTCCAATCATATCCCAAGGGATGATGTAGGTACTCCAAAAGTTGTAAGAGGAGTTACGGGAACCATACTTTTTTTGTAAAAAAACATCATTTTTTGTTGCCCACCGATCCCTGTGATGAAAAAAAAATTCTGAAACCTGATCACACTTCAAAATGACACCCCCAATCATATTCTAGAAGATCATTTGGCTACTGCAAAAAAAAAATGACGTTTTTTAAACCAGATTTTTTGTTAAAAAAACGTCATTTTTCAGCCACTAAATGACCCCCAGGGCAAAATTGAAATTTCCGAAACCTTATTGCTAATCTATAGGATACCCCAAAACATATTCCAAAAGATGATTTTTCTATTGTTGAAAATGTAGGAGGAGTTCGAGGAAGAAGTTTTTTTGTGAAAAAACGTCATTTTTTACCAATTTTTTGACCCCCAGGACTACCAGAGAATTTTTGAAACTATTTTACAAAACAACATGACACCCCCAATCAAACTCCCAAGAGTTCAGATTGGTAGTTTATACGATGTAAGAGCAGTTTGAGAAAGTAAAACGTGACAGACGGACGGACGGAACAGGACAACAACAATATACCCGAACTTTCTTTATGCCCCAGTCACACATTTACGGATCAACTCCACGGTTCCACTACAGAATATTTTCCACGGTTGACACCGGAAAATCTAGTTATCGTTAATGCCCCAGTCACACATTCACGGATCAACTCCGCGGTTCTACTACGGAATATTTTCCACGGTTGACACCGGAAAATCTAATGATCGTAAATTGATACGGAGTTAGTGCGGATGCACTACGGAATGGAAACAAATTGATACATATGAATTACTACGGATTTATACGGAGTTAAAACAGACTTCTGCGTTCTTAAACGGTTTAGTAAGTTTTACTAAGGAAGTACTACGGTGGTTTCATCCGTATTGGAATTTTGAACATGTTAAAAAATTGTCGCAGCTATACAAGTATTGCTACGTTTGGATACGATAACAGACGGAAAAGCCACAGGTCACTACATATCGCCACGAATGAAGCCGGATCACTTCCGTAGCTAATCCGGCATTTAATCCGTGAATGTGTGACTGGGGCATTAGAAAGTGCGGGTATAATTATTCTTAAATGGTATTGATCTTTCACCTGCGCCAAGCTGTTTTTACATGCATTAAAATTTCTTCATTCAGTTGTTTACGCGTAGCAGGGTGAGTCTCCAAACCACTAGTTTATAAATAGTCATTTAATTACGTTAAACGAAGCTTTAAAACTGTTGATTATTTGATACTGATTATTACTATGAATGAATTCTTAAGTCTAGCAAAAGGAAACAAGCAGTTTTATTACTGTTTCAATATAATTTTATTACTGTTTCAATATAATTCACTTTAAATGTTACGATACATTCCCTGAAAACTATCGAATGGAATGCATGTCGTGATGTCAAAGCTGATTATGACGTCATATTTTATGGTGAACAGACAAGTGACTTTCTACACATTGCTGTGGGAAGCCCAAGAAAGACGACGGACCCAATTCATGATTTCGCATCTCTGCGCAGAAATCCGCGCATATGCTATGAATAAGTCTGTTGTAATAACGTACATCAGAATAAGAGAAAATAATAAATTTTCATTCTACTAAACATAATTTGTGATGCCAAAATATTTCTAGTGGAGAAAACTTAAGGAAAAAAATTAGTCCGAAATTCCTCTGTTTGCGACAAGTCGATCCGTTATATTTCAACGGTTTATAAATCCTAAAACGCCCAATGGCGGTTTATAGTCTTATAAATTGGTTGATATTGAATTTATACCTTAATCTAACAATATTTATATATATATATATATATATATATATATAGCAGTTAATGTAACGCCAGGCAATAATTAATTATGTCCTTTTTGCAATGATATTTCGGAAGAAAAATGAACCATGCAGTGAACTTTGACACAACCCCTCAAAAAATTTAGGTCGATGACCTACATTTTTTTTCTGTTCATCGGTAAGCTTATTGACTTCTTAATATTAAAATTTAATCAGAGTAAAAAATCTATTGCAGAATTTTTAAGATATCAGTTTTTATACCACACCAAAGAAAATTCCCATTACTTTCTATTATATCTGAGGATTTTCGTACCCAAATTTTGAAACGCCCCCAGTAAAATAAGGAAGTCGATGATCATGTAATTTTTTTTATTGATTTTCACTCACCATTAACTGATTAACATTATATAAAAATTTGAATAAAAAATCTATTGTAGAAATGAATTGGGTCCGCCGTCCTTAATATTGCTTCCATCACTTTTTGATGATTTTTAATAAAAATATACATACCTGTGAAAGAAATGCTGTTGAAATTGATAAAAGGGAAAATATCCAAGATATCTTCATTGACAAATTATCAGTTTTCACTCATATCGTTGACAAATTATCAGTTTTCACTCATAAAAGGTCACAGGAACGAAAACAAATTTCTTACGGAGATTTATAATGGGAAATGTTTACATCTTTTCTCCATTCGGAAGTACTCGGGACACCTCGCACAATTTTTCAACTTATCATCCGGGCGTCTTCATCTCCTTAGCAATGAAAAACCCCCGTAGACTTTTTATTTTTAGCCGTGTATTGATACCCGACAAGCTAGAGGGTGCGTTTCAAAGGGGAAATCTTGGGATTTTTTCATAGTATTGAATGAACATCATCTGAACCAAGAGGTATTTATAAATATCGAATAATTTAGGAAAATATCTTGGGACAGACTATAGTTTCATACTCTATATATTCCTATGAACGAATTTAAGATTTTTAAAGATTTACTCTATATACCGGGTATTCCTATGTAGAAATTCGATCCCCAATTGTGGCCCCACCCTAAACCCGGGGGTCATGATTTTCACATATTTGAATCTTCACTATCTGAGGATGCTTCCACATGTTTCAGCTTTTCTGGCTAAATGGTTCTTGAAAAGATTTTTGAAAATTTCTCAAAAAGAAGATATCTACATACACTAAGTAATTCACCTGTAAAGAGATAGAAATATGTTAACTGAGTGATTCAGTTATCTCTTAAATGTATGCTTTAATGTGCTATATGAATGGATCAAATAAACCTATGTAATGTTTGTGTTGCAAGTCTATACTCTAATTATTGGTGATATACTGATAAGGAGCCATTTGCTAGACTAAAAACATTCATAACAATCCTCTTTATCTTTATTATAATTTTTTTTCTACATCTACAAATCCATAATAACACATGCATTTTTTTCTCTACATGTTTATGCTGATGATGGGATTTGAACCCATTCTTCATTCTCAATAGAATGTGTGCACCATTACACCACACCAGCTTTCACAGAGAAATATAGGAATAGGAGTATCTCAAATCATGATACACAATTTCGTTTTTTTTTAACAAAAAAAAATAACCTACATACATGTATTAAGCTGAATTGAATATGTTCACAAGTGATTATAAAGAATGTCAATTGTAGTGACCTAGATTCTGCACCACGCAAATTTGAGTACAAGTTTGCACCTGACATTTAAATCAATCACATGATCTTGCACAGGTAGCCGACCAGGAACAACAAACACCTGAAGCCCGCCATGTTGGATTGTGAAGCTTTGTAGTTTACCTATGGGGGAAAAACAGTAATAACATTAGGTAAGTTTCATAACACACTTAATTTCTTACTATTTATTCTTAACAATCATTTGGACTAATAATTTTTAACTGTTAAAGTCATATCTTATTCTAATTTCAGTGAAAAAACTAAAAAATATTATAACCAAAAATGTACAGTTAAATCATTAAAAGAAATCTCTTCATCCTACATATAGATATGGTAATCAAAGCAAGATAATAAATGTATACATCATTAATACATATCGAACTGACTTGAACTTTTCAGGTTTAGTTCCCCCTAAATCCCTGAACATGGACCCCAGGAACAGCGCCCAGGATGTTGTACGCTGCACCCTGTGTCAGGATTCTGTGGCCCCCATGTACTGTGAAGTTTGTCATATACATCTGTGTAAAGACTGTGTAGAGGAACATTTATCAGATTCCTCTAAAGTTCATAAAGTGGTGTCGCTAAAACAATACTTAACCACTCTGAACTATCCCAAGTGTAGGAAACACCCCACCAAACAATGTGAACTCCATTGTGAACAATGTGACATTCCTGTTTGTGTACAATGTATTTCTGGAGAACATTTAGGACATAAACCAGTTGACATTTCTAAAATCTTTGAAAACAAAACAGAAGTTTTACAGAGAGAGTTACAAGAATTAGAAAAATCAATATACCCTAAATACAAAGAAATTGCATCTAACATCCCAGTGCAGAAAGCTGATCTGAGTAAAAACTCCAAGAAATTGACAACAGCAATTGACAACCAAGGAGAAGTCTGGCACAGAGAAATAGACACCATTATCACAAACCTGAAATCTAACGTGGAGGAAATGGAATCCAAACACCTGGTCGTCCTGAATAAACAGGAAGATGAAATCACACACACCATTTCTGAAATCACACAGACCATTGCTGAACTGAAGAAGTTACAGAACTCCAAAGATGTCTGCCTTGTCTCTGAGTACAAATCCAGGAACGCTGAATTCAGAAGATTGCCTCCTAAACTCAAAGTGTCTTTACCAAACTTTAGGCCCCAGGAAATCCACACAGATCAGCTGATTGAACAGTTTGGTTCTCTGTCAGCATTATCTTTTACAACAGAGAAACAAGACTACAGCATGCCGCCCCAGGGAGCCGAGTCCTCTCCCCCAGACCGGTCACTGATGGATGTACCCCGGGTCATCACCACTATAGACACAGGGTATGGATATCTATACAGTGTGACGTGTCTGAATGAGACAGAGATCTGGACGCGTGGTAACAACAAAATAATGAAACTCTTCAACCTACGGGGGGAACGAGTGAAGTCCATCCAAACCAAGTCAGGGAACATTCCAACAGACATAGCAGTGACAAGGAGTGGGGATCTAGTTTATACTGATTACAGAGATAGAACTGTGAACATAGTGAAGAATACACAGATACAGACAGTGATCAGACTACAGGGGTGGATACCTCGCGGTGTTTGTAGTACCTCCTCTGGTGACCTCCTGGTTGTCATGGACAGTAATAATGATAACCAAACAAAAGTTGTGTGTTACTCTGGCTCCACAGAGAAACAAAGTATTCAGTACGATGACAAAGGACAACCTCTCTATTCATCTGGTGGAGATAAATCCATCAGTGAGAACAGGAACCTAGATATCTGTGTGTCAGACTATGAAGCCCGTACAGTAGTGGTGGTCAATCAGGCCGGGAAACTCCGGTTTACCTACACTGGTCCTCCCTCTACTACCAAGGGATCATTTAATCCATACGGCATCACAACAGACAGCCAGGGTCGGATCCTGACAGCAGACTATTACAACGGCCATATCCACATCCTGGATCAGGACGGACAGTTCCTCCGCTACATTGACAACTGTGATTTACAGGGTCCATGGGGTTTATGTGTGGACACCAGAGACAACCTCTTTGTGGCTGAGTTCAAAGGTAAAGTGAAGAAAATCCAATATTACATGTAAATCAATTAACTGTATGAATTAGATGTAAACAAATGAACCAAGTATACATTACATACTGTGTGTATAACATGCATTAATCAAACTATTAACGTTGTATGTCTTTATATGGTGTATATAAGATGTAAACACGTTGTGTGTTGATAATGTTTCACCCATTAACTAACTTACCATGTCTAAAAGATGTAAACAGACTGTTTAACTGTATTTGTACTAAGTTTTCATGTGTTTAATCATATTGCAAGGCATCAATCTTTATTTGTTTAAGTATGATCATTTTTAGTTTTGTATGTTAAACAAAGTTCTCTCTGATAATATATACGGTAACTAAACAAACATAGACCATGTTTATATATTATTCGTAAACAAAGTGGATATATGCGTGTATCTGTATCACATGAATATCAAGTGACTCTATATTAACACATATATTAAAAAGAAACTACCTGTTTGCTATATTACTAAATGTATATAAAGTGACTGTGATTTGAGTATGATTATACATGTACAATTTTTGTTTTTTAACAATAATATACCATCAATGGACTGTACTTGTTACATGTGGTTATCAGTAAACTCTATGCTACATACATGTATAGATAACGAAGGATAATGGACGTGTAGCACTCATTTCCTTTTAAGCAATTGAGCGAGGCCACAAAGGGACTGAGGCCCATTACTTATAAAGAGGAGTGGTACAGGTATATTATCCCAATTAGAATTCACATTGTCTTAGCAAATTGTTATTACTTACCTTTTAAATCATAAGAATTGGAGTAGATATTTGATTTTTTGTCAACCTGTTCCTGTGTTCTAACTACTTTAAATTTCTGAAGTATTCTGTCCCTTGTTGTTTTTAACTTTGAGTTTTTGCAGAACTAATCAAAGGATTCTGAAAATGTAATTAGACAATCAGCATATTTACATACAGTGTACATGTATATATAATTGATACTGCTTCTGAGTGTTTTATGATTTTTTTTTAAATAAAATTTTAAACAAAAAAATCAATGTATTGTTTATCAAAAAGAAGCCTTTACATTTTGGCAGTGGCTATACAATGACATCAGAACTTTGGAGGAGGGGCAGCATTTGCCATTCCATATATATATAGTCATATAAGCAATATATAGTTTTAAACAAGAGGCCCATGGGCCACATCGCTCACCTGAGCAACAATAGGCATGATAAAATCAGCTTAATGGAGATCGACATAATACAAAATATCTGGACAATGTAGTAATACATGTAGATATTCTTATGTTTATAATCAAGTCCCTTTTCTAACAGGATGATTTTATATTCATATCACATGTTGAGCATCGCAGTTCTCAACAAGATCCTAGACAATTGTTTATACATGGGATATAAACCTACATCAAACTCTGAACCCCTAGTGAGGCCCAAGAATCGTCCAGGGGCAAAATTCTTAACAATTTTAATTGGCAAAATATTTGCATATAAGTAAAACCATATATATTATAACTTTTCAGTTTTTGTGAATTAAAAATGTTTTCCTTTGTAAAATTGGATCCCAAATGTGGCCCCACTCTACTCCTCAAGATTTTTATTTTAACGAATTTGAATCTACACTACCCAAGGTTGCTTTTACTAAAGTTACAGATTTTCTAGACAAATGGCTTTGTAGAAGATTTTTCTCCATATATTCCTACGTCAAAAATTTGTCTCCCTCCCCCCTTCCCGTTGTGACCCCATCCTACCCCCAGGAATCATGATTTGAACAAACTTAAATCTACCTAGTCCTTACCTGAGGATACTTCCACATAAGTTTCACCTTTCCTAGCTACTTAGTTTTAGAGATTTTAAAGATTTACTCTATATATTCGAATGTAAAAATTTGATCGCCATTGTGGCCCAAACCCACCCCCAGGGGTCACGATTTTCACATCTTTGAATCTACACTTATTGAGAATGCTTCCACATAAGTTTCAGATTTCCTGGCTGATTAGTTTCTGAAAAGAAAATTTTTAAAGATTTACTCTATAAATTCCTATGTAAAAATTTGACCTCCCCCATTGTGGCCCCACCCTACTCCCGGGGGTGATGATTTGAACAAACTTTGAATCTACACTAGCTGAGGATGCTTCCACATAAGTTTCACTTTTCCTGGCTGATTATTTTCTGAGAAGATTTCTTAAGATTAACTCTATATATTCCTATGTAAAAATTTGACCCCCCATTGTGGCACCACCCTACTCCCGGGGTCATGATTTGAACAAACTTTGATTCTACATGTACACTAGCTGAGGGTGCTTCCACATAAGTTTCAGCTTTCCTGGCTGTTTAGTTTCTGAGAAGAAGATTTTTAAAGATTTACTCTATATATTCCTATGTAAAAATTCAACCCCCCATTGTGGCCCCATCCAACCCCCAGGGTCATGATTTTCACAACTTTGATTCTACACTAGCTGAGGATGCTTCCACAAAAGTTTCAGCTTTCCTGGCTGATTAGTTTCTGAGAAGAAGATTTTAAAAGATTTACTCTATATATTCCTATGTAAAAATTTGACCCCATATTGTGGCACCACCCTACTCCCGGGGGTCATGGTTTTTACGACTTTGATTCTTCACTAGCTGAGGATGCTTCCACATAAGTTTCAGCTTTCCTGGCTGATTAGTTTCTGAGAAGTAGATTTTTAAAGATTTACTCAATAATTCCTATGTAAAAATTCAACCCCCCATTGTGGCCCCACCCTACCCTGGGGGTCATGATTTTCACAACTTTGATTCTACACTAGCTGAGGATGCTTCCACATAAGTGTTAGCTTTCCTGGCTGATTAGTTTTTGAGAAGAAGATTTTTAAAGATTTACTCTATATATTCCTATGTAAAAATTCAACCCCCCATTGTGGCACCACCCTAGTCCCGGGAGTCATGATTTGAACAAACTTTGAATCTACACTAGCTGAGGGTGCTTCCACATAAGTTTCAGCTTTCCTGGCTGTTTAGTTTCTGAGAAGAAGATTTTTAAAGATTTACTCTATATATTTCTATGTAAAAATTCAACCCCCCATTGTGGCCCCATCCAACCCCCGGGGGTCATGGTTTTTACGACTTTGATTCTTCACTAGCTGAGGATGCTTCCACATAAGTTTCAGCTTTCCTGGCTGATTAGTTTCTGAGAAGTAGATTTTTAAAGATTTACTCAATAATTCCTATGTAAAAATTCAACCCCCCATTGTGGCCCCACCCTACCCTGGGGGTCATGATTTTCACAACTTTGATTCTACACTAGCTGAGGATGCTTCCACATAAGTGTTAGCTTTCCTGGCTGATTAGTTTTTGAGAAGAAGATTTTTAAAGATTTACTCTATATATTCCTATGTAAAAATTCAACCCCCCATTGTGGCACCACCCTAGTCCCGGGAGTCATGATTTGAACAAACTTTGAATCTACACTAGCTGAGGGTGCTTCCACATAAGTTTCAGCTTTCCTGGCTGTTTAGTTTCTGAGAAGAAGATTTTTAAAGATTTACTCTATATATTTCTATGTAAAAATTCAACCCCCCATTGTGGCCCCATCCAACCCCCGGGGGTCATGGTTTTCACAACTTTGATTCTACACTAGCTGAGGATGCTTCCACAAAACTTTAAGCTTTCCTGGCTAATTACTTTTTGAGAAGAAAATTTTTAAAGATTTACTCTATATATTCCTATGTAAAAATTTGACCCCCCATTGTGGCACCACCCTACCCCCGGGGGTCATGATTTTCACAATTTTGATTCTACACTAGCTGAGGATGCTTCCACATAAGTTTCAGCTTTCCTGGCCAAATGGTTCTTGAGAAGAAGATTTTTGAAAATTTCTCCAAATTTTCCAATAATTGCCAATTATCTCCCCTTTAAAAAAAGTGTGGTCCTTATTTTTCACAACTTTGAATTCCCTTTGCCTAAGGGTGCTTTGTGCCAAGTTTGGTTGAAATCGGCCCAGTGGTTCTGGAGAAGATGTTGAAAATGTGAAAAGTTTACAGACAGACAGACGGACGGACAGACAGACGGACAGACAAACAGACAGACGGACGACAGACAAAATGTGATCAGAAAAGCTCACTTGAGATTTCAGCTCAGGTGAGCTAAAAAGAGAAGATTTTCTATTTAAACAAATATTAGTACAAAACGTGTTCATACAAGCACCATGGAATTTTTCCTTATTGGAGCACGAAATATAACGTCTGTGGTTAGTGGAGCAGCGAAGTGTAACCTCGACTTTCTGCACAAGTTCAAAGTCTGGTGTATATGTACATGAATTGTAGGGTGTTATTCGGTCTTCTGTGCAGTATCTGTAATTCAAACAAAAATTATCTTTGCATAGGAGATCTGTAGATAGAAGATCTGTAGATAGGAGATCTGTAGACTGAGATTCCCTTTTTTTTATTTGTACTATTAGTTTTCATGTGTTTAATCATTGCAAGGCATCAATCTTTATTTGTTTAAGTATGATAATTTTTAGTTTTGTATGTAAACAAAGTTCTCTCTGATAATTAATATATACGGTAACTAAACAAACATAGACCATGTTTATATATAATTATTATATGTAAACAAAGTGGATTATATGTGTGTATCTGTATCACATGAATATCAAGTGACTCTATACTAACACATATATTAAAAAGAAACCACCTGTTTGCTATTACTAAATGTATATAAAATGACTGTGATTTGAGTATGAGTATACAATTTTTGTTTTTTAACAATAATATATCATCAATGGACTGTACTTGTTACATGTGGTTATCAGTAAACTCTATGCTACATACATGTATAGATAACGAAGGATAATGGACGTGTAGCACTCATTTCCTTTTAAGCAATTGAGCGAGGCCACAAGGGGACTGAGGCCCATTACTTATAAAGAGGAGTGGTACAGGTATATTATCCCAATTAGAATTCACATTGTCTTAGCAAATTGTTATTACTTACCTTTTAAATCGTAAGAATTGGAGTAGATATTTGATTTTTCGTTAACCTGTTCCTGTGTTCTAACTTTAAATTTCTGAAGTATTCTGTCCCTTGTTGTTTTTAACTTTGAGTTTCTGCAGAACTTATCAAAGGATTCTGAAAATGTAATTAGACAATCAGCATATTTACATACAATGTACATGTATATATAATTGATACTGCTTCTGAGTGTTTTATGATTTTTTTTTAAAATAAAATTTTAAACAAAAAAATCAATGTATTGTTTATCAAAAAGAAGCCTTTACATTTTGCAATGGCTATACAATGACATCAGAACTTTGGAGGAGGGGCAGCATTTGCCATTCCAATACATAGTTTAAAAGAAGAGAAGATTTTCTATTTAAACAAATATTAGTACAAAACGTGTTCATACAAGCACCATGGAATTTTTCCTTATTGGAGCAGCAAATATAACGTCTGTGGTTAGTGGAGCAGCGAAGTGTAACCTCGACTTTCTGCACAAGTTCAAAGTCTGGTGTATATGTACATGTATTGTAGGGTGTTATTCAGTCTTCTGTGCAGTATCTGTAATTCAAACAAAAATTATCTTTGCATAGGAGATCTGTAGATAGAAGATCTGTAGATAGGAGATCTGTAGACTGAGATTCCCTTTTTTAGCTCACCTGAGCTGAAAGCTCAATTTTAAGTGAGCTTTTCTGATCACTTTTTGTCTCTTGTCCGTCTGTCCGTAAACTTTTCACATTTTCAACTCTCCAGAAACACTGGGCCAATTTCAAATAAACTTTGCACAATTCACCCTTAGGCAAAGGGAATTCATAGGAATTTTACATAAGAATAATATAGAGATAATCTTTAAATATCTTCTACTCAAAAACTATTTGTCCAGAAAAGCTGAAATTTGTGTGGAAGCATCGTCAGGTAGGTTAAATTCAAGTTTGTTAAAATCATGATCCTCGGAGGTAGGGTGGGGCCACAATTGGGGGGGGGGCGAATATTTACATAGGTATATATAGAGTAAATCTGTAAAAATTTTCTTCTTAAAAACCACTTGGCCATGAAAGTTGAAACTAATGTGTAATCATTCTTAAGTAGTGTATATTCAAGTTTGTTCAAATCATTATCCCCAGGGGTAGGTTGGGGTCACAATGGGGGGGGGGGGGCAAATTTTTGCATAGGAATATATAGAGAAAATCTTGAAAAATCTCCTTCTCAAAACCCGTTTGACCAGAAAAGCTGAAACTTGTGGGGAAGCACCCTCAGGTAGGGTAGTTTCAAGTTTGTTAAAGTCATGATCCCCAGGGATATGGTGGAGCCACGATGGGTGGCGAATTTTTACATATGAAATCTTCTTCTCAAAAACTATTTAACCCGAAAAGCTGCAACTTGTGTGGAAGTAGCCTTAGGTAGTGTAGAATTAAGTTTGTTAAAGTCATGATCCCCAAGGATATGGTGGAGCCACAATGGGGGTCAAATTTGTACAGATGTACTATCAAAAATTGTAGCATTTTAGTTCTTGAGAAGATTTTAGAACTTTTATTTCTCTTTATTTATGTGTTGAATTTTGACCCCCTACTGGGGGCCCAGTATTTGTATGGGGGTCATGGCTTGTACAATTTAGAACCTACACTATTTGAAAATGCTTGCATAGTTATATCAACAATTGTAGCATTGTAGTTCTTGAGAAAAAGATTCTTGATCATTTCCTATATATTTCTGGGCTGAACTTTGAACCCCTATTGGTGCCCCAGTATTGGTCCGGGGGCATGGTTTGAACAATTTAGAATCGACACTATTTGAGGATGCTTGTATAGTAAGATTACAAATTGTTGCATTTTTGTTCTTGAGAAGAAGATATTTAAAGACACACACACCGTATTTCACTGTTTCATGAATATCTCCTTTTTGGAATGGGTTTGACCCTTTATTTCAAAACTATAGAATCCCCTTTCCATAAGAATGCTTTGTACCAAGTTTGGTTAAATTTGGTCTAGTGGTTCTATAGAAGTCAAAAATGTCAAAAGTTAACAGACAGACAAACGACAGACAATTGGTTACTTGACCCTTTGGTGTAGGTGAGCTTAAATGTTAATTCAATCATGAAATAACAGTTAGCAATTTATATAGCTAGTTAATTGTGGTAAACTACAACAAGAGGCCCTGGGGCCACATCGCTCACCTGAGCAACAATAGCCTTAACTCTGATCAAATAAGCATTACAGTATCAAAATCAAAATATCTTGACAACTAAGTACAGCAGATCTTGCTCCAAAAAAAAAGTTTTAAAATCTGCCGGTTTTTATCCACATATTTTTATGGTAAATACATGTACCAAGTCCCTTTTGTTGTTGTACCTGTAAGAAGATTTTTCTCTATTCCTACATGTATATACCCCCCCCCCCTTTTCTATAGGGAGTCATGGTTTGATGAAACTTTAATCTGCACAACCTGTGCTTTCACACAAGTTATTGCTTCTTGGAATGAAAATTTTCCCAGAATATTTTTAAAGATTGTCTCTATATATTACTATGTAAACATTCATCCCCCCCCATTTTGGGCCCGCCCTACCCCCGGGGACCATGATTTAAACAAACTTGAATCTACACTATATGAGGATGCCTCCACACAAGTTTGAGATTTTCTGGCCTAATAGTTTTTAAGAAGATTTTTAAAGATTTTTCTATATTTTCCTACGTAAAATTTATCCCCTCATTGTGGCCCCATCTCACCCATGGGGATCATGATTTAAAGAGGTTCGCTCCTTAGGTTTAAGGTAGCCATTTATGTCACCTCTAGTCTGAAAATTCTGCATCACATATTAATTCTTGTTGTATATTTATATTTTACAATGCCAAATAAACTATATTGAATAAAATTGTTTTTAAAAAATTACATTTTTACAGAGTTTAGAAAGGGACTATATTTTGTGGCGGAAGGTTTTCAAGAAGGAATTGAACAATTTTCATAACTCACTAGTTTTAGAGTACTGTTACTTTAGCTTCCTAATTTTCAGCGCAGACCAAACTTCCAGAAAGTTTGTGTATTACGATATATTCATGATGTTCTAATAAACATATTTAAACAATATTTTGATATTTATATCGAAATATTTCGGCATATTTAGCTTATATTTCTTAGAAGTTAAGAAAAAAATTACTCCAATTTTGGCCTAAAATTAGCTTATTTCATGCTATATCTCAAATTTTTGAGATGTGACCCCTACTTGTTTTACTTTTAAATGAGACATTAAATGAATGTCTATTTGTATGCAAAGTTTTGGAAAGATGACATTACTCTAATTTTTTTAATTTGCGTTATAATTTGATTACTCTAAAATTTTTAACATCTGTTGTTGTGTTCATTATGTACTGGCCTTTGAAGCAACCAGTAAAGCAAGATTTTTTAAGCTTTGATTTAGATTTTACTTTTATAGTCACTACATGTGTTCAACTTCATACTGTATTAAAATCATAACTTAATGATAGTTCAAACTATAAATATTTGTTTGATTTCTTTAAATTATCAATTTCTATGTCAAATTTTAGCAAAAATTTCAGAAAAATTATCATTTCTGTTTGAGGCCCTATATTTCAAAAAAATGGCATGTGACATGGGTCACAAATAAAATAAATGAACATTATAGGTCCCTATCTTTGTATCCAAGTGGTTTTCGGATGATTGACATTACTATTATTTCAGGTGCCAACCTCCTTAAGCAAACTTGAATCTACACTATCTGAGGATGCTTCCACTCCAATTTCAGCTTTTCTGGCCTAATAGTTTTTGAGAAGATGATTTTTAAAGATTTCCTCTATATATTCCTATGTAAAAATTCATCCCCCATCATACTTGCCAACCTCCAACATGTGAAAATCTGGTCATGACCAGATTTTGAAAGTAAAAAATCTGGTCATAGCGCGTAACGACATTCACGACATATTTACCATGCATTTCAATGGTATATACAATAGAAATATGTGTTAAAACTTAAAACGTATGTGTAATATTTTATTGCAAAGAAGCATTGCATGTAACTAACAGTTGCTGATTTTGAATTTTGTAAAAGTGATCTGACACAAAAAATGGTAGGTTGTGTTTAGCTAAAAAAAATGCAAAAAGAGTTTCTGCTACATTAACCTTGCTTTTGAACTCTGTAAACGATGGCATGAAAGTTGTGACTTGGAAGACTTTTGTGTATTAAAAAGCATTTTTTACATGACTTAGCGTTTTTGAATGTTTAGTCAGATCATTTTGGGCACAAGATCCAATATTCAAATGTGCGTTACATAGAACACAAAAAACCTCGTTTTTTTTACACGATTACTTTGTTTTATCCATGGGAATTCATTTTCCCAGATATGGTGATAGGTACAAAAATATCGTTTTCTTTTTGTTGTTTTGATTCCGCTGGCCCCGATGAAGACCTTTTCTTATTGGAAGCCATCACACTTAATGATTTAAACCCTCGGTTTGTCAAAACAACTCACAATAATAATTATATTAATTAACACTTATCTGTTATAGCCATCGGCATTGTTTACGTAAATCCAAGCTCAGCTTGGGTTCATAACTGGAAATCAAACGCACAACGTAATTTACGAACCAAATCCGGAAATCGGGAGATTTTAGGGTTGTTTGACAAAAATCGGATGAAAAGCATGACCCGCCGGGTCATAAAAAATAATCGGGTGAAGGGTCGAAAAATCGGGTGTGACCCGACGAAATCGGGTCAGTTGGCAAGTATGTCCCCCATTGTGGCCCCACCATAGCCCCTGGGACCATGATTCAAACAAACTTGAATCTACACTATCTGAGGATGCTTCCACTCAAATTTGAGCTTTCCTGAGCTCTCCCAAATAATTTTTGAGAAGTAGATTTTTTAAAAATACCAACAAATTTTCAATAATTCTAAATTATCTCCCCTTTAAAGAGGGTGTGGCCCTTCATTTGAATAAACTTGAATACCCTTCACCCAGTGATGCTTTGTGTCAAGTTTGGTTGAAATCTGCCCAGTAGTTCTGGAGTAGAAGATGAAAATGTGAAAAGTTTACAACAACGCCAACGCCGACAGACAACGAACAAATTTTGATCAGAAAAGCTCACTTGAGCTTTCAGCTCAGGTGAGCTAAAAAGGTTGAGTCTATAAAGTGATTGTAAATGATATTTTGAACCATAATTCTAAATCAAAATCATAGAAAGCAACTGCTATTTAAAAACAAGAGGAGTTGGGTTTTGTTGGGGCTACCCCCATAAGGAAATAAAGGATTTAACATACCCCTTTCTCTTTTTATTTTAAGATTGGCCTCTGAATTCACCTGTCAAATATTGAATTGTTGAAAACATACATGCATGTCCCTGTAATATGATTGCAAATATGACCACAAGCAGGGGCTTGTCACGATCTTTGTCTTCTTACTATTTGACCATCCCTATTTTATAGTATAGGGGTGATCAAAAACTTAGGAGACTAAGATGTACATTGTGATGAACCTCTGTCTTAATTAATTTTAAAGAAATCTCTCAGAGATACATGTAATTTTGCAGAGTAGTTTTAAACGAGCATTAGTAAACATGCAGGGGGGTTTTTCTTCAATATAGCACAGCAAAGAAGTTTAAAGTTTAAGTTGAATTATTCAGATAAAAAGAAGAAACTTGAATTGTTAAGGAGTTGCACATTTATCTGGAGATAAATTTTCAGACTTTAAGGTAAGGTTTGCGGTTACAGGGAGATAACTCGCAGATTTTCATTGTGACGTAACACCAACTACCCTTTATTTCAGCTATGACGTCAAAATTTTTAAGACGTCATAATTGGTGTAAGGGTTTTGTTATTTCCCGGGGTTTTGTAATTTCATTGAAAAAGTAACAGAACACAAGCATTTTATAAATTTCCACAAAAACGAAGTCCGCATCATACAGTACTAAATAGTGTTTTAGAAACACCAGATTACACATATACTAAGATTTCCTGAAATCGGTGGACTTGGAAAGGTTTTAAATAAGATGTTTTCGTGTATAACATAGTAGTCCAAAATTAAGACTTTTGTTGCATTTTATTCATTTTTAAAATAATTAATCAGAAATTTTAACAAATAAATCATGATATACATAGTGACATTATTTTCGAACATTTTAAGCATAAATAACTCCCATAGTAGTCACAATATAAAATGTATATTTTTAGGAAATTACTTAACACTTCATCAACATGAAAATTTGAAATTATGAACTTTGACCTTTTGTAGTTATAAAACGTGTCTGGCAAAATCATTTGAATTTCACGAGAGAAAAGACACTAGTATAGTGAACAAAATGGTATGTAACTTTGGTACAATTCTTTAAAAATGCAAGACGCAAACCTTACCTTAAAAGCAAATTACACTGCAAATCAGCTTCGCTAGCCAAGGGTTATCCCTATGATGGGGAGCGTAGTGGACCGAAATCCCTTGGCTAGCGAATATGACTGGAAATTTTTGTCATAAATTTGATAACAATAATTCGTAGATAATTTAAAGTAACCAGTGTTTTCTTCGCACATAGGAAAATTACCCTCTGCATCCTCCAGACGACTGGTTTCTGTATTCCAAACCCGACTTAAAATGACTTTGAAATTTGGATAAGTGATATTTTAAAAAATAATAAAATAAATATTTTGATAAAACTTCATTTAAAAACAAATTCAAAATTTTATTTTGAAAGACATTTTTGGGGTTCATAATAAAGCTTCTAATTTAGCAGTTAGAATAGAGTTTGTTGCACATCCCATTATATTCAGAACGATACATAAATTATTACTAATAGATACAGATTGCAGGAAATTGAACTCAAACTTGCTTTTACAACATGCATATTTAGAGGATGATAAACTTGCAGGAAATGAAAAAACTTGTTGGCAAAACTGTAAATGAAGAATACTTGATGATACATTTGTATTATTGGTTTACATGCTATTACAGTATCTATGAATTACATGTATTTTGAAAATAATTTGGAAAAAGTATTTTGAAAAAATAGTTTTCAAAGACATCAAAAATATTAAAGAAAAAGGTAATAGAAAATTGTCATTCTACAGCCAGTTAATAAGTACATTGACCAAAATACCAGTATGTACAATGTAAAACCATTACCGGCGGCCATCATAAGGAAACTAAAGAAAATTTTCTTCCAGAACTTGATGCTCCGAAACTGAGGTTCGTACTGTGCCATAAGCTGATCACCTATAGATCAACTCCTCCCATCGTTTCATTGTATTTGTGTACTACCCCTTGTGCCTTTACAACCTTTCCCTTGGAGTTTGCTTTACGAATCATTCTAAATGAAAATCATTTAATCTTCATAACATGTAGTCACGTACTATAACTAAAATACATATAGGCCTATATGATTTGATAGCATTTCATTCACAGCGTAATAATACATGTATTACATTATGTGATTGACTACATGTATATATATGTACATGCACATGTACCTGAAACTTCCAGTCGTGCTTAAGACAGTCACGTGTCGCCAGTGACTGTAGAGAACCGCCATCAATGGACCTTGCGACTTTACAACCGTGTCTCCTTTGGGCAAGCGGGCTTTTTTGAAACTAGATGCATGCGCGAGGGGGGGGGGGGTCGGAGGGGTCCCGACCCCCTGGAAAATGATCAAAATCTACTGGTCCACAACTGGCAGTAAAGTATGGAAGTCTTGAATATAGTAGACGTTTTTGGAACCACCACCGTATACCATGGACCATAATTGACAGTGGGCACTTGGTCATCTACGCTTGCATCGCTGTCACTTTCATTCTCATCGTTGAAATCACTGTCAGACTTTCTCAAGACTTTTCTACGCCATATTTACATACTATGACGTCATAAAACGTCAAATATTTACGTCATTTCAGAAGAACAAGTCGTACTCAACATGTATCATTATCTATAAAAACTCATATATATCTATTTAAGAATACATTTTTTTATTCTTTGTAATTTTTGCATCGAAATGACATATGTGTCGGTTTGGCACTCAACCGTCGCCATTAACAATAAATTATGACATCTGTGTCTCGTTTGTAACTTGGCTTCTAACATTCAAATTTTGGTCAATCATTCAAAATACACATGTAAACTTTTTTGTACATAGAAAATAAAAAAGATGGGGAAAATCGCCTTTAAATAAGCATTAAAAGTTTTTAAAAAAAATTTTATATCCCATAAAAATAAATGAAAATCGCCTTCATTTACTTTTGTATGATAATATTAATCAAATTTTTAGATTACTTTTATATTGGTCTAGATCTATAATCTTATGTTCAAAATACTTGAATTGATTTCAAATTACGATATCAATGTACTGTAAATAACATTTTTTGGGGGTATTTAAAGGTACATGTATATATGCCGTTTGAATTGAAATTTAAAAAAAAAATTGTTTGCGTTTTTCAATTAAGCTATAAAAGTTATAAACTTTCTGCAAATTACACAGTTTAAATCAAACGCATTTAAAGGTATTAAATATTAATTCTTATTAATTTATTTCATGACCGGGTCGGTCAGTAAACACCCAACTTTCAAATAGTCATGAGCACGTGATGTGACAAGCTAATTTTAGAACTTACACAAGATGTCGACGCGAAAACTTGGTCGGTCCGTTGGCAGTAAAATAACGCGTGCAGAGAGAAAAGAAAGAAAAATATTGACAGAACGTTGTAGAATGAGAATCTATATTGGAGATCACTTTGAGCGGTGGACACATCTTAGAAACTTCATGTTCCCGGCTTCTTGCTATTTTTATACAGATGGGTCACACAGCGGTGTGTTTTCTTTGTTCAATTAGATATTTACTCATAAAGGAAAAGAAGCTTTTGTCTATGGCACAATATTCATTGTCTTAATATGATAAAACTAGTATAGCTATTTCCCGATTACTAAAAATCTATGAATTGCATATGTTTTGAGTCGAGGGGCCCCAGAAGGGATAATTTTGACGTTCTGTTTTATAACCATACATGTTGTCAAACGTATGAAAATAATTGACAATTGCAAAAGAGCCCTCATCTATTGTCATCGACCATCCTTATAAAATGCATATGACAATAGCTGATATTTGTTTCTGTTAAAAGCACACAAACCTGTTTATAAGAATTCGAACAACTGTAAACAAACCTGTCGTATTACCTCGTTCTGCAAGCTGCTTTTCTGAATTACTACACCCGCACACATGCGCAAATCCACCTCAAACGATAATGGCTTATGAATATGCATAGTTAAATCACCGTACCGTTATTAATCTTTTTTAAAAATATGGCTAGTACCTCCGCAGATGATATTTATAACTAAGATTTGCAAAATTTTCTAGGAACTTCTTTTTCATATATCTAGTCACGCTGAAAAAATTTGGGTCTGGTTTTCAACATACCAAAAAATGCCGTTAAAAACGGCATATATATCTGGCAGCTACCCCAAAGTACCCTGCAGTCCGATTTGATTCGTTAAATAAGGTTATCTCACAGGCACCTGACGTTATATATTTTTCTCATAATAAAAATAAATACCCTATATCTAATAAGGGTATTTATTTTTATTATGAGAAAAATATATAACGTCAGGTGCCTGCGGGTTATCTTTCTTTTAATGCACTTGATTCAGCATAGAACGCGGCAAGGGAGCATACCTTGCACCCCTTCTCCAAATTCATGTCATTCTGTGAGAGAGTTTAAATAATACTATGTATATATCATTTTTCGCTAAATGATTTAAAAAAATACTAATAATTTTTTTTTACGTAAATGATTAATAAAAATTCGATATCTTATAATAGAAATACCAGTACAACTCCTCTCAGGGGATCGTAGACTCTTGGCTAGCGAGGATGCTGGACTCAATGAGTTTCAATGTTTTACTAAAGTTGATTTTGTAACGTATTTATAAATCATGGGTTCTTGTAATGGATCTGTATGGCACAGTTCTCCAGCGGCGATTTAGCATTAACTTAATGCTGTTGTGCACAGTATATTGAGAAATATGTTACATATGTGAGGTGAAATCGTGTCTAGTACTTAATGAAGTGGTATTTTAATCACACATGAACAGAATATTAATTATACCGAAATACATGTAGATGAATATAAGTGTCCAACAAATTCTTTCTATAAAGTACAATTACTAGTATGTATAAATTGTTTCATTCCATGGCGGCCTGTGTTAGCTTCTGTAGCTGGTTCGTGGCCTGTGTTAAGGTCTGTAGCTGGTTCGTGGCCTGTGTTAGGTTCTGTAGCTGGTTCGTGGCCTGTATTAGCTTCTGTAGCTGGTTCGTGGCATGTGTTAGGTTCTGTAGCTGGTTCGTGGCCTGTGTTAGGTTCTGTAGCTGGTTCGTGGCCTGTGTTAGGTTCTGTAGCTGGTTCGTGGCCTGTGTTAAGTTCTGTAGCTGGTTCGTGGCCTGTGTTAGGTTCTGTAGCTGGTTCGTGGCCTGTGTTAGGTTCTGTAGCTGGTTCGTGGTCTGTGTTAGGTTCTGTAGCTGTTTCGTGGCCTGTGTTAGGTTCTGTAGCTGGTTCGTGGCTCTTTTAGCCAAGCTTCACCGAGAATCACTGCACCCCATAGACTGTACAAGCATTGAGTGCATGATATAACAGTCGCACACTGATTCATCTATGATGTATGATTTACTGTAAACGAAGTTAATTTAACGTGGTCCTTGTTTATTCACCTCTTTTGTTTCCATTGTATTTCATTTTGGTAGATAGTTTTTAGCATGTGTACTAGTTTTAGCAATGTTGTGGCTGGGAGACCCCTTTTGTTCTATACTCTCCAATTTGTTTTCTAGTCATATGTTTGTGGATCTTCCAGCCACTTTTGTTTATGTTTATATGTTCTATAATGTTTGCGTCATTTTTAAATAAATGACAATATTTTAACTATCACGAGATGTTGCTGTCTTTATTTACGTTGACGAGCAAACGAGCTTCAATGTTGCCTTGACAGGTTAAGAAGGGGTTTTAACATAATTAAATTTAATTTAACGTGTACATGTATATCATTTAACGGAAAGTGATTTTTTTTCTATAAGATAGCGTTGATACGGCGTAGTTCTGAAAGTACCTATTTATAAACATACATATGTTCATGATATTTGAATAGCGATGTATTTGATTTAGCTGTTGTTGCTTTCCGCCAAAAGCGCTAAATTGAATACACAGACAAATGAAAAACGTTTACAGTATATTTATAGGCTTTATGGGTACAAAGGCGAAACTTACTCTCAACCGACTTTTGACGAATTGTTTACTTTTAACCCTACCACGGGATGAACTACAGTAACTAGTACATGTATTTCATGTTCACGTGATCAGTGCTTTAGTTAGGGCTTACACGACCACGTAATGAACTTCATCACGGACACGTGTCACAAACAGCTTGACTAGATGAAATAGTTTACATACTTTTCGTCACGAATATTTCTCGCCGCGAATCAGTCTTCCAATGTCTCTCGTTTTTGTTTGATGTGATTAACATAGGCGTGTTCGCGAAAATTTTTCACAGCGAACAGGTTCATCACTGATTAATCGCGAAATAGAGTTGTCACGAATAAAAGTTGTTTTTTTTTGCTTTCTAAGAATTAATGCTCTTGTAAATTCTGATACTGCAACATTTTGTAATTCTTATTTTGTTTCTACTGTATGCCCTGATCGGTGTTTCTGTGATGAGAGTATAGATCAAGAAGTAAAGTACAAATAATTATCCTTTGATCGAATTTTGTAACAATTTGTTAACTGTGCGAATTGGGTGGTTCTGTGGTTATTTTAGGGATAAGAAGTAATGTAGGAATTTCTTTATAATAGTTATAATAACCGTATTTGGTTGTAAAATGGTAACTGTACACAGATTAAGATGTAATGTTGTAATTATATTATTGCTCTGTGAACATTTTGAGTTGTAATGTAGGAATTACACTGTGATCGTATTGAGTAAAGTAATGTAGAAACTGTACATATTGAGTAGTAATGTATGGATAACTCTTTGTTTTATTGAGAAGTAATGTGGTAACTGTACAGATTGAGTAGTAATGTATGGATAACTCTTTGTTGTATTGAGAAGTAATGTGGTAACTGTACATATTGAGTAGTAATGTAGGAATTACTCTGTGATTGTTTTAAATTACCAGGTGGTTACTGAACAAATTGAGTAGTAATATAGGAATTACTCTGTGATTGTTTAAATTACTAGGTGGTACATGTAGCTGTACAACTTGAGTAGTAATGTAGAAATTACTCTGTAATTGTTTCAAATTACTAAGTTGTAACTGTACAGATTGAAGAGTAATGTAGGAATTACTCTGTGAATGTTTTAAATTACTAGGTGGTAACTGTACAGATTGAGTTGTAATGTAGGAATTACTCTGTGGTTGTTTTGAATTACTGTGTGGTAACTGCAGATTGAGTTGTGATGTAGGAATTTATTTGTTGTTGTTATAAATTACTGGTGGTAACTGTACAGACTGAGTAGTAATGTGGGAATTACATGTACTCTGTGGTTGTTTTGAATTACTGTATGGTAAGTGTACAGATGGAGTAGTAATGTAGTAATTACTACGTTATCGTATCAAATGACTCTGTAATTACTAGTACTGTACAAACATACTAAGTAGTTGATTTTAAGTAATTTTTTATTTTAACGATGATAAGAAAACGCTATAATCAGACTAGAATAATCGTTTGTTTCTGTGTGAAGACGTTGTTTCCCATTGGTGTCAAACGTTATGTAAAAGATTGGTTTTCCATAGTTATATGCCAAAAGTGACGTAATAGATTAAGGTATCAGAAAATAAACCGTGACTCGCAAAAGTTTCTCTTACTTAGAGATGGAAATAGAACTGTGAACAACGTCTGTTGTGATCCAAAAAGTTTAAAGAAAAATCCTAGTTGTAAATAAATTGATATTTCAAACATTACTTATATTCTTGTTATTAGGATTAGAATCTTCAGTTTTGGTATGTCTAATCTCCTGTTATAATTCTGAAATTCATTACTTTTTCGTATTTCGGGATTTGTTTATTACATACATGTACAGATGTATCTATATGAGTGCAGCTTTAGGATCTCGGGCAAATATGACACTTAAGGGATGCATGTTTGATCACGATCAATTTTATTCGATAAGATATAAATACGTCTATTCAATAAAATATATGTACAATGAATAATCACCTGGGTACAATGTATGTAAATATGTTAGATATTGTGGTCACTGAATTTTTAAAAAATAATAATATCCGAGTGAATAATGGGTCATCTTAGTGGATTTTTTTTTTGGGGGGGGGGTGTTAAATTTGTTTGTTTGTTTTACTAAACGATCCCTTGATTTGTTCCCAATTTGTATCTTTCGGTTCCATCATGACATCTACATGAGTTTCAAAAGATGGCAAAGAACCAGTTCTCGAAATTTATTGATGTTTAAGTACCCGAGGAGGAAATTGTGAACACATTTTTTGGTGTGTTAAAGTTGAAGTACTTCATTATTCACGAGCATATATAATATCAAGTGATTTTGCGCCTTTCTGTAGATAAGCTTGCAGTCACGAATTTACTATAAATCCAAATATTTCTAATTTCATAAACACAAAAATACAAATGATATTTCAAGTACTTTATGAAAAGTTACTATCTATACCGATATAATCTCAATTAACTCTAAGTATATCCAGCTGATTTCGTTTTTATGTACTTCCGCCATCGTTTAGATACATAGTACATATAAATACACAGTACATTGTACAAATTTACCAGTGATGTGCCCGTCCACCAGTTTCTACCTATAAGATTTACGTGCACAGTACATAGTGGGACTTACACGCATAGTACCACACTGAGGTAAAAATAAGAAATAAACGTTGATTTCTTTGATACGTTTGCATGATTTCTAAAACCAGATCATTCTAAGCGTATCTTTTTAAATATGGATTATTATATTAATGTAATTGAAATTAGTGGGTTTCTTGTTTTAGTTTAGAAACTTTATGTGATATCGTTATCGTAAAAAGAAACCTTAAACCTCTTTTATATGCTTGTCTACTAGATAAAATAAATGTCTTGGCTCTATGGATCTAGGACTTTTTTAACAAGGAGATTCATCCCTACCAAAACCCTCTCCAAAAAGATGTTTTGTTTCTCTTTCAACTTTCACCCCCATTCCCTAATTTCAACTCATTCGCCATTTGAAGCGACAATCTTATCTTACCCCGTGATTGGGGGATTTCATTTTCTATAAATTGATTAGATTATCTACTAACCCTTCATATTCCATCAGTAGAGGGGTCCGGTAACTCCCCCCTCCCCACTCCCCCTCCCCCACCCCAGTATAGATCCGCGCATCGGGTCATTGAGATGAGTTGAGATTATTTTCTCGGGAGTCAACGAAACTTATGCAATATACTTAATATCAAAAATAAAATTACAATCATATAAACAGATCTCGATTTAAGTTTTAGTAATTCATTCTCCTCACTAAAATAAAGATCTCGTACCGGTAGAGTTTACCAAAAATCTCGCGGGATTTTGGAGCTTTGCGTAATTAGATTACATCAATTTACTCTTATATATTTCATGTCTTCGGTAATCTTCATGGCATCATCATTAAATTAAAAATAAAATAAAAGAACCTTAGTTCTTTGGCTCCACTTCAAATCAACTGCGGAGATTATTAAGGACAAAATTTACTTCCTCTTTCGAGAGATTAGATTAATGTGTAATAAAAATGAAATATAATCAATAAACAAAGTACAAATTCTTTTAAAGATTGAAGTAGACAATAAGTAAACATACTCTGCATATAAGATACACACTAGATAATAGAACAAAAAGGAGATATAGGAAGAAAATACTTAAATACATCACTTCGACTCGATCCGATGTGACAAAAGAGGAAGGATCGGGTAAGTTCACAACATTCAACTGTACAAGTACAGCTAAATTGTACATGTAGTTCATGTGGCGACAAAGATTTTTCTCTGCCAAAACTTGATGATTATCAAAATAGAGACTGATTAAGACGGTTAAAACAAAATAAAACAGAAAAAACAATATGCAATTCTTTTATTTGCAATAATATATACATATTGGAATATTTGAATAGGCGTTTGATTAGTGTCCACTTTTAAATTTATAAATTAATTTAAAAAGTTTGTCATGGGTTCCCAGCCGGGCCCTTCACGGGTGATTGAACACTGTTCACTAACCACGCTTAGTGAGGGGTATATTTAAATCGTTTCTGGCGTACAATAGAAAGGAATGCGTCAAATATTTTTCTTACCTGTTGAAGAGTTCACCTGGACCGCGGGAGCCAATCGGAGGGACGAGTGTGCACCACGTGACTCACCTGAATACGAACTTGTCATATCGGAGAAAAGGTGTACATACAAGGCGCAGTGTGGAAACATCGATCAATAGAGGATCTATAATTTCTCGTGAAAACAATAAGTGTGTCATTATCATTGGTGTAGTTATGATGGAAATGGACTACCCCGTTCCAGAACAGTTTCTGAAAACTTGACAACTATAGGCCAGTATTAAAGAGCTAAAGAGACGCATCCATTCACAACGCGGAAATACAATTCACAAGGTGAGAGATTTATCTTGATATTTATAGAAACTCCGGACGTTTAAAGTTATATTTGTTTTAAGATATATGTCGTATTTTGATGAAGAAGGTTTATAAATTGTCGCACTTCGTCGGGAGGTTCGAGGGAAATATATATAAGCACCTGATGTGTTCATTCAACAGATGATTCAGCTATAGAAATGATCAGTCATAATTCGATCCTTTAATCAACGTAGATCAATCAGGAGAACCCGAAATGTCACAGTTATAACCGATGCCCTCGGGGGGCCCCGGGGTCAAAATAGCCTTACCGGCTAGACGTGTAGAAGCTAGGTCCCATACAAGTTTTAATGTATTCCCTTATTCCTATGTTGCATTATGTAGGTCTTTCGGTTCAGTTCATTGCGCCTGTCAAATATATGTTAAGCTATAGAGTATTCAGGTCAGTGATTTTATCCCCAATCTGGCGGTCTGATTATATATACAGTATACAGTATAATCTATTGGAACAGGTTTTTTTTGTGCATAGCGGCGAGACTGCTTTAAATTAATAATTGCACTATGATCGCTGAGCTGGCTATGTGTCCTTAATCTACACAGTAATGTTTACGTATGCACGATGCAGATGTTGCTTGCATGGAGATACCGGGCAAAATTTGGCGACTCTTTTGATGAAATATGATAACTATATATCTTAAACTGGAGGAAGTGGTGCAAACCCCCCCCCCCAAAAAAAAACCCACATAAATCATAACGAAAGAAAAATCGACATGCGTCAGATGGAACAATCTCCGCTGGACCCTGAGAATGTTAGATCGCTGAAGCATAAGGGGTCAGGGGTCAGTTGTTTCAAGACGGACCATTTTTTCCCCTTTATCATGTACCTACCGTGTGACTTGTATATTGTGTCAACTGGACCATGCATATACAAGTTAGTATAAAGCCCCGGATAAAGAATGACTGTGCGCATTATTTCGACGATTGTTAAATGATCCCACGTTTCAATCGACAGTAATGATTATACAAATATTTATTTTCTAAAATACAAAAGGAAAGGGGGTTTTGAGCAACGGGGTGTCTATCAGACATGAATGAAGGAAAACCCTTGGCTTTGGGTAGAATTAACACAGACAAACGAATAAAAAATACAATATAGTTTTTAAAAGGGTGTAATTATCAGACCTGACGTCCGTGTACATACGTGTAATTTACAACATTCGGGGCTAGTCGATGTGGTAATCCATTGTTGGAACGTTAACGCCGTTCAAGATGTGGAATAATACATAATGCATTGGATTCTGGTATAAATAATAAAATTTGTGTGGATTCCGGCGGGAATACCTTTAGGATTAAATTATAGCATTTATTCAAATTCAAGGTTTGTTGGGGACACTGCATGCAATTTATATGACGAAGAGTCGTATAATTATACTAGTCAAATATCAAGGCTTTACTGGTAAGCAACTTCCCTCCCACTTTTCCATTGCTGAATTCAGATATACATGTATCTAGTGTGTTTGATGAATTTACAGCACTCATTGACACTCACCCACCCACCCCCCATTCTTTCACTATGAACTGTACATTTAGATCAATAGGAAATTAAACTATATATGATTATGTAGTCAAAGTATTGCAACAGTAGTTTTGTATATGTATATAAAAAAAACAAAAAAGAAAACAACAAGCTCTGAAACCATATTTTTTTTTACGCGTGGGTGCTTCGCAGGTGTCAATTTGTCCTGTGGCTATTGACCTCTGACCTTGGATCAGCAGAATGGTCCGTCAGAGAGACAATTCAAGTGCCTGGAGGTGAAAGAGGTGAATGTCAGCTGAGTCGGCAAACATATGCACAATTAACAGCAGAAACACAATCCTCACGTAAAAACGTGATTTATTTATTTACAGTTGTATCAATTACGTAAACGTTATTTTGTTGTTGTTTTTACCAACTCAACGCAAATGATCAAAAGCTTGAATTTTGAAATATTCCAATACAAACATTTCTGACATTTTTCTTCCCGGAATAAAAAAAAAATTCCTATGAAGATAAAAACGTATACACGACAGTTATTCTTAAGCATATTCTGAAAACGTATGATAAATTATGCATATCTGGTGGACTCGTGGACAGACCTATATTGAAATGTAAATGTCATTAAGTGTCTTGTTGAAGAAAATCTACATTTTTATTTTCTAATTTAAATACGAAATCCCAGTACACGAAGTGGCAAGCACTGGTGAAGTAGAAATGATTTCCTATAAAACGTCGCCTTATGACATTTTCTCTATATCTTCCCTCTTTAATAATAAATTCATATCTAAATTCTTCCATTAAAGAGCTCTGTACATTCCATGGGGCGGTTTTGTAACTTAAACTGCTCGCACGGTAGTGGAATTTAAAATATTGACAGATTAAGACACTGACAATGTTCAATACAGCCAGGGGTACTGTATTTAAAGTTAATAAAAGAAAGTATACACGTTTATGAAAATCTAAACATTTAAGAAAGAGGTCATTGATTCAATAGATTTTTCTCTCGATTTGAAAATAGACTGGTATTTTCTTAAATCCATAAATGTGTCAATCCCAGGTAGGACTTTCACTGTGTTGTATCTACATTTCAGAACATGACACATTTAGAATGACACATTGTCGATACACGTTCTGTAATTGAACTATGGGGTCACGAACGATTATTCGCTCACCTTTGGCTTTGCCGAGACCCCCCCCCCCCTCCTCCCAACCTCTCAATCCATCGAATGACAATTTAGAGTTGACTCTGTCGCATTCAGGGCGCTAACCCTGATGAGTGAATTAATAAGTATTGCACACGGTCGACGATTATATTTTACCTAATAAACGAAACTCTGACATCGTATATATATATATATTTTTTTTTTGGGGGGGGGGCATGATGGTACTGTTGCCATTGCTCACTGATAGTTCAGAAAATGCGGTTGAATAGCGACGTTCTGCTTTTAACACAGATAATTTAGTAGAATATTCAATGAGGGCCAGCAGAATAAGGTCATACACTTATTATTAGTGTATTGGAGATAGTGAATAATTTATGACATAAGTTTGTATATACAAATCTGAATATTAAAACTAACAGAGTTTGAGTTATGATATAGCAATTTGTCTCGATATTGTCTCTGGGGTATTTACTACACCCCGTGGTAAACACAAAAATTTATGATACTACACGCAGTCACTTAACCTTGACCAGATTTCCACAGCAGACTATGGAGTTCACGGGGAAGAAATGCACTTACACTGTACTGTTGATTCTTTATTAATTCATTAATATTGTTGTATAAAAAGTTAAAAATTTTAAACTTTAATTTACAGTGATCAATTTTAGATTTTGTGTGTGTTGGTATACATGTATCTTTGTTATGATTCAAATACTTTAATACATGTATTCCTACAGTGTAGAATTTTCATGCTGGCACGGGTACATGTATCTTATTTTGTTCTACATCCTTTTGCAAAATTCCGTTACAGCGAGAATTACATGTAGGAAGAAAACCCGAACCACAATAAGGGTTGGTCCTCTAAAATGTTACATTCCTCATTGTGCTTGAAATATAAAAAAAAAACCAATTCGTTATTCGTTTAATGCGCAGTTACATTTTTGAAATATGATAAGAATGGAAAATATGATAAATTTTAATTATTATTACATGTAAGGTTGATAGTAATCTTTTAGCTTAAAGGCTTTACATGATCTCAAAAATGATTATGATATCATATGTATAATAATAAATACATAATTAAAATTTGGTATAATAAAAAAAAGTACGATTGAATTCCCTTAAACTGTTTGTTTTTATGTGTTTCAAAACGCCAGAGTGAGAGAAATTTACCACGTCACATATTGACGTCAGATTATGGCATGTACGTGTATATTATAGAGTAAAATACCTTAAATTATGTTCCAAAAAATGAGCGAAATTGAACGATATTCTAATACATGTAACAGCAGTATTTTATACATCTGATTTCCTTGTCTACAGTCAAGGGATAAATGACAGCTAAGATGTATGGGTTTTTTTTTCATCCCCTCATCAACTTCTAGACAAATTTTGTACACTAAATCAGGTAGATTTATAGTGTCAAGACAATAAATATATAAGGATTCCATAATATATGATATAAACTAAAAGGAAGCTAAACTCACCAAACCTTTTGTGTAGTTCGTAACTACGTGTAAAACACGTCATCTATTTTTATGCTTTTTTTTTCAAAATCCAAAAAACCTATAGATAAGTAAATAATTCATTAACACGATACCGTAAATCTTCCGGAAATATATTTCATTCCTAATTGCAAGATTAAATCTGACATCTTCCTTCATTTACATGGTAATTAAATCAGTATAGGAGACTAAAATGGCTCTTATTTCGTCGCTTCGAAGTCCTTTAGCAGTCAGATTTTTTTTCTTGTGTGTGTGTGGGGGGGTGGGGGGAGGGGAGGGGGTCGCCAGACCATGGTTTGCAAATTTCTTAATTTCATTTAGTTGTGCGCAAGATTTGCATCTCAGCAGAATAATGTCGAATAAACGTGGTTCTTATTTATGATGACAATTGCTTCTGACATTTTTTTTTCTCTACCTTGTTTTTCTACAAATAGAGTGACTAAGTACGTGCTTTCTAATAATAATATCTGCATACTTAAAATAGACTGGATATCACAATCTAAAGCAGTTGAATTCAATGTGTGCTTTTTTATTTACAGGTAGAATGAACTAACAGTGGTTTCAACCTCCTACCGTGTGACACAAAATGAGTCTATTTAGTTGGAAAAAGAACTTGTCCATTAGTGACAAGGAGCCTACCTATAAAGTTCGTTACCTTGGAAACGTTCAAACGACCTTGATGCGTGGAGATGGATGTGTGGACAAGCCAGTGACAGTAATTTGGAATAATTATGTCCGCAGTTCGCATCCCGGATTAGAGATGAAGCTCACAGTTTCCGGTTCCGGATTGCGCGCGCATACAAAGGAACAAGGGTTAACTGAATACAGGGCACACAGAATTTCCTACTGTATAGCCCATCCTAAATATCCACGACTGTTCGTCTGGGTGTATCGGCACGAGGGCAAAAAAATGAAGCTGGAACTTCGTTGCCATGCCGTATTGTGCAAAACGGAGGCAAAAGCCAAAGCATTGGCTGTTCAGTTACACGAGAAACTTAAATTTGCGCTCAAAGAATTCATGCGAGAAAAAACAAGAAAACAGAACTCCCGTTTAGTGTTACAACGAACAAATTCGGTTCCTCAATCAGGCGAGGTCTTGCCCAAAAGGACTCAAATTCTGAGCACTGGAAAAAATTTTAAACCCCCAATATCAAAATCAAACACGGCTCCTAGACTTGGTGCAATAAGCGAGGATTTGGAGCAAGATGAAGTGCTAGAGGAAGACAGCGGAAGTGACATAGATGACAGTGACGACAACAAATCGGAACAGGAAACGGACAAATCACTGATGCTGGGCAAGAAATCCGAGGCATCGAGTATGAAGGAATCGGACTATGACGGGATAGAAATGTTGGTTCCCCGTGTGATCGACTTGGAGATTGGAAACGACTTAAACGAGTTGAAAAATGACACCGATGTTCAGTATTGTTTAATTAATGGTGATTCAGACGACGAGAGCTCGGAATCCGGTTTCCATGAACAGGACCAAGACTCAAAAGAAGGACTCAATGGACATGATGATACCAGTCTTGGAGATGATGAAGTGTGCGATTCGCCTTCCGGCATGGTGATATACGTCTCAGAAGAAACGGAAAAGACAACTCTCTAAAACTTTGGATATTTATTATCACCATGCAGTGCTTACATTGTGCAGGTAAAATTTTTTTGACAAAGCTTTTATATCTATAACTGAATTGTTTCTGCAATGTGTAGTCGGACATCATTTCATATTAATATTTGGTGGAGAAAAAAAATGAAGATAAAGAATAAATGCATGCCCAGGTTTGCCAATGTCAGAAATGCAAATTTGACAATCTCTCTGCCAGCACAATGACATCGTCTTGCTCGGGGCGAGCCCAGCCAGACTATTTATACATCGCACTAACTATTTTTGTGAGGTCAAATTCTTTGCTCCCTATGAAATGTTAGAGGAGGAAATAGACAGATCCTCAGATTGTCAGACATTTGATGGATCGCTAGTTTTGCAATTGTTGAAATCAAAATGCTGATGCTATCAACCTATAGTACGATCTTAGTTTTGAAAGTTCTATAAATTAAAAATGTTTGTTTTACATTGGTACTTTCGATGTTTTGTTTATCTTCGTCTTCAGTCCGACCGGGGTATAGACAAATAGCAAACACTCAATTTGTGTCAAGTTAATATTTATGCAACGGGAACATTGGGTTACACATGGTGCTTAATCTGCTCCATACTTAATATGTAATTCGCGTAAACTGGAAATTAGAGCCAAGTAATTAAGCGCTTATCCCCAAAAAGACGGATTTAGCCAGTCCGTTAAAACGGGAGGTCAAAGTTGTATTTGTGTATTTGAGATGACCTCTTTATACTTTTGAGTGTTGAGAGGTGTTATGGAATATGCACTACTTTTGATGAAAGAAAACCAATTTTATAATAAATAATGTTTGATTTGGCGTCATGCAAGGTAACTTTGTTTTGCTTGCTCTTTTTCTCCTAAAGATTTTGTTACTCAAAACAACTTTGAGAAAGCTGTTGCAAAGCTATAAATTCTTGTTACCTTTAATTTTTTTTAAAACCTTGCAGTATCACAGTATCATAGCACATGTAGGTCTAGACATATCTCTTTCTCTCTATGTATAAGCTCACCCCTCCATAACATACAATCCTTGTTTATTCTCCTTCTCCTCCGTTTCATTCTTCTTTAAACAAATTAAAACCGAGTAAACTCAGATCTGTATTGTAAATATGTGTTTACTTCATTTGTAAATGTCATTCATGTTCAGCGGCGCGTATGTATGTGCGTTGGTAAATAATTTGAAAAAGTTGACGGGGAAAAAATTGTAAGACAAGAACGAAAACGCTCTTAGAGTAAAAGTATAAACATTGTACCAGGCACAGTCCTTCAGGGAAAAAATAGACGTCAAAAACCTGTTACTTCACGGCGTAATCTCCACTTGTCGACGCTAAGAGGTACTAATTTCTGCAGGCCGACCATAGACAGCTGCTATGAAATGTGATGTACCATATAACAATAAATGTGTCTGGAGTTTTAAACGGCACCAGTCTTGTACACATGTAACTATATCTAATGTATATCTATATGAATTTGATTTTTGAAAAAGTAGTAAACAGCTGTTAGAATTGATATATACACTGCAATTTTCTCCTAGGTTTGCTTTTACCTTGTTATATAGCTTAGGAAAAACAAAACACCTGAAAAGTACAATGTAATCAGGGTAATGTAAGCAGAAATAATTTAACTAAGCTTTCTCTCAGATTCATCCTTTGATTGATTCAAAAGTTCGTAATCTCTCCTGTCGAGCTACCATTCCATTGCGTAAAATTTTATTCACTTTCTTTGTTGTTTGGCCTACTAACCTTTATTGCTACTTCATTCCGAATGTTTAAAATTCAAATAAAGTAATGCACCAGTAAATATGCCATACAAATCGACCCCGCTGGCCATAAGCATGAAACTTTTGACCCTTTGGGTAGCGAAAATTACACAACTTAAAATTCGATTCGCCGCAATATAAACAAACTAGTTCGTCGAAAGGTCTCTTTTTCCATTTCTTTTGCGCAGTTTTTATTCGTCAAGATAAATGGTTAGTGGTTATTACCAAGGATTATGGCATCTACGACTGTGTTGTTTGGGGTTTTTTTTTTTTTTAGAGAAAGGGTTTATAACCGGCGAAGAAAATAAAAACAGCCAAGGTGTACAATTCCATGTCTCAAATAACAAGGCTGTTTTATTATGCAAGATGATAAATCGTTCGTGTAACTGTATCGGTGATAACCAGCCATAAGATTACCTTGTTTTCGTATATACCACGTACCATCATTGTGCATGTCAGTGGAAAAAATATAATCGCAGTAAAACACTTAAATGCATAGTTGTAATAAGATATGCACCACTGAGAAAAAAAAACAAAAAACATTGTCGAGAAAAAAAATCGGCGCGTTTCATCATTCTTAAAAGTACTTTAAAAAACATTTTAATTCATAAAAACCACAAAAATACAAAAACACCGGTCTGCGGCCCTGTTCTAGGGGATAAATGATAAAATTAGCTTGTCTGTCGTGTAACAGAGGCGTTTTGTTACCTGGCTGTCAGTTGTAAGTTTCCCGGGTTAAGGTAGGTCGTCTAATTTGGTCCACTTTGTTCCTGATTGGCGATGATAGACGCTGAACCATTGTAAATTCTAATCAATACACCTAATGAAAATCGGCTTTTAAAGTAAACTTAAACTTCCCCCCACAAGTCGCTAAAGTTTATTTCTTATCAATTGACTCTCTGAATATTAAGTGGTGTTGATATGCTGTGTAAGACGTGTCTTTAAATTGAATGAAAACATACTCTTAATATGTGCATTGTATATATGTATAAAAAATAAATATAAAAGACACCTTGGGTACATGAAAAAACCAATTTAACACATCGTCAGAATGGGACATTAATATTGCTGCTTATCACCTGTTTTAGATTATTTTACATGTATCTAACCATCGGTAATTTGAAAAAAAAAGTAACTTAAGGTGGAATAACACAAAATGACTGACGTCTGATCGAAACGACATTTCGTTTTATTAAAAGGATACTCCATAGCCGAGTGGATAAAGTGTCGGGGTTGTGATCCGTACATCCCGAGTTCGAATCCTGCAGGGGCTTTTGTTGTCACTTACAGTACTGAATTGAATTTCTTACTTATTCATTTTTATCCCCAACTGCAAATTTTTCGCTTATTTGACATATGTACAGTTTATTTATCATTATATCTTTCATACTCAAATAATTTACTGTTAATTTGAGTGACTTTTTCCAGGTGTGTTATTCCACCTTAATCTAAAACATACATCGCAGCAAATTGCAAGAAACTAATATAGACAATAAATGATGCTAATGGAAAACAATGAACTGGATTATGGATAGATGGAAAAATACCCGTAATATGGCCGTTTAATGCAACAGAATTAGTATAAAAAAAAATTCCATGCAATAGAAAACGATGGCAACGCAAAGTGCAGGTAACTGAAAGACGCTGAAAACAGCTAACGAGGAAGCTAAATGACGAACATCAAGAACTAGCTTTGATGAGAAAAAAGGAGACAAACTGATTGCAAATTTAGTAACTTTCTTCTACACTGATCAGGAAAACTTCTTTATTTTGACGGATAAGAGGGAAGGGCCGGGTATATTTACTATTAAGACAATTCACTCATTCCCCCATTCCCATCCCTAAAAAACATAATTAACGTGATAAAAAAAAATGAAAAGAGTTCTAGCTGTTGTATGCTTGAATCAAACGGGCTTAGTCATTCCAGATGGTAGAAGGAAGTTGGTTGGCCTACATGCACCTGTTCATGTACCTCGCTAATTAGTCAGACCGTGGTGTCGCCGGAACAAGCAGTGGGCCATCCCCCAGCCGACAGTCTGATAGAACAAGGCCACTGTTTACATTTTTACAGCGCGAGATCAAACCAAACCAAAAAATAAAGAAACCTGTGTTTTATAATGAACATTATCTTTGCTTGCAAGACCATCGCTTCTTCCAGAAAGAACATACTTAGAGACCTTTATAACAATTTGATCACTGCAATAAAAGAATCTGCGCATTCAAACCTTGAATGAATATTTATTACCTGTAGAGTATATATTCTGCATGTCTCGTCGTTACAAAAAAAATTGAAAATCTTAAGTTTGATTTACAATTCACTGAGCAACTTGATTAACTGAACCCGATATAACTTTACCTCAATATTTTGCCATTTCGTTATTTTGCGTAAAAGCAAAAATACAGACAATTAAGACGTCACGACCGAATACGTAGAAATCTACCCCAAAACCCCTAAGGTATATCATCTGCTGTCGTATGTTCGCGGTAGATTGCACACCTCAATTTAAATGGCCGCACCTTTAGCCTGTCTCTCAAGAGACACAATGGTAATTTGAAAGAGTACGTCAGAGTATATCTCTGCCCAAGGGCTATGTTTTCGCTATCTAGAACTACTAGCGAGACTTCACTGTCATTACAATACTTATTATAAGATAGCACTTAAAAAGCGTCTTTTCACCTTTTGACCTATTTGGTCTAATCTCCCAATGCTTACTCTCCTGTATCTTTTGGTGTCCGAGCCCGAGCAATAAAACGTCATTTGAAGGTCAAATCTGAGCACAAAAGTACGGACAATTTTATATGATTAATAATAGTAGTAATTCTTCATGCAGTTACCGTATTATGACTGAGATACTTCATCAACGCAAGGTAAACACTTGTAAAATGTAAATTCTTAATCGCCCGGCCAGTCTACTGATTTAGTTTTTTTTTCAATACGAAAAATATACAAAAAATAAATTCCATATCACATATTTTTTTCTATAAAAGAAAATACAAATATACATGTAGTCAACCAATTTATTTAAAGTCGCTTGCTTTCTTGGAGGAAAACCTAGTACTATGTATAATATGCCATCATCTTTTCTGAGTTGAATGTTTCCCTCGACGAGTGATATCCACACATATACTAGGCTAAGTATTAGTACTTAACTAGTATTAGTACTTTCTTCTGGTATAATTTGCAGTCGTTTATGATTGCCACTGATTATAGAGAAAAATTGTCACTGATCAATACAACTCGCGAGAGTTTCACTGATTGCATGCTCATAGACGAAAATACTCCCAATAAACCTTAAACTTGAAGAATAATCATGCATTGACTTACAGAAATAACTCTAGACAATCGTGAACTTTCTCAATATCATGCATATGCTCACGTATTCACATTTTGCAAATACAACTACTCATTTTTCTTTTGCACATTTTCAGCTCCAAATTTTATCATCATGGTACAGGGTATGAGCCTAACTCGACACCCCCCCCCCCCTCCCACGCGATGCACCCAACGCACATGTACGTGCCTGCATACCTTCTGACAAATTTATATAATTATGAAACAGTACGCAACAGTATTGAACATTTTTACTCAATAAATTAAATAAATGAATAGGTTTTCGTCTAACTTGGTAGCTTAGTGAAGAAGAAAAACATCGAAACCACCAAACAGCTAACCGACAGGTTCTGAGTTCAAACAATTACCACAGAGAGATTTCTTTCAGTCGTAGGATTGGCAACATATATATAATTTGACCTTTTTCTAAAACCATGCGTTTATTCCCCAGAATATCATTTTCCCGAGTCTTTTCTAATATTCTATGCAAACACGAAAATTAATATATTACAAAAGATTTCTATGCTTACAAGAAAACACCACCATTCAAAAGAAAAGAAAAACCCCCCAGTTCTAGCTGGTTTCAGAAAATGACCTTTATGATGCGATGGTTGTTCGACATAGACAAACGCAACAGCATTGATGACACATTGTTTAAGTTCTTTTTGCTATTTAATGAATTTAAGGAAAATGTATTATTTTTGGACAAGTTAGTTGGTGCATTTTTCTGTATATTTCTATACACTATAAGAGGCGTTGCATGTACACGTGACAACAAAACACGAGGCTAGTATATATGGTGTAAATTGCACCCTTATTTTTTTCGCACCATAATACCTCAATCATCTCATTTTCTCCACTTCCAGATCACTAGTACGTAGAATTGCTTCTAATGCGATGTGATGAGTCGGAGTTTGCAGGCCCTTTATACCGAATGTCTGCCTTGCAATCTGTGATATTAAAAAAAACCCGCCCATGTAAGATGATTTTTTCCGGATTACATAATGATAAGTCTTAAGATCACTTTATATTCCTAACTTCTAATGAGCCTTCTAGCCTGTCCTCTAATAAAATGTCATTTCTTCATGCTGGTTTAATGAGACGGTCCGTGGCGGTGTAGATGATGCACAGGTATTAAAGCGCATTATAAAAGAAATGGCCGCATATAAGAAGGGTTGGGTTGTATACATAATTCGTATTTTCTCCTGTAAATACAGCTTTTTAGCGCTAATTACTAGCTAAACCCTACTTTTGTCTCCAGGAATAATGAGGAAGTTATGCAAAATGAAATCAAAGTATTGAATCCTCTTAGTGGAACCCAGTATCAATCCAAGGCGAAATATTTATGATAACTACTAGACTTAAGAATTCAAATGCATTACGGTAACAATTAATAGTTTTATTTGCCAAAGGAAACAAAATATGAATTAAAGAGTAGGTAAATAAATGAAACCGAAATCAATACATTGGTTGAGTTTAAATGCAGTGTTTTTATCAAATAAGCTTTCGTTTGTAAATACACCTTATATCTCAGTTCTTAAGAAACAAATCCGAAAATAGTAACGCTGATTGTGTACGTTTCAGAAACACATCACATGGCAAACATTGACCCATTGATCGATTTTTAAATGGTCGTGCCGTCGTAAACATTTTTGGACTTCACTATCAGCCGGCTTTTGACTTTGTCCGCTTGGCAATTGTTTCATTGCTTGAGTTCTGTGTTTGACGGATTGCCTCTTCATTTGAGTAGCCAATTATAATAAAAGTGTCGCAAACGGAGGCAAACTATCGAACGCACGGTTTATTTTTAATTTATTTTTACCACTTTTGTGTTGGGGTATTTATATTTAGTATATTTGTATTGACTATGAGGTTATTCGTCTTTCCGAGTTGATAAGAACTAAATTTTATTAAAACAAAGGTTCATAAAGCAATCATCTTAGTTCATTGGTTGTCATATGTCTGCCGAAAAGAATCCACGACCCGATCATGCATCATGATGAGTTAGCGATTTATCGCCATTTTATCCCGATCTAGGACAAAGTGACACACACAAAAATTATACGCAGCCAAGCTAGTAAGTGATAGGACTAACAGTACTACAACTTGGGTGTATTCGTTTGCTACCCCCAGAACTGGTCTAGGACATCTCCAGCGTCTACTTGCTATTTGAAAAGTAGACAATGCATGGAGATCTACCAGTGATCTCCATACTGCAAACGAGCAAATTAGGAATACTCTTGCAGCTCTCCAATCGACCAAACGAATACACCCCATGACGGAGGCGCGTTTAGTTAGGTCATATGGGATAAACATTTCGTCGTGATCGACGCTTACCATCAACATTTACAGTGCGCGGATCTAGAGCATAGTCTGAAAATTGATTGTTCATGCCTCTGCATATAAAGTTAACATTAAGAATATATGAAAATTATATTAAAATTAAAATCGGAATTGTTTTAAGAAGGCTGAATGGTCGTGGCTATTTTTATAGACTTTATTTATCTCCTAGAGAGGAGAAGGCTTCGTTGAAAGATATAGGAAAATATTCATATTTAAAGCTAAAATATTTTTAGAACTTTTATGAACTGATAGTTTATGGTAACAAATATCATATTTCAAAGCTTTAAGGTAGATCTGTTGGGTAAAATATTGATCACCCAGCCTCCTTAACAACACATATTTAATTTATCTTATGATTTCTTACATGTGTGAAGTATATTTTACATGGCTGATTTATAATCTGAAGATAAGATCAAATGCATGGCATTGAATGACTAGTATTTATGTTCTTTCTTTTATTATTGTGTTTTGCAGAAAGTGATAGAAAATGGAGCAACAATAGGGGCGCTGGCTTTACACTCCCAAGAAGATTTGCTCCAAAATGGATCTGAAATCACCACATGTTAAAACTATGTTACACAGTTAGAGATTTATAATATGCATTTTATGTTGACTTTTCATGTTACTAGTATTTTTTCCATTCTCATTCTTTCTCCTTCTCTCTCTTTCTATCTCTCTCTCTCTCATATTGTTAGCCTTACCTTACCATTGTTGAATATTTATATATTGAAAGTCTTTCATAGTTGTGTAAACTTTGGAACGGTGAGAAAAGCGTATGTACGTAGAACAGATTTTGTATCATTGTGTAAATGGGAATCGAACATCTACATGTATATTGGTATTTTTTTCAGTTTATTATTATTATTTTTACTTTTCGTTTTTTTTTCAATATCATATTTAATAGAAATATTTATTTAAAAAAAAATGGACTTCTCAATGTTCTTGACATATTACGATCTGTAACTAACCATAGTAATATGTACATCTACCTTGAAAATTAATTAATCAGGCATATGTTTTGACATTTTTTTTTAAATATAAGATTTGGACCAATAGCTCCGACAATCACACCGAGGTATAGATTTATGTTTAACGTGTTCGATAGGTACACCTTCAACTAGTGCTCACGTACGAAGAATATTCATTTGTGTCCGTTTTATCTGTGTAAGAAGAGGGGGTTGGTTGGAGAAAAAAAAGAGAAGAACAAGATGTAATTATAATCGGGGCGATTATAAAGTCTCCCAAACGAACGAGGCCATCATTGGGGGTAGGGATGACCAACCATTTTCAAAATATATGGGCACTTCTTGTTCGAGGGGGGGGGGGGGTCAGGACTACCCTCGGACCAATGACCTACATACCATTTGATGCCCCTTAACATAAGGATCAATAATATATATGGTTTAGGGGTGGGGATCTCAACCGTTTTCAAGATATTTGGGCACTTCCTGTTCTAGGGGGTCAAGAATACCCCCGAGGCCCATGACCTACACACCGTTTGATGCCCCTTAACACAAGGAACAAGAATATATATGGTTTAAGGGTGGGGATCTCAACCGTTTTCAAGATATTTGGGCACTTCCTGTTCGAGGGGGTCAGGACTACCCCTGGGGCCAATGACCTACATACCGTTTGATGCCCCTTAACACAAGGAACAAGAATATATATGGTTTAGGGGTGGGGATCTCAACCGTTTTCAAGATATTTGGGCACTTCCTGTTCGAGGGGGGTCAGGACTACCCCTGGGGCCCATGAACTACATACCGTTTGATGCCCCTTAACACAAGGATCATGAATATATATGGTTTAGGGGTGGGGATCTCAATCGTTTTCAAGATATTTGGGCACTTCCTGTTCGAGGGGTGTCAGGACTACCCTTGGGGCCAATGACCTACTTACCATTTGATTCCTCTTGACACAATGAACAAGAATATATATGGTTTAGGGGTGGGGATCTCAACCGATTTCAAGATATTTGGTCATTTCTAATTCCTGGGGGGTGGGGATGACCCCAGGGGTAAGATCTAATAAACCCAATATATTGCCTACAATAGTCAATATATGATTCTGAAAACCCTTTGCAATTATCTCTGTCCATTTTCAAGTTATAACCATTTACAATAGAGTCTACGATTTTTCCCATAGGGTTCTATGTTAGACCCCACACCCTTTTGACCCCCCAAGAAAGTGGTTGGCCAACCCCAAATGAGAAAAATCAAACCAGCGTGCACAACTAGATATGCAGGCCTATCATATCCTAGAGTTTTGTAGAATTATGTTCAGCCATCTCTGAGAAACGCGACGGACAAGTTCAGAGCGAGAAAGAAAAAGAAGAAAAAGAAGAAGAAGAATAATAATAATAATAATAAGAACCGTACAAAAACAATAAGTCTCCAAACTTCGTTTGGGAGACTTAAATATAAATTGGGATGTTTTGAAATAACAAGTCGATTAAAGATTTTTCCCGAGTGACACTGTTACTTTCTAAATCTCTCTGATCTCCTTCACACAAATGTTTGCATGTCTCATCATCCGGTGCAGTTCCGCGTTTGAACAAAGGGAGATAGAGTATATTTTTAGAGTTTCCAACAAACCCTCTGGAGACTAGAAAATTCCGGCTGCAAGGATACTTATCTAACGTCCGTAGCTAGACAGAAATCCGTGATCTCCCTCCCTCGCGGATTGTAAACATCAATATTGACACAATCCATCCGGCAGATCCGTAATCGGCGATAACATTACCGGAGCACACACAATTTCTGGAATTATTTGGATACCTTTAACTTTCAATTTGTAAGCAATATCTTACACAAGGACGCCGTGTAGCAATTTTTATCCCGTATGAAGAACCATAAAATGTCGCGATGTCGCCTTCTCTTTCGCTCAAACCCATTTTTAAATAGAAGAAGGTGGTATACCACGCCCGACTTTCTAGAGAATTTTTATTATGTAACCCGAAGAAGTGCGTAGATATGTACATCAGCAATATACGTATTATACATGAAGAAAAAAGTTTAGTAAATTTTTATGTGAATGATATTAGTGGAAATTCTATGTGATGTCAGTATTTTGCATATGTTTAAAAATTTGTTTATTAATCAAGATTATATTCATTGTGGTTCACCAATAAACAGCCTGATAAAAAGCAAGTTGTATTCCTTGTTTTGCAAAAAAAAAAAATATTAACAGTGTCAAATGGTCACTGATTAAGGGAGTTGATTTAATTTTAGAAGCACAATGCCAAGATGATAACTTAAAAAAAAAAAACTCAAAATAACACGGAAAACAACAACAAATGATGAAAATTATGTAAATTTTAGCATTAATATCTTATTGGTTAGATAAGTGGTCATCAGAGCCTAGTATGAGTTTGACCACGATATCCGTCAAAAATACGAATTTTTCAATTACATTTCAATTACATGGCAGTGCTTATGTGTACATAATAAACATAATATGCAAATGCAGCTTTTCAGGAAATTTTAGCGAACGAAAAGAATGTTTTTTTCCCCGAGCTTTGTTGAAAAACAAAATATACCAAAATTGGCAAATATTGCGATTAGTACATATTTAGATAAGCCGGTATTTTGAAGAGGACATTTATAAATCGATGATAGTACATACTTATCGTACATTTAACGATGAAATAGATACGAGATGACGACCCTAATGACTGGCAATGTGACACATCTGTTTAATTGAGGAACAAATAAATCAGAATGTGACTTTTAAAGTACCACTTGTTTAGCTTCGATTTTAAATTCATTATGTTAACATTAATAGATAAAAGAAAAAGTACTTGTACTGTATCAATTTAACGTTCGTAAAAGTGCTTCAATCAACTTCATGCGCGGATCCAGAAAATTTTTCTAGGGGGGGGGGGTCTGAATCTGAAGGATAATTGTGTTTGTCGGGGGGGGGGGTGTCCAAGGCATATTTGCGATAATTTCTTTATGTAAATTTGATAAATTTTCATTTTCCAGGATCCGCGCATGAACTTTGTTATCAATCAGTACGTTTACAATGAAGGATTAGCCAAATTTTCCTTATATGGAAGACTTACTGTAGTACAGCTATTTGGAAGTCTGACGTCACTCCGTGCAGTGCGTGCCCTCTGAACACTGCGAAATATGACGTTAAAAACATTTTTTAGGGACAAATTTAGAGTACCTTTATTTTCATATGCGAAAATTGATTGACTAAACTTGTTAGATCGTGACTCGAGTTATTCAATGAGATGTATTACCACAATCCGATTTCATTAAAAAAAAGAAATCATTGGATGCAAAATTAATATATTCTTATAGATGTGTTGGAGATGAAGCTGTAATTCGATGACTAGATATTTGTATGAATATATCAATACAGATATCACATTATGTATTGTGGAAGTCGCCACTTAATTGAGTTTTTCTTACGATCATGATGCCCTGCCTTGTGAGCTATTGGTAGAAAAACTGAGATTTCAAGTTCGGATCGATGTACAATTACGCAATTCCTCTTTTGGACTCTTAGAAAAGAAAGGTCACCAAATACTGGAGAGTCTTAATGAACTCAACATCATTTTGGGATCTATTGCTCCCCTGCAAGATCTGGAACGGGGCCATACGGATGATCTTGGCCATTTTAAATAAGATATCAATCTCCTTTAGATGTAGATCTCTATATATAAAGATACGCGTATATGAAAAACTTAACATTTTTGATAAAAACTATTTTGCTTTTCCTTTATAGATATTTCATATGGCCAAAAATAACATAGTTTAAAGTTAGGAATATCTGATGGGTAATTTGTAGACCATAAAGCCTCCTCAATCGGCACAAAAAGTCAAATCCATGTCATAGAAGTCGGAACCAGTGGAGGGGGGGGGGGCTATTTTTTGCAAAGTTATACATTTTTAAACCATAACGAAAGACCTTTTTTTTGATAAGTCTAACCCCCTTCCCCCCACTTTCAACTTGCTTTCGACTCCACTGCATGTAAAACATTTAGAGTTCCCAGGAGTGTTAAAACATTCATCCAATCAAACGGAAGAAAATAATTAAATATGACTTTGCTAGACATAAACTATTATATTTACATACCACGTACATTTTGCTTGTAAATTGTGTATAAAAGCTTTCCGACATTCAAATCACCAACAACAATGAGGTTAAAAGGTTAAATTGTGAGTTTTATTTTGACGTCGCAAACTTTGAACATACATTAACTGATAAATTTGTAAATAGAACTCTTTTTTTTTCAGAAGGTTAAAATAGTGTAAAAATGGCCACGACCATCTTATCGTTACCAGTAAAGTTGGTACTCAGATATTTAATCAAGGAAGTTGGATGGTCAACAAATTAACCATCAGATCTTCCTTTAAATTTTAGATAAGTTTTTTTTTAAGCCAAAGATTATTGTTTAGTAAAGAGGACTTATACCCAATATTTTAGCTTTTCTATATTTTCATACAAAGCTCTTCTTTTGAAGGAGATCAAAAAATGATCTGAAAATGACAACGACCATCTAGCCCTCTAAATGCAGAACAATATTTCCTCGTAAAATGAAATGTACATGTATTTGAGAAGAGGGTATACCTATATAAATCGTTCATTGACTCTTAATATTAGCGGCTGTTGTTTTGATTGTAGAGGATTCATTGGTCCCACGTACCATCCAATCTGACTGGAGAATAACACAGGTCTCATCGAATATTTATTGTTGCAATGTGTTCACACAAAGCGCGAATCTGTATTGTACGATGTTGTTGATCTTTGATTCGGTACCGCTTACATGTATAATAACAATAATAATAGTAAAGTAAAACCAGAGATGAAAAGTTCAAGCATTCAATTTCGTATATAAAGGGACCAATACATGGAATGACCCCTTTCAGTTTCTCAGAAATCTTCATTTATTGGGTCTAAAAGAAACAATAAAGTAATACCTATAGGTCTGTAGCTCTATGAGAACATTCGGAGTGACTGGACTGTAGCTGTATGGGAAAATTCAGACCTGCAGCTTCATAAAAGTAAGAAAGATAAATGCTTTTTTTAGGATAAGTAATCATCCCATGTGCCAGGATATATAAGAACATTTTCAACAAATATGACAAAATTTTCTTTGGCAAATTAATTTTACTAAACAGGATATGAGTAACTATAAGTTAAACATATTACATAAAATAATAATTAAATAAGTGCGAATTCCCACACAGTTGAAAATACCTTACGATCCATATTTTGTTTTGCTTTTTAATTAAATTTACACGTACAGCTAAAAGCAGGAAAAACGCTCTACTTGCAGTGGTACAAAAATCATGTGATTCCTTCTTGGTTTGGTTTTTGTATTTTAGTTGCTTGTTGTCTTTTTGTTGATTTTTTTTGTTTTGCAAAAAATCAGCTTCTCTAGCACATTTAAAGCTCTTTTTGTGGCAGTATCTTACATGTACTTTGCCGAAAAGTCTTTAAGAAGCTCTAAAGAAGTCAGAATTTGAAAAGAATATGATAAAAAACCTTTTGAGATCAACGGCAGTAAGACATTTTAAAACATACACAGCTAATATAAAACAATGGTTGTTTTGAATTGTTCTCAGACCACAGCGGGGAAATGATAGACCAAACATGAAAAACTTGCTTGCAATTTCTTTCAAACATAGTTACATGTATTTGCAAAACAACTGTTAATGGCCAATTCGTGCTGATATTCCTCTACAGGTTCGGCTTTGTTTCATGAAGAAAGAGTTCAATAATTGATATATAGTCAAACAGAAGGAAAAGTGCCAGTGGTATTAATTTATTTGACATATTATATGTAGAATTCAGGATATTAAGTATCGATTCATTCATTTCTGCCGCTGTTTTCCTCCTTCAAGTTGAAGCGTATAATTATCCAATCTACGTCGATTCAGAAGTATATTGTAATTAAAAACACCAAGGGCTCGCGGCCGTGGCAGCACCCTTTTGCACTGGACTTGTTGACATGAATATGAAACAAAGCAACACCACGGAAGCATTAGCTGGGGAATTAAAAATCTTAGAGAGGCTTGGTGATCAACAAATTACATTTGTAATTCGTTTAGATCTGCCTTAAAGGGGCTACATGTAGGTGGACATCAATAGCTTCGCATCGGTTGACAATGGTTTTCTCGGGGTGTCAATTTCAACAGGTACCCTCCCAAACAGGCACTATTTATATAATGTCAAGCTTAATTTAACTAATTATACATCAAGAATTCGAAGATGAGCGAATAATGCGGGTAGCATGCCTTTATTAGGATGGATTAGATACCGAGTCTATTTTAAAATTTGTTTTAAATGATGTAACATTGATCTATAACTCCTAAAGGAATTTTTAATGATTGTGGTCATTTTTTGTCTGTATCAATCTTTTTAAGAAGAAAAGCTCTGCATGTATAAATAAAATGGAAAATGTTTAAATTTTGATACTTAAACATATGGATTTTTTCTTTACAATAATAGTTTATAGCTTAAATTTTGAATCTAAAAATTTAAGGCAGATCTGAAGTGTAATTTGTAGAACACCCAACCTCTTTAAATAACTTTAACATTTATAATACATGTGTATATTGATATACGTACCAAAATAGTGTCATTTTCTAGAACTTCAATACTTAAAATTTTATAGAAGTGGTATGTTCTCCGTTTTCTAATCAATGAAAACAAAATATTGGAGTGAGAACCCACTGTACATTAAAAATACCATTTAATATATCCACAGTTAAACGGTTAGGAAATAATAGAACTCCATAAACTCGAGGCGAAAATTAGCATATAGCATTATAGATAATGTTGTTGTTAAAAGACCAATCTTTTATTGTTATCTAAGTATTATGTCTGGTGCTGCACCAGACATAATACTTAGATAACAATAAAAGATTGGGCTTTTTAGGTTGAGGGTTTGATACCTCAAAAATATGAGGCATTTTTTCTTCGTTTCTGTTAAATTATCAAACCGACTACAATTAGAAATTTTGCTTTTGCATGAATGTATTATATCATTAAAATAGATTTATAAATGGAAAAGATAAATAAATTTAACATCATATATATTTATCGATTCAACAATGGGTATATTTGTACCCATAATATTTGCTCATCTTCTTTCATAAAAAAAATGTGAATCCTCAGAATAAACCAATCCGGAGGTTTGTGCCTATTTACAAATTTGAAGTAAGTAAGCAGTACCACAGACATAAGTTATATTGTCAACAATTTGGATTTATATTTGATAACTTTTCATTTTTGACCAAACGATGTGCAAGCCATGTCGTGCTGGCGTATAGGCAGCTACGCCGCCCCTGAATGCCACGCCAATAATTGCCAACTCCTGGACGCGATTAGTTTCAGATAATCCACAGTGATTGTTCTAAATAACCAAAGTACGTAACACGCACGACCTTGAGCAATTCAAGGTCACATGTAATGGCCAATGCAATACCAGTTTTTATATTGATCTGATATTTTCAATAGAGACTTTAATCAAATCAAAACTTTCAATCAATTTTGGTGATTTCTGTGATGGGCGCTACATCTTTAACATCAAATTGATTTTGATATGTCAAGATCATTGTGTTCTGACGATCTTGGATATCTCAGAAACATATCTCTATTAATTCAAATCACTCCCCCCCCTCCCTATGTTATAATTATGTTGATACCTTGTTAAATTCCACAGTGACTCTGCAGTTTATGAGAGCGTGAAGGTCCTGGTTTCAGTAAACGCTTTCATTCAGATTGTGACACAGGAGAACCAATCTATCTCCTCTTTACATACCTGTAGATGACGTCACAACCTTGAAACGTTCTCATGTAGCTGGAGGTAGATGTAAAGGTCATAATTAGCCTTTAACTTTTAATTTTTTTTTAAAGATAAAAATGAAATAAATTAAATGAAGAAAAAATATTTGTAAGTCGTGGATAGAATGAAAGAGACAATGAAAATGATTGCAACAAGGTAATTTATTTACTTAAGGTGGAATAACACACCTGGAAAAAGTCACTCAAATTAACAGTAAATTATTTGATTATGAAATATATAATGATAAATAAAGTGTACATATGTCAAGTAAGCAAAAAATTTGCAGTTTGGGGATAAAAAATGGATATCTAAAATATTCAATTCAGTAAGAAACAACAAAAGCACCTGCGGGATACGAACTCGGGGTGTACGACGCTTTATCCACTCGGATATGGAGTAAGTTAAAGCGACAGTACAGCTGAAAACACATGTGTAAATAACTTCAGATTTACCCATTGTATCGTTAGGAAATACGAAATAACTTTGATTGTGACAGTTGAAGTACATAAAAATTCCTTTTACATACCTAATTAATGTAATTATGAGCTTCCGGAAATTTAAGGGTCGTACAAACCGAAATAGTCTTATATCGTTTATTTGTACCACGTGGATTTTGATTGACAGTAATTGACACGTGCTGAAAACTACAATATCTTTGCCCGACTACGGTCATCATGGTATACGAGGTAAAAGGGACTCTCTAAACGGAAAACATCATCACTTTCTCGATAATTTATTAATGGTTTACCAATTTCAATCCATTTTAAAATTAACAGACATAAATATGTCAAATTATCCCTCAAAGGGCCTCACTTACAAAAATGAATTTAGGTTGTAGCAACTCCTATGATAAACACGCAAAATACATGCTTACAAAATAATAACTGTGATTATTTTAAAAACTTTGAACAATTATTACCTTATTTTCTTTGCCAATTCAGTCAATTAAGCAGGCCTACCCGGTCTCTTACTCGCCATGCTGGTTTGTTTATAGTAAATACGCATGCGTAATGGTATAGAAAGTGGAACCCCGTAACACGTGGCGATGTATATATGTATAGGTTATACCTAATTATTAATTTTAATGAAATAATTAGATTTATTTCATGGAGAAATTTGTAATTTTCTGAAAGTTTATACATTTATGAGTAGAACAAAAATACCGAACCCGATCGGAAAATTTTTCAAGTCGGTTTTTTAATAAGATGCGCCGTACTGTCTCTTTAATTATACTATCGTTGATAAAATCGTTTAATAAAACGAAATGTCGTTGCAATCAGAGGTCAGCTATTTTGTGATGATGTGTTATTACACCTTAATATTTTGTAGGGGTTTTTTTTTAATAGTTTTTATAGTTTCGTAAAAATAACACCTGTATTTATTTTTTTTCAAACGCGTTTTCTAATAATGACATTTTGTATTCTTATTTGTTTCTTCGCCATTATTAACAGTTCTTTTAACAAGAAAACATAATTAGAAATATTTCTGTTACTACTAATTAATGTGACTAAGGATTCATTTGTCATGTTTGATTTTATTTTTATCACGTTCAACCATTTCCTCCGAAATTTTTTAATAAAAGAGAAAGAAATAAAGATTTATTGAGGGTACTCATTTCATATGTCCTTCATACACTCAACAAAACTTCTAAGTGTTCACCCAGTATAATATATTTCCCATATGAAATAATCACATATTTTTGTCTTTCCGTTGGGGTGACTGATTTCCACTTAACTTTCAAATATTTTAAAATGATGCATTAACCTTCAGTTGACCTCTGGTTGCGACCTGAGACCTTGACCTTTGCTAAATATCGCAAACACTTCCGGTTTCGTTGAATTTCGCTCATAGCTTAAGTTGCCAAAGAAAAGGAAATATAAAAAGAAAATATCGAATTATGTTTCGTTGGGATTGCTTGATATTTAAAACAATATCGAGGACGAAATTAACAACAAATTTAAAGCGAGTACAATTGGTTTTAGAAACAATGCAGACACCAATATTCCAACGGCTCTGGCTGTGTTCTTAGTGGTCATTAGGGTCATGTTAAGTGGTTTTCTTTTTAAACTATCACCAAAGACTGATATCAATCACAAAAAATGTCAATCATATTACGCATGCGCAGAAAAATACCAATTTCATGTTTTGACGTTTCGTCACGGGTAAGTGATCTCCAGCGGCGTTGTTTTATTTTATCCGTGCTGTTAATGAGAAGACATATCAGTTAAAAAATGTTCAAACTTTTACATCATTTTTTCTTTCGTAATTTCAAAATTATTCTTTTTATGAGGGTGAACACTTTGAAGTTTTGTTGAGCGTACATGTACAGTGTTTGTTGTGTGCGGTTCAAGGGAGGAGGACCTGACCCAGCCCATAGAAAAAAATCAAATTTCTTTACTTAGTAAATATTTACCGTAAATATGTCTCGGACCCTCATCCCAATGAAAATAACATTTTTTTTTTTACATTAAGTAGTCAGTTGTATTTCACACATGGATATATTTTTCAGCCCTTTCAAACATATCTTGATAAATACTTTTCATTATGCAATTCTCAGATTCTAATAATTTACACCAAAATTTAACAATGCTAATTTTTCTTCGAGTGCATAGTGGCAAACGTCCTAATTCATTATACACCATCAATGATTAAGTATTTTTCCTTACTTTTAACATAATTTTAAGATATTATTCCAAATGTATTTTTCAATAGCATCATGTAAATGTGTTTCGACTTCTTCTAGGATTTCAACTTTTAAAAAAAGTCATGTAATGATACATATAGTGCCATCAGAAACTTTAATTTTAGCAGTAGTTTCAAATTATCAAGAATAATTTAATTAATAAATCATTTTTTTTAATCCAACTGCTTTTTTCGGTTTTTTTTCTTTTATAACTATATTCTTGTATAAGTTCATGCCCTGTGAAAAATAATATGTGTTGAAAAGAAACTTAGATTGAACTTAGACTTTATAAAAGACACAATAAACCTGACTAATTCATCCCAGCATCCACTACACAGCAATTACAGACATATTTCCTAATTATGCTGTAAAGTAAATGGAAACCGAACAAATATAAATAATAATAAACAAAGAAAACAAAAAGTCCAGAAAATAAAAAACTACAAAAACAAAATGCACGTGTCATTAATAAAATTAAATTAAATTCAATACAGATGAAACCTGCACCAGCAGCATTAATAAGAATTCGGTCCTTTGATTCGTAAAAAAAAACCTTACATTTCATTCCCAAGAGAATGGAATAATCTTGCATTTCATTGTGTCAAGAAAACCTCAATGACGGATTTGAAAGAGAAAAAAATAAGAAGACAAAATTCCTAAAAATCACAATAATAACTACAATCGTTATTTTTTTTTGTTCCAATTATAAACGTTGTCTCTTACATTTTGCGGTCCCTTTTTATTCTTCATTGATTTTTTTCTTCTTCAATTTTCTCCTCAAGAAGAATATTTAAAGAGGTTGGGTGATCAACAAAACAGTCATTAGATCTACCTTGAATTTTGAGATATGACATTTAAAACTATGGTTAAACTATTATAAAATAAGAAAAAATCCATATATTTCAGTTTTAAAATTTAAACATTTTCCTAAATCTTCACACAGAGCCCTTTTTCTCGGGGAGATCAAAATAATACAAAAATGGGCACGATCGTCGAGTCCTCTTACATGTAAGCGTGAGTACTAACCTAACATCGAGGGGGAAAAAAAGACAACCGAGCAAGTTATAATGCCAATCAGTTTTATCAATTTTCCTAAAGGAAAAAACGTAAGCATGCAATTACATGGTCCATATATTTCAATCCCCGTGTACCCTCTAAATCTCAATCAATCTTGTTTACCAAAGATGCATCTTCGTCTCTACGTATACATTATGAATTGTTAGTTGACATTCAATTTGTTATAGTATGCTTATTTCATTACGTAGAAGCTCTGTAGGAAGGCCATAAATCGTACACTTACTGTGACAATTATGTTAATGTGACGACGAATCTAAAGTGTAGGTCCAGATGATGCATCAATGTTAACAATTACTTGATATATTATCACTCCTGCGCAGCTTTTTTCCCCCTCTCTCTCGTGTTTTGGACATGTGATGGATTAGTTTAAACGATTCTGTTTGGTTGCTTAAAGATGCACACTTTTTTGAAAACATTTTCTTCTAATCATACATGTAGCCAAAACTTAAGCCCCATCAGAAATTTAAAAAAACTCAAATTTGAGGAAAAACTGTATGGTTACTTACGTGGTTATTATTGAACTTATATATTCTTATACAAAATAATGCTGTTTTGTGTTTCATGCGGTATGAAGATATCTAACTTTGCAGAAAAAATAGCCCGTGTCCATATGATGTCAGTACAATTTGAAACATCATTATTGTTGATCAGAAAGTTAAACTACAAAGAAACAGTCAATTCAAACAACCAATTCTTTCATAATATGGAAACTTCTTTCCACTATCTGGAAGTCGGGCGTCAGTCGAAGCAGTTTGTAAAATCCGTGCTTCCTTTGTTTGCCACCCCGGATTATGTATCTATTCAAATAGAATAGTATCGCTTTCTTCAAAGCAAAGCATTTTCCTGTGACAGTATATTTACATCTCTCTGTGAATCTCTCTTCGCCATGTTAAGCCAAAAAAGTACGAAACTAATCGTGGATTTTAGCAGGAATAACCGATTCTTCCGTATATGGAAGGTTACTGTATCTATTTGAAGTTCATGCGTTAGTCGGCACAGCCCGTGCAGTCCCGTGAAGCTCGTGCACTCAATATAGCATGTCGATAAACTACTTAACAATCCACGCATTGTCAACTTCAAAAGTGAAAAGAAAAAAGAGTACTATTTAGATCTATCTATGTAAACATTATTTTTAACTAACACATCTCTTTTCTGATTTTAAAAATTGCAAGATTGCACTAAAGACTTGAATTGAATTTTTGCCATTACTTGAACTGCATGAATGACAGGTTGATAACTTTTAATATAGTTGCGGTCGGTACCAAAATAGAGAAACAAGAAGGAACTGAATATTTGAATTCCAAATGTTCACGGTCATGACAAATTAAATTCGATTTGTCAAAAACCACTGAGATTTATTGGACTTACATATGCATCAAATCGTAATCAAAGCAGAGTTAATATTTTGACCATCTGTATACTCTATGTACAGGAAATGGAATTTTGTCCATAATTAGAGTGTGTGGTTTTATTGACCAACGTTAGGATAAACGCCTCTACTAGTATATATGATTTGTAACTGACGGCCATTTTATTTTATGAAAATCACACGACAGGGTGACCTTGAAGACGCGGATGTAGAAACTGTAAACGGAGGGGGTGGGGGCGAGGGGGGAGGTGTTCCGAATGAATACATGTACTTTGGTTTTTTTTACGGACGATTGCAATGGCTTTTTGGGGGTAATTTTACTATGATGTGAATTTAATTGGATTGAATCTTTCAATGGATGGCAGTCTTGGTCCGGGCCATTCTCAATCTCTGTGCATGTCTTGTTATTCATCAAATTGGACTTGATTAAATTGAACAATAGAACGAAGATGGAGTAACAGAGAACCTGATATCTAAAGGATATCTGGTTATGTACACGATAGAGGATGGCACCGTGATATCAGACTTAATTAACTTTTCTTTTAAAGATTAAAAAAAAAACCCTCTAAATCATAGCAAATTTTCCCAGTGAATTTTTAAAACTTCCCAAAATCAATAGGTTGATTCTAAGAGAGTTCCTACAACTACACTGACTGTACTTAAAATCATTCAGGCACTTTGTTCGCGTGATAAAAGTTCACCCTATATAGTATAATTATTATTATAAATAGGGTGAACTTTTATTGTGAGAAAAGAACATTTAGGTAATGATATTCGCATCAATTGGTACCAGACAATACATAGGAAGGAGCAAATGATACACACTTGATGGATTTGATAGTGTGCTTTCAGTTGGTGATAAAATCAACAATCGCTATATGTATCAACAGATTACGGTATTCTAATTTAATAATTAAGTTGCATTACACATCGTACTGATTTTATCCTTTCCTTATTCAGTGCTCGTACGAGAAGCGAGTACGACCTATAGTATGTAACCCAAGGACGATAACTCACGTTTGCGAACAATCTTATGGCTCTAAAACCGAGGTCTACTACTTAACTATCCAAAGATTGAACAAAAGTGGTTGTATCAAGCATTAAAACTTTTAATATTGTTCTTTTGTACATGTACATTCAGATGCTTGTATATTGCATGTTATTTATTTGTTAATAATGGGGGGGGGGGGGGGGTCTGGAACAACATCCCCCCTGGGAAATTAAAATTTATTAAATTCACACAATAAGATAGCCCCCCCCCCCCGGCAAACCCAATGATCTCTCGAACCCCTCCCCCTGGAAAAATTTCTGGATCCGCGCATGCAGCGCCCTTTTGCTGCACACCTTTTGCAAAAGAAATGGTAGGTTGATGCGATCACATACACATGATGTCAAAAAAAAGGGGTGGGGGGACCTCTCCTGTGATTAATTTTACTCTTATTTTATACCAAATAGCAAAATCAAAATCCTACTAGAATGTTATTTTAGTCCACGGTGCAGAATGCATTCTTTCTATTGCTTCTGTCAATAAGACGCAAACAAATGCGCGTATAGTAGAATGTATAAACTTACGATTCAAAACCGCCCCCCCCCCCCCGCTAAGGGAAAACTATGTGTTGTACATCTGTTCAGCCACATTTAACTAAATCGAGAGACAAGGGAGGACCGTACCTGCAACAAGAAACAGATTTTTTAAATAAGCAAAATGTGATTACAAAATAGAAGTCCAGGGGTCCTTTTTATTTTCCGATAAATTAATAATTCTCTCTTTCAATATACTCGGTTCCAGTCAGCTGCAACAATGCTTATGATATCGATCCACAAGAACATTCCTTGCCAATGAACAAGTAGTGAAAAACATTTGTATTCAATTGGAGATAGTATAAAAACATGTATATAGCGAAATAGAAATAAATACTAACTACAATGTAGTATAACTGCTGCGGTGGTATCAGGATGAACAAAATTGCGCGAGTTATCGATCATGCCTTTACTATACTAAATAGACATTTGCATAATTATTTAAATTTTGTTAGATTAGTTATTTAATATTTTACATTCAAATTCATCAAGCTCTAAGATAAAATCGTTTTAAAATCGTTCTAGAAATCTTGTTTAATGTTGTTTGTATTTTTTGTTTGCGCTGTTACCCAATTAAGGATCTGAATAGCCTCAGAACTAAAGTTCTACTGGAAGTGGGTAAAATAAGGAAAATACGAGAAACTAAATGATTTTTAATGTATATTTTCGAGGACGAAAACTTTTTGATGACGTTTCCTGATCAAATGGTCTCTCCTCCATTTACAACTGCATGCATTATCGTTTGTATTTAAATAAATCTGTTTCGTGCACTGGAATGGCCTATAACTTTTTTATATTGATCAAGAGAATATTTATCATAGATTGCTATGATTGAAATTCTAATTAACTAAAGTATTGTATGTAGCTTACTTTTATAATTCATAATAAGTAAAATTCTTTACGATTAAAATCATGATTTAATAGAATATTTAGCGACTGCTGATTGGATGAAAAAGTGGGTTATGTTCTAATTTCAGCAATCAAACTATACTTTTTTGGGCTGTTGTCGATTTTTCCCGAAGAGCTTCAGTTCTGCTGCTAAGATCTAAACAACCATGTTAAATAATCAAATTCTGGCGGAAATAAATGAGTTCCTCCCTCTATTTGGAGAAGAAAAGAAGGGGTCTACTTTATGTGATTATCTGGTATTTGAGTACTGTGTTTAAAAATTAATGTACATGAATTGATAAACTTTTCAATCAAAATTGTCATACTTGTCAATTTGTGTGTCAAAGTTCTCTCCATCATGCTACAGGTGGGTTATTTTTGTGTTAAACTTGATATCACCATTACCAGGTAATGTGGAATCATTAAAATTCGTGGGGGCCAATTTTCGTGGATTGCTTACAATTAACAGGTTCGTGGGGACGTAATTTTGTATATTCTGTTATACCTACAAAAGGAAATATGACTTAAATTTAAAACCTTAATTAATTAATTTGTGGAAGATTTGAATTCGTGGATGAGAGATACCCACGAATTCCTCGAAAACTGAGCCACCACGAAATCTAATGATTCCACAGTATGTGAAATGAATGACACCCGTTTAATGTATTGCTCTTTCTTCCATTCTTTTAATGGTGAAATTTAAGGAAGATTCAGGTGCGGGCCCAGGACTTGTTTCCAGAGGAGAGTGTATGTATATGGGGCATCAAGATATTTTTTTTTTGTATCTTTAATTTATTTTAAGAGTGACTTTTACAGGGGAGGGGTATACGGACCTTCTAAACCTATGAGAGAGAGAGAGAGAGAGAGAGAGAGAGAGAGAGAGAGAGAGAGAGAGAGAGAGAGAGAGAGAGAGAGAGAGAGAAAGAAAAAAAGAGAGAGGCTGTTTTATCAGTAGCAGCTCGTACAGTTGTCAGTTTATAGCCTGGAACTAATTCACAACAGACCTTGAGTTGTCATTACGGTGGTTTGTTTTATTGACCAAACTATAGACATTGGACATGGTATGTCAAATATTGCTTCATATTCAAAACTTCCTTCTGTACGTGCAACTTACATCATTTATTTTCATGCGAATAATAACGATTATTGCGTACACAAGGATGAAATATAGGCACCTGTTGCAATGTATCTAATATATCATTTCAAATGGAAACGAGTTTCATTCACCAGAATAATAACCTTCGAGACCTCAATCACTGTTAGTTCTTGTAGATTTATGAAGAAATTGACCATCTGTGTTATGTAAAACTTGCTCTCTCTATTTCAGAGTTATCTCTCCTTAAACTTCTGATCAATTGATTACGCAAGGCAGATGTTAAAAAAACTTATAATTTTATTACTTTTCTGTCAGGTCTTATAATAAACCTGGTAATCAGAACTTCAAAGTTCATTATAGAAACGAGGAAAAAAGACGTTTTAATGGCAAAATAAATACAATATTAAAACCCGTGCACCAAAAATATGACTTTAAAAAATTAAAACGTCGTGACGCACGTTTTGATTCATTTCCGATTATCAAGAAGGAAATAAAAAGAGGGTGTTTTCTAGATCCTTTCTGATGCTTTGTAACTTTGAATTTACCGTGAGAATTGGTCACAAAGAGTGTACATGTATAACCACAACTCGAATTATAAGTAGTTGCATCTTGCGGGCATGGCTATTATATTTGTATTTAGTTTATTTATACATTTACATGCAAGATTGCATTTCGATGATTGAATTACTAATAACAAATAAATGTAAACATTTCTCATTTCTAGAACCGATAAACATCAATTCCATGTATAAAACTGGCGAACTGTTCAATACTAATGAAATTAGTTATAAAAAAATAATAACATCATTTTGCAGTTGGTTTGGGGAAAAGAAAATAACCTGCACCCTAATTCCCTTGGCCCGTGATAAAAACATGGCGCAGATTTATTTGCTTTCATTTAATTATCATAGACTTCTAGTGTGCCATAAAGCACCATACGAATTTGGTATCGTGGTTTTGCCTTTATCTTGGCGACTCCAAGTGAGAAAATCAATTATAAGATGCCGTTAGTCGCTAGTATTTCCAGTAAAAGATATCATTTCTGGTCCATTTCTTTAAAAGGGTCTTGATTTACATTACAAAAAAAAACTGGGCAAGTAACTTGATAGTGTGTAGCAAATTAGCCTGGCGTGTTTTCGGGGGGAAAACGAGATCGCCATTTCTAAGAACATGCGACGGAAAATCAATGTCATTCGATATAGTGGGAAAAATAAATCATCTTTTCGTGCTAAATTTGTGAAAGTTGTCATAATCCGTGGTTGTTGTGGTTAAACCTCGTATACTTTTTTTTAATATATTTTCTTTTGGACTTCTGGATGTTACACAGAACAATCGAGTTCTGAAAACAATGCACAGAAATAAGTGCGCTTTTAGTTTTTCTAACACTTCCTAATAGAATTGATAAGTTGCAGTAGTATTAATGAATATTTGCAAAATCTATATATATATATATATATATATCTACGCTCAGATATAATTATTATAATTACTATTACAAATACCTACAATTTTTTTTTCATACTATATATATAGCACCACTACTGTAATTTGTAACGAGAACTACTGTTGATTAAACACCCGGTGAATAATACTGCTGATTGTCTAGAAAAAAAAACCCAAACATTTGATGAATACAATGTACCAATAAGGCGCGGACATAAAGTAAACGAAGTACAAGTACTGTGTTTACCGAATCACAAGAATGTCTGGCGATATCTAATGAACAAAATATGGAAGCACTACAGAATCGTCAAAGAAAACAGATAGGATGTCATGTTACGTTGTCTGTCTCCAATAAGAGCAGAGGCAATGACGACGCCTAAGGAATGGTCGATGATTGTCGCAATAAGTGCTCAAGAACTGGTTGATGGTTGTCGCAAAGTGCTTAAGAAATGGTTGATGGTTGTCGTAATAAGTACGCTGTCGTTATACAAGGACACGATGGATCTATGAAGCACTGTCTGAGTATTATGTGTAAACAGATGAAAGGGAATTAATGGAATGACTAATTTCCTTTTTCTATAATTGAATATACTTGTTAAAGGGGTACATATTACATAACAAAAATGCATCACAGTCTCTCGCAAAATAGAAACAGTTGGATGTATAGAGATGCTGTGCACTATAATGAAGAGTTGACCAAAAAACATTATATATCATTGCGTTCTACGCGGAAGTCATGCAAACTTTGACCAGAACCTACAGATATAATTTATCAATATATCTAATCGCGCACATATAGCAACATGTACAGATGCCGTGATTATAAATATAAGAGAAAAATTTTAAAAATCTACTGCTCAATATACGCAAGTCAAATACTATTACTAATATTTACCAAAATCTAATTTTGTCTAGTACTCGCGCAACTATAACAACATGTACTGATGCTATGATTATAACTACATGGTGTATATTGCTATACGGAAGTCAAATTTTTACCAGAATCCCATGATACAGTTTAAACAACGACACACAGTTGTAAATGGTGTACTACACTACAGTTAACACGTTCACCCATCCCATAATGTAATGAAAAGAGAAAAATGTGACTGGGAAGACTAATAGGTTTATATAATTTTTTTCTCTGCGTTTTTCCTGGTTGTAGCCAGCAGGTCAGAATGAGTGCCCTTTAAACAATCTGTTCCTAACAGTTGGTCGCGGATAAAAACGGAACGAATGCCAACGAGAAATGTCGTAAACATGTAGAAATCCAAGTCCTTCGTGATGCATAGAAATCAATCCTTTGTTTTAGTGTTCGGGTTACACAGACGTTTCAAGTCCTGTTCAAATAGAGTCGTCTGTTCTTGTTGTAGAGATGATCATTTATTCCGTTTCATACATAGCTGTTTTGTTTCTTCTTTTTTTGAATTATCTTTGCAGAACTAGTACTTAACATTTATTTTTTTTAAGTAATCGTTAACTCAAAATAGGTTCAGTCGGAATATATTTATTTTTATCCATTTGGCTATTTTACAAAGCACGTCGCTTGCACCGTAATTATATTTATTATATACATATTTTGTACATTTCTGTTCACAATTTTATCACGATTCATATAATCCTTGGAATCTAAGGAACATTTAAAAGTACAAAGCATAGATTAATTACCTTTAACATTTATACTGTTACAAGATGTTATTTATTAGATCGACCATTTTCACCAAAATGTTTTTGTTTACAATTTCTTTTTTTTACTGGTTTGAAGTCTTCTTTCATGGGTCAATTAAATCAGTAACCAGGCTACTACATGTATGTATGACAGACGATACAGATATATTTTGGTACTCAAAAATGTCCTTAATAATAGTGCCAACTGCTGGAGCGCCGTTTGTCCAAGAAATGTCAGGAAAAAAGCACAAAATCTGCAATATAAATACGTTGTGGAACACACTAAACAGGTGCAGTAAATGCAGACGTAATGGAATCGTTATCAAAACCAGCCTCCATCTTTTGATCCGCAATCATCTGTAATTAAATGTGTTTTATCACGTAATTCGGAATCCCTTTGATTTTTTCCCTGTTCAATGTGACATTTAGTCTGCAATGCGAACCAGGAACCGAATACGTAGCTATCATCACAGAGATGTCTGATTGATACAAAACATCATACATTTCCCACAAGTATTGTAGGTCTTTATACTGGGCCTTGAAAATCCCGCACCTACACAAGGATAAATTGAGGGCGTACAGCAAAGCTCTTTTTTCAATGATTTTTCACAATTATTTTTCATAAAAAAAAGGTTTAAAGATAATTCGGGCTAAATATATTTCTCGTTGTCCTGGTTCTGTGACACAATTTAAAGGGGAAAAAAAATTGTTTTGATCTTATTGTCAATGACTTTCAACAGCAGTGACAGTCTATTCATTTTGAAAACAAGAGAAATAACATTGTTTAGCATCCTATTGTCTGTAACCAGTTTTCAAACGCAATAACGTCCTTCATGCATATTGCTATGATAGAAATCATTTGTATGAGGCAAAGACTATTAATATATACACCCACGTTCATAATTGGTTTTATTTGTATGACACTGTCAGTTTCATTACAAAAATACAGATATACATAATTATACATCCTATAAAAGAAAAAAGAAAAGTCAAACAGAAAAACTGACTTCTCAAGTCAGGAACAAAACAGAAAAAAAAAACCAAGAAAATTCTACTAAAATAAACAAAGTATCTACGGAATAACACGATAGTAGCATTAAGAGAGGAAAATTACTTCATATAAAATCACTCCAAATTTTTATTTAAAAAAATACCAATTATTTATTAATATACCTTTTTGTTAGTTAGATTCTAGTAAAAGTAAAGAAATATATGAAAATAATAATAATCATACAACTGATTAATAAATTATATCATTAGTTGCGTGTTAACAAATACATGTGTAATAAATTGGCAGTTTATAAGAACCAAAGACCAGAGAACATATTGTAGTGATTAATGATCATAACCGTGATCATAAATATGATCTTAATCAATCATAATCATGATCTTAATCAATCATAATCATGATCATAATCAATTAGGATTACACAACTGACTCATAATCACCGAGAACATATTGGTAGCAAAAAGAAAATGAGTTTGAAAGCAAATTCTCTCTGAATGTTGTACACAAACACACACTATCTAGCTGTTCATTGTATACATGTAAGCAACTCTAGATCTCTCTCTTTCAAATTCAAACTGCAATCAAAATATCCCAAAATCTTAGTAGAATTAGAAAGCACTCTCTCTCTCTCTCTCTCTCTCTCTCTCTCTCTCAAACACACACACATTCGAATACAATACAGTAACTTATACATGTACATGTTTTAAAACTGCACTCTTATAAACCATCTCCCACTAATGTTTGCTACAAATGAAACTACATGTAAACATATCAAAGCATTCTTTATTTCTTTTAATGTAACGAACTTATTCCTTAAACAAATGAAATTACATGTAAACATATCAAAGCATTCTTTATTTCTTTTAATGTAACGAACTTATTCTTTAAACAAAATCTGTTTAATCAATGAAATGGAATTTTTCTCAACTTTTCTAACTATTACAGAGACACTCACTTTACGTTTTATTAAAAAAAGTGACGGTTTGATGAATCAATGACAGGATTATCCAATATGGAATTCATATCTTTCACTCTTTCTGCGTGATATTTGACAGTCTAAAGATCCCAAAGTAATTCTTCCTGACGTCACGAACCATGAGCGACAAATCCGAAACTTTCACATACACCTCGTCATCTTTTCGTAGTTTGAACAGCGCCCCCAAGTGGCTGCTATACTCTCCCACCACCTGGTTGTTTGAGGACTTGCTGACCGTGTTCTGGGCCAGAGTTTCCTCCCCTCCGTGGGGGTAGATGATATTGTAGCGACACAGGTAGTGGGAGATGGAATCGGCCTGCGTGCCTCCGCTACTTCCGGAATACAGTTCTATGAACGACACCTGGCTGTAGACGTAATAGTAGCCGTCAGATGGCACCACCAGTCTTCCGTGCTGGTATTTCATGTTGCTGATGAAAGCGATATCTCTGTCGTAAATCCAGTGTGGGACTGAAAAACGGGTGCCTTTTTCTGTTTCAAAAGAAAAAATATATAATTATTTACATTACGTAACTCTTTCGTACAAATATTTGTCTCATTTATCAATATATTTTCATTTATATCATGTACAATTTACATCATAGCGTTGGGCATATATTACGGCGATATTAATATATAATTTAATTTTTAAACTTATAAAGCAGCAACTGTTTAACTTGTTAACTAGAAAATTGGGTGATACAAACATGATACTGTTAACACGATCGAAAGCACTTACATGTACTATCAAATGATTATATGTACAAATCGTGATGCCTTTTAGCAACGAAAAAAAAACCGCATCAATAGTGAAGTAAAACGATAAGTATGAAAAACAGTTTTTATTTAGCGCCTTTTGAGGTTTGATTAGTTTTGATTAAACATATATCGAAGTCATCTTTTGCATGAAAAAAGAAATACCCAGCAATAACCTAAAGTACATGTACATGTGTCTAGTATGTTCGTCATATAAAACGACAGGATTCATTGATACGTCCTTTCATGAATTTCATTTCAATGAATTTTATCTATACGTATATCGTTAAGCTTAGCATCCAGATTATATAGGATGAAGAGAAATAATATCACGTTTTAAAAGGAAGATAAAATTGACAACGTCCTCATGTGTCATGTTCAAGGATAACTTATCTCCCTTTTTTCAATAATTTTCAATTCATTCTAGTATTTTCAATTCAATTCAAACTTTTTTTTCAAAATATAATGCTTCGCGATTAATCTTTATTTTGTTTTAATTCCTAAGGAATAATTTACCTAACTGTACAATATGACAAAAAGTAAAGGATTGTTGCCTACATGCAAAACAAATAAATTGTATCACATATCATTCCAAAAAAAAAAAAAAATAGCTCCCATCAAAATTCGAAAATATTCAAAGTACATTAAAAATATTTAATAAAAAATTAACACGGTTGTATATATCGGCAGTGTTCATTGCAATAACAATTTGTTTTGCAATTACATGATAATTTCATCACAACAACTATTTTCTTTTTGCCATTAATGATTACAAAGATGATTATGTCTCATGCTTTTTATATATCTCGTTATAATTACGAGTTAAAGGGACCTGGACACGATTTCAGATGAAAATTTTATTTTTGATTTCTATGTATTAAATAGCTTACTTTTGTATTTTGAATGATTTACCAAAATTTGAATGTTTGAAGTCGTGTTACAAGCGAGATACAGAGGAAAGAAGTTGTTGTTATGTAAACAAAGCTCGAGTCTTATATTTGTTTACAAATAATGTAAAGTAGAGAAATTACCATTTCTTTGACAAAATAACTTGTGAAAACAAGATAAACTTACTAAATGTGTTCATAAATACGTTTATCAACAACAAAATGCAACATTAGATTGAAACTTTTACCAATTCAAGACATATGTAAACAATAACAGGACTCGCGAGCTTTGTTTACAAAACAAAGAATTTAAACCTCTGTCACTCGCTTGTTACTCGATATTTGACTTTCAAATTTTGACAGAGCATTAAAAACATCCATATTGACCATTCTAGACATTAAAAATGAAAAAATAAATTTTGAAAAAATTGAGATCAAATCGTGTTCAAGTCCCTTTAAAATATTTAATCAAATGTGTCCTTTTTCGTCCCTCAAAATAATGACCAATGTAGTCCAATCAAAATGATTAAAAATCAAAAGAGAAGAAATCTATACCGTGGTTGTCCTCTAGTCGCTCCAGTGAGCCGAGAAGATGGGCCGCCGTCTGATGCGATCCCACGGAGGAAACTAGCTCCCCGGTCACTGGTATTTTACCTATAAATAAAAATATACAGAACCATCAGTACAATGTCAGGCCGTCTTATTATTTGGTCATCAGGCCCCGCCGTCACAAGTCTCAAGTCTTGAGTTTTAACCTCAAATGTATGTACATTTCTAATGAGAGTTTTTAGTTGAGGATTGGAAATTTTGGTGACGGCAGGACCATATCATCATATGTAGCATGTTTTTTTAGTCGAACTAATATTTCTAAAAACAGTTCAAAAGTACTCGTAAAATATTTTGTTTTATTATTTCATATAAATACATGTACATGTATATGTATACATGTTGATCTTATTTTTTGAAAACAGTTCAAAAAGTACACGTATAATCGACAGAATTTAATCTCTTTATTTACATGTACATGTATCATTTTTGGTTTATATGTGTTTAATCCAGTGTATCTAGATATTAATTAAATTTGATGCCAAAATGAATCTGAAAAGGCAAATCCAAAATATAATTCCAATCAGTTAATCACATATCTCAATATCGACAGCATATAAATACAAATCTTATTGACGAAATCGTCTGGACTGACTGCACACACTGGGTGTGTTTATTATGAGCGACTGTTTGTAAACAAGTGCAGGGTCACGTCAATGTCCTTATTATGGCTGTTTTAATTAAGCAGGTTATTTTTTTTTTAATAAAAAAAAACAACCTTTTAAAGTCATAGCCCTCTAGATATTAGCAGTCTTTAGAAACAGATATGTATGTAGATTTACGGAATGTGTACTGTGAGCTCGGTACATTAAGTCTGGTCATTGATTTCATATCAATCCTCGTCAACTTATACACCCAGAGTAGCAGGGCCCAAAGCGGGCCCAGTGTTATTGTATTGAATGAATGAAGCAATTTACCTGCCAAACGAACGTAATGATACTTTAATTGAAATTCTGACTTTTTTCTCTCTCGGAGAACACTATTGCAATCTTTTATTAAAGCTAACACCCAGCGATTAACGGTAGAGGTTTTGATTTCAATTTCATCAGTGTGGCTAAATTGATAGACAAATCCCTTCAATATCAACCACCACCATGCGCAAGTCAAATTAAGTTTCTGGGGGAACCCGCTAAGTAAGAATATGACTGAAGACATTACATTACAATTGTAACTTTTCAATAGTAACGTGCGTTGTGATAGATAGCATACAAAAGCACGAAATCAAGGGGGCTCAAGAAATGAGATTTTGGTTGGCAATGAATTTTTTTCCACGATTGATGCATATTTCGTCTGATCAGTCATTAAATTTTGTCCGTGGGCCATATTATTCTGATCAGCAACAATGACAACCTTTACGTGTAATGTCAATATGTTACTGCCGTCTACTCTGCTATCGTTCTGGGACATTACACTCCGTTGACTTTTTGCTACAGTGGCAATGTGCATGTGTATCGCAGATGTTATTTACAATTGCACTTTAGTAACATAGATGCATTTGATTGACGTGTTTGTAAAAAAAGACAAACCCACGTGGATTTATTGTCTGTCAAACAATTTCAGAATTTATGACGGCAATGTAAAAATAAAGCTTTCAGAAAACACGGATCTAAGCGTTAGAGTCTGCACTTTCTCTCAATAAAATCACCACGTTACAAAGCGAACCTCTTTACGCCATATCAACTCGCAACATCCGCCGCAAAAAGAGAGACAAAATGCCAGATATTTTTTTTCTGCTTTCTGAAGCTGTTTCAAGTCAAATGTCGAGTGAAAAAGAACAGAAATATCGTGTTTTTGCACAGTTACGATTCATTTAACACAAGAGATTGTAGCTTTAACGTCTGCTTAGTGTATATATCCTTTACCGTTCACTCTAAAAAAAATTCTGGACCAAAATACTAATTAACACTTATGTATTGTAAACACAGGAACTCTGGAATCGTTAATTCTGAGGGATTTTCAAAATTCAGAAGGAGATAACAAAGATATAGTTTACTATTGTTAGAGAGAATTTTTTTCCAGTTCCTATAAAAGGCATTTAAATTGTAGAACTGCATGTAGAACTAATCAGATTTTTCGTACCCGCATTCCCCGTCAAATTAGCGTTGTTCTAGATTCAATGACTACCTTTATTGATTAGAACATATGGTCCTAAATTACTGTATCCATGGCAATAGCGTAAATGAGACGGAGACGAAATTAATCTTTGTCGCTACGGTATGATGAAATGATTTTATTTGCAATGACTTGGCTAATTAGCAGAAGTACTGTTCCAATATTGGCAGAGCTTGCACAAGTTGTACGATGATGCGTCAAATGGACACCACGCATCTACCTGACCGATCATGTGACTACATTACAAAGAAAGCCGGAACTATATATGAAGGATCATGTACATTTTTATGCCTAGCTGAAAAACAATCAGTACTCTTTACTGCTATTCGCGTCACCTGCTGGATATCTCGACTCATTTCGTTAATAAAAAAATTAATTGCGACACGCACAAAAATACTTTCGAATCTTGATGCGAAATCGTTACACCCCCAACCCTTACCATGGTAAAATCTGCGATCAAATTACATTTTGTACAAGAGTTCCCAGGGAACCAGGCATCGTTCGTTATCTTTTAACCCAGGCCTTCACATTACAGCAAAAATACAATAATTATCAAATCAAAGTCGAAGAATTTTTATGGTAAGAATTTAGAAGACATTTTCAGCGACCCATCAGAAATTATCTACATCCCACAAGAAACGTGTCATGTGATCTCACTTCTTTGCAATTATTTTTTTTTATTGACTACTTAAATACATTTGTAAAGTACACCCCCAACAGGCTTGTTTTTGTCTTGTCTCGGTGTACGGATTCTGTATGGAAAACAGATGGTCATTATGTTGAAACAGAAGCTTGGTTCTAAGATCTGTCTTTTAGATTAGCTACAAAGTCGTTTAGGAACAACAGACGGAATGCTTCGTTCTTATAAATTGTGGGTCGATATTCCACAAGTTTCCAATCCTCGCGCATTGACGACTCAAAAGTTCCAGGGTGCAACAAAGTATAGGAAATGTTTTGATGAATGAACAACATCGAAAGTATTAAAATTCATTACGTTGCACTATTCTGCCAGCTAGTAAAACTAAGAAAACTCGGTCATAACTCCAACGAACGACAAATTGTATCCAAGGCTGACGATAACTGCTTTATTCTCAAAATTTATTTTTACTTAATTTTTCAAATTTCTGCTCTCCCCTATGACACATCATGTGTATGGAATGCAATCAAGCCCCTGTTTTTCTATTCAAGCTGTTCGATGCAGCTATTTAATGATCGAACGTAAGTTTGCTTGGTTCAAAAGATTTTATATACTTAAAACAATAGCATTTTACAGGATTGGCAGTTTTTAAAATAAATTGTTCTATTATATTGGGAGAATGGTTTGTGCAAGGTTTTCATCAATGTTCAGTGACGTTCATGGGTGTCTTAGAGATCCAAGTATATGTATAGTATAAATCCGTTGTCTTGAAAGTATGTGAAAGGAAAGGGAGAAGAGCAGTCCAAAATATCCGTCTTCTTTTCAACAAATTTGTTAAATTGCGTACCGTTGTTTGATGTACTGTGGAATCATTAGATTTCGTGGTGGCTCAATTTTCGTGGAAGTCATAGGTACTTATCATCCACGAATTAATAATTTACATTTATAAAGTCCTTTTGTAGATATAAGATAATACACGGAATTACGTCCCCATGAACCTGTAAAATTTAAGCATCAAGAACCGAGACACACACAAAAGTGGGCAAGTCATTAAAAATGTACATACATGTATGCCATTAATTATTGTGGAGGGCAAAAAAATTACCCACATGCGTGAATCTAGAAGGGGACTCTCCTGTAATGTTCAAACTTATCAAATTCCCCTCGTAAAATTGGTAACATTGGCCTCCCCCTTGCAACCACATTTATTCCTTTGACCCCCACCCCCTCTCCCCAGGGAAAAATTCTGAATCCGCGCTTGACCCATGAAAGTCTTTGTGAACATTATAATTTTCTACCCATATTGTAGTCAACTTCAGACCCTGACAACACATATTCAAACTCGTGGTTTTGGATAACGGTGTTTGATCAACATTTAACACTTTACATGTACAGGGACACAGGGATGAAAGAAAATTTATTAGATACCTGGGTTTTTTTAAGGAAGGCAGTTTAAAGGTTTTCCGGGCGCTGTTTAGCTTTTAAAACCTGGTATGAAAATACGTTCTATTTACATTTTAAATTGTCATCCGTCCCACAAAAGGATTTTGAGTCTACCATTGTGGAGATTTCATATATCGAGGATTTCAAAATCGCCCAAATCAGGCCAGAACCAAGAAGAAGGAAAAAATACAATAACAGTTTTAAAACTCCAAGTCAATAAGTAAAACCAATGAAGCGCGTCAAAACATTTATGTATTGGACATTTCTTTCCCTCTTTTCTTTAACATATCATTCCAAGCAACAATCTTACAAGTTTAGCCATTAGAAAAAGATAGGTATCATATGATTTAAAAAAAAAACTCAACTTGAAAGTGAGTTGGCTTTCTTTCAACTTTTTCGCACAACGGACCGAAAAAAATCTACCGATTGAGAATTTCGAACTTTTTTCTCGTCCCCTTTTAAAATAACACCAGGATTTTCAGCTGTAGGGTAATTTGTACATTTTTTAAATCAACTCATTTCCCAGCGTCAAAGAAAGCCACCAGATTCCAAGCACAGGGAATCATCATGACATTAAGTGCTGTAATCTAACTAGAACTTAAACATGTTAAACTTAGAGAGCCTCGATCAATGTTTATTCTCTTATTAAGATGTTGGTGCCTCGTCTTAAATGCTGGTATTTCATATTTATTTTGTAATAGCACACCGGCTATCTCTTGCTCCTCTATGAGATCTAATCGAAATCAAATTCAAGATGAACGAAAAAATCTTCAAATAATTAAATCCACATCTCGAGGGTGTTAAAGACCAGTCCCCAGAATCATTAGTATAAATAAATCAGTATAATTCAAATGTAAAGGGATAAAAACATTTACATTTCAAAAATCACATAAATATTTGTTGTTTGTCTATGTAAATATCGAAGTGTAGGAAAGGTATTTGTAACCATGACAACGGAGTACTTTCTTTGAACTATAAGCAAATTTTATTAAAAAATATACAAAGAAAAAGAGTTGTATAAACAAATTAATAAAAGGAAGGGTCTGCAATCTTTTTTCGATGCATTTTTGTAAAACGTCATACCACTAGATCCTTTAAAGGAATCATAAAAACCCAAGATTAAACGGCAAAAAACACGAATCTCAAATTACTGGAATAATTCAAACAACATTAGATCGATGACTGTCTTTGTAAATGAATCAAGGAAACTAGTTTTAAACAGCATTAATGGAAATCAATCGCAGTTTTGGGTTGGCTCCGTGAGAGAAATCAGCAAGCATCATTTGATGCTGTCAACAGCTTTTACGTTCCAGAGAGCCAAAGCTAAATAACGAAGCGCTGCTCAAAGAAGACCCATAAATTCCCGGATCCTTCAACCGTCGTAACAACGTTCATAACACAGCACAAGCTTAATTAAACACAATCTAATTTAGGTTGCTTTTCCTATCTAAAGGCCTCAGTTAACCAAGAGGTTTGGGTAACAATATGAAGTATCTAATTTTGTGTCGTATAAATATTGATCTGACGGCAGCGTGACAGAGCTAAGCAATAACAAACAATCAAGCTGAAGCCACTGAAAGCACTATACTCTGTACTTGTGGCAAGCAGTCGTATTATGACAAGTCTTTTGAGAAATATCGACTTGATGAAGGAATCTGTAATGGAGTGAAGTTATCTCCCCTTGAAGTTACTCTTTAGTCAGACGTAATGGCGTCTGTAAAACTTACCTTTAGCGGACTCTTCTCTGTATCGTTTTTCTATGAACTGAAAATATATATAAATGTAATCAGTAACTCAGTTATAAAAATAAGCAAAATTCGTGTACATGTAAAGTAAGTTTAAATTTAAGAAATTGAATTTAAGTTCATGCTGAACTAAAGTAATGAATGTTCTAAATTCAGCTTTACGTCATGAAAGAATGTTTTATGGTTGGTGTGCGAACGTTATGGTCGCATATCTGATTAATGTGTGCATTTCGAGGATAAAATACATAAATATACACATCAAATCTTTGTAAAGAACACATAAATTTCAAACGCCAAAAGTTTTTGGTATATCATAATAAAAATAGACATCTTATTTTGCTAATTTTCAACAAGATTCTCAGTCATTTGTGGCTTTTTGTGACGTCTTGTTCTATTAATGAACGGAAGTCACCCGCCAAACGTCAGCTTTAAACGACAGCCATCAACGGCGCTTCATTAAACGCTATGTCGACGCTGATTTCCAAAGTCGTTTGCAGATAAGTCTAAAATCGATACAATGCTTTTATGTTTCACTCAAGGGGTTTAGGAAGAAAATGTAAGTCTATTTAATGGAATCGATAAAAACAGTCATGCCAAATCTCGGCGATGCATTGTCCGCCATTGCCTGTCCCCTTGTTGCACTGATTACGTCCCATGACACATAGACGAAAAATTAAGCAGGAGGGAAGTCAACGTTAACAAATCCTAAACTTGTTGTACCGATAGAATTTATAAATGTCTTGATTCAATATCTTCTGCCCGGGCAACGTTAGTGAATATGTTGTCTGTTAGGAACGAACAAGCACCCGCCGTGTTTGTAATATCCCCTGGGTGGTGCGACAATTTCAGTAGGTTAATCACACAATGTAACGGGAACACGGCAGATTTCACGTTGCTGTGATCTAAGAATAAAAGGCCAAATGCCTCTCTAGGGTTGTGTTAGGACAGCAACTGCAATTAATTATAATTTGGTGGGTAATTTGAAGAGATGAACTTTAAGATGTAATTCTAGCCCATGCCATTAAGTCACACCCGATCAGTTGTTCCAATATAATCCTACCATATCAAAGGATTGTTTCCGGTACGAAAAAAATCGAAAGTAAAAAAACACGGCAGGTAATATCAATATCAGTTTCTTGTAGGTACATGTACATGTAATAACATTGATAATGGGTAATAAAGTTACTAGTAATTAATCTAATCAAGAGTAATATCTTCCAAATTAGCCTTTGCGTGGCATTCTTAATTAAAATTTGTTGACGCGAGGAAGAGAGAAAGAGGAAGAGAGAGACAGCATCTTTTTGGAAATTAATTAAAACTATCGTAAAGATCTGTAAAATAGAGATTATTAGCTGTAGCGGGGTTAATTTGGGTTCGTTCCGTCGACGAACGGTAGAATCCCCACATTGTTATGACGTGGATGTAAGGGTGTATATGATAATTATGACAAGATGGATGTCAAACTTAACAGGAAACAAAAAACACAGAGAGAGAGAGAGAGAGATGCCATGATGGAAAATGAAAACCACATGACGATGAAAATTCTGCAGCAGAAGTAGAAAAGGCTCTCCGATAGTACAAGGGTTATGTAAGACTTGTCAAATTAAATGATAAAACAAAACGGTGATGGGAAGAAGTCACTTGTTGCTTCTATTTTCCATGTGGTATAACATTCTAAAGCATCATTCTCTTATGTATATAAACTAAAAAATGTATTGTTCTTTAATTGCTAAAACCTTTCAAACTCAGCTTTAAAATAAAGATTTACTTTCGCTTTATCCCATCAGTGATTTTTGCACAGTGAGAAAGGAACGGAGATAGAAGACATGGATTTTAAAATTCCCAAGTTGTTATAGATCAATGGTTATCTGCTATCGATAGATGTTTTTTCCGTGTATTTACTTGTTTTACGGGATTGAATCTTTAAAGCTTTGCAATGCATATAAAACTTTAAATTCACAAAGGGTGCGTGTTAAATCGCGCAGTGCATGACTTGAGCGGGCCTGTTCGTAAAGTGCATGTACCGTTTGTCATAAGCCTCAATCTATCTCGAGACCTCTTTTCGAATTTTGAATGTATTTTAGTTTAACCCTCTTTGGTTGCCGTTGGACGAAAGTGAAGTAGAATAAATGGACTAAACGCCAATCCAATTAAATGTAAACGCTTTTCTCAAACGTTATTCAAAAATTCCATCTTTTCCATCGAGATAATAAAGCATCAAAGAATTTGATATTTGGGCTCCCGTCAGCTTGTCCTGTAATTCTTGAAATGATGACGTGGTATAACATTAATTTGAACTATTAGGACATTGCATTATTTTTAAAAATAGCAGAGTCAAAGATTGATTTTGGTTACAAAAAAAACCAAGGAAAGACAGAATTGCAAAACAATATTACAGCATATCCGTAGAACTTGGTACAAATGAACCAATCTATGAATTAAGTTATACTGATATTCCCGACATGTACATACTGTCTATATGATTATTATATGTATATAAATATAAGACCTACACAGTCCGTTTACATGAAATAAATCGTGACCAGATGTGGCTGTTGTGCAAGTCACAGCTAGAGAAGGATAAGCTTAAAGTATCTATCACAAGCGGCATGCGTAAAAATCTCAGACGTGCATGATTGCAGATTGTAAATGGATGACGATGCACTACATATATCAGTCTAGCAAGTATTGTCATTCAGAAACGGTAACTTCTGAAGACATTTTACAGATATGACCAATGGACAACGTCGGGTTTTTTTTCCCCGACGGTTTGAACGATAATTGACAAAATGCCCTCGACACCATAAACGTTCACAATTCAATTAGCTTTGTTTGATAATATTTTCAATCAGATCCTATATTAACTTCGTTTTTTGATCCTACATACTAAGGCAAATGAATCAATTTAACCAAACCGCCAAAGAAAAATTTCATTAGGGCAACTTTTATCGTTATGAAACCAAAGACAAAATCTCTGGAAAAATTCAATATTATGGTTATAATCCCAAAACATCCACCAATTCCATTTTCCTGCCGAGATTTTTATGTACAAGACTGGGGCACGGGGGAGCGAATGTCGGAAGGAATTAACGACAATTTGCGTTCGCCCCCAGTGGCCCAATAGTAGAAGAAATCGTCTAAAACCCCGAAATGAGCATCTGATAGAAAAACATCGTTTTCTACTCGCGTCAGAAACTGATTTGATATTGTACATACGGCCTGAAAAATATACGGAAATTTAAACAATTTTGACAAAGTAATGGGCCCGGCAGATAAACATGTTCTTATAACTAACGAGTCGAAAAATCCCAGGTGGTTAGCACGGGTTACTCGGGGAATCAGAGTTAAGTCAGAATCAAAGAAATCAAACCACGGCAAACGATTAAACGAAGCGCTATAAGCGGCATATCCCGTCATGACGTAAGGACGTTATCATTCGTCATTTGATTTAGGAGTTTGGGATGCACTTTAAATAAAGCTGGGATTTAGCATACAATGCAGATATTTCCTATACTTGATTTCATTTTTTGGACAAATGCAGAACTATAAAAGATTACTTCATTTATAATATTTTTTTTTAAAAGCGAGATATATCTGCAGAACTTTAGCTCCACGGGAAATTCGGGTTGATGATTCACGTTCCATCAACCCGAAATGCCCGTGGCACTACAGTTCTGCAGCTAGATCTAGAGTTTGCCTAAAATGTTTGAAAAATGATCGTGTTGTTTTCTCCATTCATTTTTTTGCTAAGTACATGTACATGCGTTACATTAAAAGTTTAAAATCAAAGATTTTCAAACTTAACTAAAATCTTTGATTTTAAACTTTTAATGTAAAACATGTATAAAAGTAAGCTTCCGGTATGCATGAATACACATGTAATTTCTTTGCTAAACATGCATTACATGTATTAGCAACGTCATTTGAGTTCCGTGTTTTTGAAATGGAATGTTAAGAAAAGTAACACTGTTAGACATAAAGTATTTATGCGTAAACCCTTATAATAAACAAAACGGTTTGTAACATCTCAATCTTAATCCTTTTAATCCATCGGATCATCGGACGAATCCATATTATCTTGAACTTAAAAGGTGACACTTCTCCTTTCTATCAAAATGAATATTTCTATTCATGAATGCAAAAACGTATATTGGATTAATTTTTCAATCGGATTTACATAACGTAGTGTAATAGATTATTATTATGTGATATATTAATCATGTCTACCACTGGTTAAAATGGAATCATCGCGGAAATTAAGGATTTAAAAAAATAGTTGATTATGTACATGTAGATACATGTCGAACTATTTAAAAAAAGTCTTAATTTTCTCTGTGACATAGCGAAATTGAACACCTACATTTTCAACTCCGCTTTCATTAGTTTTAAATTTCCTATCCCACCAGCCTGCGCCCAAAGATTTTAAACACAAAAGGTTATGCCCCGTGTTCAGATGTTTATGTACCAAAGAATTTCTTAATTCATCTGCATTGAAACGATAGTGTTGCAAACCAACGGTGAAAAGATGTTGGTGGCAATTTCTAAATCCGCCCGTTAATCTAATCTGTTTATAATGCAATGTTTGTGCATGTTGCAAATATACCCTCCCTTTGTTTTTAACTCCTTTATGTAGCGATATGGTGATCTGTAACATATTTTGAGATATGCGGCAACACATGCTAATCAGGAACAGAAACCGACGTACTACAGGGTTTGACATTAAGTTTTTGAATCACTAGACCAGTCGGGCTACCTCAGCAATTTTTCACTAGCCCTGACCCTTTTACCACTAGCCCTGACCAATTTTAACAAAATAGACTAAAAGTAACAACAAACACCAAATATTAAAGACTTCTCTGTTTAATTGTATCAGTATACAAATCTCCCTTCTTTTCCGTATTTTTTGCACGCCATGCAAAACATTACGTTTTCGCTTTCATCAAATTTAACCCATGGAAATTCCTCAGTCCATTTGGTATAAAACGCTCGTGATCGCTTTTCTTTCTCATATTTTTGTTTAGTTTCATCTCTGCCTTTTCTTTTTTATCTTCAGTACCCTGTGATGACGATGAGAAACCGTATTTAAATAGCGACATGTCAACATCGAAACTGGGTCACGTACACATATCCATACAGAACAGTTGTTGAATGTCGTGTTTAAGATTTAATTTAATCAAATCGCACAAATAATAATACAAATATTCATCGGTTGTACTTAAATTACGATAATTTGATGAGTTTCTGCTTATTAGGAAAACGTGCTTTTATTTCTATTCGATAAACACGGATGTCGTAAAACGTGGTTCAAAATAACGCTTGCATGCGTCGTGCGATTTGTACTCAGCGGGACACGTGTGTCACGAGTGTTATTTCACACAAAAAATCTGTATTCAATGAATGGTTTTATTTTTATCACAGAAAAAAAGTTGTGCACATTTATTTTTTTTCACACGACCAGTCGGGCTAGTACACAGACATTTCACCCGACCGGACCTAACATTTACTAGACAATGTCGGTCGGACGTGCCTTAGTGTCGAACCCTGTACTATGTATATTACATTATCCTATAAAACCTGTCTGGTTGCAGGAAATGTAGATTATTAATATGCTTTGGAAACATGTGATATCAACTTGGAACTTTTTATTTTTTTTCTGGGTTATTGCGTTTGTTTAAAATCAACAAATATTTCTTCATTTTTAACCGCTTTTCAACACGCCATAATCAAAGCGCCAAAAAACAGATGGTGAGCAAAATTTGAGGCAAAATTCAGTCTGTTTTATATCAGAAAACTTGCATATCAATCACGCATATGCTGTAATTTGAGATAAGAAAGCCGTTATATAAATTGAGAGCGTTTGTTTGAATTGGGGAGACATCTTTTATATATAAGTATTGATTCGCCACTTTGAGAAAGACAGGTTGCAATTTTATCGTATATCAGTCCGTTGTATTGACAAGTTTGTTGTAATCTTCCTGCATTTAAAGTAAAAAAAAAAAAGGTTTTTATCGGAGAGTGGAATATGTCTAGATTCAAGCAATTGTCTGTTGCTATATACAAGTAAATACAGAAACTCGAAAACTCACTGATTTTACAGATTTAAAGGTGCAGTTATTGACATCCAGATTTTAAGAGAAACTCAGTTTATGCATGTCTACAAATATTTCATATTCTCTTTCATGTTGTATTTTCCCCGTTAAAATATCCGCTGTACGTCTCTTTATTCAAAGCTATTGACCAGTTCAAACAAAAATTTCGCCAATACGTTCATTGATGTAATATAGTAGCAGTTCGATTGTAAACACGTGCTGCTGCTAAGCTGAATCAATGTGTGGTTTTTGTTTTTTTTCGGTTGATAGTAACACTATATAATGGATTTACAAGATACAGTGTTCGGATAAACAATCACTGCTTGGCCGCCTCATTATACACTGTTTCGATCCTCCTCCCCTATTGTCTGGAGCCGAGAATGAAAAGGTTTCGATTGATTAATCTGGCAGCTATAATACTCAATTGGCAAACCCCTAACGAATCGGACTGTCAGCACCCGTGAAAATAATAAAGTCCTTCCATATTGACCGGCAATTTGTCGCCACCATCACTTTAATGATGAGGGGATTTCATATATTCACTACGCCCAATTTGTGTCTAATTCGACTATTTTTTTTTCCAGCTTCATTATACAAACTGCTTCATAAATAGGGGTCCATGAACTTGAAAAACCTATTAGTGACATTTACAAAACAAGGTAAAACTAATGAACATTAAAGAGTGTTCGCTTTATAAATGTTAAGTACCATGTAAGATAAAAGAGAGGGAAAGTTCCGTTTTATTAAGGCGAAAACCTCGTTAAAATTTTACGATCAACGTACGATCAATGACCAACTAAGGATTATCCTACAAGAACATTATTGAGACACTCTGACATAAAAAGTCGAGAGTACACGGAAAAAAGTCAACGCCCCAAAAACAGCAAATGCACGGACTGCTCGATATGAAATGACAATCGTGAAAAACTATCACTGACTTCGTGATTTTCGTTGTCTATATCAACCACGACAGTATCTATTTTGAAGTGTGACTCAAATATTCAATAATTTAAATAGCACAACTGCAACTCTCTTTAACAGTGTTTTATGCTTTATAATAAAAAATCAAAATAAAAAATAAAACACATGCAGACTATCATCGGAGAAATCAATTTTATAAAAACATACTTTTAAGTTAAGAGAAACAGTGAAATCAATATAGTAATATCATAAAGCTCATAAAATTTAAATAGAATCGAACAGTTTTTTGCCTGAAGCTCTTTCATTTCGTGTTACTGTCAACTATAAAAATGAAGCAGGAAAAGAAAAAGGGAATGTCATGTACATTAAAGTATTTATGCCCCCACTTGTGAAATACTTCAAAGTTATGAGTATCAAAGCTATAGACGTCGTAAACTCGGGAAAATACGGTAATTTACATTTTACTTCTAACTTAGAAAAATACACGAGTTTGTTTACACTGATGTCAAGTACACATATTTCATGTCAGATTTCTCACCCGTGTGTATGTCTAAGAGGATTGCAGAGATTTTCGAACGCCTGCTGAGAATTCCACACACAGCTAGGGCGACATAACGGAGTCGCAGAGCAGATATGTACCAGAAACTCAAGTACATGTTTATCAAAAATGATATAAGATGTGTGTGTGTGTGAGAAAGCTTACAGCGACCGAAACAGAGAGAGAGAGAGAGAGAGAGAGAGAGATGGCGACAAAACATGAGAAAAAGCTTTAAAAGAGAGAGAGAGAGAGAGAGAGAGAGAGATTTTGACAAGACTTACCAATTCCAACATAAGCAGTAATTCTGAGGGTGTTTCAACACAACACATCTCTACATTTTCTTCAAACTTCCTCGCGAATTTGTCCAGAATTTCATTCTCCTCCGCACTAGGTCCCGACCTTATGTTCACACAGGGTACACAGAGTTCATTGTTCTTCAGCATGGCCGAAATCTGTTCCCCTACCTTGGGTTTGTGTTCATGATTAATCAAGTCATGACTTAATTTACCAAAAAGGACAGCTACCACAATAATCAGTATCAAAATCCCTGTCACTACAACCGCTGTTAATCCATAAAGATATCTTCTGAGTCTTAAATACTCACTTTGTAATAGCTCCAACCTGAAGTTTGGACAATCCATTTTTGTTGGTTTCCCGTTATTGTAAAGATCGTTTGGTTTCACGCCATTCCTCAATAAAACGTCGTAACTCTCCGGCTCCTGGTCTTCCGACATATTTTTGATATCCTCTGACATTTTCCCCCTTCGACACGGTTTAATATACACGCCCGGTCTCTATTAGTGAAACCAGCGTTTGAATCAATTACATGTGTTTCTGTCTGTAGTTAGTATAGCGAGAGAGGGAGAGAGAGAAAAACCGATTTTTTTTTCCGAGGAAGTAAATAGCCAGCTAGCGACTACCACTGCACGATAAACACAGAAGTCCCGTTCTCCGTTCGCGATAGTTTCTCGTTACGTGATTTAAACTTTTGAAAATGTAGATGTGTACACACAGTAAATATATGTACGCGCACACTCCCGATAACGAAACCTCATTGAGCTATTCGCGTATTATTGTGTGTATGCTGTTAATAATCCCAATACACACGTGATTGTCTGTTTATCCAATAGATTCTCTCAGCGTAAATTTATTCAATCTCTTCCATGCAAACTCCCGATATTAAATGGAACCTGCTGCTTATACACTCAAATACCCCTCTAATATTGTTTAAAGATTAGATTATTCAATTCATAACCAAATCACGGGCGTAAAATTCGTTGCTTTTGTTATAAGCACACACACAATGCGATTTTCATAGATGATTGAATACACGTACATTTCTTTTCAAAAGAACCGAATATGCATTCTAACGGGTTTCTTTCAGGCCTTTACTTATATCTTATCAATGGCACATTATTTGCTTTAAATATTTGACAAAAGGGGTTCGAATTCTGTAAGAAAAGCTGATTACCAGCTTAACAGGCTGATCTAACTTACAAAGACTTTTAAGAATCCAAATGGGTTTGACTTGGTCGGGACACACATACTCATTTATAGACTTTGTAAACATTCTTTCCGAGGGGGGTTCTATTGACATAGTGACTGATATTTCTTAATGTGGCCAAAATTTCTTAAAATAATACTTATATGTGAACCAAAATGTTTTCGCTTTAAGGTCGCCGCTTGTACAATCAAAATACAAGGCCCGATTTTACCTACGTGCGAGATACCTTGATACTTACATGTTCATAGAAAAAAGCTTAATCTCTATTACCTTAATTTCCATTTGTAAAACTAGGAAACAGCGAAACATTCAATAGAGTTATCTATCTAAAAATAGATATATTCATTTTATATATGTTTGCCTTCGCATCAGAAATTTAATTATATATATACAGAGAGGATTATTTTCAAAATATAAAAAATATTCTATTTCGAAATAGTGATTTAGCCATGATAAAGTGTATACATGTATCCCTTCCTATTTATAAATATCCAATCCTTTCCGAACTCTAGTTGACAAATATTTTTTTTCTCGGAATGCATGACTCAAAGATGGAATGGAAATCGGAAACTTCATTACTCGCAGATTCCTTGGGGTGTAATAAAAAGCTTTAAACCAATATCTTTTTCGCAATTTCTTGATGTGTTTTGTGTTTATATGCAATATACCTCTCCAATGATAAGATCTATTAAATCTATCGGCCGGTTTTTCTTATGGGAACTGTTTAAATATCTATGAATGCGTGCATCCAATATATCTATGAGCAACCTTTTAAACTTGTTGTAGTTTTTGAGCGAACAAAGAAAATGGTGGGTGAATATGACCGATTAATTTGCAAATAAACCTTGGGTAGAACTTGGGATATGTCTTTTTTACCTACATTCTTTTTGTGTGTGTCCAACGCTTGTCTTGACGTGTTGAAGTGGAAGTAATATAGACTCTGTGACGAATTCTTCAAACCTCCAAAAAAGAGTATATTGCCCAATTAGACATGCATGCAGCTCCAAAGTTATATTTTATGAAACTTCTGTTTAGAAAATGGGGTATTTAAATATCGAAGCTTTTATATATCGAATGTCACTTATCTAGAGTTGAAATTTCGAAGTAACGGGCAAACTGTGTGAACAAAGAATGAGTACTATAGCTTTGAATTATATAGTCAACAGGTGCACAACGCAAACCATACACGAAAAAACGCTCAAAAGTTGCATCGAATTCTCTCTATAATAACACCAATAAGTATCACATTTTAAACTCGAATTAAAGGCTACCTTTGTATTAAAGAAATAGAATAAAACAAAGAGACTAACTTGTCACGAGATAAATATTTCTTTTGCCATGGAAACAGAAAAAAACAATTGGGAGTAAGAAACAAATACTGTACATTTAAATGTCTGAATTAAATTTTCAGCTAGTATGAAATCTTTCCCCCTTTCTCTCCAACCATCCGCATAAAAGCCGGCAAACCATGAAACATGTAAAACTAGCGTCCTTTCTCTTTCAATCAAAAGCTATTTAACCGACAAAATTATAATTTTAATGTAATTTTTTAAACTTTAAATTGACCAAATTAAAGGACACTAGTACAAATTTTCTATCCTGTTACATTACTTACAATACCAGAGAGAGAGAGAGAGAGAGAGAGAGAGAGAGAGAGAGAGAGAGAGAGAGAGAGAGAAAGTGAGTCTAATCGATACATGTAATAGATGAAATTATAATCAGTGACATCAGTACTTCACCCTTTGTAATGGCGTATAATTCTACTTAAGGTTTCAATTAGTATGCCTGTATTCATTTCATCAATAAACTGATTTGTTTGGAGATTTGCTTGTTTCTTCATTATTAAATCCATTAAGTACATACATGTACTTATGTTTTATGATGAGCCGGATTTCTGTACTTATATGGGTTGCATTGGCGATCTACCACATACATGTATAATTCAAGCGATGACAAAATATTAGAATATCGGACTTTGAAACAATAATAGTATACATGTAATGAAGTGCATTTTGGCAGTTCTAAATGATTGTTAGCATCATTAAAGTTAAATAAACCTTATTTCTTTTTTAAACTTAGTGCTGTACAAAAGCTTTAATTTTACTTTTGTAATTTTATTGTTCAAAACGTGTACAGACATAAATTTAGACATTATGATAATGTATAACTTATTCAGCAACCGCAACTTTCCAGGGCTTTCACGACAAAAACAATAATAAAAAATAAAAACAAAAACCCACAAACACCCCCTCCTCTTCAAAACCCACCCCCTAAAAACCACGCAATAAACAAACCCAACCAATTGAGCACTGCCGAAAAGGCCTAAAAAGTTGCGATTGGTTGCATGTTCAGAGGAAAGATAAACCACACAAATGCTTCGCATGTTCAAGGACTTACATTGAGTATATTCATGTTGCCTCGACATGCAAGCAGTAATTCCAGTGATGGTACATGTATATGTACCGTATGTTTATTTGTGGAAGCTTAAGATGGGTATGACTATTGTGATAGCTTTAATTTACCAGTAAACAAAATAGGTCGATCGTTATATTTATGTTAGATTACTTGCTTATATACTAATACGGTATAAATTATTCGATATAAAGATATTTTGATGGCTTTATGAAATAAGATGCACAAAAGAAGTAGAAAACGGGGAACGGAATTATATCCGGATTATATCGAAATGACACGTAATTTGTACCAAGTAACATGCGAAATGGAACCATATTGATCGTTGGATTTTTTTACTTGATGCGTCTTCATTATATCAAAAAGTTTGGTTACTCATGCTTTCACATTGTAATGGATTCTTTTTCTTATCGTGACTGTAGAAATTTAAAAGGAAGAAAATTGTATCGTTTTAATTCCAGTAATCTTGCCTGCCAATTTCTAGATTTTCAAAGGATCTAATTTGCTAGTTGAGAGCAACTTCCGCCGCCATGTTGATGCAAGAAGATCATACCGAAGGAATGCCTGAGCACTTTTTGTTTGTCACCGCGCACGAACAATATTTGCTTCCATAAACATGATGGATGGAGCCACCATTAACTTATCGGAACGTCAAAGCACGCTTGTAAAATGATTGCTTAATCGATAGGACCAAAACGCTCTCAAACCGGAAACACATTTTCGTAATATTTTCAACAGCTCTTAATCATCTGTGTGCTTAGTTTGATGCGACTTGGTCCGCTCCTTTCCTGTTTATTGATTTCTGGTAAAACTTTTCGACTGGTTTTATTCATGAATAGCAAATAAATACTAATTGCACAAGACGTACAATTAACAGTTTTATTAAACCCCTTGTTTGCTGGCTCTGACATCCTATGCATACTGATGCTGAGTGATTATTGGTAATCCCCGAGGGTTTCCAATAGATTGGGCGCTGATTTGCGAACATTTGTTCTGAGCGTTTCTTAATGTTTTAATCAATAGCATATATCACTGAGTGGATGAGTTGATGGAATAAAACTTTTAACATTTCGATATTTATATCTACTTTGTTTTGCGACATTTTGGAGACAGTGGACCATTTTAGATTTTCATAGTTTGTTTTGGGTTTTTTTTTTGGTTGTAAGAAGTCTTTATACAGGACTCAATTCATTTATTAGACGATTAAAAACTTTTTAGATAGTTAATGGTCTGTATTTTAAAAGATGATTGTTAAATTGCACACACACGTTCTTATTTCCAACACGCCTTTAACGAAGTGCCAGGGACGGGCGATTTTTGCTTCGTTATAAGCGTAATTCGTAATATCCGTCAAGTTTACAACAGGTAATAAAGTCACGGAAATGAAAATCGCTTCGCTGTAAGCGTCAATTCATTATTAGTGTGTTCGCTATAACCGTGTTTAACTGTACATGTATATAATTATGTAAAATATATAATCAAGATATGATAGCTTGAGTATACAAACTCTTAGAGAAGATGTATATCTACATAACTATAAATAAGATACTAGTATTCAAGAAATTCGTTGGTTTACGGAAAACCCCATTCACATTTTTAAATAATTTTCTTAAGTACCCGTTGAGCATGTCCTATATGTATAAATTCCTTCGTCGAATCAGTATATGAAATAAAAATAATTTCAGTACCCAATCTTTAAAAAATATTTATATCTTTTTTTATATTCCATATGCATGAAAATGGAAAACCAGGAGGAAGTTCATTGTTATAACAATGATTTATTTACCAAGTTTTAAACATGTAATTTTATTAATATGAGTATAACATGTAAATATATGTACCATGTTTTTACAAAACTTCATTTAAACTTAAAAAAGCATTACTTCTACATATGGATATGGAACACAAATTAGTTTTAATTACAATATCTCTGTCGTATAAAAGAAACGTCTTTTTATAAGTTTTCTAAATGTGATACTGGAACGGGATATCGGTTCCCGCCATTTTCTGGGCATACTCCGTGTCAAAGCGTTCTGATTGGTCAGTTGTGAAATGCTCCTCCCAGTCCCCAACGATTCCTAAAACGACATCGTACAAAAATTAAATGTACATGTGTAACAAAATTGAAGAGCCCTCAATATTGAATTTCTTTTCAACTTGTAGAAATATAAAGGTGTGCTGTGCAACAGGCTTGGGGTAACGCTAAATGTAATGGTAATGCATTACATGTTTGAAAAGTAATGCTACATGTAGTAATGTGTAATGACGAAATCCATGAAGTAATGGTAATGTTATGCATTACTTTACAATGTAAATCGCCCCATACGTGCAATTCTTACATTTTACTACAGTAACTACTAATGAAAAATGATATCAGACAGGGAAGCACTAATGAATAAAAATCGTCTATACTCATAATTACCTAAATGGAGAAAATACAAAAACAAATTCAGTTTTCAATTACTTAAAATTTCGTATTATTTGATGTTCATGATTATACTTGAATTGATGAAAATTATGTCATGCTTTTTATTTTTTTTTAGTTTTTTCTTTATAAAATGGTTGATCACAGGCACGTTGCATCAGGGTGGGGGGAGCACTTTTGTCGAAATAAACATTTTTCTTATATTTACATCTAGAAGAAAATTGAATTATGGAGTTGCCCCCCCCCAAAAAAAAATTGAATTATGGAGTTGCCCCCCCCCCCATCTTTGGGGGCATATATAAAAAATATTAAAGTATAAGTTTGTTAGGTTATATGCTACTCCCCCACCCATCCTACCCCCCCCCCTCCAGATAATGGCGGAGTAGGCTAGGTTTTTTTTTTGTGTCAAAATTTCGGATAAGTTTGACCCCCTCTCCCACTTTCAAAAACGATGCTACGTGCATAGATCACATTAATCTATAACCAAAAGTACACTGAAATTATTATAAGTAGGCCTATGCATCGTAAAGAGTATATATAGAGGGTCCATCAGAAAGATAAAGGGTTTCGTTTAATTATTGAAAATGAACACGATTTGCTAGACACTGAAGAATATAACAATAAATGCTATGTTTTAAAATTACATGTACCTGGTATTTCACTGTGAATATAATTGTGTTATACACGTATTGTGTTCTAAATATAACTGTTGTTTGAAGTCGACACTTAATTATTCTGTCGTTTGTTGAAAATTCTAGATTTTATTTTGAATAAAAACATTTTAAAAATCATTTGTGAAATTGGAATCCACTGCGTACAGATTAGATAACAATTGTTTTAGCAAACAAAAATTACTTGAAAGCGGAGCTATTAATAAGAATATTAAAACTCGATACTTTCAATTTCTGAGTTTTCATTTCAAACAGATTTGCATCATAAGACGAAAATTTCTGCGAGTGGCTAACACAATATTCAAATCCAGCATCGCTTCATAAGCTCGCGTTAGATATATTTACGATATATTTTGTTAGCTTGTTTGACTTCATAAATATCATTTTACAATCGTTGTTTAAAGCAGGGCCTTTCGATCAAATAATTCTTCAATATGATCATACCAAATGTACATTCAACTATTCAAATGCATGAAAACACTTTCTCCCTCCATCTTTATGACCGATTTTTTCCATAGCAGTATAAGGAAGTATTTGTAGCTATTTTTAGACTTAAGCGAGCTGCAAGCATGCATTATTATTACATATAATGTAAGTTATTTGTTAAAAACAAAATTTTAGTTTGTCTCTTATATCGTTCCTTACTTAAAAATATATAAAAGTTAGAAATGAAAATTTCCAGAAAGCTTACATGCTTCTCCAGGTTTATTTGGTTGGTTGCATAATTTAAATATTTTCAGTATCCTTTATTTCAAGTATTTCATCATAAATACATAAGTATAAATAGTAGATTATAGACCTTTTCTCAGAAGAGGGGAGATTTCTTTGTTGATGGAATAGACATCGTGGTGATTGGTCATCGGATTACTGCGCATGCTCTCAAAAGAACAATGGTCGACTACTCTGTCCACAATCTCATCTGACACGCTACTTCTACCGACGAAGTGGGCTATCTTCTTGATTTCGGATCTCAGATCCTAATGAAAAGATAACATGCTAGTCTATCCTTGACCATTGCATGCACCGACCTACTTGCACATGTAATACTATATATCACACAATCAATATGTTGTTTATATTTAATAAAATAAAAATTGGCAGTGTCTGTTTCAACTTGATTTAACAATGACAATTTCTTAAATCTGCAAAATCTGGAAAATGGAATAAAAAATAACAGAACGTTTTTTTCAACAATAAATTTAGAATTTTGTTGAAAAAAAGACTGTGCTGGATTAGTAAATCAATGTAACGTAAGTTGCCGCTCTTTTGGGACTCTCCGTCTGATAAACGTATTACAGATTATGTTACAAAAAATGTCACCAATCATAAATTATAAAGCGACTTTTGGGCAATCTGTTCAGACAGTCAGTAAATATTAATTCATTTTTTCCTCATTAAAACGATCACCTCTTACCTTCTTCATATTCTCATAAAACAGAATAAGGACATCGGAGTTATCTTTCTTGGACCACCAGCCTTTGGTAAAATCAAACCAAGAACCGTGGTCAACTATATTTTGAAAAAAAGAAAGAAAAAGAAACAAAAAGAAATCGTAAATTTTCGTTGCAGAATCAATGTAGATGCTGAATACAAGTATTACATCACTGGATTTATAAGATGTTTATTTATTCACCAACAAAAATAATATTCATAGAAATAAATAAATTAAATCCTTTTTTAGCTACTGAAAATTTTCACTCGGCACTATATAAGTTTTATTTATTCAGATTTTCAGATGTATACACAAGCCGGGAATTCATGAATTTTTTTTAAAACTTCAATAAGAATATATAAAAAAAAAACCCAGATTATACCATGCCCGTCTAAGAACATTTCTAGGAATTCTGGCCAATCTCCCTGGAAGTTTCCGAAGGAGGAACTGGACCGATAGAAGTGAAAGTAGGACACACACAAATCCTTGGGGTTCCTGAACAGGACGATCTTCTGTGGGGGTAATAAACCAAACAAATCATTTTTTTTTCATTTATAAATTCTTGCGATCAATTATCTTATTCCAATAGATTTTGAAGTAGTTTATTTACTATTATATTGTTGGATTGGAAAGGGGGGGGGTAATTTTAGTTTTATCTTGACAAGAACAATTTCAAATGATTAAAAAAATATAAATATGTAATTTTAATCATTTTGCTACATGCATGTCACATTTTATTGCAGGTATGCCTTTTCTATGGTTTGGACTTTTTATGCATGCACGGGGTTTTTCTGACCCCCCCCCCCCAAATTAAGATAAAAAAATACATAGTTTATTAATACATGTGTATCGGCTATAATGGGAAGTTGAAAGTTGTTAATTAAATTTGTTATAACCTTATTATAATCTATACATTAAAAAAATGTTCAAAACTATGAAAATCCAGATATGGGCAAAATACATGTACATGCAATCTGCCGTTATTCATTTTAAAATAGTACTCCTTACCTTAAAATACACAAGATTGTAAGCAGAGTAAAAAAAAAAGAGGGGGGGGGGGGTTATACAGCAATAAAATCATTTATTTACCTTACATTTGCTGGTAAATAAACCCGAGGGGGCAAGATCTACGGGTAGATGAGTTTTTATGACCCTCGGGGAAGGCATTGATTCCGCTAGGTCCAGCCCCACTTCGTTTAAAACCAGGTCTTTAAACTCCAGGAATGGGGACCGGAAGTAGACCTGTGTTTCCGAGGCTTTCTGTAGGTTCCCTTCGTTGACGATCAGCCATACTATCTCCTGTAGCCATGTGGTCCCTGTTAATAAAGCATGGAATTGTCATTTTAGAGACACGTAGCATCGTTTTTCTACGTGGAGGGGTCAGGCTAAAATATGTGGACGGGACCAATTAGCATGTATATTAATTTTCTATAGATAAATATAAAAAGATACATTATTTTAAGAAGAGGGACCAGCACCCGCCCCCAGACCCTCTGCCCCCTTTCTATATACCTGGGTCTTTTTTTTTTAATTTTGTAAGAAGAATTATGATCAGTTTACTTATGGAATAATTCAATATCTACCCCCCCCCCTTTTAAAGGAGTATAAACGGGATTGGGAAAGTTTACAATTTATACATGGCGAATTATACGTTTTTGACGGTTGACTTGGCAACACGGTTTTTTTTTTTAGATATGAAATATTTTTGTTACACCAATTTAATAGCGCGTCACAGCCAAAATTGAAATATTTCTCTAAAAAAAAAAAAAACATGGAATGAACATAATGTACATGAAAAAAAAAAGCAATTATATATGGTATATATGAAGAGAGAGAGAGAGAGAGAGAGAGAGAGAGAGAGAGAGAGAGAGAGAGAGAGAGAGAGAGAGAGAGAATGTACACTGTAGTTGGGAGAACAAACAAAATTGATTATTTAAAAAAAAAAGTTAAAGTTTAATGTCAAATAGCTTCTAGAAGACATAATTTCACATTTTTAACGGTGTTTACACTTTTCACTCATTTGCACTCTTTACAACAAACATAGAAAAAAATCAAGGTCATTTTTTTTGTAGAGTACGTATCGACATCTGTCTTTTCCCCCCAGGAAGGAAATGTATTTATATGTCACAGGGTTTTGACACAATATGTGCAAAAAAAGAAAAAAAGTGAAAAAAAAAGAAATCGTATATAAATAATATAATAGGGGAGCTATATAGTATATACATGAAATAGGGGAGCTATTATACTACATGCATATATATGATTTTTTATTATTATGTTTTATTTTTTTTGTTGTTGCACATATTGTGTCAAAAGTCAAAACCCTGTAGTACATGTATATATAGGTCTAAATGAATGGCGTTCACATTCAAAATTTATTTTCATAATTCTGTATTTTTAAAACTCCTATTGAGGATCCACTGCTAAAAAACTATATCTATGCAATTTTTGTAACTCTTCATTACCTGTTCTTTATTACCTATATTACTTCAACGCTTTTTGAGTGACAGTAAAATGAAATAATTCAAACTATATCTTTGAAAGACCATATATTTGAAAATGTACTTTATAAGTCTTTTATAAATAATCAGCAACAGTACTTATTAATGAAGAAAATAATGGTCAGTAGATTCGTGTATCGGTACATTTTAATGTAACCAAACTCCATGTAACTAGGACCTTCTTATCATAGTACATTTAAACACCTTCACATTTTCTTAGTTTCAGAATTCCAGATTTAAAAACTCATTTTCTTTCTTTCTTTCTTTCTTAAACGTGGTGGTGTTTGATAAAAAGCAAATTATTTTCACTGCTGACTCTAATTAAGAAATATGCCATTGGTGAAAACCTGCTCCCCCCACCCCCAGCAACAAAAAAAGTCAAACGAAACAAATCAAAACATAAACAAAACATAAAAACCCATGTACAAAAAAATAAATTCTAGGAAATTTAAATGAGCCGGATAAAACCATGTATCAGTTTATCTAGAAAAAACACTTGTTGTAACACTAAAAAAAATTGTATGGCAATATCCCTTTTTAGTAATTTTATGCATATCATATACATAACAGTGTTTATATCTTGCTTTAGTACAGGTGGAACACGGAATTTAAACGAAAAGTAGAAATCGGAAATCCCCGCGTACCTTAAAATAGTCCTGCTAAACATATACTGACACTATTTATAAGTTACAAAATTCTCAGTCTCGGTGAAAATTTTCAAGCTTTGTTTTTTTTTCCTTTTGGCCACAAATAAAAGGTAAGGATAATTTTGAACTAATAAGAAATCAAACTGCATTCTAATATTAAAGATGATATGTAATGTCAATATAAGGGAATTGACTAGCGACATCGTGTGACATAACTGTGTATTTATATGTATACGTTTAGATGTAATACTTAGTCTAATAGCCGAAAACCAACTCTGTTGACGTTCTTTGTTGACTTAACTCTATAAATAGTTATTACAAAAACCTAAATTTATCTATCTCAATTTAACAGTAAATAAATCATATTTCTGCAGAAATAACGTAAGCTTTCATTATACCTATCTTAATAGGATAACTTTACAAAAATCAAATCAATAGCAATTTACGTGTTGATCTACATGTATATTCTTTTTTAATAAAAGAGAATTAATATTTTTTCTTTATATTGCGCAATTTAAATCGATGAAAATGTTTGTGTCATCACTTATCCTACTTATCATATAGATTTTAGATATTCATCTATCTCTTTAGCCTAATGACAATTGTTTTCCAAATCCATCGGAAGTATATTTTGTTAATTGAATTAATAAATAATTAAAACGCTAAACACAACAAATAAAAAACCGACGCACTTAAGTTAATTCCTGAAATATGAGCCTTTGTAATGTTGATTTGATAACGATTCAGTTGAATATTTCCTTCCTCTGACCTAGATTTCAATGCAATTTATATCTTTATTTCCTTTGTTTATTCATTGCAATTGCTAAACTCAATTAAAAAATATATACCTGCTTTTGGATACGTCACAATAAAAACGTCATCTTCCCTGACGTCAAAACTCTTCACCGCGTCTAAAACCTCTGGCGGTGAATACCCGAAAAACAGACGTCCTTTGTAGATATGCTCTCCTGGCAAAATGTGAGAAAACTTCTTCTCCATTTTTATCCAAGACGTGGTGACATCCAAAAGTCCTTCACGTTTATTGCAGTTGTCAGCAGAAGAAGACATTCCATAGCTATTTACGTTTGGCGGTCGAAGAATTTTATCAATAAGTCGTACAGCCGGATATTACGCTCGGAAAAGCTTCTTGTCTACCAATCATTCAAAAAATGTTGCGATGAAGAGAAAAAAAAACACCTCAGACCTCTCTATACACAGTTCAAAGCATTTTTGGTCATTATTAGAACCAAACGCGGCTCAACTGCAATCAAGTTTTGTTATGCTCAGTAAGGGATGAAAATGTCTATTGATGCTATAAAATGGGATTTAGTAATGGATATTTATTTTTATCGACGCTTTTGGACATAAAACTCATTTAGCATCATTTCTCAAGGCTATCGACCCCCGGGATCTATGTGCATGTATAGGTTTAACACGTGAAATGCATTTCTGCAGTGAATAGAGTCGATATCAATCCCTCGTTAACTAATTACATGCCTAATGGTAGCAACTAGAACGAAGCTTTTAAGCGTTTCGTATAATTGAAATGAATACCGGTATTGATAGATAAAAGAAATGCAAGTACGAAATTATCTAAACAAATATTAAATGCATGCAATGGCGCTTCATGGAAGTATGACTATCGCATTGCAGAAATATACATGTACAAAACCCGCGTAAGCAGAAGGTTACGTGTTTTTCTTCTGCAATGATTGCTATTTTTATATCTCGAGCTCACACGAACCACCGAACAATTATAAAAAAATATTGTTTAAATGTGCATCTTTCGCTAAACCCCTCCTCAATTATTCATATATAAAATATAATGTACGTATACTTAATCAATATTGTCGATAAGTACGTTGTATAGAAGGAACAGCCAATTCTACCATGTATGAAAGGTTACATCAATTTTAGTCATTGCTCTCAGTTTACTCACACTTTCGGTCGACCACGAAATAATCCAGGCATAATCAGCCTCAAAAGCATTAAGATCTATACTACTATATTAAAATAATAGACTCGAATTTTTAGGCTTTAATACCGAGAAATCGGAAGAGTACTGTCTTTTGCTTTATATATTTTAAACATCATTGGTACTCGAAGATTACCAATTTGTTTTTATTTTTTCTCAATCAAGGTTTGCTAATTAATAATCAACGAAAATCCCTTTTAAAAATCCGGAAATCATCTGGGTTTTTGGGATTTTACAATCTTGCGCATGCGCATTACATTCATGCTAAATCGCGGGAGGCTCTTTAGTTTATGTTTCCACAATATCAGATTTGCATGGATAAACTCAGGAACGATAATACAAATACGTGTAAATTTTCATTGAAAGTTTGCTACATGTATATATTCTGTTCATCAAAGAAAATACGGGAGATAACTCTAACTCAGTGCATTTGATATGAAAAATCCCGAGAGTTTCGATTTGTTATGAATAATTTGACTGTTATTTTCAATAGAGCTTCATTAATTTTCTCAAAATCGGACCGATTCTGCAGTTTTTAGCTAAATTACGGGTATATGGGAGGCATTTTAACTGTGGTGAAGGCCTGTCCCGAGACACAGTTAGATTATTCTATTAGAATAATATTAGATTATTCCGATATCATATGCAATGTCAACCCGTGCACGCACGGGGCAAAGTCTAGTATGATAAAAAAATGTTACACCATCTAATACTGAAACATTATTCATTATAGGTACATGTATTCGAACAATGTTTGAATAATTTTGGGATAGATTAATTAACGCGTACAAATTGTTTAAAATTGTGTCAGAAGCTGCATGAACACAATTGGATTTCTTTAGGGATAGAAGAGAAAACACGTACTATAGTACTATATTTGATAATTTTTTTTAAACCTGTTCATAAAAGAAGATTTAACAAAGTTAAATTTTTATTATCTTAAAAAAAAATAACCAATTTTTTTTTCATTTGTAGAACAGCTCCATTCAGTATGGCGAAGGCGTCGGCACCGGGCGATGAGTCAAGTGACGAGGATTATCATTGGATGAAGGATATTGACGAAAGTGACGTCACAATCTTTTTCAAGCCAGAGGACGCGTACAGAATTGAGAAAACCATTTTATCCGATTTTGAACATTCAAAAATAAAATACATTCGTCCTGCCATCTCAACGCCCATTGCGGCACATCAGTACAAAAACATTGCAAAGGCTATAAAAAACAGCAGGAAAACTCTTCTAATTCTATCAGAGAGTGCAAAGAATATCGACTTTTCTCTGGAGACTTATCTAGCTTTGGAACAGTGTCTACAGACCGGTCGCCTCTCCCTCATGGTTCTCCTGATAGACGGAATGTCCGTCCAAGAACTGCCTGAAATTCCCTTCCTTCAACAAGCCACGCAAATGGTGCTAGTCGACAATTATCACGAACGCTGCATGGAGACGGTTTGCAGGACCTTGAAACGTACGTGTCCGATAATTTTTCTAGCCCTTTTGTACCCATCTACGGTGCTGTTTCCAGCAAAATCAGTTACTTGACTCCAGCACTTGGACGAACTTAATATATTATTTTTTTTTTATCTCAAGCCATTCTTTAATTCCACCATATCCAATTGAAAAAAAGTGAGAAAGATATCAAAAGTGAGCTCGTCCACGTTTTGGAACCTAAATTCTTTATTGTTGTACAGCGTATGAATGCTAATATGAGGTCCTGCACCACTGTATATCTCAGTCTGACTGACACTTTTACTGGCAACATATGACGGTAATCAAAAAAAGTTTGTATTTGGTTAAGTTTTAAGTTTTTGATTTGAATGTGCTTTATACAGGAGAGGTACGGTTAAACCAACTTCTCCCGGCTGGGAACTTTGCCGTGGGAATGGCGTGGTCACACTTTGCTGGATATTTAAAGAATATTTTACCAGGTACATTTTTCATATACAGTCTTCCTGTTTTTAAATCAAAATTTAATAACGATGAAAAAAAAATAACTAAGATTACTTATATTTTCTATAAAAATAATCTTCCCGAAAAACTTTACGAAAAATGTAAAAAATGAAAACCACTATCACAATATAATTTTTTTTTAATTCTTTGTAGTTCTAGCTCAATATATACAAAAGTCAGATATTTTCCAAAACAACCTCGGCAGAATGTCCACAGTTTTTTTTATGCTTTGTCCGCTGAGCGCAAAGGGGCATAGAGACATCGCGGATATTGACCCGAACGTTCAGAATATGGGTAGAGTTGAGATCGAAATGAATGGCCGTAAATACACCCCTACCATATACAAGGTCACAGGAAAAAATGAAAAGGGCAAAGATGAGGTAGGAGAAATAAATTGATTCAAGACATTTTAAATATAATTATACATTGCATACATGTTTTCTTTCTAACTGGCAGTGTGTATATAATTTGAAGTTTGTTTTTAAATTATTTAGCAATTTTGCCCATTAATATCTACTTTTAATTTGATAATACCCTTTCTAACATAAAGACACAGGAAACACCTTTGAGAAGAATGGAAAGAAAAAAAACCTTTTAAATTATCATACTCACCAAAAAAGACCCCCCCCCCAAAACCCCCCCCCCCCCAAAAAAAACCCCAAAAAACCAAAAACAAATAAACAGGATTCATGTTTTTTTTTTTCGGAAAGAAAAGGGAGGCAGTGTTTACGCCCCAACCCATTTCACAAAAAAAAAGGAAGATAATTCTTGAAAGGTTAATACTTTTTCGCTAGGAATATTTTTGCTGCGCTGAGTACCCAAGCGCCTTGTGTGCTCTCGGCCTCATTACTGACGAGGTTCTGAACCTTCTAACTCCACAACAGCGAAGAACGGAAGTGGAAAGATTCAAATACAAGACAGAAGAACTACTGAATCACTCTAGAAATCCGGAATGCTTCGGAAGAGCGAAAGTATTGATGTTCGATGGTAAGCAAAATGAGTCTAACTTGGTATTAACTGATAGTCGAGATTTCGGGCATTCCTTTTGTACAACTGTCTGGAAGTTTGTTCATTTTTATCATCGTTTCCTTCATTTCAGACGAAGGAAAAGGCGAAGAAAGTACTCCGTCTAGAGTTTTGTTCAAAGGAGTCCGAAGCGCTATAGAAGAAACCATGCTGAAACCGCTGGTATGATCAATTCACTATTGTTGATATTTAATATGAAGTATACTAGTAAATTTTACTTGTAGATTTTAATATTACAATGTAAGTAGAATATTAAAAAATTACATGTAGATACGCCAAATAATAAATTTAGAATGAATAAAAAGAAAAAGAAACTAGCATTATCAAGGTACACGCACATTTAATTTTACAGGAAACAATTACATGAAGTTCTAAATCAATAGACGTCCGAGTGATATTTAAAGAGTAATCCATAAATTGAGTTAAATAATCATAAGATGATTGTGCTTGTTGGGCACATGACTTAAAAATCTTTAAAGGATTTGATCACGCTTCCTTTTGTAACTGTGACATTATTTCAAGGATATATACAACAGCAACAACAAAACCGGACTAATTTCCTTATAAATAAATTTCAATAATGCTTTGCATAAGTTCGATAGAATTTCTGCGTTTCAAAGCTAAGAAAAATGAATTCGTCATGTTCATGAAATCATTCGAACTAGTAGTTTATTTATATGATCTCTGTGGTTATTGTTTACAACAATTAAATGTTGAATTTTTTTACATTTTATGCATGAACAGACCAGGAAACAGGTATGCATACCGAATTATACCCTGTACACGTGCACATTAGTAACCAGAAGATTTACCCTTCAAGTTAACAGAATGAAAATTGTACATTAACTTGCTTAGTTAGTTCAAATTTTTTTTACAGAAAAATACATGTAGTTCTTGAATCGGATAACATTACTAGCAATAAGAACATTCATTGTCTGAGAACTTGAACATGCTCCAGAATAGAATAAACAAGTAATTTGTCTCCCATATTCTTTTAAATTAATATAAAATTACAATTTTTTTTACTTTTTATTTCTATACCATTCCATCCTTCAGATTCTGTATAGACATGTAGACACATGTAGCTTCAAATTCTAGTTTTAACTTGTTTCATAATTACATAGGTTAATACCGAATTGAAAATCTAAGGTTTTAATTTATAAATAACTCATATATATCACATCTTTTGATGAATTATCAGTAGCTGATTTCAAATTTGTTGAATAGATTTTAAACATTGACCTATATTTCAGCAGTTCAATTTTATGGTCGTATTTCTGTATCTACTTTTACCTATAATTTGATTTCATATGCTTATATGGTCACTTAGACTGATTCCTTATCACTGACAATAGCTCAGAATAAATGCACATTATACCGGTACATCAGTATTTTGACTTTTTAAAAATTTATTTTTAACAATTTTGAAATTATAGTTTTTTTTGTTTATATGCTAAGCATTAGGGATATTCTTCCCAATTAAAATTAGGTGTAGATTATTTAAGCTTAAAGTAAAAACTAAGAATAATTTGCTTTCAGGTCATCCATAAGTTACGGAAGCGTATTGCTGCAAGTTAAAATAAATTTTAACTAAGTCGTACGTTTGAGATACTTGGTCTTACCTACGAGATACTAAGTCGTTATAACAAGATAATATGTCGTACGTACGAGATAATAAGTCGTTCATACGATAATCAATTTCAGTCTGTATCGATGGTCTTAACCAGAGCTTTGATTGTTCACTCAAATCCAAAAGCATTTAGGGGCTTATCCCCTTTTCCTCCCACATGCACACAAGTCCTTAATCCTCGAACTCCTGTAGGAACTTTATAGTGGCCCCAGATGATGAGGATGATCAAGATAATTATGCATAATTTTAAACAAATTATTCTCTTCGTTCAAATTTGTGCGACTTATCCTCTCTGATTTCGATAAGCAGGCACGTAGCATCGTTTTTGATAGTGTGTGTGTGGAGGGGGGGGGGGGGCAGACTTTTCAGAAATCTTGGCAAGCAGGTAAAAAAAGCTTTTTGCAAGTTTTCTTCAAAATCGTAATCCTTGGTGGTGGTGGTGGTGGATGAATTTAAAAAACTTCTTCCGATATATACCACCTCCCCTGATGCTACGTGCCTGATAAGGTCATCATATTATAATATGTTGCAATAATATTTGTGACATTTAATTTTCGCGACTTAATTGATATGCATTTTTAGTGCGACATTGTGGAATTCGACATAATAGATTAAAGCGCTTAACTCGCTCTAAACATACCAAAAGTGTCGTTGAATAGAGATTATTGTCATAATTTAATTGCCAAACGTTGAAACAGTCATAATTGACAATATATTTATGAAAATATACTGCGTTCTAACCCAATGACTGGCGTTTTAACTTTATACGTTTCAGAAAATGTTATCTCGTACGTACAACATGTTATCTTGTTATAGTGACTTATTATCTCGTTATAACCACTTATTATCTCGCTATAACAACTTAGTATCTCGTACGTATGACATATTATCTCGTTATAACGACTAAAAATCTCCTTTTAACGACTGCGTATCTCGGTATTACGACTTATTATCTCGTACGTACGACATATTATCTAGTACGTAAGACATATTATCTAGTACGTACAACATATTATCTCGTACGTAAGACATATTATCTAGCACGTACGACATATTATCTCGTACGTACGACATATTATCTCCTTATAAAGACATATCTCGTACGTAAGACATATTATCTAGTACGTACGACATATTATCTCGTACGTACGACATATTATCTCGTTATAAAAACTTAGTATCTCGTACATACAACATAATATCTTTCAAGACATATTTTCTCGTTATTACGATTTAGTATCTCGTTATAACGGCTAAGCATCTCGTTATTAGGACTTATTATCTCTTAGGTACGACATATTATCTCGTTTTTTCGACTTAATATCTCGTTATAACGACATATTATCTCGTATGTACGACATATTATCTCGTTTACACGACTAATTATCTCGTACGTACGACTAAGTTTATGTCGTTATAACCACTTATTATCTCGTACGTACGACATATTTTCTCGCATTATCACCGGTGTGAGATCGGTTTGTCCAGTGTGAGACAGCAGTGTGGGATTTTTCTGTCTTACACTGTGTATTACTACGCCGCTGTAAAATGTAAACAAGCATTGTATGCTGCAAGAAAATGATAAATGATGGAATGGGCTAATCTATAAGTCATACTTTTGACTATAATTTATCTTATTTTCATTGAAAAAATTGTCGTATGCTCTCTTCTTAACTTGCACTATTTGTAGCACGTGGAGGGATAAACCGAAAGTAAACTTTTGAACGTCAGTAGAGAAAGTTGTCAGACATCGTTTTTTATGTAAAAAAAAATGCGAGAAAAATAATTATTTATTGCAAACTCGTTTGGGATAATGAAATTTCACCTCGGGGCCAAGATTCACGGTCTAGGACTCGGCACGTACAAGTAAAAATGAATGATTCTTTTAATCTCGTTATAACGACTTAGTATCTCGTACGTACGACTTAGTACTGTAAACGTATCACATTTGGCTGTGCATTCTTTTTAGCGTTTTTGGCGGAAAGCGGCATCCGCTAATTCAAGTACATCGCTAAATGCCTTTCATATATGTATTAGAATAAGCAAATTCTGAAAAAACGCCAATTCAAATCCACGCCAACTTGTTGAAAAATCGTTTTCCGCCAAATATCGTACACGCTAAATATAATACGTTTACAGTATCTCGTGCGTACGACATACCGGTAGTATCTCGTACGTACGACTAAGTTGAAATCTATTTTAACTGACAGCTGTACGCTTCCATAATAGGTAATTGTGGATGATTTCCCTATTTAAAAAAACAACTAGGAACATACCACGCTTTTATCTTGTCTTTATTAACGAGCTAGAAGGTAAAGGAAACTTCGATATATTTGACATTTTAATTTCTCTGCTATTCTAACAAAAACATTTAATTTACATCTAGTTTGTAGCTTTAAAATATTTATGGTTTTTTAGTTTTTTGATTTAATTTTCAATTTTTTACAATGCAACAAAATTTTTTCAATTTATTCTATAAATAACCAAGTGTTTCTGAGAGAATAACTGTGTCGTTGACATACTAGTAATCTGCAGTTTTAACAAAATACAAAGCTTTCGTTTAGTCTCGCTATGATTTTTTACTTACGTATTCATCATTAACTTGCCAATAATCAATTTAATTCAACATTTTAAGCTTATTAAACACTTACATGTATAAATTATGGTTATAAAATAATTTTCTATTACGCAGACATTCTCATTCCACAAATTAAATCTCCTGCTGGTCTATTCACACAAATAAAAGCTGGTCCCATCGAATTCTATGATTTTTATCCTCTTGGGCATCTTTATGCGGAGGGGATATGCACGTCAAACACAATAGGGCTAGGCCGGTTTTACCTGAATCATGGGTTTAAACGGTGTTTTGGTTACGGAGAGCAAGGGGTCAAACGGGTTTTTGTTACCTAGAGCATTGGTTTAAACGAAATTTTGGGTTACATATTAGCATGTATGGAACGCCATAGCTGCCTTATGTGGCCATTTCATGTTAAGATGGTGCTTTATTATATTATGCTGTGGTTGTTTCATGTGAAGATGGTGCTTTATTATTATAATATTATGCTGTGGTTATATCATGTGAAGATGGTGCTTTATTATATTATGCTGTGGTTATTTCATGCATGCGAAGATGGTGCTTTATTATATGAAGATGGTGCTTTTTATGTGAAGATGGTGCTTTATTATATGAAGATGGTGCTTAATTATATTATGCTGTGGTTATTTCATGTGAAGATGGTGCTTAATTATATTATGCTGTGGTTATTTCATGTGAAGATGGTGCTTTATTATATGAAGATGGTGCTTTTTTATGTGAAGATGGTGCTTTTTAATGTGAAGGTGGTCACTCGGAACTCCTCTTATTTTTTAATACTGAGTTTACCATTTATTATCTTGAAATTTTGAAAGTAAGTAAACCAAAAATTTGATGCAATCAAAATCCATTTGATACACCATTGCTAGTTCCTCTTTTTTCTAACACAATTAGTATATAAGCAAATAAGATGATTTGTGTACGACTTTACCTCAACCGAACTTACATCTATTAAGGGACAACTATATAATGACGGAATATTACAAGAATTAAAGCCTTGTAACGTTATCATGAACTTTAAAGAGCAGAAAATTGAAATTAATAACAACTTGTGTTTAAGCAAAGAAGAGGTTTTTCGATGAGGCGTAGATGTCCTAGCAATCTAATTAAAATCAGCTCCTTGATCCGCTCTTAATGTTGTTATTGTCACCGCCCAGCCGGTCCTCGTCATTGATGACCGTTCTGGCGAGTTGGAGGAAGAGTTAACATTCTGAGTGGTTTCAAAACAAAACATCATAAAAAAAATAAAGGAGCGGATCGAGGATTTGATTTTAAACAAATTGATGCCCTAGGTGATAGGATTGATTTGAAGAGAAAGTAAGGGAAAGTCAGAGGGAAAGGTCTACTACAGTATACTATAATATAGTTCAAAGAAGGCCCTTTTACGGGTGGTAAAGGCAAAAGTAAAATGTCAACAAATACTGAGAAAATAATGTATTATTCTATTAATCGTATTTGTCAATTAAAATTATAATGAAAAATAAATACTTATTATGCTAATAAAGAGGAACTAGCAATGGTGTATTAAATGGATTTTAATTGTATCAATTTTTGTTCTAGTTTCAAAATTTCGAGATAATAAATGTTTAACTCAGTCTTCAAAAATAAAGTTCCGAGTGACCACCTTCACATTAAAAAGCACCATCATATAAAAAAGCACCATCTTCATATAATAAAGCACCATCTTCACATGAAATAACCACAGCATAATATAATAAAGCACCACCTTCTTATAAAATAGCCACATAAGGCAGCTATGGCGTTCCATAAGCATGGGTGAAATTGTTTCCATGGTCAAAACGGGCCTAAGCACTGTTATATGTAGCTTCGCTTATTGTGTGTATGTATATGTTAGTGTACAAAAGCTTGTAGATAAGATTGAAAGAAAAACATCATCTGATATTTCATTCATCATAAGCATTGTAATTCATGTATTTCATTTTCTATTAATTTCCTGTTGCGCGTGGACGCTAAGCTCGATGGTGCACTTATTTATCAATTCTTTTGATTTTCAGAGTGAGAAGCCCCATGGCCCTTATGACCCTAATAGACCAGTCTGTCCCGTTGATGTTTGCTTTCTATACAGCGACTGTGAGGCTCTAGAAAACAAGAGTATGTCTCAAAGTATGAACCCGGATAACAAGACTATCAAGAACATCCGGGTGTTCTTGGAAGACAAAAAAATCCGTTGTTCCATTGCTCGACCACCCATCGACGAGTCAGGTAAAACCCGTTTTAGAATTTTAATATTTTATTGATGTTCAACTGAATATGTTTTGGGAACACGCTTTGACTATTGCGTATATCAGTGTATCATTCGATCGTCATTTTCGTTTCAGTACTTTCAGTACTTTGATTATTTCAGCTGTGGTAGAAGAAAGAGTGAAAGAAGCGCGATGGGTCTGTTGCTTGATATCTAATAACACCATCAAGAAGAAAAGGTTTATCGAATTCTGGTTGGCAGCACTTCTAAATAAGTGTATAGAGAAAAATCATTTAAAAATTGTCATTTTACTAAAGGACGTTGATAGCTCATATATTCCGAACTTCATTCAATGGGTCACGTATATCGATATTACTAACGAGCCTTCCTTTGAAGAACGGATATTTGAAATCATTAAAGGTATGTCGGTGTCACTATATATAGATGTGATTGTGATGCAACATGTCATGTGATGTGATATGTGAATAGGTGTGATTTGAGACAATATTTTTTTTAAACACCAGTTATCTATGTAAACAATCTCTATATTATTCTGTTTATCATACTAGATCTATACTTATACTCTAGATAGCAATTTTTCAACAATTATTATTTTTATCTTGGTAGTACCACATTATCAAAGTTGAAGATGTGGGAAAGAAACATTTTTTTACTTACATTGCATTGTTTAGTCGTTCAGTCATTTTTTTTTTCAAATATTCATTTCCAGGTGATGTAATATCTCTAAAATCCCAGGTACCAGTAGGTGACGTAGCGTTCGGATTAGCTTGGGCATTCCATGTCAATTATCTAAGGCATGTCCTGCCAGGTATGACTGTATAAATTATAATCGCAATTGAGAGAGAGAGAGAGAGAGAGAGAGAGAGAGAGAGAGAGAGAGAGAGAGAGAGAGAGATTTAACTTACGAAATCTTTTGTACGAGGATAACTTGAAAAAGATATCTTATGATTAATTTTTAGATTTTAATGAACGCCTGCAGCTAAGAATGGTACAAGATGACATTAGGAAACTCACAGCAAGTAGAGAGTTTAAAGTTTCGAAACACCTGCTAGAGTTGGTCCCCAAAAGTTGTAATTTTAAACCGTCACTGCATGACGTAGATGAAAGAATACTACCCCTAGGTGAAATTAAGCCAATAGAGAAACAAATGAACGCCACTAGGAAAGTGTTTTCGTGCAAACTTTACAGAATACAGGTAAATAATTAACTAACTAATTACCTTATTAATTATTGATAAAAACATAGAAAATGTGAAAACTATAGCATCGGGGGAAAGGGAGGGGGAGCAGGGGAAGCCCCCCTTCTACTTTTCGTCTCAGCAAACATTTTTCTGAAATCTAGTACATGTACATATAAAAAATTGAATGATCATGGAGTTGACCCCCCATTTTTTTGGGACCGTGTAAAAATTGAAGTGAAAATAAGGAAATAAACAGTGAAATTGAAGTTATAGGAATACAACGCTACCCCCCACCCACGGATTGAATTTAATTTTTTCCTTCTTTTTAGGATTTTCATGATTTTGATTTTTGCCTTTTTTTTTTTTGCTTGTCAAGATTTTTTGGATGAGTCTGCCCCCCACCCCCTCCCCCCCACTTTCTGTGTTATTTGTATTTTATGTATCAGAATATCAGTCTGACAAATTGCACTGTCCGTGGTTTCGCCATTATTCGTAGGCATCAATTTTAGTGGATGTAGTGAAATTCGCATACATGTAATAGTTTCAAGAAAACTTATATCTGTGACCAATGCTTCTTTCAAATTGGTGCAAAATATTGCTCTTGAATGAACATTTAATCTGGTGGATTAACTCCACAACGAAATCCACGAAAATTGGTATTCAACGAATATTTATGAAACCACAGTATATATATGGTAGAATGTACTTGTCAGATCAATTGCAACTTTTTTTTCATATTTATAGAGGAAATACTAAGTGGATGCGAATTAACTTAATTTACAAAAATGCAATATCTGTTGTAGGGCGAGACGTGCGACTATTACTTTGCAGGGGAGATGCTGACGCCAATTAATGCCTTGTCTCAAATGCACAACTCTATGATAGCAGGGCTGTCAAAATCTCAAATGTACGAACAGCGGGACCAGCTAGTGGAACAGATTACAGCCATTTTACAATCAAAAGCGACTCTCGCAGAAATGCAAGATAAATGTAGATGTATTAAATATGATGGTGAGTCGCTAGCCCCGAAATTCATTGATTTGTTTTGAATATACTGTAAAATACCTACACAAATTTTTATGTCGAGGCTGTTTTTTTTTTATTGAAAGATTTGGACCAAAAATGGAAGCTGGCTAACGTCATCATGGATGAAATCGACAAAGAATCAAATGAAGACCATGCAACCAAGTACGGAAAATGGCTGAAGCGGCAAAATGAGGAGGAGAGCTAACATACAAAACCTCAGAGATTGTTTCTCAACAGAGAATTTCAGATTACCTTTCAAAGGACTGTTATTCTTTTTTTAAATAATTACTGGTAAAGTGGGCAGATTCAATACCGAGTTTCATGTATACATTAACACTTAGCTGGACGGCGTATTACATCAATAACACTAATTGTTTAAAACATAACATTGATGATTCAGAGGTTAATATTTCAATTGCTTTATTTGCCTATATTTTATTAATTTTATTTTATTAAGTTTTGAATTTGTTTCATTGTATTGTAAATTACGGTAATTTAAGATTTATAATTAAATTAACAATGCAATAATAAACAATACATGTACATATTTTGACCAGTGTTGTTACTGCTAGGGTTACTAAGCACTAAAACGATGTAATGGACAGTACTGTGGAAACATTAAAATTCGTGGGGGCCAATTTTCGTGGATTGCTTAAAATTTACAGGTTTGTGGGGACGTAATTTCGTGTATTTTCTTATACCTACACGAGGAAAATGACTTTATAATCCTAATTTATTAATTCGTGGAGGATGCTAATTCGTGGACAAGAGTTACCCACGAATTCCACGAAAATTGAGCCACCGCGAAATCTAATGATTCCACAGTATTTTTAAACGCTTTAAATAGCATTTAATTCCCTTTGGTAATCGAGAAAGAAGCGCCAAATTAAGGAAACTTTCCAAATATCGATTTTTTTTTCATCCTATTAATCACTTATCGCAACTTCTCGTGTCATTCCGACGGTGCTCAGAAAAAGTTACACCACTGGATGTTCAAAAAAGAAGAAGTTTCCTAATATTGGTTAGGCAAGTTGAATGTCTCATGGGATGAAGATTTGAGATTATATCGTTAGATGAAAATCAGTTCCATTTTCTAGCCTTAACAAATAATTTATGTTATATTTAGACGTTTACGATAAAACAGGGTTTTCGAGTTTAGTTTACCGCTGGTCGAATAGACCCGAGAAACTGCGTTTGATCCATTCTTTGTCCTCGTCTTTGTTGATAACGCCCGGAATCTTGTATCGTGTTAAGCCTTCAAATCTCAAATCAAACACCCCCGGCCCAGACCCATACACAAAGATACTGGTGTACAGAATGAATCAAATCTATCGTCACAAATTTACAGGGTGAGTGTAAATGCAGAAAATACAATATTTTTTTCGTATCACCCAGAAAAATTTACAGATGACACTAGCTTCGGTGTTCATACATCTGTGAAATCATCGAAATCACGTGGGCCATAAATGGACCAGTCAAACATGATTTTTATTTACAAGCAAGTAGCTTGCCAAAAAGAAATTAAACATCATAAAATATATTATATGTTACTGTATACATGTAGATGTATTGTTTTAGACATTTCATAACAATGTTATTACAAGTCACCTAACGATTCTTTGAATCTCTATAGAAAAAAAGAAAGAATATAAAACAGATAACAAAACAGATCTGAATATGAAAATGTAACAAATATAAAATAGAATTTCATAAAATTGATATATATTTGAAAGCATTCATTACCCAGTCTCTCTCTCTCTCTCTCTCTCTCTCTAATACTTGAGTATCAATACTTTCATGACATTTCAGACCGTATCCATTTCATTTGTACACAATATTATCACAGTTAAAGACCCCTTCTGTTTGGCATCTTTGTCCTTGCCCTTTCCAAACAGAGGCAGCTGGAGGGCTTTTCCCGTATATTGTGACCGTTTGGATAAGGGGATTTCACATTGTCCAAGAAAGTCGTCTTTGATGAGATTATTATTCCATATCTGCAAAATTTGCAATTATTGCTGCTGAATGATACAGTCATTTAAGTCAAGTTTGAGATATGTAAAACTAAATGTAATGTACAAAGAACCGCGTGAACGGCCGACCTGTAAATATACTGATGTGTATAATTTCTTTAATTTATTTTGTTTAGAGATATATTAGAATAATTATATTTATATAAGAAATTGAAAATCCAAACCTCAATTTTGATGTCTTCATTTTTCTTCTGATAGAATGTCATTCGTTCGTTCCATGTAGGGCTTTTGGTACTTTTACATACACTAGTTTTGACTTTATTTCCTTCACAAATCACTTCACAATACGGATCTGGATCTGAAATAAAAAGAAAACCTTGCATTTTAGCAGGTATATAATAACTTCATATATACCATGGAATCATTGTTTTAGATAAGGAAAAAGGGGGAGGGGGTGCCGAGAGAAACCACAAATTTATATAATTTATTTAGATTAAGTACGTTTGTTTTCATTTTTCATATATTTACATCTACCAAGTTTTATTCCCTCTATTTCTTACGGAGACTTACAGTTAATTCATAGCTCTATAGAAACAGCCAGACTGAAATCTACACGCCCCGTTTATCGATTGGTCGAAATCTACAGCGGCTGAAACTGACAAGAAAGTGAGAGGACTGAAATTGACACGCCCAGTTTATCGATTCGTCGAGACCTACAACTACCTAAGAAAAATCACGGACTGCACTAAATAACCATGATGATGTCAGACTCAAAGTCTCACAGGGGACGATTTGGCTGTTTCTTTTAGCTAACGTACCTATGTACATTAACAGTAATTTAATGAATTTTACTTACTTTTTACGCTCAGTTTATTAATTAGTTAAAAGAAAGATGTTAATATAAACAATAAAATGCTTTCTTTGGTGATTCATTCGGGTTATGAAGGCAGCGATCATTGCAGAAAAAATTTACATAAGCCGCTAACGCGGGTTATGTATTTTTTCTGCAATGTCGCTACCTTCATATCCCAAATGAATCACCAAAGAAAGCATTTTATTGTTTAAGTATATACAGCGACCTCGGGCTAATATAAGATGCGATATAAAAATTGCCATGTTATGATTTAAGAAATGAATTTAATAAATTTTCTATTGATCGACGTATCAAAGGAAAAATTGACCGGAAAACTTCATCAATGCGCGTAGCAAATATAAAATCACACAATATAGATATCCTCTATAATAAAAATCTTATATCACACCCCTAGGGTTTATATCACACGGGTAGGCTAATTTTCGGTTTATATCGCACAGGGCAGAAAAGGTTATATTTTCTATAAGTATACGATATAAATTACTTACCATCAAATACTGTAAACGTACTACATTTGGCTGTGTATTTTATTTAGCGCTTTTGGTGGAATGTGGCTTACGCTAAATCAAGTACATCGCAAAATGTCATGCATGTATGTTTAAGAATAGTCACATTCAGAAATACGCTGATTCAAATCCACGCCAACTTGTTCAAAAACTAATTTTCGCCAAATATCGTACACACCAAATATAATACGTTTACAGTACTAGTATCATCCCCTACCAGCATAACAAATTAGATCGTTTTCAACATAAAAAATAAGATAATGTCTACTTTCTAGTGATATTCAAACCATTATATGAATTCTTATAAATTATGACATTTTGCCAATAAACTACGAAATGCCTGCACCCGAGTAACTGCTTACACCTTTGGTATTTCAACATGTGTGAGTTGATTTCCGTAAGCTATAGTTGAATTTTAACTGATAAGTAATTATTGTATGATAAATTAAAAACCTTTTTTCATTTTCGATAAACCAGCCCGAAATAGCAAATACATGTATGTGAGTAAGGTGGTGGACACGCTTTGGCGGATCCAAGGCAGTGGGAGTTTGCATCAGAATATATACTTGCATTGAAATAATATTGAATGATTATGTAAAGAGTGAATATATATCCTGGAAACCTGTTTAGGGTATACATAAGAATTGAGATTTGACAAATGTTGAATAAATAAAATGAGCCAATTCGTTTCTTGAATGCGCGATTTTAGTTTTGATGAATAGAACTTTCCAAAACGGGGTCATTCTCTCACCAGAGGTCGTGCTACACAAGTTTCGCTTACATCTCTGTCAACGCCCGATGTACAAGATTCTTGTACAAACTTAAACGATGGGCAAAATGTAATTGAACTCTATGTAGTTATTTCTTTTATCTATGAATATGATTATAAATAATTAAATTTAAATCTTTAACGCCTGTATTTATTTTTATTTCAACGTTACTGGAAGAACTATTTTGCGGAGGTAAAAATTAAAATATGATCACATGATCTAGTTTGACTGATGTTTGAAAAATCAGTTTTTGTACGCTACCGATTTATCGATGATTTTACATAAATCAGCAGCAATGTCTTCTCCTGTGATGTTTTTAAACGTGTCCTCAAAGTCTTCGCCCGTCGATGACTCCCCTTCAAGCTGATTGTTCAGAAGAAACGAATCAACAATGCCATGTGCTCGCCATGCTTGTTTTGATCATGTGACAGACTATTTTTCCGGCGTTGACAGAGGTGTAGCGAAACTTGTGTAGCACGACCTCTGGTGAGAGAATGAAACGGGGTAACCAAGAACGCGGTTTGACTAATTAACGTCATGGTGGAGAATGTAGGGTGAGTCACCATGCATCGCGGGCAGATACCTTGGATCGGACATCTTTGGTTAATACGAAAAAGTTAATAAATAAAATAGGCAAATAGACGCGATTTTATTTTTGATGGAAAGAACTTTACGGAACGGGATGCCCTAAAAAATGGGGTTGACTAATTAACACTAATGCGAAAAGTGTAGGACGAGTTAATGATCGAGCAGATACCTTGGATGACATCTTTGGTTTAAGATAATTATGCAAATAAAAATAACATACACAATTTTTTTATACCACGACAGATTGGTAGTAAACCTTATACATTAATTTGTTGACAATCTTTTATGATATCTAAAATTCTTATTTTGGGCAATAATAAGTGAAATTTGACCTAAAGAACAAAATTCTAAAGAGATACTACGCACTGTACAACCACTCTCTGGTTTGAAAAAAAAATATAAAATAAAATATTAAAAAAAATAAAAAAGTATGTAATTTTTTCCAGTCAGCTGCAACAAAAAGAATTAAGGCCATGTACATGTACATGTGTATATAATCTATTTCAGTTTAGATTTTCATCCCTGTCCGCTCCTCTAAATTTCCAGCCACGCCTTTGCTTTTTTATTTTAATTTTATAGAATATGTTAAGAAAAGCAATTAAGAAAAATTTCGGACACAGTACATAGAAAAATGAACAAATAAACCTGGTTCAACAAATTATTAAGCATTGTATTATATTAATGTGAATTATTGCGTGCGCGGGGTATCATCTAGTATTCTAAAAATTCTTTAAATATAAGAAATGACTTACCAAGAAGAGGGTTGGGGTTCTCCAGGTGGCTGGCACACTGAATGGTGATCTGGGTGGCGGAGTTTGGGGGTTTACACAGACAGGAAAAGCATTTCGGGGGTGGGGGTTCGTCATGCCATAGCTCTCTACAAATAGAGATTTTATTATTTGTATGGAAAAAAACCCAAGTTAACCACTCTTATTTTTTCACAAGCGAGGACATTTTGCAGGGTTGAATATATCATAACTTTTTCGTCGTATAAATAACTTGATGTTAATTGTTTTTTATGTAATTTGTTCAGTATTAATAGTTTAATAATATAAATACATGTAGAGGAAATAGTGAGCGAACAAGCATATCATCGGTAACTCGCGAAATTATTCGAAGTATTCGCGAAAATAGTAAGATTAGTAAAAATTAGACTAACACGAGGTAAGCTTATTTAAAAAAAGAAGAATGTAAATGGTACGTACTTAGATAATTCAAATGTAGAATTGCCAAAACAATTCATTAATTGTTATTAATAGGATCTTAAATATTTGTGTAATGAATCTATTGTAGTTTCATACACTAGGGAAATGTGCTGTTACATAGGTGATTTGGGAGGTTAACCACAACGACCCATTTCATACTACATTTGATAGATGTTCCGCTTATGAATTAGATGAAAGCACGTTAATTGGCAACAATGCGGTATGTAATGATACTCACTTAAAGTCTGGAGAGGAACTAAAATACATGCGTAGAACAAATTTTCCTTTCTTTTCAGGTTCCAGGGTGGTAGGGAATATGACGTATCTTCCGCTCTTCAGAGTAACACGTTCGAAAATAGCGCGGGCAAACCCAAATGTGGATGTATGGGTCGTCTCCATCTTATCATGCATCCGGTACTCTCGGTTGATATCAGTCTACATTGAATCCAGATTCAATCAATTAATTGCTAATAATCATTTAACTTACAGTTCTACACATTAAATTTTCTTTTAATTAACCAATGATTAGCGAATTCTCAAATTCAAATTTGAAATTAAATTTTACGCGCTGTTCTCGAAGTTTCTTTTAACCAATAATTTAGGTCTTAAAAATTTTTTAAAATCAAAATTTACCGCCTTTATTGATGTTACCTTAGTGATGGTGAATCCGATAGCATGCATGTCTCTACCCCCCGAGGTGGTCAGTTCCCTGGTGTCCTGTTGTTCTAAGGACACTAACACTTCGTCCTCATCGTCGCTCACATCGAACACGTACTATAACAACCAGGTACATGTATAAATGTATAAATTATTTAATGATGTCTTGGGTACTTTTTTATAAGGTCTTGAACACATCTCAGTGGCGTCGGAACCAAATTGAAAGTGGGGGGGGGGGGCTAGACTTATCAAAAAATCTTTACAAGCAAAAATAAAGATCTTTGGTATGTATAAATTTGTAAAAAAAAAAAAAAAAAAAAGTAGGGGAGGGGGCTAAGCCCCCCCCCCCCGGTTCCGACACCTATGCCTCTCTTGTGTGGTGAGATATTAAATAAATATTGCTTTTCGAAATAAAAAAAATTGTTCCGTTAATCTGTTGTTTAATGTGCTAAAAAGTCAGCTTTAGTTTGCTTAGTGTATCATGAGTTTAAAAGTACATGTAGGCTTTTTGCCACATACCTTGAACCCTTATTATACGAAAGTTTGGTAAAAAGTGTATAATTTGAAAATTATAAAACGGTTTCTCTATTTTGAAAACTAGTATCATGTACAGTAACTCTCATTCATACTGAAATCCCAGAGCCCCTTACCACCTTTAGGAACACATTGTAGAAAGCAATGCAATATTTTTTTGTATTATGATATATATTATACCTGGGGATTGAGGAGGAAGTCTTTGTTTCCCACTGACCCCCCGCATCGGTGGGCCTTCCACTCGCCAATACCCTCACCCTCGTGCCAGGTCTTGGACAGCGAAAAGTATGACGTATTGATCAGGTGGCAAAGGTCAATGTGCGTGTAGTTCTTACAGAAATCCTCAAACGACATCCTACAGTGAAACATACCTTAATTAAGGAGAGATAGGGCACCACCATTTTCTGCGTACAAATTAATTAAATTAACACTGTACCGGATAATTATGCCAGTGCCAAGGTGGCATTTTTGCACCCGCTTAAGATGGAGTTTCGGTAAAATCCGTATATGCCAAATGATAGACCATTGTCTAGAGAATATATAACCACTTTTGTTTTTAGTGTGTTTCACCTGACAGGTGAGATATTTACCTTTAAAAATTAATATCCCATAGGAAAATGATAATTCCCATAGGAGAAACGATTCTCCTACGGGAAATACTGACTATCCTATAGGATTTTCTAAAAATCCTATGGGAGTTATATTTCCTATAGGAGAAAGCTTTATCCTGTAGGAATTTGACTCAAACAGGTAGTTTTCCTATAGGAAATTAAAATTTCCTATTGGATTTTATCAAATCCTATCGGAATTGAAATTCCTATAGGAAGTTCTTGTATTCCGATAGGAAATTTCTTATTTCCTACCGGAATACTGTTTTTCCTATGGGAAAAATTTTCCTGTAGGAATTTAGTTTTGAAAGGTAAATATCTCACCTGACAGGTGAGATACAATGATAACAAAGGTGGTTGTAAACTCTTGAAGCAATGGTCTTTCATATGGCATATTTGAATTTTTCGATATATGCAGCTTAGACGGGTGCAAAAATGCCACCTTGGCACTGGCATAATTATCCGGCACAGTGTTTTAATGTATTTTTTGAGGGGGCCTAAAACTGGATTTTGAAATTTTAAAAAGAGTTATATAAAAATATTTTTTTGAAAATATAATTTATGGTTTTTTTTTTCATTTACAGCAGTGCCCCATGTCACATTGAACAGTATTACAGTCGGTCACTGTCACTTAAAATTTAAAACAGTCACTACTTTTACAACAGTAAATAAATTCACTTGATATGTTAGTACGAGACTTTTTAACTGCATTCATCTTATGGTTAGTAGAATGAAGTATTGCGTTATAATTGTCTGCCGTACCAGAATTCTCCGTTATCATCGATAGTAATGCCGAGCTCCTTTTTCTCGCTTTCGCTTACTTTGGACCACTCCTCAGATCTACAAGTTTACAAAATAGTATAAATTAAAAAATGTCAATAAATTGAAACTACAAGAGGCTCATGGCCTTTTTGGTCACCTGAGTATACTAGTAATATCCACAAAACTCTTCGAATTGTGTACAGTATTCAGAACCTATTGACCCGAAAATCCAAATTATATATCAATTTGCCTACCCATCGCTCCATGCCCCTTTCCATTCAGTTCCTCCCCAGGGGTTTCTACAGCGAACCATCTGGATGTGCTCACTTTTAACAAACGAGAGAAGTCCTTGACCTAATTTGATATTTCGGACGGCCGTGACACTGTATGCGTGACCTTTGACCAGGCCGGTGTTTGTTTCCGCTTCCATTTCATCACCCTTTGCCTGAATAAGGTGAAAAAAAGCCGATGTTCAAACAAGTAAAGTTTGTAACTTACTTTAATATAGAAAATTTAAAAATCTCATATCATATAACAATAAGATTTTAAATATTTTTTCTGTTAAAATCGTAAAATATATCTCAAAATAATATTTGTTTTTTTCTTTTTCAAATGATAATAAAAAGTTTTTGTTTTAATCAAAATTAAATTCCCCGATTCTTTTGCCATCATCAAAAGTGATAAAATCCCAGTCTCTTTAAATTAGTGGAAACCCATAACGAATATCTTAGTATTAAAAACAGAAAAAATTTTCTTACTGATATAGAGGCACTTATGAGAGAACCGTCTTTAATGGAGGATTTGAGAATTTTGAAGAGTTTCTTTTTCTTCTCCGACGAGTCTGTATAGTCGGACATTGTAATGTCCTCTCCTACTCCCCCCGTCATGTTAACAAGAGCATCCCTGGCGTGGCCACCCTCCAATGCTTCGTAGCTTCCAAAAATTCTGATCAAATTGGAATTTCATTAATTTGCTTATTAATTTATTTTCATTCAAAAATCGTTTTCTTAAATATTTTTAAGAGAGTAATATATTAACAATGTACATTGTAGTTACAGTTACAGTAAAAATAGTAGTCAAACAGCTTCGGTAACAAATAGCTGAAATTAAGTTCTCGCTTATATTTTAATTAATTTATAAAAAAAAAAAATAGTACAGTGCATTATGAATCACACAATTAAATAAGTCTAAAACAGCTTTGGTTCCAAACGGCTGTAAAGTGAAAATTCTAAAATAAGATTTCGAGAGATACACTTACTTTGCGTACGCTTTCTCTAGAAGAGCTGACCAAAACTCGTTCCGGGTCTTTGAGTGAATGTAGATAAGGTTGCCATTTCTTGTTGGGAGATTATCGTCCACGACAACATCCGACCATTCTCCGCAAATCCAGAACCGGAAGTGAAATATACCAGCATACTTGTTCTTGTTTTCTGGAAGCCATTCTTGTTTTTCAATATCTGGAACTATCTACATTAACGAAAATCATAGGTTCAAAACTTACACTTCACAAAGTTCTCTCTCTCTCTCTCTCTCTCTCTCTCTCTCTCTCTCTCTCTCTCTCTCTCTCTCTCTCTTTTACCTTTTTCAGAAGTTTGGGTTTTTCTGCGATGCATGCCGCTGCTGCCACGAACCAACAATTTCCGAGAGAACCTTGATGAAAGTCATCAGTGGAGGCGCCGTCAACAAAGAACTTGGGCTCTGCTGCTATTTCCTGGATAATTTTAAAACATGTCAATGAAGAAGTCAGTATCACGTTATAAAATGTATATAACACTGTGCCGGAAAATTATGCCAGTGCCAATGTGACATTTTTGCACTCGCTTAAGATGAGGTTAATTTTAATCCATATATACCAGATCATAGACCGTTGCCTAGGGTGTATAAACCCACTTTTGTTTATAATGTGTCTCACCTTACAGGTGTAATGTAGAATGGCGTCGGAAACAAATTGAAAGTGGGGGGGGGGGGGGCTAGACTTATATAGTCTTATCAGAAATTGGCAAGCAAAAAAAAAAAAAAGGATTATAGTAATAGTTATGTCTAATTTTGCAAAAAAAGTTAAGCGCCTCCCCCTCCCCCCCCCCCCCCGTTTTCGACGCCTATGATGTAAACCTTTAGCAGAATATTTTCGAATATATTTTCAATATTTATAAATATTTAAAAAAGAACAATTTTGCTATTATATACAATAGGGTGAATAACAGCAACAACAAAAAAAACCCACCCTACTATCTATACTAACTTTTAGAATTCAGGAAATATTTATAGTGTCGATATATACTTTTGTGAAATAAATAGTTATTGATTAATCGCTTTCAGTTATACTAGGGTATCATGATTATAATCATACTCCGGGTCGTTTCCAGACAATGTCCGACGGGGCGGATTTGGAATGGAACAAGGAGGAGGAAGTCGGCGGAAACTCCGGATCCTCGAACAGCTGACCGGAACTGACGGCCTGATCTTTGAGTTTGCTGAACTTCTGTCCCTTGAAGGGAATGGCGGAATCAAACAGTCCAAGAACCATTCTGTTCTACATCACTGGAAAAAAAAATAAATCAACGAAGCTTTATCACTTGATAATTAAAATAACGATGGCATTGTAATCATGATCTTGTAAATGCATATACATGTGTACCGGCATCATAAGGGGATCACGGAAATATTTATGTGAATCAATTTAAAAAATGCGAAGCAATGACAACTGCCCCCTCCGACCCTGAAGATTAGGAATTAGAGGTCTGGTCGACAGGCCCCCGACATTATATATTTTGATATATAAGTCCTATGCCCTACATAATAATAATATATTATTCGTTAGAGGTATATTTTTATTTCTATAAAAAATATGTAATGTCAGGTGCGTGTGGTTTGATGTAACACTGTGCCGGATAATTATGCCAGTGCTAAGGTGGCATTTTTGCACCCGCTTAAGATGCAGTTTCGGAAAAATCCATATATACCAAATGATAGACTATTGTCTAGAGAGTACATGTATATAACCACGTTTGTTTTTAGTGTGTTTCACCTGACAGGTGAGATATTTACCTTTAAAAATTGATCTCCTATAGGAAAATGATAATTCCCATAGGAGAAACGATTCTCCTACAGGAAATATTGACAATCCTGTAGGATTTTTAAAAAATCCTATAGGAATATTATTTCCTATAGGAGAAAGCTATTTCCTGTAGGAATTTGACTCAGACAGGTAGTTTTCCTATAGGAAATTAACATTTTCTATCGGATTTTATAAAATCCTATCGGAATTGAAATTCCTATAGGAAGTTCTTGTATTCCGATAGGAAATTTCTAATTTCCTATAGAAATACTGTTTTTCCTATGGGAAAAATTATTTTCCTGTAGGAATTTATTTTTGAAAGGTAAATATCTCACCTGACAGGTGAGATACAATAAAAACAAAGGTGGTTGTAAACTCTTTAAGCAATGGTCTATCATGTGGCATATTTGAATTTTTCGATATATGCAGCTTAGACGGGTGCAAAAATGCCACCTTGGCACTGGCATAATTATCCGGCACAGTGTTCTGTACTAAGTTAACAGCTGGTATTCTAAGACTTTGTCTCCTTATAACTGCTTGAAAAAGAAAGATTTCTCCCTGACTGCACACATTCCTTTCAATTTATTGTGCATGTATATTTTATACCTTGCGTGCATGATTGCATATATGTTTCATTAAAATATTTCTATGATTTTTTTTCTAAAGGTTTATTTTTATTTAATATTTACACAGTCATAAGTTAACTGCACACAGATCAATAATTTGGAACCAAGCTTTGCCATGCATTATAAATCATCATTGATTTTGATCGATGTGAATTTGCAATTCCTGGGTACATCTTAAAACATTGATTTTTGAGTTTTGAACTTTTTTACTACCGGTATCACTCAAACACAAAGCAGTGACATTGTATGTACTATATATAGAATTCAAGTGGTGCCATTTATTCATTCTTGAAGGAGAAAAGCTCGATATACATGTACGTTGTAAGAATCTTTGATTAAATCAATAAATGATGTTCAAAACAAAGTTAATTCATGTTTACGAGACAGTTGTATACATGCACATGCATTGTGTACATGTATGCATTCCCAACCAGATCACTGGTATATACATGGCAGCATGACAGCATACACATTACAAACACAAATAAAACACAATATAGACATAATAAGATGTTTTAAAAAAATATGAGCTTACCTTAAAATAACAATTTTGGGGCCTTTCGTAATTCCATGGGCTTCAATTAATTAATACCATAAACCGTTGTAAATCTCTGTCCGATCGGGACATACACTTGTTTACATGTCGCTATGCACACCGTGCAGAAGCCGCCATTTAAATAATCGTTCTGCTTCACGGCCTATGAATGCCTTGGAATGAGGTTCCACTTATTCCAATAATTACGTGTTATTCATTCAATCTTACGCGTATTTAAACAGACAATGAATCTCCTGTGTTTTAAACTTTTAAAAGTCAGTTTTTAGATACATATTACTGTTCTTCTCCTAACACTAAAACGTTCTATGAAATCATGTCTTCAAGTAACTATATTACATTAAGAAAATTGTGTTTCTTTATTTCAAAAATTAATCAAACTGTTTGTTCACCCCATTTACTTTCTTGACCTTTAGAACTATATTGTATATATGTATATATGTTATGTTTTCATCATGTACCTCATGTACCATTATATGGTGTTGAGTGAAAATAAAGTGAACTGAACTGAAAATTTAATCTTTTTTACCTATAAAGTACGCGCACAAATAAGAGGTTAGTATAATGTACATGTAGAAGGTTCAGGTTAATGTTTCATTGGTTATTCGGTTTTGTAATTATTAATTGATGAATATTTACTTTATAATATCTAACAATACATTTATTCCATACTTATTATTTACCGTAGAACACGAAACCTATTCATTAAGGTCTTTAATATTAAGTAAAAACAAACTTTAGCTATCACACTTTATATCAAAATTAATGAACGTTTGAAGAACCCTTCAATTTGATTAAAAATACTTGGGAGATACCTTAGATAAAATCAATTAATAGATGATCGCTTACGTATACGATACAATCAAATATTTTACAAGAAATTGACAAAATGCTTTTATAATGTACACGTTTCATATTGTTTTATTCATTGAGGACGCAATAAAGATTAAATTTATAATGGTTCTGAAATTACCTGCTGGTCTATTATGGATTAATTGAGGAGACAATATATTTATATAAATTTTGATATTTTTAATGGAAACGTATTCATCTTTTTCACACATCCTCAAATACATGTATTAATATATATATAAAAGGGAACACAACATTCATGTATATAATCTATACATATATAAATAAACATACATATTCAGAACATATACACTATGTAAAAACAGATTGAGTCAAGTTACATGTAGTTTATATATCCTTCATTGGATGAACACCGCACTGAAAATGAAAATAAAAACAACAAACTTAATGTGTACCAAAATACGATAAAAAAAAACCCATAAAAATCCAACGAATAAAAATCAACAAAAATCCAACAAAAAGGCTATGAATTGTAAAAACTAAATTACAAAATGTATTACAACAGGATTTATCAGTGTGCATGTATTTGTAAGCTTTAGACGAAAACAATCTAATCGCCAAAGAGCTCTTAAATTTCAAGTTTTCAAAAGCTAGTATCTAGACAAAAAAAAGAAGAGTATATTTGCTACTGAATTGTCAACATTTTTTCCGATCACATAATTCCAAATACATATCATTCCATGGATGAACATCCGATTAATAATGAAAAATTAACCATGCACACAAACTTTTAAATTAATTGTTGACAATTCAACCTCCTTAAAGGAAACATTTTTGGTTTACTGGTACCGGTATTAAATGAAGACAAATTATGGGTCGGTTTCAAAACTGAAAAACACTATGAAAACAGAATGAAAATGTAACCAAGAAAATGACGATTGAACAAATATTTCACAACAATAGGTAAATAAACATTTTAAAAAAGTAAAGTGTATAGTATACATGTAGGTGCATAGTTCATTATACATTTTTTGTTTCAATAACGTTTGTACCAAAAATCAAACCCTGTTTAAATCACTCGTATGTAGAACTTTGAGCCATATATAACCCTCCTTTTTCTCCGTCTTTTTCCCCCTGGCGGTGAGTCCGAACCTCCTGTTCACGTTTCCTCCCCTGTAGGTGGCGCTTTCAGACATTGGAATCACGCACTCACCCAGAAAGCTGTCCATTACTCGACCTCTGTGCCACACCTAAATTATTGATTTAAAAGTTATGATCAATTTTTTTTAACATACCATGTTAATTTTGCGATATTATTACATATTAAATTTATATGCATTCATAAAAACGTTGTTTAAATTATTTACACAAACATTAATAAATTTATGAGTTAGTGAAAACAACCTTCTTTTAGATTACGAGAAAATTTCGCGAGGTTCGAGAGAACATCAATGTCGGCAATCCTTCTCGTCGCTAATAAGTCCTTTCATATTTTAGATATTTAAAAATATCTTAAAAGAACTGACTCTTTTATCACAGTGAATCACGAAATACAGTAGTCGCGAATAAAAAGTATGTTTACAGTTATGTCGCACTTCAAAATATGGACTCGGCTAAATTTGATCCTTTCGACTTTTTTTTTTTTTACTGATTTCTGCTACTGGAAATGGTAAAAAGGAAAATGTACCTCAATCATGATGTCTTTTTCTGGACTCTTTCTGTAGAATGTCATTCTGTCGTTCCATTCCGGGTTTAATGTGTCCTTACATAGTCTCGTGTATAGAACCTTGCCATCACATCTTATTTTACAGTAAAGATACCCTGTATTCAAACAGTACAAATAAGAACACATGCCCATTCAACATAAACATTATATATACCAGACAGTACATAGTGTTTCCAATACATAAGAGCCAAAATTAATTTTTTTTTTCAAGGTAGCCAGACTCCTATTACCTATAGGATATTTTTTTTCTCAGAAAAACAACGGGGATTTTATTGGTAGAGCATATATATAAATTTTCTATACATGTACTATGCCATCAAGATGTAATGTAATATTACATTGTGATAAGGTAGCGACGTGATTTCATGCAGATTGGTCTGTTGAAATATCAGCTATTAATGCTAAATATACAGCAATTGGAACTTTCTTATCACATTTCAGAAATTCTAACCACCAAATTATGTCATATAAATTTAAAATTCTTCTTCTAAAACTGAACTTCAGTTTACCAATGAAATTATTTAACAAAAAAAATGGTAAATTTCAGATAATAAATGGTATGCAGTCCTATGAATGCATATGCAAACCTACCGCCTTTCTTTCCGTTTCCTGGAAACTCCTCGCCTCTTACCATTGTGACCTGCGTGGCACAAGTTTTCTTCTTCTTGAGTGTAGAGGGAATCCCACATAAAGTGGGCGGGGCAGGCTCATCCAACAGCAGCTCTCTGAAGCAGACACAAGTTAAATTATCATATAACTGGGTTTTTTCTGCGGCTGAAAATTTTGCTCTTTGATTCCGAAATACATACAATTATTTTTGGCTGTTTTTGAATTGATGCAAATTAAACAATACAAAATTATTTTTATTGATTTAATTTTTCGCGGTTGAAGTAATCACGCAAATTTTGGCCACAGAAACATCCACTGATACAATTCAACTCAATTCATTTTTGTGTGTAACGCTATCTAAGGCTCTGATTGATCAAACATTGCGTTTGTTATTTCTATTTCATATTACAGAAATATTAATTTATTTTGAAGCAATTCCATCTTATTTGTGAGAAAGATTTAAGATACATGCAAAAAAATATCACAATGGCTGCCGAAGGGAGGTAATTTCTGCAAAATTACGTCTATCGAAAATCTTCTATTCAATGTATTTATGTCGTAAATAATAAATCAATACCCGATCACTTTCATCATACCGAAGGTTCAGGCCCTTGCTGCTGTATGTTCTAAGAATGAATTTCCCATGACAACCTGGTTCAAACGTGGACGGAATGATGACGTAACGACCGGGACGCACGTTCACACGGGCGAACACGTTCCTAGCGTTAGAAAACGGCCCAGAATGCACCCTCTCTAATTTATCGTGCATCCTGTACTTCCGGTTTACATCAGCCTGTAGAGAAAGGGGAGCATGTATACACTGTACATATGTTAATTAATTAACTATAGTTAGGACCGCACGACTGCGCAGTTCAACATGTGCAAAATAGAAATCTTACTTTGACAATGGTGGTTCCAATGGTGTAGTTGGATTTTCCTTTGTCTTTTTCCGTTCGTCTATCAAATTGTTCCAAGGAGACTAAGATTTCCTCCTCAAAACCACTGATTTCAAAAATATACTGAAAAAATTTAAAACATCTTGTTCTGACAACCGGATTCACTAAAATTCGACTAATTTTTTCTTTACTGCCAGATATTATAATTTAACCGTCATTAAGTCGTCATGATGGCCGGGGTAGCATATGTCATCGACATCCTTACTTGAGGATTTTCCAGAAATGTTTTGTTGTTGGCGCATCCTCCACAATGGTTTCTCTTCCACTCTCCTTCCACTATATCCTCCTTCCATGTCTTGGACGTCGAGAAGAAGGAAGTGTTAATCATGTGACAGATGTCGATGCTGGTAAAGTACCGACAGAAATCCTCAAACGACATCCTACAAGACATATTGCTCTTCTGCAAAACTGGAACTCAGTATTGGATAAATCTGACATTTTTGTGCTCTAGTCTTCAGGCCAAAACTTTGTATACATCGTATATTGAGATATCAATGTGACTAAATTCAGATCCTCGATATGCTTCCGATTAAGACGCGGCTACATATCGATGCTTACTATCAACGATACGTTGCGACATATCCTACATGTAGCGACATAATGTGGTTTATAGCATGTCGTAGCGGCATATCGATAATCGGTAGCATCGAGGATCTCAATTTATAAGATTTCTTGATAAGATCAACAGTCTGCTTCATTCAAGTTCTTCTTACCAAAACTCTCCATTGTCTGCAAACGTGAGACCGAGCTCCTTTTTCTCGCTATCGCTTACTTTCTTCCATTCTGGTGATCTAAGCAGAATAATATCTCATAGTGAGAAACAAATAGTGGATTGCATTCATTACACTGTGAACTACACCGATAAACACCGACATATTCAAGAGATCTGGATCCGCCGTCACCAACTTTCCTCATCTAAACAGTCCGCCTCAAATCTGAATTTCAACTCATATTCATATATATAGACTTGTGTTTTTCTAGCATTTGGGTTGGAAGCTGAGTTTTATAAAAGTAATTTAAAAATGTTGAAGACGGCAGGGCCAGTTTGTATTTACAGTTTATTAAGAACACTTGGTCAAGTTACTTTTTTCGTTTTTGGTTCATACAGATACAAACCCGTTACTCCACGCCCCTTTCCAATCGGATCCTCCCCACGGATTACGACACCGAATCATGTGGATTTTCTCTCGGCTGAATATGGACTTGAGGCCCGTTCCAAGCTTCAGTTTCCGGACGTTCGTGACGCTGTACGCGTGGCCCTTCACCAGACCACATGATAGCTTCTCCTCCATCTCTTTTCCTACTGCCTTAAATTCAGAAAATACTATTTTGATTTTACAAAATATTAATTTTATAATTACATGTACATGCCTCTGTCTCTTAGATGTTTCATGATGATCTTGCCTGTATAACAGAATAGAAATTCTCTTTAATATTATTCCTCCTACCTTAAGATTAAGAAATCATTATGATATATCCTACAAGATTTAAAAAAAAACATCTTCATTAAGAACACGCCTCCTATCTTTGGTGTCTGGCCAATCGCAAGATCATTGCAGTTGTTGCTTTGCAAATTCGCTTCCACCATGCATGGATGTTCCACTAATTAATAGCACCGAACCATAGGTTACTTACTGCTATAGATGTACTTATTAATGACATGTTTTCCTTTGATTTGCGTAGAATCTTAAATAATGTCTTTCTCTCCTCCTCGTTTTTGTAGTCCTTGATTTCTATCCCTTCAGCCACGCCCCCTGTCATGTCAACCATGGCGTCCTTGGCTTTTCCTGCTACCAGTGCTTCGTAACCCCCAAATAATCTAAACAGATAAAAATTGTATACGAGATAACAAAAGATGACTGAATCTTGATAAAAGCACAATGTAGTATGAGATGGGTTCATACCACTAAGGAAATAAAGTTTTAAAAATTATTTTTGAATGGGGATTCTTTACTGTGTATTCATGTACATGTATACATGTAGCTCACAGGCACCTGACGTTAAAAATTTATAATTTTTATTATAAAATAATTCCATATTCTATAATAACTGTTAATTATAGTACAGGGGAAAATTTTATTATTAAAAGAAATATTGTAAACGTCAGGCTGGCGCCTGTGAAATAGCTTATAAGTTTTATGATAAAGAATTGATACTATTACAAAACAGAACGAACTTCTGTAAAAAGAAAACAAACCGTAGACTGTTTAATTTGTAAACCCCAAATACTTTGAAAAATTAATTGTAAACTAGATAAGTAACTGAAGATAACTGCTGATAAAACCCACTGTAATATGAGATGCGTGTACGAAGAAAATTGTTTTGTTGTTTAATTTGCAATGGAGATTCTTCACGGTATAGCTTAAAATTTTCTAATAATGCTTCCATACTCTAACAAAATTCGGACTTTTGGGGGGAAAAAATAAACCGCAAACGGATATTTTGTGATGGAAGAAAAACTCGATGAACTGACTTTGCATACGCTTTCTCCAATAGAGCCGACCAGAATTCGTTTCTTGATTTGGAGTGCATGAAGATTAACCTCCCTTGTCGGGTGGGAAGAAAGTCATCAATGACGACATCGACCCACTCTCCACACTGCCAGAACTTGAAATGGAATATGCCGGCGTACTTCCTGCCCTTAGCCCAGTCTTGTTTCTCAATATCCGGTACAATCTGCGAATAGGCAGTTTGTGCTTAAAGGGTGCAGGAATTGTTTCAGTTTTAAATATAAATAGTTTTTGAGTTAAATACACGAATTTCTAATTTAGTTGTTCAAAATTTAGAATGATTTTAAATTACAACTCATTCAAAACCCCATACTTTTCGCAAAAGATTTTTCCTTTCTGCAATACAGGCACATGCCGCGACGAACCAGCAGTTACCCAGGGAGCCTTGTGAGAAATCGTCTGCTCCACGACCTTCTGTGAAAAAGCGCGGATTGGAAACGATATCCTGGAAAGAAACAAAGAGATATATATATATATATATATATATATATATATATATATATATATATATATATATATCACATAAACATGTAATTTGTATATATACATGTATGGTAAAAAAAAGTTTTGTATACGCAGTTCTCTCGATTTGTTTATGCAAGTTGGATAAAGCGCAAATTATATTTTGTTTCTGGTATTAATTCTGCCTACAAGTATATCTTTTGCATGTATATATATAATATGATAAACAAATTGTTATGTAGCTCTGATTTTCTTCAATTATATACATCTACTTAATATAAAATTTGATGGTACGTGGAGTTATGTTGTACATGTGTGCATGATTTTCCATGTACATTCACGTACATACACGTACTTCGTATCAAAAAATTGTAAATTTATTTAAAACGCTCTGACGAGTAGATTTCAATCTCCGTTGTTATATTGGTTATGGAATTTTCATCTAACGATAAGCTACATGTAGTAAAAGACAACACCCCCTTTTTTGCAGGTGTGGTTCATAACCCCAAAATACTGTAAATGTATACCTACCCCGGGTCTTTTCCAGACTATGTCTGCAGGGGCCGCCTTGCTGTAGAACAGGGAGGGGCCCTCGGGAGGGAACTCGCTGTCCCTAAACAGCGTCTTTTTCCTGATACATTCCTTCTTTATCTTTTGGTATTTCTGACCTTTGTATGGTTTGGCCGACACCATTCTCTAGGCTACTGAAAAAAAATTGCAAAGGATATGAATAAGACTGCTTTCCATTTATTAATTTTTTTAAACAAAAATTGGTAGCGGTATAATTAACCATAGATGTTTTTCATGGATTTCATTTATTATTCGTTCCTTTGATATATCTTCAGTTCCTTTTTGATGATTTTTTGAGGGGCGATGCACCAATGCATACCTGGTATGATGATTCAGGGTTTATATTATCTGTTTTATATAATCAAAATATGAAGGATGTGGCAGATCATTTACAGTCACATGAAGTTCGCCACAAAGTATACATACAGCAGTGGAGAAATTCTTGATAAGAAACAAACGTTTTCGGGAAGCAATTAAACTGAGTCAGCAAGAACAATTTCAGCGACTCAAATTAAGTTCCACATTCCCCAGACGTACAGACAGTGTCTTGTTTACATTTTGAATCTATAATAACACTCGGGCAAACTTTTAATCTCTTTTCTCAACAAAATATTTAAGAAAATGCTACAGATGTTGAAAAACTGGGTGGTGTCGACAGATAGATATTTCGCGGCTCTTCGGAGAGAGCTCGAGAGAGAGAGAGAGAGAGAGAGAGAGAGAGGAGAGAGAGAAAGAGAGAGAGAGAAACAAAGAAAAGAAAAACGAACCATCGCATATAATTCCTGTTTTGCGCCGCCCCACAGAATTAATGTTTATACTCAACTTGACAGCAATTTTTGCAGCCGTCGATAAGTTTAAGATATTTGCCTATCTCCTGCACAAATCTCGGGGGTTTGAGTGTTCTTTCTAGACGTTGAAGATCTGAAACGTGCTTGCAAATCATCTGGAATTGCCTGTGTGCACAAATGTTTACATACATGTACAATATCAAACATGTGCCAGTCAGTGTTGCAGGCCTATTTCTTTTGTTTGTTTTTATGTATCTTTTGTTGAGGCTCTGCAAACCACCTGCGCCATTTCATTTACCCTCCCCCTTTCACCCCCCCCCCGCAGTTTTTCCAATTACCAACAAGTTAAAATGGAATATGGTAAATGCAAGAACATTGCGGTGGTTGTTGTTGTTTTGTTTTGTTTGTTTTTTTTTTTTTGCATACAAAAGTTGCACTTTCTAAAAGCTATCAAACTTCTGTGTACTCCGTCGCGTGCAAACTATATAAGCCTAGTTGTCATTCGTCAGAGACAAAATAAAAAGGTTTCCTCTAAGTTTATGAAATATTAAAAGAAGACCTACCTTGTGCCCAGTAGGTTTGTCCTGAGTCTTAAAGCCTGAACTGATGGGGTTTCCTTTGTGTGGAGAGGTGGTCCGTTGTTGTCGGTTTAGATCTACAGATGTACAATGACTCAGAGCACCCTCGCCAGTGTTAGAGATGTTGTCAGGTCTTCATCACTCGTTAAATCTAACGAACGGCAGAGCCACTTCGTCAGACTTGCTTCTATAATTTAATTTATGATTTATTTAAAGTTAATGTGAAGACATAGATAAGAATTGACAGTCGGTGGAGAGAGAGAGAGAGAGAGAGAGAGAGAGAGAGAGAGAGAGAGAGAGAGAGAGAGAGAGAGAGAGAGAGTCTATCTTATCTTACATCTTATCTTACATTCTAATTCTAAGCACTAACAATCTTTGTCAGCTAATGCATGTGGACCTCTGTGCCCTGATTTGAACAATCTGTTCTTACGGGCACTTGCTACATGTATATTTCGTCTTGCATGTGGCGACAATGATGTTCTTGCTAAAATAAATTCCCAGTAAACTTTATTAATAAACCTAATTCATTTAACGTGCTTCATGAAAACGAGTGTATTTAAACTCCGCTAAAACTAATTATAAAAGTTTTTTGGTCTCCTCAACCAAACAACCTTAAAGCACAGTTGTCTTTCCTGGTGGAGCTCTTCTGTGTTTTACGGTTTAAAAAGACCGTAACAACAGTCAACAAAGAGAACGGTTGATTTAGCGGGACCTAAAATCGTAGTCTAATGTGTTATTAAGAAGACTTTTTATTATTCTTTTTGAAGTAAGTTTATTGTTTTAAATCGGGCGTAGTTTGGTTTTCAATGTACAGAGGCAAACAAACTCAATTTACCAAACCGCTGCGTCAGCCATATATTATATGATATAAAGTATGTCCGCAGTCCTGGCATCAGCTAACACCTAAATGTAAAGCAACATGCCTGTAATTTTAGCGTATTGATATAATTATAAAGTATAATAGATAAAACTACCAATTTTATAGCCACGTTAAATGTTATTAAATTCTATTAAAGAGACTATAGCTCTTTCTATATAATGAAATACCCGAGTTTCCTCTGATTCCTTTCAATCGCACAAGGTAAACAAGGTAAACAATGCATACTGACGCCAGTATTGTTATTTGTATGTTGACATCCATTTATTTGTGACTTATATATTAGCTGAATACGTTTGAAATGAACATTTAAATTGATTTGAAAAAATGCTTTTTTAATGTCTAATTATACTTATTAATGAGAAAAACTATTTTAGAAAAATATATCTACGCATGTTCATAAATTGATTTTACAGTTATAAATTCTTTTAATCTTTGATTTATTGATAAGAAAAGAAGTCTCTTTTTAGAGATGCCCAAAAAGAGTGGTAAAAAGGGTAAGGGAAAGGGAAAGAAGAAGGCTAAGAAGACCATAGCAGGGGCAGAGGACATTGTTCACAGTCTCCTAAAAAGTTACGAGAGGAACTGTGGTCTGACCGAATCGCAGATAAGTCCTCGGATCAAAAGTGCCTTGAGAGCCTGCAAGGAGAATGAAACCGTGCTGTCAACAGTATGTATATATACTTGTATATGTGTCTTATATTTTGTTAATTTACTGATTATCTAGCTTTTTCAATTTTTGAAGTCACTAACTCACTTCGATGCCCATCATAACAGAAATATAACATGCAGAAATTTTCTCAGATATTTTATGCCATTAAAAACTGTTATATCCCACCCCCCCCCCACCAAAAAAAAATGGCTTGCACAAATAAAGAAAGGTTACATATTTACCCAATTTTCATAAACAATTGCTACTTACAAAAAAAACATGGGGATATACATTTTAAAGTGCATGCTTTTGAAGTCAAAACCACTTTTCTTTAGGTATTTTTACTTCATGTTTTGAATCCTTGGAGATCTTGAAGTTTTAAATTCACTTCAAAATTCATATAGTTCGAGATAAAAAGGTTGGACTGTACTTACAAATTTAAAATTGATATTTCATATTGAATGTCCATACACATAATACATAATGGCACTAGATATAAATGTGTTTCCTCCCCTTTGGCTTCACAGTTCATCTTGGAGCCCGTGCCTTTGGAAAAGGAGGGAGACCTGCCAGTCCTGTTGGAGCCACTGATTGCCGCCTTCAGACAGGAAAGATACATCCACATTCAGGATCTCTATGTGTGGAACTACCCTATGACATATGAAAACATGGCCACTGTGGTAAGGAAATGATGACAATTAAACAGTTAAAGTTTTGAGTTTTAATTGAAGAACAATTTACTGATCCATCATAACAAAGATGGCTAATTGCATGTAAATATTTATACCCAGTCTCCTTCTGTATAAATTTAGAAAATTTTACTACACATGACATATACGTTTGTCCATGGGTAACTTGTTTAAAATCTTTTTCAAACTTATTAATCCTAATATGAAGGTAAGTTAGCTATAAAGTTTGTTACTGACTGTTTAATATAAGTTTGTCCTGTTGTTATAAAGTCGTTAGAAGGATATTGACTTTAATAACACAAAAAAGTTTCAATGGAGGCCATAACTATTGTGAAATGTGTTTTGGTTTTTTTTTATGATCAAAACTTTTTATACATATATGTATATAAGAAAGAGATGCAATGAAAAAAGACATTCCAGCTGTGTTGCAGTCTAAAAATTTTCAGCTTTCCATCTGCAGAAATTTAGAGAACTATCACATGATGCATTTTATCCAATAATTAACAGAGACAAAGCAGATCTTAATATGGTTTTATACATTACAGGCCTTGCTGTTAGAGAAAGGCTGTTATCCGTTGCGGTACTTAGAGTTCCTGGACTGTCTACTAGAGGGTTACTCCCTCCAGCGTTTGACCCGGTCATTCAATATCTGCTCCACCTTGACCTCTGTCACACTGGACTATAATGAGTAAGATCGTTTTCTATTATGTAGTACCTGGTACCTTATACACCCAAACTTCGTTATCTCGAACTAGATGGAACTGTTTAAAAACTTCAAGATACCCGAGTATTCGAAATATCAAGGGTAAAATACTTAAAAAAATAAGTGGTTGGGACTTACAAATCACTTCGACATATCCATTGTATTCGAGATATCAGTGTTTGAGAAATTGAAGATCAACTGTATGTTCAAATCCATATTATTGTCCTTCTGATTATGGTTATTTGGTAACTTGGTATACTATTCCTCATTTTTGTCAAAATTTCTACCAATATGGAAATGACAATTACATTTGTGTTCATAAATGCAAATTTTGGAATGTAGCCAAAAGGTTACAAAATTTTAAAAAGGAGCAAAGTACAGGATCTATAGTGCAATATTACATGTATTCTTTAAATATAGAATTACTTAGATCAACTTTTTCAATGAGTTTGACATTCTGTTTAGTGATTATTGCTTTCTGTAATCAGTGTGAGTGAGGCAATTATCAATCTATTGTGTGAAATGGTTGTCCTTTTAGGTTTGGAGATGAAGGGGCTCGCTATTTCTGCAAAGGAATGGAGGGGAACATAACCTTACTCTCTGTTAGCATGTGTTACTGTGATCTGGGGGTAGAAAGCGGGGACATCCTAGGGAAAATGCTGGTCAAAACAGCAGTCAGGTATACTGTTTTTGTCCAGTTTACATTAAATTATATATATGTATAGAATAGACATTTAGTAATGAATTGAACAAAAAACCCCAAAATTTCACCAGTTATATGTATTTCCCATGTTTCAAACTTCTGTAAAAAATCTGGGTGTTTTTTGTTCCTCTTCAATTCCTCTGGGATGAGATGACATGCCAATGAAAAAAAAATGTTTGGTTTTTTTTTCCCTTACTTATATTTCTATTTTTTTTTTGGAAAGAAATTTGTATTTTTGTGTAAAAAAATTGTCACGACTGAATTGGTAACCTGAGAGGGAGCATAAATAGATATAGATGTACATGTAGTGTATACAATTGGTTGTAGGGAGCTGTACTTGGATGGAAACAATTTGGAATGTAAAGGATTAGTTAATCTCATAAGCTTGTGTGCAGAACAGGCTTTCTACGAATCCACTATGAGAGCAGAGGAAGCAGCCAAAAAACTCCAGGAGGAGGCTGAGAAAGCCGAACGAGGTATGTAAAAGAGTCTGTGATTGGTTGAAAATATAAGAGTGTGATTGGATAGAATCTCTACAGTTTGAAACTATAATTAGTGTGTGATGATAGATGTATAAACATCATTTGTTTGATTCAACTATTAGCCCACTTTGATTTCATCTTGGTTGTATTATAATTTCTTATATACTTTAATTGTCTTTTTCACTTTATTCATTGATGAATTAAATTCATTCAATTTGATAATTTGAAATTCAAATTAATGCTAGAATATACCGGTATGTATAATGTTGAATGTGAATTCTATAATTTTTGTGTGTGTTTCATTGATAATTTGATATTAGGTGTAATTAGGATGTGTGTGATTATCAATGTATAATAACTGACAATGGCATGTTTTCAAATACATGTACTTATAGATTTATACACATGCTACTCAGAGTAACATTATTGTATTACATGATAACTAGATTTTTGCATTTTGTTAATTGGTAAAAACAGAGAGTAAACTTACTCCTCAACAAAAACGTGGTACGTATTGGACTCCAATTTTATATCCATAAACTCTTTGAACTCTGTCTCAAGATGCCTTTTATTCGTGGAAAAGGACTCTTAATTATCTCCCTCTCTCTCTTAAATTTCCTTTTTGAACATTTTTGTTCCTCTTTTAATCTTTAGAAAGAATACATTCATTTCATTTAAGGAGATTAATGTAGTACATATAACCATTATCGTACATTTTAAATAACTCTTTATAGTTCTAAGGCTATTTTCTGTTCCATATCTATTTGAAAAATTATTCTCTTGAAAATAACAAATTCTCTCTCTCTCTCTCTCTCTTTCTCTCTCTCTCTCTCTCTCTCTCTCTCTCTCAATAACAGTTAATATCCCTTTGCTCTCAAAACCAATTTTGACCTTGCATGGTTTCAAACCCAAGAGGTGATGGATAGCCAGCTTGTTCCTTTGATTGCATTCCTGGACTTGGTGGTCCAACCAATACCAAGGCAAAGGTGGTGGATAGTACAACATGATGACCCTGATCCATAGATAGTCGCTTCTTAAAAAAAAATATTGAAATGATTATATAGACCATCAGTAGGTAGATGTCACAACTATAGTCTCAGCATGCATGTGCATCTAGAAATGAAAAAAACCCCAAAGCAATGATTAGATCAAAGCACTTGTTTAATTAAAGCATGAAAAATTTAAATGTGTGTACATGTACATGTACAACACATTACTGAATGTACAGGTACATGTACAACACATTACTGAATGTACATGTACATGTACAACACATTACTGAATGTACATGTACATGTACAACACATTACTGATACATGAAAAAGGAGCATGCATGCACAAACCTAGAAGCATGGCGTCCATGTTCAGAAAACAATTGTTTACTCACTGGTAATGGAAAAAGTATCGTACAGTTTGAAAAATTTAATGCTCAATATTGCAATGGTGGCTGATGTACATATGATAACTATAATGCACACTTTGGGATATCAGTTTTTCCTGGTGGCAGTCTGTTCACAGAGCTGCAGAGTTTAAATATGGCTTTTGTTGTTCTATCAATGCATGTATGAAGTCTGTAGATGATAGGAAAGCTTTCCTTGGTTGCTATACACGTCACATGCATGTGAAATAAATTAACGGATCAGTGTTGTAATCTGTAGCAATTGATTCTTTAAGTATTGATTATTTGTTTTCAGATGAAATTAATGTAAACCAACTATTATTCGCAACAACTTTATTTTACGATTTACCAGAGATAAACTGGTTCGCGGCGACTAATTTTTGGCGACAAAGCCTTACCCACTCCTGTGTTTTTTATTACAACTTTATGGTAAAAACTGGTTCACGGCGAGAAATACATGGCGAAAATTTCTCGCACGCGAATAAAAGTAGGTTTACAGTAATTGTTCTTATTGAAATCACTCCTCTGAGTTTATACACTAAATTTTGATGAATTTTATGTAATCGTTATTACAAATAAAGTACTAGAATTTATTAATCATAAATTAAGAAAACTATAATAACTTTTAAAGATTGTTCCATTTCATTGACGATTAATTTAAATGCAAGTTTCTAAAATCTTACCATATATCTTTCCACAGTCTCAATGTTATTTAATTTTTTTTAAATCCGTTGATTGCCTAATGAATGGTTGTTCTTTTCATTCAGAGAGGGAACAGGGTTACAGATCCTCGGGATTGTCTGGGGATGAAGATGGAATTGATGGAAAGAAGAAAAAGAAAAAAAAAGGTGAGTACTGCGAGTGGTTATTTACACTTGTTACACAGTAAGCTTAAAACCACGAAACCCCCCCCCCCCCCAAAAAAACGTGTATGGTTACAAAAATCAAAACGTTAGAGCGGTATATCATGCAACCGTGTATAGACCAACGCTTATTGTTTGACTATAGAAAATGCGTACTTAACCACCAGTGTAAATAACTACTTTTACTTTACGCTATTCCAGTTATATACAGATGGGCTGATTTTGCTAAAACCCAGCAAAAAATAAATACTCGTTATTTAGATTTTCAATAAAAATGTAATTTAAAGGAACAAGTGGTTTAACATTAAACAAAAGAAAATCTTAACATTCTTTCAATTGTTCATAATATATGTGTTTGGCAAGAATGCATCACATTGTTATTGAATACATGTAGTTACTGTAGATTAAAAAGGGTACGGTTTGAAACAGTACCAGCTTAGCTTCATGTGACTTTTTTTCCCTCCAATATTGTATGTGTTGAAATAGCATTCATAGCTACTATACTGAAACAATCACTTGTTACAGGGAAGAAAAAGAAGAAGAAGGAGCCACCACCCCCGCCCGCTGTAGGACCCTGGATCCACAAACTCCATGTAGCTGACAACGGGATCGACGGTCTGGCATTCAAGAAGGAGTTAGCTCCCTTGCAAATGATGAGAATTCTGAAAAAGTATGTCATTGAATGCGTAGATAAACTCATTTGAAAATATATATACATATATTTACATTTTTCAGTGTCTTTGCCAGTGATAACACTTCGTATCAATTTTGAACTATACAGTCCAATAACTTCAAATGACATATAATTGGGGTGCCAGCAGGGTTTGCTTATTTATATTCAAATATTTAATCGTACATTGGCTTAAAATTATATAAATATAAGTAATAAGGAATCATTCCTTGAATATTATGAGGTGATAATTTCGGTCGGGGCATGATATCAAATCTATCATAAAGTTCTTCGGGCTTTATTGGATTTGATAACGCCACGACTGCATGAAATTATCACCTCATAATACTCAAAGAATGATTCCTTATTCCTTAAGTATTTGCATTTTATCTAGTGGCTAAAGTTTTATAAAAGAATCATATAGAGCAGTTAAAGAAAATATAGAGCAAGGAAGTTAATTAATGTAATGTATATACTGTATACCGGTATTTAAAGTTGTTTTCTCGCTGCTTTTTTCATTCATGGTAGTTTTCCAGTAATTTTCGCGATGATCTAAGTTTTCGCTTTTACCGCTATCACATCGCAAATTATTGAATCTATGCAGAAATTATATCCTGTACGTATAATGTTCTATAAGAAACTTTTTAAATCGCAAAAAAACTGATGCAAATTTAAAATGTTTCACATTTTCTCCATTTTCGCATATTTTTGACACTCGAAAAAATATTGAATAAAGGATATATAAATGCATGAAAATTATAACAGTTACAAAGGTATATACATGTATATCTTTCATCTGTTTCAGGCTTATAATGTTTTCCAACTGCTTTGAAGAATTGGATTTAGAGAAAAATTTGATTGGTGACATGGCAGCGAAAGAAGTTTTAGATGCATTGGAGCATAGAAAAGAAACTGGTGAGTGAGCAGAGCATTACATTAGCAGAGTTACATTTGTATTTGATATTACATGTATTCATGCCCAAACCTGCATGGGTTCCGATATGTAACACTGAAAATTCAGATTTAATGTCATCATTTAAATACAAAGATAGGCTGGTCTTGAACCTGTGGCTTAATTACAGATTACAATAGCCTATAGCTGATGCAACAATTATAACTTTGACTTGCATTTGGAAAATGAGATTGATTTGCTTCTTTTTTTTATTGTAAAAGTGGGAGTTCATTTCATTGTTTATTTCCAAAGAAAGTACATGTACTTCACAAAATTGAGGTGTCAGGACGACCTGTATTAATTGTTACCGGTACATGATTTATGTTTCCAGAAAAGTTGGGAGGTTGTAAGGTGAGGGTCACGAGTCGGATAAAGAAGGATACGTTTGATGGTATCCTCAAACTTGGCTCTGGTCTCAAGAAAAAGAAGAAAGGAGGCAAAAAGGTACACTATTATCAGTAATTTATGAAACAAGATCTTAATGGAGTATAAAAAGTTAAAGATTTCAATATTGGTGTGACATGCATACATACATGTATGTATGCATTACTGTAACTATCATACTCAAGTTCAAAGAACTTCATGTTATTAATTAAGTAGATTTAAGGTCGGTAGCGGGTTTTAAGGTATCCGATCCATAATAGCCCCAGATTCAATGAATGTGGATGCATAATATATATGTATGGGCTTAAAACTCAGTATATTTGGACACAATTTTCATGTTTAAGTATCAGTATATAGGAGTGGAATGTGTCCTAATAAATGACCTTTTCCTGTTCTTGAAGAGTTGTCCCCCTTTGATTAAAATCTATAAAAATCAATTTTTAAAAAATACATATGGTATAAAATTTATTTTAAATAGTTTTTGTACTCCTAAGGATTAAATTGATCTTTTCACCAAAGCATTTATTGATATTCTTAGTATTTACTTTTTTATTTTAAAAAATGTGCTTGTCCCCATAGACCTTAATGCAATCTTCATTAATTAATTACTGCTTAGTTAATAATATTTTTGAAAATATCTCTCGGTAAATCTTTTTCTACTCTAAAAAGCTTTGAAATAATATCAGAGTATTAAATATATGATGGATATTCAGGGTTAGAAAAATTAGGTCCTAATATGGGTCGGATACCTTAAAATTTTGCACCTTCTGCACAGAGTATTATTTTTATTTTATAAATTAATATTATTTATTGACAAATTATTAAAAATCAATCACATGAGATGTCTTTTTAATACTTGTGTAGTTGCAGAGATATGGCAGCCTTTTTATGAATATGAATTATATTGATAAATTTCTTTATTTTTCACCAGAAAAAGAAATAGTTGAGGATTATTGCTGTATCCCAGTATACAACTGATAAAAACATGGAGATGTGAAGGTCATTCGTTGCATGAATACAGCCTCCTATTCATGGATATCTGGAGGGAAGCTGTGCAGACCTCAGACCATTGCTTTATAAACAAAACACCTAAAAACCTCAGAAATTCTTTGTCCTCACCAAAGACTTCATTGTGTGCATTATAAATATCCATCGTCATGATGTTTAAGCAAAAGAACATCTATGGACATTTCTGCATCATCTTGATAATATAGGATACACATATCTCTCTATATTCGGTTAGAACAGGGTTTATATGCATGTTCATCTATTCATTGATATCACAGCATTATGGAAGATATCAGAATCTAGTCATGTAATGATATCTGTGTGGAAATATCATTCTGTTAAGGAAGCTGGGGGGGGGGGTAAAAAAATCAGGTCTACCTTACACTGTAAATTTTCAAGTTTAAGTTTTAACTTTAGAATTTTAATGTTTTTCTATATCTTTATACAGAGCTCTTTTTAAATGAGGTACTGTAAACATATTACATTTGACTCTGTATTCTATTTAGCGTTTTTTGGCGGAAAACGGCGTCCGCTAAATCAAATACATCGCCAATTGTAAAATATACAATTACACACACATAGATAAATAGGTACATTCAGAAATGCGCTTAATCAAATCCACGCTAAATCGTTGAAATATCATATTCCGCCAAATATTGTACACGCTAAATATAGTATGTTTACAGTATATAAAGTCTAAAATTGGTCATGACCATCCAGCCCTCTTAATGTTTACTTTTGAGTTTTATCAAAGGATTCTTGTTTCTGTAATGGCAAAACTGATCAAATGTAAAGCTGATCTATCTTCTGCACTTGTACTATATGAATCTTTAACCAAATTGGAATAATAGAAACTTTAAAACAAGTATTATACCTCAGTATGCTTACACATTGTAAATACAATGTATATTAAAATCTATATAGAAAAAACTCGGTTTTTCTATTGTAATGTAATCTTCAGGTTTATGGGAGCGAAAGTAACTCTTAAAATTTGCTAGTTTTAAAAGGAGCTCTTTTTTGTATTATATTGTGTAGCGAACACTCACATTGGTGCTTTATTTGCAATTATATACATAAACATTTTATCTAAATGTATAATTCTTCATACATTTGACCAGTAGATCTCATAATATCATCAAATATGTTTTTGTATACAACATAGTACCATAAGCAAATTATTTGTTCTACTACATGTATTGTTAACGTACTAGCCTGTTTGTAAGTTTTTACAGTAGATGTGTTTGAATATTAATGTTATTAACGTTACCTCAAATTGGAGACTTTTACAAATAATTGTTAAGCATAGCAATATGAACAGTTGAATATCCTTAAATTGTATATAATATTTGCTGTGATCTTTGTCCATTTTTATTGATAGAATTCTGAGAGAGAGAGAGAGAGAGAGAGAGAGATGACTTTTCTCTTGATGGCTGACCATGTTTTTGACTTTTTGATACATTGTTTATTACGCTGTTGTTTCCAAATTGTAGTGTAAATCTAAATAATGTTAACTTGCTTATAATCTGTTTCTTTTGAACTTTTGTGATAAATGTGTTACATCTAAGTTCTTTCAAATTTTGTTTAAACTTGTAAATAAGATATGAAATTTGTTAAAAAAAAACAAATATTTCTAATTTTTAAAATTTCATTTTAGGTAATATTTCAAATAGTAACGTTATCATTTCAGACAAAACGTGAATTAAACCTTTCATCATGAACAATTTCTTTCTCATGCAAAACAAGCAGTTCTTTTAAAAACAAACACCATGGAAGTAGTGTAAATTTTTTATTTTAATTCATGTAATTTTTTACAACATGCAGTATAAGTATGCTATTTCTAATAATACATCCTGGTTACACACGAAAGTACTGAATAAGGACACACACTGGAAGATACCAAACACTTTGACTAGATTTGACATTTCCACATTATTCAATAAATTAAAGCAATAAAATGGATCGAAGCATGGACACAAATAATCTCTAAATACACCACAGCTGAACAGTCATTTAACAGGTAATTACAGTCATGTATAATTATAAACAGTAGTTTTGTATTGTTGAGGAGGACCCTGGTTTATGGAGGCCTACACAGCCTATCAGAACAGCTGTAGCCTTCAGGACATCTACTGCAAGGCTGGCAGTTCCTGTAGGGCTGTGTAGGATGATTTCCTCTACAAAAAATAATAAACATCCTTATATACTAGTTCTATTTTCAACTTCTTTGATCAATATTTTATTAAATTGTCTGCTGAAAAAATATAGGACTTTAGATATTGAAGAAGTTTATAATCTCAATTATAAGAAATAAAATAAATCAATGTTAACAATATCGATATGAAAAATAAGATACATGTGAATTATATCAATTATACTGTTATCTTAGTTTAGATAAAGATGACTCAGAAAATTAAGATAAAAACACTTCATTTTTTTCAATGAAAAATAGTTGAATGTTTCGTATGCTTGTTTTATTTTTTCTGAAGGTTTTTTAAACTGAAAATTAAGTTTCCCTTTAAAACACTAGTAAGGTGAAGAATTTATATTATAGTTTTAAAAAACAATTGCTCCATTTTGGAAGTAAAATTTTTTACACTAATGGTAAAAATAAATGTATACTTACGCAGGCGCGTAGTTGCAGACGACGAGGAAACCCCTGAGGTTTGCACAGTACGCCTTTCCACAGCCGATATAATCAGTAGTGGCCCACACAACCTTAAATATTTACATTTTCAAATATGTTTCCTTATAATTATGAACCTATAGAATAGCGAAAACGTTCAATTAAGAAATAAACAGCAATTTAAAAAGTTCACCGGGATATGAAGTTGGTTGGTCACGTGATTAAATCCTGTGAAGCCCGAAGGGCTTCTCAGTAGATTTGATCACGTACCAACCAACTTTATATCCCGGTGAACTTTTTAAATTGCTGTTTATTTCTTAAACAAGTACAATCATCTAATGGGTTTTGTTTTGTTTAAGCTTTTATAAAAATGATACTGCATACAGGGAAATATTAGCCCCGTTTTATTTTCGCCCCTTTCGCCCCTTATCAACGGGCTTTAGACTGGGCGATTTCCAATGTTTCAAATTATTTCTCTTTAAACACAACTGTATCTGTGCGAACTCAAGACGGGGTGAAACTGTTTGCAATTGTAGAAGGGCGAAAGTTTCACGGGGCAAATATAACCCTGTATATTTGTATTTCCGGAAACTAGTTCAGAGACAGACATCTTTATTTATAATAATCGGAATAACGCATGCGTATTTCACTATGTAAGAAATAGTCTTGCATTTACCTGTGTATAGTGTGAGCACTCGGCGGAACAGCTGTTTGTCTCAAACGTATAATTCCTGACCTCATTGTACCACATCTGTACGTAACTGTCCGCCTTCCTGTCGTCTGCAATGTATATGTACAGTTGATACAGTGTCTTATACATGTAGGTATTTTCTCTAATTTTCATCAAAATATCAAAAGTATAAATAAGTATTTAAATGACCTTGAAATGCATTGTACGTATATACATTTAGTACCTTTGTATTTATACAATTATGTGCGAAATCAAAACTAACAAAAACGATATTAAATTCGGTTTGCCTTTTTTTTGGTGGAAATGTGAAATTTAGCTTTATATCTGCTGTTATTTCGGATGCTGTCTTTGTATAGTGCTTACCAGAGCTATATGCGAGGTTTTCACCGACAGAGCTGAACATTGATTGGCTATTTCGTCCACTGTTGTGACCAAATCGACATCTTCTGGCCCAACGATCTGCCATCTGCGCTAAGCCATCGTTCCATTGCTTTAATATCCAGATAATTTGATATTAGATTTTTAAAAATAGATCAAAAATACATCACTGAATATATCATTGAATTCATCATCCCTCTTTAACAATAATTTTATTGTTTGAATTCTGTTGCAAACTTGAAATCGGAAGAACCTTAATGTACTCTTATGCTTTATTTGATTACTGTAATGAAGCAGATTATAGCTCGATGAAAACTCACTTACTTCTTTATAGAATAGAAATACATTCATAACATTTTAAATATGGATCATAATTCGTACGTTACTCACCAATTCGACCATATTAGATGCTGTGGGTTCGACATTACGTCTGAACATGTTGTGAGCCTGTAAAATGAAAACAAAATACGCGTAACGTGTATATGATATAAAAAAAATAATAAAAGCGATTTTGATCATAAACATGTTTAAAACATTCTTATAAAAAGTTTAGATCGATAATTAGTGTCCCAAATTAAAATGAAATTATGAAAAAAAGGAAAGCTGTCAAAATTGAAATATTTCGATCTAATTTTGCCTGACGAATCAAACAATAGTTTTATTTTTTGCGTATACATGATCCATTAAATATTTCCTAAGTTTTAATATTTTCTTCTATATTGTAAAAAGTTTAACTTTACAACACATTTATAATATTCTATGAAACTACTTACTGTGACCATAGCCGATGCATCAATTTCAGCCCAGACATAAAGGACCAGTTCTGGTAGAAACGACAATAAAACCAAACTGGACGTGGAAAACATCTTGTAGAAAGTACACAATCAAACAAAACATCAGCCGCATTTATATATAATAAAAGGCACGTGATTTAATTAATCACCGGAAAGTCGTTTGATATTGATGACCATTATATGTGCTAACTATGCAAAATTCAATGGGAAAATCAAAAGAAGATCATGAAGAGTCCAAAGAACTTGCAATGAAAACAAGAAGAAACATTTCTTGCTTTGTACTAAAGGTTAAGGGCATGTCATTGCTATTCTACACATGGATATTTGGCATATATTGTGTTGGATAATTTGCATATTTAATCAGGATTTTAACCTTGATCTACTTTATTATCTTATTTACAAATAAGATAAGTATGCAGTCATAAAAATTAATAATTATTTGCTTTGTTAATCTATAGTGCACTTGTCCCAAAAAATTTTCAACATTCTTTCTTTTTCTTTTTTTTTTGGGGGGGGGGGGGTTAGCAGGAGAAAAATAATTTTTCAATGAGTTTTAAGGGAGAATTACAGTTATGGAAAATTTGTTTTAAAATTATCTTTAAACATATTTTACAATGTGTAAACAATATTAAGTCAATAGATTATTATAATAATGTTTATTATCAAATGCACGGAATCGTTTTTAGATTTTTTTCTGGATATTTATTTTTTTATTTAATCACTTTAATGCCATCAAATCATTGCATTCTCTTTCTAACTAACTTGATTGATTTTTTTTATATTTTACTTAAGTTCGTTGAATAAAATTCATGAACATTTTGATCGATTATTATTTCTGAATCAATTTAGTTTCTTGAGAATATACTAGTATCGAATATATTTTTACAATGACCTTGATTGCAACATCTGATATTCATTCGATAAAATACCTGTATTTTTTATATACAGATAATTTATAACCTTTCTAGTTTCTAATTTATAATCTGTAGGTGAAAACTCAACGACCTCATGTCTAAAAAAACAGAATTGCTAATTGACTAAATGTCCCATTTGAATTTGAGAAAATAATAAATCATAGACAGAACTTTCTGGTTTTTTTTTTTCAAATCTAATATTCTTCTTCTTCCAAATCCATTATTCTATGTATTATATATAAACAATACAGGAATCATCTTTTTAGTAGAGCTTAGCGGTCGTCGGTTCAAAAGTTTTCTAATGGTAAAAATTAACGAAACGAAGCACTAAAAGTAAAGATGTCGTATTCCAGACTAGATATATTACACGATCAGTATGTACTTGTCCCTGCTGACAAAGCAGAAAACAACATTGTCTTTTCTTGTAAGGCTCATTATATAAATTGTATATTAAAAGAGCTTGAATTTAATTCCGCAAGTTGAACTACAACCTATACTCATAACTGTCTTTCCACTGAAGAAATTCTTCAAATCATATGTCAGTTTTGAATATTTTCAATATTCCCAATAATTACCAAAATCAATTTGAATTACTTTACCTTTGTAATGAAAATTACTTTGATTATGTAAATAAGGCAATCAGGGTCAATCAAATATATTCAATCATAAGCTATTCCTTGGGTGTGGTAAACTGTCTCAAACGTTTAGATGACCCAGCGATGAGTCAGCAGAATTGACGCAGGGTATAAATAGGAAGCGCGTCTGCGCATCGTAGTTAGTCTGCTGGTAGACGCAGAGGAGTGAAGATCTGAAGAAGAGCAGAGATTCAGCGATATTAGTAGGTACGGTTTATGTTTCTTTTGCGGGACCTCAAAATACTGCGGGTGGACCATTTGAGACATTAAATCATTTAATATAGTCCGGGAGCATTAGCTCAGAAATAAAGAGTTCGGACTAGGTTCAGAACGGGTGGTTTCAGACCAAGGGCAGAGACTTGTTCAAGGTTATCTTGAGGAAAATTATACTTTACTAATCAGTTAGAAATAATCATCGTGTTTGATTCCATTTAACTAATACTGTTTAAGAGTTGTTTTATTCTAATCATTGAGAAACGTACATGTAGGAAACGTTTAAGAAAAATTAATATCTGTGGTTTGAACCCACATTACACGTCACGCCTTTATTGGATACCTAAACTTTATAAAAATTCTTACAAACAAAGATATATAGCGGGTTCCAGTAAATGTTCTACCAAGCCTCTTTCTTTACTCCTTACCAAAATATTAAAAGCAGTAATAGAGAAATTTTAAGAGTACTGTGCAACAGTATATTCAAGAAGCGGTTTAAATCAGATGTGGATACTTGAGAATTCCTAGGAACTTTTAGAAAACTTGAAATCCAAAAATTTTACCAAAATCAATAGCATCAAAACTTTTCTACACTTTATACAACCACTCTAAATTAAAGTCCCGTCTTTTATAATTAGACATCATTGATAGCTGCTTTTTAAAATAAAAACGGAGCACGTAAATTTACTTACCTTGTCATCGGTCATTTGCAAAACTATTTTGTTAAAAGCCATTCGGATTGTGCACACAAGTACTCTGAAGTTGACATTAAGGAGGTTGGCACCTGAAATAATAGTAATGTCAATCATCCGAAAACCACTTGGATAAAAAGATGGGGACCTATAATGTTCATTTATTTTATTTGTGACCCATGTCACATGCCATTTTTTGGAAATATAGGGCCTCAAACAGAAATGATATTTTTCCTGAAATTTGGCTAAAATTTTACATAGAAATTGATAACTTGAAGAAATCAAACAAATATTTATAGTTTGAACTATTATTTAGTTATGATTTTAATACAGTATGAAGTTGAACACATGTAGTGACTATAAAAGTAAAATCTAAGTCAAAGTTTAAAAATTCTTACTTTACTGGTGGTTTCAAAGGCCAGTACATAATGAACACAACAGATGTTAAAAATTTTGGAGTGATCAAATTATAACGCAAATAAAAAAAAGTTAGAGTAATGCCATCTTTCCAAAACTTTGCATACAAATACACATACATTTAATGTCTCATTTAAAAGTAAAACAAGTAGGGGTCACATCTCAAAAATTTGAGATATAGCATGAAATAAGCTAATTTTAGGCCAAAATTGGAGTTAATTTTTTCTTAACTTCTAAGAAATATAAGCTAAATATGCCGAAATATATCGATAGAAATATCAAAATATTGTTTAAATATGTTTATAAGAACATCATAAATATATCGTAATACACAAACTTTTTAGAAGTTTGGTCTGCGCTGAAAATTAGGAAGCTAAAGTAACAGTACTCTAAAACTAGTGAGTTATGAAAATTGTTCAATTCCTTCTTGAAAACCTTCCGCCACAAAATATAATCCCTTACTAAACTCTGTAAAAACGTAATTTTTAAAAAAACAATTTTATTCAATATTGTTTATTTGGCATTGTAAAATATAAATATACTACAAGAATTAATATGTGATGCAGAATTTTCAGACTAGAGGTGACCCAAAATGGCTACCTAAAACCTAAGGAGCGAACCTCTTTAAAAAGATGCTTGAGTTTCTGATAGACAACGTCTATGTAGTTTTTGGAAATCAGGTCTTCCAACAATCTGTTGGAATTCCCATGGGTGCCCCATTGTTAGCAGACCTATTTTTGTATTCATATGAAGCAGAATTTATTCAAAAACTTTTACATGAAAAATTAAATCACTCGCTGTTGCCTTTAACTCAACATTCAGGTATATCGACAACGTATTATCAATTAACAATTGTTACTTCCATACCTACGTTTACTCGATATATCCCAGTGAACTTGAAATAAAAGATACCACAGAGTCTGCGTCATCTGTTTCATATTTGAATATTTTACGGGAAATGGACATTGAAGGTAACCTAACAACAAAACTTTATGATAAACGCGATGACTTCAATTTTTCTATAGTCAACTTTCCTTACTTAATCATAACCTGCGTATGGTGTTTTTGTTTCTCAGTTAATTCGATACGCAAGGGCATGTTCTTCGTATGAACAGTTTCTAAGGCGAGGTGAGCTACTGACAAACAAGTTTATAAAACAGGACTATCAACAGTCTCGTTTGAAGTCATCTTTTCGTAAGTTCTATTGTCGATATAACGACCTTGTCAGTAAATACAATTTTCCACTGGGTCGCATGCTGACTGACGTTTTTCATACTTAGTCTAATTGTTAGACCATAATTAATCACATAATTATGTACGGACTTTTCCGTTTTTCCCGATTACGACAAAGGGCACACGGCGGGTGTGACCGGTCAGCAGAGGATGCTCACTCCTACTTGACACCTGATCCTACCTCTATTTTTAAGAGGTCCGTGATCGCTCTGCTCCTGTTTTGTAATTTTCCTTTGGACTTTTTGAATTTGAACACTGTTTGTTATCACCACATGTCATCTTGATGTTTGCAAAATTTAATATCTGAAGGAGAATGAGAAAACTGTCATAGACACAAAGAAAAACTCCCATATATCCCCAAGAAAAAAGGTTTAAGTTTAGGCAAATATCAACAAACTTTATGTGTTCTGATACTGTAAAATAAGTTTTTTGTGAAATTACCGGTATAAGACAAATCAAATTGTGCATGGAAAAAACAAAGTGAAATTGATAAAATCTATGACAAACTTTTCAATGTAAAATCTACTGAAATGGAAGAAGCTATAGTTTTCTATGAAGCATACAAACAAAAAACTCGAAAACGCTTGAAATACACAAAAGCCTACGGGAAGAACTCTCAGACCTGTGGAAGAAATTGCACAAAACCGAAAAATATTTCCGTAAAATTGTAGGCCGAACTAGTAACAAGAAGCACGAATACAATTTCTAGCTACACTGAGAAATTTTTACAAACGGCTTAGATTTTATGAGTAAATACAGACGCAACTTAGCTTTAAAATTTGAAACATTGAACACAGAGAATCCAAGCGCCTTCTTGAAGGAACTGTAGAAACTAGGACCGAATCGAAATGTTAACATCCGATGGAATATGTAAATGATGACAGAATTATTATTTACGATGAAAATAAAATTTTACAGAATTGGGAGTCTGATTTCAATTTGTGTACTTCTCCGAATGGATTACGACGTATTCTATTACCAAGCTATTTCTCATAAGACAATCCTGGACACAATTCAATGGATCTATTATTTTTACCAAATGATATGTTAAACAAAACAATTTCTATAGAGGAAGTGCGTAAAGTAATTTCCAATTTAAAAAACTGTAAAAGCCCCGGAATCGAACTTATATATAACAATTTATGTACAACAAAGTCCAAAGAAATAACCGTGTTATTGAAGTTCTATATGTGTTATTTATGTTTTGTTTTGAAAAAGGAAACATTCATACTATATGAAGGAAAGCATTGATTCGTCAAATTCCAAAAGGTGCTACAATCGACACAAGAATATACCTTTAAACTTCAGAGGAATCAGCCTATTAGATGTTGTTGCGAAATGTTATAGTTCTGTTTTAAATAACAGAGTTCAACAATACCTTGGAAAAAATGAAATCCTCTTCGATGCACATAATTATACCCCCCGCAAACAAAGTTTAGGGGGTATATAGGAATCACCTTGTCTGTCCGTTCGTCTGTCCGTCCGTCCGTCTGTCCGTCCGTCCGTTTATCTGTGCAAAATTCGTGTCCGGCCCATATCTTTCTTATGGAGAAACATCGGAAGTTCCTACTTCACACAAAGATTGCTTATGACTTGAGGATGTGTCATGACTTTGACCCAAGGTCATTTGGGCAAGGTCAAGGTCAGTGGCAGGGAAAGTGCAAAATTCGTGTCTGGTCCATATCTTTCTTATGGAGAAACATGGGAAGTTCTTACTTCACACAAAGATTGCTTATGACCAGAGGGTGGGTCATGACCTTGACCCAAGGTCATTTGGACAAGGTCAAGGTTATTGATTTAAAAAATACGTTATTCCTGTCTGTGTCATGTCTTGTATTAATGGAAATGATTAGAAGGTAAAATTTGACACAAAGCTTGCATGTGTCAGGTCTTATAAAATTAATTGTTAGATTATCATCCCCACCTGCCCATCAGAAAAAAATCGGGCTCGTGATACCAAAAATTCAAAACATTTATTGGCTGCTTGATATGTGGATTATCGTTTGATTTCAGTCATGTTTGTTATCATAAGGATGCAAATGTCTTCCTGCATTAACAGTTAAGTTGAAATGAAATGGAATTTAAATAATAGAAATTGGTTTGTGTACTCATATTAGCATTAACAATTTTAAAAAATAGAGCAGTTGTTATTGATAGAACATGGACGGTTCATGAGATAGCATCCATCATTTTCCAGAATAGAAAAACACTTGAGTAATGATTTTTTTCTTAGCGGGGGGTATCAATCGTGAGCTTGCTCACAGTATCTCTAGTTGCTTCCGGCGTGATAGATCATGCGAGGACCACATTTTTACCAGCATAAACCTTATTCAAAAACGTAAATCCACATTTGTTACGTTCAATGATCTTTAAAACGCGTTTGATCTTTTCAACGGAGACCTTCTACTGTACAAACTTCACTAATCAACTTAATGGAATCAATGGTCCAATATACCATCTCCAGTTTATATACAGAACCATTCTCATGTGTATGTGTAATCAACATTCGTACTAATTGGTTTCTTTGTTCAAATGGCGTACGCCAAGGAATCAATTTATCTCCAACATTATTCTCTTTATTTATCAATGATCTAGCATCTGAAATTTCACAATTAAATGTCGGAGTTCCTATTGGTGACGAAACAATTGGTCTTTTATGATATGCTGACGACATTACAATTCTTAGTGAAAAGTATAAGCATGGCGAGGATTTCGTGTTTGGAAATGCTGTCCTGGATGACGTTTTGGTCCGGATTGAGGGCGGTATGAAGCTCTTGGTCTCTCGATTGATGCTTTTTGATCTTCTTTCGAATGCATTGATTCAAGTTTGTCTTGTAATGCCTGCAATGCGACTTGGAGCTCTGCTTGTCTTATCCTCGCTCCAGCCAAATCCTCGTTTTGGGCACGGATGTCTTCACTTTGTTTCTTGATTGTATTGTCTTTTTCTAAAATTCGACCTTTCATAATTTCATGTTCGCGTTTCCATTTATTTTTGTAAAAGTCCGCCTCTGCTTTCTTTGATGCCACCTGCTCTCTATATTTTGCGATTTCTGTTTGTATCATTTCACAGTAGATCTCGTTTACATTTACGGTTACAAATGGCATATCACGTAAAGTATTTCTTTCTCTGCGATCTTTGTTGAACTTTTTGATACGTTCTCTATCCCTAGTTCGTTTTCTGTCTGATTTTCTTTTTCCGACTTCTTCTGTTTGTGTTCCAATAGTGCGGGTTGCAATAGAAGAGACGGCGTTGATGGCAGATCCGGAGTTCCTAGTTCTGCACATCCGCGCATAATGTCCTTTTCTACCGCACTTGAAACATCTGGATGAAATGGCGCTGCAGATGTTCCATCCATGCCTTAATCCGCAGCGTCCACACGGTTGTAGAGGAAAGCGCGGCCGGACTTGATGCATCCACGCAGGGCTCAGGGGAAAGAAATCCATGGATTGGGGAATGTTCGTTGCTGTGAGAAGGTACTGGGATCCGACTACTACAAAGTATATGTAGCAGCCCCGGGTACTTTACCCTTAGGAATTCTCCACCAAATATGACCGGTAGAAATACACAAGTCGGTATATCGAATAACAATTTATTAACGATCCAAACCTGTCGTTTCTACACGATCTATGCAGCCGGCATGGACAATACAAAGTCCAGTCTCCAACTAATGATCATTGTGGATAACGACTATTATATAGGCAAAACATACATGAGTTAATAAACAGAGTTACTCTTGACATGATAGATAATTAATTGAAAGGATAACTCAATATGTATAATTAATTATATAACAGGTGACACCTTAATGTCCGGCGGCAAAGGTCTAATTAGAACTTATTAGCACTAGAATTCAAGAAACCATATGTCACTCGAAATAAGTATTTTTCACACGGTGACAGTAGTGAGAAATCTTTACAATCAAGTCTTAATGTTTGTGTAAGCCTTTCCTCAGAATGATCAGCAAGTCCAATTGTTTGTTACTAAGTTGTTTATTAATCAGCGTGATCGTATAGTAAATTGAAGCAGCCCAAATCAAAGAAATCTAGAATACGTTTAACATCATTTTACATGAGTATATATAACATTTTACTTATGATTGACAGTTCTGACCAGTCCGGCCCATCTACGATGATCATGAGTGAACAATTAGTGTTAAAATGCCAGAGTTAAATTTTATTTCTAAATAAAGTAACAAAACTGTCAAAACTGTCAGAAAGAATATTGTGATGCGGGTTTTGAGTCTCAGAATCGTAGTCTCTGAGTCCCCCACCTGGGTGTGATGCATCGCTTACTCATAATACATTCATCCATACATGGCTTTAAGGTTACAAAGGTTAAATAGATGAACAAGCATTACAAGACTAACTTGCAGTATGAGGGCCTTCATTACAGACACAGGATCGCCAAATATGACAATTTGTTGATAACTTGTTTATATATTTTCAGTTTGTATTTTACTGTGTCAGAATTAATTAACCTCATTTATGACAATGAGTATTGGGATGCAGTATTTGGGTATCCCGCCCTAATATGACGCGTCACTTGCTTACAATATTAAAATATCCAATAGAAAGTATACATGAGTTCATGGTTTAAAAGGTAGCAAAGGTTATATAGAATATGCAATACATGACTCAGTATAGAGTACCAGAGCTATCGATGCAGACACAGAATCACCAAATATGACACCTATTTATAAACTCTCAATTTGGATATTATTATGCCCGTATAATGCACCTGGTTTCATAACATCATTTAGGAATACTACGCAGTACTACAATAGTCACAGAGTTCGTTCTGTTAGTTATCATTACCACAATTAATTGCGCAGTATCTAGGTATACATAAGTATCATAGTGACCAATATGTAATACTAGCAATTCAAGGTCATAGCATGGCTATCTGTTTACATATTTTGAGAGATTTTGCAAAAATATATGGCCTTCATATAAACTACAATAAAACACAAGTTGTTTGGATAGGAAGCAAAAAACATTGTTATGATGTTATATGTACAAATGAAGGTCTGGAGTGGGGCAAGAAGACTTTTAAATTACTTGGCATAGAATTTGATACAAATCTGCAAAATATCTTTGGTATGAATTTTAGATTAAAGTTTCAAAATATAAAAAAAACAATGAGACATTGGAAACGTAGAAACCTTACACCGTTGGGACGTTTAACAGTTTTAAAATCACTTTTACTGCCAACCTTAAATCACATTTTTGCATCACTTCCTAATCCCTCTGATTCACAGCTGAGAGATTTAGATTGTGAATTTTACTCATTTGTAATGGGAAGTAATCACATTCGATTGAAAAAGGATGTGTGTTCTAAGGAATTTAACGATGGTGGTGTTAAGATGATTAGCATCAAATAATTCATTATGTCATTAAAACTGGTTTGGATGAAGAATATCATATTAAGACATAGCAATATGCATTTAGTTTTAGACTTGGATATTAAGAAAATTGCTTTATGTGGGAAAGAATATAGTAAGAACAAATTAAAAACCGTAAAAAATATATTCTGGAAGGATGTTTTAGATGCATGGATATTTTTTTCTGATAAATCACCAGAACTAGAAACAAATATGTCTATGGAACCACTATTTTTTAACAAAAATATCTTAGTTGGTAGGAAAACATTTTTTTACAAAAAATGATTTGAGAAAAATATTGTTTTCATTAATGATGTTTTGAGAGAAGATGGTTCCTTCATGAACCTACATGACTTCAATTTGATATATGGCATCAATGTAAATTTTCTTGAATACAATGTGCTGATAACAGCTATAAGAGAATGGCTAAAAAATAAAAACATGGTCCCTCTTTCAAAAGTGTGTATGCCATATATTACTCAAAAAATATGTTCACTGCTAAATGCAGAAAAATCTAGAGATCTATACAAAATTCTTAAAGATAATACAATCGAACCATTATGCAAAACAAGTTGGAGCCGTCTTCTGAATTATAATTTAGGTGATTTGGAATGGGATACCATTTTTTCTCTCCCCTTTCAAATCACTAAAAATACAAAACTTCAATGGTTTCAATTTCGAATTAACCATAGAATTTTAGCAACAAATTCCTTTTTACATAAGATAAAAAAGGTAGACTCATATAATTGTTCCTTTTGTGAAAAAGAAATTGAAACCATTGAGCACATTTTTTGGGAATGTGAATTTATACAAGATTTATTGAATGACTTTGCTACGTATTGTTTTAGAAATATTCTTACATATGTGGTTTTTGTAGAGAAAGAATTCATTCTTGGATCTTACGAGAATTTAGATCAAGTGAAATATATTATTGCCTTACAAAGTAAATATTATATATATAGTATGAGATGCTGTAGTAAGAAACCTTCTCTGAATGGGCTGATAGCCTCCATCAAGATTATGTATGACACAAATAGATATATTGCTTGTAAAAATAATAGACAAGTACTATTTGATGAGGCCTGGGAAAACTGGAAGAATTTATTCAATATCTAGAGCAATTCTCTCTCTCTCTCTCTCTCTCTCTCTCTCTCTCTCTAAATATTTATCAAGTTAATATGCAATTTATTATGATTTATATTATATGATTACTTGAATAAAAAAAAAAGAAGAAAAAAGGAAAGGTCTTTGATGGCACAGTTCAGATGAGGAATCCTTCCTCTGAGGGTCGAAACTGGTCGTTATCGACCTCTACAAGAACGTTGTTGTGTTTTGTGTAAAGAGAGATCAATTGAGGATGAACATTATTTTCTTTTTAACTGCAAATTTTACGAAAACAATAGAAACTGTATTTCATTGTGTAAATATAGCTTAATATTCAAATAAGACGGTCAACCTAGATATCATAATGGAAAAAAAATCAGAGACAAACTGCCAGATATCTCAATTCAATTTACTAATATACTCAGTAAGAAAATGTTCTGTACAAATCAAAGTAAATTCATGCGGTCAATCTACAGTTTATTTGTATATTCAATGATTTCAAAGTGACATGTAGGTCCAATGGGCCGTGTATGATTTGATGATGTATAGTAATGCACTATACTTTTGAGAGACACATGCCACTATAATAAGATATTTATTTACTTACATGTACTTATTTGTTCTTACTACATCTAATCTACATTTAGTCATAATTGTAGCAACCCCCCCCCCCCACCCCGAAAAAACCGCAAAGTTGTTTAAAATGAAGCTGCATGAATGGTCCTGACCATTTATGAATATTGTATGTTAATCTCCTTAAGATGAAGAGTTCTGTATGACGATTTAGAAAAAAAAATATGGCCTAAAGTGTCATATTTAAAATTCTGAGGCAAAACTGATGGGTATTTTTAACCATCCTGCCTCAACAAACATTACAGTATTCAACTGTATACTTCTTAAACATATTATTACACATCCAACTAGGAATGTATCTCATTTTGTCCAAAAAAAAAAATACTATTAAACGAAAAAAGAATCTTCTTTTTTATTGTATATCACAGAAACATTCTGTCATCTTTTGAACTGTGTGCAACCAGTTCTAAAAAATAAAATTAAGAACAAATCCTAAATTTTAGAAATTTTCTAACTTATGCCATAAAAATATACAGTGTCTTGATATATAGAATAGAGATACAAATATAAAACAGTCCTTTGACATACATCAACAACCTAACTTATTGGCACAGATTGTTGTTACAGGTACATGTATGTCCTGACGGACACTGACTGCATGTTGCTCCACTGACGCATGGTTTATCACCAATGAAGTTACCGCTTTAAATTAAACAGACAGAAGAATCCATAAATCAATCAATCAACATCTATCTATCTATCTATCTATCTATCTATCTATCTATCTATCTATCTATCTATCTATCTCATTGTTCAATTCAATTCAACCAGAGCTAGTGCACCCCTGCGAATGTGTTCGGAATGTTTTTCTTTATCGTTGCAAAGTATGTAATAAATCCAGAGGTGCTCGAATGAAAGTTCACGAGACTTCGCCGAGATTTGTTCAGTTCCTGTGAAAATTCGAGCGGAAGTATAAGTGTTCGGATAATATTCTCAAAATACGTAAGTACTGGCCGTTTTTCATTTCATATCTTACTTTGATTTATGTTAAAACATGAAAATTTATTAAGATATATGTCTTATTTCATCATCTAGCGGTTAATTTAACAAAACGATGATATTCAGAAAAGAGTTATCGTTCGTGTTCAACAACTCTACACGTGGTTGAAAATGTAAAATGCTTTTAGTGTGCAATACCATGCTTTTTAAAAAAAGAATTGGTGTCTGTTTTGTATAAAAACTTAGTATATCGAGTCATTTTCAAGTAACATTCTGCATAAAATAGTATAGTCTGTTTTACTATTGATGCTATTACTAGGTCAGGCGCGGATCGAAAATTAATCCTTAGAGCAGATCGCTACTAAGCATGTTAATTGTTGCAACATCAGAAAAAACGTATATTATCTATTGTCACATTTATTTTTAGAACTCATTTTATCGACCAATTAATGAAGATAAAGTTTAAAATCAATAAACGTCTAAAGTTTATATTTGATTACAAGTACCTAGATTCTAGGAAATAGACTGTAAACACGAGGCTCGATTTTTACTGCGAAACTGAAAGGGTCAACTAAAACCACGTGGTCTAAATTTAAATGACAATAACATTCGCAGGGGTGTAGTGCATGAACAAACATTTGTCTTTAAACAAGTATCTTGTCTTTGATACCGCCTACCTTTCTCCGTAATTACACACGTAGTAATAACCTGATGGCCAGATAAACCCTACCGCTGGGCTACAGAACGCCACGGCACAACCAACGTACTCGGTGTCCGCCCACACAACCTTGTGGTAGAAATCAACACGAGGCAATCTGTTATACGCATGCATAATAATATAATCCTTAATATTATATAACTATTGGCTTTTTCGCTATGTACCAATTATATAGTTTTACATCAAGGGCGTTTATATACATGTACGTAACCTTCCACAGAAAAAATGTATATATGTTTCGCCACTTACAATTAAAAAAAATACGCAATACGCATAAAGTACATGTATAAGTTAACACTATTTTCTTTAACTTGTTCACTACAAGTCAACAAGTTTTTTTTACTGGTTTAACTTTCTAAATGTAATGCACAGTTAACAAGAAGCACAATCTGCTGATTATTTTAAAAGTATAATTTATTTATTATTACCATAATAACCATATTAAACACTTCATGTATTATCATTATTATCAAATCTGCCTACCTGAGTATAATGACCACAAACTTGAATGGGAGAGCACGTGTTAGCACCGTAAATGTAGTAAGTTTTTTCATGTTAAACATATGTTAAGCACAGTGTAAAATTACGAAGTACTATAATACATTTTCAGCTATAAAAATAATTCAAATGCGAACAATGAAAGCAGGAACCACTATGGTGGCAAGAACCACGAACTTTATTTTCGCTCATTGTTTTAAGCAGTTTTTCAAAAAATGTACAAAGTTTAATTTAATCAATAATGATTATTATATAATATTTAGATATATGTAATCGTGTAACGTACCACTACTTAATATGTAAATGTTTTCGCCAACAGATTGAAAACTGGGAGCCTGTTGATGTCGAAATTGGTTGTGGACTGTTGCGTTACAGTTGTTGGCAAAGTTCTGAGCTACAGTGGCCAACTCGGCGCTCCATTTCTGGTCAAAAAATTTGTGTTTGTAGTATTCTGCTCCAGTTATTTGTGAAATAATGGCTTTGTACACAATGATACATATTAATAAACCTTTAAAATGCAATTCTTATTTCATAAATGAAATACGTCCGAATCTAAAGTACTACGAAGTTATACAATATTGAAAATTGTTACTCTTACCATTTTTTTTATATTGGCGGCTGTTGGGGTTACATTTCGTCGCTTTGCATTATGGGCCTATGATTTATAAAAGAAACCAATTGCTACTATAATGGAGTACATCACAGGTAAAATATAGCGAATAACGAAAAAGCATTCGTAAAAATATCTAGAAATCCAGCATTATTATTTGTAAACCGAAATGTTTGTACTGTTACTTTACTTTGTTCCTTTGAGTTTGAAAAAAAACTTTGCTGCAAAATATAAAGCAACTATGTTGAGAATTTTTTTGGAATTTTCCGATTAAATATTTGATATTTCTAAAAGGATTAAAAAAATAAACAAAGAAACTAGAAATGCTACAAGATATCCAATTTGCATTTGATATTTTAATTCAATATTTAATTGAATAACCTACGTGCATATTATAGCTAACTTTACTCTCAATGATTCTTATGTTTAAAAAAACCCGAAAACTTGTTTCTGGCTCAGCAATTTTCTGGCTTTTTCTATAAAGTAATTTGAAAACATGCAAGAATGTAAAAACAGGATGGAAAATTTTGAAATTTATTTAGATTACTGCTTGAATAATTTTTCAGGTAACTTTCATGTACATCACTAACAATTGGTTCATTTTAAATCGGCACATGTTCCAATATATATGGACACTCATAGTGACCCTCTTTACATCTAATATATTGTATAAAGAAACCAAAAAAAAAAAAAACCCAAAAAACAAAAACAAAACCAAATATTTCATTTTTTTCTACAATTTAATTATACAAAAGTAAATGAAAGGTTTTTTTTTATTGTAGCTGCTATTTTTTTTATAATTAATAAAACTTTTTATTAAACAAATAATTACTTAAACTCATTTTTGTACTCTATTTATGGCGGTTTATTGTTACAAATGACCATAAATCTCTGAAGCTTCAGAAAAAATGCTTTTCATAAATTCAGCAGCCTTTATTAGTAAAAATATTCTTCTAAAAAAAACCAGTCGATCAGAAAATCTAAAACTTATGTGAAATCATCCTTAGGTACATTGTATTGAAAATTCCAAATTATTCAAATTATTGTCCTTTAAGGTAGGGTGGGGGCAAATGGGGGATCGAATATTTACAAACTTAAGGAATTAAAATCTTCCTCTCAGAACCCAGTCGGCCAATAGAGCTCAAAAGTGTGTGAAATCATCCTTAGGTATTGTATATTCGAACTTGTTAAAATTATGATTATCTGGGATAGCGTGGGGCCACAATGGGGGAGGGGGTCAATTCTTTAAATAGGTATATATATGGAATATTTATGAAAAAACCACCAATCGCCCAGAAAAGCTGTAATTTGGGTGGAAGTTTCCTCGGATAGTGTAGATTTAAGTTTGTCCAGATAATTATCCCTGGGGGTAGGGTGGGGCCACGAATGGGGGCGGGGGGGGGGAATCGAATTTATTCATAGAAATATATAAACAAAAATTGTTAAAAATCTTTTTAAAAAGGTTGAGGCAACAATGGAGGTCAATTTTTTTTCAATATAGGAATATGTAGAGCAAAATCTTAAAAAATCTTCTCAAATACCAATTGGTCAAAGAAGCTGTTACTTGTGTGAAGACAACCTCAAATAGTGTATAGGTTCAAGTTTGTCAAATCTTCATCATCTTTGGAGGAATGTATTGGAGGGTCAACAAATTACTAAGTAGTTTTTTTTTAAATTTATTCTCATATAATCAAATGTTATAATATATGGTATGACCTCCACATTAAAAATCGTACGTCAAACAAAACAATGAACGTTTTGCCTGCATTTTATGTAGCAGACTCGTGTAAAATCGACTTATATCAAAAACATGTTTCCGAAGAATTTATTACCTTGTTATAGATAGAAAGCTCAATTGTGCTCATCATATCGATATCATCTTTCTGATCTCACCCACTTATTACAGTAATGCTGCTTCCAAAACAATTCCAGTTTCAAAATACAAAACATACCTAACGCCGGAATGCACAAAGGAAGCAATGCAACTGCACGGCTATGAACGACAAAAACGAAGGTTATGGACAAGCGAAGAATGTGTCATGAGTCTTATAAGAATTATAACCGCGCCAAAAAGAGTTCCGCAACAAGCTTAAAACTGCACACGGCAACTTTAAGACTAAAGCGTTCAAAGATATCTCAAATGTGACGCCCAACTCATCTGGAAACTAATCGAACAACAGCGAGCTCGCAGTTCCCGTGTGTGTCCAGAAATAGAACTTGGTAGCATGGTATATTCTGACCATGGCGGTTGTCACGGATCAGTATTTACTGTTATATTTTTTTTTACATATTAGTATCCTGTAGGGAACCTCTTAAACGTTCCTGTGTAACTAGTTTTATACCCGTAGTGTACCTCTCTGGACACGGTGTCAGCTATAGTACGTATTGGTCAGTTCTTTTCTATTGTTTGATTACTTTATTTAAACTGCCGCATTGCAGACCTGGCAGACAGTGGCCACGTTTTCTACATGACAGGTATGAGCAGCTAAGGTTTTGAGTAACCCTTTCTCCTATTAGGGGTAAGTTAAACTATTTTATACTTTTGTAATTTAACTACGGCTCAGTCTTTTTACATTACTGTGGAGTTCATATTAAGTATTTTTTGTTACTTTTGATATACTGGTTTTACGAGGTAGAACTGTTAAACATAGGTGCTTGCTCGCGCGTGTTCCTGTGTGGTCACGTGTCGAGTGTGTGTGCTTTATATTGGGATATAAATGCATGATATACTTGTATTTTGCCGTGTAGTTCGGTGTACTTGTATATTGTCCGTGTAGTACGGAGTATTTGTATATCGTTTTGACGTGGTTTTTCTGTGTTAAGTAGTGTGATACTCTTAACGTTATGCAGTGATCGTATTCGCTGTGGTTTCGTGCTATTGTATGGCGTGCTGTTGTTGCCATAATGTTATATATTTAAGTCCGTGTGACTTAGCCTATGTTTATGCAAGGTATATTAATCATGTAACTCAAAATATGTTTATCGTTTAATTTAATAAGGTCCCTATCCAGTTTCTGGCAGTCCATATGCATCGCCGTGTTATACCTGTCCGCCACTGTCTCACGCCATGCCATATCTACCCACTCCTATTCTACATGCCCGTGACGAAGACTATGGACATCAGAAAACTTAAATATCTTATTGTTTATAATATGTATATTTGTTTGGTTTTATTTTATATAAAAATTGTAAAATATAAATCAATCATGTTGTGTTTGACTGAACAGTCACGACGGCTGTCGTGACAGCGATATAGCCTATGCATTAACTTAACACTTTTAAAACGTATACAACTCAAATGACAACGATTCATTCAATTCAGATATTTACTAAAATATTGATAACTTTAAAAAAGGAGGTGGCGTCACCTTTGAGGAAATTTCCATGATAATTCGTGATTTTAAAGGTTAAAAAACTCAAGAAATAGATATTATCTAGAATGAGCATATCATCTAAGGAGGATTAGAACTCAAACTGTGTACACTTCATCTGTTTAACTCAATAATTAAAATTGGTAAAAACCCTGATTCTTGGGGGAAAAAAGACGTAATCACTCCGTTACACAAAGGAAGTAACAAACCAAAGAAACCCCCGACAGTTACAGACCAATAGCTCTACTACGATGTTTTCTAAAGGTTTTCGAAAACAGTTACTTACAAGAATTAATATATTTTTATAACAGTAACTTGATCAAAAGGGTCGGATCACGTCGAGTGGCCAGGCGCGGATCATCAGATCAAACTAGACGCGAACAATGATTAATTTATTATATACACTTATCCATTTAAAAGTTTTTATTACAGAAATTTCTTTTAAAAATCAATTGCATGACGTTTACTTTAATAACAAAGCTATTTTTAAACGAACTCTTTTTAAACGCGCTAAAATACAGACGTTATTTAATGTGTACTACGTCTCAGTTTTAGAGAGTGGTGATACGGAATCGGAAACCCACAGTGTGGAAATCCGGAAAACCGGATCGCACTCTATAAAATTGACAGTATTATGAAAGAAAAATCGATTGGTATATAATAAAGTAATGTATTATAAACCACCAAATTCTCAAACCTACAACAGCGGTGATTTCAGCCTAAGCTATGTTGCCTCACGGCATCTTTTAATTTACACGAAATCATTTGTCACAATATAGAATTTGGTAGTCACTTTCCTAGATACACAGAAAGCACTCAACGCAGTCTGAAGGCAAGGCCTAATATACAAGTTACATCGTCTTGGTTGTTCAGGACGTCTGTAGACTATTATTGACGACTTTCCTACCAATACCTCATGTTCTAGCTAGAACTGTTGTAATTTACCAAACAGGCTCCACATGGTTTCCTGTTTAGCAAGAAGTTCTTTACGATGGAATACTTTCAACACTTCTCTTCCTTGTGTTTAATAACGACTTGCTTGAATAAATGTAAAAATCAGTGCCCTTTTACGAGTATTTACAGTATCACTAGTTCTTACCCTGCCGCTGTGATCGATACATCCAACATAGCTTTATCTTATGCAGCATTCCATTTCATTTCATCCATTCTCACCACAGCATTAAAATACTCCTTAAAGGGGCATGGTCCCAATATTGGTCAAAATTTGTTTTCCCGTTGAAAATGTTTACAATGCTTCAGTAAAGCATTTCTTATTGTCAACCAAAAGTTTTGAGTGCCATTCGTCGTGTTAAAACGAGATACAGAGCTCCCAATTCTTTGTCATGTAAACAAATCTTTGTTTACTTTTTAATGTTGAAGTGAAAATTCCATTGTAAGAATTAACTGAATGTAATAAACGTTAGGAACTATTTATTCAGGCTTAAAACGAATTAGAACAGAGAGAAATCAGCTTGAAAAAGAACGTTTCCCGGTACATTGAACCAATGCAAACAAAAACATGGCACGATTCTTGCTTACATGACAAAGAATTGTGAGCTCTGTATCTTTCTTATACATCTACGACTAACACTCAAATTTTGATTGATCATTAGAAATGCAATTCTAAAGCATTATAAACATTATAAAAGAAGTGAGTGATTTTAGCGAAATAAAAAAAACCCAGATTCTTGCATATATCATAATTATCTTGCATGTAAACATAATTTTCTTGCATGTTTACCTAACTTTCTAGCATGTTGACATATTTTATCTTGCATATAGGGGACAGAATTGTGTCACCATAGATTATGGTCAAAAGTATCATTTAAATATTTTTAGACAAGGCAGCCAGCCTCCACAAACCATTACAGTATTCATTCAAATACTTCTTAATTGTCATATAAAATATTCAATTATTGATGTATCTCATTTTGTCATGAAAAACTGAATAACAAATAAAGAATCTTCAATCTTTATTATAAATCACAAAAACATTCTATGATCTTTTTGAGCTGTGTGTTACCAGTTCTGAAAAATAAAATTAAGAAAAATCTTAAATTTTAGAAATTTTCTAATTTATACTAAAATATACTGTCTTGATATACAGAATAGAAATACACATGTAAAAAATCCTTTGACTTGCATCAACAACCTAACTTATTGGCACAGCTTGTTGTTACATGTATATCCTAAAGGAACTGACTGCATGTTGTTTTACTGACGTATGGCCTGCCACCATTGAAGTTACCACTTCAAAAAAAATCATAAGAATCCATCAATCAATCAACATCTATCTATCTATCTATCTATCTATCTATCTATCTATCTATCTATCTATCTATCTATCTATCTATCTATCTATCTATCTATCTCTCTATCTATCCCTTGATAGATAGATAGATCTAGGGATTATATGCGATTTGCAATTGTTTATAATCCTTAATTGATCAATTGATTGAATCCTTTGGCTTACATATATGTAGATTAGACCACCTAAATCCGACCAGAGTGCATTCAAAAGTAAGTGTTGTAAAACAAGGCTCTCGCATATAAGAAAGACTACCTTTCTCCGTAATTACACACGTAGTGATAAGCTGAGGGAGAGTCAAATCCAGCCAATGGGGTACAGAACGCTACAGCACAACCCACGTACTCAGTCTCCGCCCAAACAACCTTGTGATAGAAATCAACACGAGGTAATATACAAACGCAAGTATAAATCTACATTAATAATGTTTCTTGTTTTCCAATTTTAATTTATCAAATGCGTGTATACATGAATACATATGTACGTAGTCCTGCAGATAGAAAAGGTATGTTTCGCCACTTAAAATTGTAAACAGTGAACAAGAAACACTTATTTATATAGCTTGTGAATGTTAAAACATGTATATTCATTTCCAAATCTGCATACCTGAGTATAATGACTACAAACTTTTGAGGGAGAGCAAGTGTTAGCACAGTAATTGTAGTCATTTTTTTCATTGTCCCAAAAATCTACTGCTGTTGAAGGCGAGACCTGTGCTGTTAAACAGAGAGTATAGCATAAAACATGTTTTACTTCTATAAAACAATAATTCGAATGTTTAAGAGTGAACTACAGAGGTGGCAAATGCTAAAATGTTCATTTCTTTGTATTTTTTATTCATATTTCAGAGATACATTAATTAATTATAGAAAAATTAAGCCTAGATATGATCGTATCTCATACCAGAATTCCAGTAAAGGTTTTCGCCAACTGTTTGAAAACCCGACGCCTGTTGATTTCGATATGGGTTGTGGTTTGTTGTACACTGGTTGGCATAGTTCTGAGCTACAGTGGCCAGCTCGGCGCTCCATTTCTGGTAGATATAAGTGTTTGCATTATTCTGCTTCAGTTATTTGTGAAATAATGGCTTAATACTACGTAAATACATAAAGATACATTTAAACCTTTAAAATGCAATGCTTATTTCACAAATGAGAGAAAGTCTAAATCTAAATTTTAAAAAAAGTTTGTTATACAAAGTACAAGGTATAGACAATGGACTGTCTTTGAAAATCTGTTTCTTTGTCTAGATAGCAACCGGCTGAAATCTAAAATTGTTACTCTTACCAGTTCTTTCATATTGTCGGCTTCTGGGCTTACATTTCGTCGCTTTGCGTTATGGGCCTATGGTTATTTGAAAAATAAAATGCTATCATAATCAAGAACATAACATGTACAATGTGGCATTGAAAACAAATATAGCGAACATTTACTCCTTTTACGAATAACATAACAACGTTCGGAAAATATACCGAGATAAAACTTACATCTAGAAATCCCTGTTCAAACTGCGTCAAAGCTGATGCATAGGAACAAACGTATAGAGCAAACAGTAGCATCAAACATGCCGGCTTCATCGTGATTGAGTTGCGAGTTTTTCTTTAAAAGACTTAAAAGTGATTACATCGTAGCTTGGAAATGCTATATATATATATATATATATATATATATATATATATATATATATATATATATATATATATATATATATATTTGTAGAAAAATTACAATCGATACCAACAATCTGTTTTTTGTTGTTGTTATCTCTGCACTTTCAAACAAATAAATTTACAAAAATCAGTTAATACATTAGAACCTATTATCAGATTTTCCCATCTACACTATAATTACTTGTCGAACAAACAGGATGTTTCAAAATACATTTAGTTAATTTAACAGAAGTCAAATTATTAATCAATATTTATTCAATTAAGATAACATTATCTAAGTATTAAATAATATAATATGTTGTAGCACTTATACTTTTATATCCGTTCCCAGAAGATGACATACGTTGAGTGTAAAATTATTATGTGATAAAAAAATATGTTTGTACTGTTGCTATTTCTATGAGTTTGAAATTAAAACTTTGCTGTAAACTGACATATAGAGCAAATGTGTTGGAAAATTTCTTATAACCTGGTTGGAAATTTGATATTTCATAAAAGATTAAAAAATATTAAACAAAGTAATTGCACATACTACTAAATACTTTAATAGCTATTAATATTTATATTCATCATGATATTTTTCTCAAATTACGACATTTTTCCCCATAATGACATTTTTACCGATATGACATTGGGCGCATGTGACCGGTCAGCAGAGGATGCTTACTCCTCCATGGCACCTGATCCTATCTCTATATTTTTGGAGGTCCGTGTTGCTCTGCTTTGAATTTGTATTCCGTTTTCTAGATTTTTAAGATGGTTGACGGTTTGTTATTGTCATTTTTTTCATTCATAATTTTTGGAATTATTGACATATAGAGTACAACTTCCTTCACTCTCAATGATTGTTGGCTGTAAACTTGTCCTAGCTCAGTCATTTTCTGGCATTATTCTATGATGCAATATGAGAACAGGCAAGAAAGTAATGAGAACAAAAAGAAAACATTTGATTATTATTTAAATTACTTGTTGAATAACTTTTTTTTTTAACTTTTTGGATAACGTATATTATTAGTTGTTACATTTTAAATTGGAATCTTTTTTATATATTTCTAAAAACTCAGTAAGGCTCTTACATCAAGTAACATAATGAAAATATAAATAAAACAAGTTTTATTGTCACTAAAAAAAATCATTTTTAATGTGGCTGGTTTTTTATGTAAAACTTTTTATTTTACAGACTATTGCTTAAACTTATTTTTGTACTCTACTCTAGGAGGAACGGTAAGTTATTGCAAATGACTTGAAAATTCCGAACGTTTAGGGAATCTGCTTTATAAAGCCATTTGATAAAGTAGTGGCCCACATAATTTAAAGTTTTGAAGAATGTGTATCAACCAATTTTAATGTACATGAGCTATCAATGGAAACAAACATTTAGTATGACAAATAAAACAATTGTATTACACAAAGTCAGTATGCCTGTGTTTAGTAAGAGCAATTAGCTTAAGAAATTGTTCGCAACCTCTTTGAACATCATTCGTATGCATGCACTGTTTTTCGCCTTTCATTAATCGTGAAGTTGACAAATTGACAAATTGACAAACCTTATTTGTAATTTATGAGTTAAATAAACACAAACGTAATTCGTATTTATAGAAGTTATATACTAACCAAAACATTCTTGAATAATAATCATAATGAATGAGCTATAAAAAAATTCAAGGGAAAGTAAAACATGTTAAAAAGAACTAAAGCCACAAAGTGCCAAAATCGGCCCTGTCACCAAAATAAGTGAAAGTCTCTCAAATAATACTTTAAAATTTATAGTTTATAAAACACTTAATTTTTTCCCAATATCTTTTTAGTTTTCTTTTTACAGTCGTTCAAATATGGTATTGTTTATGTTTGTTTAGTATGACGTTATGACGTTGACGTGTTTACTATAACGTCATAAGAAACTGTTATGTATAAGAAGGTGAAATGTATGTGAAGACCCTAAGGTCATACACTAAATTTTTTTCTGGACTGAGACAAAATTACATGTACATAATAGCATAAAGAAATAAAAGTAATACTGTAATAATTATTTAGTTAATTTTTTACATAGGCCTGATCACCGTGTAAAAACATTTCAAAGATAAAATGATTAAACAATAAAAGGAAATTGTGTTCACTTAATTAAGAAGTATGGATGCATACAACGTTTTCCGTTACTCCAACTTGGTAAATATATATGTAACTATAGCTAAATTAATCTAAAAACCAATAAAATAGTGTATATTTGCATGCAAATTAAAATTTATTTTCTTTCATTTAAAATACAGCATGTATGGTAGCCATTAAAATGTAAATCCCACCATAGGTAATATTAATTCACTTATCATCTTTTAAAAGTAAATATATGGTGATTTCCGGATACAGTGGCAAATTGTTACTTACATGCATGTATTTAAGCATTGAATGCTTATTTTTAAATGTCGTCGGTCCTATGACACACCAATGCGGTGCAGACTAATTGAATACCGCGAGTTAGCGCGGTATGATAATTTGTCTGCACCGCATTGGTGTGTCATAGGACCGACGACATCCAAAAATAAGCTTTCAATGCTTATATTTATATTAATTATGATGTTTTTTTTGCATGAAATATATGTGTATCGTCGCTATAAAGCCATTATATACGCTCTCAGTCAGGGATATGAAACATACATGGAACAGCCTTATTAGCATGTTATTTAGTACGCTTCCGCAGCTGAAAATATAGTGCCAGAAACGTTGTAGATAAAAATATTTTTAATTAAGGAATAGATATAATTTAATGACTATTTTTCAAAAGTACATATCAAATTGGTTATGTAAGGTTGAACGTTTCATTTAATCTTACAAAAATAAATATACTAAAAACACGTGGTGACGTTTGTATTTGTACTCATAATAATACATGTTCATTTTCATTTTCGGGTTTGCCTTTCTTTGACATATCAACCATAGCGGGATTTCAGAAATTAATTTTTACAATTTATGATACATACATTTAACTTAAACAAAGTAATTCGTTGAAGAATTTACAGTTGCATTTAAACTTTTACTTTAATTAAATATGCATACATGTATATCTATACGTACTGGAATTATAGGAATATTTATAGACGATTTAAATACAATATTTTTAGATGATTTAAATACAAATGTTCCATGATATTACATGATATTTTCTATTAATTAAAATATACAAGTATAAATTAAATGAAAGATATTTAAGTTATATATAGTATCCAGTTTATGTGATAGTTCTACATGTACTTGTAGCTGTCATTCTTCAATGTCACTATCATCAGTATCAGATGCATCAATAATTGCAGCGTCTTTGACATATTCACCCCAGTTCTGAATACCTGTAGCTGAAACATCGACATCATTGTGCTTTGCAAATCCCAAGTACCACACAACAGATGCAATGTGCGATCAGACACCTACCACACGTGCACCCGCACGGCATTTATACCAGGCAGTGACAGCTGATTCTGTGTATTGGATCCAGAGCATATACTTATTAGATGAAATATGCCTACTTTGCAATTTAACTCTAATAAAGCCGGGTTGTTCTTTATGGACCAAGATGTCAGACTCTCCTTCCATGTCCAATGTTAATAAAGCTGTTCCATGTATGTTTCATATCCCTGACTGAGAGCGTATATAATGGCTTTACAGCGACGATACACATATTTCATGCAAAAAAAAAAAATCACAATGAATATAAATATAACGCGCGGTATTCAATTTGTCTGCACCGCATTGGTGTGTCATAGGACCGACGACATTTAAAAATAAGCATTCAATGCTTAAATAAATGCATGTAAGTAACAATTCACCACTGTATCCGGAAATCACCATATATTTACTTTTAAAAGATGATAAGTGAGTTAATATTACCTATGGTGGGATTGACATTTTTATAGCTTCCATACATGCGGTATTTTAAATGAAAGAAAATAAATTTTAATTTGCATGCAAATATACACTATTTTATTGGTTTTTAGATTAATTTAGCTATAGTTACATATATATTTACCAAGTTGGAGTAACGGAAAACGTTATATGCATCCATACTTCTTAATTGAGTGAACACAATTTCCTTTTATCGTTTAATCATTTTATCTTTGAAATGTTTTTTACACGGTGATCAGGCCTATGTAAAAAATTAACAGTATTACTTTTATTTCTTTATGATATTATGTACATGTAATTTTGTCTCAGTCCAGAAAAAAATTTAGTGTATGACCTTAGGGTCTTCACATACATTTCACCTTCTTATACATAACAGTTTCTTATGACGTTATAGTAAACACGTCAACGTCATAACGTCATACTAAACAAACATAAACAATACCATATTTGAACGACTGTAAAAAGAAAACTAGAAAGATATTGAGAAAAAATTAAGTGTTTTATAAACTATAAATTTTAAAGTATTATTTGAGAGACTTTCACTTATTTTGGTGACAGGGCCGATTTTGGCACTTTATGGCTTTAGTTCTTTTCAACATGTTTGACTTTCCCTTGAATTTTTCATACTTCATTCATTATGATTATTATTCAAGAATGTCTAGTATATAACTTCTATAAATACGAATTACATTTGTGTTTATTTAACTCATAAATTACAAATAAGGTTTGTCAATTTGTCAATTTGTCAATTTGTCAACTTCACGATTAATGAAAGGCGAAAAACAGCGCATGCATACGAATGATATTCAAAGAGGTTGCGAACAATATCTTAAGCTAATTGCTCTTACTAAATACAGGCTGCTGACTTTGTGTAATACTTTGACTGACTTTGTTTGTCATACTAAATGTTTGTTTCCATTGATAGCACATGTACATTAAATTTGGTTAATAAACATTCTTCAAAACTTTAAATTATGTGGGCCACTACCTTATCAAATGGCTTTATAAAGCAGATTCCCTTAACATTCGGAATTTTCAAGTCATTTGCAACAACTTACCGTTCCTCACAGAGTAGAGTATAAAAATAAGTTTAAGCAATAGTCTGTAAAATTAAACGTTTTACATAAAAAAGCAGCCACATTAAAAGTGATATTTTTTGAGTGTCAATGAAACTTGTATTATTTATTATTTTCATTATGTTACTTAAAGTAAGAGCCTCAATGAGCTTTTAGAAATATTTAAAAAAGATGTCAACTTAAAACGAAACAACTTATAATATACTTTATCCAAAAAGTTATTCAAGAAGTAATTTAAATAATAATCAAATGTTTTCTTTTTTTGTTCTCATTACTTTCTTGCCTGTTCTCATATTTCATCATAGAATAATGCCAGAAAATGACTGAGCTAGGACAAGTTTACAGTCAACAATCATTGAGAGTGAAGGAAGTTGTACTCTACACGTCGATAATTCCAAAAATTCTGAATATAAATATAATTAGTATTTAGTAGTATGTGCAATTACTTTGTTTAATATTTTTTAATCTTTTATGAAATATCAAATTTCCAACCAGGTAATAAGAAATTTTTCAACATAATTGCTCTATATGTCAGTTTACAGCAAAGTTTAATTTCAAACTCAAAGAAATAGCAACAGTACAAACATTTCGTTTTTTTTAAATAATAATTTTACACTCAACGTGTGTCATCTTCTGGGAACGGATATAAAGTACAAGTACTACAACATATTATATTATTTAATACTTAGATAATGTTATCTTAATTGAATAAATATTGATTAATAATTTGACTTCTGTTAAATTAACTAAATGTATTTTGAAACGTCCTGTTTGTTACATAAAGTAATTATATATATATATAGTGTAGATGGGAAAATCTGATAATAGGTTCAAATGTATTAACTGATTTTTGTAAATTTATTTCTTTATAAGTGCAGAGTTAACAACAACAAAAACAGATTGTTGGTATCGATTGTAATTTTTCTATATAAATAGCATTTCAAAGCTACGATGTAATCACTTTTAAGTCATTTTAAAGAAAAAATCGCAACTCAATCACGATGAAGCCGGCATGTTTGATGCTACTGTTTGCTCTATACGTTTGTTCCTATGCATCAGCTTTGACGCAGTTTGAACAGGGATTTCTAGATGTAAGTTTTATCTCGGTATATTTTCCGAACGTTCTTATGTTATTTGTAAAAGGAGTAACTTTTCGCTTTATTTGTTTTCAATGCCACATTGTACATGTTATGTTCTTTATTATTATGGCATTTTATTTTTCAAATAACCATAGGCCCATAACGCAAAGCGACAAAATGTAAGCCCAGAAGCCGCCAATATGAAAGAACTGGTAAGAGTAACAATTTTAGATTTCAGCAGGTTGCTATCTAGACAAAGAAACCGATATTCAAAGACAGTCCATTGTCTATACCCTGTACTTTGTATAACAAACTTTTTTTTTAAAATTTAGATTTAGGCTTTCTCTCATTTATAAAATAAGCATTGCATTTTAAAGGTTTAAATGTATCTCTATGTATTTACGTAGTATTAAGCCATTATTTCACAAATAACTGAAGCAGAATAATGCAAACACTTATATCTACCAGAAATGGAGCGCCGAGCTGGCCACTGTAGCTCAGAACTATGCCAACCAGTGTACAACAAACCACAACCCATATCGAAATCAACAGGCGTCGGGTTTTCAAACAGTTGGCGAAAACCTTTACTGGAATACTGGTATGAGATACGATCATATCTAGGCTTAATTTTTCTATAATTAATTAATGTATCTCTGAAATATGAATACAAAATACAAAAAAATGAAATTTTTAGCACTTGCCACCTCTGTAGTTTACTCTTAAACATTCGAATTATTGTTTTATAGAAGTAAAACATGTTTTATGATATAGTTTACTCTCTGTTTAACAGCACATGTCTCGCCTTCAACAGCAGTAGATTTTTGGGACAATGAAAAAAATGACTACAATTACTGTGCTAACACTTGCTCTCCCTCAAAGTTTTGTGGTCATTATACTCAGGTATGCAGATTTGGAAATGAATATACATGTTTTAACATTCAACAGCTATATAAATAAGTGTTTCTTGTTCACTGTTTACAATTTTAAGTGGCGAAACATACCTTTTCTATCTGCAGGACTACGTACATATGTATACATGTATACACGCATCTGACAAATTAAAATTGGAAAACAAGAAACATTATTAATGTAGGTTTATACTTGCGTTTGTATATTACCTCGTGTTGATTTCTATCACAAGGTTGTTTGGGCGGAGACTGAGTACGTGGGTTGTGCTGTAGCGTTCTGTACCCCATTGGCTGGATTTGTCTATCCATCAGCTTATATATACGTGTGTAATTACGGAGAAAGGTAGTTTTTCTTTATATGCGAGGAATTGTTTTACAACACTTACTTTTGAATGCACTCTGGTCGGATTTAGGTGGTCTAATCTACATATATGTAAGCCAAATGGTTCAATCAATTGATCAATTAAGGATTATAAACAATTGCAAATCGCCATCTATCCCTTGATTATTATAGATAGATAGATAGATAGATAGATAGATAGATAGATAGATAGATAGATAGATAGATGTTGATTGATTGATGGATTCTTATGATTTTTTTTGAAGTGGTAACTTCAATGGTGGCAGGCCATACGTCAGTAAAACAACATGCAGTCAGTTCCTTTAGGATATACCTGTAACAACAAGCTGTGCCAATAAGTTAGGTTGTTGATGCAAGTCAAAGGATTTTTGCATTTGTATTTATATTCTGTATATCAAGACAGTATATTTTTTTTGTATAAATTAGAAAATTTCTAAAATTTAAGATTTTTCTTAATTTTATTTTTCAGAACTGGTGACACACAGCTCAAAAAGATCATAGAATGTTTTTGTGATTTATAATAAAGATTGAAGATTCTTTATTCGTTATTCAGTTTTTCATGACAAAATGAGATACATCAATAATCAATAATCAATAATTTTATAAGACAATTAAGAAGTATTTGAATGAATACTGTACTGGTTTGTGGAGGCTGGCTGCCTTGCCTCAAAATTTTAAATGATACTTTTGACCATAATCTATGGGGACACATTTCTGTCCCCTATATGCAAGATAAAGTATGTCAACATGCTAGAAAGTTATGTCAACATGCAAGATAATTATGTCTACATGCAAGATAATTATGTTGACAAAGCAAGTTACAAATATTTTAAGAGAATCTGGGTTTTTTTTTCGCTAAAAACACTAACTTCCGTATCTGACTTCATAGATGCAAAATGCAACATAATTAAGACAGCATGAAGCTTATTTATTACGTTGACAAGCGAGATAATTATTTAAACATGCCCCATATTTATGTCCACATGCAATTTATTGACTCATTTGCGTGCATTAAACTTAAATCTCCAATTTAAAGGGACATGGGCACGATTTTAGTCAGATTTCATTTTTCTATTTTTAGTGTTTATAATGCTTTAGAAATGCATTTGTAATGATCAATCAAAATTTGAGTGTTAGTCGTAGATGTATAAGAAAGATACAGATCTCACAGTTCTTTGTCATTTAAACAAGAATCGTGCCATGTTTTTGTTTGCATTGGTTCAATGTACCGGGAAACGTTCTTTTTCAAGCTGATTTCTCTTTGTTCTAATTCGTTTTAAGCCTGAATAAATAGTTCCTAACGTTTATTACATTCAGTTAATTCTTACAATGGATTTTTCACTTTAACATTAAAAACGTAAACAAAGCTTTGTTTACATGACAAAGAATTGTGAGCTCTATATCTCGCTTTAACACGACGAATGGCACTCAAAACTATTGGCTGACAATAAGAAATGCTTTACTGAAGCATTGTAAACATTTTTACCGGAAAAATAATTTTTGACCAAACTTGGGACCATGCCCCTTTAAGGAGTATTTTAATGCTGTGGTGAGAATGGATGAAATGAAATGGATTGATGCAGAAGATAAAGCTATGCAGGATGTATCGTTCACAACGGCAGGGTAAGAACTAGTGATACTGTAAATACTCGTAAAAGGGCACTGATTTTTACATTCATTCAAGCAAGTCGTTATTAAAACAAGGTAGAGAAGTGTTGAACGGATTCCATCTTAAAGAACTCATTGCTAAACAGGAAACCATGTGGGGCCTGTTTGTTTAATTACAACAGTTCTAGCCAGAACATGAGGTATTAGTAGGAAAGTCGTCAATAAGAGTCCACAGACGTCCTGAACAACCAAGACGTTGTAACTTGTATATTAGGCCTTGCCTTCAGACTGCGTTGAGTGCTTTCTGTGCATTTAGGAAAGTGACTACCAAGTTCTATATTGTGACAAATGATTTCGTGTAATTAAAAGATGCCGTGAGGCAACATAGCTTAGGCTGAAATCACCGCTGTTGTAGGTTTGAGAATTCGGTGGTTTATAATACATTACTTTATTATATACCAATCGATTTTTCTTTCATAATACTGTCAATTTCATAGAGTGTGATCCGGTTTTCCGGATTTCCACACTGTGGGTTTCCGATTCCGTATCACCACTTTCTAAAACTGAGACGTAGTACACATTAAATAGCGTCTGTATTTTAGCGCGTTTAAAAAGAATTCGTTTAAAAATAGCTTTGTTATATAAGTAAACGCCCTGCAATTGTTTTTTAAAAGAAAGTTCTGTAATAACAACTTTTAAATGGATAAGAGTATATAATAAAATTTTTAATATAAATTGTTCGCGGCTAGTTTGATCTGATGATCCGCGCCTGGCCACTCGACGTGATCCGACCCTTTTGATCAAGTTACTGTTATAAAAATGTATTAATTCTTGTAAGTAACTGTTTTTCGAAAACCTTTAGAAAACATGGTAGTAGAGCTATTGGTCTGTAACTGTCGGGAGTTTCTTTGGTTTGTTGCTTCCTTTGTGTAACGGAGTGATTACGTCTTTTTTTCCACAAGAATCAGGGACTTTGCCAATTTTAGTTATTGAGTTAAAGAGATGAAGTGTACACAGTTTGAGTTCTGATCCTCCTTAGATGATATGCTTATTCTAGATAATATCTATTTCTTGAGTTTTTTAAAACTTTCAAATCACAAATTATCGATGGAAATTTTCTCAAAGGTGACGCCACCTCCTTTTTTAAAGAGTTATCAATATTTTAGTAAATATCTGAATTGAATGAATCGATGTCATTTGAGTTGTATACGTTTTAAAAGTGTTAAGTTAATGCATAGGCTATATCGCCATGGTCAGAATATACCACGCTGCCAAGTTCTATTTCTGGACACACACGGGAACTGCAAGCTCGCTGTTGTTCGATTAGTTTCCAGATGAGTTGGACGTCACATTTGAGATATCTTTGAACGCTTTAGTCTTAAAGTTGCCGTGTGCAGTTTTAAGCTTGTTGCGGAACTCCTTTTGGCGCGATTATAATTCTTATAAGACTCATGACACATTCTTCGCTTGTCCATAACCTTCGTTTTTTGTCGTTCATAGCCGTGCAGTTGCATTGCTTCCTTTGTGCATTCCGGCGTTAGGTATGTTTTGTATTTTGAAACTAGAATTGTTTTGGAAGCACCATTACTGTAATAAGTGGGTGAGATCAGAAAGATGATATCAATATGATGAGCACAATTGAGCTTTCTATCTTAAACAAGGTAATAAATTCTTCGGAAACATGAAGTGGAAATTATCATTTTACAGAGTTTTTATTTATTCATAAATTCATTCTTTTATAGAGTCTTTTATTTCTTTTAAAATCATATGAAACAATTAGTACTGTAGACTAAATAACCTTCGTTATATCTTTCATTATACCCGAGATTTCCATCTTATATAGAAAATTTCATTTCTTTTAAAATTATATGAAACAATTAGTGCTGGCTACTAAAAAACGTTCGTTATACCTCTCGTTATACCCGAGATTTCCATGTATCCGTGTTCGTTATAAACGAGTTTTACTGTATTAAGAAATAAAGACAGATGTAACATCCTTTTGACACGTATCTGACGACGGAGGGAATTATGTATTTATTATGAATAAATATTTTTTTTTATTATAAATATTATTTATGAATAGATATTTTTATTTAATTATTAAGTACAAATATATAGATTAATGTTTTTTTTACGTTGTGAATGTTTTTATAATTTTATTATTAGGAATTTAATTCGCTTAATTATTTTTTCTGGTTTAGGATTATTTTTATTAATGATTTAAAAAGCATTTATCTTTATCTTTTTATTGATTATATCCATATTAATTATTTATGAATTTTTTTATACGTTATACAAATATATGCTTTTTTCATAAATTTGATTTGTTTTTGGTCAATAATACAATGAACAATTATTAATAACTTCCAACGGAATTTAATCATAATTACAATCACGAAAACTGATAATATATGGGTTATTTGTTCATATTTTTAATAGTGAATTTTCTTTCAAGAAATAAATGTATTTCATTTATTTATCTTTAAGTTTATTTAGTTTTTTTATTCATGTACTTATTTCCTCATTTAGGTGCAATGTTTTATGTTTAAATTATCAAGAATAACAACCAATATTTATTTTCATTTCATTACTCTTTTATTTGCATGCATTCTTTTATTGTTTTCCGCAAGTGTTCAAAATTTCATGAACCAGAATATCTAAGGAACGAATTATTCAGTAATCGGTTGATCTAGTGTCGGTTGTCAATCAACTTTTAAAAACCCCAACTTTTACTGAGAATAGAAGAATGTTTTTTTTTTTATACGTAGTACATTGATTTTGTAATAAGTGAACTAGCTAATTTTGATACTTCTTAATAATCGGAGGAAAACGGTTTTGTACTAGCTAATTTTGACAATTGTTAAACATGCAGAGGAAAACGGTTTTTAAAGATCGTTTTAGAACTTAAGTTTTACTACAAATGTATATTTTATATTATGCACTTTTTGATACCTGTATTCAACGTTCACATTTAGATCATACAACGTATTTTAATTATATAGCATTAAGCTGATAGGATCAATATAAAAAAAATATTTAAATAAAAATATAAATAAAAGCATCGGTTTAGATCCAAACTGAAAAATCTCATAATCAATATGCAAAAATGCATTAATAATTATTTGCATATTGTAAAATTAACATCGTAAAAAAGTCCTCCGAAGAGTAAACCATTAAATAAATAAATAAATAAATAAATAAATGCTTTATATATTATGATAAATTATCTTTGATTTAACCAGTTCCAGTACAGTTAAATAAGCAGGAATATGTATATTGATTGAAAACATTTCAATATGTTCATGGTGGCAGAAGCCACTGTAGTCCTTCCGTTGGAGGTGGTGAATTTCCAGTTTTCGTAATGGCGCCGATTCTAACGTTTAAATATTCCTGGCAAGTAAAATATCAAAATCGTCACAAAAGCCAGGAAAACGTCAGATATTTCGAACTACAACCACTGGTACTTGATGATATGTTTTATTAATTGTTTTCTTAATTTACAAAATGGCTTTAAATGAGATTATATAGAAATTGTCAATGGGCTTAGGTTTATTATACAAATCAGAATATTAACTCCAAAAGAGTCAGATTGATCAGTTTAAATAAAATATAATATCAAATATTGTTTGTATAAGTTATTTATATTCTCTCCGCATTTCGCACGAGACTAATTCAAAAAAAAAATTAAAAAGATTAATCACTGAATCCTACAAAATATTTAATGGTGAAATAAGAGAACAAAGAAGAAATAATTAGTTTCATTGCATTTGACATCAACTTAAAAGAGTTGTTGCAGTGGCTACATTTTTGTGGGCACCACTTAGTGAATACCCCTTACATGTACATGTACCCTGTACATTTATCCACAAAAGATTATTTCGCATATTATGACTGAATCAACAGAAAATATACCAAATTTAAAGAAAATGATATTCGACGCATCAGTCCTACGACTGCAAATCTGGTTTATAGATGAGATTTGTATCGCTTTTTTGTGCGTATGTTTTGTATCTAATTTTTATACATAGATCAAACATAAGGAAATTATACAAGTGTTGCTGTGACAAGATATAAAAGTATTTTTTTTAAAGATGCCCTCTCTTGCTTTAACTATAATGAAATTAATAATGTCTTCTCTTGTTCAAGATGTTACCCGATTAAAACCTGATGCGCTTCTTTATTTGTAAGAAACACAAAGAAACTTGTTATTGTAATAAAACAGCTAATGATTTTGACAAGGTACATACATACGTACTCAAGCATCGGCATTGCAATTTCATAAAGTTTAAAATGTATCATTTCAATTTTAAAAAAAGTTTCAAATGTATATAACATTTGGATTGGTAATCCACTTTTAGAAGTATAATCACAAGGCGTATAAACTTGCTAACAAATGACAAAAGAAATATCAGACTGCAAGGACTTACGGAAGATATGGGCGGAGAGATTGTTGATAATCGACGACAACTTTAAATTGGCGATCACGAACGTGATTCAGAAAAATTTCTAAATTACAATAGTACTGTGCATATGGTCTAATCATTTAAAACATTGCATACAAATTTTGAATAAACTAATGAAAAAAGACAGGGATGGCAAAATGGTTCTCTAGATTAAAGCATCAAAACGGTCAGGACAGGTAAATGTCTGTGAAATAAATGTTTTAGGAAAAGCATTAATAAGACGCAAAGAGGTCTACGATTTTAAATTAGTATGCTTGAACACTATATTGTGATACATGTAGCATTTAACCAACAACGACATCAAGTTTTAAGTGTCTTTATTTCATTTTTTGACATATTTTTAACTATTTGTTTTAATAAACGTCTGCTTTAGTCGTCGGGTAATTAATTCTTTGCAAGAATTCATAATTCACCACTTAACTTCGATCAAATAGGAATTCGGTTAATGAACATGACATGATGATATTCTTCATAAAATCATAGTAATATTTAAAGATTATAGTATATCTTAAAATCTGATAACCAATTATAACTTATTTTGTTCTGGTTTTTGGTAAAAGAAAATTGAAAAAATAAATTCTTTATAAAATGATGGTTCTTATTATTGGCAAATCAAAGATCATTCTGTAATCTTCTGAACAGTGCTCTCAATTCTGAAAAAAAAATATATGTGCAGTACATGTAGTAAAAACAGAAGTTGTAATTGAATTCGATAAATAAATATCAATATTCCGCTAATATAGAAAAACCATTCTTAAGCGATGATATGAGTTTAAGTACATCACTAACATTCTTATTGGCACAGGTCGTTGTTACAATAGTACCCTGATGGGCACTGGCTGCAAGTTGTTCCATTTATGTATGGTCTATCCCCGTTCATGTTACCACTTTGAATAAAACAAACAAAAGGACTTGTAATAAAACAATGTTTAGTGCTTTACGGATATCATTAAGTAATCTAGATATAAATAGAACATACGTTTAGAAATTAGCAAATGAGATTAATGAATGATTGATTCAATCAATGATTCAAATGTGAACACGTTTCACGGTGTCTAGGTATGAAGGTACTGTTTTTAAGTCTTCATATCAATGACATTTTAACTTTAACTTTTTCTCCTCTTTAGTATAATGTATTATTAATGCTACTTACCGCTCTCCGTAGTTACAGACGTAGAAATAAGCTGACGGCCAAGACTTTCCTTCCAGTGGTTCACAGAATGCCACAGCACAACCAACGTACTCAGTCTCCGCCCACACAACCTTTGTTTCACGAAACAGTAAAATAAAACTCAAATTGAACCGATAAATACTATACAAAACACCCCCAAAAACCCAACAAAAGCAAAAAACAAATCCTAGCCAAAAATAAGAAAAAAAGAAAGAAAAAACCCAGCAAACAAAAAACACATACACAATCACTTTATTTATACTTTAAATAAATGTTATCTGATTGTTTAAGAAAAAAACATACTTTATAATTAAATTTTACATTTATGTTATATTTTACTTAACATCGACTTAATGAAATATGTTAGCAATATCCTCTTGAACACAAAGATGTCGGGTTTTCATTTATTCATGTTATTTTTAAAATGCATGCTTAAAATGGAGTTACCTGTGTGTAATGACCACAAGTTTTGACGTGGGTGCAAGTGTTAGTACCGAAATCATAAGAATACTTTTCATTGTCCCAATAATTTACTGCATCTTGGGGTGTAGCTTCATCTGTTAAATGTATAAAGTTCAAGTTACCAAGGTAGTTCCCTGGTTACTAAACTTTTCGGTATTTACCAAGTAACCAATGTATTAATCTTGTAAATAAATAAAAAAGAGAATTTAATTGGTTAGTCACTGTGATGTAGTTTTTTTTCCGCTTATAGGAGGTTTATTGTTAAGCTTAATTCATCGTTTTATCAAAGAACACAATATGAGAATGATTACTTATAAGAGGAACACTTAGGATACACATATCAGGTTGCACAAGTGATGGGAATAAATGTTTGATAAAATTGCCAATAATCGTTCAGTTCCGTACTATATACTAATTAGATTTTATTTTTTTTCTTTCAACGTAAGAAATTCATACTAATATAAAATTGTAGCTTTTAGTCGCACACGATTTAGTTAACTTGTAGTGTGCAATCTATTTTCAATATAATCACACATTCTTTGAACAAAATAAAAAGATTAGTGATCTAAGGGCTTGCAATCTATATGTAATACATTTTATGAAGTAAGCAAAAACCAAAATGATTAATAACCCATTTCTCCTGTAATCTAAACCTTACAGTATGAAAAAGTTATAGACGACATTGAAGTTTTACTATAGGCAAATACATATAAATCTATGAAAATGATTATTTACTTTCCGAGTAGTAAAGGTTTTCGCCAACTTTTTTAAAACTTGGAGCCTCCTCATATTTGTTTGGATTGTGTCCTGATACGCACTTGTTGGCGTAGTTCTGAGCTACAGTTGCCAATTCATCGCTCCATTTCTGTTAAAGTTACATAGAAAACAAATACCTATTTACACACAGTTTATAAAATTGTACAGATCTAAATTTTACAAACAGTTATTTACACTGTTTGTGATATGAACGTGATAAAATATGTAAATAACATATATGTTAAAAGATAACATACATTTATATTGAACTTACTAGATATATCTTTATTTATAGCATTAGAATGAATAAAACAAATTTTAAGCAATCCTGACAAAATGTTATCTGTAAAAGCAGAGAAATCTATAAGTAATATAAAAATATTTACATACCAGTTTTCTCATGTTTGCAGCTGATGGGTTAACGATACGGCGTTTTGCATTATGAGCCTAGAATACACAAACAAAAAGCATGAACATCAACAAAACTGTATTATATTTCTAAGCAGATACGTTTTAAATGAGAAATTAATAACGCTAAAGGTTTTAAAAGACTTATCTTTATATCACTTACATCTAAAAATTGTTGTTGGAACGTTGTCAGCGAACAAACACTTGAACAAACATATGCGACAAACAGTAGTATCAAACACGCTGGCTTCATTCTTGTCAACTTCTTTTCGTGAAACTTTTTGAGATACTCTATACGTTTGTATATGGTATATATATGTTAAAAATGTAATCGATGCTAATGGGTTTTTTTCGATTATCATGCACTTTTGGAAACTCACACAAAATAAGTTAATTTATTTGGACCCGCCCTCTAAATTGATATGTTCATACAAACAGGATGTTTTAAAATTGTTTCCTATTCAGCTACGTGCAGATATTTATCATATAACTTTGTTCAAATAAGCTATCAGAGAGGAAATAATCTTGATATTAAAACAAATTCATTATACATAGGTACTTTCTCTTCCTTTGAATGGCCTAGTGTATATTACTGTATATTTTGGTTATACAGAGTGCTTTTTTTATTATATCTGTCTCTATTACAAGTAACTGTAAAATCTTTAATTCTAATAATATCTTTAAAAATTAAACATTACTCTAGAAAAAAATGACGTGAAAATAAAGATTATTTTTTCCTGTCGAGTACATAAGACTTCACAAATGAAATGCTAATATTTCAAAATGACTCTATCCAAAGAATTGAACTCCTAAAGCTTGATATACATGTAAATGTAAACATGATGCAAAGAGAGTACAAAACCCCAAACCCCGACATTAAAAGATATTGTCCGCGTCTTGTTGGGAGATTTAAGAACTGAAGAAAACGAAAACTGTAAAACACATGACTACCAGACACTGCGAGGACAACTGTTTCAGTTGCAAAATGAAAGGTAAATGTAACTGAAGAAAGTTCGAATATGCCAGTCCAGCTGTTGATTTCGAGCACATTGTAGGCAAAGGAAGTATTTACAGTATGCACCATGTTGACTGGAAATTAACATATCATACTGTATCAATATACTTAGCATATGAAACAACCACACATTGCAAGTATACGACAGATCGCAAGATTGATACAGGATCAACCACCCAAATATTGTTGACAAAATACTTTTTTTTAAATTTGAGTTCCGTAGATAATTTCATTAAGGTTATCTGAAGAATCGTGTATGCCAATCTGTTTCCAAAACACTAATGATCTAAAGTAAGCAATCAAGCAAGAAAAAATAACCCAGAATAATATATGTCCATTGTGCTGCGGCGATACTGAATTTCAAAGCTTGCATTGAACTTGTTTTATCAGAAAGAGGACGCCATATAGAACGACGTAAAAGACGATTTTTAATTGCATGGCTTAATTTAAAGAATTGTGGCAGAAAAACTATAAATGAATCATTAAGGGCAGAAACGTTAGAGTTTAGTTTTCTAAATATGTTAAAACCTCCTTAATGAGTTAATCTTATCTATTTTTATACCAGTTTGTAATGAAGACGAAATTCATAAAAATACACGTAAAGTTTTATTTTATTTGTCTTATTCAGTATTTGTTGAAATCAGCAAAACAAATTAAATTTTTCAGTTTGAGAGAAATATCATGGACCTACATAATTGGATTTTTTCTTCCAAAAACTGCTTAGCTATGAAAGGGAGAAAGAATTCTGTTATATCAAGAATTTTGGAATCTCAGCCCTATGCTACGGATATTAGATGCATTTGTTACTTGGCGAATATTTGTTGCAAATCAGGGGTTAAGACAATTCATTCTATTAGATGCTGGTTGACTTCACCATTTTCACAACAAGTTATTATATTATACCGGTAATTAATTTATTTTAATGTATGTATATCTTTCATTGATGTTATTAGAGGTGTTCAAAACATTTTGTTTTTAGTAGTGCTAAGAGAAAAAAAAAACAATATTCGGAATTTATTATAGAGTTTATTGATGTTAAACCACTGATGATTTTGAAACATTCTACGACTAGGTATATAATAATTAAATTTATCTAATTATAAATATAGACCATTGCAATGCATTTTATCTGAAAATTATATTGCTCATTAATTGAAAAGGTGCCTTTCACTTCAAGTAATTGTTAAAAGGTTGTCATTATTCCCTCTATCACTGAGAGGCTTTATCCATTACCAAGATAAAATTATGAAAAGGTCCACCGCTTAGCATATCTCTTAAAGAATCCTGAAAGGAAAATATGTTTTTACAACCATGAATTTATCCTAGGCCTCCTGAATGATTTCAAAACGACATTCCAGGCAATTAATATGATTTAAGGAGGTTGGCACCTGAAATACTAGTTATGTCAATCACCCCAAAACCACTTGGATATAAAGATGGGGACCTAAAATGTTCAATTATTTTATTTATGACCCATGTCACATGCCATTTTTTTGGAAATACAGGACCCCAAAAAGAAATCATAATTTTCTTGAAATTTTTGCTAAAATTTGGCATGAAAATTGATTATTTGAAGAAATCAAACAAATATTTATAGTTTAAACTATTATTTAATTATGATTTCAATACAGTATGAAGTTGAACACATGTAGTGACTATATAAGTAATAACTAAGTCAAAGTTTAAAAAATCTTGCTTTACTGGTGACTTCAAATGCCAGTTTATTATAATGTACACAACAGCAAATGTTAAGATTGTTACAAAATTTTGGAGTAATCAACTTATAACGCAAATAAAAAACCTATTAGTAATGTCATCTTTCCAAAACTTAGCATACAAATAGACAAACATTTAATGTCTCATGTGAAAGTAAAAAAAAGTAGGGGTCACATCTCAAAAATTTGAGATATAGCATGAAAAAAGCGCTAATTTTAGGCCAGAATTGGAGTTAACATTTTCTTAACTTTTATGAAACATAAGCTAAATATGCCAAAATATATCGATAGAAATATCAAAATATTGTTTAAATAATTATGTTTTTTAGAACATCATCAATATGTCATTATAATACACAAACTATCTAGAAGTTTGGTCTGCATTGAAATTTGGAAGCTAAAGTAACAGTACTCTAAAACTATTGAGTTATGGAAATTGTTTATTTTCTTCTGGAAAACCTTCCGCCACAAAATATAGTCCCTTACTAAAGTCTGTAAAAATTTAATTCAATAGAATTTATTTTGCATTGTTATATATAGATATACTACTAGAATTATTATGCAATGCAGAATTTTCAGACTAGAGGTAATACAAAATGGCTACCCAAAACCTGAGGAGCGAACCTCTTTAAGAATAAATTTTGAAAATGTAAATGCTTGTGCATTTTACGAAAGAAATGTTAATTTTCAGGCTGATGCAGCAATGATAGGAATCATTTTTTAGTTGTAAAGCTGCTTAGAAAAGTTTTATTTTCAGCCATGTTTATAAGGGCTTCTGTCATTGCCCAAAACATGGATACAACAAAGGACTCCTATGCTGAAAGGGACAAACAGCTCAACAGTGCGCTTTGTTTGTTGGTTCTGCAAACAGGACTTTCTTTATTGATTATGCTGATGACCTGATTTATCCGAACTGGATAAAGTTTTAGGTATGCATATTCATTGAATTCATCCATAAAAATTGCATGCACTTTGAATCATCTTCCCAAGTCAAGTGTTTTTGATCAGCACCTCTTTGATCCTCGCCATTCCTCCTAACAGATGCAGGGCACTACCAACAGAAATGATGCAGCTAAAGCAGTTTCCCCAAATACAGGTAAATTTGCCATAATCAGTTATTGGTTTTGCTAAAATGTACCGAAAACTATGTTTAATTTTTTATGGCTAATACATGTATATATTTTTTCAGGAATGTCACATCTGGCCATAATACCAGATACTGTTCCACCGTTTGAAACAGAACAAATTGTCTGCACATCAAAGAATCAAATGGAGGAAAAAATTCAAGGCATGCTCTATAAACCAAACACAAGCACATGTAAGTAAATAGACAATATTTAACCAGAATAAAGTATTCTATCTAAAATGAACAACTTCAGTTATCACGCGTAGAGGTTTAGAACAATCCATCTGACTAATCAAGGTCATATTCCTGTGAACTTCTAAACAATGAACATGTTTTGTTCCTTTTTTACAAACAGCCCGTCTCCTTGAAGCAATTGAGTAGGACCTAAGAAGCAGACTAGAGGACTGAGGGAATCTACGTTGTGGAAGGATCTGCATAAAGGTCGCATTCATACCTCGCTGTTTTGAGATGTGCTGCACTCGGGGCCGAATCCTGCGAGTTTGAACCAAAGAATTTTCACTGGATCAAATTTGGACAAGTGTGTGAAAATGTTTTTATATTAAATGTTTAACATTCTTTATTTTATTGCACAAGTAAAACATATTTGAATATATGCAGGGTATATATATATATATATATATATATATATATATATATATATATATATAAAGCACAGAGAAATTCACCTTATTGGAGCTCCACCTCTGCCCCGGCCGGGGCTTGAACTCACGACCTCTGGAACCCATTCTCCTAGCACCGCGCTAACCACTACGCCAACTAGGCAAGACAAAAACCTTGCTTTCGATGACGAAGGGGTTCCCTTCGTCATCGAAAGCAAGGTTTTTGTCTTGAGTTTGTCCATGATGCTTCCAAAGCTAGTTGAATTTGTTGTTACTCACATTCTGCATTGACTTGCTTTGGAAGCATAATGGATATAAATTCAAAGTCAAAGTATATATACTTGTATATATATATACTTGTCAACTATTCTAACCCCCCACTTTTGGTATTAAAAAATAGTAAATTTTTATATCTACATTTGATTCGTTATAAAGACCGTTTGCAATATAACATATTTTGCATCCCAAGATAACGAAACTGAAATTCAGCGCGTAATTACTCCACTGTGGTCATTTATGTTGAAAAGAGTAAAGTCAGTGTTTAATGTTTTTTAAAATGTGTGTTTAAAAACGGGTTAAATCCATGTAGCGTTATAAATTTTGACTAGCATAATAGACAATGTAAACAGTAATTTTAACTTAATTTTTGCATATTATTTTTTTTTTAAATTCAGTGTTCTTTTCAACAATTTTACAGATTATTAAAATTTCTTATATTGAATGTTTTTAATATTTTCAATTTTTTTACATTGTTTTATTCAACAGCAAATTAAATTAACTGTCAATGTGTTCATTTGACAACAAGCAAATGTAAACATGGATCTCAGATTTATTACACTTTCCATATAGATATGTGCAAAACAACTACATGTTAATGACTTTTTTAAGCTGTCCAATGAATAATAATGGTCTACAATTAAGAGTTATGTATTAAGCTTTAACACATGCTGCATATATGCACATCTTAAGTCACAAGCTATTTAATTAAAAATACAAACATGTCCTATATATACAAGATAAAAACTTGTGATCATACATATCAAGGTTACTGTGACGATTTGACAACATGATTAATTGCACTAATTATGTGTAGAAAAAGATAAAGATGTGCATTGACATCATTTACAGACAAACAATTGGTAAAGAATATCATTGAAATTATATGAAAACTTCACATACAAAATCATGTTGATAATGACAGAAAAATTATACAATTGGTACATCTAAGTTTAGTTACATGTAACCAGCTAGAAATAATCTTTCCGTGACCAGGCTACGCTCAGGTCACAGTAAGAATTTGTCCCATATACATGTACTTGCAATGTAGCAGCCGCAAAGCGGATCAGCTTTGCGTGGATTTTAAGTATGTTTAAAATAATTTGCAGGGGAAAAACGCATTTTTATACATTACAAACCTTTTTGAACATGCATATGTAGTTAAGTCCACAAAATATCCATTTCATCGGTCGTACCAAAGCATTTTGTTAATATACAGGTTTGAATTTGCCTGCCATTTTGTCGAAAATCGCACTCGGAATGTCTCGGATTTAATCATTAACATGGCGACCGTAAATAGCGAATTTTCAAACGTGGTGCTAAAAGTGGCAGTGATTTCGTTGCAAAATCAGTTAATGTGGTAAAATGGGATTATAAAAGAGAAATATGTAGGTATTCGAGACCAATCATATGAAAATTTAGGCGAGATACAGCGCGATCTATTTTTTTATTTGCAACGACGCGAATATATGGGACGAATTCTATCGTTAAACCAGGTCCGTAGTACATCTGTTATTTTAACGATAGAACATTCTATTTAGTAACAGCATGCTACCACAACGCATTTGGAAACAACAGGGGCCAAAGACAAAGGCATGACATCATCAAACAAATGAAATTTTTTGATAGAATAATTTGCCTGCCTGCTGGAGACCAAATCACAAAGTTTAACCAGATCTTTGATTGGTTCCAGGTAGTTGCTTACAGCCATTGAGATCTGCTGCTTGCATCTGCCAGTCAGTTGTGAAACCCAAGTCGTCCTACTTCTACTCCCCCAACACAATAAACATTGAACAAAATTATTAACATTACAGCGAACACATGTATTTGTGACTATTTAAATAGTTTTAGAAAGTAATTCAACTAAATAAAAATACCTATACTAGAAAATTCCTTCTGCACAGTTCTTTAGATTGACGTGGGAATCTAGAAATTTTCAATTTTTTTCAGTTGATTACTTGAGTAACAGAAAGGCAAAAACCAGTGTTTTATTCAGAGCACTGTGTATGTAAACTGTATATGTAAACCAAACCGGAATAGACGGTGTGACGTCAAAATAGTTTTTTTTTTAATACGAGAGAGTTCTACATAAGGTCTGCTTCCAGTGAATACGATATCTCTTAACTTCAAACGTGCAATACAGCTTAATTATGTAGTCCATTTTCAAAACAGCATAATTTTAACCACATGTGATAAATTAAACCACTTTACTAATATAAATAAAATAATGATTTTGAGTTTCATTCCCGTTTAACAGAGTGGAATATATACTGAATTTTAGATTATGATGTTCATTAAGCCCTCTACCATATAATTGTGAAATCCATTGCCCTTGAATTAGGGGTAAGGACTTTGGACGGGGCAAATAGGACTGTAGGTGCTGGCACGATAAAGAACCCGACACTGTAATAATGACAGTTTATATATAATATCGTACGCTGGGAGATATTAAACTATGTAAAATTACAATTGCCGAGCATTTAGCTGCAGAACTGTAGCCCCACAGCAAAATACCAAAATATTCTTAAGAATATTTACTACTGATTCGCCACATGCCTAAAACATTTTCCTATATTACCTAGCCGACCTCGGTAAGTGAAGTGTGTTAAATTCACGTTGGAATCAAGAATCGCACAACAAACCACACCATTTCACGTCACGGGCTATGAGATCGTTTAATAGATATTCAGAGGCAAGTAAAGTATACCATCTAAAGCAAAATGAATGAAAAAAAGTTTTGGTTTTGAAATTTTCAAAAAATACATTTTTTATTAAGGTAAATATGTCCAAAACCGCGCACACCTTTTTGTGCGCGATGAAAATACAATTTTTCATGGATGGTCCTGTGGATCCACGGTCCATCAACCCGAATTTCCCAGTTTAGCAGCTATGTAACATTGAATAGAAAGTTATATGTATCTTGCTTTTATTCTTATTATGCTTACTTCTTTATTCTTCAGTACATTTACACTTGCATGTCACTTTATTGTTTTCATATTCATGCTTATCTAATTTCACTTTGATTCTCTTTAATTCTTTATTGTTTGCTTCTTTCTATGTTGCAATATTCTTCTTATTCGTGTAAATTCTTTCTTCTATCTCTGTTACAAACGTTAATTCAAACACGCAAACTATAAGGCACTTTCAATAAAGACGAATACAAGTTGCATGAATTTAATGCTGCATTATGACGCCAGGCGGCAGTGTGTGCGCTAAAATTGCTGCTCCCGAAGATTTATTAAAACGAAAATAACAAATGGCATAAATTTAATAAATTCGTGAAAACATCTCAAATTCAGGGCTTAGTATAGGAATATGAAATACATGTTAATATAGTCAACTTTTTAACAAGCCACGATATACGCAGAATCAAAAAGATACGTTTTTTTATACATGTAAAATGCCTCCGCGCGGTTCTAAAAAAAATCATAGGGGGGGGGGGGGTCTGAGAGATAATTTTGTATTAATTTTTTTAGTGGTTGATTAAATAAGTGTGAATTTTCTATTGGGGGTGGATCTGATCTCATTCTAGATCCGCAATTCCATGCACCGTATAAATATGCAGTAACAAATTATTTGCAGGAACGGTTAATTTTTAGAAGAGGAACATGTCATAAGTACTTGTCGACAGGACTTTTTTTTCATTTGAGGTAAAAAGAGGTGGGGTGATGCACGGTTCTGTCCAGAGGTACCCGTGGAACATGTAGATGAAATAGAAATAAATTTAAACCAAATTTAAAGATGTTTTTGAAAAACAATAAAAGGACTTGGGTACGAAATGCTTAGAAGTAGCTTTTCCTATACTCTAGTACGTGTGAAAATTATCACTTGCATGAATCCTATGTACCTCTCGTTAGGCTGCAGTACTGTGTATCCCTGATTAAATGCGATGAATTAATATCCGCATGAAATTCCGGGTTAAAAAACTCAAAACTGCAGGTTTTAAAATCTCACTTATTTTTCTAAAAGTTTTGAACTTGTGATATGAAAACAAAGTTTGGTGCACGCGATTTTATATTCTTGCGATTCGGCACAGAACGGTGAAGTCGCAGAAGTAAATATACGTATACGCAGTAAAGTTAACGAATCTAAATTATCAGTGACTTAATTACACAATGAGTAAACGAAAACAAACCAGGCATAGAGATTAAAATACGGTATGTGATATGACTGTTTATACGTTTTGGTTTAAAATCTAAATCAAATTTTAATAAAAATTCTTATATAAAGTTCTAAATAAAAATTTTTTTTTCCAAAATCAAAACATAAATAATGTATGCTTCTTATTTACACAAATTTTGATAAAATAAAAAATAAAAATGTGTATGTATCATTCACAGCCATCCTTATTGTAGGTTTGTTTATTTTAATATAAATCATGTACATGTAACTGAATGTCCATGTTTAGATTTGAAAGTGTTTAAGCTATGATACATGTAACTTAGAGACATGAACCTCATACATGTCTATCTGTCAACTGGTCTTGATTAAATGAAGAGTTGAATTGACCGACTTCCATATCAAGCTTGCAATGATGATAATTATGATACGGGTGCTAATTATAAGAACTGTAAGATTATATCGTCTCATATAAATAACTGATGCGCCGACTTAGAATTTGATTTTATTTTAGGAGGGGGGTCCAGTCACCCCACACCCTTGAAAATTCAAACTTTTTAAAATTCACATAGTAAACCTACTGAAAATAGAACTCGACCTACCCCCCCTCCCCGGCAAACAAAATTATAAATCATCCCTTAGTACATAAACCTCCCCTCCATTTCTTGATCTGAGCATATAAACATTAGAGCGAAATGTCATGGTGCAAAACATCACACATTTAGCTAGCTACGTTGGGTTTTTTTTTCGGGGAGCAGCAGTTGTAGCGCACACACTGCCGCCTGGCGTCATAATGCAGCATTTAATTCATGCAACTTGTATTCGTCTTTATTGAAAGTGCTTTATGGTTTGCGTGTTTGAATTCACGTTTGTAACATATATAGAAGAAAGAATTTTCACGAATAAGAAGAGAATGTTGCAACATAGAATTATTAAGCAAACAATGAAGGATCAAAGAGAATCAAAGTGGAATTGGATAAGCATGAATATGAAAACAATAAAGTGACATGCAAGTGTAAATGAAATGAAAAATAGAGAAGTAAGCATAATAAGAATAAAAGCAAGATACATAGAATTTTGGCGGTAATTCCCTTCCATATTCAGCTTGTATTACAGCAGAAAATAGCAAATATAAATAATTGCTCTATATGAAATTATTGACTCTACGAAAATCCGAATGATTTTATAACTTTTTGTTCACGTTAGCCCATTGTTATAGTAAGTAAATTAAACTACTTCAGTTTGTCATCTTAAAGAGGTTCGCTTCTCAGGTTTTGGGTAGCTATTTTGGGTCACCTCTAGTCTGAAAATTCTGCATCACATATTAATTCTTGTAGTATATTTATATTTTACAATGCCAAATAGACTTTATTGAATAAAATTGATTCCAAAAAAATTGCATTTTTAAAGAGTTTAGTAAGGGACTATATTTTGTTGCGGAAGGTTTTCAAGAAGGAAATGAACAATTTTCATAACTCATTAGTTTAACAGAGTACTGTTACTTTAGCTTCCTAATTTTCAGCAAAGATCAAACTTCTGGATAGTTTGTGTATTATGATATATTCATGATGTTCTAATAAACATATTTAAACATTATTTTGATATTTCTATCGATATATTTTGGCATATTTAGATTATATTTTATAGAAGTTAAGAAAAAATTAATTCCAATTTTGGCCTAAAATTAGCTTATTTCATGCTATATCTCAAATTTTTGAGATGTGATCCCTACTTTTTTTACTTTAAAATGAGACATTAAATGTATGTCTATTTGTATGCAAAGTTTTGGAAAGATGACATTACTATTATTTTTTTTTATTTGCGTTATAATTTGATTACTCCAAAATTTTGTAACATCTGTTGTGTTCTTTATGTACTGGCCTTTGAAGCCACCAGTAGAGCAAGAATTTTCAAACTTTGACTTAGATTTTACTTTTATAGTCACTACATGTGTTCAACTTCATACTGTATAAAAATCATAACTAAATAATAGTTCAAACTATAAATATTTGTTTGATTTCTTCAAATTATCAATTTCCATGTCAAATTTTAGCAAAAATATCAGGAAAATTATCATTTCTGTTTAGAGCCCAATATTTCCAAAAAATGGCATGTGACATGGGTCACAAATAAAATAAATGAACATTTTAGGTCCCCATCTTTATATCCAAGTGGTTTTCGGATGATTGACAATACTATTATTTCAGGTGCCAACCTCCTTAATACTATTTCATAATATTTTGATGGCTTAAAAGGGTAGGATATTGCAATATTAATCACAAAGTGCGCCAAAGCTATTCAATCTAATAACATTCTCGGGTACAAACTTTTTACTCATTGAAAATTGACCATCGAAGGCCGCCTGCAGAGCTCCTGTTACAATACGTTTACAATTACAAACGTGGCCCGGACCTCTTGACAGGTCCATCTACGGGCTTTGGTATTCAGGTGATCGTCACGGCCAAGTTTACCAGTTTTAGCATGTTAGAGGCAGAAGGGCTGACATCTCGTCTCCGAGCATTATGTTCCTTAAAACACGGAAACAAATAAGTAATAATGACGAAATTATATGACCTTCGATTACACAATTCCTGCTAAACAACAGCAACAAACAATTGAAAAGAACCTTTGAAAAACAATTTTTTAAACAATTTTGCAAAAATGAAAATACTTTACAAATAGTAACGATGTCGTATGTTTTCAACTTACGCAGCACAGTTAATAAATTCCGTTCAGACAAAAAGTACGGAAAATGTGCATATTACAAACCTCGAAAGTACTAATTAACTAATACAAAACAGTAACAGCAACAATATTCAAAATGGATGCGCCTTCAGCTGATGCAGGGCTATTGAGCTGAATTTAATGGATTAAACACAAATAGAAAGTTGAAATCTGAACCGGCTGAATTGAAAACAAACGGAAATTACATGCGATGACTTGTGATGCTATTCACTATGCAGCAAGATTCGTTAAAACTGGTTTTGATGCAAGTTAGATCGCTGGAATATTCAACTGGATGCAAGGAGACGCGATCGTGGATGAAATAGTTGATATGTCGACAAATAATAGTATGTATGAGCGACTTTTGTAAATGTTGTGGTAACTAGATAGTCTGTGAGGTACTTATATTTTAAATGGTATATCTGCCGCTTGGAATACGCCGAAATAGTGGATGCACTACCCATAGCTTTGCTTTACGATGCTTATTCTGATGACCGATCATGTACGTGTGTTAATTTAAAACTCATCGTTACCAAATTTGAACAGCAGTGTTACCGTGAAGTGTATAGGCCTGTATGTCCGCTATAATTATTCCTGGAATTGGAACAGCCAGCCTCGCCGTAAATGCTGATCGTTGATCGCAAGCAGACGAAATCGTGAGAAGACGTTTAATTTTCTATTTATTGAATTAAATTTTGTTTATTGTTTATTTTTCAAGGCTAAACTTTTAATTTTTTATATTTATAAAGTTGTATTTTGTTTGCTGACAATTAAACAGACACAACTTTACATTTTGTTGACAGTGTTTTTTTTGGAAATTCCCGTTCTATAAATAGTGTTAAATCAGAACAGTTGAGAAAAGTAGATCCGGCTAAAATTTTATTGATGCAGGTATCAATGAAATTTTTCGACCAATCAGAAGCGCCAATATCTGATCAAACTAAAAAATATTAAATTATATCAAAACCACAAATACATCTGCTTGTACCATGCGACTGCCATATCAGGTGACCACTATGAACATAAAATATTGTACTATTATATATATATTTCAGATATATATTGCATTTGAGCGACTGTTATTGATTTTAAAAAGGACATGCCCGTTGAACTAAAGTATACGGGTTTTCATCACAAAAATTCGCCGATATTTTTATTGGCCGCCTTAACTGTACTGCGTACATGAAGGAATTCAATTTGAGCTACTGTAACAGCACTAGCCACAAACAGTGTGAGGACGAGGAGAGACATTTTCTGGAAAAGGCCTGGAACCTGTGGGACTGTTTCAGTCTCGTGTTGCGTATTTATAAGATACCGTTAATTAAGATTTTGTCGTCATAAAACTCCTATTTTTTTTATCAGATTATTGATTTTGGGTAGAAAATGAATTTCATAATAATTTTGGATTTTTTGTTTTTATCTGATCACACCTCCACATTCAATCAGCAAGAAGGATTGCAATTTACTATAATAGAAAGTTAAGGAGTGTCATCAATGTACTTTACAATTGAGACATGAACTTTTCATTTTTTATATTTACCACTGCAATGAAAAGAATATTAAATTTGGGAAAACGTCAACAACGTAAAAAAAGGAATAAGTTGCACGCTGATATCGAGTTCATAAATTAATGTTGCAGTAACTGTTCATTCTGTAGAAATTTTAAAGCATATAATTATTGTTATATGTTGAAAATGTTTATAATTTTTCGTATATAATGTTATTTTTATTTACATATTGTAAACGGAAATGATGTTAAATTAATAAAAAAAAACCCTTCCTCCAAGCTTAAAAGAGCGCCATGCACCAATAATATACATATATGTATGAACGTATAGAAATAAATTGAAAAGTCCCGAACTTGGGTTTTGTTTTTGAGAGGAATGATTTTGTCTTTCAAACTTATCATCTTGAAAATGGTAAAAATTGTCATTTGCTATTAAATTCGTTTGGATGCAATTTCGTGGATATGCTCTTAATCTTGAAAGAAAAAAAATCACTAGTTTATTTTTAATTGAAGTGTTAATTTATACATGGATATCGAACTGTGTTAAAATAACAAATTTACTTATAAAATAATTTATAACATGTATTTTATTTGAGTTTGGTTTAGCAAAACGACGTAGCTCTCAAGTTACATGTACGCGATTTCCTTACTCTTCTTTTTTAGCAATTGGAACGTGTACGTGTAATTATTTTACATGGAAGCGTCTTTATTTTTGGATACATTTAAATTCTATGTCTTTCCAATATAGCTCTCAATTCAAAGGCATTGGAAGCAATTTTAGATGAAGATGACCTATTGCTACTGGAATCCCGAAAATACAATCAGTGGACATTCAGATGCTTAAGTATTTGTTTCGTATTAATAAAGCAGGATTAAATAATTTGAGATGCACGGTTAAAATCACAAAGGTTTTTCGATGCGCTAATGGCACAGTTTATTTTGGAAGGAAAAGTTGTGCGGCATGATTAAGCGTCTGACATGTTCAAATCGTCTCGACGATATATCATCGCTTTTTGGAGTAACAAAATACAAACTGCTCAACATATTCAATGCAAATCTTGATTATGATACAACCTCCCCGTAACCATTTCTCCACAAAACTTCTCCTTCAAAGATCAACTAAAATCCAAAATAGTTTAAAGAACAAAGTTGCGGAATGTGGAGTGTGTCTTTCTATTGGCCTCTGGTCAAACCGTCAAATGAAAGTCTTTCTTTTAGAGTTCACTTCATATTGGATTCAATTTGATGTATGTAATCGATCATGGTGTCATGTACGCTATTCGGAAATTAATTATAATGTGCGGAAAACATACGCCAAGAATATAAAGGAACAGTAGCCTGCTCCAATATAGCGAATGTGTAACAGACAATGCTGCAAATATGGCTAAGGCCTTTTGGGTTACACTACCAGGAATCAAGATACAACTTTGAAAGAAGACACCCGCGAGTCTGATAGTGGAGATGAGGAGAAAGATTCTAGGTTCGAGCCAATGGTATTCAATTACCCTATTAAAGATATCCCAAAGCAGCGAACTTATTAAAATATACCAGGAAATCTACAAAAGCGACTGAAATTTTGGAAGAAAAAAATGGATGGAATTCCCAATTGACAATGATTTGCTCAGTTCTTGAAGTACCTGAAGTAAAAGTGAGTAAACTTGACGCTGTTCAGTTAACTGAAAATAAACACAAAATGCACGAACTTCGTTTGGTTCTGAAACCCTTTGAAGATGCCACATTGATGATGCAACAGGAAAGAACACGTTTTTAACTTAAGGTGGTCAAATCTCCTGTATTATGCTAGGAGGCAAGACCTGTCTTGTGAATATACCAGTGATGATGAATCTCCTCCAAGGAAAAAAGGAAAGCTTGAAGATGGACTTTTCAGCTTTATGACTCCTACAAAGCAGGAAAAAAAGAGGCATGTTTCGGGGAATCATGTTAAAATAAAAGCTATGAGAGGGGACAGATCCATTGCATTACTGAAAGGAAATAGAGGATAGATTTTCTTGTCTTACAAAATATGCATAGATGTCCCTTATTGTACCTAGTACAACTTTTTCACCAGTGGAACGGCTTTTTAATTTTTCTGGAAAGTTCTTCAGACCAGATAGATGCAGACAATTGACTCAATTGTTAATGATAATAAAATGCAATTAAAACGCTTGTAAATAATGCAATAAATTAGATTGATACCAGAATAAAAGCCTCTTGTCAAAATTCATTGTTTTTTTTCTTAAAATTAAACATTTGAACTATGAAAAAATGAAAACAAATAATGTAAACTGAAGTTATTACAAGTAATCATGATAACAATGATGTGAAGTAATCTAATGTAATCGATTACCTTAAAAATGGTTGTAATCAGTCTGTAAATGATTACTTTAAAAATCCTAAGTTACTTTAATTTCAATCGATTAACTTTTGAAAGTAATCGACCCCCATCCGTGGTTAGGTGTATATATATATATATATATATATATATATATATATATATATATATATATATATAATATGGATTTTTTCTGACTAGTTCATAGCTTAACAAATCATATCTGACAGTTTAATGTAGATATGATGGTTAATTTGTTGACACCCAGCCTCTTCAATCTTAGTTATTTATTTATTTGCTTAAATTTTAAAACTCACCTGTGTTAATTTACTATTTTTTAAAGCGACTTTTAAATGAGAATCAAGGCTGATGACACTAAAGTTTTATGATGTTAAAATAATATAATAGTATCAATTTTGAATATTCAGAAAACCAAGATTCCGGCATTATAAGAAATATAAAAATATTCCATCCTTAGACTTATATGACGGTTTAATAAACAAACTTTTTTAAATGAACTTAATTCATTTGTTGCAAATGAGGTTGTATTCAGTCACGTTAAAATCTATACGCAAACACAGTGTGATGCGGGACAGTATCCCATTCGACAGTTTGTCACACACCACTGCTTCATTCCTGGTGTCATTTTCCAGACGTCTGTTGGGCCACACTTCTTTCTGGCGCTCCCTCCATTGGACACGAGACGGTTTCCGCTTCCGTTAGATGACCCAGTGGTAGATGATAAACGTGTTGTTGATTTTGTAGTTTGTTTTGGTTTCTGTGTTGTGGTTGTTGTTGTTGTCGGTGTTGTTGTCGTAGTTGTTGTTGTTGTGATTGGTTTTGTAGTTGTAGTGGTGGTGGGGTTCGTAGTTGTCTCTACTGTCGTAGAAGTCGATGCTGTAGTGGTAGTAAATGAAGTTGTTGAAGGTGTTGTGGTGGTGGTTGTCGATGTCGTCGTGGTTGGCTTAGTAGTTGATTTTGTTGTGCTCACCTTGATTTTACTCTTGCCATCGATTGCAATATCTGAGCAGCCGTAAAACTCCTCCTGAGGACCACAGCCTAAACAACCTTTTCCAGAAGGATCAACACCCCAACTGTTTCCTTTAATTTACAAAAACATGTCTCTTACAAATATTGATAATAAAAAACTTTATTTTAAAATATCACAGATCTAACACATTTTTACTGCCGGCGTTCCTTTTATTTCACAAAAATCAATAAAGGCATTCGTCAATTAAATTAAATTAACCTTCATAAAGATGTTTTTAAATAGACACTGCAGCTAAGTTTGCTAAAAAAGCATGACAATTTTCCCAAATGAAAATTAGCATGGCTTGCAGCGCGAATGTGAAAAGACTACATATTTTGACAGATTTGACTAGAATAAAGATCAAAGGATCGTGACAAAATACCAGTGTAAATTATTTTTCTTGCATGGGGAAAAATGTTAGACGTCAAATGGTTTTTAACATGTATCTTTTTAAGTTCTGATTTTCATTTCTGCGTCAGGTGCCTCATGTAACATAGCATATAGAAGCCGTACCAAACAGGATGTTTTAATTAAACATTTTAAATTATTTTGTTCTTTGCATAATTTATCATAACTATTTGTATATATTTTTTTCAGTGCATATACTCTAAATTCCGTTTATAAATATTCATGTATGTATTGTGTGATGTTGATGACATGTCAGTGTATTGACAAAAGCGAGAAAAAAGTATAACAATTTAGATTTTAGAACAAAACAGCTAATTATCGATGATAGTTCTTAACATAACATTGGACATATTCTCTTAGCGCTTTGGTCAAATATTAATTTATCACAACTTCCTCGTTAAAAAAGAGTTACGTTAAACAGTATGTATAGCTACATGTATTTTGTTCCAAGACAGAATCTTAGATTTCCTGAGCAAAAATGGTATTTTAAACGCATGCCAAACATGTTGTGACAATGTAGCCTATCTACTTTAATCTTGAATTATCGCCCATTTCTTTACTTTATTTCCTATGCATTTTTTTAACATTGTAATATTTCAGATTACATTTTACAAAGTTTAAATTGTTGCCGCAGACAACTTTCATGTAGAATTATCATAATTATAGATCTATTACTACCTGTGTGGTACCTCCACTGCAAAATACACTGCGTACATGTAAGCCCCTGTGGGAGGTTGAGCTTGACATGGTGCAAACCAACTGCCGAGGAAATGTGGTATCTGGAATGGATCATTTCGGTTGTAAATGGGGTTAACGGGAGAGGAAGTGAATAAAATACAAATACACTATAATTGGGAAAATGTTTTTTATACGAACTTAAGCTTTGTTTAAACAAATATATATTTATTTATGAACGATCCTTAATTTGAATGCCAATCCGTTAATATATAGTTTTAATTATATCGTACAAAGAAAGCTTTTAGGAATTACCGGTATGTATTAAAACGACAATGTTAAAAGGTTTGAAAACACGAAATTCATTTAGTAAATTAAATATGAATCTTTAAAGCCTTACATGACATTAAATTTTATATATTCTGTACGAAGGAAATTTTTTTTTTCTTGTATTACAATGTACGGGAAATATAGAAAAATAGTTTAAGTATACCTTGTTGCATTGTTTGCGAATTTTAACAAATATTTATCGAAACAGGTCTGCTTTGCTGCTTTCTTAACGTCGTTATTTGGACAAATTCGGAATTCAAACCATCCTTTGTGATTGGCAGTGATCTCCACATCTACGTCAATTAGTTGTCCCTCTGTATAGTGCCTCGTTATGATACCGGAAGCGTATTTCCCACCAGCTTCGTGATCTCTAGGCTGTTTTTGGTTGTACGGATCACCACATATTCCACATTTACCTCTATTCAGCATCCATTGAACCTTGAAATATTCATAAAGGACGGTGTCTGAAAAGGACCTAAAATGGCCTCTCAAATGATATTCACACTTTAAATATCCAATTACTCAGTACAGTTACATCTGAAGTTTTTTTCCTCATAGTTTTCATTTTTATCTGTATGTCCTAAATTTGACAATCATAAAACTAAGCATTTATATTAATTTTATTTCATGAAACCACGTATGATCATGCATTTTTTATTTTAGAAAAACTCCCTAGTACAGGTTTAAATAAAACTATTACATGTACGCACTTTGATATCAATTCAAAGACTATGAAGCAATATGAAAAGAACCATAATGATTGTTCTTATGAATATATTCCTGTATGTTGTTAATATTTGAATTCTTTTATCAGTCTGATTGTTTTAGACGTTATCCATAACATTAGTAATATATATCAATAATATTAATAATATATACATACTGAGTGAAAGGTTTCGGAGGGACCGGATGTGTTTAAAACTTTATTAGACACTGTTCGGTGTATTACTGTGGGACATAAACTTTGACGTCCAATTATTTATTTATAATATTGATTTGGTAACATAACAGTCGTAGCCTTTGTATCAAAACAACGGATCATGGCCAAGGGTTCATGAAGTATGTCTCTTATTTTTGTCAAATGTGCGTGATTCTTGAACCACGATAATGAAATTTCCATTTTTAAAAAACATTGATTTACTTTTTATCAAAAATTTCAAATTTATTTAAAATGAGTCGGTGTCAATACAACAATATAAGACATTTCAAGTATATTTGCTCACCATAGCGCTCAAACGGAAATTTCACTTTATTTATCTATGGTCTGACCCTCGTGGACTCCGAGAAGGACGGTCCTCTTTGGAATCCACGAGGGTCATATTTGCACAATTTGTAATATACCAGATATATGAAATCTTTTGTAAAAATATGAATATAATAGAAGGGCTATTTGATTCTTAAGAAAACACATCCTAATATTAAAAAAAAAAAACGATTACCAAAGAAAGGGGCCTGACACTTCATTTGAAAAAAAAAAAACTTGATCGCCCTTAACTTAAGAATGGTTTGTCTCATATTTGTTCAGGAAGTCTTAGAAAACTTAGGTGGCAGAAAAAAAAACCCCGTTTTTAGTCCTTTTTCGCTAATTCATACATCTCTTATATTTTGACTTCCTTTTTAATACAGACCTACTCAGATGTTTGGTCACAAACAAATGTAATGGGTAAGTTATGTGCAACATCGACGAGATTAACGTCAAAACATTGGACAACAAAATCATTTCCTGGCTGCTTCTCTCTAGATTCCAGTGGTTGTTTGGACACATTTATAAATAACATTCCGGTGGAGATATTCACAGTGTTTGCTGAACATGATATGATTCATGTTGCGTTGCCCAAATATTTGGTTGAAGTATTTATACTTCGATTACGAAACACTTTTGGGCGCGATGCGCTTGCACAAACTTGACAACCAGGCACGCTGCAGTGGGCTTGATCGGGTCATCGCAAACCCTTGCAAAAATATATAGTTATAAACTTTGCTATAACATATACACACCTTAAAAGTGTCACATCTTGGAGATGTGATTTTTTTTTAACTTGTACTTAATTTGATTCAAAACATAAAATTAATCAGTAGCTAAAGCGTGTTTCAACTGAAAAGAGCTGGACCCGTCAGCTGGCATAAAACTATTCCAAAATAAGAGATAATGATCGACTTCAAATTAAATGACCATACAAAATTAAATTAATATATAGCTGTACGCGAATTGGTACATGGCATAATAAATTGTTTAAACATAAAGCAAATAGTTATCGATTTACTTAATAATTCTTATGTTAAGTTATATAAATATGATATACCCACATGAGTCTATTTAAAAGGTCAAGATCTGGTCAATGATTCTAGATAGATTTTTTTTGGTGCTAGAACCATAATTGCGTCATTATTGATTTGAATAATAATTGTTTCTTTACATTACGGTTTTTTAAAAAAAAAGGATTATGTAGAAAATGAAATAATTTTTGACATTCTATATCAAATCATGGAAAAAAGTAACACCTATGCCTATATTCAAATTGACAGCATTTTGAAAAGGAGATGAATAGCTCATTCAATGTCGTTCTCTGAGAGACTTTAGGCATTCTAGATATATTTCATTAGTTAAACAGAGAAAACTCCGTGATTTGTTGTTCATTCCTTTTATGAGTCATTTAAAAATGACATTTTAAAAGACACTTTTTCATTGAGTTTAAGCCCCGGTTCAACCCATCAAATAAAGCTATTGTAAAGAAACATCATTAAAAGAATTTATATATTGAATTTCATAAACCTGCAGGCAACTTTTATTTTGTAGATCTTTACCTTAATTGACCAAAAATGCATAGGAGATGAATTATTTTATGGACCATCAATAGGAGAACTGTATATATGATACAAATAGTTGATATAAAACATAATTTGAAGGCTTTTAAACTTAGCTATAGACCCACCCCCCCCCCCCCCCAAAAAAAAACAAAAAACAAAAACAAAACAAAACAAACAACCAACCATCTCCGTTATAATAAAGAATATTCAATCTTACAGAAAAAAATGTTATTTGCAGATATACTTTCTCGATTTAGATTTAATTAAATCTCATTCTCCCATTTGACCAGACAATTAAAATAAGAATAAAACAGCCGAAAGAATTTTATAAGCTGAATATTTGAGAGTTCCTTTTATTTAATTAATCTACATTTGTTGGTTCATTAAAATTGTAAATTAACAAAGAATTCGGAATAGGTAGGGAAAAAAATATATACCGCATATCCCCCACAGAACAGCTGATTATCATTATAGTTGGGGCTGGTGCTGTATCCCCTCCTGAACAGTGTGCTTCTTGCCGGTGGCTCCCATAGTCGACCGTGCCCCGTAGCGCTTCTCGGGAACGCTAGGTAGAAATACACTGCCAGATGTAAAAAGAACAGGTTCTTCATGTTTGAGGTTATTGCTCCTTATCCTCTCTCAAAAACTGGCTTGTTTTTAATATACACCAAATTGTTATCCTTACCTGATTTGAAACACGCCCACATTTAGAAATCATTTTAATTTGAAGGCTTTCAAAATATGGTAAATCCCTTTTTAGCACCTTACCCGGAGATAGCGGCTACCAAATCTCGGTCTAACTCGACATAACATGAAAATTTGTCACGTAGAAATAAACAGATCGATTTGTTGTCTCACTGTTTGAATCTACAGAAGAAAGAGTGGGTATTATACCAAGTTTTGATAAATTTACATGTATCGATGTTCTACAAACACAACGTCGACGTCTTTTTATGGAATTGATGGCTTCTGCAAATTTATCTACACAACAAACCAAACACTGATAAGCAGGCTTAATCAAATAAGATGGTCGTGTAATAGAGGCACATCGAGAGATTGATATTTTATTTGACCATTGGAACGCAATATTCTTGTGATATATTAGAAATATACTGAGAGGTTGATTTAGAAAACAAATAAATTCCAGACAGTGTCATCAAATACATGTAGATATTTTCTATAGAATTACAATATTTCAAGCGTTTCTCGCCAAGAGACAGGACCGGTTGGAATGTTAAACCCCCTTGATTTAGGGTTGTGTATATTAGTTAAATCCTTTAGGTAAAGAGTACTGAAATCTAAACTGGACACTAACTTACTGACTTTACAATTTTAATTTCAATATATGTATTTAGTAAAAGTTAAATTATGGGCCATAAACTATCATGGCGATCTTATTACCTTTGGCTAAATATGAGAATTTATGGAGAGGACTTGTGTGCTAGGCAAAGCCTGCTGTCTAATCCATTAATGTTTTTCATGATAACATATTATTTAATTAAATCTTAATATTTTCGTATAAATAACGATGACTGTTGATGCTTATTTATATACAAGTATTAACTGGGCATGCGGAAAACATTTTATTAATTTCACATTCGATTTTTGAAAAAAAAAATACTACGACTTACTGCATCATTTTTATAACGTTTTTTATTCGATCTCAAACATGTATTTTTCATATGCAGTCTATTTGATTAAACATTCCTGCAGTTTTTTTCCATGTTTAGATAAAGCAGTTTTATCAATTAAATAGTCTCTTTTTTCTTTGATTCAGTGAATTGAAAATAATGGAGAAAAAAGATATCAGTCATACAGATAAAAACTTTCCGGATTAACTCGGTTTCTACATATTTCGAAAGCTTGCGACCATTGAACACATTTGAATTGAGATAATTAAAGTGTTAATTGAATAGTGAGAATAAATAGTTTAAAAAAAATTAGAAATGAGGAAAAATAGTGAGAATAAAAAATAATTTAGAAATGAGGAAAATATATGTACATGAAAGTTGATTGAAATACAGAATTTTCATGATAATTTGCGTTTAAAGGAAGGAATAACCGATCAACAAAAAAAAATGAAGTTCAGTTAATGCTCAGTTTTAGGGGATTTGGCTGGCTTTTAAAAGGGGCAGAAAAAGCTCGTGAAAGAATAGGCCAATCATAGGACAGGCCGATAACCACAGTGTTATTAAACAAACCAGATAGTTACAGTGTATGTTAGTTTATTTTATAGTTCCCGTTGCAGTTTTGGTCGTTTTGCTAGTTTTTGTTTTTAAATTTCGTGTGATTTATAGGAAAGAAGTGACTAATTTGACAATTGTTAATGTTGTTGTTTCCAACGGAAAACCTTATTGTTATCGTTCAGTTTCTCTGGATTTTTTTTCACTTTAATTAAGGTCTTTCGTCTTCAGCGGACATGAAGAGATAGAACAGAAATGAATATCTAGAGAACAGCAAACATTTTCGAAACACGTGTTGAACAGAATGTGTTTAAAAATCACACGATTTTTCAATTAAAATCAAGAAAACAGGACTGGGTCTTCAAATCAGGGACCCAAAGAGGTTTTCAGTTTTTATTTCAAAGCTTTTAACTGAGGAATGTTTTGTAGTTTTGTAATTGAATGTACATATATCTTTGTTATCATCTTAATATTATTCACTTATTAAGTACACATTGACTTTAAGTTGTCACATACATTTACATGTATTTAGGGATTTTAATAGCCAGAAGTCAACATTTTGATCTTTTATATCTCAAAATAATTTGGAAAGCAATATTTAAAAAAAAGCTGCTCCGAATAATGCTTCAACAATATGCTTTTTCAAATGTTTGTTAAACGGCTCCGACGGGGAGGTAAATGATCGGCCCCTAAAACGTTCCTTTCCAGATATTTCAAAAAGATAAAGGATTTCTAAACACTTGTTGAACAAAAGGGGTGTTGCTTAAACGCGGAACGGAACACGGAACGGAAACAGAAAATGTAATATCAAGATAATTTTTGAGAAATGTTAGAAATTGGTCTAGATAATTTATTTTATGTGATTTTTTAAACCTACGGAATCGTTTTGGTAAATTAAAAACTTTTACAAGTCTCCTTCAACTTTATCATTGCAATTTGTTTGCTTAATCATGGAACAGGGGGAAATGAAATGTAATTTCTATAACAACATACATTATATTGCAAGAAATATTATAAACTATAAAGTCAACTGTAAACTGGAATGCTCAAGTTAATCATTAAGGTTTTCAAAGGAAGACCTTGTACTGATTATGGTAATAGTTCTTTGTATTCGTTTTTTTCCTTCTAGACGTTTTTTTTAAACTCAATATCTCGCTTTTTTGTTGTTCTATTACGGTCAAATTTTCAAGATATATTGGAAATTACCATTTCTCAACATCAACTAAAATCATTGAAATCAACATTTCCGGTAGCGAGTTATTCCCCTTTTAAAAAAAAAATAGGCATTCCTATGCACGCAAAGTCTCTGAAACCGTCCATGACATGTGTTTCAAAGTAATAAATCTTGAAAATAGATACTTTGAACGTTGTCCTCCGAGTTATGTTTTTACGATTTTCCCCATTTAAAGTTTCAAAAAATTAATTGATATTTTATGTTTAAAAAAATGTTGACTTTTTATAGTGTTTTTAATCTCTTAACTTTTTAGTTTAAAATTTTTTGTGAACACATACAGAACAAAAAATGAGCAAAATATCAAGGGCTTTCACTTGACACCATCGAAAAAGGGCTGGCCTCTTAAATTAGGGGCCTAGAGCCCGTAAAAGTCTTCGCTTTATAAATCAAAAAAGGTTAATAATTTGATATATCTGTCGGTGGAAAAGTTGTGTATTATGATGTTTACAATGTCGTTACAAAATTATTTTGTACCGGTATTGCGTAATATGAGTGTAAAAATCTTGTCTTATTAAAGACCCATTTCGTGACCGTACGGTCAATGAAAAACTTAGGCGGGCCTAATTAAAACAGGTTTTTATTTACCTGGAATGACCAGGGTCCATCAAGGTGCTAATTGATATACACAATGAAATAAAGGGACGTAAAATATTGAAAATATACTAATTACGTATAAATCCATCGTTTTAAAACTCAATATATTATTACAAATTTAATTCATTTTATTGAATATTTTTCGTGATTTGACATGTATACTTATACTAGTTATTCATTTAAAGAAAATTAAATTACAATTATGCATGATCTATCCATATGATTGTCACAACTATGTAGAACTTTTTAAAAACATTAATTTTCTTATTTTTATATTCAATCTGAAGTTTTATAATTAGCTGAAATCACATTGTTTGATGTAATGATATTCTGTCAAAGTCTGGACAAATCGTCTTCCATTATTCTCGCCGCGTTAATGGGCGAACTTTTAACTGATTTGATTTTCTTACCATTATAAACTATTTGTCAAGATAATGCGATGACTATGAAGTAATAATGCGATGACGCGCGATCGACTGTATTGCGCATGAGCAATTGGAAAGAGAAATGGCGACAGGCAGTAAATGAATAAACGGATTATATATCGGAAACCTACTCTACTCTAGCATTTGTTGTAGTTTTACACACACACACACACACACACACACACACAAAACTGGAGGTATGCGTGAAAGTGTTTTTATGATCGAGGAAAAAAAATTAAACGGCAGAAATAGACAGGAAGGGACATTAAGGAGAGACAACAGATGGTGATTAATGTTCCAAACAGCAATAACCAAAAGACTGTTTATAGAAAAAAAAATGTATAGAAATTTCTGAGAAATTATTATCCATATGTGACCATATGATTCTAATGGAAAGCTATATTTTAATGTTGGAACATTAATCATCAACTACAACATATGCTTTCTAGGCAGTAATATGTACATCCAGGGACGTATATAGTATATACGTCCCTGGTACATCATATCTAAAAACATCTAATGTATAAATCAAATGAATACTGTCAATGTATATATCTGAAGTGTAATTAAATTCTTATGTGTAATGTTTATTCTGATATATGAAAGTTCAATAAAATATATATCTTAAAAATATACACTTTTTTCATTAATATGCTATAAAATATAAGTCCAGTTTTTAACGAATACATAAAAACATGTACAGGGAGTTGTCAAGTAACTTTTTTTTTTTTTTTTTTTTTTACATATAACTGTATAAAATGAATTTCTTAAGCGAACTGGCTTTAAATATTGTTTATTTTTTACCAGACAGTTCAAAAATTGCTAATGCAAGTAAATAGGTTCATACACCCTCCACCCCCACCCCCCTTTTTATTACACAAAAAATTCACACACTGTATTACAGTCACATTGTAACAGATAAATTAGATTAACTTACTTATACATGTATCTCTCTCTCTCTCTCTCTCTCTCTCTCTCTCTTTCCCCCCTCTCTCTCTCCACTTTCAAAAAGAGGTGGGTTCCAACCACTGTAGACACATTATTTATTTAATCTTATATAGCTCACAATTTTGCGGATATAAGCACTTACTTTGCTCGAATATATGAAGATGTGAATTATCGCCCTCCTCGTTTAGAAACCATGCCTTGATCGTGCGATTTTCTTTAATTGTTTTATTATCTTTATATACTAAACTATCTTTTAGGCCAAAAAAAATTAATCATTAGTTTCTCAGGCCAAAATTTTGAAATGCTGATGAGGCAGGCAGTGTTTTTTGTTTTTTGTTTTTTTTGTTTTTTTTTTAGAGACACAAATTTACAATGACGGTAACCCATCTTTTTTTATTTATTTGTGTACTCATCAGCAGATATTTATCAAGCTGATACATTGGCAAAGTTTAAATATATGTTTTTCTTCTTTTTAGTTTAAATTGTTTCTGTTTCCTTTTCAAAAGATGAGTTTTTGCAGATGAACAAACATGGGCAAATGGTTTATGCCCCTGCTTCATTTTGCAGCCCATCTTCCCTGTCCACAGAAATAACACAAGTCTGAACTGAAATAGGGGACTTCTTATGGCATTTCACTAGTTGAATTTGCCATATAAAAATTTATCAAATAAATTATTCATTTGGGGTGTTTTCTTATTGATCTTCAGTGCCTGGGGAACATGACAGAAATCAATTAAGGGAAAGAAAATTAGTCGTCATAAAATTCTCAAACAATAAAATTGTCCTTTATTCCTGCTGCTAGGCAATATTACAGAGGCCTAAATTTCTGAAGATAACAGAGACATTTCAGAGGTAGTCTTAACAGGGACCAACCTAGCTTGGGCAAACTTTTGGGGAGACTTCTCCCTCACAGAAAAATAGGGAGAAGTTTGAGAAATAAGGTAGACTTCCATTATTTGACATTGGCATGACACTAATGATAATACATGTATACACAGATTCAACCCTAATAATTCAAATTGGATTAGAAGCAAGTCAATTAAAAATAAAACAACTCCAAAATTTTTAAAAAACTTATCCAATTTGTTAAATTTAATTTATAAGGTTTATTCATACATTTCATAGATGAAATGTTTTGTAATTGTGTTAGCTAAATGACAAATAAAATCAGTCTATGTACTTCTGTGTATTTTGGAGGTATTAGTCCAACCCTTTGACCCAATCACAACCGTCATGTAGTGGATCTGTTTAATTTTAAAGATAACTGTAGACAAAGGTTATATCATTATTTTGGCATTAATTTGGCAGTTATTAACTAATTACAAGTTACCAACTAATTGTTATATCAGCACTTAAAGTTATAAATATCGGTTGTAATTTTCAGTGCACAGTATCGATCATGAGTATGTGGTTGCATCAGGGACGTATATACTAACGGGATAGGCAACTCTCGCAAGTCTCGCCGAAATCACGCGCGTTACGTGATTTCGTAGGTCATTTTTAACTTCATATATCTATGATGTTACAAGGTATATCGTGATAAAACCTTTAAAAAGCTATCTTAAAATTATTTTAGAATTGTTATTTGTACTTTATAACCCTGATCTGATCATAATTACGACGGAGTTCTTAAAACCCCGAGACCCGTTTTTCGCCCCATTTCCGAGATTACGTAAAAATCGATGTTTATTTTCTTTATATCTAAATTAGTTTACAGCATATGATTAAAAATGTACGAAAAACCTATCCCTTTTAACAAAAGGAAATAAATAATCTAATAAAAAACGACATATTTTACAGGGATTGGACAGAGTTTTAAAAACTTGTCATGACGCGCGTGATAGTTTGGGAAATAATCATGGCGAATGTAGAAGTTGCCAATCCCGTTAGTATATACGTCCCTGGTTGCATCAACCGTATGTATAACCTCTAAAGATAACACAGTTGCTAGTTATTAATCACAACAGGGGTTAACTTAGGCTATGAAAATGTCTTTTGGATTGAATAATTATCATTTTATTGCATTTGGGGTTAATTTTCAAGATCGTGAACTCAGAATACAGGGTGACTTCAACCTCTCTTTCTGAGGAAATTCTGGTGAAGTTATACCGACCACAAAGCGAGTACTTATATTCACATAATTATACTTGTTTATAGCTCATGTCGCCCCCTAGGTTGGTCACTGGGTAGATGTGTCATATATAATCACGTTTTCACTTACAGAGAGAAGCATTTATTCTGAGCGTTTGTTTACATTGATTCTATAATGGAGAAAACCCATAATGATAAGATATGAAAATTCCGGAAAAATAGTGATAAAAAAGTTTGATGCAGCGATAATTTTGTTGATGCAGCAGTGCCTGAGAAACAAATCAATACTTTTTTTGGGCCTTAGCTCTTCTAAATATTTATATGTTGGCAAGAAGGGATGGGTAATTTGTAATACCTAATTATCATTAGAGAGTCAAGTTTATCGACCGAGTAAAGAAGATTTCTGATGTATAATACGTTCATTCATTCATTGCCATTTCTCTTTCCAATTGCGCATGCGCAATACAGTCGATAGCGGGATTGTGCGATAAATGATGACAATAGCGCGATAATCACATAACGATGACCAGATAGAACATCACGTCATCGCTATCGCACTGTCGCGTTTTCGCTATCGCACCATCGCAGTGCCGCATCATAGTCATCGCGCTATTGCAACATCGCTTCATCGTCATCGCATCATCGCACTATTGACCCAAACTGCGATGATGCGATAGTGAACTACATGGCCCTATGCGCATTCCATAGATCAGCGCTTTTACTTCTTCCGCAAAATGAGCGATCAACACGGGATCAACTACATCCTTACAAATTTTACAATTTTTTACAGCTTTTATCTAAACAAAATCACATATAGTCATGGAGTCCCGTGATCCTTAAGGATAGGGCATAGTACATACGACGACATTCGCGGTTCTAGAATTGTTGTTTGCTAGTGGGTGTCCAAAGCCAACATGTATGATTAGTAATTTTACTAGGTCAATTTAATAAGTAAGTTTGAATTTTCCAGTTACCCACCCATCCGCCCCTCGAGATCCGCGCATGGACGTCAACTAGTACTAAACATCACAGAAAATTTGAAAATTAATTAAAATATGATCAGGAACAGTGTACAAGCTTCATTGACAAAGATATATTGTGACCACATATTTTCAAAAAAGATTATTACTGGCATTTGATACTTTCCTAAAACACAAATGCAGCATTCTACATTATGTATTAGATAACAATGCAAATATACGTTTGTCCAAGTCGTTCGTAACTCGGGTACTAGTGGACAGAACACTTGGTTATTCCCCCTTCGTACATGGCAATTGGCACTAATAATAATTTACGGTTATAATATCTATTCATGTACATGTACATGTATAATTAGGGTTGACGCCCCACTTTGATGGCGCCGTATAATGATCAGTATGTCCCCCTGTCCGTGACTCTCGTCCGTCCGAATTTACTTTTCCTAATTCTAATACCCCAAAGAGTGCCTTCATCAAAAGAGTGCCTTTGGATAAACAGTGTGTAGTGACATTAAACCTAGTTTTTAGTAAAAGAGAGTCAGGTGTCCAGAACATATATTCTCCCAAGTTGGCCGAATCTTGCTCCCACATTTATGTAACTTACTTACATGTACTTTTAATACTTCAGCTACAGAGTGCCTTAAGCTAAAGGGTGTCCAGTGACCTTGAATAAAAATTCTGAATCAAAGATCAGGGTCATATGAGACCTGTTTGAAAAAATTCTTGTCTAACCATAATTATATTTTTCTCCCGATGATTCTGTTTGGCTTATACATTACTATAGATAGTACTTGTAAGTAAACTTAAGGTTGTATAGTGACCTTGAATCACGATACTTTTAAATGACATGGTCATATCACATACCACTGTGTTTCAATAAATTCTTAGTCAAAATTTGAGACTTAAACAAAGTTGCATGTAAAGCTTTTCATTCTAATGTCCATTATCATTTAAATGATGTCAGGTTCATTAAGTATAACTCAAATTGTTTTTGCTTTAAGTGCATCAGTCACCTAAAGTGTCTATGTAGAGAGTCAATGTCAGAGCATCCACAAAAACGGGCTGGCCCTTTCCATAAGGGACCCAGAGGGATTAAAAGTCTTAAATTCATATCTCTTTACTGGGAATATTTTGTTATATGTTACAGAAACAAAATATTTATCATTCATGGTTTTTTTTTGCATAATCAATATAAAATTTTCCTCATATGTTACGTAATTGTGTTTTTTAAGGGGCCAAAATTAAGAAATAAAGTACAAGTTTTCGTGAATGTTGCAGAATAACTTCCGAGGTCGAGAAATGTTGTTTTGAAATATAAAAGCCGAGGCGTTAGCCACGCTTTTATATTTCAAAACAACATTTCGAGACCGAGGATGTTATCCTGCAACATTCATGATAACAAGAACTTTATTTCTATTCTACTAACAGCCCAGTATTTCTACATATCGTTTCTTCTATAGAGAGACGATCTAGGTCACTATGACGGCTGTTCCGTGCAACCCCATCGATTTTTTTAGTAATGTTTACATGTGTATCGATCAAAGGAATCACATGCAGACGACAGAATTTTTCTTTGGATTTTTAATACTCTTCACTTATTTATAAAATATCTTTGAATCATCTTCCTAATATTTTAAGGGCAATTACCAGGTAATACGATTATAACTACTACTACACGTTATATATTTTATGTAAAACCACGCAGTGAAAATGTGAAAAGGGAGGTTCTAGGAACAGCCGCATTGATCTCTTAAAAATAAACATTTGAGGCAATACACATCGTTTTGACTGGAATTAACACGTGAAATTGACATGGTTTTGAAACTTTTTACAGTTTGAAGTTGTACTTTCATGATCAGTGCGAGACAAATCGGTATTTCTGATCTGACAATTAACTGATGACGTTCGTGGTATATTGGAGAATAATGTCCGCGGCATCTCTTTTATCTCGGTAATAACTGTAGTAGAATATAAAAATTTTCATTATTAATAAGTAAAAAAAAAAAGGAGGTATATTTTGAAAAGCAATATAGAAGAGAAGATGCCTAGAGTAATGTTCTTCACAATATGCCACCATAAAGATTTCGTTTAACGGCCCCAATAAGGATGTAAAGGATAGGCCCCTAAAACCTTTTTTTTTTCAAACACTTTTTAAACTGAATGTGAGTGAAATTACAAGATCATTTCACATCATGAAAAAACGGGTTGGCCCTTCAAATTCGGGATCAAGATGGGTCTTAAGATTTTCATCTATTATTATAGCTCTTTGTTTAATGTTATAGAAGCAAAAATGTTCATTCTTTTCATACAGCCTTCGGCATATCGGAGTATCAATAGCTTGACCAATTTACATGCGGGCTCGCTATTCAAACAATTTAAAACCATGTGTCATCACTAGTATAAATAAACACCGCATTACTTAATTAAGGTGGCTCACTACACCTTGAAATATTTTCCCAAATCAGCAGAACATTACTTGGTTATGATAGATATCATAATGGATAAGAAGTATTTAAGTCAAAAAGGCAGAAAAATGTGCAATTTTGGATGAAAAATTATATTTTCGAAAATTTAATTCAGTAAACAGGAACAAAAGCTCCAGGCGGATTCGAACTCATGATCTGCGGTTCAGAAGCCCAGTACTTTAACCACTGAGCTACGACGCTATACAACCGAATCGAACGATATAAACAGTTTAACAAAACATTTAAATCGCCATCTTGTGACGTAGTGTCTTAAAAAGTATAAGTCTGGGTGTAGTGAAGTACCTTTTGAATCGCTCGTTTTTTCTTGGCGCACATCGTGCGGGCTGTAAGGTATTATCTGATAATTTTTTTTATTAAATATAGAGGTAAGACGATGTCTTAACTTCAATGTTTTATACAAGTCTTATTTTCAGAATGTTTTATTGTTTCTCAGACGTATTCTGGGGGTTTCACGTTGTTCACGTGAAATACGAGTTTGTTGTTGAAATTTACGTGCATGTCCTCGACAGAAAATTCTGACGTGTTATCAGTAATGGCAGACTCGGGTGATGAGTCTTTTGAGGGCTTTGATAGTGAGGACATTAGAGAGGCAGACAAAAGACTAACCTCAAAAATGAATGAGATAAGGTCAACTGCAGGTTCTGCAGAACAAAATGATAGTGAACAAGGGCATTTAACTCTGACGGCGAAGCCGTTTTCAGCTTGTAAAAAAGGTGGAAAACATGAAAGTCACCACAGACCAGCAAATTGTACATACTTGTTAGCTCTACAGTAAATCCAGATATCTGGAATATTATGCCAAAAATCTGCCCAAAGTAGGGACTCTGGCTTTCAAGAAGTTCAAAAAAATATTGCAACAGGGATTGTTCCTTTGCTTAAAATAGCCGAAATGTCGAAGTCAAATGAAAATTGAAGGAAGTTAGAAATTTGATAAAACAGGCAGTTATCGTACTCTGTAACTCTGTGTACCAATCCCCCCCCCCCCCCAAAAAAAAGGCTCAGAGATACAAATGAAAGAAAGGAGTTATCAGATTTTGATAAATACAAAAGAAACGAATTTAATATAGGTGCATATAACAATGTAGGCTGCAGGAGGAGAAGGAATTTCTGTTATTATTATTACTATTTTAACTATTATTATTACAGAGGAAGAGGATCTAATGGACCTTTTTTAGGGGGAAGAATTCTAGAAGCGAGATCTGACGAGAGGAAGACGAGAGAAATATTAAATGAGACAAACACGGTAAGTGTTGGTTAAATTAAATATATATCTCAATGGAAAAAGATCATTAAGGATCCATGGGTTCTGAAGACAATCCAAGGTTATCAAATTGTGTTTGATGAAAGACCTAACCAATTAAAAAAACATCTCAAATTTCTTTAAATGATCAAGAAACTATGGTTGTAAATGATGAAATAAATGAACTGTAAAGAAAAGGTGCAATAAGAGAAATAGATGAAAGTGATTATTTATTTATTTCTAATATATTTGTTGTTCCTACGAAAAATGGAAAGGTAAGACCTATAATAAATTTAAGAAGTCTAAATGAATTTGTTTCATATGAGAAATTTAGGCAAGAAAATTTGAATTAAATTTTTTGCATTTTACAGAAGAAAGATTTTTTCTGTAGTGTTGGTTCAAAAGATGCTTATTTCAGTGTTCCAATTGCAAATGAATTTCAGATATATTTGAGTTTTCAATGGAATAGAAGGATTTGTTGTTTTACAGTTTAACCATTTGGACTGTCTTCAGCACCTAGAATTTTTACAACGCTTTTGAAACTTGTTTATTGTTATTTTAGATCTACTTTTATAAAATGTTCCTATTATCTGGATGATTCTTTAATTATGAACAAAAGTTGTATGAAGAATACTCACCTGATTATGGATACTTTACATTCATTAGGTTTTCATGTTAACTTTGAGAAAACAGTGACAACAGCAACTTAAAATTTTTTGGGGTTGATCATCGACTCAAAGAAATTTAAGTTTTTTTTACCAAGAGACAAAAAAGATAAAACAAAATATACTGCTGAAAGTTTATTGCAGGACAACTGTATTCGTATAAGAGAGGTGGCAGCTTTTATTTGACTCATTGTACATGTATTTAATGCAATTTCAGTTGTATCCCTTTATTACAGATCTGAAGAAAGGGACAAAGTTAGGGCACTGAACGAAAATGATGATAATTATGATGGAAAAATAAATTTATCAGATCAAAGTAAAGAAGAAATTGTTTAGTGGATAGAGAATATTGAATTAATAAATGGTAAACCTATTCGTTTACTGCCCATAGATTTTTTGATAGAATTTGATACCTCTTGTAATGGATAGGTGCGGTTTCTAGAACAGATCACTTTAGCAGAAATTGGTTAGAACAAGAGAAAAAGTTCCATATCAACTACTTGGGAGGTATTGGCCATATTTTTTGTGTTACAACACTTTATGGATAAGGAAACCAATGTTTATGTAGGCATAAAGTGTGACAATAAAACAGCCATCTCTTATTTAAATATTATGGATGTAATGGTATCAAAAGATATGGATTCTTTAGCAAGAAAAAAGATATATGGAATTGGTGTTGTAAAAGGGATATATAAATAACATGTCAGTATATTCCTGGAAAATTAAATGAGGTAGCAGGTTATAATTCTAGGGAAACTTCTACATCCTGTGAATGGAGTTTAATACCAGAAATTTTTATAGAATAACTAAACAGGATTTTTTTGTCCAGATGTTGAATTTTTTGCATCGGATGAAAATAATGAAATTCAGAAATATGTGTCTTGGTGTTTTAGTCCCAATGCATGGAAAATTGATGCATTTACATTTCTGTGGACAGGTGCCCTATATTTTCCGTCCTTTTCATCTATTAGGAATTTTTTTAATAAGTTTAGGGGAGATAGGGTAGAAAAGGCGATTGTTGTTTTTCCTGTTTGGCGATCCCAAACTTGGTTTCCTCTTTTACTATCAATGATTGTTTCTATTCCAGTTAGACTGCCAAGACATGCAGATCTGAAGACAGAAGGAGAAACAACCACCCTCTGAACAAGAAAATTATTCTAGTCGCCGTAGTTTTCTCTGGAAAACCTTGCAGGATAAAGGATTTTCAAAAAATGCTAAGCATGTCATACTGGCTTAATGGAGAGGATCAACACAAATACAATTTGACCTTGCAAGGCAGAAATTTTTTTTAAGTATAATTAACGAAACAAAAGTGTATATGAAACAACTTAAACATACACATAGCAAATAAATATGTTTTCATAAAAGCCTGATACAAGACCGGTGTAAAGGTCATACAAGATTTTTATGATGAAAATTGTAATTTTTTAGGTATTGATGAATTTAAATGTAAATACAATCTCAAGGATATATGTATAAAGCAATACAATAGTGTAAAAAACAGCAATTTTTAAGTTTTTCAAAGTGTCTAAAATTGACAGGACTTCTGTTAAAAGAAATTCTTATCCATGTTTACCATTTTTTCCCCCAAATAGTTATACCCCATGAAAATTGTACAAAAAATTTTTACAATGTTTTGAATGAAAATGTGGTTGTTCCAATTGCTGTAACCAAATGGAAAAGAGATCTAACTGATTATAATGTCGAAGATCTTACTGTATATGACATTTTTAAGTTTTGTTTTAAAACAACGAAAGTTCTTCTGTATAATGGCTTCAATTTAGAATTTTACACAAAATTCTTCCAGTTTGATACTACCTTAAAAAATAATATCAAAAGTACTGACAGATGAGGGTTCTGTAAAAATAATGTGGAAACGATAATACATGTTTTTATTTCTTGTGAGAAAATACATACCCTGTGGAGTGAACTTAGTTTATATATATTTACAGAAAGACCTCTGAGAGAGTTGGATTTAATATGTCTAATATTATACTTGGCCAACTTCCATTTCATAACAAAAGTCATTAATTTTCTATACTCTGTCCCGAGTTTTTGCTTCCACCACTTTTTGCTTGATATTTCGATATTCATAAATACCTTTGTGCTCAAACTATGTTCATCCACTAATATAAAAAATGTCCAGATTATGTGTTTTGAAACGCCCCCTCTACCGCTTCAGGTTTCAATACACATCCCAAAATAGTAAGTCTACGGAGATTTAGCATTGCATCAGCCATGATTAAGCCCGGATGATAACGTTGAAAAATTGTGCGAGGTGTCCCGAGAACTTCCGAATGGAGAAAAGATGTAAACATTCCCCATTATAAATCTCCGTAAGAAATTTGTTTTCGTTCCTGTGAACTTTTATGAGTGAAAAATGATAATTTGTCAATGAAGATATCTTGGATATTTTTCCTTTTATCGATATCAACAGCATTTCTTTCACAGGTATGTCTATTTTAATTAAAAATCATCAAAAAGTGGTGGAAGCAATAACTTGGGACAGACTATAATTCTTTATATGAAACAATATATATTTTGTTGTCTTATGTCAAATAAGATTCCATGATTGATTAATTTCCTTTGGCATTTAAAACTAAAATACAATATTGAAAGATATGCTGCAATACAAACTTGTAAATTACAATTAAAATTATGGGACATTTGGAAAGGTATCTTTGATGCTGATATTTGATTTATTTTCAGTATGATTATTTTTTCTATTTCTTTTTTGTTACTTAAAACTTTTTTTCTCATGTAGGCAAGTAACCACTAAATAATACATTTACGTGTTTACCCATAAGTGTGGGTGTGTATGTGTGTGTGTGACTGAATGTCTGTTCTGTATGTCTGTTCTTTGAAAAAGAAATAAATTTTAAAAAAATAAAAAAGTGTATATGAAACATCTGGAAAGGCGCAAACGCATCATGGAAAATATGCCAGCAGAGGAGTTGCTATTCATAAAGCCATGTTCACTAATTAATCATTGTTTATTACTTATATTTGCATTTTACCACTTGCAAATACCCTGTATTAGACCTTGACATTTAGATATTGCACAAAAATTAATATTCAAACTGTAATGTATTTTTTTTATTTTTTAACTCAGATTTGTTAACAGATTAATGGCACATGTATCTTATAACAGTAATTCCTTTAAAATGTATTAAAATAATATAGGATATGTTTAAATGCACCAATTAGAAAAAAAACATCGCATAGTAGTTTAAACTGACTTATGGTATGGAAAAGTATATGACGTCACACCTTCATGACGTCATAGTACGCCAACAGTAAGGCTCATAAATCTTGGTATAGTTAGGAAGAGTTATCTTTCCTTGTACATTGAATTTTGTACATGTAAATTTAAAAATGAAACACTTCCGTTTTATTTGGATACATTTTTATTAGACAATAATAAATAACATTTGTAATTGATTTAAAATAAATATGAATAAAACTAAAATACATTGTATTGTATTTCAAACTTTAGATAATTTATATAAACACTAGATAATTTTGTTATTAGAAATAATCACTATATATACGAGTAAAAATCAAGTTGAGAATTCGCAATCTGAGAGTCTGTGAGGCAAATGCGATTATAAAAAATAAAGACAGCTCCTCGGTGTGGGCTCATAGTGGGAAAAGACAATGAATATGCAACTATATATATTTGTTAAAAACTAAAAACTAAATGCATGGTTATGATGTCCATGAAGCTCTCTACCAAAATAGTGAAATTCATTGCCCCTGGGTCAGTTGTTAAGGCTCTCGGGTTTGAATAATATGTTCTAGGGTGGGGCCAATATGGCCTTAAAGTAAAATGCATTAAATCTTAGAAAATCTTCTACTCCACTCCCATATACATTTGTTAAAAGCTAAACGCATGGTTATGATGTCCATCAAGCCCTCTACCAAAATTGTGAAATTCATGGCCCCTGGTTCAGGGGTTCAGGCTCTAGTTTAGGGGCAATATGACCATGTAGTAACAAGAGGTCAACAGTCCTTAACGGTCACCTGAGTACCATAGCCTATACACAAACTAGTTGAGGAGTCTCATATATGCATTTAACTAAGTTTCATTTTGGAGAAGAAAAATTATAAATTTGTAATGACTACCACCTCCCTGCCTAAAATCTTTCAAAAAGGACTATGAAACCTATTATTTTCGTGAAAAACTTAAAGATCATAATAGAGTGCATGACATGATATTGAAATGACTCTGATAGAAAACAATTTTCCCATATTTGTTTACCTTTCAGGATAGGTTTTATGTGTATATGTTTTCATAGATAAACCAAGATGGCTAGTATACATATTTCATCTAAAACAACCACCCATTCCCCATCCCCAGGGGCAGACAGAAACACTCCCTGTGGGCATTTAAACAAACATACAAAACAGCTTTAAAAGCTGTTACCCACTCCTCCTGTTCCAGCTTTTGAATATTCATCCTTCTTTGACAATCAATTACCATCTGGCAATTGATCATACACCTTCTTTATAATTACATTACATTCAATGATTAATTACTAAATATGAACAAGCAAAGGAAGATAACTCTATTTTGAAGAAGCAAGAGAAGATAAATCGATTAACTGTTACCCCCCCCCCTTTTGAAATCTTTCCAAAATGCTTTCACAATTTCTTAACTTTGATAGACAGCTCCATTCTTACTCTTTTCTATATTTGTGAATTTACTTTTATTGAAATTCCTGAGCAGAATAAAATAATAAGACAAATGTATACCCCCCACTCCCAGCTATAACCATTGCCTTACATGAAAAATACTAAAGATGACATCTCAGTGTTTTTTTTTAAATGTGCAGTCAGTTTTTATACTGTGTCAGTATACATTTTTTAAACATTATAAATATTAACACTAAATTACCATTTTGGCCAAACCTTGCATTTAGAACCCCTACCCTATACAATATATGAGTGTTTTGGCCCCGCCCTAGATTCAAATCCCTACATTGGGACACATAAAATTTTGATAGAGAGCTTTTTTTTCTTTCATAAGATGCAGTCAGGTTTTATTCAGTATCAGCTGAAGTAAAGAAGACAATTCTTTAAACATTAAATGCACTATACACTATACTCTGTCCCACGTTTTTGCTTCCACCACTTTTGCTTGATATTTCGATAATAATAAATACCTTTGTGCTCAAACTACGTTCATCCACTAATATGGAAAATGTCCAGATTTCTGTTTCAAAACGCCACCTCTACCGCTTCAGGTTTCAATACACATCCCAAAATAGAAAGTCTACGGGGATTTTGTATTTCATCAGCCATTATTAAGCCCGGATGATAACGTTGAAAATTGCACGAGGTGTCCCGAATACTTCCGAATGGAGAAAAGATGTAAACATTTCCAATTATAAATCTCCGTAAGAAATTTGTTTTCGTTTCTGTAAACTTTAATGAGTGAAAAGGGATAATTTGTCAATGAAGATACCTTGGATATTTAAGAAATAAAGTACGAGTTATCGTGAATGTTGCAGAATAACCTCCGAGGTCGAGAAATGTTGTTTAGAAATATAAAAGCCGAGGCGAAGCCGAGGCTTTTATATTTCTAAATAACATTTCGAGGCCGATGAGGTTATCCTGCAACATGTGTATGTGTATCCTGCAACATGTGTATCGATCAAAGGAATCACATGCAGACGACAGAATTTTTCTTTAGATTTTTAATACTCTTATAATATCTATAAAATATTTTTGAATCATATTCCTAATATTTTAAAGGCAATTTAATACGATTATTACTACTACACGTTATATATTTTATGTTAAAACACGCAGTGAAAATGTGCAAGGGAAGTCCTAGGAACAGCCGCATTGATCTCTTAAAAATAAACATTTGAGGCAATACACATCGTTTTGACTGGAACTAACACGTGAAATTGATATGGTATTAAAACTTTTTACGGTTTGAAGTTGTACTTTCATGATCAGTACGAGACAAATAGGTATTTCTGATCTGATAATTTACCGATGACGTTCGTGGTATATTGGAGAATAATGTCCGCGGCATCTCTTTGATCTCGACAATAACTGTAGTAGAATTCCCATTCAATCGATTTCAACTGTACTTATTTCATAGGTATGTGTATTTTAATTTAAACATATGCATTAACAGTATACATCGATTTTGGCCCTGCCCTAGTGTCAAAACCCATATTCCAGCGGACATGAAACTCAAAATTTTAGTAGAGGACTTCCTGGTAAACATAATTATGAAGTCAGTTTTTCTTACAGATGTGTGAGAGTAGAGAAGAAGATTTTTAAAACTATATGCATTAACACTATATCGCCATATTGTCCCCCCCCCTAGGTACTGAGCCCCTGACCCAGGGGCCATGATTTTTACAAGTTTGGTAGAGTAGTTAGTGGACATCATAACCATGCATTCAATTTTTTTCCCACATGTGTGGGAGTAAAAGAGAAGAATTTCTAAGATTTAGTACATTTTCACTATATGGCTATATTGGCCCCGCCCTAGGGCCTAAACTTCTATCCCGGGGGTAATAAATTTTACAATTTAGGTAGAACACTTCAGGTACATCATAACCATGCATTTGTTTTTCAACAAATATATATGGGAGTAGAGAAGAAGATTTTCTAAGATTAAATACATTTTTACTATATGGCCATATTGGCCCCACCCTAGAACCTGAACACTTGACCCAGAGGCCATGAATTTCACAGTTTTAGTAGAGGGCTTCATGGACATCATCACCATGCAATCAATGTTTTTCTCACATGTGTGGGAGTATAGAAGATTTTTAAAAATTTGGCTGCTTTTTTTTTGCATATTTGGCCCCGCCTGTTGCGCCCCGGGGGTGGTAGAGCCATGAATTTTACAATTTAGATTCCTCTTACTATAGAAATGCTTTACACCAAAAATGGTATCAATTGGCCTTGTAGTTTTTAAGAAGAAGTTAAAAATGTAAAATTATTAATGCACGACGACGGCCGAAAACAGTTAGCAATAGGTCACCTGAGTTTACTCAGGTGACCTAAAAATGTATTAAATCGTAGAAAATCTTCTTCTCTACTCCCATATGTATTTGTTAAAAATAAATGCATGGTTACGATGTCCATGAAGTCTTCTACTTAAATTGTGAAATTCATGACCCCTGGAACAGGGGTTTATCCATAGGGCGGGGCCAATATAGCCATATAGTGAAAATGTGTTAAATCGTAGAAAATCTTCTTTTTTACTTCCACACATGTGGGTAAAAAACTGAATGCATGGTTATGATTTCCACTAACCCCTCTTCCTAAACAGGGGTTTATCCATAGGGCGGGGCCAATATAGCCATATAGTGAAAATGTGTTAAATCGTAGAAAATCTTCTTTTTTACTTCCACACATGTGGGTAAAAAACTGAATGCATGGTTATGATTTCCACTAACCCCTCTTCCTAAATTGTGAAATTCATGGCCTCTGGATCAGGGGTTCGGAGGGGGGGGGGTATGGCCATATAATGTTGATGCATATATTTTAAAATCTTCTTAAATATTCTCACACATCGATAAGAAAAACTGACTTCATAATTATATTTACCAGGACGTCCTCTACAAAACATTTTAATTTCATGTCCCCTGGAGTTTATTTTGACTCTAGGACAGGGCCAAAATGGATGTATAGGTGGTAATGCATATAATGCTTAAAAATTATCTTCTTTACTCCCACACACCCGTAAGGAAAACTGAATTTATGGAACGCCATCGCTGCCTTATAGCATTAAAATAGAGATACATTATGTAAAATTACCATTACATGATGTCAAAGTCCATTACGTGGTGTGGATATATCTTTACACTTGGTCAAATCTTTATTACGTGATGTCAAAAGCACATTACGTGAGGTAAACATGTCTTTACATGATGGCAACTTTTTACGTTGTGATGTAAAATCATCCTTACGTTATGCCAACATTGTTCAACTGAAGGACAATACATCATAACATTATTTCGACACTGTATTACATTGGGCAAATCTATCATTACCTTAAGTCAACATTTTATTATATGCTATCAACATATCCTTACATTATATCAACACTGCAGTACATATCGCGATTTTATCCTTACATTATGTCAACATTTTATTACATGCTATCAATATATCATTACATGTTATCAACACTTCAATACATGGTGTTAACACATCCTTTCATTATGTCAACACTTTATAACTTATTGTCAAAAGTACATTACGTGATGCGAAAATATCTTGACATTTTGTCTTAACTTTATTACGTGATGTGAATAAGTCTTTACATTAGGCCGATTCTCTATTCCGTGATACACATGCTTCATTACTTTAAGTCGAAACATCATTCCATTATACAAACACGAATATCCTCGGTCTTCATATATGTCATGTTTTAAATTCAAAAATTTACAACATGACATATACATAGAAACGGTACGCCGATGTACCCAAATGGACACTGAAAAACCCCAACAGTAGATACTAGTAAGAAGCAGTGGTTTAATCATACTAGGAAGAAAATATATATACGGATGCTTTTCTGAAAGCTGTAAGGGACTTAAGTGCTGACAATTTAATTTCCCGAGAGTGAATGTACATCTACGTATTTAACCATTGAATTTTTAGTTTAAATAGACCTAAGTTATAAGAACAAGACTTAAAAAAAAATACTTCTCGTGTTCACCGGCCCTTGAATACTTAAAATGCAATAAAATCTCAAATTAGCCCCTTTATTTTGGCTTTAAAATTTTATTTTTTGATTTATACTTTTTTTTACTTTAAGAGTATTCAAATTAAGTTCGTTACTACAAACTCAGTCATTTAGCAGTCAGGGTTCTTTATCGTTCCAAAGCCTGTATGTCGTGACGCGGACATTCAGTACATATTAGATTTTCTAAAATCTAGTCTCAAAGAATTTAGTACAGTAGTTAAAATATACGTTGCTATTGGTATCTTAAATTAAAGACATTGACCCTAACTGGGTATGGCCGTTCTGCTACAAAATTATTATGCTATTAAATGATTTTTTTTTGCAGGGGGGTGGAAATAATGTTTGGGGAGGGGGTACGCTAAGTTCCTACGAATGAATTTTCTTCCTTTTATTCAAGAAGGCACTTGATATATAAAGGTGGAATAACACATAATCACAAATAAAATGACTGACCTCTTATCGAAACGACATTTCGTTTTATAAAAACGATTTTATCAACAGTAACAAGTAACTTAATGCATAGCCGAGTTGATAAAGTGCCGGGCTTGTGATCCATACATCCCAAGTTCGAATCCCGCAGGGGCTTTTGTTGTTACATTCTAAATTAATTTATTTTTAAATTTTTATTTTTTATCCACAAACTGCAAATTTTTTCGCTTATTTGACATATATACAGTTCATTTATCATTATATCTTTCATAATCAAATAATTTACTGTTAAATTGAGTGACCTTCTTCCAGGTGTGTTATTCCACCTTAATAGGAAATAAATTACAATAGATCTTGAACCACTATTAAGACCTTCCACATCTTGATATAGATGGGGTTGGTTTTTATATAATGTTTGTTTTAGGTAATTTTTCGGACAGATGGTAAAAATCAGAAAGGACTAAAGCCAGAAACTATGAAAATCGGCCCTTTCTCCAAACTTAGTGATATTTTGTGAGATTAATGGTCACAATATTTGCTTTCTAAAATATTTTACTTTTTGTCGATATCTCTATTCGTTCTATATATACAAGCCTCTAAATATAGCATTGAATTGTGTGCTCTGACGTCGTGACGTCATGGCGACGATTATTAATATGAACTTGGTTTGGAAGTAGATAAAACAAAAAATTAGAAAAAAATCTTTCAAAATAATTTTGATGAAATAAAGATTTGATTTTATTCATAAATGAAACAATAATATTTTTTTAAACCAAATACATGTACATATCATTTATCTGGTGTGTCGTTGGATGCCTTAGAAATGAGGATTATTTACAGATTCTTGTACAGCTTATGCATAAACACCAATTTACTATTATCAAAAGTAAATCACATTTTGAAAAAATGAAAGACACAAGTTTACAAATCTAAATCCAATTATCATATGATAAACATTTTCAATTCAATTAATGAATATAACAAGAATAATTTTTCTAAAAAAAAACATGTTTCCAGAAAAGACCCATGAGTACTGTAGTAAACCACAATCAGATATACATGTATATGTAATTAAAAAGTCATGCATTTTAAAAGTCATTTACCATATAAAATTAAAAATATAAAAACTCTTCAGTCTAATTACAAAATCAAGACAAAAGATAGCAGAAACAATTTCAGTTATTTATACATCTAGACAAAAGTACTTTATATTTATCATTGGGTTCATTTCATTGACTTCTCTCTCGCTCTCTCTCTCTCTCTCTCTCTCTCTCTCTCTCTCTCTCTCTCTCTCTCTCTCTCTCTCTCTCATTCATCACAGTGCTAATTGTACAGCATTTCAATACAACGAGATTCTAAACTTTATATTATTAATACCCTTTCAAAACAACAACAAAAACAAAACACGCAAAACCATGGCCAGGAACAAGTAAACAAGAGATTAAAATAGGAACTATCGATAATTTAACAATGTGATCATACATGTCGTACAAAGCAATGGTAATATGGTTGAGACAATAATAATATTCATTACCACAACTGTTAACTGTTCATTCCTCGGGTACACTGTCACAACTGCTCGCATCACTGTCAGACTCATCAACGGCAGGCGGAATGTCTGCTGCATCGAGGACATGCTCACCCCAATCGCGCACACCATATTTCCCTCCCTCATGTCTTCCTTTTGACAGGTACCAAATGATGGCCGCTATATGGGAGCACATACCCACTACTCTGGCACCTGCCCTGCATGTACAGTACCAGGCATCTATCGAACAATCAGAGTACTCAATCCAGACTAAGTACTGTTTTGATGATGTGTGGCGACTCTGAATCTTTACTCGCAGTAGCTTGTCATTATCCTTATGGAACCAAATGTCACAGTCTCCATCAATATGTTCTTGAATATAGCTGCGAGAAAGCTTCAGCTGATAGGTCCCGCAAGTCAAATTCCGCAACTGCTCCTCGTCCAGGGTGGGAAAGTTCTCTATTCCACACTCAGGGACTGGCTGCCATTGAGTTGACCTTCTGTTAAGACCATTGTCTTCAATCACTCGTTGGAGATTATTTACCTGTTAAAACACAATTAAGCAATGTATTTACATTTTATATTAGGTTAACATATGTTATCTAAAAATACTTATGTGAGGTAAGCTCGGTAAAATGTTAAACTATTGATGTGTCACCTTTCATGTGTTAAACTATTTAATGAGTACCCGAATGCAATTAGACGTACCTGTTTAGACATTCATGATTTTGTAAACAAGATCTTTAAGTTTTCGCTAAAATTATAGGTTTCATAGTCCTTTTTTGAAAGATTTCTGGCAGGGAGGTGGTCGTCATTACAAACTTTTAATTTTCTACTCCAGAATGAAACCTAATTAAATGCATATATGAGACTCCTCGACAAGTTTGTGTATGGGTTATATGCTAATCAGGTGACCGTTAAGGCCTATTGGCCTCTTGTTTAATTTTCATCGTTACTTAAGACATATAGACCAGGAAAGTCATTTTCGATTACTCTTGAAAGATTCAAGGATGAAAAAATTGTGTTGTGCGTTCTTTACAGGAATATATCAAACGAACAAGTAAAAATCGCAAATGTGACCAACTTCTCGTCTCGTTTAATAAATTATCGAGAAAGTGGTGATGTGAAGAATTTAATGGTGCTATAGTACCGATCAGACCCAACCTAACACCAGAGTAAACCCCAACAAAACTCCGGGTTTACTTTTGGGGTTTACTTTTTGAAAATTTGGGTCTGCTTGAGGTTTACTTGGGGTTTACTCGGGGCTTACTTTGGGTTTACTTGGAATATTGCTTTTGAGGTCAACTGTACGCACTGAAGTGTGAAGCAGACCCGTCTTTTATCTTACCATCCTACTGCGTGTAATTCCTGCCCCTTGTATATTACGAATACGCAGTTGGTGTCTTCTTTCAGGGGTATACTTCTGACCGGGTTTACTCTCTGGGTCCACTCAAGTAAACCCAGAGTAAACCCAGAAAGTAAACCCAGGGTTTAGCTGGTGTTTACTTTCTGTTAGGTTGGGCCTGATCGGTACTGTAATTATTGTTACAGAATTTGCATGTGGCACAGTAGCTTCCAGGTCGTCAATCCGAATTTTTTCAGACCGGGAACTACAGACATGCAGCTTGTATGCAAAGATGATACTGCACTCGACGATCTGTTTTGGGTTCCCCAAGACATTTAAATTCCGCGTCAGCGACAATTTTTATCAGCCAATGAGTGCAGCCACCAGATGGCCCTTTACATTACTGTTTGTCTGTATGTCGCGCATATCAGACAGACATTGTCATTCTATGTAAATTGTGTCGTTGGTTCAGCCAAAGGAACTTTATAATACATAGAATGGGTTCGTATCAACACAGATAAAACCTTAATCTAACGATTTTGTTTAATGATATACATGTATATTTATAATCCTCAAGGAATTATCTATCAGTTATTATCAATCTATAAATAACTTACCTCATTACCTGGAAAAATGTCTACTTTCATTTTTGAAAAAAAAATATACTTTAGTATTTTTTTATATTGAGAGAGAGAGAGAGAGAGAAGCATATCTAATTTGAGGAAGCTGAATTCTTTCGATAGATACCAAAGTTGACCACCGGTCAGCAGCGAGCAGCTCAGCAGCGAGTCTTAGCCCAACATCTCATCAGAAAGCGTCAACATCTACAGAGGATGGTAAGAAAAGCTTGTTGTTTAATTTAGCGTAATTTCATTGATGATGTTACGCATAAGATAACATAATTTTATTTTTCCTCTGAGCCCTCTTGGGCAAAAAAAGGTAATAACAAAATAAAAAAAAAAATACATTAACGATGCACATACACAGACACAAAAAGGGATAAGGTTTTCTAAATAGAAGTTTACATTTATATAGAAGATTAGTATTTAAGTCTATTATTAATAGTCTTAGTTGAACGCAAGGCTTTTCTCAGTTGAAAACAACTACAATGTAGTTTGCAAAAACTTTTTAAAAAATTACATGTATTACATACATTATACATTAGTCAGATAAACTTGTCTTTATTATATAGTTTTTAAAGTTATTACATAAGCTATCCAAAGACTTTATAAAAGGTTTCTTAAATGTATTGTTTGATGTACAATTAAATATAAAATGAATTTCATCTTCTACCTCAGATTTGCAAAAAGTACATTATTTTTCTTTCATTAACAAGAGTATTATTATAACGACCAATTTTTATGCTTAATGAATGAGAGCTAATTCCAATGTTAATAAAACATTTTAAAACATGTGGGTTCTGGAATAACAGGAAAATATTTTTCTCTACACAATTTTGTTTTAAAAAGAGCATATATTCTGAGTTATTCGATTTTTTCTGTATTGTCTGCAAGTGCATTTCTCCAGGTGTTTTTATATCTTTCACAAAATTTATTTGAAACTATTGACACAATATTTCTATTATGTATAATTATGGTGTTGTAAATGTAGTTTATTTAGGAAAAAGTTAATATTGCTACTCCATCTGCTTTTGTTATTCTGATTTAAAAATACTTTTAATACATTGCATTTTTAATTTTAAAAATATGTTCAGGGAGAGCTGCAGTTCTTTGTAAACATTTTATATTACACTTTATGATAACAAACATAAAAAACGACAAAGTTCACTAAAAACTGCCTGTATCAAAGTTTTTTTATGTACACCGCCTATATATTTCAAAACTTTAAAATCTAACTTGATTTTTTTTAACAACGATTGATAAACAAGTTCTACAACTTAAATTTATATCTTTCGTTGGCACGGATATTAGCGCGAGGGGATCATTGATGTGGGAGGAAGCCGTGTGGCCAGAGAAAACCATGTCCAAGCGGGCGACCACCATACCCTTTCACATACAGCCACTGTCGATCACGGGGATCGAACTCGGTTCTCAGCGGTGATAAACGAGTGCATTGTCCACTATGTTACTTGGACACCCCAATTTCAAAAGTTTAGCATGTAACTGTTCACAATACATCTTACAGAAGAAGTTTTCTAAACAATAATTGTGGCGTTTAGTGGTATTTACATCTGTATTCATAGCTCCTAAATTTCATCAGGATATTATAAATTGTTTTAATAGTATGGTCACATAAATGTATTAAAGTGTGTGGACACTTGGTTCAATATTTCCAAAACCCTTGAAAAGTTTGAAGAAGGCCTTTAAAGCTCTTTTTTAAACATCATGCTAGCAATTTGTAAATGTATTTGAAGAGCTAAACACAATTCAACTTATTTATATACTTTTGAAGGCCACTTTCAGTTTCATGGAAAAGTACCAAATCATCAGTATACAACAAACAACTTATAGAGAAATCTCCTAATTTTACGGGGTTGTCTTTAGTATTAAATATTGTTGGTAAATTATTGATTAGGGTCTTAAATTAATTAGGACTAAGATTATCTCCTTGTCTTACTTCAACTCTTGGTACAAATGACTTAGCAAGTTTTTTTTGAGGTTTTACAGAAACTAAATTTTCCATATACATGTTTTAATAACACTATAAAGTAACTTTGTATTCCCAGTTGTTGCGATCTATATGGTAGAGCCGAGTGCAACACAGTATTAAAGCCTTAGAGAAGTCTTCAAAACAAAGTTTGAATTTTTGTTGGTATATTTTTGAATTAACTTTCTTAATATAAACATATGGTCCATTAGTTCTAGATTTTGGACTTTATTTATTACATTGTTAGAATCTAAATAGTTCAGTTATCTTGTGTGCTATTAAAAACGTTGGATAACAAGACGTTATTGGTATTCCTCTGTAATTTGAGGGTTCATATGCACTATCATTTTTATGAATTGGCTTCATAAAACCAGTTTTCCATTCTATTGGATATTTTCTAGAGGAAGTTATGTAATTAAACAACTTTTCATACATGGGCGAAGAGGTTATATTTCTGTTTTTAACATTTCATTTCTAATACCATCTAGTCCAACTGATTATTATTGTTTAGATTATTTATTGCATCAATGACCTCCTTATCATTAATTCTTAAATATTTAACAGTAAAATTAATGGTTTTGATTTCTCTGACATGGTAAGCAAGTTTTCAAAGTATTTATTATGGGGGACAAATTTGTCTTCAATGCTGAATAATTTAGTCAATAGAGAAATGATTTACCCACTGTTCACTTCTTATTTTTTCAAATTGATCAAATTGCTTGTCATCTTGCAGATTTTTCAGAAGTATCCAATATGCATTTGGATCTGTATTATGAAGTATAATGTTTATTGTAAAACTTTTACATTTTTGATTCCACATCTACTGTATATTTTACGAAATTTGATTATTAGGTCATTAAAAAATTCGAGTACTACTAACTCTTCCTTACAAGTTCAGAGTGCATTGCGGCAAGATCTTTGTCAAAACCTTTCTTGGGCCTAGAGGATGTTAGTGGTTAATATGTTGGGCTTGTTTAGTTTTGATCTAGTCTTTCTAGTATTTTATTAATTTGTTGAAGTACTTTGTCAGTATCTATTGGTATTTCTACAGAGCTTTGCATTGAATTAACATAGTTGTCAAAATGTGACAATGTACGTTTTGTTTTACTTCTCTGTTGTTACATATGTAAAGACTTGAAAAAAGAAGAAGAAAATATGAATATTTGTTCCAAAAGTATTGATGAGGCATATAAGTACATTGATCTAAGCTTGGTACAAACAGTTTAAAAAAAAATTAACTAACTAAAAATATAGGTAAGTGTTCAGTAACATTAAAATATAAAACACTCCAGGCAAAAGAGTTTGAGATAAAACAATAGTCAACCACATTTTTTCTATTGTATTGGAAGGATGTCTCTTTTCCTGAGTAATTATCAAATGCTCTACCATTTAAAATTTGCAAATCACTAGAAATACACAAATTTATAAGATCCTTCTTTCTGTCATTACAAACAGCATCGTGACTACATCTGGCAAGTAAGTTAAAAATAATATTGTCACTAGACAAGGGTACGAATTTGTCATTTCAAAATTTTCAGTTTCTCGTGCTGTTCTTGTATTAAAATCCCCCTCATATAACTAAGAAGTGAATATTTTAGTTTCCAATTTTTGATTATTTCCTAATGGTCATTTTATGCGATTGAGTTCAACCCTCAAATCGTTGGCTAGTACGAGAGTTTCTCTTTTTGAAAGTTTGAAAGATGTTTCCTTTCATACAGGATACCTCTCTGAGGATAGCCTCTATTAAGAAGGTTGCTGTTGTCACATATTTCAACCGAGGATAGCCTCTATTAAGGAGGTTGCTGTTGTCACATATTTCAACTGATAATTCACTGCAGAATAAGTTTTGGAGTGCCATGTTCATTGTGTTCACTTTAAGATTAAACTTTGGGTCTCTCTTTGAACGGCCAAGTAATACCATGATTTTCGAGTTGGAGAATTTAGAGTTGGTGTATGCCACTAGCTCTTTCATATATTTAGTGAGCACTGCTTTTTCGTATATTTCAATGTCATTGCATAGAATGTAGTAGACCACTACTTTTGGGGGACAGATAGGTTTGTTTTCAGATGTAATGTCCACAATGTATTTGAGTGCCTCCTCAGTTATGAAATTCTACACTTTATGCACGTATGCTTTCGACCCAGCAATAAACCTAGAGTTGATGTATTTAATGTTTGACGTTCCAATCAAGAGGACTTTGGCCTTATGGAACTTTTTCCAAATATTTCCTTCTGAGCCCCGTTCGTATTTCCCGATATTTGAGAGTTATTCTTCTGGTTTAACTGTTCTTTTTGTGCAGTCTGTTTTTGTTTGGTGTTGAGTCTTTGCCAGTCATCATGGTTCTCTTGTTGACTGAACCAACTGAACATTATTATATTCATCTTGCAGCTTACAAATTTCGTATTTGCGGCTGGTACTTTGTTTTTCTTGATCTGCAAGTTGTAAGTTTTTGGAATCCACTATCTCATCTAGTGTTACCACTTCTTTGTTTAGTTGCACAATCCGTTTCTCTGCACAGTCTACCTTGTTTTGCAAAATTAAATTATGGCGTTCAAGTTTGGACTTCAGTATTTTCTTTTCAAGAACTGAATTGTTAAGGAAGGACTGGAGTTCTTCACACTTTTTTCTGTTGTGCTTAGCTTATTTCGTAGAGCGTTTGCCTCACCCACTGTTTTGTTTGGTGTATTCTGAGTGTTACACTTTATTTATAGACGAGCTTTGTCTTTCAATAGCCTCTCTTTGTCTTCTGTGAGAAATCTGACTTTGTTTTCATTTCCATGATATTATCATCATGTTGGGAACAGGTTTTTTCAACCATCTTTGCAAAAGTACCTTTTATACCCTCTAGTCTTTTGGGAATTACATTTATTATACTTTCGTCTTGTGAATTGGTAGTCGTCAAGTGTTTTGGGGTGTCACAGTTTCCTTGCATGCTACTTGTCACTGTAGTATTGGATACTTCTGTATTATTTTTTTAATTGGCGATGTAGCTATATTATTTTCTTTATTGGCGATACAGCAAGTTTTAAGAAAAGTTTCTACATCATCAGATTTATCAGACATGTTAGACTGTTTACTATCATCAGTTTTGATGATTGTCTTTGGTTCCACAAGTTTGGTCGAATCCACTAGAATATATTCTTTCTGTAATGATGCAAAACAATCTATTATCTTAATTATAATAATGTATACCTTTTTTTTTTTTAAAGAATTGTCAAAACAGTTAGAGGCCACTTCGATAAAAGATTACAAGCAGCTACAGTCGGACACAGGTGCGTAAGAATCTGACTAAGAAAAGAAGTGTTTTTTGATATAGCATTATTATAGTGTATTGTTTCTTTGAGGTGCTAGTAGTTTAAACACTTCTAACTCTTAGTGTTCTAAAACACACATAATATTATTTCTAACTCATGTCTTTCAGAAAACAAATCTCTTTTGTGACTATATATAATGAACATCTTTTAAAAATAATGATAAACTAGAGATAGTTGTAAATCATGTATGTTTTATTAAGATATAAATTATTCGTATTGAATAGGCTACTTCAAAATGCTTTACCAGATGAGCATTTGTCATGTGGTCAACTAAAATGTGACTAAAAGGTAACTAAAAAGTGACTGAATGGCGAGGGTATGTCCTTCAATCACCTTTCTAACCTTTTAGTTAGCATTCAGGTGACTGAATGACTAATATGTTAATCTTTTTAGCATTACAATAATAACCAAACAAAATCAGAGTTTTGTATCATAAATTTTTGCATACTATAGGTGGAAATAATATTTATGAATATCATTGCAAGATATTGTATTTCTATTAACTTTATTTCAGAAATTTTGGGGAAAATTATTCATTTCTTCAAGAAAACCCTACAGACTTCAAAAAAAGAAGTGAAACCATTAGAAGTAGCTAAAGCATGCATTGGTCAAAATGCCAGCAAGGGTAGTATTAACAGATATTTACACTACTTGGATGATGCAGGAGTCATAAGCGTCACTTACCAGGAAAAATCAAATGGTCAAAAATCGAACCCTCTCTGGAGTGCATTGCCAAAAATAGATAACATCACAGGTATCTGATTTCCATACCATAAAGATGGTTGTTCAGCAAGTTGCAGCATATTAATAGCTAGATTGAATGTTACCTTTTACAAACCAAAAGGCGACTAGTTTTTAAGGGAAATGTTTAGACCTTTAGAGGGTATATTCCGGTAATAATATTTAAATTCTATAGACACATTTTTCAAAAATATATTCTTCCTGTAGTCATATAATAATGTAATCAATAAACAATTGTTAATATGATGTGTAAAAGTTAACCTTTAGCGCTACCTGTACATGCAATAGATTTAACTTAATTTTATCTTACGATAATTGTAGACTAATTATCATAACTATATTCGCAAACACTTTAATATATTAATAGTTGATGACTACAATTATTTCTTAATCTTTAAGACACTTTCATTTGTAGAGATTAGAATAAAAGAATTGGCAACAGAAATGAACAGCAGACCTAAAAAAGGAACCAAATCTGGTAAGATCTTCTCTGTAATTACGTCCTTTTACAAATGCCTTCATAGAAATTTAGAGAAAGTTACGATTTTAATGTTTCGAATTTTAATGTATTATTTCATTTGTTTAATTTTAACACTAACCTTATTGCCAAAGACCTTTGCACCGAATAAGATCATTTGGAATCCGCTGTATATAAATCTGTAAGAGATAAAAATAACGTTACTCATATATAGCTTCAACCATAATTTTGATAAAAATATGTATCCCGCCCCTAGGACCGGGATATAAGGCTGATGTTTCATTGACAATAATGCGTGTACTTGTGGTGATAATGCTAAAAATATTCCTCTCATGATAAATTCAATACTCAGTTATTCTCTTTGAAAAAGAAAATATGAAATTTAGAAAGAATCAAACCCATATCGTTTATGTGCCGTCAAAAGTTTGCCTTTTTAGTGCTTAAAGGGGCATGGTCACGATTTTGGTCAAATTCTATTTTTCTGTTTTTATTATTTACAACGCTTTAGGAATGCATCTCAATTATTAACTAAAATTTGAGAGTTAGTCGTTGAGTTATAAGCAGGATACAAGGCTCTCAAGTCTTTGTCATGTAAACAAGGCTCGGACCCTGTTTTTGTTAATATAGGTTCAATATACCAGTAAGAAATCTTTTTCAAGCCGATTTGTCTATCTTCTTATTCATTTTAAGCATAAATAGTATTTAACTTCTAACACATTAATTTTCTGAGTTTAGGTCTAAAACTGGAATTTTCACTTCAACATGCATTAACAAACTTTGTTTACATAGCAAAGAATAGTAAGCTCTGTAACTCGCTTATAACTCAACAAATGACACTCAAACTTTGGTTACCTTTTAAAAATGCATTACTGAAGCATTGTAAACGTTAAAATTGAAAAAATGATTTTTGACCAAATTGTAACCATGCCCCTTTAAACTACAGAATACAAAAGTTTCGCATACATAACGGAAATTTTTTTTCGCATTCATTAATCTAAATTTTTAAATTTTAGGACAGGAAAATTTGGACCAAACAACAGTTACTAATATGTCTCCCGGTAAAAAAGAATCAGGTGCATCTAAAATAGTAGATTCTGATGATAAGGTATGGAAAATCTTTCCCTTCAAAGATGCTTTTATCCAACTTAATATGAAATTAGTTTTTAATAGTAAAAGATACAGACCTTAAATTTATTTATTATGTAAATTTGGTTCGATCCATGTTTTGTTCGATAGACCTAAATAAAGCATTCTAAAATTTTAAGAATTTGATCTTAAATGTCCCATTAAATAACTTGGCTTATTATCAATTCAAACATTGTCTTTAAGGTGGTGTGGGACATCTGTCGATATTTATGTGGATTGAACTACATTATAATTAAAATACTTTCACCTGTTTAGAATTTTCAAATTTTACAATATTTAACCAAAAACGTTTTAAAACTTTTTTGGAATGGTAAAAGTTTTAAAAACACCAGAGGTATTCGAACTCATGACTTGAAGATTCGAAGCGATCCCTCTAACCCACTACGCTAAACTGTTAGTGTTTTATTTCGGAGAAGAAACTATTTATTAAATTACACTTGATTTTTTTATTTCGATTATCAGTACGTTACAATAAGAAAGTGTTCCATTCCACCTTGATACCACTTTGGTCGTTAATTAGATGGATTACAAATGTACAAATATGTACACATTAATGTTTAAGAGGCAGTACAGCTGAAAACACATGAATGAATAACTTCAGATTTACCCATTGTATCGTTAGGAAATAAGAAATAACGTTGATTGTGAGAGTTTAAGTATATAAAAATCCCTTTCATATACCTAATTAATGTAATTATGAGCTTCCGGAAATTTAAGTGTCGTACAAACCGGAATAATCTTATATCGTTTATTTGTACCACGTGGATTTTGATTGACAGTAATTGACACTTGCTGAAAACTACAAGATCTTCGCCCGACTACGGTCATCATGGTATACGAGGTAGAGGGGACTCTCAAAAAGGAACACATCATCACTTTTACGATCATTTATTAATGGTTTACCAATTTCAGTTCATTTTAAAATGAACAGACATAAATATGTCAAATAACCCTCAAGGAGCCTCGCATACAATAGTGAATGTAGGTTCAATGTAGCAGCTCCTATGATTAACACGCAAAATTCATGCTTACAAAATAATAATTATGGTTATTTTGAAAACTTTGAACAATTATTACCTGGGAGAAGTAGAAAATACATATTTCTATCAGCAAACATGTCAAGGAGAATATTCGTGAGCCCTGGATGTGTTTTGTTTACAGTAAATACGCATGCGTAATGGTATAGAAGGTGGAACCCAATACTATGTGGAGATGTATATATGTATAGGTTATACCTAATTATTAATTTGAATGAAATAATTAGATTTATTTCTTGGAGAAATTTGTAATTTTCTGAAAGTTTATACATTTATGAGTAGTACAAAAATACCGAACCCGAACGGAAAATTTTTTAAAGTCGTTTTTTTAATAAGATGCGCCGTACTGTCTCTTTAAATTTAAGACTGCGTATCATACCCAGGAACGAAAATATGAAGACTTTTCTCTTAAACTTAGAGTAGATGGGGATATAAATCGTGTTCGCATTGTACATATTAATTTGCTGTGCTTTAGAAAACGATTTACGACTAGATAGACTACGCATCATTAACTGAAGATGCCAAGGTTAACTTACATGCATATTACATTTGGAAATTGTCGCTGTCGTTTAAATGTGTTTAATCATTTTTGTTTGCTATTAAAGGGAAAGAATTCTTCTTTCCTGCAATTCTAAATTGGTATTCTTAAAAAAAATCATTTAATGCATATAATTATGTGTATCCTTGGTTTTTTTATTGAACGTTGTTACTAAATTGTCATTGCAATTGCAATTGTACACCAAGTTTGATTCTAGCAGAAGATTTTATAATATATTAAGTGTGATGTTATTTCTGAATCAATACAATTTTATAATTGCGCTTTTCGATTGCAAAGCTAGCATATAACATTGCATGTTTTTGGGTAATGTGATATGTTTTAAAGTATAAATTCATGATTGCTTTAATATTTTGTGAGCTGAAATTTATCCTCGTTAATTGAATCATGAATTTGAATGTTAGTAAAATGGCTCAAATTATTTATCCAGATTACTAAATTATAAATGCTATCTTGTGCTTTATCTCATCTCAAACTCAATTAATTTCGAATCATACGTTCCAGGGTCCGTTTAAGGTAAATGAAAATAACACGTGACTACGAAATTTATTTTATTATTTTTATAAACACAATGTGATGCACATTATATTCACGTTATATTCACATTATTTTCCTATGTTTGGTTTTTGTTTTTTGTTTTTTGTAAAGACAAGATCAGTGCCTACAAATCATGCACCAGCCTATCCCTTCTCTAAAGGAACACATAATCAGAAAGACGTGTTATCCAGCATAGCAAGGGCAGAGGTCAGCAAAAGCGTTGGACTGATTCACATTGATGGACAGCCAGCGGGGACAGGGTTCCGTGTGGGTGAGAAGTACCTGGTGACATGTGGACATGTTATACAGAACGTCATCAAAGGTCAGTATTTGTATTTATTTGAGTCTTATCTTGGGAACTAATGGGTACGTACTCTGACATAAATTGTTTAAAAATAACAACAACACGAGGCATTGAATAACACTGAACAAGTTTTATGGTGAAGATTTGGATATCTTTTGCGCTACATGTATGTGTAGACATGAACATCCTCATGACACAAAATCAAATAGCTACCTATATGGACACCACTTCAACTGGAAAGTAATCATCAAGTTACTAAATTTTCTATGCCGTAGTTATACAATATAAACAGGTTTTGTTAAATGGACCTGGACACGATTTCAGATGAAAATTTTATTTTTGATTTTTATGTATTAAATAGTTTACTTGTGTATTTTGAATGATTTACCAAAATTTGAATGTTAGAAGACGTGTTACAAGCGATATACATAGGAAAGAAGTCGTTGTTATGTAAACAAAGCTCGAGTCTTATATTTGTTTACAATTAATGTAAAGTAAAGAAACTACTATTTCTTTGACAAAATAATTTGTGGAAACAAAATAAACTTATTAAATGTGTTCATCAATAAGTTTATCAACAACAAAATGCAACATTAGATTGAAACTTTTACCAATTCAAGACATATGTAAACAGGACTCGAGCTTTGTTTACAAAACAAAGAATTTTAACCTCTGTAACTCGCTTGTAACTTGATATTTGACTTTCAAATTTTGACAGAGCATTAAAAACATCCATATTGACCATTCTAGACATTAAAAATGAAAAAATAAATTTTGAAAAAATTGAGCTCAAATCGTGTCCAAGTCCCTTTAAACATAGTGTTCAAGAAACAAGTAAGTTAATTTTTCTTATGCACAAATCATTAAATAATTAAAGTCGTTTGGTTAAAAGTGAAAACAAAGCTAGTTTATTGCGTTCTATATGTTAAAGAGACAGACACGATTTAAGCTCAGAATTTTATATTTTATTTTTCACTTTTTTAAAATGTTTAGAATGGTTATTAATATGGGTATTTTTAATGTGTTTTTTTCTTCAAAATTTCAATGTCAAATATTGAGTTAAAAGTAAGATACAGAGGTTGAAATTATTTGTTTTGCCAAACACGCTCGAGCCTTGTTATTGTTATTGTTAACGTATGTTTTTTATTTTGGTATAAATTACAATCAAATGTTGCTTTTTTCTGTTAATAGTATTTTTTATGAACACATTCAAAAAGTTTACCTTGTTTGCCACGAGTCATTTTGTCAAAGAAATGATAATCCCATACCATTATTTGTAAACAAATATAAGACTCGAGCTATGTTTACATAACAATTAATTCTTACCTCTGTATCTTTCTTATAACTTGACTTTTAACATTCAAATTTTGGTCAATCATTCAAAATGCGCAAGTAAACCACATAAAAATTAGAAATTAAAATTTTTATCTAAAATCGTATCTAAGTCCCTTTAAAATGGAGAGATGGGTAAGTGAGCTTTTCAAATCAAAATGTATCGTTGTGTCATCAGCTTTTCACATTTTCGTACTGTACACTTAAACTATTGTGACAAGGTTATATGCACAGTATATCCCACACTAATCAAGTCCTTTGTCATAGGGATTACACATGTATAAGAGGCAAAAGTTGTTTGTCGGGTTCATTATAACTTTCTAATTATCGTCTTCCTTGGAAGACGGTATAAAGAGTTGATATAATTTACAGTCTCCGGATTGTACACTTCCTCTTCTTTGTGATTAGTAGAAATTACATGATATGAAAATTTATATTTATTTCATTGGTTGAAATACCGTTGGCGCAATGTAAATAATTTTCTGATGAACTTTTTAACTTACGACTTAACAACAATTTTTGTAGATTTTAAATCTTAAAAAGTGAGAAAACGAAAAAACATTAAAAATTGTTATGGATGAAATTCATGCTTTAATTTTTCAGAATAACTAGTTAAAAGCAATATTCTTAATATCTATTGAAATAATTTGTTCTTTTTTTATCAAATACAAAAAAATGTGAAAATGTAATACAGTATGGCTAATATCGATCTGTAAACATGTTTGCATATAAGATACGATAAAACTAATATCAGTAAAACAGATGTTGAATGCAGTGGTATTAACTTTGATTTTATTAAAATAAAACTACCCTTCCTAAGATCTTTTTGCCTACTATAGTCGATCTCAACTAACAAGCACGTTGTTCACATTTATCAATTTTAGGCACGCACGATTAAAAGGCACACATAAAAAGTTTCACACGCCTTGGCATTAGAGGAAGGCGTCATTAAAATAAAAAAGAATTAAATTTGTTTGATAACTTATTGCTGTTAAGAGTTTGCTCTTAAAACGGTAAGTTTTTTTAAAGCTAAACTTGTGCATTTTGCAGTTAAACCACACATACTTGATGGGGAGCGATTAAGGATAGAGTTTTATAGAATTATATTCAACCAAAAGGAGGATCCTCGTCTGATATTTGGCTTTCAGCCATTGATTGTTTACTTTGATGAAGATCATGACTTCGTTGTGTTGGAACTATGCAATGATGCTGGCGTTCCATTACCTCCGGCGTTAACTTGTTTCGCGGATGTTTCCTTCTCAGAGATTCACCTAGTGGGACATCCTGGCGGCAGACAAATGAAAGAGGACAGTGTAGAACCTATGTGGTTACCAGATCACCATAACTTAATCAATCCATTTATTGATTATTTGGCTAACTGGAGTAAGACCTACTTTCCCGATAACAAGGATTACTACAGTGTTTTGCTAGAGCCACCCAGAAAAATAATGTTCCATACTACATTTGATACCGGATCCTCGGGATCGCCCGGAGTCATTGTCAGGAATAACAGGCCTTGCGTTGTTGTAATGGTGAGAGGAGGAGCGCCAAGTTGCTTCTATCAAAACCTCTTTCCACATAAACCGGTGGAAGACGACCACAAAGTAGAGTACGGATATGCAATGTCTGATATACATCGTAAAATGTTCGACTCTACACAACAAAATATAAGGGAGCTTGCATCAGAAATTTTCAGAGAATGGATCTAACTATTAGTTTATCTATTCATGTTCAAGATTATACAATTAATACCATCTGCAATATGTGAATGACAGAGATATGCAGGTGTAAAGAGTGACAGATTACATTGGAGGAGATGTGATAATGAAGGTTGTTATCATTCTTAATAAAATAAAAATATACCTACCCAATTCTTTAACTAAAATCTATTAGTCTGGGGTGAACCAAATTGTTATCATGAGAAAAATACAAAATAACGTCGATAGCATGTGCCAGAGAGGAGCTTTTTTTAAATCTTATATTATGCATAATTATTATTTTGCTATTTATATTTTATTTAATTATTTATATTTTATTGAGATTTGCAGGTCAATAATTAAGAAGTAATATTTGTTGATTATGAGTAAAAACTTAAAAAGTTTTGTCCATTGTAAAATAAAAATTATAAGACATGAAATAGTTTTTAGTTCTTCATTTCATTCTTTTTAAGCACAATGTCTAAGCCCGATTTGACCTATAATGAAGTTTAATTATGGATATGAAGAGATTGTGGTCAAAACCGGCTTAGCTTTTATCTTTTAAGGAGTTCCCAACCACGTATAAAAAATTAATATGTATATTAGAACTATCCTGTTCTTATGTGCTCTTTTCTAGGTACAATCGTCTCGTTAACACTGATACATTGCGGAACTGCAACTGATGCTATAAAGTTGTAGAACAGTAACGTCGTTCAGATATGCTATTTTAAGTTTAAGGTAAAGTTTGCGGTTACAGGGAGATAACTCACAAATTTTCATTGTGACGTAACACCAACTATCCTTTATTTCAGTTATGACGTCAAAATTTATATGACGTCATAATTGATTTCAGGTTTTTTTTTCTATTTCGCGGGGTTTTGTAGTTTCATTGAAAAAATAACAGGACAAAAGCATTTTATCAATTTCCACAAAGACGAAGTCCGCATCATATGTGTTTGAACAGTGTTTTAGAAACATCAGATTACACATATACTAAGATATCTTTTTCCTGAAATCGGTGGACTTGGAAAAGTTTCAAATAAGACTTTTTCCTTTACATAACAGTAGTCCAAAATTAAGACTTTTATTTGCAATTTATTCTATTTTTAAATAGTTAATAAGAAATTAGTAAAACTGAATCATGATATTAATAGTGACATTATTTTCGAACATTTTAAACATAAATAATCCAAATAATTGTCACATATAAAATGTACATATTTTCACGAAATTATTTACATTTCATCAACATGAAAACTTGAAATCATGAACTTTGACCTTTTGTAGTTATAAACCGGGACCGGCAAAATCATTTGAAATTCATGAGAAAAAAGACTTTAGTATAGTGAACAAAATGGTATGTAACCTTGGTACAACTCCTAAGAAATGCAAGCCGCAAACCTTACCTTAAGAAACATAAAATATTCACATGGAGAATTATGTCGAGAGCAAGTAGGGAAGCAAAGCAATTTTTTTTACTACCAGTATATAGAAATGTCTAGGACAAATTTAAATCAACGGGCATAAGAACTGTCATGCAACAAAAGGAGAATCTTGATAAAAGTTGTTGTACATTTGAGTTTGCATTGTTTCTGTTTTAAATTTCATCACAATTACAGACACTTGTTTCTAAAGTAAAAGTTTTTAACAGTAGTATTATGATAAAACTACAGGGGTAAACTTGTAACGAAGAATACTGACTCGGGCTGAAAATTCTGCTGAGATTATTTTTAACGGTGAATATTACACTTGTAGACTAATATGCTTGTTCACCGTTGAAATTGAGAGTAAAAGTCGTAACATTTTCCTGGGATGATCATGTGTTTTATATCCATGTTTGATAGTTTTATCAAGTCAAGAATGGTCGACTTAAGTAATGTACGAATGATTTATTTTTAATTTGTTAACGTTGTCGAAAAATCAAATTGTTTAGAAGTTGCAATATTTTATTTTATTATAGTATTGTTAGTCGTATTATATAATTTTCTTTTTTGTTAACTGTAAAAAAAACAAAAGAACGCGACGATGTGTGTATAGCCCTCTCACAGCTGCCTAAATTGATGACCATCGGTGACTGGTTAAACACCAAAGACCCACTGTCTGTATATTTCCTTTTCATAAAAGCATAGCATTTCGAACGAATGAAGCACAAAGGTCATGTACATAGTTGTTTTTTTAAAGCGGGGAGGGAGGGGGCAGACCAACAGAAAAATCTTGACGAGCAATAAATATATATTACTTCTCGAATCTCAAAATCCAAACACTCTGAAATAGACAAAGGGAGAATTTTCCCTGTGATATGAATCTGAATGCCTTTCGTGTTCAATGTTTGCGTGCTTTATTTGCTAACAGTGTGAGTTTTCTGTAAATGTCGTAAATTTATATTTATACTTTGGCATAATTAAATGTACATGTAAATAGTACATGTAGGTGTTATAAAAACACGTTAACAAAGTGTCAGAGTCACGAATGTAAGATATATTGTAAAAAAAAAATGGATAGTTACTATAGTGCATGTTGTTACGAGCTCATCAGGTGTAGTGATGGATGTAAAATACATTGCGTTTATAGACAGGTACAGTCTTGGATGTTGTTAATCAGACACATGTACAGTCACGGATGTAAGTTATCTTATGTTTTTAAAACAGGTACAGTCATGAATGTTGTTAATCAGGCACAAGTACAGTCATTGATGTAATCTTGTGTTTATTGGACAGGTATATGTACAGTCATGAATGTTGACTTGCTCAAGTCTCTATGTTTAATAATCTTAGTGCTAACTTTAATACCTTCAAATGATGCAAAACAAATGTTAACAAACATCTATGTTTAAAACATATAAGAATGGTATTGAGCAGGAATTAAAATTTCTGAACCACAGAGAAATTTGATGTAAGTTACTTTGAATTAATGAGGCAGGTGCAGTCATGGATGTTGTTAATCAGGCACAGGTACAGTCGTGGATGTATGCTATCTTGTGTTTATAGGACTGGTAAAGTCATGGATGTTGTTAATCAGGCACAGATACAGATACAGTCATAAATGTAAAATATATTGCGTTTTTAGAACATTTATAGTCATATATGCTGTTAATCAGGTCAGGTACAGTCGTGCATGGTTGTAGGTTCACTTGCGTTTAAAGGACAAGTACAGTCATGGATGATGTTGGATGGTTGTAAGTAATCTTGTGTTGTTTTTTGGACAGGTAAAGTCATGGATGTTGTTAATCAGGCACATGTACAGTCATGGATGTTGTTTATAAAGCACAGGTACCGTCATTTATTTAAATAATCTTGTGTGTTTAGGACACAAACAGTCATCAATATTGTTAATCAGGCACAGATACAGTCATAGATGTAAAATATACTGTGTCAATAAGACGGGTACAGTTATTGATGTTGATAATCAGGCAAAGGTACATCTTGTATTTTTAGGACAGGTACATTCATGGATGTTGTTAATCAGACACAGGTACAAGTCTAGCCCTCCTCCCCACTTTCAATTTGCTTCCGACGCCACTGCTGTATATAATACTTCATGCATATATGTGCATTATACAATAAGACGTTTGGTCAACTATATCTTTTGTTAAAGAGTGTTGGTGTTAATCATTTTTTTGGTTTACTTTTTTTTATTTTGCCTGTCAATATCTTGAAGATGTTCCGAAAGGACCCCCTCCCCCAGGTGGTCTGTATGATGACTGTCAAAAGTAACGTTTTGAAAAATATATGAAAGGTCATTTAATCTTTGTTTGCCATAAAGGATTTATTCTTTTCTGTTATGAGGCCCATATAACCTGCTTGTTAACGCATGACGATATCGCTTAATCCTTAGAAATGACATATATTGTTTACCGCGACAATACTTTTTTACCATAATATTAAAAAAGAGCTCATATTATGGGACATAACTCCCAGTTGAAAAAAATCAATAGAGGTAACTCTAATTCATTGAATAAAAGAGAAAATACAGGTGCGGATTTTTATATCCGGAGCACATCGTTGCCATTGTCCTTAATGTGCAGGTACAGTCATGGATGTCCGGTACCATTATTACAGAATATAGTTGCGGAAGTAAGCTAATATACACTGTTGATTGGTACAGTAATATATTTGCCAAAAGATTTACATGGACATAGAATGGGTTCGTATCAACAAAGAAAAAAGAAAACTTTGAAATTATCGATTTCTTATAGAACCGTTTGAACAAGAGCTTCGACTTTGGGCAGTACGTGATAAACTCTGATTTAATGAAGGCGGGGTCTACTCGTGGTTTACTTGTCCAGTCATAATACATTGGACGCAAGGACACTCTTCCGACTTCATCCAGGGATGTATATGCGTCAATTTCATACAGCAGAGCAGATTTTGGCGAACAACTTTCCGGTTTTGACAGTCTATGAATAATAATTAGTTTCTCTTAACGAATACGTCCGAGCTCTTGTTAAAACGGTTCTATTTTAGTTTATGATACTTTTTTTTAAATCATCAAGGACGTATTGTTCAGTTATTATCAATTGAATAATAACTAGTTTTACTTTCGTTTTCAAAATAACTTTTCATAACTTGTTTTTAACACGGAGAGAGAGAGAGAGAGAGAGAGAGAGAGAGAGAGAGAAACAGAGACAGAGAGAGAATTGAAGGTTTGTTGAATCTTTCAATAGATGATAAGGTTGAACACTGTCTAGCAGCAAGCCTAAGTACAACACCTTCTAAGCAGAAAGAGCCACCATCATCAAGTAAACAAGAAGATACTTTGACAGAAAATGGTAAGGAAAGTATGTTGTTTTATTTAGCATAATTTTATTGATAGCATATGATACGCCGACATTTTAAAGTATATTGCTTTAGAAGAAAATACATTTATGTGCGATTTGTCAGCTATAAACTTGAATTAATAAGTACTTTCGATTCTATAAGAAGATCTCTAGTATTTGAATTGATAGAATGCGTTATTTGTATATTTTTCAGTTCACAATATGAATTCTCTTATATCACAATTTAAACGAAACAACATCAACTGCATTCAAATTTCCATAAAATGGTTGATGGAAATAACATGTCAACCTATCATTTCAAAAAGAGAACAATAAATGACAAATAAATACTTTTATAATTTTTGGTTTAAAATATTCTCTCTGAAAAGCAGATCTTGATTTAAATTTTAAAAAGACTTCAGATACATCTCGAAGGAAGGACATATCAATTCAACTGTTTATACATTATCATACATTTAAAATTAAATCTTATGTATCACTGAAATGTTTAGGAATGGGCACCCTTCAGGAATTTTTCTTAAATTTGAATGAAAGAGTTCAGACCATAATTTAACATAGACAATATTCGTATTAAATAAGCTTCTTCACAATGCTTTGCAATAAGATACGGACAAAATCAAAGTTGTCCATTATATAGGTGTGTTTACTGTAAGCTAGATTAATATGTACTTATATATTAATCAAGACATTTTATTGCTATTACTTTTATTTCAGAAATTTTTGAAAAAGTCATTAATTTATTTAAACTGCAAACTACGAAAGAAATAAGAACATTAGAAGTAGCTAAAGAATGCATAGGTCAAAATGCCACCAAAAGAGATATAAACAGATATTTATACCGCCTGGCTGGAGCAGGAGTCGTAAGAGTCACTTATAAAGAAGGAACTAAATCAGATCCTCGCTGGAGTGCAGTGCCGGAAATAAACGACATAACAGGTATCTGTTGCCCAAACTAGATAGATAGTTGTTCACAAAGGATAATCAAATTGCAATTAACTTTTTGAAACCAAAATGCTACTTATTGGTTTAGACCTTTGGACTTTTTGTAGTATATACCGATAATACATATTGAATTCCATTGATATATGCTTTTCTGAGGTTTGTACGGTGCATAATGTAAAAATCGTTAAATCGTCGAAAATATCGTCTTTTTTTAGGCATCTAATAATTCAACCAATGAAAAAGAGACGTTTTGGTCATATAATATATAAAATGTTACCCTTAGCAATACAACCAATAAGTTTAGCTTGATGTTATTTTTCAAGATAATTGTATATTTAATATCATGAATATTTAAACACTTTAAATTTCAAAATTTCAATAACTTGCTTCATATTATCTTAATTCTTTAAGACATTTGCAATTGTAGAGAAAAAAATAAAAGAACTTGCAACTGAAATAAAGCGCAGTTCGAAAAATGCATTGAAATTAGGTAAGAAAGTTATCATTCTTTTATTCAAATGTCTGTGTAAATTGTGGCACGTTGATTTACAAAATCCTTACATACGTGAGGAATGTAGATCATTCATAATGTATTGAATAATTACGATTTCACTGTAATATTTCTTCACATTTAGTGTGTACTCATACCTATTGCCGACGATGTTCAGTCAGTGTGTTATTACTTTAAAGCTTCTGTGTGTACAGTTAAAAGAAATTGCAAAGTTAATACAACTAAATTTGGTATGTTACCATTGGATAAGGATAAAAAATTAGATTCAACCATGATCATTAAATTTGTGTTCAGGTGTTCATGCAGGGTACGATTGGTAATATATAAATGAACGTCTAGTAGTTAAAACGCAAAATATTTCTCTCCTGAAAGGCAAACTAAGTGCTTAGTTCTTTTGATTCAAAAGAACGAGATATAGTTTCAGTCCTGATTTAAAATGATTTTTAAAAAGATCACAAAAATTTAAATGTAACATTTATTTACACAAGAATACCTTAAAAAATCTATGAAAACATTTACCTGATTAGACTTTTACACGGGTAATTATAAAGTCATAAAAAATGCATTTTCTCGTAGTTTTCATAAAACTGTCTTCCTATTTTTACTAAGCAGAAGACACTAATTCTTCAGTAATTTTTTTTAATAGAAAACTATGTCCGCAGCAGTAGCCCACGATGAAATTTTTTTGAATAGAAAACTTTGTCCGCAGCAGTAGCCCACGATGAAATTAACTTTATAACTTTATCATGTGATACCACATGAAATATATTATTTTTGTTGTGGGCGACGGCTGCGGACACATTTTCCTCTTCAAATAAACTATGAGAAAATGTGCCATTTTGCAACGTTTTGACTACATCTTACGATATTCAATTTATAATGAAGGACTGATCACATATAAAAAAAAACACGGCCATTTTGGTCCTACATTTATTTTTAAGAGTTATCTTCCCTTGATAAAATGTAGAAAATTTCAATTTTTTCTTTAAATATCATACATGTATTTGGAAAAAAAAGAGAGTTAATGCATATATTCACCCTTATTCTGTCGCAAGTTATTGCTTCCATCACATTTTGGTGATTTTTAATTAAAATAAACATACCTGTCATACAATTTAAATCGATAAAAGGGGAAAAAAATCCAAGATTTTTTCATTGATACATCATCTGTTTTTACCTGGAGAATTTCACAGGAACGAAAACAAACATCGTACGAAGATTCAAAATGGGAATTTTTTTCTCTTTCTCTTTTCTCCGTTCTGAAATACTCGGAACACCTCGCACAATTTTTAACGTTATCATCCGGGGTACTTTCATGTCTTTTGCACTGCAAAATCCCCGTAGACTTTCTATTTTTGGTTGTGTATTGAAACCTGAAGCGGTAGAGAGGACGTTCCAAAACAGCTAATCTGGACCTTTTTTCATTCTAGAGAATGGATGTAGTTTGGGTGCATAGGTATATATGATTATTGAGATATAACGCAAAAAGGTGGAAGCAGAAACTTGGGACAGAATATAGATATTTGTATGAAATTCAAGTTACTTTCTACAAAACATCTTAATACTACATGTGCCGTCCATATACTTATTTATTATACTTATATATTATTTAATAATCAATTGCAAAATTTTGAAAATTTCATTGACGGTATATTTTTATTTGATAACACCTTCAAAATAATACCATGATTTAAAAACTCAGTCCATTCACGATCATTATTGAATACCTAAAAAATATGAGATTTTGTTGGAGTCATTGTTCTTTTTTGAAAACAGAATATAAGTGCATAACTTGGTAAATTATACACGTGTTCAATATGTTATCTGCGTATTTTCATGAGATTTAAACAACTTCTGAAATATTGAAAGAAACTGTACCTCGTTTTATGAAAAGTTATGAACCCGTGCCAATGGTATTGATGCAAGAGTATACGTGTAGCAAATGATGATGAAATAAAAATCTTGATATTTATCGCCCCTAGATGAGTGGTCCTCCTAATATGGTGGGAGTTGTTTGATCATACAAAAATATAGATATTTTGTTAAACATAAATCTACTACTGCTGCTTCTGTGTCAGGAAAATTCATTTGCAGCAATAAAAAATGTCATGCTTTAAAAAGATAGGTCATTATCAAAAACCATTTGTCTTCTTCAGTCTCTACCCCCTTCTATAAATTTTGTTATAAATTAATTACTGCTTGGTTAACCATCCAAACTAAAGGTTTTTCTGTATGTGCCATAACCGACAAACGTTTGCCTTTAAACATTATCGGACTTATTGAATACCAAAAAAAATTAAGAAAAAATGCTGCTGATTGACACTTTATTAGTTTTAGGAAAGAAACGTTTGGACCAACCAGAGGCTACTTATGGTATGGGTTTTGATAAAAAGGATACCACTGCATCAAAAATAGCAAAAACAGAAGACATGGTATGGAGAAGCTTTCCCGAAATAGCTTTTTACCTACAGCTATTTTATAAAATATAGAAATATAGTCACGAATGGCAAAGGGGGGTACTGTCTGATCACAGTGAAAAAATAAAACAAATGGTACCTAGATTCTTTTCAGATTTAAAATGTATTTGACAAATATTTATCAAGACCACATTGTTAACCTTCTGTAAGGCAATATCGTGCTCATAAAAATTGTACCCGTTTGATTTCGAGAAAAAACTCCTGTTGGGATTTCGAAAAATTGATTTGTCCAGGGTATTTAAAACTTCATAGGCATTTACACATTTAGCTGTACATCAATCCTACTCAAATAGCTAGTGTATTTCTACTTACGTCTACTTATTACGCCATCTATTAACTATCTATTAACAAGGAAATGAGGCTGGTACTCTCAAAACAAGCAGGTACTTACTTTGTGTCAGAAAACAAGATATTTTATTATTGGCTTATAATAAGGGTTAGAAAGATTTTCATGTATTTAATATGAAATGTTTAAATAATTGGGTCAATTATCAATTCCTGCATTGTCTATAATACCGTGCCACTTTTGTGATTGTTGTCATAAGTTGGAAGGGTGAGATGGAGCACATACATACACAACAGTTTGTTTTCAGGCTGTGTATCACACACAGGGAAGAAACTTTATTAAAAAAAATTATTATTTCTTTTGGAGCAGGTTACTAATGCGTAAATAGTACAGTCATCTTCGTACTGCACATGATACTTAACGGTGATTATAAAAAGAAAAACAATACTGAGTATTTTTCAACGAGTCTTGGCGTCAAATGTTAATTAATCACTGTGCATATCAAGCATAACTTGCATGCATATTTCAATTTAGGAATACTCATTCTTGTTTGATTAAAGCAAACGTATTCTCTTCAAGTTATTTTTTGCAATACAGAACTAGTATTATTTAAAAAATATATTGCCTTTATTCATCTTGAATATTCTTTTAATTGAAAATAATTACTTTTAAAATAAATAATTGCAATTAATTCGGTATATCAAGTTTGAGTCTTGTAGAAATTTTAAAGTGTTTTATTGTCTTAAAAGTGTGATGGGGGAGGGGGTGTTATTTGGAATGAATTTTCTATTCCAATGTAAACTAATTTTTTTATAACAATTTTAGGTTATTAAAGTCAAATTTGTGATAAGATACCGGTAAATCTTTGATTCCATGATTAAAAATTAATCTTCATTAATGGCTATATAATCCAAAAAGAGTGAAAGATGATATCACACAGTATAAATAATAAAAAAAAAAGAAAAAGAAAATGCACAGTTCCATAGATTCTATTAACAAGCGCTTTCTGGATTTAAACATCCGTCTTTAGGTGAACATACATAAGATATAAAATATATACTCTATACTTTTTTTAATAATAAAAAGAAGTATGAATGGCCATTCATGTTTGTAATATATATTCACATTAATATCTTATATTCATTTTTAAAGACAAGATCGAAGTCTACAATGTATGCACCTGCCCATCCCTTCTCTAAAGGAACACATCAGAAGGATGTGTTACCCAGTATTATAAGGGCAAAAGTCAGCGAAAGCGTTGGACTGATTCAAATTGATGGGCAACCAGTAGGGACAGGGTTCCGCGTGGGTGAAAAGTACCTGGTGACATGTAGACATGTTATAGAGAACGTCATCAAAGGTCAGTATTTGAATCCATTTGAGCCACATCTGGTAAACTAATGAGTAGACATATATTGAAACAAGAGGCCCATGGGCCACATCGCTCACCTGAGCAACAATAGAAATAATAAAATCAGCTTTATGGAGTCATATACAAAATATCTGAACAATGTCGTATAATAGATCGTGTATAAAAAAAATTCCCCTACATATTCTTATGTTTATCATTGAGCCCCTTTGTAACAGGATGGTTTTACAGTCATATCACATATTGAGCATTGCAGTTCTCAAGACGATGATCAGACTTAAACAACTATTTATATATGGATTATAAACCTACATCAAATTTTGAACCCCTTGTGAGGTCGTAGAATTGTCCAGAGGCAAGAGTCTAAACAATTTTAAAGAATAAACAATATGTCAAAATGTTTGCATATAAGTAAAACCATATATAACAACATTTGAGTTTTTGTGAATAATTTAAATGTTTTCCTTTGTAAAATTGGAATCCCATCCCCCCCAATGTGGCCCAATCCTACTTCTGAAGAATATGATTTTGACAAATTTTAATCTACACTATCTGAATTGACTAAAGTTGGAGCTTTTCTAGACAATTTGTGTTTTAGAATATGATTTTTAAAGATTTTTCCCTATATATTCCTATGTAAAAATTTGACCCCCCTCCCAATTGTGGCCCCACCCTACCCCCGGGGATCATGATTTGAACAAACTTGAATCTTCCCTACCTCAGGATACTTCAACACAAGTTGCAGCTTTTCTGCATGATCGGTTTCTGAGAAGAAGATTTTGAAAGATTTTTCTCTATAGTCAAATGTGAAAATTCAACCCCCCCCCCTCTCACTGAAGCCCCACCCTACCCATAAGGATCATAATTTTATCAAACTTGAATCTACCCTAACTGAGGATGCTTTCACACAAGTTACAACTTTTCTGGCCGATCGGTTTCTGAGGAGAAGATTTTTAAAGATTTTTCCTTATATATTCCTATGTAAAAATTCGACCCCTCATTGTGGCCCCATCCTACCCCTTGGGATCATGATTTGAACAAACTTGAATCTACACTACCTCAGGATGCTTCCACACAAGTAATAACTTTTCCGGCCAATCAGTTTCTGAGAAGAACAGTTTTAAAGATTTTTCTTTATATATTCCTATATAAAAAACTCGACCCCCCCCCCCATTGTGGTCCCACCCTACCCCCAGGGATCATGATTTGAACAAACTAAAATCTACACTACCTGAGGATGCTTTCACACAAGTTACAGCTTTCCTGGCTGATCAGTTTCAGAGAAGAAGATTTTTAAAGATTTACTCTATATGTTCCTATGTAAAATTCAACCCTCGATTGTGGCCCCACCCTACCCCTGGGGATCATGATTTGAACAAACTTGAATCTACACTACCTAAGGATGCTTCCACACAAGTTGCAGCTTTTCTGCACGATTGGTTTCTGAGAAGAACAGTTTTAAAGATTTACTCTATATATTCCTAGGTAAAGATTTGACCCCCCATTGTGGCCCCACCCTACCCATGGGGATCATGATTTGAACAAACTTGAATCTACTCTACCTCAGGATGCTTCCACACAAGTTTCAGCTTTCCTGGCTGATCAGTTTCAGAGAAGAAGATTTTTAAAGATTTACTCTATATCTTCCTATGTAAAAATCGACCCCCCATTGTGGCCCCAACCTACCCTAAGGGATCATGATTTGAACAAACTTGAATCTACACTACCTAAGGATGCTTCCACACAAGTTTCAGCTTTTCTGGCCAAATGGCTTTTGAGAAAAGATTTTTGAAAAATACCAACAAATTTTCAATGATTTTTTATTATCTCCCCTTGAAAGACGGCATGGCCCTTCATTTTAACAAACTTAAATCCCCTATACCTAAGGATGCTTTGTGCCAAATTTGGTTGAAATCGTCCCAGTGGTTCTGGAGAAGAAGTCTAAAATGTAAAATGTTTACGGACAGACGGACGGACAGACGGACGCCGGACAAAAAGTGATCAGAAAAGCTCACTTGAGCTTTCAGCTCAGGTGAGCTAAAAATTAAAAACAAAACGAGGCATTAAATGATACTGGGTCAGTTTTATTGTCAAGATTTGGATACTAGCCTTTGCGCTATGTATAGACTGGTCACCACTTTAATTCAAAAGTAATCATCAAGTTATCAAACATGCAAATAGCTAATGATGAATGAATCACTTCTTCTCCAAATTTTCTTATTTCTATGTTGTGGTTATACAAAATATGAAGATCTTGTTCAACATGGTGTTCAAGAAACGAAGTTAGTTAATTTTTCTTGCACATTTTATTAAATAATAAAATAACATGGTTTTAAAACGAGTACCAAGCTAGTCTATTAACGAAACATAATGTTTGCGTTCTATATAATAAACTGGAGAGATTGATCAAGTGGGCTTTTCGAATTAAAATTTATCGGCATCGTTGATGTCATCAGCTTTTCATATGTTCGTACTGTACACTTAACCACTGGAACATTTTTTTATGAACATTATATCCCAGAACAACCAAGTCCTTTGTCATAAGGATTTATGTAAGAGGCTAAAGTTGTTTGTTAGGTTCATTTTTTTTTTCTTATATATTTGCAGTTAAGCCACACATGCTTGATGAGGAGCGATTAACAATAGAATTCTATAGGATAAAACACCTCCAAGAGGAGAATACCCTTTTGATATTTAGCTTTCAGCCATTGATTGCTTACTTTGATGACGAACATGACTTTGTTGTGTTGGAACTACATAGCCATTACGCTGGCGTTCCATTCCCTCCGGCTTTAACTTGTTTTGCAAAGGTTGCCGACTCAGAGATTCACCTTGTTGGACATCCTGGCGGCCGACAAATGAAGGAGGACAGTATAGTTCCTAGGTGGTCACCAGATCACGATGAGGAAATCATCCCATATATTAATTATTTAGCTCGTTGGAGTATGAACTATTTTCCTGATAACAAGGATTACTACAGTATTTTACTTGAACCACCCAGAAAAATAATGTTTCATACTACATTTGATACCGGATCCTCGGGATCGCCCGGAGTAATAATTAGGAGTAGCAGGCCATGTGTGGTTGTAATTGTGAGAGGCGGAACGCCAAGTTGTTTCTACAAAAACGTCTATCCATATTTACCAGTGGAAGACAGCCACAAAGTAGAATATGGTTATGCAATGTCTGATATATATCTTAAAATGTTCAACTCAACACAACAAAATATAAAGGATCTTGCATCAGAAATTTTCAGAAAATGGATCTAACCATTAGTTTATCTATTCATGTACGAGATTCTGCGCGCCATCTGTATTATGTGAATAAATAGGGATACTGCAGGCGCAAGTTTATGTAACATTATATAAATGAGTTTTTGACTGTACTCTAGATCTGTAGTAGGTAGAGTCAGGGTACTTTTATTACTGGTAGGACTTGCATAAATTTAAGCTACAAAATCACATTAGATAATTCTTTTCTACAACTTCAACAAATTTTATAGATAGATAGATAGATAGATAGATAGATAGATAGATAGATAGATAGATGTAGTAAATCAATATATTTTCATGCAATGTTTACATCAATAAGGTGTACTTTGATAAATGACAAATTATAAACTGAACTTGAAGCAGTGATTGTTTAAGACGTGTTGTATATATATTATCATGTAAAAATATTTATCAATAGTGTACAAGCTTCGATTGTTCTATTGTCGCTGTTTACTTTGTGGTCAGGAAGCAGTTTTAGTTTAGTTATGTTTTAACATTCTATCAACGTTTGTATGTAGCTCAATAATGTTAATATAGCTTTTGAAAATTGCATAAATATGATGTGCTGTTAACAAGAGGCATTTTTTCCATTTTTCCACAAAATGTACAAATAATTCAATATTTTTAATAATGGCATAATAACTTTTCTAAAAAAAAAAATGATTTACATATTGCTCAGAACATTCGTAGAATTGGTAAGCGATAGCTGAATGAACGTTTTTTTCTTTTAAGCTTTTGTTCACGAAGTTTTCTGTTTTTGTCTTATAACCTGACAGTAAAAGTTTTATAAACAGTTTTGTTGATGTTATTTTTATCGATAATGTCGTCATCGTCTTCCTTCCTAGATACTGAAACAATTTCATCGAAACCTTGCACACTTTTGAACATTAGTTTTATCCATCAATAACTTTCATTTTGTAGCTATAGTCGATAAAACGATCATCCTTTTGTAATTATTAACAGAAAATCTTTCACATTATAGCGACTGGATATTAATTTGCAAAAAAAAAAAAAATGATCAACTTGAGGCATTTGTATTCCTTATTTGATAAAAATGAGAATCTACACGACTTTTTTTTTAGTTTTTGAGAAATCGAGTGAATCAAATATATATTGAAAGAAAAGAAATATTTACTAGATTATACAGTAGAGTGACAGATTGCAAAGGGAGAGAGGTGGTAATTGAGTTTGTTGTATATTTAAATAGAAATATATGCCTACCCAATCTTTAATAACAAAAATTTATTATAATATCGTATTTTTCACAAACACATGATTGGTCGATTGCTGTCACGTGACCGTGCTATAAATTCTGTTATAGACCTTACTATACTAAAAATAGAAATTTTATTGACCTCACTATACTAAAAATAGATTTTCATGACAAAATACTGGTTTTGGCACGTGCGACATTGTGACGTCATAATAGCGAAATCAACACCTATACATGATGAACAAAATATTTTACTATTATACGCTTGAAGAGAATGAAGAGAATTGGTTTTTGATTTATTATAATAAAACAGTTATAGCCTTTTGATATCGGTCAATACATGGTTTTATAGACCTGATGAGAGTATATCAACCTCGGACTTCGTCCTTGGTCGATATACTCTCATCAGGTCTATAAAACCATGTATTGACCTCATCAGAAGGCTATAACTGTATAGTATTGGTCGATCGGATGTAATGTTTTATCATGAAAAGATACAAAATGACTTTGATAGCAGCTCTTTTTTTATCGTATTTTATGCATATTATTGTTGTGTTATTTATATTTTATGAAGATTTGCAGGTCAATTATTCAGAAGTAACATTTGTTGAGTGTGTGTAAAATCTTTAAAAGTTTTTTCCATAGTAAAATAAAAGCTATAAAGAAGTATTTCATTTAATTCTTTTGAAGCACATAGGCTAAGCCTTTATGACCCATAGTGACGTTTAATATTATGGATTTGAAGAGGTTGTGGTCAAAACGGTCTTGGCTTCTACCTTTTAAGGAGTTCTCATTCACGGATAAAAGAATTCTAAGATGCATATTAGAACTATCCTGTTCTTATGTGCTCCTCTCTAGGTACAATCGTCTCGTTAATACTGATATATTGCGGAACAGCAACTGGTGCTCTATAGATGAAGAAAAGTAGCGTCGTCCACATAAAAAAGTAACAGGGAGAAAGGTGTCAAGAACAAACTAATTTCTTCACGAAATAGAAATGTACAAGGCAAATTTTGATCTACTGGTTTGAACTGTCTTGCAAGAAGAGGAGAATCTTGACAAAAGTTGTAGTACATCTGATTCCGTTATTTTTAAATTGCAATACAATCACCATTGTCGGAAACCCACGGCCTCACCAGAGAAGCGAGACCGACCGTGGGTTTCCGACGATGTACAATCATAGACACAGCAGTATTGTGATGACACCATGAAGGTAAACGAAGAATATTGATCCAGGTATAAAGTTGTGCGGAGATTATTTTTCAACGGTGAATATTTCACTTGAAAAGCAATGTATTTCTTCACCGATGAGGTCGTCAAATTTTACTTAGGATGATCATATCTTATTTTCATGTTTGAGAGTTTTCTAAAGTCAAGAATCATCGACTTAAGTAAAGAGGGGGGTTTCTTTTGTTATTTAATTTGTTAACGTTGTCGAAACTTTCAATTATTTACAAGTTGAAATATTTGTTTTATGTCATAGTATTTTAAATTTTCTTGTTAACCGTAAACACCATTAACATGACCATCCTCATGACACAAAATCAAATCGCTACCTATATGTTAATTTATCATGCATGCGCAGTGCATTGCATCAGCTCTCAATGGATACAGATACGTGTAAAACTGGCCCAACATATTTTACTCATATTTTTTTTTCAAATAAACATGATGCATTGAAATGATCTTCACAGATATTATCACAAACAACATTTCTTAGCAATATTCACTTCTTTCATAAATAAACATAGAATATTTCGAAACGAATGACGCATATTAAAGTAGTCAAGGGTATGACAGAATTTATTTACTAATACATATGTATAAAAACAAATTAAAATTTGAATTTTTTTTTTGGGGTGGGGGGGTTAAAACAAATGGAAATAAATAATTATCTTCAAAACATCATATTTCTTTGGCACATAATGTATCGACAAAATTAATATAGAATAAAAACAATTAAAAAACCAAAAGAACATCATTTCACTGTATCTCCTTCTTTCCATTTATTTAGAAGACTGTAAACCTTCTTCATTTTGCATTATAGATGAAAAGAAAAATTTGCTTATTTACTTTACAAATTAAGTTACATACATGTATTTATAAAATACGACACATCCATGTACGTACATGTATATTGCATTATTAAATTTAAAAAAAATTAAACTACAATTTATTGTTTGATTTTAAATGAAGAAAACCAAAACATTAAGTTTTTACCAAAAAAAATTGATCATCATGGTTAAACTGTAATGTCATTTGAAAATGAATAATTACCTTGAACCTCGAAAAATCATCAATTTTCGCAGAGCGAAATTATCATCATCAGCCAATAAAGGCAGCAGCAGAACAAATCCCAGTGACACAAACATCGGCCACATTTTCAACGCCACCCCATCATCATTTTTTCATAATCAGCTGCAGTATAGGAGCAACCTCACGGGCAGCATCAACAACAACTGTGTCTTCAAGCTCTTCATCGGCCACCATCCTTTGATATCCTCAGCCATTCTCTCACCAGAGGTTGTGCTACAACAAGTTTCGCTTACACCTCTGTCAACGCCGGAAAAATAGTCTGTCACATGATCAAAACAAGCATGGCGAGCACATGGCATTGTTGATTCGTTTCTTCTGTACAATCAGCTTGAAAGGGAGTCATCGACGGGCGAAGACTTTGAGGACACGTTTAAAAACATCACAGGAGATGACATTGCTGCTGATTTATGTAAAATCATCGATGAATCGGTAGCGTACAGAAACTGATTTTTCAAACATCTGTCAAACTAGATCATGTGATCATATTTTAATTTTTACCTCCGCAAAATAGTTCTCCCAGTAATGTTGAAATAAAAATAAATGAAGGCGTTAAAGATTAAAATTTAATTATTTATAATCATATTCATAGATAAAATGAATAACTACATAGATTTTAATTACATTTTGCAAATCGTTTAAGTTTGTACAAGAATCTTGTACATCGGGCGTTGACAGAGGTGTAAGCGAAGCTTGTGTAGCACGACCTCTGGTGAGAGAATGATCCTCAGCAGCATTAGGAGCGACCTCATCAGCAGCAACGACTACGCCACCCCACAATCATCGTTTTGATCCATCTTATAAGACAAGTCTTTTTGCATATCATGGTTTCAGGTTCAGACCGTCTAGTTCTCAAAAGGTTGAATTTTTATTATCTGTCCCAAGTTTCTGCTTTTACCACTTTTTGCTTAATATTTCGATAATCATAAATACATTGATGCCCAAACTACGTTAATCCACTAAAATGAAAAAAGTCCAGATTTTCTTTTTTGAAACGAACCCTCTACCGCTTCAGGTTTCAATACACAACCAAAAATAGAAAGTCTATGGGGTTTTTAAGTTGAAATTGAAAGGAACCCAGATAATAACATTCAAAAATAGTGCGAGGTGTTCCAAATCATAAAAAGTGTCAACAATTTCTATTTAAGTCGTCTTCTTTTTCAAAATACTGAGCAGGACTCTTCAGAAAACGTTAATGCTCTAGCACATGGCAGGGCAGTTTAAAAACTTCTTATTTACAATTTTAAAGTAAAGGTGCATAAAAGTTTAAAGGCATGAGCTCGTCTTCTGGAGTTAGCATAGGGCTTTATGGTCTGTAGCCTGCCTAGCAAGATCCTAATTATTTTTTAGTTACAGGGTCTTCCAATGGTGTTGTTTCAAGACGGTAGTGATGGTTCCAGGAGTTGACTACGAATCTAGCTGCCCTTTTATGCACCATTTCGATGGAGCTAAATGTGCTGTTTACATGATGTATAGAAGCATACCCCAGGGATGGTCTAACAATCGTTTTGTAAGCTTTGTCCTTAGCAGTTGGTTTGCAGCCTCGCATTTCCGTCTGATGAATCCTAGGGACTTGTCTGCAATGTTGATGTTCTTAATATGGGGATATCATTTCAAGTCCTGGCTGATGATAACTCCTATGGGTACTTGCTGATGATAACTCCTATGGGTACTTGCTGATGATAACTCCTATGGGTACTTGCTGATGATAACTCCTATGGGTACTTGCTGATGATAACTCGTATGGGTACTTGCTGATGATAACTCCTATGGGTACTTGCAGCTGGTTTCCTCCCTCTCTATCATGTATCCGTATAATTTATAAGGTGTTGCTGTTGGATTCTTCTATCTTGGAAACGTGGATTACAGCACGACTTAATGACATTAATTTTGCCAATTACTATTCCACTTCTCTACAGCAGCTATACATGTAGGTCTTCTTGAAGTTTGATGTTATCCTTGCGTTATTTCATTGGCATGTAGAGAAGGGGGTCATCTGCGAAGAGTCAGATGTCAGATCTCGTACAATCAGGCATGCATGTCATTGATGAAGCTTAGGAATAAGAGGGGTCCGGCCACTGTTCCTTGGGGACACAAGAGAGTACTTCTTCTGTTGTTGACATTCTCCCCTCTATAATGATCGACCTGTTGGTCCGACATAATAGAAACTCGCAATCTACATGTAATTGGTGGTATGACCTCTAATTCCTCAGAACTCCTGTTTCTCTAGGAATCTTTTGAGGGACACTTTGTCAAATGCTTTGAAGAGCTAGAAGTCTAGGAGGACTATATCAACCTGTTCCCCGGCTGCCATACTCCTGGTGAGCTCAAGGATAGTCTTTACCGTACGCGTAAAAATTCTGTTTTCATGTGAATTTTTCTGAGTGAAAAATAATAATTAATGTGTCAATAAAGATATCTTGGGTATTTTCCCTTTCATCGATTTCAATTGTACTTTCAGTTTCACAAATATGTGTATTTTTTTTTATTTCAAAAAATCGTCAAAAAGAGACGGAAACATTATAACTTGGGACAGACTTTAGCAGAATTTTAAAAATCTTATGACATGTGGTGATAACGAAGTCGAACAGTGTTTAAATTCAAAAGTCCAAAGGAAAATTACAAAACAGGAGCAGATCGAATATACGTACGGACCTCTTTAAAAAAAACCAATCGCGCAAATTCAGTACCTATACAGTGTATATGTATATTATGTATCCACACTGTGACAGAGTGGGTATCTTTTTGAGTATATGAAATTTAAACTAAATATTTTAAATATTTTGATGCGTTGCTCATGCACTCATTTTACATGGGGAACAACAAGGAAAGAAACGTTACAAGTTCAGCTTTTTAAAAAAGCTTACCGTCTTTAGAGCAAACTTTAAACAGCATTAAGTTATCAAAGAAAATTCAATTCTTTATATATATATATATATATATATATATATATATATATATATATATATATATATATATATATATATATATATATATATATATATATATAAGGTCGCCTTCCTCTACATTCAATGGCTTTTGAAACTTTTTTATGTACCTTAAGCGTGCGTGCCTAAAATTGAGAAATGCGTACCACGTGCTTGTGAGTTGAGATCGACTATAGTAGGGGAAAAGAGATCTTGGGAAGGGTCGTATTATTTAATAAAATCAAACTTAATACCACAGCATTCAGCACTTGTTTTACTGATATTAGAATCATTTTAACAATTAAGACCTTGGACTTTCAGTAGGACATAACTATACTAGCGGAAAAAAGAATCCTTTACAGTTCTTATTCCAAACAGTATTGGCCCGCAAAACTCGTGCGTACAAATTCTTCAATAAACAACAGGTGCTTACTAACCATGAAAAAGTCCGTGCACCCGGACGGTTACCATCCGATATTGTCAAAAACAATACCATTATCGATTGTTTAAATTTTATAAATACAAACAATAGATATAGAAAAATTATACTAAATTTTATAATGCACAGTTTCTTTTTTCCGCTAGTATATCTATTCTTGCGTCAAAACAAGTTAAAAATAAACGCTGGTTTCAAGCGAAATATACACCGATTGCGTAGTCTTAGCTCCAAAGCCAGACAAATCTAGTTGATTTCAAAGAGCCATGGTTGTATGACCAGCAATGAAATAGACAGTCCTATGCCACAATGATGTTTGCCACAACTACACGAAGTCCAAGCTCCTGTTAAAATGGTTCTAGTTTTACCCGATACCGTATTTTTTTTACATTTTCACATTTTTGTAATTGCATAAACAATCCAAAAAGAAAAGAACAAAAAAAAATCAAAAGATATTATAGAACATTGCTTTCAACTAGTTGTACTGAAAAATTAAAGCATGAATGTCATTGATAGCTAATTTTATTGCTTTTATCGTTTTCTCACTTTTTAAGATTTAAAATCTACGAAAATTGTTAAGTCGTACGTAAAAAAGACAATCGGAAAATTATCTCCCTTGCTCCGAACAGTTTTTCAACCAATGAAAAAAAATGTAAATTTTCACATCATGTATTTTCTACCAATCACAAAGGAGAGGAAGTGCACAACCCGGAGACTGTAAATTATTTCAACTCTTTATACCGTCTTCCTTTTTTTTTAGACGGGCGAACTCGATACACTTAAAATTTTAATTATAATTGACGAAACAATTGATACATACATATAGGTTTCATGCTTACCAGTAGAATACATTCTTCTTAAATACAATTGGCAGTATACATTAAGGCGAAAGATAATCTTCATGTGGAAAAGTGTGTAAGCGAAACTTGTGTAGCACGACCTCTGGTGAGAGAATGGTGGAAAAGAACATTATTTTCATTTCGGAGAACAAAATTCTGTGTCATTAGGTTTTTCTATTATTTCTTTCACTTTAAACGTTTGGTTGAATCTGATTGTGTACATTGGATACTTCAGACAGACGCAACACCACGTCCCTCGAAAAGGTAGGCTCTTAAGCTCTTAACCCCTTCAAAATAGAACAAATATCGTAAATACCCGCTTTTTTGAATGATATATTTTTCTCTACACAAGCCTTTGTGGTGCAATTAGAACACTGTAAGTTCATCAGCGCGCTCTCTCTCTCTCTCTCTCTCTCTCTCTCCTGTGTGATGTCTGATGATGTTAAATGTTTTATATACTTTAAATTCTTGTGTTTTAGTAGGAATCCACACCACAGTATATTAATATAGGAGGAATCTTCAACTATCATGCACAAATTGGTAAAAGTGCCAGTATTGGACAGACGGGCAAAAGCAAGAGTCATTCATGTTGCCTCCTTGATCATTCTGACTTTTTTGCATATCGAGGGCATTGTAGCCATTTCCACGGGAATATGGTTAATTGATAGGATGAGGAGAACATCATGTGAAATCTTGAATCAGTTTATCGCAGCAAGTGTATTTTGGTTAGTTGCTGGATTGTTGTGTATATTAGTGAGCATTCCAGGTGTTTTAACGACTGTGAAAAATCGGCAATATCTCCGCCCACCTTACTTTATCGGAGGTTTCGCAATCATCATCATCCTCGAAATAACAGTTGCAGTTGTCGCCACTCTGGACTACAGGAACCTATCGGGAAAATTTCAAAACCAGCTTCTTGATTCCATTTCAACTTCATCTCAAAGGAAATGCTGGAGAAAATTGCAGACTGATTTCGAGTGCTGCGGAGCGACAAGTTACGAAAACTGGATTCCCAGCTCTGGGCAAAATATTTCAGCTTTAAACAGCACTTTGTGGGGTCTGTCTTCATGTCAGTGTGCGAAGGAAGATAACGATGAATGCACAGCTTTTAATGCTACCTCGCAGGTGAATAATCTCCTGGTGTCTCGCATCTGGACGACATCTTGCTATCAGTCATTGTTTACCCATATTGCCATGCAGTGCAATTTCCTACGCATTTTATGCCCCATTGTGGCCATTTCACAGATATTTGCGTGTACTTTTCTGGGATATGTTTTTAAAAAGATATTGATTAACAATTCTGTTCAGATTGTGAAGGAGAAATATATGGTACAGTTCTCTTCACAGGCAACTCTTTGTAAAAATTCTAAGAATGATGCAGGCAGTTCTCAGGACAGAAGCAGTTTACATATTTGATCAATGAAAAACCATCAGGTCAACCTCCTTAAAATTTTGGAGATCTTTTTCCTAAGACAGATATTCGATAAAGAAAAAATCCTAATATTTAGAAATGGATATACATGTACAATTTTTCACACATTTTTTTTTTGGGGGGGGGGGGTGTGGGGTGGGGATTGGTGGTCTACATTTATTCTTTGTTCTACAATCCAATGCTTGGTGGGGAAGAGATACTTCCTATTTTAATTCTTTGTTGGAATTAAATTTATCTCCCTTTTAGCTAGGACAATCAGTGGTTAATTTCAGATTCAAAGTACAATATTGAACTTAAAAGAGTATACATTTTTTAAAAATGGCTGCAACAGAAGTTTTTGTTTTGTTTGTATGTTAAAATGTGTCCAACTATGAAGATACTGAACCTAATACAATTGGTGTTAACAAAAAAGTGAGTTTGGTCTATTGTCTCCTTCAAAGAAAAAAGGGGTAAACCGTAATGGATATTATTTGTCTAATGAACAAACTGTAAATTATTGGATTTTGGTGTAAGTACTTATTAGAAGGCCTATTTGTTTTTAAAGTTTCCACAGAGGCTATAACTTTGTTCTGTGAAAATAGGCTCTATAAAATTAAAGTTTGCATAAAGTGAGAATTTAAAATGATTCAATAATTTCACTAAGTAAATAAAGCAAACTAAACATTAATTATGTGGCTTTTTTATGTTGATCAAATTCATGTAAGGGTGGATCTAGAATTTATTGAACAGAGATAGGAGACCAAATGAAGGGTGGGGTGTTTGGAGGTCACCTCACATAGACCCATGGCAAAGCTTTTTAGGTGCCATAGACTGATAGAGATTAAATAAGTGTGATTATTTTTCATTGTTTCTTAGTTAGTGAACTTGACTTGGCTTAATTACTGTTTTTCTTCATTTTTGAAGAAAATTTTGCCAAAACCAGTACTTTTACATAATTTATAGTCTTGATTTAATAGTGCAATGTGTGAGTGGAAGAAGATATAATTTACTTGTACACCTTTATAATTCCTAGTCAGAAATGAGCATTTAAATTCTAGTGGCATTATTGTATCATTTTTTGTGTTTTTGTTGATTTAATTTTTACTTAATTTAATTATTATTTATTGATATATATAAGAATATTATTCTTGCTGTTAGATTTTTATTTATACATTCTGTACTTTAATTTGTATTTCTTCTTCTTTTATCTACATATTTTTTTATATTAAATAAAATAATTTCAATAATTATTGTTCATGATATTAAGCATATGTGACATCTCAATATTTTTATGTACGAGTACAATCAAATTGTATTATGAGTATATAAAAATGATCAATTTACCACATACATGTAGTTTATCAAGCTTTATGTCATGTCAGTGGCCAGAAATCAAATATTTTAAAAGTACAAAGAATATATAATGTATTTATATTTGTGTGCCTGTTACTATTTTATCGTAAATATTTTTAATATCATAATTATAACTTTGTAAGCTTATTAAACCTTTTAAAATTTAAAGGATGAAAATAATTTCTGTAACATTTAGTGTAAACATTATTTATTGAAAGGAAGAACATGGGCACAATACATTAATAATTTTAAGATCAATGAATAAGAATTTATGGAAAACAGTTTATTGTTTATATATATATATATGTACATCACAGGCACCTGATGTTATGATTTTTTCTCATAATAAAAATTACTACCCTATACCTAATTATACACCTTGTGTATTATTAGGCATAGGGTATATATTTTTATTATGAGAAAAAAATATAACGTCAGATGCCTGTGATGTACATTGTACTTGAAGCATATGGGAAGAAAAAACTATCTCCCTTTGGCCATAACATGCCCAAAACATGTTTATTTGCATTCAACTCTGAATTATACTGGTACTTTTTGTTTTTTCTTTATCAATTTATTTACACATACATGTATATCTATTTATCATATCTGGGGAATTTTACATTCCTCTGTCATCGTTAATTATTAATTTATTGTTAAAAGATTGTAAAGTTGTGTTTACATTATTTGTTAATTGTTCTTATTCTAAATTTTAAAAACGTATTTTATTGAATAAATTCAATGGGATTGGACAACAGGCATTCTTAAATTGATCCTTAGTCAGATTTTGAAATTAAGTCAACAAGTTTAATTTTGTCCGTTCGTATGATTTTTATAAAACGAAATTCAATTAAAACTAGTGGGTATTGGGTTTTTTTACAAAAAAAACAAATGTCTCCCCTTCTCCCCCAGGTTTGTAATATGGGTCAAATTTAATAAATGAAAAAGAATGATGTCAGGTATATGTTATATATCATCCATATATGATACAAGTCATTATTGTAAGGATTTTTTTCCTGATGACTGACCCTGAGATCCAAATAAGTCAAGGTCAAAAAGTTTGGTATGGTTCAATTTTTCGCTAGATCATCAAACTTTGTTTTAAGTTTAAAATCTCTGTCAAAGAATTTAGAAGTTATGATCTGGAAATAAAAATTGATTTTTTTTCTTAATTTGACCTTGAGTTAGTAAAAAGGTCAAGGTAAAAAATTTACAGTAGTATGTCTCATGGTATTTTAGTTCTTTTTTTACAGTTTGAAATCCTTCTATCAAAGTATATTTAAATAAAGACGAGAATATTTTTTTTCTAAACTGACCTTGAAAAAAAATATAATGTCAAAGTCAAAAATTCTGGAAGGGTAATCAGCTAGGTTATATACCATTTATCTATGATCAAAGTTAAAAGTCTCTATGTTGAAGGAGTCTTGTGTTATGGTCTGGACACTGTTTTTCATAAAACGCTTGACCTTGAAGGTCAAAATAGGTCAAGGTCAAAAATTATGGTGACGTGCACTCTTACTCAAAACCATCTATCTATGTTTTAAGTTTGAAGTCTTAATGTCAAAGGGTATTTAAGTTACGACCCAGACAAAATTTTATTATTTTTTCTTAATTTGACATTGAGTAAAGACAAGGTCAAGGTCAAATATAAAACAATAGCACACCTCAGTGTATTATTATTGTTCTTTGTTTAAAGTTTGAAGTCCTTCTGTCAAAGTACATTCAAGAGATGAACGATGACGTTTTTTCTAAATTGACCTAGAAAAAAATATTAGGTCAAGGTCAAATATTTTGGTGGGGTTTAGCTACGTTATATACCATATATCTATGATACAAGTTAAAAGTATCTATGTTGAAGGAGTCTTGTGTTATGGTCTGGACACTGTTTTTCATAAAACGCTTGACCTTGAAAGTCAAAATAAGTCAAGGTCAAAAATTTTGGTGGCGTGCACTCCTTTTTAATAATATCTACATGTATATATGTTCCAAGTTTGAAGTCTTAATGTCAAAGGGTATTTAAGTTACGACCCAGACAAAATTTTATTATTTTTTCTTAATTTGACATTGAGTAAAGACAATGTCAAGGTCAAATATAAAACAATAGTACACCTCAGTGTATTATTATTGTTCTTTGTTTAAAGTTTGAAGTCCTTCTGTCAAAGTATATTCAAGAGATGAACGATGACGTTTTTTCTAAATTGACCTTGAACAAAAATTAGGTCAAGGTCAAAATTTTTGGTGGGGTTTAGCTACGTTATATACCATCTATCTATGATACAAGTTAAAAGTCTCTATGTTGAAGGAGTCTTGTGTTATGGTCTGGACACTGTTTTTCATAAAACGCTTGATCTTGAAGGTCAAAATAGGTCAAGGTCAAAAATTTTGGTGGCGTGCACTCCTTCTCAATACCATCTATCTATGTTCCAAGTTTGAAGTCTTAATGTCAAAGGGTATTAAAGTTACGGCCTGGACAAAATTTGGATGAAGAAGAAGAATAAGAAAATCGACAAAAACAATATGTCTCCCCTTTGAAAGGGGAGACATAATACCGGTAATTGTGACTTGTTACTGTAGACATTTAACATCGATATCTTTTCCTAATTTACTCTATGTAATTTGCAAAAATTAGAATCGGATATAGAAATACATGTATATGTTCTTATTAATTATACAGATCCTTGATATAAATTTTATCATTCAATAAGAAAGAAGAATACATGTAACAACCAGATTGTTACAAATTTAGATCGAGTTTTGAATGACATTTTTTGAGAAAAAAATGGGACTATGAAAGAAGCGACATCGCAAAAAAGAAAAAAAAATACATAAACCGCGTTTTCCTTTTAAAAATTATTGAATTACGTGTATAATAAAGAGTAAGTAAAAGAAACTATTCATTATTGTTAATGTAAATCAGTATGTTGGATAGAAAAAATATGTGAATTTGAGTCCGACATCATCGCAATTATTTCATTAGGTCCGTGATATTTTTTTAGGTTGCTAAAGGTTACGATCGATAAACTACATGTAGCTGGTTTAAAAAAAAATCCCATCAAATACACGCAATGTAATCAAAATTAATCTAAGTAATCATGATTACAAGAAGAAAAAAATAATCTAATGTAATCCGTTATTTCTAACATCGGATGTAATCAGCTTGTTATCGATTAAAAACTTTTGAAACCCATAGTAATTGAAATTTATAGTCGATTACTTTTGAAAGTCATCGACCCCATCCCTGTTGACTGGGTGAAAATATATATGTATTATTCTATTCTTCAAGCTTAGAACACTACTCTTAAACAGGTCGAGACCACTAGATTTTGTGACGTCGGCATAAATTTGCATACGAAATTAGCCATCTGTTTACTTTTATCTACAAACCAATCAGGTGAATGAGTTGCAAGGCATTGTGGGCTTCTACAAGTTTCAGTGTATACAAAGCGTATTGAAAATAAATACCATTTTGAATTGTCCTTTGGAAACTCATTTTGAATGATTTTTCAGAAATTATGAAATAAATATGGACAATTATGTCTGAACTTTTATTTCTATGCTCACATTTAAAGAATATTGCATATGAGGCCTTATATCAACCTATTTAAATACCCCATTGTCAATGTTCAAAAGAGAGGTACGTCCTATTGAATTAGAAGCAGTGAGTACCGTTTTTTCACGTGATACACCAGATTTGGGACAACATTAGTAGAATGCGCATTGATATTTTCTTCAGGGACATTCTACAGAATGCTTAACGTACAAAATACTATATGCTGCATAGCTTGCGCTTCTGCATTTATATATTTGTGCATTTCTACTACCGTGACTATATACGTATGTTAAAATGTACAGTTACCTGTATTTATTTCTAGTGCACAATGATAAAGTCACCAATAACAAATTATGCAGTTTTTTCTTATTAAAATATGTTTGTACTTTTGTGCGTATGTTTGCCAGCCTTTTGATACTGATCGGTCTTTGAAGCAATAATTGATCAACTAAAACAACAGTATTTTTCAATGTGAGCATGGAACAAAGTTATTGGTACGTAATCTTTCCTTTTTTACCTCCTAAAGTAAAAATCAAGATATACAAATATTCCGGCAAGCAATTAAATATTGTGTATAAAACAGACAAAAACCACGTGCGTTTGTTGAATCGTAAACACGTTGCAGACCGTCATGCTTTGCAACTCATTCACTGGATTGGAGAATCTGTTTGACGTAAATATTGTCACATGTTAAATAATGCTATCCATATAAGGTAGTGTACCCGACCTGTTAAAGCAACACAATGAACAATTTGTAAAAAGAAGTTTAGAGATATATGTCATTTGTCTTGCAATTCATTTCATTTGATGAATTTACTTGTTATTTGATTAGGCCTCAGTGCATCATACACTTGTAGGTTAATAGCTAACATGTATTGTGGGATAACTTGTGTTATTATTTTATTTACGAAGGGCGTTTATCTTACCTGTTCTTTGCAATGCATTTTTATTTCGCTTTGGATATTTAATTTTATTTCAAATCCATTGCAGTAGTGGACCCATCAGTGAAGATAAGAACTGATCTACGTTGTACATATGTACGTGTCGGAATCTTACTTCCTCAGTAATGCAGTCTTTTAAAGTGCATATGTAACCACCCCCCCCCCCCGGCCGCAAAATTATTTTAATTGATCAGCGTTTGCTTGGAATACAGGAGGCACGTAGCATCGGGGATGGGGGGAGGGGGGGGGTTGCCTCCCTCCACTTTTTCTCGCAGGAAACATTTTCCTTAAATTGACTAATATAAAAAAGTGAACTAACATGGAGCCCCCCCCCCCCCCACTTATTGGTGAGCATGGTGTAAACAATTGAAGTGAAAGGAATTAAGGGTATTAACAGTAAAATTGGAAATTGAAGTTATATACATGTACAGTACGCTCTGCCCCCCCCCCCCCCCCCCCCCGGATGAGAATTTTCACCGGTGATAATTATTATTTTTTTTTTTTTGCTTGTCAAGATTTTTCGGATAAGTCTGGCTCCCCCACTTTCAAAAACGATTATAAGTGCCTGTAATAAACTTCATACTGTAACTGAAATCATTGAATTTTGTTCTTGATTTTTTTTAATTATTCCGCTCAAGAATTTCAAAAATAGATTGAAATCATGTTTTGCTCTTGTGAAAGACGGTTAATTATAAATTGTACATTGTCGATCATATTCAGTTGTCAGCCTTCTTGTGTGGTTACATGATGTATAACATTTATATTTCAGTAATACAGTATAGAAAATTATTACTCATAGCGAATTTTAATTCTCTGTCGTTAAATTTTGTGCAATGATATTATTTTTTTTTATTATGTGTTCCCTATTAAAGCTATCAATATATTATTTAATATGTTGATAGCTTTAATAGGGAACACATAAAAAAACACAAATGAAACGGTCAAAATTTTTTTTTTTTACACAAGTCTGAAATGAAATTTAAAAATTAATCATAGCAAATGTCTCTGTCAAAATTGGTTCTTTCTTTCTTTCTGAGTGATAAATATTGAAATAAGCACATGCAATAGAGGAAAAGTCTACTTTGAGTTGTCTCCCGTAACGCACCTGTCTGCTGCAGATGCCTCTCACTGCGCATGCTTGATTCTATACCGGCGAATTCATCTCTGATCGCGACCGAAGAAGTTCAGGGAATATATTTGTTTATTTGCTGATTGACAGCTAATAGGTAAGAAATAGCTTAGAATATATATACCATTTTTCTTGTCTAATAAGTCGGTGTGTGTATCAAATTATTCTAGTCCTCGAAACCTGTTTGGCACCACAGTTCCGGTTTTCTCGTTTCACACCTTTTTTGGGAGAGTGAGTCAAAGTGACTCAAGTTTGGGACGCTTGTGTTTTAATAAGGAGCTACGTAAACAAAGTGATCAATAGATAAATTGTCTAGTGGGATTAAGAAGGTTATTTGCGATCATTTGTTGAGTTGAATATTGAGGTGAACGCAATGTAAGTATTGATGTTTTGTGTTGTTGTTTTTTTTGCTTAATTTACATTTCTCCTTCAGCATCACTTCATTGATTCAGCCACCGGTTGAGTGCACAGCGACAGTTTCTATGCATCTGTTGTTTGCATTGTCTAAGTCATCATTAAATTAGGTGTGAGTTTGAAAATGGAAGTTGAAGAGAGTGTAGATTGTATCTGATAAGTGTCAATTTCTGTTTTGAATCTATCAAACAGCTTACATAACAATGTTCCATATTAGCTCAAGGTTTTGAGCTAATTTTAGTAGCATTTTTAAAACTGTATTGTACGATTACATAGTTACATTAAATCTGCAATTTACTTGAGTATCCGACAAAGGATGCAGCGCTGTTAAATTTAGGACGTTATAGAAGTGCCACTTGTGGCCTGACATTCCATTCATCATGATCATCAAAAAGCTGCTGGTTTAATGACTGTGCCATGAAACTTGATATATTTTTATGATCAACAAGATGCTTGAAATTATAATTGCATGCTTTCACAACTATGTTGAATAGAAATGTCACTTCAGAAATAAATTCTGTACCAATTAAGACACAAAATGAGACTATTTGTTATAAGGTGATAACCTAACTTTACCAAACTTTACAGGTGTTGACTTAATACCACGATTCATTAAAATTAATGGGTTTATAAACACCAGGTTTGTTGAGACTAATGTGTCAGTGCATGGTAAATCAATGTAATACTTTAAACAATTCATTTCACTTCCATTTGATTCCAACAAAACTTTACACCCCCCCCCCCCCCCCAGTTTGATGTATTATGATTAATAGCAGTACGGCATCATTGAACAGTGAACTGCTATCAGTGAAATAATGTGAGTCAACAGTCTGCCTGCCATCGTGGTCCACCCACATACACTGATTTATTCTTCAGCCACTGACAGGTAGATTTTTAAATTCTTAAATTAAATTAAAACACACAGGTAGGCAGTTTTTAGGGATATTACACATCCATGAAAAATGCAAGTACCGGTAAACAAGACTGGCTCTGTGTGAAGAGTGCAGAGTTGATGTCAGCAAATTTGTGTAGGAGTGAAGTTTTTTAATAGACATAAACTTTATAAGGACTTGGAATGTTCAGTTTTGATGGTTTTTCATCTGCTATGTACATAATAATATTTATAGCCTCACTGGGATAAGAATGAACTTTTCACTGTCTCAAAGATATGTTGTCCTGAAGCATTGTCCATTAACTTTTCAAAATACATAATGTAGATGTTACAGACCCACTAGTGCTATCTTTTTCATCTGGTGATAACTGATAAGAAAGGGGATCTAAGGAATATATTTCTTTCTGCCATTGAAATGGGGCGAGGCGAGGGTTAAAACGGGGGCAGGGGAATGAAATGAGGAGAAGAATAGGGTGAATAAGGGAGGGAATATTTTATCTGCCAGGGAAATAGTGGGTAGGTGGGAGGGACTAGGTTTATGGGAGGATGGGTGTCTTATTCTGCTAGTTATCGAGACACAGCTATAGCTCCAGATGCTGCAACGCACACACTTATCATGTCCATTATCGCTTCTCATCTCGTAATTTTGAGGATCAGCAGTCGCAAGCCGTTTGATGCTATCAGGTTAAATGCACATGACATGCATTGTTGTTGCATCATTGGTAGAAAAATGTGTTTCTGGCTTGATACATACTGCCTCAGCCACCAACTAAAACAAACTGACTTTTATACATACATTTACAACTGTGTTTCATTCTTTACAAGCTTGATAACATTTCTTGGTAAAAGTGCATAATATCTGGTTATTTTTACAAATTGGACACACAAAAAACTGTAGCGTTATAAATAGTTTCATAATGCACGCCCTGTTTCTTCAGCAGACTTCTTACATTTACAAGACCTTGAGAGGGTGAGACCACAATATATCTGTCTATTTATTCTGTCTTTTGGTGTAACATGAAATAATAGTCTAACTGTCACTGACCGCCTATTGATCAAGTATTATAGAGTGGGTTCAAGGGGGGATTTAAGTTTTTCTGCTTTGGTGAACTGTCTGTTTACTCGATGATAAGAAAACTATTAGCTAGCTATAGAGAGATGCATGCAGTGCAAAATCACTTTGTTAATAAAAGAAAAAATACTAGTTATATCCTAGGGGCTGTTTGTAAATTGGGTCTGTTCTGCCTCAATGCCTACATGGGAGAGAAAGATAGATTGGCAAACACTTGTTATACATTTGTTATCATAAAGATGGATATTTTTGTATGCTGGACTTCCTCATGCAGACAATAGATATTGCATAAACAGTTTGCTGTTCTGTCCTTGTTTGTATATATTTAAGTTGAATTAACCAAGTTCACTTGAAACTCTTCCATTAATTAACTTGTGGTTAAATCTTGTTAATCTTTTCTGAGGATTTAAACCGCTTTGTAAATATAAAATAAATTCCTTATCTTGGATATTTTGCTCAGCTGGCCTGAGAAAGAGTCAACTCAATGATATTCATAAAATCTATACAGATAAATTAGTAGCCTTGCATGGCAGAAAGGTACCCTCCTGCTAAAACTTGAACATGGAGCTCCACTTAAGCCAGGGTCTTGTTGAAAAGAGGTCACACAGGTATGATATTTTACCTGTGCAGCCAGCAGGCAATAAATTTGTGGAGTCTTTGGATTCTAAATATTGATACAGGTTTTTATCAAACTCTCTAAAAACAGATTACTGGACCAGCGTGTAGCTGGGTTGTATAATTTATGATCATAAACTTGTTGTTGTGCAGAGGAAACTATTCAGTGGGTGTAAAACCTTAGGCTGAATAATTCATGCATTATGCGTAATGCACAATAATCATGCTCTATGCACAAGGGGTATTGGACACTTTCACATATATACAGTACATTTCCTATGAATTGTTTTCATTGTAATAATTGTAAATGTATTCCAGGATGCTTCTACCTTTTTATGAAAAAAATGATAATTTAGTATTTTACACAACCATTATATCACCATCGTTCTGATTGATAAGTGCACTGTCTGCAAATTTTGATGTATGCATTTCTTCTTACTGCGCTTATTAAGTTACATGTATAAGCAACCTGATTTGAATGATTATGTAATGCGCCTTTATTTTTTTTTAATTCTGAAGGCCGTTCGTTAACATTTATATATAATGCGCCAGTATTTATGATTTCAGAAGGACATCTTTTAACAGCTGCATGTGTTTAATGCACATCTTTATATTTCCGAAGGCCATAGATAAACATATATATATAATGTTCCTTTATCATTATTTCTTATACGGAAGCTAGGCCATTGGTTAGCGGTTGTAGCGTTGTGTGATTTTGATTACAGAAGGCCATTGGCAAGCGGTTGACACCATGAAAGCCCCCAACCACTTCCAGGCGGTGAACCTTCTGACCCAGCAGCCCAATGTCCCCCCACCCGCCCGGTCCCGCTACAGGAAGTTTGACATCTACCGTGACGTCGGACAGTTCCGCTTTATCGATGAACACGCCATTTCTGTAAGTATATTGCACACATTGATTGCAAATCAGTTGTTGGGAGATATTTGCCAGCAATTTTCCTAGATGCTTAGAATAAGAATAAGGTCTATCATATTGTTGGATGATTTATGGTTTAAAAAATACTGCTGTCGTACGACCATGTTGTAGAAAGAGATGCACTTCTCTTGGAATTATGCATGTGAAATGGCAGTACATGTTGCTAAATATATTATACTTATGACCAGAACTACATGTGCTGCTTGTCCATATTAATACATTAAGTAGTCTTGGATGGGTTTTGTTTGGGGAGGGGGTTAAATTTTGTAACTAACAGTATAGTACCGGTATAAAGATATTGACAAACTGATGAATGTTCAATTTACAACTTCTCCTGGTGTGCTTAATGTGATGAGTAATAAGCGATATGGGGCCGATTTGGTGCAGTGCGATGCTATCTTACTATCCCCCCCCATCCCCAAAGTCAGAACTACCAAGATGTTTTTCATCTCTTCTTCATTATCAGGGCTCCTATTTCATTATTTGTCTGCTAGCAGTAGTACAACCTGCAGGGGGTCCTATGTATGAAATATATGAGCAGTATAAGTCTCCCTGGTGTGATTAAATTTGGAATAAATGGCCTTCATCGGCAAACATGTAGACAGGAAATCTACCATTATAAAACAGGCTCAATGCACTTTAGAAGACCCCCATTAAATGGAAATGTTTATGAATTAAAAGTCAGAAAACTCGGAAGCGCAAAGCTTAACCCTTGTAGAATTCAAAGCATTAGGTAAATTATAAATATGAATTGCACATGATCAAAAGTTTTACTCCTAACTTAAAAGTACATGTAATTTGTGCAATGATTGGGTTGAATAAAGCCATACCTCATGCCATTGGGTTTCTACATTTTGAATACACTCACTTAGTGTTTTAATTTGTTGAGCGGGACATGAGTTTTTGTAATTCTCTCTCTCTCTCTCAGACAGAACATAACTTTGGCATCTGCTTGCTGACTGATATTTTCCACAAACTGTAGAAGAGAATTTTTACAATGATCTAACAGACACCCACACTGGCAGAAGATCATTCGCTGTCAGTCATTATTAGGAATGGTGAACTGTAAACAATGAATGTTGGAATTGCGCCCCAGAGAAAAAAAAATTCCTGAAAGGAAAATAGTGAAAAGCAAAATTTGTTAGGAATTGCTTGAAGTTCTAAATTTATAAATGTCTTTGAAAGATAATGGGCAATCATAATGGATATACTTAGTGGAGATATATAATCTAGTTAGCGTTAGGAATTCAAACTTAAATTAGTGCAATTAGGCCATCAGTTTGCACGAGCAAGCAACTTCTGCAGTTATATTCGGATAACGAATCTGAAACCATGGAAATACAGAATGAAACACATTTGAATTCAGTTAATTGAGAAAGAAAGTTAATCCAATGGAATTTAATTTTACAGAAACCTGCACTGAACCACCCCCCCCACACACACACATATTTCATCTTGAGTCAGCTTGTTTTGAATGATTATGTTGTTATATTGTAGGTGGCTAGCCAGGACCACAAAACCTTTAGAGATTTGATATGGCACCTGGTTTACAGTCAGAATTACCAGTCCGACCTTGATAAAGCCAGGTAAAATGAATTCAATGGTTGGTAGACACACAAATACATTCACACATATAGCAGCTTGGCAGGCCATAGCTTGATCAGCAAGACTTTGCTGTAATAGTTTTTTGCTGCTTGTTAAATGATGGGAAATATTTGCAAAGGTTACAGTTTTTAGCATTCTTTGTTTCGGAAGTAAATTGGCCATGAAATAATGAATGGGAAAGACTTGTTTTGTTATAGAATGTCCAATAGATCACTTTATGTAACCGGTTTCTGCAGATATGAATATTGTAGAAGGTGCTCTAAGGTACAGCAAATGATACAGACATTATCAAAATGTTTTGCTGATCATGTAAACACTGGGTAGACAGAATCAGAATCCATCTTTAACCACTGAATCTCGGCTCCATGAATCATTCTTCCGTAAATATACACCGCATGACTTTAACTACGGAAGAAACCACTGCTGTCAACTTTATAAAAGGCCCTTCTTCTGAACAAATAATCTCAAGAATGTTGTTTATTTTTCATTATATCGGCTAGCTTTTCCATGCTGCAAGCTATTTATTGTAAAATTTGAATAAAAAAAGGAAACAGTGATGAAATTTCAACTTTTAGTTTCTCATCCTATTCTTTAAAGTGTCAGTTGGGCCATCATAAGGCATTACTGGTATTATGCATGAATGATGAAAGTCACTGCTTTTACATGGCACTGCTTTTAAAGTCACTGCTATAAGAGAGAGAGAGAGAGAGAGAGAGAGAGAGAGAGAGACAGAGAGAGAGAGAGAGAGAGAGAGAGAGAGGGGAGAGAGAGAGAAAGAGGGGGGAGAGAGAGAGGAGCATCTCCTTTGATAAAACAAAGTCTTTAGAACCCTCAGCTCTACAGTTATAACTGTCTGTTGGACCAGAAATAGAAGCCAGTTTATACAGCTCCCTGAAATCAGTTCTTTGATGCAATCGCCCAGTGATCAGTGATCTTGTTTTATGAAGATAATCTCCCTCTCTGAGTTCACTTATCTAATGCACAAATCCTGGCAGACTTGTTTAAACATAAGCTGCTGATGTTGAAGGTTTTGGTTGGCTGTCTATGGGTGTGTTGGTTAGGGAGGAGTACATTTCATTTTTTCATAATTTCATAATTACTGAAAGGATAATTAATAATTAAGAAAAATTTTTGCAACTTCCTGAAGTTCATATTGCTATGAAGTGTCAGTTAACTAATCATTGCAGCTAGTCATTAATGAAAATGTTTAAAAAAAAATATGGTGTTGTGAGATTACACTGTCGATTCATGATCTCATAATTAACATGCCCTGTAAGTCAAATAATTACCTATATTCTATGAGAATTTATATATCATAATGACAATAAATCAGACATAGATATGATTATAGATCTTTCGTGCAGTAGAATTTCTTCAGACAGGATACATGGAGTTCATTATTTCTGGTCAGATGGTGATCTGAACTATTTACAGGCTTATAAAACTGTTGAATATAATTTGCATGTTTTCTCTCTGCGTTTTCTCAGATGCCACTTAATGAGACTCAAAAGTAGGCAAGGGTATGATTATATATACATGCAGCCAATGGAGTCACTTTTTTGGGAACAGGAAAAATGCTGATGTGAATGTTTTGATAAAGCTATTCACTCACTTTCATTGGAATGGGAAAGGAATGCTCTTGTAAAATCCATCGAAAAAATGATAAGCATTTGCCAAAATCTCCGACAAGATAGTAGAAAGAGTAGGAGACGGCTTGTGTGTGCAGGATGCATTTTCGTGAAGCTAATCCACCAACTCAACTCCTAATGCAGAGTAAATTAATGTGTTAAATTGAGCAGGCATTTCTTTTGGCTGTTTTCATCCAATGGGGGGGGGAGCAAAATATTTGAAACATACTACTAATTAACTTGATTTTCTTTATTGCATACCTTTGTCGTTTCCTAGTTTCTGACCATGTGTTAAGTAACTTGAGACCGAGTGTTTTGTGTTTATGTATACCTATATATGGTTGGCTGTAACTGGAAATCTTCAAGGTTAAGAGGTATTAAAAAAAAAAACTTACACCACATGATTACAACAAGCATCCCATCTAATGAGATTTTTTACTCACTGAGTGGCATACTGATAATCATGTTTTAATTAACTGTTGAACATGGCATTGTGATATTAAAGCAAGAATGCAACCATGCAAAGAATGCACAATGATCATATAGATCTCACAATTTTATTAGGTAAATCCAATTCCATAATTCCATGCACACATTTCATGCATATATACATGTAGCCACCTATGCACGTACATGTATTAAGATACATGTATCTAATAGTACATGTACATATGCGGCTATGCTGCTAGGTTTGTTGCAGTATTATGGTTTGTAAAACATAGTACCGGTACATGTAATGTCCAAGCCAAAAGTAACGAAGGGAGATTCATTAAGAAAAATGATAAATTGTCTTTAAAGTTTAACAGTGATTTTATAGTCATGTGGATCAATAGATTTGAACAATGGGTTGGGAATCGGCCAATCCTCTTTCTGCCATGATATTGACCTGGAAAATAATTTATTTCAGTTGAACCATAATCAAAATATAAAGTTGTGAATTGTTTAACTATCATATTAAAATACGGTCACAGAAATTGAAATATTTAATTTTTTTTTTGTCACAGAGCAATCTTTCGATGGATGACATGCAAGAACATGTACACAATAAGCTTTGCCAACGCTCCCAAGGGATCTCCAGAGGAGGTCTTGGAATCCTTCAAAAACAAGAAAGGGACCTACGCCAGGATATACGAGACACTCTGTGGGTATGTGGAAACAGTTTTGGCAAGAGATCTCTGCATGTTTCAATTTCTGAAATAAAGCAATCTCATTCTCAAATACACTGAAATGCATAATTCAGCTTATTCATGCTTCATTGACTGATTTTTTTTTTTTGGCAAATTGTGAATTTCTGGAGAAAAAAAAACCAATTGTTTTTTCATTTTAACTTTTGAGTAAAGAGGGATTACTCTTGCTATTTTGTTTTATTGGTTTTTTAAATAAAAAAAATTGTGTTTAAATTATAACCTTGAAGTGTTGCAATATTTCTGTTGAGTAAAGAGAGATAACTCTTGCTGTAGGTATGCTGGCCTGTTCTGTACGGTGCTGACAGGATTTGCCAAGGGTCTGGACTACCGCCCCGGTGACAAGTTCAAGGGCACCGAATACAACCACAGCTGGAATGCAGTGTATATTGACAACAACTGGTACCTGGTTGACTCCCACTGGGCCACGCGATACCTTATCTCTGAGAAAAACATGCCCGAAAACCTGGTGTGTATATACATATACTCAAGTTCTATGAAGCCTTTCTGTATACTAAGTCAGGGCATCAGATCTATAACACTCAGCTTAACTGGTTAACAGCTGATATATACAATATATACTGAAATAAAAATAAAATCGTGGAGTAGGGAATATGTATACATATTTACTTGTTGAAGTAATCTTTGCTTTGCTAATTTTATTTTAGTTGGAACATGGAAAAGCTAGCTCTTTGCAATGATTATAATCGCCAATTTTTTTTTCAGAGATATTAAAAAGTATTTTTTGTTGATATGAAATTTTCGATTTAAAAAGGGATTGATTAGTACATGTACTACCATAATGTTGTTACAAATTGTTAATCTGGATTAAATATGAGGTATTCATTGGTCTTTTGAATATTTAAATCTTTGGCTGATTAGTACAATTTTCAATGAAATTTATAAGATTCAAGAAATTTTGATTAGTAACATACATGTAAATTATGAAAAAAAGGACCATGTTTATAATGTTATAGTAATCCCTATTTTAAAAAGGAATATACTTTGATCATATGTTTCAACTATGGAATTTGAGTAGTCAAAATTTCTAACATGCAGATTTTTAAAAACCTACTAATTTATATGAATATATGCTGTACGTGAGAATTCAGTGATGAGCACGCCCAGATTGTTATTTTTAGGCGTCTCATCGCACAGTGGCGGTAAGTGAATTGGCCGGGGATAAATCTTGGTTTGACATCCGGCTACCAATGTTTCAACCAAACTGGTTCATGGCTTAGTTCTGACTAACATTTAGTGATTTCAGCTGCATGATGCATGAAATAAAATTATTTCTTGTTTTAATAAGTACATGTACATGTACTAGTACAGAGGAGTCAGAAAAGCTTGTTCATTGTTTGTTTTAGTCAGGAATTTTTTCCGAAGATTTTTGGCTGTTATCTGTTTTAAGGTTTGGATCACTGTAGTATTTGGATGCTAATGAATATCAATCAGTATAGATTAATTTCTTTCCTATTTCTCACATGCTGATCAGAACGGGCATGAATGTAACTATTATTTCTTGTCTCTAAATATCTAATATAAAGTTCAATGGTTTTCAATCGAACCTATTTTATTTGAAGTATTTTAATCCATAAAGTTATTTCACCAAATTATGAAATGTTGAATTGCAACATTTATTAAAGTTGTCAAAATCTGCAATACTGTAAATTCCTAATTAAACGCAAGGAATTTATATCTGCGTAAAATAGCGAGAAGCACGCCTCGCGGATTTTAAAACCTCGCCATTATTTTCTGAGAGTTAGGAACTATAAGAAATATTAATAAATGTTCCGTGTTCGCGATTTTATATTCTCGCGATTTGATACAAAACAGTGGGATCGCGGAATTAAGTACTCGCGTAATATAAGGAATTTACAGTACTGACAGTTTCTGAATTGTCAACTTTATATTCATTTTTTTTTAACAGAAATTTGAGAAAATAAGATATAAATCCAAATATCATTGTAAATATGAATTCTACAGAGTTTGTTATAAAATGCTTTTGTACAAAGATCGAGGAATGGAACCAATGCTATTTGCATGAAACATAATAATTATCTTTTTGTATTAGAGAATGTCATTCAAATTCTTTTCAATTGATTCAGAAGAGAAAAGTTATACACTCATAATGGATGTCTTTCAGCATCACAGTATGTTACCGTAACTGCTCGTACTATTTATATGTATGGACCTGTGTGGTTAGATATACCGAACTAAAAGGACTATTTAGTTAGGGAAAAAATCCTATTGTCTTGAAAAACTTGTTTGTTGAACTGTTAATTGTAATACATGTATTACTAAATTAGTATACTGTTATCCTATTTAGTCACTATCATGTAGTATTTCTGATAATCGTGTTAGCATCACTGTCAATGCATTAAATGTTTTTTAAAGAAGATTGTTGCAGCTCAGAGCATTCAGTTCACTGTCTGTAAAGAATTTTCAATAGGCTTTTTATGCTTCAATGAAAGAAATGTTTTTTTTTAAGTTGCTGAAATTTTTATATCACTATTGCTGCATCAGATGAATCTTTAAAGCTTGCACACTTGCCTTCAATGTTAGGTGATGCTATTTGATGAACCTAACGGGTAAATAAGTTTTGTATAATGTATAAATCACAATCTGAACTACTTTACTGTGGTACTTGCAGGTGTATGAATACGATGACTTTTACTTCATGACCGACCCCGAACAGCTGATCTACAGTCACTGGTCCCAGAGGGAGAAATGGCAGCTCCTGTCCCGCCCCCTCAGTCTGTCAGAATTCGAGGACCTCCCCCTCGTCAAGTCCTACTTCTTCAAGTGCGGGATGTACTTCATGTCCCACCAGAAGGGTGTGGTCCCGACTCAGAAAGGGAAGATCGCCATTACAGTGGGGTTCGTCAAGCCAACCAACTTCACTTACAAGATTGTATTTGCAGAGAACGGAGACGAAACTTTCAAAGGCCAGAAGCTGAAGAGCTACGCGCTGCAGGAAACGTCCTATAACGAGGTTACCTTTATCCTCCGGGCTCCAAAGTCTGGTCCATACTACTTTACCATCTTCGCCCAACTGTTGACTGGAGATATAGGAGTGAAGAATGTGTTCACTGCGTCTGCTGAATACAAGATCATTGCAGACTCTGCTGCTTCGGATGCTGTGCCTCTCCCTAACTGCTCCGACAGCAACTGGGGCCCGGGAATTCCTGTGGACCAGCTCGGCTTGGAGCCGTCCCAGAAAGACGCCATCATCACCACAGCAGATGGCAAAGTCCAGATGGAGTTCAAGAAGAACCGGCCTGCCTACATTCTCTGCAAACTCAGAAAGCCTGGAATGAGGGACGAAGATTTGGAGAGATACGTGTCTGACCGGGAACAGGGCGACAATATTGTGGTCACTGCAAATCTTCCTGTTCCCGGAGAATATGGTCTGGAAATCTACGGCAACGACCCGGCCAAAGACGGGGACACCTACACACACGTCTGTCAGTACTTTGTCCACTACGCCCAGCCCACAGACCAGGCCAATGCCTTCTACCAGGAGGCTCCTAAGCGGCGCCAGGTACCACCCGCTCAACAAGCTTACATCACCAACGGTTATAACCCAGATAGTGCAGGGGTAAGTTTCTAGCCGTCTTTTGTAGATCAATTATGGTGCAGAAATATTGACAAGCACGAGTTGAAAGTTAACAAGTCCCCCCCCCCCCCCCGAAAAAAAAAAAGCAAAAATCTAGCTGTATGAAAGTTAATTTTAGATTTTAATATTAGAATTTGTAGATTGATTTGATAATAAATATTGATAGTTATCCATTTCTATGAAAATGGCTTTAACATGTACATTGTTTGAATGATTGCCTTCTATACTGCATATTAAGCATTATGTAATGAAACAAGAAACGGTTCAGATGTGTACATGCGTGTTATTTAAGGATGCCTACAAATACATGTAACACATTCATATATATATACACACTGATACACAGTAAACATGATATTATTCATTCACAGGTGTCCCTTTATACATGTTATATGCAATGTGTTATAATTTGATACTGCAGGAAACATTCTCACTTTGGCCAGACATATATTTAAATAAAGCTACAAATAAGCCTTTGTTGATATTCAGATAAAAATAAACTAAGATATTCACAGGATATAAAATAGGAGAAGCTGATAATTCAAATCCTTCCTTGAAAAGGAAATATGCTATTTTAAAAAATCATTTTAAAAGTTGGGAAGGAAAAAAACCCCACAAATTACTTTGGTATGTACAAAATGTTTATTATTGAAGTGTTTCTAATGTCTGTACTTTTTCAATTTCCTATAAATTGATCTGTTTAAACCTAAAATATAAAACTAACTGTATATAGATGATAGAATTTACTTGTCGATCAATGTCAGTGTATATGATCATCAAAGTTCAAGGCCATTCACTGTGTTGTATAGGTTCCATTGATTACTTACTGGTATAAGGAATATGATGTGCACTGTATACTGATTTCTATTTAATGGAAGCAGCCTGTCTGTTCAGTACATCACAATCATGTATTAACAAAAACATCCTGTTTGATTTGCTTACTGACTTATTATCATTGTAAACTAATTAATGCAGATGTACTTATACAGGTTCATAAGATAGTGGGGTCTCGCTAAGGCATGCTAGAAGGTACAGCTGATTTTCATGTTTTGTTTAAATAAAGTTTGATTATAAGTCCAAATCATGTTTAGTTTGCAGATGTTTCGCTAAAAATATACTGCAGTATCATGCAGTTTACTCCATATAACATTCAGTTCTGACAGATAACTTTTTTGGTGGCTTTATGTAAAAAGATTAGCTCAATCTTAACAGAATGTTCACGCTCTGTTTCCCTTCACTTACAACATATCTGACCCTCTGAAACTCTGGCTAGAAAACAATTAACAGAGAGTATAAACATCCAAAGAAATTAAAACACCTTGCAGACATTTACAACAGTTAGGAAGCTCACTGTTATGCAAGTCCTGTGGAATGGGTCAATTTGCACACTATTGCTAAAATCTTTATTTCATGTGTCACATATCCTCAGGACTTTGAAATGGTTCCAAAAAGAATGGTTGTGTATTTGAGTGGTTTGTGTATACTTCTGAAGTTTTACAACAGAAAAAAAAATTATACCCCAAACCAATCTTCAGGAAGTGTATTTGTTAAATATTTCCTCCTTTGAGCAAACTGGATTTTTATAGGAAAGTAAAATATGGATCAGGTACTACAGAGATGGGATTTTTCTCTGGCCTTAAGATCAGAAACTGAGTACAGTGTACAGACGTTTAAAAAGTCAGATTTTTGATTTCAAATATCTTGTTGTTTTATTTTTCAACAAAACTGTTTGAAAAATTGCAATTTGTCAAAAACCATGAGGAAAATGTAGTTCAGTTTCATTTACAAATTACATGTTTATCAAAAGTTATTAAAATTTTGAGTTTGGTCTGTTCTTAGTATATGATCTTGGGGCCTGGTTTAAAGCATAAAAATATTGTAAATATAGTCACCTATTTTGGAGTTTTCTGATTTTATTTCAATTGTTTTACCTTTGCAGCTGAGCCAGAACATGGCAAACATGAACATGGGTGGACCGGGTTTCGGGGGCGAGATTGACCTAGACAGTCTCCCACCCCCACCCCCCGAACTTCTACAACAGCAGTACTTGTATGGCACAGTCCCGGATAGCAGACAGCAGGGGGTGTACAGTCAGTTCACAGCCCCACAGGGTCAGGCCTCACAAGGATTTACCCCAGGGACAGGAAATGTACAGATGCCTCCACCCCAGAAGGCTGGAATCACTAACGTTCCACCCAGTAAACCTATTCAGGTAAAGCATAAATACATGTATGTATGACTTAAATTAATTTAATTATGTATCTTTATTGTTTAATTCAATTATAAGTATTACATTATTACATTTAGCAAGCACAAGCAAAATAAACTACTGTTAGTTAAAAAAATTTTGGGGGGGGGGGTACATGTATGTCACAGTATATGTCTAAATGACATGCAGTTGTATCAATCTGCTTGATTTTATTTTAAAGTTTGTAAAATCAAATGTCATATTGTTAAGATATATTTTTTCTCTGCACTTTTTATGTAATAAAACTTAATTTCAAGGAATTACAAGGAATGAAAATGAATGTAAATAGGAATATTACAAATGCACTTTGGCAATTTTGTTATAAACTGATTCATGATTGCATGTGTAAAATATTTAATGAAATAGGAATATTCATTATAGAAACATTTAAAGCAAATACACTTTTCAACATTTTCCTCACAGGTTGAAAAGCGTTCTGTTGGACAACAGCCTCCAACTGCACCATCCACATTTAAACTGGTTCCTGTCAGGACCGAGCAGGAAAAGCCCCCACCACCGGTGGCTCCCCCGGCCGGCCCCAGTAACCTGAAGCCCAGTCTGGACCAGATTGACCGCCAGGTTCTACACACTGTGGATGACCACGCCATACAGGTAAAATTAGTACTAATACTGAATACAGTCTATTTTGATAGTACCCATAAAACTGGTATGTGTATGTCATTATATGTTGTCCTCATTGGAAATTTTTGAACTGATTACTATACTAAGACTTTAAAAATAATGTAAGGCACATTAATTTTTCATATGCAATTGAATTTTTTTACACCTGATATGCTAACGCAGAATTTCACTCGAAAAAATAGCACGGATAGAATAAAAATCCAGTTTTATTGGTTGTTTATTGAGGTCATCATGATTCTTTAATCATTTTTCCTTATGTTTGTATAATATAATGACCTTGCGCTGTTTAGGTTTCAAAAAGTGAGCATCCAAGCTTCAGAGAATTGGTTTGGGATTTGATCTTTTCCAAACACATCTCCAATGAATTAGAAAAAGTGAGGTAAGCTGTCATTGAATACCATTTGTATTCACATCAATCACATTTTTACTCGGAAAAAAAAAATAATTATTGCTCTGACGTAGTGGTGTATATTTAATAAATGATGAATCAAGAACTGTGTTGAAATAAGAACCTCCTAATGAATATGTCAGAAGTTCTTACCTCTTATAATTATACTTTGTAAATTTTGAAAGCAAATTACATGTATAATTAGTACAGTAAAATATTATTGTTAGCAGTTATGTGATTTTATGTTCAATCTGAATATTTCAGAGTAATCTTCCGATGGCTAGCTACTAAGAATTTGAAAGAGATTATCTTTGACAATGTTGAGAAAGGCAGCCCTGAGGAAGTTCTTCTCGGACTCAAGGAGGGAAAAACCACATACGCTATGGTGTTTGACACTATGTGCAAGTAAGTAAATGTGTGAGGGTTTCTTTGGGATCCAGATATAAATGAAGGGAATTTTACTTTAAAAAAGAGAATATACTGCAATCTAACCTTAGAACTTACATCCCCTGACAGTTTTTAATATGTTGCATGGAAACTAGGGAGCAGATGGAAGTTCCAATTTTAATTATAGAATATAGGTAGTTACAGAGATGGTGTCATATGTGGGTCAAGGGTACTCTCTGTGTTGTGTCAAGGACAATGTGTATTAGAGGGAAAAGGATTTGTCAAATGAATGAGTTTGTCAAATAAATGTGCTCTATGAAATCTCTTTACTTGTCTCTTTAAAGTTTTGTGTTAATTTTTTTTTCACAAGTTTAGCTGTACAGATGCAAATTGAAACTGTTTGAAATAGCTAGAATTCTTTATCTCTGAATAAAATTCTTTTGTTTTACATCTCTAAAATCCAGTATTTTTTTCATATTTAGAATATATATACAAATTTTCTAACTATTTTTATGTGTTTTTGTCTTCATCAGGTTCATGTGTCAAATATACTTAATCAATTTGTTTTCAACTTTCAGTTACGCAGGATTACACTCCAGAATCATTAGCGGCTATGCTAAAGGGGCCGACTACAAACCTGGCATGAAATTCAACCCAGGTACGAACCAGCACTCATGGAACGCAGTCTACATCTATGGAACGTGGTGTCTGGTGGATGCCCACTGGGCTGCCAGAAGAATCATAGGAAAGCCCACGTCCCAAGAGGAATTCCACTACCAGCTGGATGAGTACTTCTTCCTCCCTGATCCCCATCAGCTCATCTACACCCACTTCCCCGACGAGCAGCAGTGGCAGCTGCTGGACAGGCCCATAACACTAGAGGAATTCGAAAACATGCCACACATGAAACCCCAGTTCTTTAAGTACGGACTTGAGTTTGTGAGTCACCGCACTGCCGTGATTTACGGACGCGGTGAAATGAATGTGCGTCTGAGGTATCCGGCCCATAAGCTGGCCGTGGCTTTCAACTTTACCGTGCAATTTGAGAGCGGGGAGGAGGAATACAAAGGAACCAAATTGAACCGCTACGGCATGCAAGAAAGTGTTGGAGGAATTGCTTCCTTCAGACTCCGACTGCCAGTGAAGGGATCCTTCATTCTATACATCTACGCTAAGGAAGATACACCAGAGAACAAAGATAATGTGTATGCCCAAGTGTGCGAGTATAAGATTGTCCAGGAAGAAGTTTCGGCCACAGAACCACACCCCTTCCCACCTTGTGCCTACCTGAACTGGGGACCGGGTACCTCTTTCTACAGGTACGGACTGGCCACCTACCAACAGACTGCCCAAATCCTGACCAGGGATGGAAAAGCAGAATTACAGATTAGGATCCCCAAACAGATGCAATTCATGGCTAAACTGAAGCACAATGATCGAAACGATGCTGACTTGGAAGGCTATGTGATTCACAGAATTGTGGGAAACACTGTTTATTTCAACATCACTGCCCCAAGTCGTGGTGAATATGGACTAGAAATTTATGCCAATGACCCAGCAACCGAAGGTTCAACACTGTATCATGTGGCACAATATTTAGTGGAGTGTAATGAAGACGTGAAGACCGTTCCATTACCCAAACTGCCTGCTGGCTATCTTGGAGCTCAACCTAAATTTAATGACTATGGCCTAAACACTTTAAGTCACCACATCCCTGTAATTCACCTAGAAACCAACACGGTCGAGATTCAGTTCTCCGTTGCCCAAGAAATGAGAGTCACTGCCAACCTAATAGAAGTAGAATCGGACCGAGAGATGCCAGAATTTGTCTTCACCCAGACCAAGGATTCGGTGGTCAGCTTCATTGTCAACTGCCCGTCCATAGGGTTCTACAAACTACAGCTGTATGCCATCCCAGTCAACGACCCGAGCCAACAGCTACCAGGGGTCTACAACTACCTGATCAACTGTCAGAGAAAGACCAAGAATGTATACCCCTTCCCCAAGCAGTATGCCCAGTGGAAGGAAGGCTGCTACATGTGGGAGCCATTAGTCGTTCACAAGGAGATTGGGAAACCCAAGGTCAACTTCCACGTCAAGATCCCCAAGGCCGAAGCCGTCGCCGTAGTGACGGATCAGGAGTGGACCCACCTTCAATCTTCGCAACCTGGAATCTGGCAAGGGGAGGTCAATCTGGCGCCTTATTATGGAAAAAGCGTCAAGTTCACAGTGAATGCAAACTTTGGAGGGGATAAAACTAGTTATGCAACCTTGCTGGAATATTCAATTTAGATATATAAAAAATTGTTGACATAAATGAAAATAGATATTTTTGTTTAAAGTGTATGCATATGTAAACAAATTCTCTCTTTAGCAAGCAAGCATAATTATTGTATACACCTGCTTTGTTAATCTCTCAATGTAATACATGTAGTATTTTATTTTTATTGATCTAATTATCACCAAAAGGGGATGTTTAAAATTTGTCATTTAACTGAATTGATATTGTCTAATGAATCTGTGGCATTATTAGTTTAAAATTTGATACCATGGACTTAACTAATTACATAGTTTTATCATTGGTGTCCAAAACTGCATTCAATTTGCATATAATTTATATATATGCATGAAGGTGATATGCATACATTAATTAGCATCTTTCATTTTATTTTTAGGGATCAATTTCTGTTTTCCATTATTTGATGTAGCTGTTATGTTATTGATTTATATTTTTGTTTTGGCTGACAATATTTTTTTGAGGCAGATTTTAATCATATTAGCTTGTGAAACAAGTGCTTTACATTTATTCGTATAAGAATATATTTTTTATTGTTGCTACTTTGTAGTTTTTTCCCTCCATTTCAAAACACAAAAATTGAATGCTCTTTTTTACATATGTTTTTGTAACGTGTCTATTTCTTATACATATTACTAGAATCTACACTGTTTAAGATATAAAAAAAAAAAAGGTGTTAAATTTTGTATCGGACTGAAGGTGACCCTTCAGCATTATTACATAAATTATTCAATTGAAAAGGAAATAGTTGGCATACCATAAAAAGGGCATGTTTGAGTTATATTGGTAAAATTGTGGATGAACTTTTTTTTTCACAATTGTGCAATTTAGTTATTGATAGGTGTAGTTTCCGTAAACATTTTTTAAAATTCTTAGTCACCATCATACCACATAAATTCTTTTTATGCACTAGTCATTAGGCTCAAAGAAGACAAAATTCATGAGCTAGAAGTATGTTAATGTGACAAGATTGGAATTGATTGCCTACAGCAAAGCTAATCTTTGAAACTTTTACCCATATAATCCTGAAAAATTTTTGATGTGCATAACTCTAGTTTAATTCAAGTAATGATATGGTTATTTAATGCATATACATGTAATTTGAATTAAAACCTTTAGTTAACCATCTCAGTTGTAACTTCCAAATAGAATGTTATAAAGAGACTATAGATATTACATTGATGAAGCTTTGGGGCCAAGATGTGTTCAACAACAGAAAGTTTGTTTTGGAGCTAGATGCTATTGGAATGTGTTGTTTTGGCTTTAATTAAGGTGTTTGAATTGATTCTTCCATTGAAATGTGATTTAACAATAAAATTGTCGTATACTGTTGTACATCTCCATTTAACTTACTTCCGAGCAATACGCATACTTTTTTGTTGATTTTTGACAGTATAATTATATATACAATGTGTTGTTCTGTTAATTGTAGTAAGGCGCTAGGACTGTTACAATGTTTGGAGAGATCTGTGTCAATTTTATCAAGCTTTATAGTCATAGGCACAATAAAAAGCTTACTTAATATGATGTCTGTGTTTGTGTTTTGTCTGTTTCTTATTTGACGATATGTCTTGTAAAAGACTATTCATATGAAGTTGAAAAGTGAATAAACGTCTTTTTTTGTTAGTTCTCGGTGAGATGAATAAGAACTAAATGCATTTAGAGTTGAATTGATTTGGGATCTAAGTTAAATGAAAATTTGGATTTTGGTTTATGTAATTCAGGTAGGATCCGAGCTGTTCCTCTCCGTCCTAGTAATAGTTAATTGTGTTACATAATTGTATCAGTTAAGGTGGTATGAGACACATCCATGTTGTGTTGTATTGTTTATCGAAAAAAAAAAACAATAAAATGAAGGGTATTCTTTCCCAATATTGTCGCATTACAGCGTAGCGCAGTGGGTTAGAGGGTTTACTACGAATCATTAAGTCATGAGTTTTCATGGGGTTTTACATTTTTAGCTCACCTGAGCTGAAAGCTTAAGTGAGCTTTTCTGATCACTTTGTCTGGCATCCGTCTGTCTGTCTGCCCGTCTGTCTGTCCGTAAACTTTTTACATTTTCGACTTCTTCTCCGGAACCACTGGGCCGATTTCAACCAAACTTGGCACAAAGCATCCTTAGGTAAAGATGATTCAAGTTTGTTAAAATAAAGGACCAAGCCCTCTTCCAAGGGATGATAATTAAAAATCATTGAAAATTTGTTGGTATTTTTCAAAAATCTTCTTCTCAAAAACCATTTGGCCAGAAAAGCTGACAATTGTGTGAAAGCATCCTCAGGTAGTTTAGATTTAAGTTTGTTCAAATCATGATCCCCAGGGGTAGGGTAGGGCCATAATGTGGGGTTGAATTTTACATAGGAATATATAGAGTAAATCTTTAAAAATCTTCTTCTCTGAAACTTATCAGCCAGAAAAGCTGTAACTTGTGTGTAAGCATCATCAGGTAGAATAAATTCAAGTTTGTTTAAATCATGATCCCCAGGGGTAGGGTGGGGCCACAATTGGGGGGTCAAAATTTTACATATTAGGAATATATAGAGTAAATCTTTAAAAATCTTCTTCTCTGGAAATGTTCAGCCAGAAAAGCTGCAACTTGTGTGGAAGCATCCTCAGATAGTGTAGATTCAAGTTTGTTCAAATCATGATCACTGGGGGTAGGGTGGGGCCATAATGGGGGGTCAAATTTTACATAGGAATATATTGAGAAAAATATTTAAAGATCACTCAGAAACCGATTGGGCAGAAAAGCTGCAACTTGTGTGGAAGCATCCTCAGGTAGTGTAGATTTTAATTTGTACAAATCATGATCCCCAGGGGTAGGGTGGGGACACAATGGGGGGGGGGGTTAAAATTTTTACATATTAGGAATATATAGAGTAAATCTTTAAAAATCTTCTCAAAAACCATTTGGTCAGATAAGCTGAAACTAGTGTGGATGCATCTTCAGGTAGTGTAGATTCAAGTTTGTTCAAATCATAGTCCCCGGGGGTAGGGTGGGGCCACAATGGGGGTCGAATTTTTACATAGGAATATATAGAGTAAAACTTTAAAAATCTTCTTCTCTGAAACTGATCAGCCAGAAAAGCTGTTACTTGTGTGAAAGCATCCTCAGGTAGTGTAGATTCAAGTTTGTTCAAATCATCATCTGATCCCCAGGGGAAGGGTTGGGCCACATAGGGGGTCAAAATTTTACTTATTAGGAATATATAGAGTAAATCTTTAAAAATCTTCTTCTATGAAACTGATCAGCCAGAAAAGCTGAAATTTGTGTGGATGCATCATCAGGTAGTGTAGATTCAAGTTTGTTCAAATCATGATCCCCGGGGGTAGGGTGGGGCCACAATGGGTTGGTCGAATTTTACATAAGAATATATAGAGAAAAATATTAAAAGATTTTCTCAGAAACCGATTGGGCAGAAAAGCTGCAACTTGTGTGGAGGCATCCTCAGTTAGGGAAGATTCAAGTTTGTTCAAATCATGATCCCCAGGGGTAGGGGAATGACATAGGAATGTATAGGGAAATTTAAAAAAAAAAATCATCTTCTAAAACACAATTTGTCTAGAAAAGGTGTAACTTTTGTCTGTTCAGATAGTGTAGATTAAAATTTGTGTCAAAATCATAATCTTCAGAAGTAGGGTTTGACCACGGGGGGGGGGGGGGGGTTTCCAATTTTCCATTTTACAGAGGAATAAAAATTTAAATTATTCATTATTTGTTTAAGTCTGATCATCTTCTCGAGAACTGCAATGCTCAATATGTGATATGACTGTAAAATCATCCTGTTACAAAGGGGCTCAATGATAAACATAAGAATATGCAGGGGATTTTTTTTATATAGGATCTATAATACGACATTGTTCAGATATTTTGTATATGACTACGTAAAGCTGATTTCTTTATGTCTATTGTTGCTCAGGTGAGCGATGTGGCCCATGGGCCTCTTGTTTACCTCTCCAATTGTTTTCAAATGCTATTTTGGGGTTAAATATTGTAAAAAATTTAACCGGTGAAAGTATTCTAATTATAATGTACTTTAACCCGCATTAATATCGACAGTTGTCCCATACCACCTTAAACACAGGATGAACCTCTGTCATTCAGTCAACTGAATGTTAACTGAAAGGTCTGGAAATGTGACTGAATGGCACAGCTATTCCATTCAGTCACCTTTCAGTTAATACCGTTAGTCACATTTCAGTTAACTGAATGGCAGAGATTCATCCTGTAAAATTTATTATAATAGCTCGCCCGAGTCACTTATGTGACTTATTAGACGTATATCTATATTATGGTTCCCTGACATTTGCGCCCGTTAAGTTGCAACAGTTGTTCGTAGCTTTTCCTACCGAGCTGAACTATTCCAATTGATTCAATTCTGTGTGTAATATATGTTGGTGGAAGGGAAACATAAAACTTCAATTCTTTTTGTCTAAACAAAGGCATATAACTTGATATTTTAAATATTTAAAATGGCTTATAGAGCTATTATAAGTCCAGGAACAAAGAATTCAATGAATTATAATCGATGCACAAAAATAATATTACCTACTATAAAGTCTACAGACAACAATGAAATGATTATGTTTTTATTGATAGAAAAAGTGAGCAAGCTCAGATATCTCACGCTCTCTCATTACTTGAAAATGCTTCGCATAATAAATAGCAGGGTACGTATTTAAACACTTAAAATAAAACAATTAAGGAACAAAACTGCCAAAAAATCATCAGATTAAAACTTCTTTCAAATGTTTTGAATTAAACAACAACAGAATTTTAAATTTAAAAAACCCACACCCCTTTAAAAAATGGAATCGGAATTTACCTTTCTCATATAGATGTCTGAACACTTTTTCTCTTTCTGTAATTCCTTAACTCGATTATTCGACCTTTTCCTGTAATTATAGTTAAACTCAGGTTGTACACATATGGAACATGAGAATATTTGGAATATGCTAATATTTACAGTAATTTAGATTTATAGACATACCGGTATGCAGTAGATGTTTGTATGGCTACAATTTTTAATCATAAAACATCAATCTAAGAACCACAAAGTCAAGACTTTTATCTATAATTAAAATCATAAACATTAAACTACTTTACAATAGTGTGTTCATGAATATAGGCTGGCATTTAACCATTTAAATTGTTTAACATGCAAATAACTGATCAATAAAAGTATCTAAGCTTTGGTTTGCATGCAGTAGTGTTCCAAAACTCTTTCCAGCTTTTAAACATGTATAATATCGGCGGGTGTGACCGGTCAGCAGAGGATGCTCACTAGGCACCTGATCCTACCTCTATTTTGGAGGTCCGTGTTGCTCTGCTTTGAATTTGTATTTCGTTTTATGGATTTTTGTGATAGTTGACGGTTTGTTATTGTCATTTTTTCATTCAATACACTGCAGTATAAGCTGGTTAAACATTGCATGTAAATATCGAAGTCTGAGTAATTATATCAAGATAACGATTTCTTCTTTCATAGAAACTTCTGTATAAAAGATTAACTTTTACATGTAAGATATTGTATAGTTTTAAAAAAATGTGCATTTTTCGTCGCTCAAATCTGTAGCACATTCTTTTAAATCCACTTGCCCTATCTCTATATGAATCTAAAATTTAGGTCAAACGCAATGTACTGATACAGACACATGGCGGCCATATCCTCAAAATACCCGTTTGGGTCTGCTCAAGAACACATCCCAATGTGTGAGGAACACGATTTAATAATAGACATGACATGTGAGGACTGTGATGAGTTTATTTGTTCGCAATGTGCCAAAACAGACCACAAGAATCACAACTGGAAGACTATACCCACAGCAGGAATTCAAAAAAGAAAAGAGCTTAAAAAGACTCTGAGTAAGGTTAAGGAGGAAGTTGTGAAAGAGATGGATGAGAAGATACAAAAGGCAGGCAAGCTAATAGAGGACAACCGGAAATGTTGTGATTCTGAGGTCTCTAAGCTTCAAAAACATTTTGATGAGATTGTGTCAAAACTTGGTGAAATCAAGAAAAATACTGAGGCTAAATTGAGGGAAAATCTGGAAATAAAAAATGCGGAGGTAATGGGAAAAAAATCAGACTTAGAAAAGAAAACAAAACAGGTAATGGATTTAGTTAAATTCCTGGAAGAAAAACACAGTGCAATGTCTGACTATAGTTTGATAGACAACCTCAGAGATTTGACCAACCTCGTGCCTAACGCTGGCAGTGATATAGAGAAGGGAGATTATTCAGTGAGATACAGAGGAGGGGTAATAAGTGAGGAATCATTGGAGTCCACTATGGGAGAAACTTTTGATTTGGATGACATTTCTGTTACTGAGATAGATTCATTTCAATATGGTGATAACAGTTTTCTTTTCATGGAGGCAAACAATGAAGATACATGTTTTGTCGGAATTTTTCCATTGGATTACATTGAGAGAGTTAATAAAAAGAGCAAAAAGGGGAAGAAATTAAATATATCAAATGTACAAGATCTTTGTGTAACGGGCAATGGTGATATGTATCTGACTGATTCTGTGAACAAATCCATTATTCGTCTTTCTTCACCACACGCAATCTCTACAGCATTTAGTACAGCTCCAATGACACCATTGGGAATCTGTCAGTCCACAGAAGGAGGACTGCTGGTCACATTGAGAGATAGGAAGTCCGAGCCATATCATCTAGACTCAAGCAACAGACGTCTGGTCAGACACGTGACATTGACCGGTGACGTCATAAGTGAGTACGAGTACCAGGAGGATGGTCAGACCAGAATGTTTACTCTACCATGGAGAGTCAGACAGAACGGTAACAGTGATATCTGTGTGGTGAACTCGACAAGTCAATTTGCAGGTGAACTGGTGATTCTATCCTCCTCTGGATCTCTGAGAAACAGATACAATGGACAGAAACTGGTGAAGGAATTTAAACCATCTGATGTAGTGTGTGACTCTCACTGCAACATTATTGTAAATGACTTATTTAACAGCAATATACATCTCATGAGTAGTAGTGGCGAGTTCATGAAGTACCTACTGACAGAGAACGAAGTAACAAATCCATGGTCCATGTCTCTGTATAAATCCACACTGTGGATGGGGAACATCCATGGACTTGTCAACGTTTTTCAATTCAGTGAGACTTAAAAAATTGTGATGATTTTTATAAATTAATTTTATGAATCAGATTTAAATAATCTTATAGAATCCTCAGTATTAGAAGAGAATTAATTGCATGATACCAGTAAATTAAAATATCAGCATTATATCAATAATGCAACAATATTTAACATACACGTACGCATTCTTACAAGATAATGTACATGTATTTTGTAAGACCGATTATTTAAGCAAAGAAACCTGAACTTTATTTACATGTATTTTAGAACGATTGATAAACAAGTTCTACAACTTATATTAATATCTTTCGATGGCACGTTTAAGAAAGATGTAAACATAAACAATAAAATGCTTTCTTTGATGATTCACGCGGGATATGAAGGTGGCGACATTGCAGGAACAAAATACATAATTAACCCGCGTAGGTATGGCGTGTAAAACGTTGCTTTACGAATGTATTAAAAAATCTTGTGATGTGTATTCAAAACCTTATGATGTATATTCACAATCTTGTGATGTATGTTCAAAATCTTGTGAACTATATTCAAAATCTTGTGATTGTATGTTCGAAATCTTGTGATGTAAGTTAAAAATTTTGTGATATTTATATTCAATATCTTGTGATGTATATTCTATACCTTGTGATATACATGTATGTTCAATATCTTGTGATGCATATTCTATATCTTGTGCTGTATACATTATATTACATGCACGTAGCATCGTTTTTAAAAGTGGATGGTCATACAAATCCGAAATATATTGACAAAAAATGGGATTCGCCACTCTTAAAAATCCTAATCCGTGGTGAGTGGAGGGATGGGGATGGATTAGTAGCCTTCACTTCAATTTATATATCCTCCCAAAAAGTTGGGTGGAGGGCAACTCCAACATAATTCAAAACTTTCTGTATGTAAATTGCAGAAAAATGTTTGCTGCAAAAAAAGTAGGAAGGGGGGGGGCTACCCCCTTTTCCGATTATACCTGCCAGAATTAACTATAATAACAATATCTCAATTTTCTTTTACAGCATTACTGACAAGCAGCATAGCATATTTACGTGTTGAAATCTTGTTATAAAGCATTTGAGACCGGCTAGAGATTTAATGATATTTAACTCTAAAAGAAATATTTAATTTATTGAATATAATGCATTTTCTTAGACATCGAGATCTCAGTGTGCTTAAAAGAAATAACGGTTACGTCTAATTATTTCAAGTAGAATAGCTTTTTAAAACGATAGAGAAGCAGCATTTAAAGAATCTTTAATAGTTGATTTGATAAATGATGCTGTAGAAGTCTTATAATGTCTTTTTTATTTTAATATCGACGTTTGTTGTCGAAATTCTGCATCTTCTACGTACCGCATTTCTAGTTAAACAACATATCGTACTAGCATACATCAGCAAGAATCTTAAATTCATTTTGCCCAACACTCCAGCTGTATGTGCAAATATGTTGTGAATAGAGGGCTGTAAACGTTGTTTGGTTTGATTTTCCGCTTACATTGTGCCTAGTGGTCATTGCAATCACACAAATTCTGAATTAATCAACTATTATTGATATATTTTTTAAAGTTTTGTAAAAATCACATCAATTGTATCGTTATAAATTGTTTAAAACATTGATCAAGAAAATAACTTTGGATTGAATTTTTTCGTTTTCCGTTCCGTTCCGCTTTCCGTTCCCCCTGTTGCTGGAAGAGTTCTTTAGGGAAAGGAGGTACGAAAGACAGAAGCAAACGCCAGTCTACAGAATATTACTCACAATGCCATCATTGCACATCTATTGCACATCTATCAAGATTTATAGAACATATATCAAGATTTATAGAACATACATCACAGGATTATATAATATACATCACATGATATAGAATATACATCACAAGAAATTGAACATATATCACAAGATATAGAATATACATCACATGATTATAGAATATACATCACAAGATATTGAACATACATTACAAGATTATAGAATATACATCACAAGATTATAGGATATACATCACAAGATTTCGAACATACATCACAAGATTTTGAATATACATCTCAAGATTTCGAAAATACATCACAAGATTTTGAACATACATCACAAGATATAGAATATACATCACAAGATTTTGAATTTACATCACAAGATTTTTTAATGAAGCAACGTTTTACACGCCATACGTTAGCGAGTTATTTTTTCCCTGCAATTATCGCTACCATCATGATCCGCATGTGTTAACAATTAAAGAGTTTTATTGTTTACATTTACATCTTTCTTTTAAAATATAAATAAATTCATCGTTAAAAATAAGAAAAATTAACTATATTGTTTTTAATGTACATCAGTAGATAAAAGAAAAATCCAAATCGTCTTCTATATATCGGCATGGGCATGAATATTTCGTGCATTCCGTGATTTTTATTATAGGTCGCTGAAGGTTTAAACCAAACAATAAAGGGTCGTGTAGATTTCAGTCCTGTCAGTTTCTTCAGAACTATGAATGTACAATCAATTTCTGTAAGAATTACAGGAAATCATACTTGGTGGATGTAAATATACATGTATACTAGTATTACAATACTTTTTACAACTGTTGGACAGTTCCATGTACTCGTGTGTTACAAAACAGCGTTTTATACATTCTATTCTATATATTTATAGGCTATATAACATTCTAAAAGTAGTACTTCAAACATTAAATCTTAATAAAATGCAGTACAAGCAAATTGTAGATTGTAATGTTGGTGCGTTGCATTGTTACAACGCACTTTAAAAACTTCTTTCAATTGCAAAGATCGTTGACTTGGTCCTAAACTTAACTCACTTTGAAAAAAAATTAAAGTGCATTGATTTTGTTCAAAATTGAACAAACTTTTGATTTTTTTTTGTCGTTGCCACAATGCATGATTGTATTGAAATGAATTTGGAAACTTTGTACGCTTTCTTTATGAAACATTCATATTTTTAGAGGAAAATTTTTAAGTAAGGGCGAAGTTAAACAATCAAAATTATCAAAATATTGTTCAGATATTTAATTTTAGTAATGTACATCTACGAGGTCCCTACTTTGATTTTAGAGAAAATGGCAGTTAGTTTAAAAACATATTATGGAATTACATATACATGTAAGTATAACACTTTCTAATACCTATCCATTTACTAGTACTCTTTTATGTTATACGCCACAAACTTGGGGAAAGGGAAGAATGTTAAAGAACAAACTGCAAATATTTCCAACAGGGAGTTTGAGAGGTTGTAATCTTTTTTTCTGTGGAACTTCTATTTAGTTGTTGTTTTTCTTTTCTAAATTCATAACACGCATTTTATTTTTGAAAAAGCAGCTATTGTCTTTCGAATAAAAGTCTATTAAAAATCGTTGTTTTCCTCTATAGTGTGATGTTTTCAAATATATGACAATTTTGAATAATTTTGTACAGTTTGTTTCATTTGTTATAAAATAACAAAACCGTTACAAATAATTAAAACGTCTTATAAAAATTAGTAAAAAAAAAAAACCAGTGTTACCTGGATATATATGTTTTTAGCGGTTGGTTTTCCTAATATAGAATATATATGTATATTATAATATATATAATATACATGAAATATACATGTAAAAAATGGGTTCTATCACAATGTTATAAAATCAGAAGGTATGTTGTTAATTCAATATTAATTAATATTTCATGTATAGAAGTGTATAGAGATAATCATTTTGCTGTAATAGAAAAAAAATAAAATCCATACTCACTTACAGTTTCTCTCAGTATCATTTTAACTTTACTTTGTAATAAATATGATATAACATGACATGAAAAAGTTGATTAAAAAGCGTAGGTGAACTGTTCAAAGTTAGTTAATTACATTTGTATTTATCAACATGCCTTAACGTATCGTGTATTTAATGCACTCGTGTGTAAATCAGCAAACTAAAGTTTGGTTAAAATTACTGAAATAACCACAGTAAAAGGCATTTACCGCTACAACACAAAAGGTAACTGATTATGAAAAGGAGAATGTCTTATTTATTTTGTTACTATTCAAGTTCATTTTTAACCAATAAATGCGTATTTTTAATTAAATATTTAGTTAGTGTAAGCTCATAAAACTTGCATAACAATCTACTTATTATTTTTTGGTAACAGTAGCTAACTACTAAAAATTATATCTATTCCATTTTGATGATTTGTATAATAAAAGCTAAAGGCTCTGGGGCCACATCGTTCATCTGAGAAACAATTGCCAAAACAGCTGTCAATCTATCAAAAACAAAATCTCTGTTTAATTTTCTTCGAAAAGAATTTCAGACTTCTCCACATACAAACAGCAAGCCCTCTTTCCGTTTCCGGTTTTAAAAAAAATCTCTATTTCCTATATAAAAATCAACATATCGTGCCCCCCTCCCCTTCCCCCGGGGATCTTGATTTGAACAAAATGAATCTACAACTCATGAGGATGCTTACACACAAGTTTCAGCTTTTCAGGTCACACATTCGTTTAGAAAGAAGATTTTCATAAAGATTTTTCATTATTTATTCCTTTATAAAATTTCAACTCACAATTGTGGCCCCACCCTACCCTGAGGATCATTAAAATTATTTTATTGATGGAATTTGATGATTATGTACTGTTTAATCATATTTTTTTAAAAATTGATATTAAGTACTGTAAAAAACCCACATTTTCTTTAATTAGACAATTAACACCTCAAACATAATATTCAATCCCGTGAACATGCAATGATTTTGTAGAATATTGCAATACATGTAATGATACTTCATAAATAGAATCCAGCTTTTATAGTAAAAAAAAATGTTATTAGTGTTTCCCATGATATCCTATCTCCTATTCTCATGTCTCACAGTCACATTCGACTTAAAATAAATGTTTTTAAAAAACATCCTTGCTACGTTGTACGTAGGATGGTATGAAAACGAAACGAGTAATGGATCAAGCTAAATTCCTGGAAGAAAATCACAATATTATATCGGATCACAGTTTGATAGACAATCTCAGATACTTGATCAACCTCGTGTCTTACACAGGATGTGATAAAGAGAAGGGAGATTATTTAGCGAGATACAGAAAATCGGACATGAGTGGTGGGTTACTAATGGGATGGGACATGATGATGGGACAATTTTTTTATTTTTAAGACATCACCGTTACTTAGACAAATTCACTTCAATATGGAGATAAAGATATAGATCTTCACAAAGTAGCAGCAAATGAGTCACAACTCTTCCCACCTTGTGCTTAACTGAACTCTACATGAGTGTGCAATCAGAATGGTTTTTAACAAAATAATTTTTTAGAGTTCCAATGACAAGGTAAGCATTTTTACGACTTCCATATAATAATATAATAAGTTTTTTTTTAAAATACGAAGGTTGTCCCAAATTAGCATAGACCCGTGGCGTTATTCAATTTATCGAAGACACTGGAAGATGAACGTTGTGCAACAAAGGGTTTAAGTAATTATCATTCATATTATGTTTTGAAATAAAAGATTGTTTGAGATTAAATGGGTGAAATGAAAGCATGCTAGATCATAAATTCGACATGCGGTGCAAGTCAAAAACGAAATGTAAAAATCAACATAATGAAATGAAAATTACGAGTAAAAGTACTTTTCGAATGAAAAAAAAATTAATACAAAATACATTTAAATTTGTTAATAATTCTTTTATTTACGCAGAAAATGTTTTGGCTATAACAAAGCTTTTAAAGTTTTTATATCGCGTTTTCTAACAAGTTGAAGTGTTATATCGTGATAAAATGACGACGTCTTCGTTTAAGGCGGCGCAGCGGAACTTGTCAAATTTGGTTAAGACCTTGAAACAAATTCTAAAAGGCTTTTAAGCTAAATATTTATGGAATCGCTTTAAAATGCATTTTGTGAGTTAGAATTCTTACACAATTGAAGATATTCAGACGAGTATGATGACAATAGGTGAAAAAAGAAACCCCGATCAATAGAAATGGACTTCAAAATCCTGAACGACACATTTTGGTAAAATGAACGTTAGACAACAAGTAGGCAAGTTTGGAGTCGACAGATCGTTTGTACTTAGAAAATAATTTTAAAAAACCAAAACTAGAAAATGTAAGTTGAATGTTCACTCAGTGTACATGTGCAAAGAAAACATTTTTTCCAAAACATTTTTGGAAATAAAAGGTAAATGTTATCGTGAATAATGTGGAGGGTTTAGCAACAACGTAAAGACTGGACAGTTTTGACGTCGCACATTGCCCCGCATTACGAAACTTGTTGTTACTAATTATTCATTTTCTCAAGAAACAAATAAAGTACAGATTTAAATTTTTGAGTATGGTTTGACAAAGGGTCATTAAAGAAAACATATAAGTCTAATGAAATTGCAGTGAACTGATTTTAAGTTATGTGTTCTGTCTACGCTATTTTGGGACAACCTTCGTATATATGTGCTTTTGCAGATACATATATTTACAGTAATTTAGATTTATATACATATACAATATATGCTTATATGGCTATAAGTTTTATTCATAGAAACATCAATCTAAGTAACCAAAAGGAAAGAATTTGAACTAGCATAAACATTTAGCTACATTACAGTAATGTAGTCTTGAGTTAAGACTAGCATTTAATCATGCAAAGCACAAAATATATTTTAAAAAAATCAAGCTACTGATCAATAATAGCCTCTACGGTTCACAAACTACAGCACTGTTTTAAACGTCTTTTCAGGTTTTATATTATTCACTACACTGCAGTTTATGTTGGTTAAACATTTGTGCTGTTATTAGTCAAGTTCTGAGTAATTATAAATCGAGGTTATTATTCCTTCTTTAAAGAATAAATACTACAAATCTGAAATTCATTAATAAGATAAATGTATAATTTTCTTTTTTAAATGTGCATTTTTTTGTCGCTCAGATCTGTAGAACAGACTTTTAAATCCCTTTGCGTTATCTCTTTACGAAACTCAAATTTAGGTCAAAGTAAGATGTGTATTGAAATCGAAACATGGCGGCAATATCTTTCAAATACCCACTTGGATCTGCTCAACAACACACCAAAACGTGTGAGAAACTCGATTTAACAATAGACATAATATGTGAGGACTGTGATGGGTTTAGTTGTTTACGATGTGCTAAAACAGACCACAAGGATCACGACTGGAAAACAATACCCACAGCAGGAAGTCAAAGAAGAAGCGAACTGAAGAAGACTCTAATTAAGTTTAAGGAGAAAGATGTGAAAAATATGGATGAAAAGGTACAGAAGGCAACCATGCTAATAAAGGGCAATCAAAAATATTGTGATTCTGAGATCTCTAAGCTTCAGAAACAATATGACGACATTGTGTTAAAACTTGATAAAATCAGGGAAAATATGAAGATTAAATTGAAGGAAAATCTGGAAAGAAAAAATGCTGAGGTGATTGAGAAAAAATTAGACTTAGAAAATAAAACGAAACAAGCAATGGATTTAGTTAAATTCCTGGAAGAAAAACACAATATTATTTCAGACCACAGTTTGATAGACCATCTTAGACGGTTGACTAACTTCTTGTCTAACACAGACTGTGATATAGACAAGGGGGGTTATTCAGTAAGATACAAAAAAGGGGACATCCGTGAGGGGTTAATGGAATCTATGTTGGGACAAACTTTTGATTTGGATGACGTTTCTGTTATCGAGACAGATTCATTCCAATATGGAGACAAGTGTATAATTTGTATGTCTGCAATAAATGAAGAAACTTGTTTTGTCGGATGGTTGCAATCCGATTACATTGAACAAGTTAATAAAAGGAGCGAAAAGGAGAAGAAATTAAAACTATCAAGTGTAATTGATGTATGTGTAACGGACAATGGTGATCTGTATGCCACTGATGGTAAGAAGAGATCCATTGTCTGCCTGTCCACGTCAGACTCAGTCTCTACAATATTCAGTACAGATCCACTAGTACCATTGGGAATCTGTCAGTCCACAGAAGGAGGACTTTTAGTCACATTGAGAGATGATGAATCCGAACAGTATCAACCAGAATCACACAGCAGACGTCTGGTCAGACATGTGACACTGAGCGGTGACGTTATCCATGAGTACGAGTACCAGGAAGACGGTCAAACCAGGCTGTTTAATGCATTACGAAGAGTCAAACAGAACGGAAACACCGATATATGCGTGGTGAATGGGACAAGTCAATCTGCCGGTGAACTGGTGGTTCTTTCTATATCTGGATCCCTGAGAAACATCTACAGTGGGCAGAGACTGGTGAACAGATTTAAACCAACTGATGTAATATATGAATCTCAGTGCAACATTATTGTTACTGACTACTTTAACAGTCATGTTCATCTCTTGAGTCCAGATGGGGATTTTTTTAAGTACCTACTGACAGAAAATGGAGTAAGAAATCCAAGTAAGTCTATGTCTCTGTATAAATTCACACTTTGGGTTGGGGACAAACATGGACATGTCAAAGTTTTACAGTACAATGAAAATTAAAATAAAAAATAAATATGCACTAGTGAAGTTTCTTATAAATTATCTTTGAGTCAGAAATATAAATGATATTGTACAAGTTAATTAAAAGAATCATCAGTATTAGAAGAAAATTTTAGAATGTTGCACCAGTTAACTGAAACATAAACAGCAACATTTCTAATGCAACAATATTGATCATGCATACATGTTTTATACATGGGACTATATACGAGGGTTGTCCCAAAATAGCGTAGAAAAGTGGCGTAATTCAGTTAATCGAAGACATAGGAAGATGATACTTGTGCCACAAAGTGTTCAAGTAATATACTTTCAAATTATGTTTTGAAAAAAGATATTTTTGAGATTCAATTAGTAAAATGAAAGCATGTTAGATCATATATTCGACATGCGGCGCAATGTCAAAAACGAAAAGTTCAAATCAACATAATGAAATGAAAATTGCGAGGAAAGCTACTTTCCAAAGGAAAAGAATCAAATTAAAAATTCATTTAAAATTGTTGTTAATTCTATTATTTACCCAGAAAATGTTATGGCTATTACGAAACTTTTAAAGATTTTACAGCGCGTTTTGTGACAAGTTGAAATGTTAACTGGTAATAAAATTAGGTCAGCGTTTAAGGCGGCGCAGCGGTAACTGATAAAATTTCGTAAAGACTTTGAAATAAATCCTAAACGTTTTGAAATAAATAAAACTAAGAAAATCTCTTAGATATGCATATTGTTAACTGTAGTCTAACAACATTGAAAATATTCGGACAAGTATGTTGACAAAAAGTGAAAAAAAGAAACCCTGACCGATAGAAATGGACGTCAAAATGCTGAACGACACATTATTTCCGTAAGACAGATGTTAGACAAAAAGTAATACAGGGCAAATTTGGAGTTAGAAAATATTAAACAAAAAAACAAAAACAAAACCAGAAATGAGTATTGAATGTACACTCAGATTACATGTTAAAAAAACATTTTCCAAGACAATATTCGAAATAAAACATAAATGCCATTGTAAACGATGTGGAGGGTTAGCAGAAGCGTAAAGATTTGACATTTTTAACGTCGCACATTGCGCCGCCTGGCAAAACCATGTGTTACTAATTATTCATTTCACTAGAAATAAATAAAGTAGACATTTAAATTTTTCAGTATATTGTTTGCAAAGGAGTCATTGAACAAAACATAGAATTCTAATGAAATTGCCGTGGACAGATTTAAGGCTATGTGTTCTGTCTACGCTATTAATAATAGAAATAACTACGCAAGTTGTCATTTGTTTATAAATTAGTTTTTTAGGTATAGGAGTGTCAAATGATATATATGCTGTATTGAAAAAAAAAATCATATTACTCACTTACAGTATCTCTCATTATAGTGTTTACCTTTATTTGTACTTAATATGATATACCACTATATATAGAAGTTTATTAAAAAGCGAAGCTAAACTATTTCAAGTAAGAAAATTATTGTATGATCAACGTATACCTTAAAATATCATGTATTTTATGTACGCACATTTATATAAGTAATTTAAAATTGGGTGAAAACCCTAAAATGATCACAGTAGAGGCAATTACTGCAATTAGTCAAAGATTGAAAGAGAATGTTTTAAATAAGTTACTACATGTAGTATAAGTTAATTCAAGTCAATGATAATTAATTAACTAAATGAGTATTTTAAAGACATATTTAGTTAAAATAAACGCATAGAACTTGCATAACAATCCTAACTTAGAGTTATATATTCATTTGTTGGTAACCACAGCTTATTTGTTATCCTTTCTTTCTAAATCCATCTAAAGAATTAACGGCATTAACAATGAATAAGAAATACTTTTAACATTGTTTTGGTCGATTTTACTGGAAGACATGGGAGATCATGAAAACATTTTTTCTTTTTGCCATAAAAATGTAGAATTTTATTTATTTTAAAATGAAGTTTATTGACAAACTAGTACATTATAATATTCTACAAAACCATTGCTTGTTCATGGGATGACAAATTCTGTAAATGCTGTTAATTGTCTAATTAAAAATAAGTTGTTGCTTTTACAAAACGTACAATTTAATGGATTTAAAAGCACTTGATTTTCAGTTTCTATCAACAAAGTACATGTGGCTTTTATTCCGAAATATAAAATTTGTAAAAGTGTACCAGCGCGTTAGCGCAAAGTGACAATTTTCTCAACACGCTTATGCGCTGTTGCGAGTTATCTTCGCGAGCGCGTTCTTATTATAACACTAATATTCTTTTGCAAAAAGCGTTATCGGGACACCATATTTGATATAATTAAACCCTTAATGAAGACCAGGGTCTCTGTATATTAATATTCTGTGAGTGTGTACAACGCTCTAAGCTGTAAAACATATTCTTAAATCATAGTTCATCAAAGGTCTGCACAGAACCTTTTGGAATCAGGCTGTGAAACAAATAAATGTATTGGTGTAGAGAGTGATTTGTTTGTCAACAAAAGCGTGTGTATGTGTATTACGTAATCACTGACCGGCAGCTACCGAGGAGCTGCCGGGTACTAGCAGCTCCGGCGGAGCTGCCCCCGTTATGTATATATATGGTTGTAAGCGTGAGGGAGAGAGAGTAGTTCGAGAGCCAGAGTTAGAAAGTGACCTATGTTTGTGTAAATTGTTAATATGTAAAAACGGAATAAATTTGTTAATAGATAATTAGACTTTTATTTACGCTACCAAAGAAGGAAATTAACAGTGAATTAAAATGGATTAATTTATAGAGAATATTGGAGAAATAAGACCGCACGCTCGGTCGCGCTACAACTGGTGGCAGCGGTGGGATACTTTCTAAATTCTTGTAACACGGATATTTATTTCGAACTGGATTATTTGTTTGTGAAACTGTGACAATAATTATGGATTACGGGGAGAACTTGTTCATAGAGTGACTCAAATTAATTTGACTGGATTTATAGATGAAATTTGTTTGTTCTCTTTCATGTGGTTTTAAACTGTGAATTATTATTTACTTGACATTGTGATGGATTCCTGTGGAAATTCTAGCAGATTTGTGAAACTGTATGACATAGATAGCAATGGAAATTATCGGTTCATTCGAATGATTGACTTGGAATTACGCAAAGAATGTCCTAACTGTTACGTGATGTTTTTGAAAAGTGAAAATTCGTGTTCAATTCGCAATGAAAATCAAAATGAATCAAGCAGATTCTACAAGTGTCCGTCATGTGGATGTAGAATAAAAACTTATGAGTGTTAATTCAAAACAATGTTTTCCCAAGATAGTGCCTATTCGTCACGGAAAATGGATTTTACAGACATTGATAATGAACCAGCGACGCCGGAAACTCCTCGATTTCAGCGGAATGTTAAAAGATCACTACTAAATTCATTCATAGAAAGTGAAGATGCCACCCCAATAGCAGAAAGAAATACAATTGAAAATACGGAGCCTATGATTGCAAGTACTCCTATTGATGACGATAGTTATAGAGGGGAGATGAATGAAACACACGGTCCTCGGGAAGTGTTTTCTTGGAACGGATTTATTACCTTCTGGATTCTAGTGATATTATTCGGATGTGCAGTTGCTTATGCCATTTACACCTACTTCCCGCGATATATGGTACTTTGTTTGACCAAGGAATTCATGATTTCTGGAATACTAGGATTAGTATGCCTTATTTTGTTTAGCGTTGTTTTAAAGTTGTGGAATCGTGAAAATATAGTCTGTGTACCACCCTCTCCAATTATACATAACACAGACCAATCAACATCAAAATGTAATGTTAGATTTACTCCAAGTTTAACGACGCCAACATTTACCCCAAGAGCCAGGAATCAAGCAAGTAGTTTTTCAAGTACGGCATCCGGATATCAAATACCAGTGAAGAGAACGTTCAAAGGAGATGGAGAGGATATTTGGACGGAGTACATACGGTATTTTGAGAACATTGTATCGATAAATGACTGGGACGAGAATAGGACGAGGAGAGTATTTTTCACTGTACTGCGAGGACAAGCAGAAACATACGCCTATGGATTGACCAAGGAAATTAGAAACAGTTAGACAGAATTAAAGCGAGCTATGGAAAATCGGTTTGGCCATAGAGTGATGAAAGAAAGTTATATAGCGGAGGTCAAAATGCGAAGGAAACGTACCAATGAAACCTTTAGAGATTTTGGTCAAGCGATAGAAGATTTGTACCGGAAGGCATACCCAGATAAAAGAGAGTACATTAAAGAGAGCAGCCTAAAGACATTCTTGGATAATTGTAGTGAAGACAGTGAATTTCGTTATGCTGTTAAAAGAATTCGTCCAAAGACACTACAAGACGCCATTACAGCCGCTATGCAGGAGGAGTGTATTAGACTTGGAGAAAACTCTCGAGAACATTATGCTAGAACAAACAGACGCACAGTGTACGCCGTTTCTGAAGACTTCCGAAATGCGAATGCCAACAAATCAACACAGCAGATGAAACCAAGATTTGAGGGAAATAGAAGACAGCCAAAGAGATGTTTCCAGTGTAATTCTACTGATCATTTATCATATCAATGCCCAGTTAACAAAAGAAGTGGAGGAAAGCAGAACAGTTTCAACATTAGGAAAAATGTGGATCAGTAGTTAAACAGTTCAGGACCGAGGCAGTAGGCCGTGCGCCGGTCGAGAAACCTGAAAGGCCTAGTACACCAGCAAAGCGTGATCTTCCCTTGGATATGGCAGCAGTAGTTAGTAAAAGGGCGCAAGAGAAACACAGCAGTGTTATTCGGACAGACGATTCTGGAGAATTGCAGCTCAACGAAACTGACCAGATTTTAAGGACAAGTGTATCTAAGAATCCCAGTTGTACTGAAAATGTTAGTCCATGTACTGAGAGTTTAAAAGTGCAAATTCCTGGAAAAAGTGGTTTTCAAATAGAAGGACTAATACAGGGAACGAAGGTGATTTGGAAAGTAGATACAGGTGCAAGAAGATCTTTTATAACTGAGGAAACCTATTACAACATCATCCCTGAAAATAGGCCCGTACTAGAACGAGTAAGGACAAAATTCCTAAGTGCTGATGGACAAGAAATAAATACTATTGGAACTGCTAAAATGACTTTAACACTGGGAAATGTGGATATAGAACAGCGAATATTTGTGGGAGGAGTGAAAAATAATTTGTTAGGTGAAGACTTTTATGTGAAATATAAGTGTGTATGGGAACATGATACCAATGAACTTTTAATGAAATGTGAACTTACGGAAGGGAAACGAACTAATTACATATTTTGTACAGAAACCGTACAAGTTCCTGGAGATCACGAAGCTATTATACCATCCAAGCTGACATATACAGAGGAAATCAACGGACTACCACTACCTATGCAAAGTTTTGTTGTGTCACATCAAGTGACTGTCGCAAAAACATTACTGAATGCAAAAACTGGCGTTGTGTTTATTCGTGTTTTCAATCCTGGAGCGAAACCTAGATTGATCAAGAGGGGTACATTGATAGCATCATTCATACCAGTGGAGTATGTTAGTGAAGCAATTGATAATTGTTGTGACAAAGTTAGCACTGTAAATGAGGAAAACAGTGAAATGCCGCAACATTTAAAGACTGTCTACGACGATGGATGTTATCACTTGACTGCTGAGGAGTCAAGGAAGTTCAAGGAATTCCTTATACGGAGAGAACGTGTATTTGCTAACCCAGAAAGAAAAATGGAACGGGTTAGAATTGGAGAGCATCGTATAAAACTTATGGACGAGGAACCATTTAAAGAAGCGCCGAGAAGAGTGCCAATCTTTAAGAGAGAAATTTTAGATGCTGAGATACTAAAATTGGAGAAACAGGGCCTGGTCGAGAAATCAAACAGTCCATGGTCCTCACACCTAGTACTGGTGAAGAAGAAAGATGGAAGCTGGCGTGTATGTGTAGATTACCGCCGTCTAAATGCAATAACAGTTAAGGATGCTTACCCCATTCCCAGAATAGAGGATGATTTAGATGCCCTCGCTGGATCTAAGTGGTTTTCAACGCTAGATTTAAATATGGCGTACCATCAAGTGCCAATGACAGAACAAGACAAAAAGAAAACAGCTTTTGCAACACCTAGAGGAGGTTTGTTTCAGTATACCGTAATGCCATTTGGTTTATGTAATGCCCCTGCGACATTTCAACGGATTATAGAGAAAACCTTGAGTGGATTACAATGGAAAATAGCTGTGCTATACCTAGATGACATAGTGGTGTTCGGAAAGAATGTTGAAGAACATATCTCCAACCTTGAGAAAGTATTTGATCGACTAGATGAAATGAATTTGAAAGTAAAAGCAAAGAAGTGCTCATTCTTTAAACCGGAAGTTCAATTCCTGGGACATGTAGTAACAGCAAATGGAATAAAAACTGATCCTGTTAAAACAGAGGCTATTAGAAATGCAGCAAGACCAACAAATGTCAGTGAATTACGAAGTTTCTTGGGACTGATGTCATATTATCGGAAATTTATAAAGGATTTTGCAAAGATAGCAAAGTGCCTACATGGGTTAACAAGCAAAGAATCTAAATGGAACTGGTCTGATGAATGTGACCATGCTTTTCATACACTGAAAGAGAAACTTGTAAGTGCTCCAATCCTTGGATACCCTGATCCAAAAGCTGGACAATTTTTCCTGGATACTGACGCTAGTAATAACGCCATTGGATGTGTTTTATCTCAAGTTCAGGAAAACTGTGAGAGAGTAATAGCTTATGGTAGTCGAGCGTTGACCACAGCAGAAAGAAACTATTGTGTTACACGTAAAGAAATGCTGGCAGTAGTTTATTTCATGAAATACTTTAAGCATTACCTACTGGGAAAAGAATTCATATTACGCACAGACCATGGATCTCTCACTTGGCTACACAGATTCAAAGAGCCCGACGGACAAATATGCCGATGGTTGCAGCAGATAGGACCATTTAATTTTAAAATTGTCCATCGCCCAGGAAAAAGACATTCTAATGCAGATGGTTTATCTGGGATCTTAGTAAACTCAAATGAGACAGTGTGTAGACAGTGTAAAAGAAAACCTGACGATGTATACGATGGAGCCCTGGAAAGTCACGTTAACGAGTTGCGCAAACACAAAAGCGAGACAGACTTGTGTATTGATCAAGCTATATGTGATATACATTATTTGTTCAACACCACTGAAAGCAAGAGTCACAACAAACAATCAACGGGGAAAGGACGAAAGGAGAATAGACCCAGACGAGCAAAACCGCAACCTGAGCCTGATGTTGATTTAACCTACTCTGGAATTAGAAAAATACAAATAGACGATGAAGTTGTAGGATTTATCCTTAACTGGATTGAAAAACATGGAGAAGGAAATAAGCCAAAATTTGAAGAATTATTTCATATGCACCCCGAGTGTCGATTCTGGTATGGAAGATGGGAACTGTTAACCGTACATGAAGGTGTGCTATGCATTAAATGGATACATGGAAATTCCGTGCGATTACGGATATGTACACCAAAAACTTTAAGAAATGCTGTATTGTGGCACTTTCATGATTCGCCTATATCTGGACATCAAATAGTTTTAAAGACAAAGAAAAGAGCCGATCAAAGTTCATACTATTGGCCCAACTTTCACCGAGATATCAGCGACTATGTAAAATCATGTGATATATGTGAGGAAAAAAAAATCCTTCCAAAAAGAAGAGACATTTTATGAAAAGTTATGTGTCGGGAGGACGATTTGAGAGGATAGCAGCTGATTTAGCAGGACCATTCCCTAAATCTGGAAACGGAAATATGTATATTCTTGTAGTAGCGGATTATTTTTCTAAGTACACGGAGATTTATCCATTACCTAACATGGAGGCTGAAACAATAGCTGATGCAGTATTTCGCGGGTGGATCAAACGTTATGGATGCCCGTATGAAATTCACACCGATCAGGGAAGTCAATTCGAAAGCCAATTATTTTCTCAACTTTGTGAAATATTATGCATTTCAAAAACTCGAACAACTGCTTTTCATCCGAGATCAGACGGGATGGTGGAAAGACTTAATCGAACCATTAAAGAAATGATTTCGAAATATGTGAATTTACCGCAAACAAACTGGGATAAATATATTGATGCTATAAGCATGGCATACAACACGTCTGTGCATGAGACTACCGGATTAACGCCATACCGCATTGTATTTGGATGTGAAATGACAGTTCCAGTTTCTTTGTTGTGTGATTTCAGTGATTTTCAAACTAAGGATATAAAGTGTTATTCGGATTATGTAACAAAGTTGTGTGAAAGTTTGGAAAAAGCTCATGATTTAGCCAGAGAGACAATTCGATCTTCGGTATCAACGCAGAGAAAGCTGTATAATAAAAACATTACTGAACAAAATTATGAAGTGGGAGATGTGGTCCGACTATACCAACCTAAACAAAAGAAGGGAACGAAACTGAAACTTTCGCGAAACTGGACTGGGCCTTGGGTGATAATAAAACGCCTAAGTAACATCCTTTACCAAATTCAGCATTCAAAGACTTCAAAACCAAAGATTGTACATGCTGATAATTTAAAGCCATTCCGCACTAGAAAAACAACACAAAGTCAACTAAAAACTTTAGTGAATACAAACGCGGAAAATTGCGAGCATCAAAATGTCCAAGAACCTGATACCGTCCCTGTTCCGAAGAGCCATGCAGATAAAAGAAGCACTGACAAGTCGCGAAAACCCGAAAGAACAAGATCAAAGGCCCTTGCCGAAAGTGACCGCGCTGCAGCTGGGGAGGACCGCGACAGTCGCCAGACGCGCAATACACGAACTCCAGACAGACCCATTACACAGACCAGGGCCGGGCGCCTTATAAAAGTACCGAACAGATTCAGAGACTGACCATATCCATTTTGGACTTCTAAATGAACAGATGATTTGTGAAACGTGTGGACTTTTATTCAGAAATAGAAAGACTCTTCATCAACATATTAAAGAAATTCATAGTGAGCGTGTAAATATATATAAATGTGACTTTTGTGGACGACCGTTTTCCCGAAAATTTAATTTGAAGAAACATTTGAAAGCCGCACACGGAACAGACACAAACGCTATTTCGAGCTCAAAGCAACTTACTAGGGATAAACTGAAAGAAAATCAAAAAGCGGTGTACGTGCCCCTATACGAAGACATTTCTTCAGATGAAGAAATGATGGAGCCGGAACGCAACTGTAATTTGATTTATGCGCCCGAAGTGGAAGACATTTCATCAGACGAAGAAGTGTTTAACAATCCAGATGACGATGAAACATTGGATTTACTCAGTCTAAATTCAGAAATGATGGACAGCATGTTAAATGATAATGAATTCCATGAGGATTTCGTTGACGACATTCTTAAGGAAGCCGCGTTTGAAGTGGAAACGATACACGAAGACAGTGCGCCGAGTGAAAATGGTGAAGTTGCGCCAGAAGAAGAAAATGAGCCTGACCGCGGCAGTCCTGCTCAAACAACTACGTGTATCACGCACTCGATAACGCTATCTCTAACGCTAACCACAACAGTGATGCCCAACGGGAATACGGAAGTAGAGCGTCGAACCAATGTGTGTTTTAGCGAGAACATTATACCCGGTGATGTAGACATGGAAGCCCTTATTCGTGATATACTGTCCGAAATTCCGCTACACTTTCAAGCACAGAGACACCGCCAGTGCCACGGAAATTATTCCGTGTAATTATGAATTGTTAAAAACTGTAAAGGTATAGTTGTTGAAGTTATCTTGATTTTGTTTGTATTTGTTTCATGTGCATATTTCAATTTGTATATATTTTGTGTGTGTGAGTATGATTTTAAATTTCGATGCTTAACTTTTATTTTGAACGGGGCCAAAATCTTAGTCGGGGGGAATTGTAGAGAGTGATTTGTTTGTCAACAAAAGCGTGTGTATGTGTATTACGTAATCACTGACCGGCAGCTACCGAGGAGCTGCCGGGTACTAGCAGCTCCGGCGGAGCTGCCCCCGTTATGTATATATATGGTTGTAAGCGTGAGGGAGAGAGAGTAGTTCGAGAGCCAGAGTTAGAAAGTGACCTATGTTTGTGTAAATTGTTAATATGTAAAAACGGAATAAATTTGTTAATAGATAATTAGACTTTTATTTACGCTACCAAAGAAGGAAATTAACAGTGAATTAAAATGGATTAATTTATAGAGAATATTGGAGAAATAAGACCGCACGCTCGGTCGTGCTACATTGGCACATTAAAAGTCCAAAATGTATAGTCGTCGTCAAATAAAAAACCAACGATAAGGGTAGAGAATATTAAATAATTTTTTTTTCACAAATGCATTTTATCGGTTTTTATGAATCATATCCTGAATATTCAGGTAATCTTTTTCTATTGATTTGTTATGTCAGATAAGACAATCCCTGTTGGTGATTTTTCCAAATGCAATCTATAAAAGCATACTGTTAAACTATGACAGGCTAAAAATGATTTTAAAAACTAGGAATTTGCTTTTTTTTCTTTTCTTTGGCAATTTCTACTAAACTGATAACTACAGGCGCATGTTGGTAATGAAATATACAAATGGGTATTTTCAGAAACATGAACTGTATGGCCCACCATAAACAGAATTCTATCCTTGACTCAGCAACGTCCGGGGAGATGCAGGATGACCTTGACCCAGACATCAATCAGACAAATCTACGGCCTCACATTTTACTGTGATAATATGAATTCAATTAGATCATAATGGCGGAATTTACCTGTCCCATTACCAGAAGAAAAAAGCTAAGTACTAAAATTTTGCGGATGACATATGTAGCGAGGGATATATTGCGTGGGTAGTCCGAGCGGAGAATGGCTGTAGAAGATTCGAGACTCAGCCTACCTGAAGAGAAGTGATAGCCCTGGGAATCAAAGGAAAGGACAGAAAAGCAGAAATACAGAGATTGTCGACAGCAGCTGAAAAATCATCATGCTGATTATATCGGAAAAGAGCAAATCAGAGTTGGAAACCATCATCAAACGGACATTGATTTGGCCAATCATTACTGACGACCGACGACGGGAAGACCTGGCTAGCGAGTCTGTTGATTCAGCAGTTACTAAACTGTATAAGGTATAAAATTAAACAGTTTGCATTCAATTACAAACAAATGAACAAAATGGCCATAACTCTAAGAAAACAATCAAACTAGAATGCACTGCAAATATGCACATCTAAAATTATGCCCTTACGCACTACAAAGTTTCATGAAATAAAGTTGTGCGGTTTAAAAGTAGTTGTAATGACAAACTAAACTGTATTTTAGTAATTCTTAACAGTACATTCAATAATGGTCAAAGTTATGTGTTTTCCTGTAATAATTCAATTCTAGGTTGTATACATTCGTACATATAAGCAACACATGAAGTTATTGAATGTGCTATTGAAGATCTTAGCGGTTATGTAGAATAGAAAACATGAACATAAAAATGTTTGTATGACAGCAGTTTTATATCTTGCTATATTATGTAGCCCAAAAGTAGAGAACTTGAGCTAGCCTTAAATATTAATGCTACACGAATGTTACATTTACATATACAATAATGTGGCCTTGAATTAATCCTTGGCATAATTAACATTTGGTCATTAAATTGTTTGGTGTAAGTTGATTCTGCTGGAAATTACAAATTTTTAAATACATAAGAAATCAAACTATTAAAACTCATAGAATTTCTATTATGACACAAATATCGATCAAGAGCTCTATTCAATACGACCTATAGGACCTATAAGACTAGCATTAAACAATTTATTTAAAATCTAATCACACACACACACACACACACACACACAAATTGAACCATTTCAAAAGGTTCAAGCCACTGAATGTGCATACTACAGGAGTGTTCTAAAAGTCTTTCCAACTTTTAATTCAATTTACTGTTCATTGTTATGCTTCCGTGGTCATACATGTATATCCGTAACATTTTTCAGTTAAATATATAGAGAACTGAGGTAACGATTTTTTGCTTAAATGCATAATCGAAAAAATTGAATCGTTCAAATAAACTAAATGTTCACTTTTTGTGGCTTGAACCAGAAGTACATCCTTTTAAATTCTGATCAAATCAATTGTGTATTAGCTTCATTATATGTATTCATTACTGTACAAAACTTAAATTTAGGTCAAGGTAAGGTGTATACCGAAACAGAAACATGGTGGTCTCTTAATGTCTCTGAATAAATCCACACGATTGGTTGGGGGACTAACATGACTTGTCCAAGTGTTTCAGTTCAATAAAACTTAAAATAATATTAATCATGAACTTGTGAGAATTCTTATGAATTAACTTTACGAGTCAAAAATTTAAAAAAAATTGTACAATCAACTGAAAGAATCCTCAGTGTTAAAAGAGAATTTAATAAACAGTGTACCAGTTAAATGTCAACACTGTATTACTATAATGCAACGGTATTGAACATATATATGAAACATGGTAATTTATGTTGTGAGACAGGTTAAATATGATATGTCGCTTCCAGTAGATAATATCATTTTGCAACTGTTGGGGTCTCAGATCCATTTACATAAAATGGTTTTATCATAATGTCAGAAATTACTATGTACATGTACGTTATCATTTAGTTGTAAAATTAACTTTAAAGATATGGTAGTGTAAAATGATAAAAATGCTGTATTTTAAAAAAAAATCAATATTTCATTCTCGCTTACAGTATCTCTCATGAATATGTTTACTTTAATTTTTAGTACATATGATATACCATGAAGACGTTTATCATTAAACGTAGCTGAACTCTCCTTAGTAAGGCAATTGCAAAGTCGTTTACAAAGAGATCGGGAAACCCAAGGTCAACTTCCATCACAAGATCCCCAAGGCCGACGCCGTCGCCGTGATGACAGATCAGGAGTGATGAAGAAAAGATGAGTCATCTTCACTCGTCGCAGCCGGAAATCAGGCAAGAGGAGGTCAATCTGGCGCCTTATTACGGAAAAGTGTATGCAAACTGCGCATGGGATAAGACTTGTTACTGGGATATACAATTTAGATATATAAAAAAAATTGTTGACATAAATGAAGAAATATATTTTTGTTTTAAGTGTATGAATATGTAAACAAATTATCTCTTTAGCATGAAAGCACAATTAATGTATTCACCTGCTTTGTTAATTTCTAAATGTACCCATGTAATACATGTATTATTTTATATTAATCTAATTATCACCAAAGGGTTATGATTAAACTATCTTATTTAACTGCATTTATATTGTCAAATGATTCTTGGACATTATTGATTAAAATTTGATACCATGGACTTATTAAATAATTTATCAGTGGTCTCCAAAACTGCATTGTATATGCTAGCATTTAAATAAATATGTATGAAGGTGACTTAAAGACATGCAAATACAATTAAATTGCATCTTTCATTTTGTTTAGGGATCAATTTCTGTTTTCTATTATTTCACGTAGCCGTTGTGTTTTTGATTTTTATTCTTGTTCTGGCTGACATATTTTTGAAGATGATTTTCATCTTATTAGCTTGTTAAACAAGTGCTTTACATGCATTCGTATAGGAATATATTCTTTATTGTTACTACTTTGTAGATTTCTCCCTTCATTTCAAAACTCAAAATTAAAGGCTTTTATGTACATTTTTGTAAAGCATCTATTTATTATACATATTACTAGTTTTTAACATGTTTTTGATGAATAATGTACAAATGAAATTAGATATTTTATTTTATTATTATTTTTCCATATGAAGAGTAAATAGATGATGCACTAAAAAAGGGCATGTTTGAGTTATAGGTGTTAAAGTAAAACTTATTGATAAACAATGTTTCGTTTTGTTTTGTTTTTTACAAATGTGCAAATCTGTGTTATTGTTTGGTGTAGTTTCTTTAAACAGTTTATATCCTTGTTCACCATCATATACCTTATAAATTCTTTTTATGCACTAGTCATTAGGCTCAAAGTGTCTGACTCAGACTAAATTCATAAGATAGATGTATGTTCATGTCAAAAGATTATCAAAGCTAATCTTTGAATTGAATACCCACGTAATCCTGACAAATTTTTGATGTGCACAGTTCTAGTTTGATTTACAAAATGATATGGTTATTAAAAAAGCCTACTCTTGTCTAATAAATATACCTGTAATTTGCTAGTAAATTTAAAGAAAAAAAAAACAATTTAGTTCACCATCTCAGTTCTTACTTTCAAATAGAATGTTATTATGATCCGATATATATTACAGTAATAAAGCCCTAGGGCCAAGATTTGTTTAAGTACAGAAGTTTTGTTAGGGAGCTACATGTAGATGATATTGGAATGTGTGGTTTTGGCTTTAAGGTGTTAGAATTGATTCTTCCATTAGAATGTGATTTAATATTTAGTCAAAACAATACAATTGTCGTATTCTGTTGTACATCTCCATTTAACATACTTCTGAGCAATACGCATACGTATACATTTATTTTTTGTTTCTTTTGTGAAAGTATAATCATATAATATACCATGTATTGTTCTGTTAATTGCAGTAACACGCTAGGACTGTCACAATGTCTGGAGATATCTGTGTCAATTTTATCAAGCTTTATAGTCATAGGCAATATAAAAAGCTTACTTAATATGATATGTCTGTTTTGTGTGTTATCTGATTCGTATTTAACCTGCCTTCTATAAGATCATTCAAGTAAAGTTGATTTGGTTGAAAAATGAAAGGAATATCCTTTTTTGTTAGTACATATACTTGGTAAGATTAGTAAGGGAAAGGTGCATTTAGACATGTTTTGATTTGAAATCTTAGTTAAGGTACCTCATTTCTATACACCAAAGCTTTTAATTCTTATTCTACCATGTCAAAAGATGGAGATTTGTTTTGTGAAATTGTTTGTATCAATCGATTTGGTTGAATATCACCAAAGCTCAGTGGTTAGAATATTCTGCTTGTGAACCGTTGGTCCAGATCTTGAATCTCTCTGGGGCTTTTGTTCATATTTCCTGTATAATTGTTTCAAAATAACAATAAAAAATTAATTAAAGATTGCGTATTATTGACCTATTTGACTCATATACTTCTCATTCATAATGCTATCTTTCATAATCAAGTATTCTGCTGCTGATTTGAGAAACTTTTTCAATGCCTTGTGAGCCACCTTAAATAAAAATTCAGATTCGGATTTCTTTTAATTCAGTAAGCATTATAGCTGCTCTTCTCCGTCAAATTAATAGTTTATTGCGTTGCATAAGTCAATAAATTTAACTTTTAGTTCATCCGAATCAATTGTGTGACTTTTGAAATAGACATAAACATGTATCTATATTATAGTTCCCATAAATGTTCGTCCGTTATGCTGCAACAGTTGTTCGTTTACTTTATCTACCCTAACCAATCTTGATTTAATTTGGTGTGTTATACAAGTGTATCTGTTGGGGTAAGGGAAGGAATCTTCGAATCTCTATACTAAGGCAAGTGACTGGGTGTTTTAAAATTCCAAGAGACTTATAAAACCAATATATGGCCAGGAACAAAGAAACTCAATGAATTGTAATCGATTAACAGTCATAATTTTATATATTTTTATACCTCATTATGATAATTCTATGTAACGCGTTACCTGATTGGGCAATAAAACTTCACATTTCCATGTCATCGACATATTTTTCTTTATATTCCACCCCTTTGGAAGCCTCATTAATAATCATTCCATTTTAGTAAGAAAAATCCTTAGGATGAGCATACGATGACATCAAACAATTTAAAAAAAATAATCGGATTATATCAATATTTTAAATCCTTCTTTTTTTTTTTATCAGAAAACAAACATAGAAAGAACCCGATAAACATTCACTTCGATTTTGCTTTACAAAAGTTGAAAAACAATTCAAACCCGATGATTTCTATATAATTACCACTCATTCAGTATAATGAACCATTTATTGCATGAACATTCAGGAGATATGATGTTTTATTCCCCCAGAAAAATCATATTTCCCTAGGGTTTTGCCCTCGGGAAATACGATTTTTCGTGGGGGAATAAATCTTTATATCTCCCTCACCTTCATGCAATAAATTTGTAATATACATACTACAAAGTATACAGACAACAAAGATATATTCACATATGATAGAGTGAAAAAGTGAGCATGCTCACATACACATGCTCACCATTTCTTGACAATGATACACATAATGGATGACAGAATACAAATTAAATACACAAAATAAATCAATGAGGGACATAACCCCCCAAAAGTCATAAGATCAATACTTCCTGCAATAGTGTAAAAATCCCCCTGCTAAAAAGGAATTAGAATTTCCTGGGAATATGCACATCTACACATTAACTCCTACATACCTACAAAGTTTAACATTATCTGCAAGCTGGAATGGCACAAAATACTGTAGCAAGACACTTCGGAGTTCATCGGAACACCATCCAGTCATTATGGAGACATTTTCAACAATCTGGCAACACCCAGGATCGACCGCGCTCTGGGCGACCTCGTGTGACGTCACGTCAACAGGACAACCACATTAGACTTGTGCATCTGAGAAATCGTTTCAAGACAGCAAGTTTGACTGCCCGTAGCATTCCAGGGCTTCGACCAATTAGTCCAAGAACTGTGCGTAATCGTCTGCGCGAGCAAAACATCAGACCAAGACGTCCAGCGGTGCGCCCAGTACTGCTTTAACGTCATCGTATCGCCAGACTAGCGTGGTGCACACGACATCTGCGATTCAGAATACAGGACAGGGCCAATATTCTGTTCACTGATGAATCCAGATTTCATTTGGATAGCAGTTACGGTCGTTGTAGGGTGTATCGACGCATTGGGGAGCGTTACCAGGACGCTTGTGTTGTGCAACGTCGACAATTTGGTGGAGGTAGCGTTATGGTGTGGGGTGGAATATCAGCACGTGGAAGGACCCCTCTACAAATTGTCAATGGAAATCTCACCGGCGTACGCTATCGAGATGAAATTATTCAGCGGTATGTGATACCCTTCATACAGAGACATCAAAATCACATCACTCTGCAGCAAGACAACGCAAGGCCACACGTTGCACGTGTAGTCAGGGACTTGTTTGTTCAACAGAATGTCGATGTCTTGCCTTGGCCAGCTGTTTCCCCCGATTTGTCGCCGATCAAGCACGTCTGGGATGAAATGGAAAGACGTTTACGCCGTTTACCAAATCAGCCAGTGTCATTGGCTGATTTAGGCCAGGCTTTAACCAACATCTAGAACAACATCCCTCATGCATTTCTGAACACTTTAGTGGCATCAATGAGGCATCGCTGTCAAGCATGCGTGAACGCAAATGGTGGTCACACGCGTTATTAATTTTGTTAAATCAATTTCAAATTTCAAACAATGACTTTCGAGTGTGCTGAAATTGACGTTATTCGACGTTGACATTAATGTGTTATGAGATGTTGTTACGAATACATGTGTTAACAGTATTACAAAAAATAAAATTTGTTCATTGTAATTTTTAAATGTTTTTTCATATATTAAATAATGCACAGTTTCTTTTTTCCGCTAGTATATATTCTCCGACCTTTTCTGTAACTCAAGCTGTATACATATACATGCACAACATAAGGTGTTTCAATGTATGTGGTCTTTAGGATACATGTATTTACAGGATTTTAGATTTATAATATAGTTTACATTTACAGATGAGTACATGTTTGTATTGCTATATAGTTTTAATCATAGACACATCAATTTAAGTAACCAAAAGTACTAGTAAATAATTTGAACTAACATAAACCTTAAACTACTTTACGGTATTGTGGCCTTGTTTTAGGCTAGCATGTAATCATGCATTAAGGTAGAATAACACACCTGGAAAAAGTCACTCAAATTAACAGTAAATTATTTGATAATGAAATATATAATGATAAATTAACTGTACATACATGTGTATGTCAAATAAGCGAAAAATTTGCATTTGGGGGATAAAAAAATGAATATCTAAAAAAAAAACTCAATTCAGTAAGTAACAAGAAAAGCACTTGCTGGAATCGAACTCAGGATGTACGGATCACAAGACCGTCACGTTATCCATTCGGCTATTGGGTAAGTTTTTTTTATAGTTTATTGGGGTTTTTTTCATTAATGCAAAATATAAGCAATACAAATGAATTTAAATTATTTTTGAATAACAAAATAAATAGAAATAATTCTATGCAAAATACGAAATTGTAGCCATTGTACAAAGGAGTCAGATATATTTTTTAAACTTTCTTTAAAACATCTTGTACTTATAACACTGTGCCGGATAATTATGCCAGTGCCAAGGTGGCAATTTTGCACCCGCTTAAGATGCAGTTACGGAAAAATCCATATATACCAAATGATAGCCCATTGTCTAGAGAGTATATAACCACTTTTGTTTATAGTGTGTTTCACCTGACAGGTGAGATATTTACCTTTAAAAAATTAATATCCCATAAGAAAAGGATAATTACCATAGGAAAAACTATTCTCCTTCAGGAATTATTGACAATCCTATAGGATTTTCTAAAAATCCTATAGGAATTATATTTCCTATAGGAGAAAGCTATTTCCTGTAGGAAATTGACTCAGACAGGTAGTTTTCCTATAGGAAATTAAAATTTCCTATTGGATTTTATCAAATCCTATCGGAATTGAAATTCCTATAGGAAGTTCTTGTATTCCGATAGGAATTTTCTAATTTCCTATAGGAATACTGTTTTTCCTATGGGAAAAATTCTTTTCCTGTAGGAATTTTGTTTTGAAAGGTAAATATCTCACCTGACAGGTGAGATACAATGATAACAAAGGTTGTTGTAAACTCTTTTAGCAATGGTATATCATATGGTATATTTGAATTTTTCGATATATGCAGCTTAGACGGGTGCAAAAATGCCACCTTGGCACTGGCATTATTATCCGGCACAGTGTTATATATTACATCAACTCCATATCGCATTAGTTCTAACTCCCACTTGTTGATTAGTATTACATCATTTTTGTTCAAGAAGTAGTAAAAAACTTTGGAACATTTGTCAGTAAAAATAAAAGGTTAAAAGGTAAGGGTACATATGGATTAGGAAGTCCTCTAACTGACGTCCTGTCAAAAGACTGAAATTTTTAAATATTTTGAAATAGCAGTTACAATACTGTTATATTGCATTATACAATTGTCTGTGAGATTATATTTCTCTCTGAAAAAAGGGTCGAAAATCAAAAAATTACAAGCATCATCACACATAAAAAAATCTTGTACAAATTTTACTTCTTTCTTATACCAGGAATTTATAAGCACTGATTTGATAGCTTTTTTTATATTAGAATTATACCACACTGGAAGATACTGAAATTTATTTGTATAACTGAAATTTGTAAAAGGTTTTACATAACAAGTCCAAGAAACTTAAACATCTGTTAAAATAGCATTGTTTTTTTTTTTCAAATATAAAATTATCTCCAAAATCATATAGTTTCTGTAAAACATCATCTCAATTGATGACGAAAAAATATCCGTCCATGTTTTATGTGAATTAGTTTACCTTTTCATCCATGAACATTTGAGAGATGTAATAAAAAATATAATATTCACCATTTTCATGGCTATAGGGTACGTTACATGTTGCCGTCGAAAAAATCCTTTTCATTAAACGAAATGTCGTTTCGATCAGAGGTCAGCCATTTTGTGATGATGTGTTGTTTCACCTTAAAAGTCTTTTTTTATTTTATTATTTTTTTATATTTTAAATATACAATTTACTGATCAATAACAGTCTCTATGGTTTGCACTCTACAGCAGTGTTCCAAAAGTCTTTTCAGGATTTATATTCTTCTATACACTGCAATTAATGCTAGCTAAATATTTTTGCAGTTTAATTTGAGGTCTACATAATATTGATTTCTTTATTTCTTCTTTATAGATTATTATAACGCAGTATCCAAGATTCATTATTAATTAAAATGACTGTATATATCTTTTTAAAAGCGTGTACTTTCTGTCGCTCAGATCTGTAGCACATACTTTAAAATCCACCTGCACTATCTCTATACGAAACTCAATTTTAGGTCAAATTAAGGTGTGTAGTGAAACATAAATATGGCGGCCAAATCTCTCAAATACCCGTTTGGATATGCTCAAGAACACATCCCTTTGTGCGAGAATCACGATTTAATAATAGACATGACATGCGAGGACTGTGATAGGTTTATTTGTTCACAATGTGCCAAAACAGACCACAAGGATCACGACTGGAAAACTAAAACTCTGGGTAAGGTTAAGAGCGATGTAAAAGAGTTGGATAAGAAGACAATGATGGCAGCCAAGCTAATGGAGAACAACCAGCAATGTTGTGATTCTGAGGTATCTAAGCTTCAGAAACATTATGATGAGATTGTGACAAATCTTGAGAAAATCAAAAAAGATATTGAGAGAAAATCTGGAAAGGAAAAATGGTGAAGTCGGAGAGAAAAATTAGACTTAGAAAAGACAAAGGAAAAAGGTAATGGATTTAGTAAAATTCCTGGAAGAAAAACACAGTACCATGTCTGACTATAGTTTGATAGACAACCTCAGAGATTTAAACAACCTTTTGCCTAACACAGACAGTGACAAAGAGAAGGGGGGTCATTCTGTGAGATACAGAAAAGGGGACATCAGTAAGGGGTTATTGGAGTCAATGATGGGTCAAACGTTTGATTTGGATGACACTTATGTTACTGAGACAGATTCATTCCAATATGGAGATAAATTTATTCATATTATGGAGGCAATCAATGAAGATACATGTTTTGTCGGCGCTTTTCAATCAGGTTACATTGAACAAGTTAATAAAAAGAACGAACATGGGAAAAATTAAATATATCAAGTGTGAATGATGCATGTGTAACGGGCAATGGTGATCTGTATATTACTGATTTTGTGAACGAATCCATTGTCCGTCTTTCTACGTCAGACGCAGTATCTACCACATTCAGTACAGCTCCGCTGAAACCATTGGGAATCTGTCAGTCCACAGAGAGAGGACTGCTGGTCTCATTGATGGATGATGAGTCAGAAATATATAAACCCAACTCAAGCAGCAGACGTCTGGTCAAACACATGACACTGACCGGTGATGTCATCTGCGACTACCAGTACCAGGAGGACGGACAGACCAGGCTGTTTACTGTTTCAAACAAAGTCAAACAGAACGGTAACAGTGATATTTGTGTGGTGAACAGGACAAGTCAATCTCTCGGTGAACTGGTGATTCTATCCTTCTCTGGATATCTGAGAAAAAGATACAGTGGACAGAAACTGGTGAATGAATTTACACCAACTGATGTAGTGTGTGACTCACGTTTCAACATTATTGTTAATGACTTTTTTAACTGCAATATACATCTCTTGAGCCCTGACGGGGAGTTTATGAAGTACCTTCTGACAGAGAATGAGGAAGCAGATCCATTCTCTATGTCTCTGTGTAAATCCACACTGTGGGTAGGGGATTTCCATGGATTTGTCAAAGTGTTTCATTACAATAAAACCTAAAATGATATTAACCATTAACTTGTGGGGGTTCTTATGAATTTATTTGATGAGTCAGAATAAGATAGAAGTGTATAACGTATTTTTAGTAACAAAAGATAATTAAATTACATTGTTCTATTTAAAGGTAAATATGCCGTTTTAAATGAAAATTTTAAAGAAAAAATATTTTCATTTTTCATTAAACTACAAAAGTTATTAACTTTCTGCAAATTATACAGTTTAAATCAAACTCATTTAAAAAGTATTAAATTTAAATTCGAATTTATTTATTTTTGACCGGACCGGTCAATAAACGCTCATTTTTGAAATCTTCATTAGCACATGATGTGACAAGCTAATTTTAAAACGTGCAAAAGAGGTCGACGCGGAAACATGGTCGGTCCGTTGGCAGTGGAATAACGCGTTCGAAGAGAAAAAAGAAAAGAAACAGTTTGACGGAAAACGTTGTAAAACGAGAATCTATATTAAAGACCACTTTGAACGGTGGACACGTGTTAGAAACTTCGTGTTTAACTATGGGCTTGTCGGTTTCTTGCTATTGACAGCTGGTGGGTCACACAGCGGTCTATTTTCTTTGTTTAATAAGATATTTACTCATAAAGGAAAAGAAGATGTGTGTATAGTACGATAGACATTGTCTGAATATGATAAAACTTGCATAGCTATCACTCGAATACTTAAAATCTATAAATTGTATATGTTTTGAGTCGAGGGGCTCCAGAGGGGATAATTTTGACGTTCTATTATGATACATGTAATACATGTCAATGTATGAAAATAATGGTCAATTGCAGAAGAGCTCTCATCGATTGTCTTTGACACCGATACGCAGCCATCCTCATAAAATGCAGATGACAATATCAGATATTTTTCTGTTATAAGCACACAAACCTGTTTATATGAATTCAAACAAATGTAAACAAACCTGTCGTATTACCTCGTTCTGCATGCTGCTTTCCTAAATTATTATTCCCGCGCACATGCACAAATCCCCCTCAAACGTTAATCGTTTATGAATATGCATAGGTAAATCGTCGTTATTCATTTTCAAATTATGACTAGTACACTACGGTCAACGCGGTTTGCGTATTTACCGCGAGTCCTCGTGGTGTGAAATTGATCGCGGTTTAGCACAGGTAACTCAGGTAAAACCGCGCATCCTCGCGGTACAGCTTCTCACCTTGTCCACACCGTCGCGGTACTGTGAAACCAGTCTCAGGTGAAAACTGTTCTTGTTTTTAACGCGAGTTACCTCCCCCAATTTCTTCTCATATGGCAAATATGATAGAGGGAATTGATTAATATCAATTCATATTCCTTTATATTATAAATGGAGTTGATTGTTACAATTTATTATTATTGAAAAAAAGTGGGGGAAATAAAAATAACGTGTAATTATGCTAATACAGAATTTTGTATACTTTACATATTTAATCTTGGCACATTCATCGCTGACAATTATCGGTTATCAATTAATTTAATTAATTAATAAACATTTCACCAAAATATCTTATTTAGCCTCGGGAAAGGGGATACTAATTGGCGTTTCATTTACAATCTTTCATATTTAATTCTTACCTTCAAACATTTCACCAAAATATCTTATTTAGCCTCGGGAAAGGGGATACTAATTGGCGTTTCATTTACAATCTTTCATATTTAATTCTTACCTTCAAAACATACCTTACACTTGGTCATTTCTCTTAATACGTATAAAGAATTCGTTTAATGAATAACAAAGTACATGTAGATATAAAATGTTTTAAAATTCACTCGCTTATCACCGCTGCGACCCGAGTTCGATCCCCGTGATCGACAGTGGTTGTATGTGAATGGGTATGGTGGTCGCCCGCTTGGACACGTGGGTTTTCTCCGGGCACTCCGGCTTCCTCCCACATCAATGACCCCCTCGCGCTAACATCCGTGCCAACGAAAGATATTAATATAAGTTGTAGAACTTGTTTATCAATCGTTGTAAATTATATAAGGTTCAGTCAGTTTAAGAAAATGTTAATGGTAAAATCGTGTGTATTTAAAAAATGACTCCTATCCGATTTGGCAAAAGTATGATGTTCAGTGGGTCGCCCAGTATGATGGTCGTTCAAAACCCGGGGTTTAAAAATATGAATGATCATATATTCTGGGGAATCCATCACATGTTAAAATTTCGCAGTGTCGGTTGACCAACAGAGGAAGGGGAATTGCGTAACATTACGTATACAGTATGTGTATACAGAATGTGGGTGGTTGCCGTCGGGGTGGGTGACCTGCAGCAATTAGTATGACTTAAGGTCCGCTAAATAGAAGTATATAGTCTGTATAAAGCGAAATTTTCTTGATAGAATAATTCAATTTCAAACAAATGAAAATTTGTTTTTCAATTTAAATTTAAAGAAATTTCTTCTGCGTATTTATAATACAATGTTTACAAAATACATCTATGAAATTACCTCCTAATGATATACTTTACACTCGATTAAAATACAATTAACAAACAGACTATAACCAGGGTTAATCAGGAATGGAGCTAGTATTTGTACTTTTTAAAATGGTAAAAATGTGATTGTTTGAATGAATGTAAATTTTGAATCATTATAGGAATCATATGAACATACGATTTGTGTGTTTGTGTGCATAAGTAAAAAACTTCTTTACACGATATGTGATTCATTATTTATTCCTTTAGCCATGTTAAAATTAAGAAAGTTTTAATTTTCATATTTCTTAGATTTTTATATATTTTAATTTTGGAGAGAGAGAGAGAGAGAGAGAGAGAGAGAGAGAGAGAGAGAGAGAGAGGTGTCTCAACATTCGATAAGATTTCTCACGGCACGTGGTCAGAGCACGGGTGCTGTCACAGACAGGAAGTGTTATGTAATAGTTATTATAATACACACCCGTAAACACAGGGATAGCTTTTCTTTAAATTGTGCTGTACTTGTGATTTTCTATATACCTGTCTGAATCATGCATTATTTTATCTTCATGCGGTAACGATAGAAAGCGCGTATGATCAGGGACTTAATATATAATTATATATACGTCCCTGGTATAATATATATTTCTGTTTTTACAATTTGATAATTAAGCTACCCTCGAAGTACAATATTTAATAGTACTCATCTCCAGCTTGGTGAATAACGTACTTCTCAGGTAGCTAGATCATCGTATTGGCCTCAAACACAGCAATAATTGTATAGTGCCTAAGAATGATATTTGTTTAATTTTGATTGATTGGCATGGTCTGATGTTTAGAAAAAAATATCAAATTTATACAGCGCTGTTTGTAACAGTTCTATATAATGTTTTGCCATATTATACACATCTAAATTTCCATACCATTGATTGTATTTGCAAGTACTTCCGTTTTTAGCGTTTGCCACAACAATATCTCAAAAACGCAATGAAATGACAAATGATCAATAATACATCCAATATACTCAGATAATTAAATCAAGTTTATAAACATAATAGTTCAACATACGCTCAAAGAAAAAAGGTCTACATATGTATTTCAATTTCAAGGTTTACAAAGCTTTCAATAAAATATAATGAAAGGCAATTTATATTCATTTTCTTTCATACGAAGCCATTGTGCTATGTTTAGAAATTAGTAAAGGTGAGCATTCTCAAGCTGTACAACTTTACCTATCTTTAAATGTAAGTACTGTATTCTAATTGAAAACGTTTCAGAACAGACTTTTCATGTATTTATTGCCACCATTGTGAATAACTGATAACGCTGGACTCTAGGGCTTTGATAGACCAATGATGACAAACCATCAATCTTATACCGCGTGTTACTGTCCTTTAACTGCGTGTGTCTAAAAAAAAATATAATTTGTATTAATTTTGAGGAAAACTATAAATTTTATGGTAAGCACGTGAAAATGTTTAATAATAAATAAAATACCTCGCTGTGTTAACAGGGGTCCGTCTGTGCTTCAACATTGTGTACCTTGCCACAGAGTTCCGAAAACGGAAGATCGACAATTTGTTTGCTATTGTTCTGGAAAAAAGGTTGTACGAAATTTATATATCTCTTTTTTATTATTTTGCAAGAATATAACTTTCCTTAGCTAATCTCATTACGTATGACCAGTTCGACCTACCACTTGTTTTGCCAATCTTTGTAGTCTTTAAGCATAAATTTTGACTTTAAACATTGGTCTATATGTGGTCGTATGACTTACCCCTATTTACTTCGATGGGATAAACAAAAGAAAATCAAACCAGACGAAACCAATCAATTAAAATAATATTTTGGTCTTACATAATATCGTAGTTCATATTCAAACATCAAACAAGAGGCCCATGGGCCATATCGCTCACCTAAGCAACAATATGCATGATAAAATCAGCTTAATGGAGTCATGATACAAACTATCTGGACAATGTGGTATAATACATGTAGATCCTGTATAAATAAAAATCATTTCACCCCTGGATATTCTTATGTTTTTAATCAAGACCCTTTTCTAACCGGGTGATTTTATAATCATATCACTTTTTGAGCATTGCAGTTCTAAAAAAGATCCTAGGCAATTGTTTATATAATGGGATAAATACAAGCATCAAACTCTGAACCCTTTGTGAGGCCGAAGAATCGTACAGGGACCAGAGTCTAATCAATTTTAAAGAATCAGCAATACTAATATGTCAAAATGCTTCCATATAAGTAAAACCATATATTATAACATTCAGTGTTTGTGTTAAATCAAAATGTTTACCTTTGTATCATTAGATCCCCAATATGCCCCACCCTACTCCTCAAGGTTTTGTATCTATCTGAAGTTGCTTTCGCTAAAGTTACAGCGTTTCTAAGCAAATGTTTTTTTTCTCTTTATACTCCTATGTAAAAATTTGCCAACCTCCACCCTCCCCCCCGTTGTGATCCTATCATACACCCAGCGGGTCATGATTTGAACCCACTTTAATTTACAACCTGAGGATGCTTCCACACAAGTTTCAGTTTAGCTTTCTGGCTTATTGGTTTAAGAGAAGAAGATTTTTAAAAACTTTAATCAATATATATCGCTGTAAAAATTTAACCCCCCATTGTGGCCCCACCCTACCCCGGGGGTCATTATTTTCAAAACTTTGAATCTACACTACCTGAGGATGCCTGCACATAAGTTTCAGCTTTCCTGACTGATTGGTTTTTGAGAAGAAGATTTTTAAAGATTTATTCTTTATACTCCTATGTAAAAATTCGACTCCCCATAGTGGCCCCTACCTACATCCTGGGGTCATGATTTACAGAACTTTGAATCTACACTACCAATGATGCTTCTACATAAGTTTCAGCTTTGCTGGCTGATTGGTTTCTGAAAGAAGATTTTTAAAGATTTACTCTCTATATTCCTATGTAAAATTCGACCCTCCCCATATTGTGGCCTCACCCTACCCGCCCACCCCGCCACCCCCCCCCCCCCGGTGGTCATTATTTTCAATAATTGTCAATGAAGATATCTTGGATATTTTCCATTTCATCGATTTCAACTGTACTTCTTTCACAGGTATGTGTATTTTTATTAGAAATCATCAAAAAGTGATGGTAGCAATAACTTGGGACAGACTTTACCTAAGGATCCTTATAAAAAGTTGATTTTCTTGATATTTAGTATTAAATCATGGGAAATGTATTCTGGATATCTATATTCAATTTGACGTCATCATCAAGCGGTCAAGAGCATACCTATTAACAGTTTTTGGAGAAACCGTATGCATGCATTTTTTTTGGAATATTTCGATTGTCAAATATTGACAAAACGTTTTCCAAACAATCAAGACCCGATACCTCTTATCTAACAAGGATACTGTTACGAAGCATCAATAAAAGAATTCAAATAAATCAAATATTTCATAAACATGTTCGCAGCTTTAATTATTAGATCTTGATTCTAAATACACGTCTTTAAAGAGACTACAAATATTTACATATATTATATTCAATTTACAATTATCATGGGAAATACGCTTGTTTAATTCAGTATATTTTTTAGAATGTATTCATTTTTTTTACATATTCTTTAATGTTTGGCGTGTTTCACATCGAGAAGCCTATGCAAAGCCACTTTTCACAAAGGCATACAATTATCAAATCATTATCATCTTTTGAATATACATGTACATTAAGAGGATGTTTAATTTATTCAAAAGTGTTGCCTTTTTGATAAAATCGTTAAAATGAATTTATAAATACGTTTAATCTTAAGCGAATGTCATTTAAATTTTCTTTTAATTTATTCTAAAAATTGACAAAACTCCTTACAAACCAGCAGCATTTTCCAGAATCTAATAAAAAGATATAATTCAACTGTCATTAACATTTTATATAAAAATAAGGGTGATTTTGAAATTTGTTAATGACCTTCATTCGGGAGAATTATCAACTCATATCACGTGACTGTCAATTCAGGGGACCACACTAAGTTTAAAACCAAGTGGCATTAACTATCCTGTTTCATTTAATATCAAATGTGTAATATTATATAATATAATGACTTAAATATTTCCTTTTAATAAATGGATCTTTTTATGAACATCTCAATCCGTTGATATTTGCTGAGCACACTTTAACTATGGCATGTCAAACGTTGCAATATTTGATCTTTTCCATTTGTATTGTATAAATATTCATTTGTATTGTATAATTTCTTATTTGTATTCTATTATTTTACATTTGCATTGTATAAATTTCATTTGTATTGTATAATTTTCTGGTTGTACTCTATATTTTCCATTTGTATTCTACAAATTTCCTTTGTATTGAATAATTTTTGATTTGTATTCTATAATTTTCCATTTGTATTCTATAATTTTTCATTTGTATTGTATATTTTCTTATTTGTATTCTATAATTTTCCAATTGTAGTCTATGATTCTCCATTTGTATTCTATAATTTTCCATTTGTATTCTATAATTTTCTATTTGTATTCTATAATTTTCCATTTGTATTGTTTATATTTTTATGTGCATTGTAAATTTTCCTAATTGTTTTACTATAATACAATACAATTGAAAAATTATAGAATACAAATGAAAAATTATAGAATACAAATAAAAATTATACAAAATAAATGAAATTTATACAATGCAAATGGAAAATTATAGAATACAAATTGAGAGCATTATAGAATACAAATGGAGAGCATTATAGAATACAAATGAAAAATTATACAATACAAATGAAATTTTTAGAATACAAATGGAAAATTATAAAATACCATTAGAAAATTATGCAATACAAATGAAATTTATAGAATACAAATGAATAATTATAGAATACAAATGGAAAATTATACAATACAAATGAAAATTTATACAATACAAATGGAAAAAGATCGAATATTGCAACGTTTGACATGCCATAGTATTCAAATTCCACTGCATTATTAAAAAACAAAATCTTAAATTTAATTTCCCATGGTTGACAATCATTGGAAAGAGAATAACGCTATTGTTGTATTTTGAATTTTGTAATCCCACGAACTATAATTACACGTCTGTGAAGAAAAATCATAAATTATAGGTAGTTAAACAGTGCTGTGTAACATATTTTAAAACTTTTCCGCAAAGTATAAAAAAAAAATATAAAAAAAACAAAACCTGTAGCTTAAATCATCATCTTCTCCGCCCCAGTTCACAAACAGATTGGACCAGCCATTGACCAGTTCAAACTCTTTAGTTTTCCAAGCAGTGACACCTCCAAGCAATGTTTTGTAAGGTAGTCTAAATAGGAACGAAACTTGAATCATATGGCAATCATAGTTTACAAAATGTATCTTAATATGAAATATTTGCTTAATCCACATTTTTTTCTATTTCATGCAGATATAGACACTGCTTTTTAAATTGCACCGACATAATTATTTGTTTTAATACGTGAAAAATACAGTACCGATCAGACCCAATCTAACAGAAAGTAAACCCCAACTAAACCCTGGGTTTATTTTCTGGGTTTACTCTGGGTTTACTCCGGGTTTACTAGAGTGGACCCAGAGTAAACCCGAAGTAAACCCAGGGTGGGCACGGAGAGTAAACCCGGTCAGAAGTATATCCCTGAAAGCAGACGCTAATTGTGTATTCGGAATATACAAGGGGCAGGAATTACAAGCAGTAGAATGGTAAGATAAAAGACGGGTCTGCTTCACACTTCAGTGCGTACAGTTGACCTTAAAAGCAATTTCCAAGTAAACCCAAAGTAAACCCCGAGTGGACCCAAATTTTCAAAAAGTAAACCCAGAGTAAACCCAGGTTGGGTCTGATCGGTACTGTACATCAAAATCATCGTTTGATTGAGATTTGTTTGATGGTATGCATTTTCTTTTTTTTAATTCAGGATATGACAATAATATGCTCACAAGCAGATCAACATTCTTACTGCTTAGTTTACTCAAAGTATCGCAATTAACTGATATAGATATGGATCTACCTAGAATTGCAAATTTAAAGTTTTGCCCTACAATTTTACATTGGATCATTTATAAATATTTTGCATATCAAAAGTATGCTGCCTGGTGCAGGCAGATAGATAACCATGCACAACACGTTCAACAAAAGTCACACGGTTTCATGTTTTATTGTGTGGTACACGTTGCCGTCGTGCAAAAGATTAGTAAAAACTACAACAAATAGAAATAACAATTTACAAAATAGGAAAATGTAGAACCATTACTTTATACCATGGAACAAATATGTAAATTATTTTAAAGACCATAATGGCGTGCCATACTTTTAAGAATGTTTTATCTGTATAATGAATTTCCATCTGTAATTATACTTCAAAAATACGATTCAATACTGACAAATCATAAAAAAGACTTACATAGTGGTTTGAGGCACGCATATAACAGGATGGAAGAAGATTGACAAAGTGTGACTGCACTGGTCAGTAAGGCTGACAGGAAGTGAGTGCTTGACCAGAACTAAATAGTTAACTTGTACCAAAGATACTTCTCGTGAATTTTAGAATTGAACTATAGATAACACAAAAGGCATCGAAATTTGGTCAAAAAAGGCCACATAACTAAATACTTGTTTCCATTTTCCTAGTCAATTATTAGTTCTATGCATCTCTAAACAACTCCAAACAACTCATCTATGCAAATTTGAAAACAGACTCATGGTGATCTATAAGTAAACTTGTCTAAAATAACAGCTTTAAACTGTTCATTTGTCAGGAAAATATAGGTCATTACAGAGGTTAAAAATCCAAAGATTGGTATGATGTATCTAAAAATATTACATCCCTGCAAATTTCGTCTAGATTAATCATAAATTGAACCGTTTAACACTGCATTTTTATGAGTACGAATAACGCAAAATTTGTTTAAGTAACTATTTTTTTTAAAAGTGGGCTTGCTTCAAAAACATTAATTTATTTTATTCATGAAAAAATGAAAATAACAAACCGTCAACCATCTCAAAAATCCAGAAAACGAAATACAAATTCAAAGCAGAGCAACACGGACCTCCAAAGAGATAGAGGTCGGATCAGGTGCCATGGAGGAGTGAGCATCCTCTGCTGACCGGTCACACCCGCCGTGTGCTCTTTGTCGTAATCGGGAAAAAACGGAAAAGTCCGTAGACAATTAGGTGATTAACTATGGTTTAACAATTAGTATGAAAACCGTCAGTCAGCATGCGACCCAGTGGAAGATTGTATTTGCTGACAAGGTCGTTGTATCGACCATAGAACTTACAAAAAGATGACTTCAAACGAGACATATTCATCCATCTTTACGATTCATTATCATAATTACTCAATATATATTGCATTTCCAGCAATCCTTGCAAATGTGAACAATGTAGGCCTCTTAGTTTCCTTACAAGGACCTGCTCAAAACAATAAATACAACTTCTTCACTATAATCAAGAAAATACATTTTAGACTCTGAAAGGGTGACAAGCATAATACGAAGGTTAACCTATAAATGTATATGCATAGTCCATGCCATTTCGATTGAGATATATCTCAGAGTTCTTTAATATTACCTGCTCTGAAACGTATTATATAAAATATTATATAATTATTCACTATTCTAGATATTCACAGAAAAAGGTAAATTACAGCATTCAAAACAGAAATTGTATCATGCATCCTTAGATGCATCGTCCATGCAATGTTGGTTATAACAAATGAAAGTAGATTTTTGGTAATGAAGCCAGCTCCAGAATATTTAGACTTCTTTTTTATGTATCAAAACTTAAATGATAATACAGGAAATAAAACAAAACTGCAGCAAAAGGTGTTTTAGCTTTGGAAGATGATTACCAACTTTATGAAATGTAATATCACATTAAATCCCCAAGATATGCATAATTATTTCGTTATCACAATTATTTACTTGTAGTTGAATGTATTAACTGCTCTTGACAAATGCATGGGACTCCTTACACATCCATATAGTATATGATCACTCTCAGGAATTAGATCAACATCATGGGAGACAAAACAAGTATGGTTATCCTTTTTTGCTCCTATGTATCCAATATTGAACAGCTTTCCCTTGTTGAAAGGTTTTTCGTCAGCCTTGAAACGAAAAGCTGGCATGAGTACCTATTCAAATTCTTCTAAAAATATTTTAAATGTATGGTATATAAGTCATATCTTTTTTAATTCACTAATTGCACATAGGTCTGAAGATGTAAACAATTTATTTGATTGAAAATAACATGTCTTTCTTGTTTACCTGTTTCAAAACATATATGGTATACCCTAGTTGCTGGCGATATAATATTGGATGTAAATTATTCAGCAAGATCCTTAAATGGTTATCTCGATTGCGGAATGGTATCAAAATGGCTACCCGTTCTCTCGGTTTGCATCTTGTGGGTGTATGGTGGCCTCCTGTTCGCACCCATGTAAATCTGGACTCCATGTCTTTGTAGGATGTATCCGTAAGGTTAGGGTGAATCGTGCCTACTGTGAATATGTTAAGAAGGTTGGTTGCTTTAGTTTGTAAGTAATGTCTTTAAACCTTTTGTAATATGTGATATCATGAAGCAAGCATGGGGGTTTAACAATTTTAAATCTGTATCATTTCAAGGTATTTGCATAATAGCATTTTGAATTGTACCATTGTAGTTTACAAATACTTATTTGATTGTTTACCTATATATTCTTATGTTAATGTTACATTTAAAGATTAAAATTAAAAAAAGATTTATATTAATAACAAAAAAAATTGTTGCATTTAATAATTCTTCATGCCGTATTTTCAAACAATTCCTAGCTATAGAGAACAAAGGGAAATTCCAATTCATACGAGATATATTTACTAAAACTGTAGAAACGAATATAATTCTAGGATTTATAAAACAGATTTCATTCCAGCCAGTTTAGGAGAGTTGTATTGTTGACTGGGGATAGTATTGTATCTAATATATTAAAACTATAGTTACCAATGTACTTAGGTCATTAGAGATGGTTTCTATGATCAGCAATGTGCCCCATGAGCAACTTATTTTATATAAGATCTACATTTACAATTTTATTTAGATTGAAGCAAAACTTTTCATAACGATCGTTTTCGATAGAAACTTTACGTACGATTTTTTTTACTCGGCTACGTTATTTCATGTTATTTATATATGATATGTTATCATATCAACAAAGTAAATAGTGATGATTAAATAAACCAAATTTTACCTCTCTCTCTCTCTCTCTCTCTCTCTCTCTCTCTCTCAACATGCGCAAAACATATCCACAATTAAGAAATCTAGATTTTAAATGAATTTAAAATGAGCCTGAAGGTAAAACAACCCATCTAACTAACAATTAAATCAAATATTTCCATGCTATTATCATTTGTTTTTTTATCTGTAGTAAACCCGACACAACACAGACAACTCAATAACACTGAAATGGGAAGTATGACAGTAGTGGTTATTGAATATTGACCATAGTCTTCATTGGACGGAGATGGAGAGGAAAGGAAAGGAAAAGTTCTGGATACAAATACTAAAATCATTCAGATCTGATCGCATAATTATACATACCAGCCTCATTTAAATGAACGTATCATTGCCTTGTTACCTGGTTCCTAACCAGTAATTTATCAATTCTGTCAATCCGCATGGTTTTTTTGTGTGGGGGGGGGTTGGGGTTTTTTTTGTTTTTTTTTTCTGTACGCAATTTTTTAAACTTCAATTTACTGTAAAGTAAGTTTTTTTAGAGTAATTAAAAAATTCGGATTAAAGCTAAGCACCAAACGACTTAACATCATGTGTTGAAATGTTCTATTATCAAATCGGAATTCAATTTTTTAATTGGCATAATTTACCCAATCAGTCGTGAATTAACAGTTGATTTATTACTCCAGAGCAATCGGGCGCAAGGCCAACACTTTGCAAAATATTTTAATGCAAAACTATACATCATGTTGAAGCTGCTTCTTTTGCAGTTTCTTTGGTAGTTTTGGTTGAGTGCTAGGGTTTTTTTTCCATTTGAAGTAATGTATATTTTGTGTATATTTTGTGTGTCTTGACAAAGGGACTGGTTGTCCTGAAAATGTTCACGTGCCGTAAGCTGTTTTCTAGCTAAGGCATGTGATAATTAAAAATAAAACACCAAACATTTATCATTCGGTAAGTCTGCACAACGGTCAAGATACACGGGACGTCAACTTTCAATTCTCAAATTAAATACACATGAGTACTCAAAAACCAAGTAATTATCGTTTTGTGACACGCAATGATAGTGTAGAAACATCACGATTGCTGACCAAAAAAAACCCTAATGCATCACTTACACCCTGCGAATGTGTTCGGTATGATTTCTTTATCTTTGCTAAGTATGTAACTAATACGGGTGCTCGAATGAAAGTTCACGAGACTTTCCCGAGATTTGTTCAGTTCCTGTGAAATTTTGACCGGACGTATAAGTGTTTAGAAGTGTTGAGAATATTCTCAAAAAACGTAAGTATTTGTCGTTTTTTATATCATATCCTACATTGATTTATATTAAAACATGAAAATCTATTAAGATATATGTCGTATTTCATCATCTAGTGGTTGATTAAAATAAACGATGATATTTATAAAAGTGTTATAGTTTGTGTTCAAGCACTCTACACGTGGTTGTAAATGTAAACATTGGGTTGCTTGATAAAATCATAGCCATGTTTTATGCTTTTGGTGTCCAATACCATGCTTAAATAAAAGAATGGGTGTCTGTTTTGTATAAAAACTTAGTATATCGAGTCATTTTCAAGTAACATTCTGCATAAAATAGTATAGTCTGTTTCACTATTGATGCTATTACTAGGTCAGGCGCGGATCGAAAATTAATCCTTAGGGGGAATCGCTACTAAACATGTTAATTGTTGCAACAGCAGAAAAAAACCCTATAGTTTTTATTGTCACTTTTTTTTCTACAACTCATTTTATCCACCAACTAATAAAGATTAAGTTTAAAATCAATAAACGACTAGATTTTATATTTGATTACAAGTACCCAGATTCTAGGAAACAGACTATAAACACATGGCACGGTTTTTACTGCGAAACGTAAAGGTTCAAATAAAACCACGTAATCTAAATTTAAATGGCAGTAACATTCGCAGGGGTCACTAATGTTCTCTATGAATGTCGTACACCTCCTTCTGAATAATTTATTAATATTGTATAGTACCAATAAAGCAGGTTTCTGGAATAACAATTGCAATAGGATATGAAAACTGATACTAGTACCCCGAAAAACATGCAATTCAACGTTGTAATTTTTTCTCCACCATATCAATGTCTAACTAAATAAATAATTCCTTACTTGAATAGAGTCATTCTCAAAATGTGCAATATGTATATACCAGGAAAACCCCCCAAAATGTTTTCATAGGTCTCTTAACACGCTGATTGTCTTCTGAAAATCATTAGAATCATAAGTTAACTATTGTGTTATATCCATAACCACAAGGCCCTTTTTACACTTACCGGTATTTATCATTCCCCGAGAGTACAGAATAATTAAAAATTGGTTCAGTTTCGAGTATTCGATTAACTGATGAACATCAAGATTTAACACTGATAGAAGTATACTGTGTAGATAACCACAATTAAGGATTTGAATTTATAAGTAGTATGCTTTGTTATCAAAAAGTGACATTATTATTTAGATAAATAGCCCCTAAATTATTATAAAAATGAGCCGTAAATTGGAAAATTACCTAAATTCTTAGGGTATTTTTGGCATATGTTGTTTTCTTCTTCTTGTTCAGTCGTCAAGAAAGTAAGATTGGTATAAAACACGAAGAAAGAGAGCCCTAAAACTGTTTCAAAAAACGTCCAGATGTTTCTTCCAGTTTGCATATTGAGCAATGACTTTAAACTACGGTGCTACCTGAAAGTAAAGGAAAAACAGTTTAAGATATATAAAGATAAATTTTGCAATAAAACATATTTAGACAATCACAATACCATTTCTTTTCCTTTGACAGAAATGTCACACTTTCATTGGTCTAAACATAGCACGTGATTGCCTCATATATCTCTATTTTAGTTCGATGAGAATTATTATTAGACAATATGGCCGTCATTGGCCGACGCTTTGCCTACTCATTACAACATTTCATATTATTTAATACAGAAAGTTCTTAAAATATGTGGATTAGTTGCCCTTTGAAATTCTTTGAAATTAGAGTAGTTGCAGCAGAAGTAAAGAAATCATGTCAATTGAAGTGTTACTCTATTAGATATTTGCTGTACTGATGACACACACACACACACACACACACACACACACACACACACACACACACACATATATATATATATATATATATATATATATATATATATATATATATATATATATATATATATATATATATATATATATAAGCACAAACATTGCAATAACTCTCAAATTGACATACTAGTATACCTGCCCATAGTGATTGATAGAGATATACATAAAGCACAGAGATATTCACCTTATTAGAGCTCCACCTCCGCCCCGGCCGGGGCTTGAACTCACGACCTCTGGAACCCATAAAGTGAATATCTCTGTGCTTTATGTATATTTCTATCATTCACTATGGGCAGGTATATGTCAATTTGAGAGTTATTGCAATGAGTGTGCTTATTAAATGTATATATCTATGCAATGTGTATCGTCCCGATCCTCTCAAAGTGTCGTTTAACTGTATTCCACCTGTATTTCAAACGACCGTGTAGTGAGCGACCAGCGTGCTAGGTTCCGTTCGTCATCGAAAGCAAGATTTTTGTCTTGCCTAGATGGCCGATTGGTTAGCGCGGTGGCCGCTCACTGCTAGGAGAATGGGTTCCAGAGGTCGTTAGTTCAAGCCCCGGCCGGGGCGGAGGTGGAGCTCTAATAAGGTGAATATATCTGTGCTTTATGTATATCTCTATCATTCACTATGGGCAGATATATGTCAATTTGAGAGTTATTGCAATGTTTGTGCTTATTATATGTATATATCTATGCAATGTGTATCGTCCCGATCCTCTTATTTTGTCGTTTAACTGATTTCCACCTGTATCTCAAACGACCACTCAAATTGTCGTATAACTGTTTAACTGTATTCCACCTGTATCTCAAACGACCGTGTAGTGAGCGACCAGCGTGCTAGGTTCTGTCCGAGTGGTTAGCGCGGTGGCCGCTCACTGCTAGGAGAATAGATTTCAGAGGTCGTGAGTTCAAGCCCCGGCCGGGGCGGAGGTGGAGCTCTAATAAGGTGAATATTTCTGTTCTATATATATATATTGTTCTTTAGAGACAACTATTTCAAACCAATCTCATAAATGTAGACAAAAGTCTGGCAGGTTCATGGAAGTTATATAAATGTTGGTTTGATAATATGAATATTTCAATGCCTTAGTGTTAATTTTCTGGGGAAAAATTACTTTAATAAAAAGAGTCCAGGCAAGCATATTCTTATGATTTTCTACAAATTAAAAATTAAGATGATAAAAGAAAGAGCAAGGTGGCATAATTGCTTCTAGTATCTTCAAATTGAAACAGAGTTAAATTATGAGGGAAATGGCATATAAAAGCACATTTAAAATTCATATGGAAATATAAATAAGTTATAAATAACTTTTGTTTAAATAACTAAAATAGGATAATATATATATATATATATATATATATATATATATATATATATATATATATATATATATATATACAAGATCATTGAAACCTATTTTGGGGATATCATATCCGAAGTTCTAAGAGGCAACAACTACCCAGTCTTATTATCCTAGGCTTTAACATAACAAAAAAATTTCAAAATGAATATTGATATGTATTGCCCCTGGACTAATACTGGGGTCCCATGCAAGAGGGGTTCAAAGTTAAACATAGAAGTAAATAGGGAAAAATTTGAGAATGCTATGCATGCTACCTTGGATAATGTAGATTTAATATTTTTTAAAAAGAGTCACCTTGACTAGTACTTGGGACCGAAGACGGGTTTAAAATTTAGCGTAAAAGCATATATGGAAATTGTTAAAAAGTCTTCTTGAAATCTACAACTTCAAATTGTCAGATTACTACATAAGCATTCTCAAATATTGTAGATTCTAAATTATAAAAGTCGTGACCCTCAATATTATACAAGCGCCCCAGAAGGGGTTCAAAGTTTAACATAGAAATATAGAATGAAAATGTTATAAGAAAGCTACGGAAGCGTATCGGGGCCTACACTTGTTGTGTTAAAACTTATACATTGTCATACTTTTTATCCTCTTATCAACATATAAACTATCATGTCGTTTTATTTATGCAAACATTTTTCATTGTATTTAGGTGAGTTAACATAATTTAAATCACGTTATAGTAATTGATCAGTTTTCTTGCTATATGCTTTATCGACTTAACAAAATACGGAGTTAAAAATAATAATGTAAAAATGGGTTTGAGTCATATCGAGAAATAAATGTCGACATATGACAATGAAAATGTACACATTATAGGTATATTGACATAAATATGTTTATATTTCTTGGGAACATATTGCGAAAATATTGTTATCGAATGAATTTCGCAGGGGCGGGAGTTCTGATGGTACCTCATCTCACTCTGAATCTAGCTGTAGGATATACATGTAGAATGACATTTGTGGACTCATTGGAATTCGTGTATGCTTGATTCTCGTGGATTTCGTTAATGCTAATTTTCATTCACGAATATAAATCCACCACGAATTATGAATAATAGTATACATATATTTATTATCTATAATACAATGAAAAAATGACAATAACAATCCGTCAACCATCTTAAAAATCCAGAAAACGAAATACAAATTCAAAGCAGAGCAACAAAAAGATGGAGGTAGGATCAGGTGCCTAAGAGGAGTGAGTATCCTCTGCTGACCGGTCACACCATATGCAGGTGATGAAGATATATTGTTACATAGGTAAGGAAAGTTGATTATAGAAAAATTGAAGTCATCGCGTTTATCATAAAGTTTTGTTGTTAGGTTCTGGTAAACTGGTAAAGTTAGGTTAGGTACAAGTAATTGCACGAAATGTTACCAATAACCTATTAAAAAAATCTACGAATATTGGCTCCATGAAATTCAATCCAGAATAAAGAAATTTAAACTCTAAAATTCAGATATTTCTTTTAATGTCAAACACCCAAATACCTGCATTTGTAATCGTAGTTAGGGGTGGTAGACATGAGCAGTCCTACACCCAAATTTTGATCGTGATTCAATAATCACGTTGTTACAACGGTCTCCCATCGATTAGGCTAAACAATGTTTCAACCATATGTCTTCGTCTTCAAATTGATATTACACGATCTCAAAGCAATTTTATTGGATGATCACTCACCCTCTAAACTACAATGTAATCTACATGTAACTAAGATACCAAATACTATCATGCATGAACTAACTATATGAGCGTTGCATTTTCTCATTACCATGATTTGATGTGAGTGTTGTCTTATTCGCGTGGTAAATAGACTCGCATCAAATCATGATGGTGAGAAAACGCAACGCTCTCATTAGATCGAAAAAATATGAAGTTTGAAAAGTTGATTTATGAATGTGAACTAATTGTATCGAGAAAGAAAAGCAATGCTTTATAGCCATGTTGATATCAATATGCTTTCATTTTTAGGGAACATATTGCGAAAATATTATCGAATGAACTTCGCGGGTGCGGGAGTTCTGAAGGTGACGTCACTGAATTCTGAATATAGCTGTAGACGGCACATGTAGAATGTCATTGACAGTTTGATATAAATCAAAAACAGAGAGCAGTAATTACTTTATCATAATTGCAATTAGAAGACGTATTTGTTATCGTAGTTAGAGGACTGCTGTATGATCTATTTTTAAGCAGTTCTTTATGATCTTCTACATTTATGTTTGGGTTACTCTCCAGTAAACATGTGATATGAGTTTTGAGACAGATACATGTAATTGAACATATAAACTACATAAGCCCCTTTACTTATACATATTATATTACCCCCTCCTCATCAGCACCACCAAAATCTATTTACCAAAACATCGAAACAAAATATACAATAATTTATTTGCTTTTAATTAATATTATGCATGAACTTATAGCATGCACGTTGCGTTTTCTCATCATCATGATTTGATACGAGTCTTTTTACCACGCGAATAAAGCAAACACTCACATCAAATCATGGTAATGAGAAAATACAACGCTCATGCAGTTAGTTCATGCATGATAGTATTTGGTATCGTACGTAGATACCAAATGTAGATTACATTGTAGTTGAGAGGGTGGGTGATCATCCAATAAAATTGCTTCAAGATCGTGTAATATCAATTTGAAGACGAAGACAGATGGATGAAACATTTATAACCTCATCGATGGGAGACCGTTGTAACAACATGATTATTGAATCATGATCATAATTTTGGGGTAGTACTGCTCATGTCCACCACCTCTATCTACGATTACAAATGCAAATATTTGAATGTTTGACATTAAAAGAAAAATCTGAATTTTAGAGTTTAAATTCCTTTTTTGTGGATTGAATTTCATGGAGTCAACATTCGTAGATTGCTATTTTTTTTAAAAATAGGTTAAGGGTAACATTGATTACACAAATGTCAGTCTACATTTGTATCCTACAGCTAGATTTAGAGTGAGGTGACGAACCATCAGAACTCCCGCCCCCGCGAAATTCATTCGATAGCAATATTTTTGCCAAATAGTTTCCAAGAAATGAAAACATATTTATGTCTATATACTACGGAAACGTATAACCGCCTCTTGATGTTGTGTTAAACCTTTTAAAGGCAAATTAAAATTTTTGCCATCTTCCTATAAAACGTATATATTGTCAAAATTATGTGAACTTGTACAAAGAGTAAAGAACAAGTCGATATTAACCGCTCATTTCAAGCTTTGTTGACTTTGATAAAATCGTAATATTATTTTGCGTTATAAATTTGTCGCATTAATACAAATGCGTAAAAAGTTTCTCACAATCTTTTATAATGAGAATTAATTATGTTGAAATGGTACAATTTGTTTAGCTTTCGCGTCCGTATTTTGATGACTTCTTGTCTATTAACAAGGAATGTCAACTTAAGTTTGTCGCCTAAAACTTGAGCAACATTGTAACCCATTATAAAACACAATAATATAAAGCTGTACACATAGTAGCTACCTGCAAAGCTCCATGAGCATAAGAGACAGGAGCGTAGATGCCTGTACGCAGACCCCAAATTGTTTGGTAAAAAAACCGTGAAAGTGCAAATAATGAACGAATGCAGACATAAAACAAATACATATGTATGATTCAACCAAGATTTAAACAGTTTTTGATAAATTTAGTAAATACTTTAATCATTTTATGATATTAGTTTAATTAAATTTGTAGTGTAAAACGATGGAACTTTTTGTGGATTATAATTAAGTTTCAAATCATACATGTATAAATACATGAAGAGTTTTATCTAAACACAATTCTACATTCGAAGTGCTTTTGAAAGTACTGAGAAAAATATACACTCCTGAATGCTTTTAATATTTATTAAACTTCAATTTAACAGTAAAAAAGGAAAGATGAACCTTTGGGTTGGAAACTATTTTAACTTAGATTATTAAGTGGCAGTTATTAAAATGTTAAATGAATAACATCTGAAATATAAAAAGTGGGTTTTTTTAAACTAAGTTATAATTATTTTCAGTCGGTAACGATGGCCTAAACTTTGATTGTTCACTCAATTTGAGGGTATCCTCACACACACACACACATCGTTTAAACCCCAAAGCATCTGGGGAGTTTACCCTCCCTCCTCCACATTATAGCATTCTAAGTAAACTAGACTCTAATTATTTTAGTCGTTCAAATTTTAGTGAATAATCCCCTCTGATTTAGTCGCCTACGTGAATTCGTCATATACAATATGTTGTAATAAGGTGTGCGACATTTAATTTTGGCGGCATAGTTTATATGCATTATTTTAGTGCGACATTGCGGAATTCGACTTGAATAAGTTAAAGTACTTAAGTACGGAAGTACGGAAACGTTTAACCGCCTCTCATTGTTGCGTTGGAACGCGATATATTCACATAAATATATTGTCATATATGATTGTTTTAAAGTTAAGCAATTTAATTATGACAACAAACTTTATTTAGATACACCATTTCGACATGATTTTGACGTCTTAACACTTTAATCTGTTTAAGTCGAATTCCGCAATGTCGCGCTAAAATAATGCGTATAAACTATGCCGCCAAAATTAGATGTCGCAGAATTTATTGCAAAATAATTGTGTTTGGCGAATTCACCTAGGCGACTTATCTAAGTCAGAGATGAATTTTTACTAACATTTGAACGATTAGAATAATTAGTTTACATGTACTTATAGAATGTTATGATATGGAGAAGAGATGGTAAACTCTCTAGATGCTTTGGGTTTAAAGCTCTGGTTAAGACCATATATAAAGACTGAAATTAACTTATTTTAGTTAAAGAAAAACATTTTTTATTTCAGGTACTATTCATTTAACATATCAAAATCTACATTCTTTGTGATTTCTTATATCCTTTTTCGTTACCATCAAATAATCTAAGTTCCCAACCCAAAGGTTTAGTCTTTCTTTTTTTTTTACTTTTAAATTGAAGTTTAAGAGATAGATAGAGCATTTGGAAATGCATATTTATCTCAGTAATTTTATATTTAATCTTTCAAAAGCACTTCGAATTATGTAGAATCATCATTAATTGGGTATAGATAAAACTCTTCATGCATACATTCATACATGTATTATTTCATTTTGAAACCTAATTAAAATCTACAAAAAGTTTCTTCGTTTTGTAATACAAATTTAGTTTAACCCAAATCAGGTATTGATTGAAGTATTTACTGAAATAATAAAAAAAAACTTGTTTAAATCTTGGTTGTATCATATATTTTTTGTTATTTTTGAATTCGTTTATTTACGTTTTTTTATTACTAAAGAATGTGCTACGCCCCTGTCTCTCTTAAATTGTTTCTCAAACTTAAGACGACAAACTTAAGTTGACATTCCTTGTAAACAGACAAGAAGTCATCAAAATATGGACGCGAAAGCTTCACAAATTGTACAATTTCAACATAATTAATTTTCATTATAAAAGATAGCGAGAAAATTTCTACGCATTTATATAAATGCGACAAATTTATAACGCAAAATTATATTATGACTTAATCAAAGTCAACAAAGCTTGAAATGAGCGTTTAATTCATCCAAAATATATTGACTTGTATTTTTTTCTTTGTACAAGTCGACATAATTTTGACAATATATACATTTAATTGAAAAATGACGCTAATTTTAATTTGCCATTAAGAGGTTTAACACAACTTCAAGAGGCGGTTATACGTTTCCGTACTAACTGCCGTTTACTTGTCATCATAATATCTGACAAGTCGACATTAAGATCTAGAAGCTAACATAATTATCTATCAAGTCAACATAAAGATCTGACAAGTAAACATAATAATCTGACAGGAAAAATCAAAATGGCCACTAGTTTGAAGAAAATTATCATTCATATTTTAAGTCGACTTGATAGATAATGATGTTGACTTGTCATATGTAATGTCGAAATAATCATGTCGACTTGTCAGATAAGAGTGTCAAACTGTCAATTTATGATGTCGACATAAAAGATGATTATATCGACTTGTCCGATCCTTACTTCAAATTGTCAAAATATTATGTCCAATGGATCGCACAAATTGGGAGTGGAAACGTTTTAATGTTGAAATTGTAAACACGTGAATAATTGACAAGTCGACATAAAGATCTGACAAGTCGACATAATTATCTGACAAGTGGTTGCAGAACTATGCCACCATAGTTTTGAATGTGTTATAAACTATACCGTAATTTACAGACATGAACGTCATACATGTGAACTGGTCTTTAGTGAATAAAGAATTAATTTGAAAGACTTCCAAGTCAAGCTTGCAACGGTGATTAATTATAATAAGGGTGCTAATTATAAAAACTGTGAAAATACAGCGGCTCTTAAATATAACTGATGTGCGGATCTAGAAGTTTGTGGGATTCAATTCAAACTGTTTTAAAATTCACATAATAAACTAACTGAAAATAGGCCTCAGACTCCCCCTCCCCCTGGCAACACAAAATTATAAATTATCCCTCAGTAATCCCCAACTCCCACTCGAAAAAAATATTTTGACCTGCGCTTATAAATAATAGAGCAAAACGCGCCGCGTTATTTTAATAAACATGATGATGTCAGACTGAAATTCCCATAGAATACTATCTTGGTATTTCTTTTAGCTAACGTACTGATGTACATTTACTGTAATTTAGTTGATTTTATTTTCTTTTTACAATCAATTTATTAATTTGTTAAAAGAAAGATGTAAACATAAACAATAAATGCTTTCTTTGATGATTCATGCGAGTAATAAAGGTAGCGATCATTGCAAAAAAAAAAAAAAATACATATTTTTTTCTGCAAGGTCGCCAACTTGATATTTCCGATGAATCACCAATAAAGCATTTTAGTGTTTATATGAGTACATAATTTACATTAGGATTTCATTTCAATTTCATTATTACTCTACATTCTACATTCGTATCAATGATATATTTTCAAAATGTCTTGAAGGAATGTTACAAAGACATAGGGAAAATGTATGTACGTCAATAAAAGTCTTTAATTATTGCAATACCTTACCAGATGATCCTGTGAAAAGCTGTGCATTTCGATGTGATGTCCCATGAATATATAGGATAATTAAGGAACAACATTATACATGCAAAGCACAAAATAACTAGAGTACATGTAAGTGTCGAATAAGTTTTTCAGAGTATGGAAAACAAAGACCCTTAGTTAAAGTGGTTAATATTTATATGTTTAGTGCATCTAAGTCTTGCAGCTGTCTGAAAGGCGACTTTTGATAAAAACTCAACAAAAATAAATTCTCACGTTCGCATGTCTACAACGTATTTACAACAGATGTTTTTCATGTTTCAAATTAGCTTTATTTTTACAATCTAAACTCAGACATTCTATGGATGTATTTTGTGTTTTATCCTACTGTATCATTTACGACGAACATTGTTTTCAATTCAAAACATGCGAGGAGGAATTTGAATAATATTCGGGTTTTTTTAAATGCAGATGTTATAAACAATTGCTCTCAGTTGTGAAAAAAAATCGTAAGTAAGTTATAATGGGTGTTCTTGATGATGTAAAACATTGTTAATTTTTTTTTACATGTTTTTATAATAATTCATTTTCTTTATCTTTCTTTATATAATTGAACTTTTCCTTCTATTAATCTTATCGTTTCAGTTGTCATTTGAAAATGTCTCATACGGAGGCCAACAAAACAAAACGAATACTTGTTTGCCTTTAATTGCAAGGTGTTTGAATGTGATGCACTCTAGCACCATAATATGTCAATCCAAATTTTCCCGTAAATTTTTGATTCTGCAGCTATCAATTTCTCTTACAATTGTTTTTTTTTACAAAACGAACATTTTTTATAAAAGAATAAACAAATTTACGACTCAAAATTGAACAACTTAAAACAAGAGATAATGGGGTTAAACTTTTTAGAAAACATTACGAAACATCTTGTTACTTAATTTTTCCGAGAAACATGACCAAACTACAATGAGCAGTGTTTTGTAAAGAAAGCAAACTACTCTATTAAGTTGATGCTGTAGTTTGTTTGGGATTATTTGTGTGGTTGCTTTAATATTTTTGTCCCTCCGTAAAAAAAAAATGCATGAAGCTTTATTTATTTCTAATGATATCGTGATCATTTGAGTTACATGGGTCTACAATCCCCACGGGAATCCATGTTCTGGAGCATAGTTCATACATGTTAAAACCCGACCATGGATTACATAAAAAGATTCTAAAATCAGTTTTAGTTTGTTATAAGCGTACGTACAGTACAGGCAACGCGGACCCCGTATTGGCCCGCGTTACCGTCACGGTATTTTTATCGTTCCCGCGATACATCATCGCGGTTTTTGATCGCGGTATTAAAGCGACCATGATGACACCGCGACGGTGTGATTTACCGTTATTCCTGCTGTTTGTTGTTGTTACTTTACCTGTACTGTACATTACAGGCCATGTGGGTCCCGTAAATCCACTTGAAATATGCGACTTCAGATTTAAGCACAACAGCTACATTGTTAATCAATTGTTATTCATATTAATTTAAAATTAATAAATAAGATTTATGTAATAGAATTTCATAAAATTAAATTAAAATTGGAAACTTCATTAGCATTACAACATAACCCGATTATTACGCTGGTAAATTCTGTGTTGTGTAAATAAGAACACATATCTTTTTTTTATTTGATTTTTTATGTGCTTATTTCAGTTTTTATTTATATTAGTTGTTAATCTTTTTTGAACAATCTTAAAATTAAATATTTTCTTTAGATGACATTGTATCAATGCGGAGCAATTTCATCTTCTCATTTTATAAGTTTACACACATAGCACCGTAAACTGTCAATACATGTGTATGTCCTAAATTGAGAAATGAACAGATGTCGGGAATCAACTATACAAATCTATTTTTCCATTAAATGATAAAATTATCATACATATATAAAATTGTTGGTTGTTTTAACGCACATTGAATCATAACGTGTTATGTCAGTATGCTTTCTTGTGTATATAAAGTCACGATCATTTCCTGTGTATAGTGAGTAACAAACCCAGGGTAGAAAACGACATGCCCTCGGGGGTTTTCACACCTGTTCAAGACATGAGAAAAAGTCTTAATTGCGTACGGCTTCGTCTAATCGTACAACACTGCTCATTTTCTACCTTACAGAAGAGGAGAGAGAGAGAGAGAGAGAGAGAGAGAGAGAGAGAGAGAGAGAGAGAGAGAGAGCGTTTGGGGCGTAATTTAACGTACACTTATTTGAAATATACTAATATCTAATATTATATATTTATAGAATTAGTATTCATAAAAGAATATGGTATACTGTGATGAATCCATCATGCAATTTCAGTTTTGAGTCCACGTGCTGCATCTGTCAATCAAATCAGTCCGCGAGCTGCACCACGTGTTCCTTCCATGATAAAGTTTCGTTCTATTAGTTTTATTATTAATAAAGAAAATAAGAAGTTTGTCTAACCATCAAGTATTTTACAATGTTCGTGATGCTTGATATACTGTGTTTGGGAGGTTAAATTCGTTGTGGGTTTTTTCTCTCTCTCTCTTTTAGTTTATAATGAGGTTTTTTGCGGGAATGAACATCTTAAACACGTGTACCGGTTTAAGAACGCAGTAAAATGAATTAATTATTTATTATAACTATTAGTAAAATTGTTTGATATGCATGTAGAATTCTTGATGGTCACTCGTTACACGGATTATCTACCTGCCTCATACCTGTGTATTCTGTGCGTTCAAGCGTAGAGTAATTTCCTGTCTGTGCGATGATTTCACACCTTTGTGTAAAACAATTGGAACCTAAAGTCAAATTTAGTTTACTTTGACAGTCTTAAAACTTTGAGGGGGGGGGGTAAGATTCCGAAAACTGGTTTACATAATATTATGTGTAGTAGCTTCATATTCATCATGCACACATAAAATGATATCAATACATCTAACTGAATTGTTTTTGTTATCGACATGAAAAATTAACAGCAAAGTTTTCAAAACATGTTCTTAATCCGTTTGAAATGTTAAAGAACTTAAGAATATGGTTTAACAACATTTATTGCTCAAAATAATTATCTAGTTATTCTGTTTAGTGCTTGAGAGAGAGAGAAAGAGAGAGAGAAAGAGAGAGAGAGAGAGGGGGGTGAGGGGACCGGTCGCGAGCGAACGCTTACCTCTGTCACGGCCGGTCACAACATGACAAGGGATACCCACAATATCTTTCGATTACATAATTTTTCATGCAACTCTGGGTATCTCTAAGGGTCCTTACTCTCTAGTCGTTTTAATTCAGTTCAGAGAGATACACGTAAATTTGTTTTTTTTTTTCGCATAACAATGAGTCTTGAAAAACACACAGCTTCGCACTTGAAGATTGTCGTCGCAAACGTAACGCACAAGAAAGTGGGAATCCCCGCGCAATGACAAACGACGAGTCATACTTAAGTTTCACTAAAACGTGTATTCACATAAAGTTCTTTAGACGTTGAAGACCTTGTAGGAAACGAACCAATCGTGCTACAAATACCGGGTTGCTAATTATAGGTAGGAAGCCCTAATTTTTAATCACTTGCTCATCATTAGCTGACACGCATGGACTTCAACAACAAACAATACAAATGTATGCGGACCAATTAATTGCTAAGAAAACAAAAACACACAGCTGACACATATATAATTTATTGGCAATTAATATCATTTCATGATGAAAAATTTTTAACGACCTTCTTAAAATATGATAATGGAATCGAAAATAATACTTTTTTTGCAATTGCTGCAGAAGTATTAAATTAAATACTTTAATAATTTATTTAATAGCTATAAAATCAAAAATAACAGTAAAAAAGACTCCAAGTTTTTCGTTTATAATCTCTGTGAAAATCTGGTTAAATATAGTCATTAAATATGAATAAACATGTAATTTATTTGTCATTCGGGGAGATAACTCCCGCTTGTATACGATACTTTTCCATCGATAATTTTATCACCGGGGAAAATAAGGTGTTTCTTAGTATATCCGGCGACAATAAGACTAAAATGCTCTAGATGGTAAAAAGCACTTTATTTGAACTTTAGGTCGGTATGGGTGATTTCTGGGAATCCAAAAACTACACCCGAACAATCCGAAACCTAATTCCTCTCCCTCCAACAACGGTGTATATCACAATATATATAAGAATTGAAAACAATAGAAATTAGCACTTGAGCACGAGTGACATATGTCATGGAGTAAAACTTCAATTTGAGTGAGTCAATTAAATCAAAGGTGAGGTGTAGTAAGAGTTGATAAAATAATTAAGCAATTATAACTAAAGTGAATTATTGTCTTGTACAAAGGGAAAGATACAATTATGAATTCTTTTGAAAATAGATAATACAGTAAGTCAAATTTCACGAAAATGTCTTCAACATGAGTTTGTCAATATTTCACTCCATGATAATTCCCTCGCGCTTCGGAAAATTAGACGTCCTCGTCTAAAGAATCATTGGAATGATTTGTAGAGAATGCGTGGTCTGTATCTCAGCGTCCTTTGCTTAGGTCTTGGCCGGAATTTGCAAAATGTGTTCCACATTGCGGAAGGTCCACAAATGCAACACGGCATTCTGGGCTGAACCATATTTAAAACGAACCTTTGTCGTCGGACGCCACACCAGGGAAAGTTTCCTAGGATTCGAATGCAATAGAATGGTCGCTTAGAAACACATTTTAGCATGATGGCCAAGAAATCCACACACGAGACACACAGAACGAAAACAAGTGTTCGCAGGATGACGCCATCCCGCACTTGTTACATGCTGGATGGAATCCAGGCGTAGAGTATGTCCGTGCAAGTCCTGAGGATGTCCAAAACTCGAAAAGCAGCGACGTTGGTATATGGTCGTAATGGTCGTAATAAGCGATTAAATCTTCTGCTCTTGGGTTGCATTATCATTATCGGCGTGTGTTGATGCTCTTGGAAAACTCGCTCGGTTGCTGGTACGCAGGATCTAACTGCTACAAAGTATCTGCAGCAGCCCCGGGTAAAATACCCTTAAGATATCTCCACCAAACTATCACCGGGGAAAATAAGGTGTTTCTTAGTATATCCGGCGACAATAAGACTAAAATGCTATAGATGGTAAAAAGCACTTTATTTGAACTTTAGGTCGGTATGGGTGATTTCTGGGAATCCAAAAACTACACCCGAACAATCCGAAACCTATTTCCTCTCCCTCCAACAACGGTGTATATCACAATATATATAAGAATTGAAAACAATAGAAATTAGCACTTGAGCACGAGTGACATATGTCATGGAGTAAAACTTCAATTTGAGTGAGTCAATTAAATCAAAGGTGAGGTGTAATAAGAGTTGATAAAATAATTAAGCAATTATAACTAAAGTGAATTATTGTCTTGTACAAAGGGAAAGATACAATTATGAATTCTTTTGAAAATAGATAATACAGTAAGTCAAATTTCACGAAAATGTCTTTAACATGAGTTTGTCAATATTTCACTCCATGATAATTTTGCCGTGGCGGGGACAGGTAGATAATGAGTTTACCGTGATGGGAACGCGCTATACCTGTCTCACCTGGCCGATTACCTCGATGTGTTTATACCGTGACGGGTCGCGGGAAACACGGGATCCGCGTTTCCTGTACTGTACTTAAGTCAGAACAATGTGAAGCATGAAAGAATACAATTACGTTTTGGTGTTATCTTGTAAATTTTACAGCCAAATAAAGACCTTTTTCTGCACATTTTAGAAATTGATTTGACTGTACATCAATGAACGATTATACCATGATCAGTACAATCTTTACATAGCAGGCACGGTACAACAATTATATATGGCGGCTGTTTTGACGTATAACATACATTTACACGGCTCACTGCATGAGTCCATGGACTGTTGTTAATGATATACTGTAGCTTAATAATGTGTGTCCAAGAATAATTAAGGAATAAGGAATCATTCTTTGAGTATTATGAGGTGATAATTTCAGTCGGGGCGTGTTCAATTCCAATAAAGCCCGAAGGACTTTATGATAGATTTGATCACGCATCGACCGAAATTATCACCTCATAATATTCAAAGAATGATTCCTTATTACTTATATTTATTTAATTGTCAGATTTCAGATGCAGTTGTACGATTAAAACTAGAATATTAAGTATGCAAAACCCTGCTTGCGCTCCAACAATACATCATTTGAATTTATTGGACTGTATAGTACAAAATCGATTCGTATTGTTATCACAGGCAAAGACACTGAACAATGTAAATATTATTTGTTAAATTTCGATTGACTGTCATGGTCTTTTTTTATCAATCGCTTTATTCGTCTTTGTTTTAATACTTTGTCTATGTAACAAAACATTTACATGTTAAACTATCTAAACAGAATGGCCATCAGAGTTAAACAAAATACATTCTTAGTTAACACAACGCAGATATTATAATTGCAACGTTTTTTTTTATCATCCAAATCTTAATTTTCGATACAGTACTGTAGATTGTACATGTAAATAACTTTCCCCTTTTTTAGCGTTTGCAACAATATCACAATATCACACAAACGCAAAGGAATGACAAATATTCAATATTACATTGCTTTCGTTTTCTTCATATTATATCCTAATATAACTAAACAATTATATAAATATTATATTAATATATCAATTACGCTCAAATCATAAGGGTCTGCATATATATTTCACTGAACAAGGGTTTCAGTATAAATCATAAAAGACAATTTACGTCAAATCTTGCGCTTCGTTTAGAAATAAGTATAGATGAGCATTCTCAAACTGTACAACTTAAATGTAGTATGTCAGTTGAACATTTCAGAACAAGATTTTCACGTATTTATTGACACCATTGTGAATAACTGATAACGCTGGACTCTAGGGCTTTGATAGACCAATGAGGACAAACCATCAATCTTATACCGAGTGTTACTGTCCTTTAACTGCTTGTGTCTACAAACAGAGATATTTTGTATTGAATATTTTTGGAAGACTTTATGAATTTGAGATAAGTCAAAAACAGATAAAATACCTCGCTGTGTTCACAGGGGTCCGTCTGTGCTTCAACATTGTGTACCTTGCCACAGAGTTCCGAAAACGAAAGATCGACAATTTGTTTGCTATAGTTCGGGAAAAAAAGTTGTACGAAATTCAATTATATCTTTATTTAATTATTGTGCAAGAATATAACTTACCTTAGCTAACCTTATTACATATGACCTGTTCGACTAACCACTTGCTTTTGCTAACCTTTGTAGTCATTCAAGCATTAATTGTGACCTTAAACAATGGTCTACATGTGGTTTTATGACTTAACCCTTACGTCGAAAGGATATACAAAAGAAAATCAAACCAGACGAAACCAATCAATCAAAATAATATTTCGGTCCTACATAATATCGTAGTTTTATATTAAAACATCAAAAACGTGAGTTACCGTTGTGTTCCGATGACCCCCCCCCCCCTAAAAAACACATTGTAAGGGTTATCTGATAGATTTTATCAAATAAATGTTGCTATTACCCGGTAGGAATTAGATACTGAAAACATGAATTGCATGATGATTGTTACATCTTAAAAGCATGCAAATGTCGAAAACATTTATTTATCTTTAATTATTACTTCTTTGTTTTCAGGTCAAGATCAAGTGATTGAATTTAGGGTGTTCATTTGGTGCTTGATTCATTATGACATCATCATTGATTTTATATATTTTATATTTATTTTAGCTATTATGTTGAAAATTAAACACTTTCTTGATATTCAGTATTAAATCAGGGGGAAAAGCAATCCGGATACCTATATTCAATTTGACGTCATCTTCAAGAGGTCAAAAGCAAACCTAATACAGGAGATTTGAAAATTCAGGAGACCGCACTAAGTTTAAATCCAAGTGGTATTTATTATGCTGTTTCATTCATTATAAAATTTATAATATTATATAATAATATAATAATATAATTTAATACATATTTTCTTTTAATAAAGGCATCCTTTTATGAACATCTAAATCCGTTGATATTTGCATAGTACACTTTAAAAGTGCTGCGTAACTTTTCTGCAAAATATAAAAAGAAAACAAGAAATATGAAAGAACACAACACCTGTAGCTCATATCATCATCTTCGCCGCCCCAGTTCACAAACAGATTGGACCAGCCATTGACCTGTTCAAACTCTTTTGTTTTCCAAGCAGCGACACCTCCCAGCAATTGTTTGTAAGGTAGTCTAAATAGGAACAAGAGCAAATATTGGTCACCAGTAGCATTTGGAATATTTATAGATATTTTGCATATCGAAATTTATCACACATTCAAACTTGGTCAAACAAGACCACATAACTAAATACATGTACCTTTCCATTTTTCTACTCAATCACTTCTTGTATGCATTTCCCAACAACTCATCCATGCATATTTGAAAATGGGACTCGCGGTTATCTATAAGTAATGTTGCTCTAATAAAACAACTTTAAGCTGTTTATTCGTCAGAAAAATGTAGGTCATTATAGAGATTAAAAATCCAAAGATTAATTCAATGTATCTACAAATATAACATCCCTGCAAGTATCGTCCAGATTGATCATCATCTGACCCGTTAAACACTGCATTTTTGTGAGCACGAATAATGCAAAATTGGTTTGAGTATGTCATACTATTGTTTAAACGTGGGCTTGCTTCAAAAACATCACTTTATTCTATTAATCCGTCACTTCATTATCCTAATAACTTATCATTTTTGCACCTTCAGCCATCCTTGGAAATTTGGACAAAGTAGGCCTCTTAGGACCTGCACCAAAACAATTAATACAACTTGTCCACTATAATCCAGAAAATACATTTTAGACTCTGAAAAACTGACTAGCATAATCCGAAGGGTGTAAATATAACCTACACATGTATATGCATAATCCATGCAATTTCGATTGAGATATATCTCAGAGTTCTTTAATATTACCTTCTCTAAAACTTATTGTATAAAATAGTATGTAATTGTTCACTATTCTAGATATTCACAGAAAAAGGTAAATTACAACATTCAAAACAGAAATTGTATCATGCATCCTTAGATGCATCGTCCATGCAATGTTGGTTTTAAAAAATGAAATTAGATGTTTGGTAACAAAGCCAGCTCCAGAATATTTAGACTTCTTTTTTATGTATCAAAACTTAAATGATAATGCAGGAAATAAAACTGCAGCAAAAGGTTTTAGCTTTGGACGATGATTACTAACTTTATGAAATGTAATATAACATTAAATCCCCAAGATATGCATAATTATTTCGTTATGACAATTATATACCTGTAGTTGAATGTATTAACTGCTCTTGACAAATGCATGGGACTCCTAACACATCCATATAGTATATGATCATTCTCAGTAATTAGATCAACATCATGGAAGACAAAACAAGTATGGTTATCCTTTTTTGCTCCTATGTATCCAATATTGAACAGCTTTTCCTTGTTGAAAGGTTTTTCGTCAGCCTTGAAACGAAAAGCCGGCATGAGTACCTATTCAAATCCTTCTAAAAATATTTTAAATGTATGATATATAAGTCATATCTTATTTAATTCACTAATTACACATGTCTAAATATGTAAACAATTTATTTAATTGAAAATAACATGTCTTTCTTGTTTACCTGTTTCAAAACATATATGGTATATCCTAGTTGTTGGCGATATAATATTGGATGTAAATTATTCAGCAAGATCCTTAAATGGTTATTCCGATTGCGGAATGGTATTAAAATGGCTACCCGTTCTCTCGGTTTGCATCTCGTGGGTGTATGGTGGCCTCCTGTTCGCACCCATGTAAATCTGGACTCCATGTCTTTGTAGGATGTATCCGTAAGGTTAGGGTGAATCGTGCCTACTGTGAATAAATTAAGAAGGTTGGTTGTTTTAGTTTGTAAATAATGTCTTTAAACCTTTTGTAATATGTGATATCATGAAGCAAGCAAAGGGGGTTTAGCAATTTTAAATCTGTATCATTTCAAGGTATTTGCATAATAGCATTTTGAATTGTACCATTGTAGTTTACGAATACCTATTTGTTTGTTTACCTATATAATCTTATGTTAATGTTACATTTCAAGCTTAAAATTAAAAGAAAGATTTCTATTATTAACAAAAACATTGTTGCATTAAATAATTCTTCATGCCGTATTTTCAAACAATTCCTAGCTATAGAGAACAAAGGGAAATTCCAATTCATACGAGATATATTTACTAAAACTGTAGAAACGAATATAATTCTAGGATTTATAAAACAGATTTCATTCCAGCCAGTTTAGGAGAGTTGTATTGTTGACTGGGGATAGTATTGTATCTAATATATTAAAACTATAGTTACCAATGTACAATGGTTTCTATGATCAGCAATGTGCCCCATGAACAACTTATTTTATATAAGATCTACATTTACAATTTTATTTAGATTGAAGCAAAACTTTTCATAACGATTGTTTTCGATAGAAACTTTACGTACGATTTTTTTTACTCGGCTACGTTATTTCATGTTATTTATATATGATATGTTATCATATCAACAGAGTAAATAGTGATGATTAAATAAACCAAATTTTACCCCCCTCGCTCTCTCTCTCTCTCTCTCTCTCTCTCTCTCTCTCTCTCTCTCTCTCTCTCTCTCTCAACATGCCCAAAACATATCCACAATTAAGAAATCTATATTTTAAATGAATTTAAAATGAGCCTGAAGGTAAAACAACACAGCTAGCTAACAATTAAAAAAAATATTTCCATGCTATTATCATTTGTTTTTTTATCTGCAGTAAACCCTACACAACACAGACAACTCATTAACACTGAAATGGGAAGTATGACAGTAATGGTTATTGAATATTGACTATACTCTTCATTGGACGGAGATGGAGAGGAAAGGAAAGGAAAAGTTCTGGATACAAAGACTAAAATTATTCAGATCTGATGGCATAATTATACATACTAGTTATAGCCTCATTTAAATGAACGTATCATTGCCTTGTTACCTGGTTCCTAACCAGTAATTTATCAATTCTGTCAATCCGCCTGGTTTGGTTTTTTTTTTTGTTTTTTTTTGTTGTTTTTTTTGTTTTCTGTACGCAATTTTTTAACTTCAATTTACTGTAAGGTAAGTTTTTAGAGTAATTAAAAAATTCATTAAACCTAAGCACCAAACGACTTAACATCATGTGTTGAAATGTTCTATTATCAAATCGGAATTCAATGTTTTAATTGGCATAATTTACCCAATCAGTCGTGAATTAACAATTGATTTATTACTCCAGAGCAATCGGCCGCAAGGCCAACACTTTGTAAAAGATTTTAATGCAAAACTATACATTATGTTGAAGCTGCTTCTTTTGCAGTTTCTTTGGTAGTTTTGGTTGAGTGCTAGTTTTTTTTCCATTTGAAGTAATGTATATTTTGTGTATATTTTGTGTGTCTTGACAAAGGGACTGGTTGTCCTGAAAATTTGACAATTTCAACTGTTCACGTGCCGTAAGCTGTTTTCTAGCTAAGGCATGTGATAATTAAAAATAAAACACCAAACATTTATCATTCGGTAAGTCTGCATAACGGTCAAGATACACGGGACGTCAACTTTCAATTCTCAAATTAAATACACATGAGTACTCAAAAACCAAGTAATTATCGTTTTGTGACACGCAATGGTAGTCTAGAAACATCACGATTGCTGACCAAAAAAAACCCCTAATGCATCACTTACACCCTGCGAATGTGTTCGGTATGATTTCTTTATCTTTGCTAAGTATGTAACTAATACGGGTGCTCGAAAGAAAGTTCACAAGACTTTCCCGAGATTTGTTCAGTTCCCGTGAAATTTTGACCGGACGTTTAAGTGTTCGGAGAATATTCTCAAAAAACGTAAGTATTTGTCGTTTTTCATATCATATCCTACTTTGATTTATATTAAAACATGAAAATCTATTAAGATATATGTCGTATTTCATCATCTAGCGGTTGATAAAAATAAACGATGATATTTATAAAAGAGTTCTGGTTTGTGTTCAAGTACTCTACACGTGGTTGTCAATGTAAACATTGGGTTGCTTGATAAAATCATAGCCATGTTTTATGCTTTTGGTGTCCAATACCATGCTTAAATAAAAGAATGTGTGTCTGTTTTGTATAAAAACTTAGTATATCGAGTCCTTTTCAAGTAACATTCTGCATAAAATAGTATAGTCTGTTTCACTATTGATGCTATTACTAGGTCAGGCGCGGATGGAAAATTAATTCTTAGGGGGAATCGCTACTAAATATGTTAATTGTTGCAACAGCAGAAGAAAAAACCCTATAGTTTTTATTGTCACTTTTTTTCTACAACTCATTTTATCCACCAATTAATAAAGATTAAGTTTAAAATCAATAAACGACTAGATTTTATATTTGATTACAAGTACCTAGATTCTAGGAAACAGACTTAAAACACAAGACACGGTTTTTACTGCGAAACTTAAAGGTTCAAATAAAACCACGTGGTCTAAATTTAAATGGCAATAACATTCGCAGGGGTGACTAATGTTCTCTATGAATGTCGTACACCTCCTTCTGAATAATTTACTAATATTGTATAGTACCAATAAAGCAGGTTTCTGGAATAACAATTGCAATAGGATATGAAAACTGATACTAGTACCCCGAAAAACATGCAATTCAACGTTGTATTTTTTTTCCACCATATCAATGTCTAACTATATATATATTTCCTTACTTGAATAGAGTTATTCTCAAAATGTGCAATATGTATATACCAGGAAAACCCCCAAAAATGTTTTCATAGGTCTCTTAATACGTTCATTGTCTTCTGAAAATCATTTGAATCATAAGTTAACTATTGTGTTATATCCATAACCACAAGGCCCTTTTTACACTTACCGGTATTTATCATTCCCCGAGAGTACAGAATAATTAAAAATTGGTTCAGTTTTGGGTATTCGATGAACTTATGAACATTAAGATTTAACACTGATAAAAGTATACTGTGTAGATAACCACAATTAAGGATTTGAATTTATAAGCAGTATGCTTTGTTATCAAAAAGTGACATTATTATTTAGATAAATAGCCCCTAAATTATTATAAAAATGAGCCGTAAATTGGGAGAATTACCTAAATTATTGGTATTTTTGGCATATGTTGTTTTCTTCTTCTTGCTCAGTCGTCAAGAAAGTAAGATTGGTATAAAACACGACGAAAGAGAGCCCTAAAACTGTTACAAAAAACGTCCAGATGTTTCTTCCAGTTTGCATATTGAGCAATGACTTTAAACTACAGTGCTACCTGAAAGTAAAAGAAAAACGGTTTTAGATATTTAAAGATAAATTTTGCAATAAAACATACATGTATTTAGACAATCACAATACCATTTCTTTTCCTTGGACAGAAATGTCACACTTTCATTGGTCTAAACATAGCACGTGATTGCCTCATATATCTCTGTTAGTTCGATGAGAATTAATATTAGACAATATGGCCGTCATTGGCCGACGCTTTGCCTACTCATTTCAACATTTCATATTATTTAATACAGAAACCGCATGTCGCAAGTTCTTAAAATATGTGGAGTAGTTGCCCTTTGAAATTCTTTGAAATTAGAGTAGTTGCAGCAGAAGTAAAGAAATCATGTCAATTGAAGTGTTACTCTATTAGATATTTGCTGTACTGATGACATATATATATATATATATATATATATATATATATATATATATATATATATATATATATAAGCACAAACATTGCAATAACTCTCAAATTGACATATACCTGCCCATAGTGAATGATAGAGATATACATAAAGCACAGAGATATTCACCTTATTAGAGCTCCACCTCCGCCCCGGCCGGGTCTTGAACTCACGACCTCTGGAACCCATAAGGTGAATATCTCTGTGCTTTATGTATATCTCTATCATTCACTATGGGCAGGTATATGTCAATTTGAGAGTTATTGCAATGTGTGTGCTTATTATATGTATATATCTATGCAATGTGTATCGTCACGATCCTCACAAATTGTCGTTTAACCGATTTCCACCTGTATCTCAAACGACCACTCAAATTGTCGTGTAACTGTTTAACTGTATTCCACCTGTATCTCAAACGACCGTGTAGTGAGCGACCAGCGTGCTAGGTTCCGTTTGTCTTCGAAAGCAAGATTTTTGTCTTGCCTAGATGGCCGAGTGGTTAGCGCGGTGGCCGCTCACTGCTAGGAGAATGGGTTCCAGAGGTCGTTATTTCAAGCCCCGGCCGGGGCGGAGGTGGAGCTCTAACAAGGTGAATATATCTGTGCTTTATGTATATCTCTATCATTCACTATGGGCAGGTATATGTCAATTTGAGAGTTATTGCAATGTTTGTGCTTATTATATGAATATATCTATGCAATGTGTATCGTCACGATCCTCTCAAATTGTCGTTTAACTGATTTCCACCTGTATCTCAAACGACCACTCAAATTGTCGTGTAACTGTTTAACTGTATTCCACCTGTATCTCAAACGACCGTGTAGTGAGCGACCAGCGTGCTAGGTTCCGTTCGTCTTCGAAAGCAAGAGTTTTGTCTTGCCTAGATGGCCGAGTGGTTAGCGCGGTGGCCGCTCACTGCTAGGAGAATGGGCTCCAGAGGTCGTGAGTTCAAGCTCCGGCCGTGGCGGAGGTGGAGAGCTCTAATAAGGTGAATATCGCTGTGCTATATATATATATATATATATATATATATATATATATATATATATATATATATATATATATACCTTGTTCTTTAAAGACAACTATTTGAAACCAATCTCATAAATGTAGACAAAAGTCTGGAAGGTTCATGGAAGTTATATAAATGTTGATTTGATAATATCAATATTTCAATGCCTTAGTGTTAATTTTCTGGAAAAAAATAACTCAAATAAAAAGAGTCCAGGCATGCATATTCTTATGATTTTCTTAAAATTACATATTAAGATGATAAAAGAAAGAGCAAGATGGCACAATTGCTTCTAGTATATATAAGAAAAAGGGACGTCATTGGCCGAAATATGCCGTGTTTCAAATATGCACAGCACAAAACATTTTAAGAAGCCTTGAATTTATCAAATCTAATGGTATATAACTTATATGTGTGACTTAAACATATACATCATGGAATTTATGCTGAAAACTGTTCTGTTTCAGCAAGACGTAGCAATTTTAAATGCGACCACATGCATATTTACGGGCTTGTGAACCGCAGATCACAAGTTTAAATCTGCATGCGGCCTATTTCATTGAACTTTTGAAATTATAAGTTTTAAATACAAAATTGTATATATTTTCGCCTACATGTATATGACTTACATGTATATACTTTGATGCATTTTGCTACATTGTATCTTTTATAATCAAGTAATTTTCTCTTGATTTGAGAAACTATTCCAAGGTGTAGTGAGTCAGTTAAATACAAGTACCTTACGGCTTCCATTGGTTATTCACTAAAGTACAGGAAGCAAAAAAAAATTTTAAAGCTTTCAAAACCTTTCTGATCACAATTTTTTAATTTTAAATGCATGAACAATGAACTCGAAAAAGGTAAGAAAAAAGGGAGAAAAGGGTCCTTGACTGTCAGCAAGTTTGATAAGCAACCTCAATTAAAAATATAATCGAATGAAAAAGAAATGGAAATGGGAATGTCTGGACTGGACTTAAAAGATGTTAAAAACAAATTGAATTTGTTCATGTTTCACAATATTGTTTGCACACACATATACATTTAGAGAGAGAGAGAGAGAAAGAGAGAGAGAGTGAGAGAGAGCGGGGGAGGGGGCAGGCAGAATAAAGGGGAGGGAGATACAGAGAGAAAATATTAAAAACGTGTATGTTAGAGATACTTTTTTTAAATGACTGAAAAAAATACTTTGATAAATCGTCTTTTCGTGTAATCAACCAAGAAGTATTCAGTAGTCAGTGTGTGTGTGTGTGTGTGTGTGTGTGTGTGTGTGTGTGTGTGTGTGTGTGTGTGTGTGTGTGTGTGTGTGTGTGTGTGTGTGTTACACGTGAAGTTTTCTGTTTAAACAACGTAGTATATAATTCATGTTATACGTTAAAACACTGTAAAATACTTTATTGTGAATGTCAAACATATTTCTATTTTCTTCAGACTTGAAAAACATGATGGAAGGAGCACGTGGTGCAGCTCGCTGGCTGATTTGCTGATTTGATTGACAGGTGTAGCACGTGGACTCTGACTGAACTGCTTTGTTGGATTCTATCACAATATGCATTACTTTAAACGATAAAAGGGTTATTTATTCATGGAAACTGAATTAAGAACAATGTCTCCCATAAGTGAATTTCAAACGAAATCTCTCTCTCTCTCTCTCTCTCTCTCTTTCTCTCTCTCTCTCTCTCTCTCTCTCTCTCTCTCTCTCTCTCTCTCTCTCTCTCTCTCTTAGTTTCTTCAAACAAATCATGTCTAAACAAAATGTTTAAAGTGTCCGATAAAGATGAAGTCAAAAATTTTAAGACAAAATCACGGAAGAAACTCTATCTAAATGTTAAAAATGTCTGATAAAGATGAAGTAAAAAACTTTAAGACAAGATCATGGAAGGAACTTTATCTAAATATTTAAAGTGTCTTATAAAGATGAAGTCAAAAACTTTAAGACAAGATCACGGAACTTTATCTAAATGTTTAAAGTGTCTTATAAAGATTAAGTCAAAAACTTTAAGACAAGATCACGGAAGGAACTTTATATACCGGTCCACTGATTCTACGCACTATAAAAATGAATATACTACATGCACAGTGTAGGAACGGAAGTGTACAGTTTTGGGTAGCGCTGTTTGTCGAAGCAAGTAAACAAATAGAAGAGGTAGCTCTGATTTTAATCAAATGAAATGATAAATGGATGTAAAAAAAGAAAAAAACTTCCTTAACAATGATAATATTTTATGGTAATGAACTGGCACAAGTGTAAAAAGTTGTATTCCTTTTGCAACATGAATTTCAATGAACTTTTTGACAATCAATATCCAAGGTCACATTCCAAAATTGAAATGATTATTATGTACGAAATACAATCATTACGACCGAATAGGGGACATGTAGAGGTAAATATATACCTCAAGAGAGTAATCTGACCTGGAGTTTGATATCATTGCAAATAAAAGTAGAAAAATTCCTCAGAATATCATGAGTTGTCATTATTTCATGCTGTACGCGTAGCGCAATTTAAGCATATATTCAGAATTTTACTGTACGCGTAGTTCTATGATTAAGCATTTGCTTCGAATGGTAAGTTAACTCAGTAGAATGACCATTGTATGAATGAACTCACTCAAAAAAAATTCAATCTTGTAAATTTTACAGCCAAATAAAGACATTTTTCTGCACATTTTAGAAATTGATTTGACTGTACATCAATGAACGATTATACAATGATCAGTACAATCTTTACATAGCAGGCACGGTACAACAATTATGGCGGCTGTTTTGACGTATAACATACATTTACACGGCCCACGTCCATTGACTGTTGTTTATGATATACTGTAGTTTAATAATGTGTGTACAAGAATAATTAAGGAATAAGGAATCATTCTTTGAGTATTATGAGGTGATAGTTTCAGTCGGGGCATGTTAAAATCCAATAAAGCCCGAAGGACTTTATGATAGATTTGATCACTCATCGACCGAAATTATCACCTCATAATATTCAAAGAATGATTCCTTATTACTTATATGTATATAATTGTCAGATTTCAGATGCAGTTGTACGGTTAAAACTAGAATATTAAGTATGCAGAACCCTGCTTGCGCTCCAACAATACATCATTTGAATTTATTGGACTGTATAGTACAAAATCGATTCGTATTGTTATCACAGGCAAAGACACTGAACAATGTAAATATTATTTGTTTAATTTCGATTGACTGTCATGGTCTTTTGTTATTAATCGCTTTATTCGTCTTTGTTTTTATACTTTGTCTATGTAACAAAACATTTACATGTTAAACTATCTAAACAGAATGGCCATCAGAGTTAAACAAAATACATTCTTAGGTTACACAACGCAGATATTATAATTGCAACGTTTTTTTTTATCATCCAAATCTTAATTTTCAATACAGTACTGTAGATTGTACATGTAAATAACTTTCCCCTTTTTTAGCGTTTGCAACAATATCACACAAACGCAAAGGAATGACAAATATTCAATATTACATTGCTTTCGTTTTTAATATAACTAAACAATTATATAAATATTATATTAATATATCAATTTTACATACGCTCAAATCATAAGGATCTGCATATATATTTCACTGAACAAGGGTTTCAGGATAAATCATAAAAAACAATTTACGTCAAATCTTGCGCTTCGTTTAGAAATAAGTATAGATGAGCATTCTCAAGCTGTACAACTTCAATGTAGTATGTTAGTTGAAATTATTTCGGAACAAAATTTTCACGTATTGATTGACACCATTGTGAATAACTGATAACGTTGGACTCTATGGCTTTGATAGACCAATGAGGACAAACCATCAATCTTATACCGAGTGTAACTGTCCTTTAACTGATTGTGTCTACAAAATAAAAAAATTCAAATTGATTTTCCGAAGAAAACTTTATAAATTTTGAGATAAGCACGTGGAAATGTTTGAAGAAAGATAAAATACCTCGCTGTGTTAACAGGGGTCCGTCTGTGCTTCAACATTGTGTACCTTGCCACAGAGTTCCGAAAACGAAAGATCGACAATTTGTTTGCTATTGTTCTGAAAAAAAAGTTGTACGAAATTCAGGTATCCCTTTTTTAATTATTGTGCAAGAATATAACTTACCTTAGCTAACCTTATTACCTGTTCGACTAATCACTTGTCTTTTAAGCATTAATTGTGACTTTAAACAATTGTCTATATGTGGTCGTATGACTTAGTCCTTACTTTGATAGGATATTCAAAAGAAAATCAAACCAGACGAAACCAATCAATTAAAAAATTTCGGTCCTACATAATATCATAGTTTTATATTCGAAAATCAAAAAATTGAGTTACAGTTGTATTCCGATGACTCCCCTCACTCTCCAAAACACATTGTTAGAGTTATCTGATAGATTTTATCAAAAGAATATCGTAATTACCCGGTAGGAAATAAATACTAAAAACATGAATTGCATGATGGTTTTTACATCTTAAAAATATGTCGAAAACCTTTATTTATCTTCAAACATTACTTTTTTGTTTTCAGGTCAAGATCAAGTAAATGAATTTATAGTGTTCATTAGGTGCTTGATTCATCATGACACTATCATTGATTTGATATTTTCCCCCCTTACTTTACGGCTTTAAAGCTATTATGTATGTTGAAAATTTAACACTTTCTTGATATTCGGTTTTAAATCAGGTTACATGTAAATGCAATCTGGGTACCTATATTCAATTTGACGTCATCTTCAAGAGGTCAAAAGCAAACCTATGACAGTTTTTGGAGAGACTGTCTGCATTTTTGGAATATTTTATTTGTCAAAAGTTGACAGAACTCTGAGATTTGTTTTATATTATATTATAACCTAATGCAGGAGATTTGAAAATTCAGGGGACAGGACTAATTTTAAAAGCAAGTGGTATTTACTATGCTGTTTCATTTAATATAAAATTTATATCATTATATAATGACTTTATTAAATATTTTCTTTAATAATTGCATCATTTTATGAATATCTAGATCCATTGATATTTGCATACTAATTCTACACTTTAACAGTGCTGCGTAGCATATTTGAAAACTTTTTTGCAAAATATAAAAAAAAAGAACAAAAATATGAAATAAAGCAAAACCTGTAGCTTAAATCATCGTCTTCTCCGCCCCAGTTCACAAACAGATTGGACCAGCCATTGACCTGTTCAAACTCTTTTGTTTTCCAAGCAGCGACACCTCCCAGCAATGTTTTGTCAGGTAGTCTAAATAGGAACGAAAGGGCAATCATAGTTTACGAAATGTATTATAAAATGAAATATTTAAATAATCCACATCTTTTTCTCTTTCATGCGGATATAGATGCTGCTTTTTTAAATTGCGCCGACATAATTATATATTTTGTTTAATAGATGAGAAATATATCAAAATCATCGTTTGATTTTGATTTGATTTATGGTATGCACTTTTTACTTTTCATTTCAGGATATGACGATAATATGCTTCACAAGCAGATCCACATTCTTAGTGCTCAGTTAAGTCATAGTATCATAATTAACTGATATAGATATGGATCTACCTAGAATTGCAAAAGTTTTGCCCTACATTTTTACAATTTCAACAAATTATTGATCTTTTCTGAGCAAATATAGGTAACCAGTAATATTTGGATCATTTATAAAAATCGTGCATAAAATTATTGAAATTTATCACACATTCAAGCTTGATCAAACAATACCGGATAATTAAATAGTTTTTTTTTCCATTTTCCTAGTCAATTACTAGTTCTATACATCTCCAAACAATTCCCAACAACTCTTCCATGCAGATTTGAAAATAGACTCGGGGTTATCTATAAGTGAACTAAAATAAAATAACAACTTTAAACTGTTCATTCGTAAGAAAAATATAGGTCATTATAGAGGTTTAAAATCCAACGATTGGTATTATGTATCTACAAATAAGACACCCCTGCAAATTTCGTCCAGTTTGATCATCAATTGAACCGTTAAACACTGCATGTGAGTACTTATAACGCAAAATTGGTTTGATTATGTCATAACTATTTTTTAAAAAATGGGCTTGCTTAAAAAATATAACTTTATTTTATTCATCCGTCATTTTGATTCATTATCGTAATTACTCATTATATATTGGATCTCCAGCCATCCTTACAAATTTGGACAAGGCCTCTTAATTTCCTAAAGAGGACCTGCGTGTACATTTTTGTGAGTACGAGTAACGCAAAATTGGTTTAAGTAACTATTTTATAAAAAGTGGGCTTGCTTAAAAAACATCACTTTATTTTATGCATCCATCTTTTCGATTCATTATTATAATTACTCATTATATATTGCATTTCCAGCCATAGTTTCCTTACAAGGACCTGCACCAAAACAAAAAATACAACTCGTCCACAATAATCCAGAACATACATTTAAGACTCTGAAAGGGTGACTAGCATAATACGAAGGTTGACGGGTGTAAATATAACCTATATATGTATATGCATAATCCATGCAATTTTGATTGAGATAGATCTCAGAGTTCTTTAATATTACCTGCTCTAAAACTTATTGTATAAAATATTATATAATTGTTTACTATTCTAGATATTCACAGAAAAAGGTAAATAACAGCATTCAAAACAGAAATTGTATCATGCATCCTTAGATGCATCGTCCATGTAATGTTAGCTATAAAAAATGAAAGTAAGGGTTTGATAATGAAGCCAGCTCCAGAATATTAAGACTTCTTTTTTATGTATCAAAACTTAAATGATAATGCAGGAAATAAAACTGCAGCAATAGGTTTTAGCTTTAAATGATGATTACTAACTTTATAAAATGTAATATTAGATTAAATCCCCAAGATATGCATAATTATTTCGTTATAACAATTATTTACTTGTAGTTGAATGTATTAACTGCTCTTGACAAATGCATGGGACTTCTTACACATCCATATAGTATATGATCATTCTCAGGAATTAGATCAACATCATGGAAGACAAAACAAGTATGGTTATCCTTTTTTGCTCCTTTGTATCCAATATTGAACAGCTTTCCCTTATTGAAAGGTTTTTCGTCAGCCTTGAAACGAAAAGCTGGCATGAGTACCTATTCAAATCCTTCTTAAAATATTTTAAATGTATGGTATATAAGTCATATCTTATTTAATTCACTAATTACACATAGGTCTAAATATGTAAACAATTTTTTTGATTAGGGAATGAATTCAATAATTATTAGTTTAGTACGATATAAAATGGTTTGGGGCAGTTTATAAAAAAGCATAAGTTGTTCCAAACCATTTTATATCGTATAAAACTAATAAATATTTGAATTCATTGCTTATAATTTAATTTTTTGCTATTAACTGTAGATAAAAACGGTCATTTGACCCTTAAAATGACATCAAATTGAACAAAATTCAAACGTAACGTCAGGCGGATTGATACGTTTTTGACGTTAGTCTTACTATGACGTAAGTAACATTCTTTATATGATATAAAATAATATTTTTAGCCAATCAGAAAGCGCGTTACAACCAAAATAAAATTATTTGAAAATAACATGTCTTTCTTGTTTACCTGTTTCAAAACATATATGGTATATCCTAGTTGCTGGCGATATAATATTGGATGTAAATTATTCAGCAAGATCCTTAAATGGTTATCTCGATTGCGGAATGGTATCAGAATGGCTACCCGTTCTCTCGGTTTGCATCTTGTGGGTGTATGATGGCCTCCTATTTGCACCCATGTAAATCTGGACTCCATGTCTTTGTATGATGTATCCTTAAGGTTTGGAGTAAATGTGCCTACTGCGAATGAAATGAGAAGGTTGGTGCTTTAGTTTGTGCGTTGTTAGGTCTTCTTAATTTATAATATCATGGGGCCAGCAAAGAGTTGTAACAATTTTGAACTTAGATCATTTCAGGGTATTTGCATAATAACATCTCAAACTGTAGCAATGCAGTTTAAGGATACTTATTTGATTGTATTCCTATGTTGGTGTTACATTTAAACCTTAAATTTAAAGAGTTATATGCTTATCGTACAAATTGTTTTATAGGATATTTTTTATGAAGTATTTTTAAACCATTCCACTGGGGATTTTATCGCATTTGATATACTAAAACTATAGTTAGCAATATTTTAAAGCCATTTGACATTGATTCTATGATTGCCTTTGTTCCCAATAAGTAGCAATTCATCAGATTGAAGCACAACTTTTTAATTACGTTCCGCTTTCGGTTGCTATTTTTACTCGTCTGTGTTAGGTCATATTAAAGAACGACAAGAAAACGTGGTCTGTTAAACGTAAGTTCAAGTTTGGGTTTTTCAATACATAAAAAACACAAGAACAAAAGTAAACAGCTTTGATAAAATTAATCAAATTGGAAGTCTGTATAATGAAACCAAAACGTATCCACAGTTTTGAAATCTTGAGTTTAATTGAATTGATGAGCCAACAGAAAAACAATCTACATGTAGCTAGCTAACAATTAAATAAAGAATTTAAACAATATCATATTATTTGTTTTTTTTATTTGTAATAAACCAATCAAAACAGACAACTCGAGACCACACAAATGGGAAGATATGACAGGAGTCGTTATTGCCCATAATTCTCATTGGAACGACACGAAGAGGAAAAGAAGGGAATAGGTCTGGATGCACATACTCAAATCATTTAGACCTGATGACATGAATAAACAGATAATCTTCATTAATATGAACGTATCATAGCCTTAATTACCTAGTTCCCAACCAATGATTTATTAATTCTGTCAACTGCACTTGTTTCAATTTTGGGTTTCCTATACAGATTTTTTTTTCATTTTTTATTACACTTTCTTACATTTTGATATCAAATTTCAATTTATTGTAAAATCCGTTTTTTTATTAATCAAACAATTAATTCGGATATAAACCTAAACGCCAAACGTCTTAAAACTGTGAGTTTAAAACTTTATATTATTAGCTCGGACCTCAACTTTAAATTGACTTAATTAACCAAATCAGGCGTGAAGTTGACAGTCGATTTATTACTTCAGAGCGATCGGCTGCAACGCCAACACTTTTCAAAAGATTCTAATGCAAAACTGTACATCATGTCGTAACTGCTCCCTTTACAGTTTCTTTTAAAGTTGTAGTTGTAGTGCCAGTTTTTGTTTTGTTTGTTTCCATACTTTGTGTTTATATTTTGTATGTTCTGACGAAGAGACTGATTGTCCCGAGACAATTTCAATTGTTCGTGCCCTAAGCCATTTCTACAGCATGTGATAATGAAAAGTAAAACATCATATATTTATCGTTCTGTAAGTTCGTATGACGTTCAAATGAAATAAGACGTCATCCAGTGTATTAATTTTTAAATGATATTGTAATATTATCGATGCTGTTAAGAACAATCAAAGAGATAATAATACCGGTATGTCTATCAACTGTATGCAGGGCTCATTATAGATTTCCTCTGTAACAGTATAATTATGTTGTGGCATTTAAGATCCCAAACAATCCTAATTTCTGTGATTACCTATTTTCCGTTATAACGTATTGTCGTTAATCCTTTTTAATTTATAGTTTGATTCACTATGGTTAGAAATAAAGAATGGACAATTTCTTGAACTGTAATATTTGCTATGCAATCTTGTTGCCGTGGTAACATATGTTAACGATGGAAAATGACAATGTCCAAGCCTATTATATTTGCGAAGAAATTGTAAGCGATTGCAACAGCCTGAGATTTCCACGCTGAATTTAATGTGGACGAAAATAAAAAAAAACCGTGGTTTTAAAAGAAATTTAAGAGAATGGAGTGCATGTTTTCAAATGTAATCATGGAAGCTTAGAATGACATGGTCATGATTTGATTTGGAAAATTTTGTTTGTTTAAAATCTAGTTTTTTTTTAATTCAGCACTCAGTAGTAAACAAAACCATCACACAAGCTTTGTTTACATGATGTAAAATTGTGTAGTCTGTATCTTGCTCATAACTCGACGTCTCACTCAAATTTTGGTTGATCATTGGAATAAATTTACTATGACAATGTACACATAAATTATGAAAAAAAACTTAACATTTTTTAAGCTGACATGTTTAATCACAAAATCCTTTTTTCTCAGACAGAACACCCACTTTTGAATCCGTACGTATAAAATAAACCACTTTCAGTTACGGCTATTTATACAATTTAAGGAAGAGTTTAAATGCAATCATCTTCATATCAATCTTCAATTTCATCCATATATTTATTTTTCAAATTTGCCTTTGTATGATCATTTGAAATGACCAAAAAGTAAAAAAAAATATATAGAAATAAATTACTTACTCAGTCTTGCTTCTATTTATAAATGATGGTTCTGTAACAACTGTTGAGCAATATAATTTTTAAGCGATGAATCATGAAACACTAACTAAATATTAGTGAAGGAATTTCACCCCTTTAAAAATGGCTACATGCATGTAGGAACGATGTTTCTCTCTACAATTTTAACAATGACATATTTTTTATTTTTTATTCGGAATATTTACATTTTTCAACATCTTTGCCTGTGATAATTCTACGTATCGATTTTGTACTATACAGTCCAATAACTTCAAATGACGTATAATTGGGGCGCCAGCGGGGTTTGCCTATTTATATTCAAATATTAAATCGTACAATGATTTAAGTTATATAAATATAAGTAATAAGAAATCATTCTTTGAATATTATGAGGTGATAAGTTCGGTCGGGGCGTGATTAAATCTATCATAAAATCCTTCGGGCTTTATTGGATTTGACACGCCCCAACCAACATGATCACCTCATAATACTTAAAAAATGATTCTTTATTCTATTCCTTAAATAAAGACGTAAGTAGTAAGGAGTGATACTAGGGCTGATATCAAGCAATAGAGTCATATTCCATCATTTATATGTGTTCAAGACTAAGTAATAAGTGGAGAATCTCCATATCAAAACACGGGAAGACGCAAACATCAAATTAATCATTTAATAATAGCAATTTTGTTTCATTATTATTGCACTGTAACAGGTATAGTTGATCACAAACCAAGCTGTTGGGGTATTTTTAGATAAAAAAATATGCAACTTTTCTACCTCAGCATAATTAGTGTTTAAACTAATAAAGTCAGCAGGAAAATTATCTTTTTTCCCTATCCCCCCCCCCCCCCCGTAACAACCGTTAATGATACAACGCCGCTTAATGATATAAATAGCATTAAGCGTTGCAATTGCAACGCTTAATGCTATAAATTTTTGCATTAACAGTTGACATCTTTAACCGTTAATGATAAATCGCCGCTTAATGATAGAATTGTATCATTAAGCGTTACAAATGCACAGCAGCCTTAACGCTTAATGAAACAAGCAAATGTCGACACCCTCAACCGCTAAGGATACAAACTTTATATCATTAAGCGTTGCAGTTGCACCCTCTAATGATACAAAATTGTATGAATGATTGAAAATAAATCTTTTCATTTTTTTTTCAATTTGCTCAACAATCATAATTTAAGTTTTTAAGATCAATTCTATGTAAAAATCGTATACAGGAGTTCCGGTGTAACGACGAAAAGTGCCCCCCGTAGAATATTGACCCGGGGGTCGAATTTCTACAGAGAAAAGTGACCCAGGGTCAGTATTCTATGACAAGTAGAGTCCTTTTTCTACAGTAGAAAACCATTCCAGACCTGTATATCTACAACCCCCAACATGTTGAAAACTGACCCCCATAGAATTTTGACCTCACTTATAAACTACATAGAAATTATAGAAATTAAAGGCGATACGTGTAGCATTCATGTTTTGTGAATCTCCGGGAGGGGGTGCGGGGGAGGGGATAGCGAAAGCATATGGAAAATAAGACAGAACTAAGTATGCGCCTCCCGTTTTACCCTTTTACATATATAACATCACTTTGAACAAAGCGATATCTGCATTTATCTTGAAGTACTTGTCAGCTTGCCTTGTGGAGCCCCTTCGCTAAGCCTTTTTAGAGTTGTGCCCCCCCCCCTCCCCGATGTATATGCATTATGATGTGCTCGCTTGCGCTCCCTTTTTGCATTATGGCCCGCTTTGCTAAATAGGCCCCATTATTATAGCAGATGATGACAAACCTAACTTAATGACTACGTATTGCAAAATTTTAGAAGAAAAAAAACCAAGACTTCGACAAATAAAGCGGATTTTTTAATAGCTACACTGAATGTCTGACAACCAAACATTACACCGTCACACTATCAGATTTATCTTACAGGAACACATAAGACAGCGACTCGCGTGTAAATTTGGAATTTTGGATTTATCACGATTACACTAAGTTTATGTATGATAACTCTGCATCGCCGCCATTATATGTCATTTAAGTTGTGCAAGTACAGGCACGTAGCACCGTTTGTTTAAAGGGGATAGGACAGCTTAATCCGAAATCAGGAAAATCGAAAAGAAAGAAAGGAAAACATTTTTCGCCAGATTTCAAAATCCTAATGCGGGGGGGGGGGAGATTTTTTCCTATAAAAATTTATCTGCTTCCAAAGACGCGGGGGGGGGGGCTTCTTATAAATTCAATTTTTTTTACTTGTAAACTTAAAAATGTTAGCATGGGAGGATAGGTTTGGAATTCGACTTCGTTGTTTTAACCATAAACAAAGTGGCCAGCTCTTTAAATTAAAAGCTGGCAAAAAATAAACAAAAACAAACACTTTTTTGAATGAGGACTTTTGGTCTCAAGGCTTGACCCCAAATTTTGGCCTAGCCTTAAATTTGGCCTTTACAAAAAGTTTTGGCCTCTATTTTGTTTTCATATTTATTTACATATTTGATAATTTTATTGAATTTCACTGATTTAAGTGCAATACACATGAAACATCACACTAGATGGCTTTTAGTGTCATATAGTGATAATTCTATTGAAACATATTTATGACTACAGGTACATGTATGTGTCATTGATTCTAATAGACTTTGATCAAGTCTGCTTTTAAACTCCAATTGAAAGTAATTTAAGAATATAATACTGCCATTGTATTACCATGTTTTTTCCCATTGTACATTGTACTTAAACTCAGACTGCTCCCAGTATCGGCCAATACCTATATTAAATACTTGTTTGAGAAAAAAATAATTGCAGAGACCAATTTGTTTTATTCCAACCAACATTAAAGGACAAAAAACGTTTTGCGTTGTTCAAATTTAGATATTAAAGTTCCTAAATTGTTTCCTAAATATGCAAACAACACATGCATGAAACTCTACTCTAATTAAAAGGTAATGATAAATGGCATCGCTGAATCAAGTTATTGGAGGATGCAATGTTGCAGTCATTCACAAATGACATTATATTAAATCGAATGCTGTTTACCTGACAGATGCATTTTGTCTGAAATAAACTTAATAACTAATCAGATCTATAACGAACTGTCAAGTACACTGCAATACTGTAAAGAATCCCCCTTTCCGACTTTCTGTATGCAAGATGCATCATGGTGATGATGACTTCGTTTTTTTTACTTTTTTAAATTGAATTTTCCACCTCCACAACATATACATGTATATACGTGACATACTGTAAACGTACTACATTTGGCTGTGTATTCTGTTTAGCGCTTTTGGTGGAATGCGGCTTTCGCTTAATCAAGTACATCGCTAAATGCCATTCATATAATTATGTATTAGAATAGTCACATTCAGGAATACGCTAATTCAAATCCACGCCAACTTGTTCAAAAACTAATTTCCGCCAAATATCGTACACGCTAAATATAATACGTTTACAGTATCTCCTAGATTAAATGACTCAATCATATTGAAAAACTTTTGATTATATTGATATTTATACTGTACAGTCCTAATGTAGTGAAATTAAATTGAGAGAGATATCTGAGACACGTGATATGTCCCAGTTTTACATACATACTTGAAAGAGGATAAAGAAATAGAAAAAAAACATTACAGTTTAAAACAAAATAGAAAAAAAAGCACAATAAAGAAACAATTATACCATATATACTACAGTGCTACAGCTTATCACATATTTTTGCTAATAGCTTATATCGTTATATCTACAGTTTTTCATTAGTACATATTTTTCGGTCAAAAGCCTTTTTATTATAACATTATTTAATTTATGTATATTTGGATTTGCGTTACTTTTATATTTACAAGAAAAAAAATTGCTACACAATAAGAACTACCAAGTTAAAAAAATTTAAATGTGTCTATTTTTATATTTTCTAAAGAGAACTGATTGTTTATCAAGTGTTATTAACAAATCAAACTGTCTCAAAATCTATTCTGCAACATCAGTCTATAATTCTTTTACTACAGTACATTCATAAAATAAATTTCCAATATTCTCTTCATCACAATTTTAAAAAAAAATTAAAATTTCGGAGTTCTTCCAGAGACAACCGGAAGTTACGCCGAATGAAACAAAATAGTGTAAACACATGTACATACATAGGTCTATTATCCCACAGAGTTTAGTTCTTAAAGTGTTTTCCGTTTTTTAAGTTATTTTGTGGAGACAAGTTTTTTTTTTGTCTCGGGACAGGAAACGAACAAACGTAAGTGTTCGTTGAAAATAAAACTTAGTGATTCTTAAACATTTGCTAACGCACATTATTGTTTATCAGACTAACTAAAACTATTAAAGAAAAACAGTTAAACTCATTTACAATTTCATTTGTATGAAGCCTTCGACAAAATGAAAACCGTTAAACACATTTTCAATCAAATGTCTATTGTCCATGTAAGTTTCGCATCTCGATCACTTACAGTTTCTGGGATCTTGCGGGTACAAAATTTGTTTTTAAAAAGCTACCTGAGCTAATTGAGATATCTCACCGGAAATAGAATTTTTTGCTTATTTAACATCATATAGATGACATATGTAAAGATTTATACTAATGTTTTCATTTTATGCAAAATACATTACCTACAACATTTAGTTTATTGGGAATAGAGTTTTCTGTAGATTTGGAAAATATAGTTAACCTCAATTATGATATCCAAATACCAAAAATTAAAGCCATGATACAACAGTGGAACAGAAGAATACTCACTCCCATTGGTCGAATCACGGTTGCTAAAACATTACTTTATCCTAAGCTTAATCATCTTTTTATTTCTCTCCCAAACCCTGATAAAGAAACTTTGTCTTTTCTAAGCAATCTTTTTTATGAATTTGTATGGAATTCAAAGATCGACAAAGTTAAGAGAGAAATTATCACTCAAGATTATTTAAAAGGGAGATTTAAAATGGTAGAAATTAAAAAAAAATTAAAGTCACTAAAATGCTCCAGGATTAGGAGACTTTTTTAAAGAAAGGAAACCATGGATGGATATCTTTTTCGCAATCCATGGCAATGAAGTTACGACAAATATACTCAATTTTGGTGACAAACATATGCATAATATTACAAAACATAGTAATGTTTTCTGGAAAGATGTATTTCAGTCATATTTACCAATATTTCAAGCTTTGGATAATATAATATCAAATCAAAAACTCATTTTTATGCCAGTTTGGTACAATACAAATATTTGTGTTGGTAATAAAACAATTTATGTCAAACTGTGGTATGAACATGGTGTAAAAATAATAAGTGACTTTTTGAATAAGGATGGAACTTTTTTATCACAAATGATTTTGAAAAACAATTTAGTTTGACAAATGTTTGTACAATGCAATATAATGGTGTTATAAGTGCAATTTCCAAGTTTTTCAAGACCATGTTAGTTAATAGATCAGATGTGATAAAACATTGTACACCATTCATTCCTTTTTATTTCGAATGAAAAATGTTCTAAAGTTTTGTATCAACTCATTAATAGTAAAGATATTGTTCCCAAGGCAATTCAAAAATGGAACACTGAACTATCACTTCACTTGGACATAAATAATTGTGTTAAAGATTTTTTTAAAATTTGTTTTAAGACATCTACTGATACTTCAATACAATGGTTACAATACAGAATTCTTCACAGATTTCTTCCAACAAATCATTATTTGAATAAGATTAATGTTATTTCATATGATGTCTGTGGTTTTTGTGAAGAAAATGTGGAAACAATTCAGCATGTATTTATGACATGTTCAGAAATACTACCTGTATGGAATAATCTTAGTATGTATATTTATAGAAAAACTTCAATTAGAGTTGGCTTTAATGTTAATAATGTACTATTTGGTGAACTACCTTTCAGTGGTTATAACAAAGTTGTTAATTTTATAATTTTGTATTTCAAGCAATTCATTTTTAATTGTTCAAAACAAAACAAAAAACCTGACATTACTGAGATGTTACATAATCTATTATTCAAATATAAAGTTGAAAAATATATACCTATCAAATCATGTGAGATTACAAAATTCTATAAACTCTGGGAAAAACATATTTGAGATATAATTTTATACATGGTAAACAACTGATCTATTTAATATCTATATGTTTTTGCCTTTTGGTTTGCTTTGAAGAAAATGTAGTGTGAAATAGAGAGAAAGAGTGTGAAAGTGAGAATGCAAAAAAAATCTTATACATTTGTTATTAAAATCATACATATTATTGTGAAATGGGAAAAAGAATAAATAATTTTAAAAAAATACATTACCTGTTAAATAAAATACCTTAAATATTTTAGAAGTGTTGCCGGTGACGAACGAAAGTTACAACAAGAAAACAAAATAGTTTAAACACATCTACAGACATAGGTCTATCATCCCACAAAGTGTAGATGTTCAAGTTTTTTTTTAATAGTTTCTTAGATCTCGTGAAGACAAGGTTTTTGTCGCGAGACAGGAAACGGACAAATGGAAATGTATTTTGAAAAAAATGGAGAAAAAAAAAACGCCTCGAGGTATTATCATTTTCTACCCCTCTTGGAAATTTCAGGAAAATCTACCCAGTCATCTCTGAGAAACTCTGTCGACAAAAAGGGGAAAAATAAGAAAGAACGAAAAACATTACAATCACTATAAGGTCTTCCGTAGGAAACGGACAACCTTAAAGAGAAAGAAAGAAAAACATTACAATCACTATTAGGTCTTCTGTTGATAACGAGAGACCTTAAAAGCATTACAATCACTATAATGTCTTCCATTGGAAACGGAAGACCTTAATAAACAGTACAATCCCTATAAGTTATTCCGTTGAAAACGAAAGACTTTAATAAACAAAGACTAAAAGATACCATTAAGTACTCCTACTTGATAACACACGATCCATAAAACTAGTTCTTTAGTTTATAGATAATATAATACTGATACAAGTACGTCCGTGGGTTAAATGACGAGAAAAACCTTGTCTGTAGCACTTTTCATTCCGCTTCCATTAATCAGCCGGTCTCCCAGGCAATCCCGCAAAAATCACGCAGTTGTTTCAAAAATCTACATATTCAAGGTTTCTATGTGCTTATTTACTTGTGTATAAAGACAATCATGTGAAAGTGTGTATGCATTCGCTTCTGTTGTTTGATCACAGCACCATCTGCTTTTTTTATTCAAAAGTTTGTTAAATGTTCAAGGAATCAATATTATCAAAAAGTTTGTTAAAAAATGTTTCAAATATGGATTAATTAATAGGGGTACTTGTGTTTCAGTTAACATCGTAATTTACTTTTTCATGAAAATTTAAGAAAAAAATTTGTTGAAATATTAGATCATTCTTGTTTAAACGCATTACCTAAAATGATTAGATTATACTATGTCTATATATATAATTTTCTTGTTCTTTATTTGTGCAAGATATACATCTTATTGATTTATTAACAACATTGTTATTTCATTCATTTTTTAAAAAAGCGGCGATTTATCATTAACGGTTAAAGTTGTCAACTGTTAATGCAAGAATTTATAGCATTAAGCGTTGCAATTGCAACGCTTAATGCTATTTATATCATTAAGCGGCGTTGTGTCATTAACGGTTGTTACATACACCCCCACCCCCTTTCAGTGTTGTATAACGTTGACTTTTTTAAAATCTGTAATGACCACTCCGGTCCGTTACTATTGTTTAAAATGTTGATGTTTTGATAAGACAAAGTATTTGAACAAAGATGAATAAAGCATGTGTGGTTTACAACAAACAATGAAAGTCAATTAAAATATCTTGCGACGCAAGGTGGTTTTTTTTTATCACCAACAGTCTACGGACTCTTGCAGTTGGTGTTGCGTGTTATAATGTCAAAATAGCCGTCCGTTTAATTTTGTATATTGTATTTAACCTACTATGGGAAATTTATACTGATAAAGAAAATAAACAAATAAAAATTCATACTTATTTACAGTATCTCTCATTATTATTTTTACTTCAATTTGTGATAAATATGATATAACATTACATGAAGACGTTTATTAAAAAAGTTTAATTTATGTTAGGATATTATATGCCTTAAAGTTTCAGGTATTTCTTGCACCAGTGTATAAATGAATTAATAAAGTTGGGTGGAAATTCTTAAATAGTAGCAGCAAAAGACAATTACTGCAAGTAATCAACAATCGGTTGATTATGTAAATCTTTTTATTTCCGAATTATGTACGTGATAATTTACTAAATAAATGAGTATTTTTGCTGAACTATGTTCTTGGTTTTAAAGCCCTACCTGCAGAACAATCCTAGGGTTATATACATGAGGTGTTTTTTTTTACAGTAGCTATCTAGACAGGAAATATATCTAATTGTTTATGATTTTATTATGAAATTAGTGAGCTACATTTAAAAACTTAAATATAGGGAATAGATGTTTAATAAATTAAATCACAGCCCTTAATGTATTATTATACAAAGACCATATACTTTTTTTTAAAAAGGAAGTAGAGTTTCGCAAACATTATATTCTAACATCATATGAAATAAGTATAAATTTCATTCAGAGTATCATATTTCATATATATCATATTTATCACAAATTGAAGTTAAGGTAACATGTATTATGCACGCTATTTAAAGACATATCATCTAAATAGGTACTTTCTACACCCATCTTGAGAAATTTACCACATTAACAAGGAATGAAAAATACTTTCAACATTTTAAAACTGAAATTTCATTAAGAGACTTAGAAGATCGTCAGAAACTTAAATCATTTTTTTTTCGTCTGAAAGTAGGATTTTATTAATTTTGTAATGAAGTATACCATACATTAGAATAAAATGTTAAAAGAATTAAAAAATTCTAAGTTTGCTTTTGCAAATTTGCCAAATGAAACTGACATATTTACTCAATTTAAATCTGATTCGGATTGTTATTATACAAGAAAAAAATACATGTATTATCAACTTTTTCTTTATCAAAAAATCTGTAACCGAACCATCATTTAGAATTGAATTATATAAGATGTATGCTTGATTTTCAAAACGAGACATTTATTCGATAAAAACCACACAAAACATGCCAGATTACATAACTGAACACCACAATGAGGCAATTACCTAAATCCTTAGAATATTTTGGGCATACGATGTTATCTTCTTCTTCATCATATGTCAAGGAAATAAGATTAGTACCAAATACTAGAAGGGAAAGCCCAAGAACTGTCGCAAATGACTTCCAGATGTTTCTTTTAGCACGCATACTAAGCAGTGCCATTTTGCTACAGTGCTATCTGAAAGTATAGGGGAAACGTTTCATAATTAATTTGGGTTATAAAATAAAATGAAATAAAAAAAACAAACAATCAAAATGCTATGAACAGTTGTATATCATTGTACAAGGGTTGATCGAAAAGTTATGTCACACAATGCATGCACCGCGCTTCTCATGGGCGCAGTATTTTATTTAATGATAATTATATCAAAATTTGCTTTATCAAAATATTAATTCAAATTAAAAATTTGATAAAATTACGTTGAATAATTAAAAATATATTGTTAAATTATAACATGATAAAAGCTCGAAGACACTTACCATTATTTTTTCACTTGTAATAAATAAAAAGAGGCCACAAATATTCTGCTTAATGAAATTTTCAATATTGGAAATTTAAATATTGTTAATACTCATGTCCTACTTTGGGGCGACAACGCAATCAGTGTCAGCAAAAACAAACATTTATTTCCTCTAGTTTATCGTTATATCAAAGATACAAAAAGATTTAGTTGATGTTTGTACACCATTGAAAATTTATATATAACTGTCATATGATCTGTTGACCTTTCATGTTATGCATACATTATTTTTACTGTACTATATACTTGTATTGGGAGAGGGCGGTCTAAGTTTTTGAACTTGTGCCCAACCCCTGTTGTAATTTTGTACAATAAAAATATGTTCAAACAAACATGATAAAAGCGTAACATCGCGGCCTCAAGAAGTTACGTCTCTTTAAAGTTTTTTTTATTTCAGCTTTAAAATTTGGAAATGCTTTATAAAACAATATTTTGAAATCAATATAACAAAGACTGTTTCTAACTGTTTAAAAAATTAGGGATCGCTACCGTCCATTTAGGTTAACTACATGGTGCCATTTGTCTCTATATAAAGTCTAAGGAATAAAATGGTCGGACATGGGAAAAGTGATACGATGCATATTTTTGCTTCGATAGTAAACAGGGTACTCATAACGTTTTATAAAAGCATACGTCATGCTAATAATAAAATTAGATATTCAGGATGCCAAATTAATGCATCGGCCATCAGCCATATTATAAGGCTAAGTTCTTGACTTTTTGAAGAACCATCATTAAAAATGATTTCCCTTTAAATAATCCAATATACTAGTCTATCGATAACAAAAAGAGTAACGATTGACTTATAACAATAAAAAAAAAATGATAAAAACCTGAATAGAGAAAACATTGCTAATTTTGATAGTGGACAAAATTATGAAGTATAAACAGAACTTCAAGGATCCAGGCATGACGTCGCCAGCGTGCGGCGACTATATCCTTTAGTTATTTCATGCTTAAACAATATATCTTCAGAAATAATTATCATAATGCATTAACATTTTCAGATCTGAATTGAAACATTTATAGATATTTCAAAATACGAATTTTTGTCACTTTGCGCAGATTTGATATTGCGTTTTGATCAACCTTCGTACATTTTAATGATAGTGCGAAAGGTATGACATTTACAACCAATTTTTTTTTTAAAAGAATTTTTCTCTCTAGCATTCTTTTCAATCGAAAATTTTACTGCATTCAAACAGTAAATTTCTTTGCGTCACAATAAATATACTGTTAAAACAAAGGTCTGCTTGAAAGAGAGGTTAAACTAATCATGCATGGATAGAAGTTCATTTGTGTATTTATTAAATTATGTAATTACGTGATTTTTGACCGACGATTGGTTAACTATGCCTGTTCTTGGGAAAAAAAACCATTCACTGCTCTTAGAACCACAGATTAATAACTTAAAGTCACATTAGAGAAGCTACATACAAAACAAACTGTCTAATGGTTCCAAGCCTGTTATTACGCTGTATTATCAAAATAATGGCGGCCACCATTAACATGCAACCTAGCCCAAATGAAAGCAAGCTAAAGCAAAAATTGATAAACTCATTATACATGATAGATTGAAAACGTTTTCATATTCTTAGCTGCAGATTTGTAGTTCTTCGGTAAAATTCGTATTGACCTGCCGCAGAGTTAAAGTGGCTGTGCCTCAGACACACAAAACATTGCAATTTACGGGGAACAGCAAAAAATAGTTTGTGAAAAATTAACCTTAACATTTTCCTTCTCATTTTGTTAAAATAGTTAATACCATAAAATTCTTCTGACAATTTACTACAAGTGTCATCGCTATACTTGCCTAAAAATTGTTCTTAAAAACTCTAAGTGATCTTGGAGAGTGGATATAATACATGTATATGTTGAACTCGCCATTTTAATATATAAACAAATTGCACTGCGTCACTTCACGGAGCTAGGGATGGTGTTAAAAATAGTTTGAGATGCAATTCAAGTAGTGAGGATTTTACATAAATAATGCGTCAGAGAATAAAGTTAATCAGTCGGAAACTAGAACAAGTTTTTGTGGGCGTTAATTGCAAAATCTTTGTACGTGAGGCACTCCTGCACTATGGCATGTCAGTCCAAATTTTCCCGTTAAGTTCTAGATTACATTTTCAACTGTTTTTGTCTGTGATAGCATTACGAATCAATGTTGAAGCCTATATAGCCCAATAATTTCAGAAAAGATGAGCGACACAAAATGGGCGTGTCTTTTAGCATAACCGAAACACGGTATTGGCTGCACTGCGTAGTAATACATACATGAAGCATGTGCTACATGTAAAAAAAAAGTGATTTTAAAATGTTGTTTTAAAGCGTAGAAATTTGAAAAAATATAAATATAAGTAATAAGGATTCATTCTGTGAATATAATTTCGGTCGGAGCGTGGTCAAATCTATCATAAAGCCCTTCGGGCTTCATTGGATTTGACCACTCCCCGAGCAAAATTATCACCTCATAATACTCAAAGAATGATTCATTATTTAGTGTCATGTTTTAGTTATTTAATCTAAAACAATCTTAAGAATACCAATTGAATGTATTTTCAATTAATGACCTATTGCAACTATTATTCCATGTCCTGCAGCAACTAACAATCAATGTATCCCTCCTCATGATATCAGAATAGTTTTAGCTATGGACAATTTTCCATTCAAACAAACATACAGTACCACGTGTCGCTATATACAGCTGATATATGTAAAAAAAAATATCACAAATCTAATATTATCAAAATAAACAATTTAGTTGAATAATTATTTGAATATCTATGAAAACAATAGACCTGGTTTTGTCCTCAACAAAAAAGGAGGGCTTTTCGACAGCCTTTTATACCTCCTTTTTAAATTGTTATATAAACTTCAAGATTTTGTATAGAAAAGTAAGAACGCCTTGGTATAAACAGATGGTTACACATAAACTTGTAAGAACTGTTTAGTTATATAGTTTCTGTCATGTATATTAGACATACGTATGAACACCATGATAGAAAAATCAAAGGGTAATTTTTAGTGCAATGTTTATGTTATACAAAGCAAAAATATTAAAACTGTGCAATCAAATCATTGAGCTTTTGTCACCCCCCCCCCCCCTTACACACACACACACACACACACACACACACATTGCATGTTCACTTATACAATGAATTCACGCAATTACTGTTACACATGCACTTACTAAAACTTCACGTAGCTTTGATTCTCAATAATTACTTTGTATACTTTGATACAATTACCAGTATTCATGAACACAAACAATGAATTCTTTACTAAGTTGTGTAAGTAAAATAATGGAGAGAATTGTTTTCAAACATGTGTATTAATTATTTCTATAGTAACAATTTATTTTATAAATACCAAGCCGTTTTTGTACCCGATCACTCAACACCGTACCAGTTAATTGAGACATATCACAGTATTGTTAAGAATAATTGATAAAGGCAAATTATGTTGCGTTGTCTTTTGTGATCTTTCAAAAGCATTTGACAGCTAGTTTGGCATGAAGTGCTTCTTTTTAAATTACAAACTTACGATATTTGTGGCAATCTTTTTCAATGGTTTTGTAGCTAATTGTGTAACATATTTAAAGAAGCGATGTATAAAGATGTATTATCATCCAGCTTAAGTGTTAATGCTGGAGTGCCACAAGGATCTGTACTTGGACCCCTTTTGTTTTTAATTTATGTCAATGATGTTGCACAAAATATGTTGTCCTTTTGTAGATTATACGCAGATGATAATTCAACCCAGTATGCGGATAAAAACTTACTAAATATAGAAAATGTGTTAAAATCATGGCCTTAAAATATTAGAAAAGTGGTCTGATAATTGGTTACTTAAATTAAATCCTAATAAAACCAAAGTTGTATTTTTTAACAAGTCAAAACGTAATGAAATCCCAGAACTGTTTTTTCAAGACTGTCAGTTAGATATTGTTTCTTCTCATAAACATCTAGGCCTAACGTTGTCTGATGATTTGAAATGGTCTATGTACATCAATGATATAGTAAACATCGCTTGCAAAAAATTAGGACTACTTACGAAACTTAAATTTACTTTAGGCAGAGACAAATTATCAAAATTATATATAACATTTGTAAGACCAATATATCTGTTGTATGGGATGGATGTACTTCCGCAGAAATTGAAAAGTTAGAAAAAGTACAACTACACGCTGCAAGAATTGTCACGGGACTTCCAATTTTGGCCTCCAGGGAATCAAATGTATTTTAAAACAGAATGGCAATCTTTGGCTAAAAGAAGGGAAATATATTATGTATAAAATTCATTACAATCTTGTACCACAATATCTTTGTGATATTGTTAACATTTACAGGAAAGATACTTCTCGCTACAGTACTCGTTATGAAGACAATTATATAACTCCTAAAGTTAAGTATGATACATATAAAAAAAACAACATTTATCACAGAGGATATAAGCAAATGGAACTTACTAAATTCGGATACCAAGAAATCAACATCCATCCGCCAGTTTCAAAGAAACATTTCTAATAATACCAGTGATTCAAAAGTTCATAAATATTTTCTTCATTGTAAAAGAGTAACCAATATCATTCATACAAAATTAAGGCACAATTGTTTACTAAATTATGATTTACACAGAAGAAATATTATTGATTCTCCAAATTGCATATGTGGGAAGAAAGAAGATGTGCAGTGGCGTCGGAAGCAAATTGAAAGGGGGGGAGGGGCTAGACTTCTCAAAAATCTTGACAAGCAAAAAAAAAAGGTCTTTGGTATGTATAAATTTGCAAAAAAAGGCTCCCCCCCAGCCCGCCCCCTCCCCCGGTTCCGACGCCTATGATGTATAGCACTTTCTATTTGTTTACAATCGTTTTTCGAATGCAAGATTAACGAACTATTCCAAATACACGATTTAGGTACTAGTATTATAGATTTGCTTACTTTACTATGGGGTAATGATAACTTCGAATAAAATGGCTTAACACAATAAACATCCTTCCTTGACAACGTCCATGATTCACTTAAATCTTTATAAATGAATGGTTATTCATTTTAAACAACTTCTAGATCTGTAATAGAAAACTAAGTATGATAATTGTTGTCTTGATTCGGTTTTCAAACCCTGAGAAATATCTAATATATTTTATTAGTTGTTCTTCCTTACTTTATTTCTTTCTTTGCGCAAGTAAATATCTTTTACCCATTAACAATCCTGTTTGATTTCAAATTCAATTTGTCCCTGGGGATTTTCTTTCACATTTGTGTATTTTTTTTTATAAAAGTCATTTTTCTATCTGGTTTAGTTCCACCTCGCTCTTTCCATTGCTGTGTTAATCTTTTGCTCATGCTAACTTTCTTATAATAAAATAATAAACCTATTGATTGTAGATCGAATGGATTATCTATCTTTACGATGAATGAAAAATTACATTTTATGTATTCTTCATGTAGACTGTAGAATGATGGTCATCAGGAATCATCAAAGAGTCGAAATACATATGTTAGTGATTCAAACTTGGAGAAAAAATTCATAGGTAATGTACTGTAGTATATATATATATACCGGAAGGCAATAATTTGTAATAAAAAATTATGTAAGCAGTATTGACAAAATTTTCTCAGTGATTCACATCACTATCATTCACATTATGAGATTTTAAGTGATTTTAACTCATACACTGTAGACCAACTTTAATTAGCTACACCTTTATTTCTTTTTATATTTGAGTCACAGTGAATTTTTTTCATTAAGGCCATTGTTTCCTCAATAAACAAGCCATATATACCTGTATATTTTTTTTCCATGCAGTGGTATTTACTAGTGAAAGATTTCTTTACACATACCTTATCAAGGTTCTAATGTTAAAACTCTTTTAATGCCATCTTTAAAGTCCTTTTTTTTCTATTTTTAAATATGAAGTGCAACATAATAAAATCTATCAGGTATTCTAATAAAATTTTTATGTCATGAAAAATAAACAAATATCCATATCCTAAATCTTTATAAAAGAACAATTTTAAGAACGAATAATAAACATGTCATTTTACAAGTTTACAAACGTCTAAAACACAGAACTTTGCTCGACATGTCGGACATGGGGAGGAGCCAGACATCCAGACCTCCGGTCTCTGTTGGTCCTGTCTGCTGGCGAACCACTTGCCCATGCATTCTAGACACCACATGGGTCGGCAGTAGCACTGAACACACTGGCCCGCCTCCACACTATCACACAGCCTCACAAGTTTAATGTCCGATTCCTTCTGCATACACCCAATGCACGTATCAGCCTCCTGCAGGGTTAATAAAAAAAAAACAGACTTTCAAAATAAGTAGGCCAAATTTTTTTTATTTTTATCTAGGTAAAAACAAATTTCTTTTACTCTTTTACTATGGTTAAAAAAAATTCCCTTCCCGCCCCCCCCCCCCAAAAAATAAAGAAAAATACTGCAAGCAGTGATTTTATTGATATTTTTTACACAAGTCATCTCTTTTACCATCATCAACTTTTTATTTGCGAAAAATTTTCTTTTATCATTAACTCTGTGAGTTTATACCCTGACGCCTTGACAATATAACAGTGTACATCGTAAGTTCTGGAATGTTCGCAACTGCAAGATTCTCTCAAACTGTGCAAAATTTTCTTGCACTCAAATCAAATTTGGGTTTACAGAACATGTACAATAAGGATTATAATGCGTTACCATTGTGTCTGGCATTTGGAAGACCTGATTAAGATTGACCTGGTGTCTGAAGGCGTCCAGGAACTGGTCACTCAGGGACTGCTTTATCACGATGTTCCGTGCGTTTACAATGGGTGTCGTCAGTTTGTCCTTCAAATCTTTGTATTCTAATGCATTCAATCTGCGAAAAAATGAACACTATAACTTTACAAATGCATGTACATGTACCAGGTATAATACCAACAAAAATTGTTTATAGTTTCTCAGGAACTAGCTATCACATAAAGTGACTAAGGCCAAATGATAATGCATTGATCAATTTTATTGCCATATTGAAAAGAAATAAATTAACTTGATTTTCTATAACAAATGAAAGATTCTTCTATAAAATGGAGTTATGCTTCGACTTTCTCATAAACACCCCAAACTTGTTGACATTCAAAAAATAGATACTGGTAGCTCTTGAAATAAAAATTAAGTAAAGTAATGTAAAGTAAAGTAAAGATAAATTCTGTTTGCACATCTACATGGTAAAGTTAGCATTCTTTACAATTACAGCATGGAAAGAATTGTGGCTAGGGTACCAGACTTACATATTTGTGTCAACTAGAGCTACAGATAGGTATTCAAGCTAGGATTACCAAAATAGCAGCAATATCTTCAAATATACCAACCTGATACTGAATGGTTTGAGTGCAGGGTTGATGCTGATTACATTGAATTTCAGAAATTGGACAGACGTCATGCTTTCGTAGTGAATATCGTGCTCCTCGGACTTGGATAATGCCAGATGGATGTCGTTTTGGTGGGCTATGTACACATAATAGGTAGAAGTCAGAATCACCCACGAATCTGTCACTATTACTCTCCGCCCAGGGGCTCCTGTGGTGAATTTATCCACTCTCCTGAACTCTACATTTATAGAAGCGGCAACAGCTCTCCATGATGAAGTGCCATTTCCCAACAGAGCCAACTCTTTTGCTATTGGATGGCTGTTGTATTTATTTCGAGTCCACAGGTAAAATAGTAAACAGGTAGTTAATATGATTAAAACGCTGACTGACAAATAAATTTTCCAAAAAATTCCTAGATTCCATGGAGTGAATAAACCTAGCTGTGGAGAGAATAATCCTAGTCCTACATAGTACCCTGAAAATAGTAAAAATAATGCATTTAAATCTTAGATTTGAATATATTTGAATAATCCTGTAAGAAGGCTGATAAATTATACAGTATTGAGTATATTTAGGTCTGAACGTCGATATCATTGCTTAGACTAATTTCTTTCATTAAATATGTGGTGGCCGAACAAGAGAAATAATGATAGACAAGACTGGGATATGTCAGGTGCTCTACCAACTGAGCTAACTGACGCTTGCGATCAATCCAGTACATCTGTCCATCACATCCCCTCTTACTCCGATCTTAAATGATCTTTATATCGAAAGATCAACAAACCATGTTCTTTCTTTTGACAGAAGTTAACCTGTCACTTCAAGGGGTTGGTCATGGAATTAAATATAACGGGATGGGAGAAATATTGATGGACAAAACCGTTGAATCTCTCATCAGGTGCTCTTCCAACAATTAAGCCATCTGGTACTTGAAAATGAACCGTTAATACCATCATACTTAGAATACACCTAAATAATGGTAAATTAATATTATCTCTAAAGAGAGGTGGACATAAATGGCTTTAAGTTTAATCACCAATGGATGTACATGCAAGATATATGTGCCTGCATGACCACTTAATTAATAACAACAGCTAGGTAAATGATTTCTACTTTTTCCTTATTTAGTACCTAGTGGCAAAATTGAATGAACAAGTAACGTCACCGCAGTCCTCTTCATGTGATACTCGATGAAATGCAGCTGTTCGCTTCCGAGGTAATTTGACAACACATTTTGTATTGTCAATCCTGCTGAAACAAATTCGGTCGGAGGGGCGACAAAACAAAACACAAAGAAAAGATAACCGATCGTAAAAATTGCATTCAAGGTATCTTCATTACCCATGGAACTGATTAGAAGTCAAATCTCACTAATTATCGATGAGTTTTGTCACTGCTGACGATGCCAATTTTCACTTTACTGTTTTGGAACTCTCCAGTATTGGAGTTCAGAAAGTTGGATAAAATGGCAGCGCCCGTTCAGCAAAAGCATGACTGTGAGGCCAATGTTGAGATTAGCTTTGAAAACGTGAAAAAGGTAAAGATGTCGGACACTTAAACAACAGAGAAGGTCTAATGAATATTGAATTTTGTTAGTCAGTAGGTTACGTTAACATTAAGTCATTATTTACCCCCCTCCTGTCAGCCAACTTGGTCATTGCCGTTGGTATTGACATCTACATGTAATATGTAAACGGTGTGACCGTTTGACCGAGCGCAGATTTAACACAGTTAAAACGCACACAGTAGGATCAGCCTGCATGGTTGCCTTCTCAAATCATTCGTCAAAGTTAAACTAAACGTCGCGTGCTCAGTCTACATTATGACGTCATGTCTCATACGTAAAACGTTCAAATTTTGTCTTCGGAAATAGCCGAAGAGAGTTACGTTATGCCGAACATTTTTTATTTCTTCTTTCATTGTTTATCAATTTAATTCATATAAATGCCGCTGTAAAAACTGAATACTTTATTTAGTATCTAAAAGATCAGTTCCTTGAAGTTAATGTTTTTATTTTCCATCTGATAATTTGATAAGACATACATAGAACCAGTCGTGTTTCTTGATTAAAGCACTATTGTAACTTATCTGATGTCCTCTTTTATTTCTTTTGATTCAAATTACCTTCTATTGAAACACTGGAACTTATTTAATTGAGTTTAGAGGCAATAAACATCGATAAGTACCAGTCAATCAAAGATCGAACTAACTTTTTAAAAACAAAATGGCTGCCAATATGGCGGCGCCCAGGGCTGGAAGAAATTTTTTTTGGCCTTAGTACCCCTGATTCAACTTTCATTTTTCACTGATTTTCTTACATATACGTGTTAACATTAATCCTCGCTTCGCGAGGCGGGCTTCGCCCGCCTCTCGCTGCGCTCGGTATAAATGATCTAATACTGATCTAACATCTGAACATCTGACGTCTTCTTCTTCTTCTTCTTCTTCTTCTTCTTCTTCTGCTACTGCTGTGCTGACCACGATATCGAGTGTAAGTAGCACGTCGAACACACCTATATAAAAGCCTCTTATTTACAAGTTAAAATCCGGTTAAAACTAATGTCCTGCAGGTTTCTTAATTGAGGGTGATAGGTATTTTGTAAAACAGTACTTCCAAATGTTTCAATAAAGACACACATGTTTGAGGAACTCAGCGTTCTTATTAATATATTTTCCAACACCCGAAAATATTACATTGCTGATCTTGTACATCAAGGGGCTCCCAATGTAGATCCTCTTTCATCGATGTTGTACAGCCTGGTGTTCTCTCATAATAATTGCTCTTAACAAATTTCGCTGCTCTTCTCTGGACGGCTATTCAGAGAGTTAGTCAAAAATAAATATATCTACTTCTAATTTCTAGCCAAAAGTAACAGATTGAACAAAATTTTGATTTATAATTGTTTCCTATACATTTACAATAAGAGTGTGAAAGCACTACTTTGAAATATGTACATGAAAACTGAAAGTTTTGTCTTTAAACACATTTACTATTGATTTCTGAACTAAGAGATTCAGTTTTTTGTAGGGCAAAAGTTTGATAAACAACAGTTTTTGTAGGGCAAAAGTTTGATAACCAAAAAGAATTTTGATGAAGGAGATGTATTGTTTGAAGAAAGACCCTTGGTCAGCTCGCAGTTTTTGTGGAATGAATTTTACAAATACGAGGCTTGTGAATACTGCCTGTGCTCCCTGGAGACTGCGGAGAATCAGAGTCAAAGACTGACGGAGAACCCAGCACTAACGCTGCCTCACCCAGAGTGTGATGTCACAGATCAGTCAATCTATGTCAAGTGTCCTCATTGTCAGGTGTGCATGGTGAAAATATTTATTTAAAGTTTTACCCCAAAAAACAATCAAATCAACACTGCATGGACTTTGTAGGTATTTAGGAAACAATCTGTAGATGTGCATATTACCATGCAGGAAATTTCAAATCCAAGTTGATTATATTTCTGCAAAATTCGTCCCTTTTAAATATAGAATTTTGTTGTTTTTATATAAAGTCAAAAGTATTTTGCTAATGATGTTTTGTTAGTTATGTCCCTTTATAGAATTATTATGTATTTAATGTGCACCCTGCTATTCAGTATGTAAAGCTTTTTCAAGTAATGTGGAATCATTAAAATTAGTGGGGGCCAATTTTCGTGGATTGCTTAAAATTTACAGGTTCGTGGGAATGTAATTTCGTGTAATATCTTATACCCACAAAAGAAAATATGACATTATAATTCTAATTTGTTCGTGGAGGATGGTTATTTGTGGATGAGAGGTATATACCCACAAATTCCACGAAAATTGAGCCGCCACGAAATCTAATGATTCCACAGTAATGTGGGAGCTTGGGTAACGTGAGCTTGCTCACTTTTTCTTTCAATTCATCTATAAATCTAAAGAATATTTTTTGCTTATGTACACATACATGTAGGTAACCTACTGTTGTTCGGAGTGTCAAAAGAGAGCCTGGGAAGAATATCATCAGACTTTGTGCATGGGGTCGTCTAGACAGGATGAAAACCACCCACTGTATAAGTTACAGGAAATGTGGAGGTAATTGTTTACAAATATACACATGCATTATATACAGTATGAGAAGAGATCAAATCATTTACTCTTTGACCCCAAAAAACCCAAATATTGATGTCAGTGCATTGTATTTTATTTTGTAAATAAGATATTTTTTCTTAACAATTTAAGTCAGTTCTATTTACCTGGTATTAATCCTGGGGTTTCCTAGGCTGCACGGTTAAGATATTCTTGTTTTTCAAATTGATGAACCCATTATCTTAAAAAAAAATGTTTTAAAATTAAAAATTTTTTTTTACTAGAAACATTCATTTTCCTCCAGAATCATGCAGTATAATGCTTATAGCAAAGATGATTGCCCTAGTCAAACAAGTAAGTTGCAAGTAGTTCTATCAGTTATTATTATTATTTGTAGCTCACAAATGCATGCTAAAAAAAATTAGCTACTATGCTGTTTTATGACTCAGATAGCTGATATGCAAATGTATGCACTTGACTTTTATTCACATTTAAAAAAAAAAAAGAGTCATTATCATTTTCTGTTTTAAAGTACAATACACTTAACAAGGAAACACTCATTTGTTCTAGAGTAAAAATAAATCAGCAGTCTTGGAGAAATTCTCTGGTTTTGTTAAAACCACAGAAAATGAAGATGAAGCACTGGTACATAAAATGATGGGCGAAAAATTCCAGGTGGGCAAAATTATCAGTAACTATTAAGTAATATCTTGTCAAAACTGCCAGCTGTAGTTTAGTTCTGTTTTTATTTAAGTATTTCTCTTTTGTAATTACATGTATTATATACAACAATGCTAACAATAACTTTCATGTTTTATGTTATTGAAATTTTCACTTTCTACAAGTAAATGCTATTAAACTTGGGGCTGATGTACAAATATAAAGCTTTTAAATGCTTAAATTTTTTTAATGTTTTGAATGATTATTTAGGAGCCCCTTGAAATGTTGAGACAACAGATGACGGAAACAATGTACAACGACACTATTCAACATGTAAGACACATTAACTTCTAAAATTTAATTTTACATATGTTCATTTTCATCTATTTTCAGTATCAGATTACATAATATATGCAATTATTTTTAAGATACAAGTGTTTAAATACAGTTTGATGAAAACCATCCCCTTCTCCTAATACTTGTCAGGGTCTGAAAGGTATTGATAAAAGGTCATCTTCAAATGATCTCTATATTTGCATACAATCTGTATATACCCCAGCCAATAAAAGATAATTATCATACATGTTAACTCTACTGATTTACGCGGAAGTCTACCACTTTTAGCTCTGTCTCCCGCCTACCGATTTTATTAAAAAATCTACCGCTTTTCTTCAAAATACGTTCCTTGTTTTGATAGATAGCCATTTTGGAAGCCATTGTGGTCAAAAAAATCTCATCGGGTTTGAAATTAGCGCGTGACTTTGACTAGGAAGCACACAAACGCTTTATGAAGTCGCTTGAATGACAAGTTTTCAAGCAAGCCATGTGTTTTACATTGAACGATGAAAGAAGCCACTTCCCGTGATTACATTAGACTAATGATTAGTTACAAGACATGTTGATATTATCCTTGCAAAGGAAAAAGAAGCTTTGCAATTCCACACGTGGCTTTTACGATGACTTTTATATATCTTTTAACTTGGCCATAACAGAAACTTGACTTGCAGTTTATTGAATGCTGCATGATTTGTAATAAGCATGTAAACATCGTTTTAATATTTTGAAAAAGAATATACGATTTCCTACTAGTTCTTACTTCTCTTATAATATATTAAATTTTGTCAACTAAACCTATTTTTCTGAACAAAGGCAATTGTAAAAGTCTCTGCACTCAAATATTTTTTCCTTAAAAAATAGCTTACCAGTAATCAATATAATGGTAAATGCATGCAGACATTTTCATTGCTTGTGTTGATATTACTAAATTTCAAAAGTCTTTTATATTTTAGTTGATATCGTTTATTACTAATCAGAAACCCTTACTACATACGTACTATATAAAAATCTGTGCTTTGAAATATACGCGAAAAAAGGCCGCACGCGATGCTACCGCTTTTCGGTTTAAAATCTACCTACCGGTATTTTTCATCACTGGAGGTTAACATGTATGTTTAATTATGCTTTTATCTGGTTTATGAGAGGTGTATAATGTTTCAGTTTTTTACACAGAAATCAAGCATGAATTAATTTATCTATCTCCTTGTGAAGAGTTCCAATAGATTTTCTAAAGCGGTAAAAGCCTTTCCCTGATTGGTCAGAAGTAAAGGTCGTGTGAAGATGACCTTCTATCAATACCTGTCGGACCCAGACAAGTGTAAGGAGAAAGGGGGTGGCTTTAATCAGACAGCACTTACTACTATGTTATTTAAATTAAGATGAGTTCATTTGGAAGGTTAACCTATGAATGGTAAAATATTTTATACAATTTTACAACAGCAAAAAAATGCAAAATATTTTCTATACTGTCTGATGAAAAAAGAAAGAACAAAGATCAGTCTGTAGTGGTACATGTATCTTTTTTTATGCAGAGATTTTGAACATTTTAAAAAAAAAAATATGTTTTAGTGGTTTACACCTGAAGGGTTCCACTCTTTGTTTGCTCTTGTTGGAAGAAATGGTCAGGGTATAGGTTCAAGGTAAGATAAATTCAATTTTTTCTCTTGTTTGATAACGATGATTACTGTTGATTCCTAATTCGCAGTTAATTGCAAGAACACATTTTGCATATTTTCAAAATCTTGTTTATTTTTTGGACAGATGTAAAGTTAATGAAACTATGTTAAAAATTTGGCGTTTGCGATTTTATATTATTTATTTGAAATTCAATTAGATGCAAAACGGTTCAATCACAGAAGTAAATAAGGAATCTACAGTAATATGTCATGTACGTGATGAAAAGAATTAATTTATAATAATTGTTGTGCTTGCCAATTTAGCCAATATCTTTAATATATACGCAATTAACCCAAATGTTGGATATCCATGCACTTGGATACCTGATACTGAGTTGGTTACAGATGTGTGATATAAATTTTGCATGTCACATTGTCACATCCCAATTTATGTATAAAAACGATTGTTCTTCATACAATTCAGACTTTACTTTTTCATGTTAACTTTATCTGGAAAGATTACGCACATGAGTTTCACCTAAAAAAAATCTTAAATAAAGGATAAAATTCCATATTTAACATGTCAACTAGCAGCCCATTTTTATACAATGAATTATAGAAAATCTACCAAGAGTAGTTTATTTTATCTGCAGTTCCATTAGTACATGGGTGAAAAACTGTGAAAAATTGGCTCTATCAGAGGAAAAAAAGGAGGAGTTGGACCTTTTCATTGATCAATTGTACGAGGATCTAGAGAAGGGTAAATATCACATGTATATTCAAAAAATTTATATAATTATACATGTATATGATCATAGAAAATCTGTGGTCAATCTTTTATGCCTCTCTTGAAAAATTCCAATCATGTCCCAATCCAGTTGGGAATTTTCAAATCTGTGAATAAAATCTAAGTACCAATATGTTAAGGAGGATGTGTTTAGAGCTGATGGCTTTTGAAAAATTGATTGGACAACAGATCGCATTATTGACCTTTAGTTGACTTTTTTTGGTCTAAAAAGTGCAAAAGCAAAAAGCACTAAGGTTGATAGTTGGTTAGAAAACATATGAACAGCAAACCAACATTGATAGTTCTAATTCTATATGTATGTGCTTGGTTTTCCTCTTTAAAATGGTGCATACCACTGTTAACAATTTACATAAATTAGTTTATCCCTAAATTTTATTTAGCTATGAGTTTTGGTATTTGCAGTCTCTGGATCTTTCTTGGATTGTGAGGGCTCTGGACTTTACTCATTACAAAGTACCTGTAAGTAATCCATATAATTCCAGAAAGGTATATGCATGTCCCCTCGTAATTTGTTCATCCAAATTCGCATATATGTTAATGGATCAATTAGAAAAATGATAAAACACTTAATAATATATAATTACAATAAGAGAACACAGTCATACTCTTTTTTATATCACACCATATAATACTATGTATATTATACTGTATGTAGTTCATAATTTTCTACTCATAGCATTACTTCTACAATCATATAGTTATACTTACCTTTGTGTACCAGGCCAAAATAAAATTATTGTTTGTTTGGAATTGCTCCCACCTCATTGAAATACCTGTGCTGATAAAATTTTATTAGCAAAAAATAGAGAACTTTTTTTTAATGTGGAAATTTTTATTTTTTACCATTTTTAATTAGTTTAACTTCAAGTTTAAAAAATAAAAAAAATTAAACCCTCCCTCCTTGGTTTAGAAACCTCCAGGCAGCAATTCCAAACAAACTTATTTTTTAAGGATTGCCTTAACAAAATGACACACTAAGTGTTTGTTGATAATAGCTCCATATATTATATGTTATTTATAAGGAACTGTGGAATACTTGACCAGGGGTTGCACCCCCCTGTTCTAGACTCAAGGGAATATAAATATTGTACTTGTAAATTATAGTCATTATAATGCGCTTTGGTATACAGATTTATCATAACAATATCTGGGTCAAGTTTGATTATGGGTACGATTGTGCAATTTTTGACAGAGTTATGCCCCTTGGACTTAAAAAAATTCCATTTAATTGCAGTTTCCGTTCATTTTCTTCGCAGGGGTTGCACTTACTGAAATGAAATTTCTTATACAGGTTTATCATAATAATATCTAGGTCAGGTTTGATTTTGGATACGATTGAGCAATTTTTGACAGAGTTTTGCCTCTTGGACTTAGAAAAATTCCAATTATTTGCACCTTCTGTTCATTTTCTATGCAGAAGTCTCCAAGGGAAGGTGGGGGGGGGGGGCATAAGTGTTTCACAAACATCTCTTGTTATTATATACTGATGGGCTGTACCTCCCAAAGTTGTACTTTCTGAATAAACATATCACATATACTGAGACTTTAAGGATGACGTTTACTCAGAATGAAAAAAAAATCCACCGATGATAATGAAAATCCATCTATTCTATGTTATAGACCTTTGATTGTAGTGTTATTTTTCACTTTCAAAAAAAGTAGGTCAATGACCTACTTTTTGAGTTAATGGCTATTGAATATATTTCAAAAAGTCAAGAAAAATCCATAAAAATTTTACACTACGATTGAGAATTTCTTAATTGTGAAAATATTACAAATAATTAAACACTTTAAAATATGAAATACAGTTTATGAATGGTAGTGGCACTAAATAGATATAAAGCATTAAAATTTCAGCAACAATTTTTAAAAATATTCCAGTCCGAATTTCCTCTATCAGTTTTTAAATCCCTACCCATTTTTGATCAAACTTTACAAAAAATTGAATGATGATAACACAAAAACATTTATAGTATTAAACTACTTATATTGACCTTATTCTGTTGGCATAAAATTTATATGAGGTCAATGATAAAAATTTTGAGATATGGTGTCTTTTATCGTTTTTAAGCATTTTTCAATATTTTTGCAATTCGTGCCATACGATAATTTTACTGAATAAGTGAGGTAAACCCAACAGAAAATATGCAAAATTATAAAGACTAAAATATAAAATCTTAACTTTTAATATTAGAGTACTGCCAAAAATGTTTTAGCGGAAAACAAAATCTGCAAAATTTAGTCCGAATTTCCTCTGTTTGGCTAAAAGTCAATTTTTATTTAAGCCTAATTCCATAATTTAGTAGAAAAATTGATTGTTATGTCAATAATAATTCATTTCATAAATATTTTTGTGTTTAGAACAAATTTTACTCATGACTTTGAACTTTATAACAATCCGAATTTGAGAACTCAAACCCTGAGTAAACGACACCCTTGATATTATCAGATTCTATTTTTCTCTGACCAATTGACTATCGACCAGTTTAAGCAAAATCCACTGTATATCTAAGAATACAAAAGGTTGCTTGATTGTATGTATCCACAGGTAACCACAGCTGCCTACCAAATGCTGAGATAACTTTTCCATACAACAATAATGTGATGGCAGTTGTAGCAAAAGAGAAAATACCAAGTGGCCAGGTGAGCTTTCAGGACTCTTGAGGGGCATACTGTGTAATCATTTTTTTTTTTTTTAGGGGCTCCAATTTTATAGATACCCTTCACCCTAAATAAACATTATCAGTGAATTATGAAATACAGACATTTTAAAAATATTACATTCCTTGAAAAATTGGTCCCAACAGACTTAGATATTTCCAAAGAAGCTGTCTCATTGTTTGTAATCCAAGTCTAAGCACATCTTTACATTTAAAGGGACTTAGACATGATTTGAGCTCAAAATTTTCAATTTCATTTTTCCATTTTTAATGTTTAGAATGGTTAATATGGGTATTTGTAATGCATTGTCAAAATTTGAAAGTCAAATATTGAGTTATAAGCAAGATACAGACTTTGAAATTCTTTGTTTTGTAAACAAAGCTCGAGCCGTGTTATTTTTTACATCTGTGTTTTATTGGTATAAATTTCAATCTAATGTTGTTGTTTTTTTCTGTTGATAATATTATTTATAAACACATTTAGTATGTTTACCTTGTTTTCCACAAGTCATTTTGTCAAAGAAATGGCAATTCCATACTTTACATTATTTGTAAACAAATATAAGACTCGAGCTTTGTTTACATAACAATGACTTCTTACCTCTGTATCTCTTATATAACTTGAATTCTAACATTCAAATTTTGGTCAATCATTCAAAATGTGCAAGTAAACCATTTTATATATAAAAAATATATAATAAAATTTCGATCTAAAATCGTGTCCAAATCCCTTTAAGGATATTTAAGAATAGTCCGTAAACAATGCAGTGTGTTACATAACCTATTACATATTGCAACATAATTTTAGGATCAGATGTGTGGAGCTTTTTTTATTGGAATATAAATTAAATTTATTACATGCTTTTCAGACAAATGTACCAATAATGTTTTGGTGCTATGAGCCCTATGAATAATTGAAAGTGTAAACTTGATTCAGTGATAACAATAGTACATTCATTTGAAACACATGACATTGAAATGAAACTTGAAAATTCATTAATATAAATGATATGCTTCCATAACAAAAACAAATGAATGTAGTACATTCAAACCCACTTTTTATTAGCTCACCTGGGCAGAAGGCTGTTACTTGTATGGAAGCATCCTCAGACTATGTTGATTCAAGTTTGTTCAAATCATGATCCCTGGGGGTAGGATAGAGCCACAATGGGGGGTCAAATTTTTACCTAGGAATATACATGTATAGAAAAAATCTTTTAAAATCTTCTTATCAAAAATCAATTGGCCAGAAAAGATGTAACATTTGTGGAAGCAACATTAGGTAGTTTAGATTCATGTTTGCTCAAATAATGATCCCAGGGGGAGGTAGTGGCCACAATGGGGGGGGGGTCAAATTTTTACATAGGAATCTATAGAGAAAAATCTCCAAAAATTCTCTTGTTAAAACCATTCAGCCAGACAAGCTGTAACTTGTGTGGAAGCATCATCAGGTAGAGCAGATTCAAATTTGCCCAAATCATGATTCCTGGGGGTAGGGTGGGGCCACAATGGAGGGTCAAATTTTACTTGGGAATATATAGAAACAAATCTTCAAAAATCTTCTCCAAAACCAATCAGGCAGAAAAACTGTAGCTGTTTGGAAGCATCCTTAGGTAGTGTAGATTCAAGTTTCTTCAAACTATGATCTCAGTGGTAAGGGTATGGCCACAAGGGGGAAGGGGGTGTTGATTTTTACCATAGGAATATATGGAGAAATTCCTTAAAAATCATTGTCTGGAAAACCATTCAGCCAAAATAGCTGAAACATGTGTGAATGCACAGGCCATGCCAAAAGTTTGTTTAAATGATGATTCCCTGGAGAAGGGTGGGAACACAAAAGGGGGGGGGGGGGGAATAAATACTGACACCACAAAAGAGGCTTGATATTTAAAGGACATATCGCATGTTTCTAAACAATGGGACATTTTACATTTTTTGCCTTCCATATGTATATATTAATTACCTCTAACAGTTTGTTAGCTGTATAAAAGCGGTAATTAGCCATAATATCAATTTATATCATTGCCACGATCGTATAAAAACTCGTTAATTAGATAGCGACGTCACATGCGACCTTCTTCGAACAGCTGATTGTAAACAAATTGTAGGATTAGCATTATCTTCTTTAAATCTGAGACATTTTTTCACCATGTACAATGGGTTTTTTTTCATGTTGAATAAATCAAAAGAATCTTATTATTCAGTTGTACATCTTTGAGCCACCAATACGGGTAAAAAACGAAGAAGTAACGATGAACTGGGCAACAACAGTTTCTATCAAATTGATCGATGTCTAAACATAGTAAACACAACTTAGTAAGGAATTTAGCTAAAAAAAAAAATTGGTAACGGGTGTATATTTTATCAAAATCTACAATAATTCTGTTTTTGGGCCTTCTTTACGACTTGGAATGTTCATTGTTGTAAAACAGTGGAGCATAAGAAGTTTGTTTCTTCGGCCGTAACTGGTCACAACTTTCTAAGGTTCTTTACTTCATATTACACTGTATATATTATATACCTATTTACTGGCTTTGAGGACGATAGCAAGTTTATTGTCCCCCAAGACAGCAACTATTTCACGAGGCGAAGCCGAGGGAAATAGTTTCTGTCGAGGGGGACAATAAACTTGCTATCGTCCGAATAGTCAGTAAATAGGTATTTTATTATACCGAAGAAAACTTAATTTGTCGGCGATGCAGAATTTGTTAATGATAAACAAAGAGTTATCGGACTTTGAATTTAATGCAGCGATCATAAAAAAAAGAAGAAATCGAATGCCGCCGGTGAAAAGTTTCGATGAATATTCACCATGGGCAGATAGCACAGAAATTATTTCACGGTTAGATAGGATAGCATGTTTATTCATAAATTGTAATTATACATAGAAAATATTCACAGAGGTATAATAAAAATATATATAGCAGGAAAAAATGTTTTCCTTAATTATTGTTTTTTCTGTAAGATCCCATAGCTCTGTTTTTTATCTATTTACGTAAAAATGTACATCAACAAACTTTGTCTATTTCTCGCGTAAACATTCAATATCAACAACTCCTTGACTTCTCCCACAAGAAATAAAACTCACAGAAATCTCACATGATTTTTGCAGAGGTGAGCTATAATGAAGAAATCATTTACCGGGTATACAAAACGCACGTATATGTGTATGTATAGTTTAACAATATCAATAAGAAAACAGCTAATGAAGCGAGGCGTTATCCAAAATGGCGTCCTCTTTTGTTATTTTCCTCCGATGAACGTGCGTTTTGTACACAGGCTGTTCATAAACTTCTATTTTTCTCTTTGAAAAATAAATACGATTTGTTTAGGAAACAAATATCACAAAAACATACCATATAATTAGTAATATATTTATTAAATGTTGATTTATAAATCCTCTTGTCGACAGATAGGCCCCTGTATGATACATGATTTCCGCTTACTTTCGTAAGGGAAACTAAAAAATCAACAGTCCAAATTCCCATTTTTGACGGCTAGAACACCCGCAGGAGACGTAAAACACCATCATGTCCCGTTACCGGCAATTTCATAGGTGATAATTAGTTTAATTGTCGTTTAAATCTAATCCAATTACATAGATGGCTAACAGCACCTTCATGCTCGAGGTCGCATGTGACGTCACACATAATGGCGGGTAAATCGAGAGAGAAAATATGCATATCACGACATTTGAATTTTATCGCCTTCAAACTAACGAATTAGCCAGATTATTTTGTGTAAACGATGATAAACTTCATTTTTAATGAGTATAGAATGATTTTATTTAAAAAATTCCGAAAATTGAAAAACATGCGATATGTCCTTTAACCAAAAAAAAAAAGTGTGGTTAAAAGTTGGAAGATTTTATTTTTAACTTTTTGAGCAAGATCTATTTTTACAAAATTTTCAAGATATTCTTAATTTGATACTGTATAATGCTGATTTGATCAGAATTATGGCTATTGTTGCTCAGGTGAGCAATGTGGCCCCTGGGCCTCTTGTTTATTCATCAGATACTTGACGTAAATTATTCATGTGTATTTTGCATGTTATCTTACTGATGACATGTTAGTTTCTTACGCAACGCAAAATAATTTCATTGCCATCTGAAAAAGCTAAATTTCAATTTTTGAGATAATTAAATTAAAGAGAGTCATTCCCCTCTATAAATCTAAATTTTTCTGATATAAAAACAAAACACTTGTTTGTCACATTAATTTTGGGGGTTAGGATACTAAGACCATAAGAAATAAATGTATTGGTTCTCAGATATGGGTCAAATGGTACCAAATTGATTTTTTTTTTTTTGCCATATTGAAAAGGGGAATAACTTACTTTTCGATTGAGTTATTTCCCTTATTAAATCCTCCATTAGAATTTGATAATAAAACACCTGCCTATCTAATTATTTAAAAATTTGCCTGAGAACAAAAGATTTCTTATAAAACGTGGGAAATTAACATGTATATAGGAATAAAATTGCAAGAAGCTCCTTTTGCTGATTTAAAAATCTTAATTTGCAATGCCATACTTTTGGACATTCCTGGGAAATTAAATAAGAAGTTTGGTTCTTGCAATTTTATATTCTTGCAAACGATGCAATATGACTGAATTTTGAAATTAAATACCCAAATAGTTATACAATACATAATTTTTTTAGCCTTATGTTTGTTATTTTATTTTTTACAAAGGAGATCTGCATCAGTTACCTCAGTGAATGTGACCTGTCAAGGAGTCGACACAGTCGTCAAAAGATTCTGAAGTGAGTCTGTCTTAATTGAGCTTTGGATTTATTCCTAATACAAATTTCTTGGAGGAAAAATATTCACATCAGTATATCATGTCATGTCATGTCATGTCATGTCATGTCATGTCATATATCATATCATATCATATTTGGAATAACCATTATTGTTCAGCAGGATTGTGTTTCTTAAAACTCAATTCTTGTACATTAATCAAGATTCAATTTGTTTCAATCATGACTCTTCAAAGTCAGTGTATATAACCATTCCAGTAGTTAATCATATTTAGAACATTATCATAGGAGCTCTCATCGAGGTTAGCAGTGTGACCCATGGGGATTTTTCTGGTTTAATAATTGAAATGGCTATCATCATTCAATAATTCAATGAACAGGAGAGGTTGTTCTTGCTTTTCATGTTAATTATTAAATAAAATTGATGGGAATTTTTGATAAGCGCCTGCAGCAATTATCTTATTGATATTGAAAAACAGTTTTAAAGGAACTGTAAATTTTTGTTTTAACTACCAGTTCAAATTATTATGAAATTTGATAAACTTTCCGATATCTTATTAAAAAAGTTACTGTTCCCCACAGGCCGAATGGTTTTATCTTGAACATATTGATATCATGTTGTGCTACTTAACGCTTCTGGTCTCGGAAGAATTGATAAATAATTATTACTTTATCGTTCTCATGAAATAATAATGCCTTAATGTACGTTGAAACTCATCAACTTTCCGAAACAATTAAACCAGAATCAATAGCTCTTTACATACGCATTTTAATTGATGGAATGACCTAAATATCTATGATTTATTGTGGGGTTTTTTTTTTTTTGAGGGGACATAATTGTTCTGAGCAGACATGTAGATTAAGGTGAAATCAAGCTGATAAACGTCATTACCGGTATTCCTCTGGGCTCAACCAGCTGTGAATTTTTTAGACATGAAAATCCTTGGGGATTAGGTAACGTAGTACGTAAGACCTGCTTTTGAGTAATAATTATATCAATCACAAACCACGTCCATCGGATATCTAGACGAAATCAATGTTTGCAGGTACCCAAGCAGCAAATTAGATTCAATATTACGACAAATTTTGAAGAAAAAAAATTTGGGTTTTTAATTAAGCTGTTGAAAATAATCTTTATGAAAATTATGGTTTTGGTTGTTAAATAATAAAATTTTATGTCCCAGTGTATATATGGCTTGGGTATGTTGTGCTTGTCGTGTTTGTCTGCTATTCTACCATCCTTCTGTCTACTGTTTATTCGCCCCCGTTTTATTTTCGCCCAAATCGCCCTCGTTGTGAGTGGGTGAATTTAAAACGGCGAATTTAATGTCTCAAATTATCTCTCTTAAATTACAACTCTGCCTGGGCGAATTCAAGACAGGGCAAAACTGTTTGCAAGTGTAGAAGAGCAAAATTTACACGGGGCGAAAATAACCCTGTATACAGTATCTGTTACATTTTGCTGGTCATAATTGTGTCTGTTGATATATCCTATGCAGTCGTGTAGCTTCATTTTTGTAATTGGAGGGGGGAGGAGCCTTATCCAAATTCAAAATTTACCAAATGTCAAAATCCTAATCCATGGGGAAAAGGGATAGGTGCTATACCTGCTATGACTTTTTATTTACAATTACTTATTTTGCTCAGATTTAACTAAACAGTTCAGTTTGAGGATATTTCATTTAAATCTTTGAAATTGACAGCAGATTTGCATTGCTTATTTCAATTACTGCACATTTAAATTGAGATCAGTTCTACCGGTACTTTATATTATGAAATGATAACATCATATGTAAATTAATTACAAGGGTAAAAATCTTTTTTTATAATTTAAGAAGCTGAAAGTTTAATATTGGAATATCCAAGGTTCCTTACAATTTCCTACTTTTTTGTGTAAAGCAAAAATCTATATATTACAGGGAAAATTACCTCTTCACATGTGATTGCCCGAAATGTTTGAATGAGGCAGACGAACCAGATGTGACATCAGATGAAGAGGAAGATGAAGAGGAAGGAATGGATGAAGATAACTAAATGATGCTTTTCTAAGACAGTTTTCATCAAAGATTTAGAATGATGCTTTTCTAAAGACAGTTTTCATCAAAGTTTTTAGAATGATGCTTTTCTAAAGACAGTTTTCATCAAAGTTTTTAGAATGATGCTTTTCTAAAGACAGTTTTCATCAAAGTTTTAAGACTACCCAATTCCTTTATGGATTATAAGTATGGTCCATTGTGGTCAGATAACTATAGAATAATAATGTAAATATGTACATGTACTTCATTAAGTCTCCTCTAAGGCTAAACCAAACTGTAAAACACAGATTTAGCAAACAGGATAAGAAACTCAGTGCTTACCGTCAAGTCAATTCATTCTTCTTGTCTTAAAAACTTAGCGGATATAGCAAATAATGTTTATAACGAATCAAAACGGCTCTTCCCTGGTGCTAATTATCCTAAAACCATGTTTTACTGTAAATATTCTGGTTCCTTGTGTCAAGAGGAGTTCTCTTCTAAGTAGGTCATGAACCAAAGGGCTCATCTCCTTGCCACAGTGATGTTGAGACTTTGATTTTCTGCTTATAGATGCATGGTACTGATAAGAAGTTGTCAATATTCACACTACTGTATACAGGGTTATTTTCGCCCCGTGTTATTTTTGCCCTTTTTCACTTGCAAACGGTTTCGCCCCGTCTTGAATTCTCCCAGACAAAGTTGTGAATAAATAAAGATAGTTTGAAGCATAGAAATTCGCCCAGTCTTAAATTCGCCCACTGACAAAAGGGGCAAAAATAAAACGGGGGCAATATTTCCCTGTATACAGTATTTTGTGAAAAAGGTCATATTAATGTTAGATGTAAAGCATACAGTCAATTGTTATATATTATTTGTTATTTATATTATATCAAAGGTATTTGGCCTTAACTTTGGTTAATTGTTTGGTGGTTTTTATTATACAGTTTTTATGTTAAAAGGCAAATATTTCCAAAACAAAATATTTGTGGATATATAAAAATTTCTGAACTTGTAAGAATTTATGTGAATGGATTTTTTATATGCTCAAAGGCATCATTTTTATTGCTTGTTATGTGTGTTCATTTTTGGAAATAATTTTAATAGAACTTTTCATTGCAAATTTACTTTAAAAAAAAAATCATTTTAAAGAGTTGACACATGTGCTATTGATGTTTTGTCATGTGACACAGAAAACTTGCAGGTCAATACTTTGTAATTTATAACAAAGTTAATCAAAGAAAATGTGAAAAGTTTTGGCAAAACTACAAAACATTCAGATCTGTGTCAGAGTTTACTGTTTTTCTTTGCTGACTTGTACACTTTTAACCACAGCTCAAATATTACTAATAACTGGTTTACACAGTGTTGTTTCATTATCAAGGATATATTTACATGAAAATTAAAATTCAGCTTCCAAGCTGCGATGAAATGATACTTTTCTATATTTACATCCTTTGCAATAATGTGCACTGATGTGATCAAATATTTTTAGCAAGTGAAATGTTTCTGGTGGTCTCTCTACCAGTTGCTAAATGATGACACGCCCACTTTTTCAACAAAGGGGAAAAAATATTCTTTGCTATATGTCTAGAGAGGACCACTATACCCAGAAACCAGCACAGAGGTCATGGGTAATGCTGAAGCAGGAGAGAGAGAGAGAGAGAGAGAGAGAGAGAGAGTCAGATTCTATCTAATTTTATTCTTTGTGGCAGTACTAATTTATTACTGTAGAATATTGAATAAGAAGAGTGTGTACATAATGTAGCACGCATGTTACAGTACTTTGTAAGCGACATCAATGATTGGTCAGTTACATTGTTTGGTCAGCTATTGATAAGCAAAAGTAGATTTCATTTCACTGAAAGCAAACACTAGTACATAACCCAATTGACAATCAAAGACAGAAACATAAGCAAGCTTGATAAAAACCACACATTTTCTTTATATACCATGTCCGGTGTTTATTCTATTTTCTATTTCTTTATATATATTTTTTCATGTTTCAAATCTCATAGAACCCCCCATTTTAACAACACCCGCGTCTCTGTCAGAAAAAATTGGGTTAATTCTTTCAAAAACATTGCAATGAATATTGCGTTTACTTACACGAAATGTGTTACCACTTTGATTGTATCGCAACATGTATAGCCCAGTGACGTAGTTTAGACATAATTGTTAGTCTTAGTGTACGCGTACTTGTAGGGGATCAATTCGCTGAATTTATCTCGTTCTCATGAATAATTCATGAATAAGAGTTACTTCTTTGTGTCCATTACTCTTTCGTTAAGTAAATCCCACCAATCTTTGTTATGCATGAGCATGCATCTATACAAACTGCATTAATTTCTAAAATCATTAATTATCATCATTCGTTGCATGAGAGTTTTGCATTATTGATGGATTGAAATTTATTTGGAGATATGCATAAAAATGACTTGGCCCCCGTCAGTTATAAAGAGATTGGTCCTGGGCTACCAACGATGGTTCACGCAGTGATGACGCAGTTGTAGGGGGAATACAGCATACTAAGGTATGCATGTCAAGTTCAGTATAAGACAAAAATAGTTCGCCCGAAACTACATTAAGTAAATCGGTTTGTTTTATACATTATTTACAATGTTAGGTAGCCTTTAGTTGATGTTTATTAAAATATTAATATATATTTGATATATACATGTACATTTAATTTAAATAAAGTAATCATCATCATTGGGTTGACATGTAGACAGTTAGATGGTTCTTCAACTTGATGGAAAAAAAACCAAGAATGCGGTTCTAAGTTACATTTTGATTTATTGATGAGCAATGTCATAACATCAACTCATCAACCCGTCAACCTGTCGACCTAGCAACCCGTCGACCTGTCCACTGTCAATCCGTCTAAATGTCGACCTGTCCACTGTCAATCCGTCTAAATGTCAACCTGTCGATCCGCCTAAATGTCCACCTGTCAAGCCGCCAACCCGTTAAGTTAAATTTAACATTCAGTAATTATCTATTTTATTTTCATAAACAAAAAAATCCTTCAATATTAAAAACGTTATAACAATAATTAATCTTTTTTTAACTACAATGAATTTTGACGGAATGTCAAATCAAATACCGGTATATGGTATATGCAATAATTTTGTATCACTACTCAAAAACTATTTGACATCAGAACTTCTTTTTAATTTATACTCTGAACTTGAGCAGCAATTTGCACTAGTGGTACCTGCAATCATTTGTTTTAGGTGCACATTTTCACGAAATTACAAAACTAACACTGAAACAATTTTTAAGAATACGTTAAATAATAAAATACGACAAATTCAGAAAATGCATGTCATGTTAAAATTCTCCTGCACTTTTTTTTCAGTATAAATTGTAGGATTTCCAACACCCGAACTGTGTATCACATTTTAGAAATATGGTCGAAAACATTAGTGAACTCTGTGCACTGACTGTCTATTGACTAATGGTTTCACCAAAGGTCAAAGACAGTGCAGAAAGTGTGAGATTTGAAATTGGTCATCTGTGGAGGGAGGCGCATGTTCAATGACTCTATAGATGAAAAATTTATGTAAATAATCTACCCGTTACTTTGGCGGCTAATGCAGTTTGTGTGTTCACATAGCTCATTGCGACTGGTGACCATTTTTTATCTGGTGTAAGAGTAAATGTAAAGGGATGCCGATAGATGTTCCAAAATTGATTTATTGGTAAACAGATCTCGGCTATCACTGAGATGTAAAACGACTTAAAAATCTAATTCCGGGTATCCTGTCAAAGAAAAAAACTATATATAGACATTAATTGTACACCCCAGTTAGTCTAATCTGAATTCATATCAACAGTATCTTGTTTATTTTATAAAACAGAATGGATTATTTAATTCAAGAGTTTTGCTGCATAGTTTCAAAACCACTCAGTAGCACAAATCGGCACATAACAGCATGCGCGGATCCAGAAAAAAAAATGTCCAGGGGGAGGGGGATAATTGTGTTTTTCAGGCCTATTTTTTGTATTAATTTACCAAGTGAATTTAATAATGGGGATGCCCCCTCCACACCCCCTCTAGATCCGCGCATGAATAACATTCAATATTACGTTAATAAAAGATACACGTACATATTAAGAAGATAAACATTTATCAAAAGTAGAGTAAAAAATGGAATCCAAAGGTGGGTTTGTTTTTTTTTTTACCTCGAATACATAAGGGTTATCCATAAACGCTTATTTTATTCAGAACGCTCATCAAGTTTACTATTTAACAATAATACTGTTATTGTTTATCGTACATACCGTATAGCTGTTTTTTTGGCGGGGATATAATTTTGGCCTATTTTGGCAATTTTTGAAAATTCATCAAAATAAAAATCACTAAGAACTTTCTATATGTAAATTTTATTGACAATTATGTAGTTTTTTGGGATTATTTTTTCAACTAATTTTCAAAGTCAGTTAGCATCATCTGCATGCATGATAGAAATTAAAGGACATTTGTTACATCAGACAGTGTTACATATATACAAATGTACATGTTGTCATAATCAGTATAAAACTAATGTAAATAAATAAAATCTAAACAATACTATGAATTAGAAGTTAATTGTTTAAACACGCTATCACTTTTCCCTGTTCAGATGTGTAATTAGCCCCAGTGACAGACATGTTAGCTTGTGTTGTTTCAGGAGACATGCCAGATCCATTATCGACTCAGGTGCAGATAATTGTCTGATTAACGGTTTCTTCCTAAACAATGAAATTAAAATTTATTGATTGTTGATAAGGTATAAATTTTAAAATATTCAAGTGTGTTTAGCCAGGGTCGTACACCAAATTTTACCACCTTGTAAGGGTGACACAGGATTTTTGATTAAGTACATTAATTGCTCAGCTATTGAAATTAAACTGACATTTGATTTTGAGTAAAGGGTATAAGTATATCCACCAAAATTAATGGTATACCCTGTAGACTCAAATCCGCCAAATTTGTGTCCCGCCAAAAATACCGGCTATACGGTAAGCCTTCTGTATATGAAACAAGTACCTTTTGGGTTATTTCGGTGCTTTGTTGTCAACTTTTGCTATTGTACACCTTGGCTACATCTATCAATTGGACACCATTGGTAAATTTACATCTTCGCTAGCCAAAGGTTTTCGGTCCACTCCGCTCCCCATTATGGTGAGCAGAATGGACCGAAAACCCTTGACTAGCGAAGATTTGAAGTTTACGAAATTAGTCAAATTTTCATATTTAACTCAAAACAATTTTTAGTTGAGTTTTTCTTCTATCATACAGGTATAGTATATGTGACAATCATTAATTGTAAAAAAAAAATCAAAAAAGAATCAATAACCAACCAATTGCAACCCCCTCCATTTTTTTTGCCTCATATTATACAGTATACAATGGGGGGGGGGGGTGTAAATTAAATCAACTGTTTAGATTGCTGATATTTCTACGCTTGACTCCAATATGTGAGCGATTCATTCCGGGTGCTTTGTATTATTTGTACACTTGGGAAAACCGACGTGATTGATTTCTATACAGGGGTTTGTTTTTCATATAGTAACAATACGCATGCGTAAAGAGAGGCTATTTAGGGAGGCTGGATAGTCAACAAGTTAAACGTCATATCTACATGCCTTAAAATTTTGAACCCTAAACTATTATATATGTCTAGATTTAAAAAATAACCCAATATTTGAACTTTAAAATTTGAATATTTATATTCTGTATCTTTAGACCGAGATCCTCTCACGGAGAATAATATAGTTTAAAAATGGCCATGACCATCCAGCCAGGTACATAAGAATCTTTAAGATTTCACTTCACCTTTGGCATGATACGTGTAAAAAAAAAAAACTTTATAATTTTGAGGTAGTTAAAGGATGACTGCACTTAGCGCCGGGTTTTGGGCCCTTTTCGGTCGCTTCTGTTGCGTTTATTTCTTAGCCTAATATCACTTTTGTTAATTTTTTTAAAGAGTCTAGTCTATTTCCAACATGAATTAAGATTTTAGACTGTGATACAATAAGCTCATTCTATGTTTTTCTCCTTACAACTTTCGAAAGAAGGAGACTTTTTGCTTGTCTGCCCTTGATCAAACATTAGATCGATATTAATATGCATGAGAGGTGTAGCTGATATTATCAGAATGGTACTCAAATTAGACTAGCATGAATAACAATGCCATGTATAAAAGTTTATCTGATCACTCTTTCATCATAACTCTATCTATTATATATGGTACAAGTATATTATTTACTATGGTTTCAACAATTAGACCACGCCCATGTAAGTACAGAAGACTTTAAATCAATGCTTGACAACTTAACGTGTTCGAAAACATTGTCCTAGTTAGCACATAATACGCTAGCTACCTTACACGCCACGTGATAGAATTTTGTATTCACAAAGTTTCCTGAGGTGAGGAATCACGTGGTGAATTATAATATTCAACATCCATCAACCCTTGGTTACAACAGGAAAAGCGAAAGTTTTTTCTCATTTAAACCATGAGCGCATGATTGTCTATTAATCTCCTTTTGACATAACTTTGATAATGCAAATATACAACTAATGTTAAACGGAGAAAAATAGACAAACATGCGCTGACTATGTACGAAGTCAGTATAAAAGTGGGCGTCCTCATTATGGTATGGAGATTCAAGAAATCGTGATGACCCCCGGCTTTGAAAACAAATCCGTACTTGATAACAACATACTTTTATTTAACGCAATTACGTAAAGTTGCAGTTTAGATGTGAACCATTTCTGCAATTGAAAGAAACATTCTTCTTTTAAAAGTTTATTTTCTCGCAAATATCGCATGTCCTTAAATGCAGTCATCCTTTGTCGAGTTTTTAATTATTTTTTGTGGATGGTTTTTTATAAAAATCATGATGAAATACAGAGGGAAATAACACTGAGTAAACAGTCTGGTGGTATTATAATGAAACACGGAAAATGTACATGTATATTTTATTATATTTACATTCAGTGTATATTTCCCCTTATGTTTAATTGCATTTGAAATCTGCGACGTTCAATTTCCTATGAATACACTTTTAATTACTAATTCATGTGCCATGTCAGAGCAGAATTATAAAGTCACCACGTATTTTGAGTATATTTATTTTTGTAAGATTAAATGAAACGTTCAACCTTACATAACCAATTTGATATGTACTTTTGAAAAATAATCATTAAATTATATCTTCTTAATTAAAAAGATTTTTCTCTACAAAGTTTCCGGCACTATATTTTTAGCTGCGGAAGCGTACTAAATACCATGTTAATATGGCTGTTTCATGCATGCTTCATATCCCTGACTGAGAGCGTATATAATGGCTTTACAGCGACAATACACATACATTTCATACAAAAAACTTCAGTATGACTATAAATATAAGCATTGAATGCTTATTTTTGGATGTCGTCGGTCCTATGACACACCAATGCGGTGCAGAAAAAATTATCATACCGCGCGTTGTCTGCACCGCATTGGACCGACGACATCCACAAATAAGCATTCGATGCTTAAGTAAGTATTAAAAGAAATCTTAGCGCTTTGACTCCTATCAATTAATAATGCGTTGTCTTATATGGTAATTTTCTTTTCATTTTAAGTATTCGTTCTCATGCTACAGGCAATATTTACAATATTGGAAAACGATCGAACTGTCAATTAAAATAGTGTAGTCGATGAATATTTTAAAACATAATTTGTAAAGCATGAACTTTTATCTAAGACCGGTATGATATGTACAGAATTCCTTAACATAAGACATGCATTTGGTATACAGTGTATATATATGCATGTTGGTTTGCGCGTGGACCCCTAAAAATACTTTCAACGCATGAGAAGTTAATCTTTAAAAAAGGGAAGTTTCTTATTTTTTTTGGGGGGGGGGTGGGGGTGTCGGCTATCAAAATTCTTTAACCAGAGGTTTAAACGTCATCATACAATTTTCTTCATAGTTTTATGTACACACTTATACGAATTTTAATTTTTTAAATAAATTACCCCCATTGCTGTTGGGTATTTTTTTTTATTAATTTATAAACACATGCACAATAGGGTAGTACTGGTATACACAGTAAGTATAATTAGTTAAATCTTTCAGGAAAATTCATTTCCATGACATTTTATATTATATTTCCAAATTAGGACTCCCCATTTTGCAGACACACTGTGCCTTATAGAAAGTGAAGTTTAAAAATTAAAACGACAAGATAAACGATAAGATGAATAATAACTTGTCGTTTCTATCCCATTACATCCATTTACTTTTCCAGGGCAATGACTTTCTGCGGTTAACAGCTTGGCATAAATAATGCACACGGAATTCCAAGCACCGGTACCTTAAACAATATTGACTGTTGTTGAAGTATATCACCCATGCAGGCTCCGTTAAAATTGATAATAGAATCAATGCGGTTTTCTTAACTCATCGACTTGGTGTTGAATTATCTGGTGCACACATGTACACATTAAATTTTGCTGACGGGGAGTGGATAAATTTTTAAATGTTCTGTGAAACGAAGATAGCCTAATAAATATTCATTTATCATCATCATCATCATCATCATCGTCGTCTTCATCTTCATCAAATCATGTTTCAGGAGGCTGGATAGTCTATGAATTCCCCATAAGATCTACCTTAAAATCAAAGATATATTTTTAGCCATAAGCTATTAAGTAAAGAACAATTCCAAATGTTTTAAGTTGTAAGTTTCATGTATTTTTTTTAAAAAGCTCTTCTTCCAAAAGAGATCAATATACATGTATTCTAAAAATGGCTACCACTATTCAGCCTTCTTAATTAAACCGTTTTTTAAGTCACTCCCAAGAAACTTTCTTGACGATGGTGCACTATTAATACAATTTACTTACTGCTAGTGTTGATAATTGCCAGACAGTATCGGTCAATTGATACTTGGTTCTTACAAATTGCCTACTCAGTGTTTATATATAGTTACCGAACACAAAACCTTTAGAAAAATGTCTGCTCAAAATAACTTAAGCTCTAAATCTGTTGTGTAAAATATTTGTACTCAAACTTTCTACAAGCATACAGTATATTGACACAAACAACATGCTATTAAATAGGATTTTTTCAAATGATAAAGTATAATAAAGTATAGAATTCATATAAACGAATGAATGGAGACCTGCTGTGGATATATTATCAAGACGACCTGGGTACCATCAATACCCATGCGCGGATCTAGAGGGGGGTAAGGGGGTCTCACTGCCCCCCCCCCCCTAAAAAATACAAACTTATTAGATTCGCAAAGTAAAATAACGGAACCAGACCTCGGACCCCCCTCCTCCCTTGCAAACTAATTTGTCTCTCAGACGAAGGTGGGGGGGGGGTCCTGAATTATTTTTTTTTTTTGGATCTGCGCATTTTACCAAACACCGTTGGAGATAGATAGGGCACGTGCTACGAAAAGTTCCCCAGTCATCAGCTAAAACAGCACTGTACTGGACATGCACCAGAGGGCAAGAGAAAGAGAGGGGGCCAGTAACATCTTGAATTCAAAGCAGAACACGCAGTTGATCATTATTAACTAGGCTGGCCCAGGACAAAAATATTTCTGGAGGAAATTTGTTGCTGCATGCCCTACACACCCCGGGGTGGAAAGGATGATGATGATGACGATGATGTATAATTTATAGGGGAAACGAAAAGAAAACAAAGGATGTTATGTACTGATATAAACGTGGAAAATGCAGATACTTTTATCCTTTACCGATCGGGTTTTTTAAAATTCACTTTTTACGTTCAACACAAAAACAGGCATTATCCAAAACAGACTTTAAAATGCATGTAACAACTACACAAGACAAAGTTTAAACTTGGATGGCCCTATTAAGTGTCAAGTGGTGATATTTAAAGTTCTCTCAGCTTCCAAATCTCTCCGCGATTTCTCAGCAAATTAGTTGGAAAAAAAAACCCACCAACAATAACTTTGGCACAAGATCAGTAGATGTGCGCTCAAACTGTGCAATATACTATTAGTCAGTGTATCTTCTATGTTTTGTGTCATTTTTTTCTTTTTTCATTATTTTTCTAATTTATTATATTTTTTTTATTTTTTTATTTTTTTTTGGCAGGTGATCTTAAGAATGTAACGTTACTTGAAACAAAGATAAGACATTGTAAAATTTTATAGAACAGTTTCTTAACTTGATTTAAAAAAACAAAACAAAACAAAACAAAACAAAAAAAAACAACTAGGAATGAAATCCACAACTAAGACAAACTTTTCCATTGAAATGAAAATCTAATCTCTAGTTTACTCGGATGACAGTCGATTGTAAAGAAAAAAAATGCATTTAAGTTCACAGAAACCGACGGTAAGCGATTCATAACCATTTCTCTTTCACGACAGATAGATCAATAGAAAAAGTCAATGCTTTGCGGAACTTCTCGAACGGATTATGAACTTAACAAGAGTCTGAAATCTATCACCAATTTAATAAAGAGATCTATCCCACCATCATCACTCGCCGATCGAACGTTTTGACAACAGCCGAGGTTTTAGTCGCAGCAGCAGGGTATACTGCGAACACACTGCGAGAGCTTGCATGGATATTGGTTTATACGTTATTGGTTTCTAGTAAACTTTGAAATCAATTTTTCTATTGGACTGGCTCAGAGAGGCACAGGATTGGATGTATTGGCTTAGTGGCGTGGTTTTTTTTTTTATTTCTACCTGAATATTCTACAGGTCTTAACACAGTGGGAGCATTTTATGCTTTCTTTTCATAATCCGTGATTAACGAGATATTGTAGCGAGTATAAAAGCGAAGTTTATCGCAAGATTTGGTAGTAAAAATATTTTGCTCCAGATATCGTAGCGATTCAATATCATACTTTTGAATTTTTTCTTTTCGAATTTGTTTTTCTTGAAACGGGGTTCATTTGGCCTAAGTTAGCAAAATGTCAGTAATTTTGATGGCATGTAAAAGGAATATAGCTAATCGGGATATGTCTAAAAAGAAAAAAGTCATCAGGTAAGAATAATTAGATTGATTTCGGACAGTTTTGATATACATTTGAATTTTTTTTGTTTTTCTTTTATAAGAATATATTTTAAATGCATTTTGTTAAAAGCCATTTCAATTTATATCCGATATCAAATTTTGTATTGCCGCTATACCCTCATTTGAGTGCGAGGAGGCTTGCAGGTTTGAATGTCCACAGCGACATAAAATAATTAAAATTAAGAGAAAAAAAAATATGAATATTTCTTTGACATAAATATGAATATTTCTTTGACACTATATTATGATACATGATTTTATTGGCAATGTATTACTAGTATACATCGTGTCAAAAAGTGAAGTGTAAACAAACAAACAAATATACAAACGAAGAAAATATTGCAACAAATTAAAAAAAGATATTCCAACATGATTATCGGTAACAGCTGGGGAATTTTAAATGAAGAGGTTTATTATATAATAACATCTAATATAAATATAATATTTAAATTCTTGAAAAATTATGAACCCTTGTCACGCTTTCATTGCCATTATTGAAACCCTTTTCAATAATTTTCCAACATTTCCAATGAACAATAATTCCAGAAACATTGCACGCATTACCTGTATTTAGTTTTTGGTTTATGAATATCAATATATTTTCGATCACTTCAATGTTTTCAAAAAGACTTCGAATACAAAAAAATAAATAATAATTAATAAAATACAGTTTTAAACCCTATTCATTGACATATTCATAAATCATACAGCAGACAGTAAACATGAGTTTGAAATGAGAGCCTGTGTGACACGCATATTAGCACATGATACCAAGAGCGATGAGTAATTTCCCTTTAATTAATTAATTAAACACCCAACCCCCAAACGTCCGCCACTTTTTGGTACTGCTTTACACTTGGGACTACCTGGAATTAAATGTTACAGTTCGGTTTGAGTGATATATTATGAGCAGTCCAGATGCATCTCTTCCCCGCGATCAATAAGTGGCTGGATGCTCTAATCATTGGATCAATTGACACTTTTATTCATCGCCATTAGACAACGTTGTGTGTGAATAAACGTGTTTACATAAAGCATACAAAAACTTTCGTGACACGTCAGTTTAATGCATTTTTCCAAGTACTTCATTTTTTTTTCTCTAATAGATAATGATACAGAAAACATCATTTTTACCAATTTTTTGCACCTGTAAAACTGGATATGCAATATTAACTAAGGACGTTTTTGAATGTGGTGCTTTAGCTTCAATGCATTTTTCCAAGTACTCTGTTTTTTTCTCTAATAAATAATGGCACAGAAAATTGCAAAACTATTATGCTCAACTTGATCCTAAAATGGATATGCAATACGTAGGACGCGATTGAATATGGTTTATATTCATATGTAAAGCTTCATTGCATTTTCCCACGTACTTCGCATTTTCTCTTATTAAGAGACAATGGCACAGAGAATGGCAAAACGTTATGCTCATTTTTTTTTTTTTTTACCTTTTTTGCACCTGGAAAACCGGATATGCAATATTCATATGTATAGATTAGCTTCATTGCATTTTTCCATATAGTTCATTTTTTTTTCCTCAACGGATAATGGCACAGAAAATTGCAGAACGTTATGATTATTCTCTGAATGTACACGGTTTAAAAGTACAGGTACTTTTTTTTAGAAGTTTGATCGCCAGATGATCATCTAGTGAATTTAATTTTAAAATGCGCGCTTGGTAACCTTTCGTTAATCCCAAATTGGTCTTTAAAACTTAGTGAACAGATTTGCAGATGCGATATTAAAACCGGGTTCAGTCCCAATTAATATCACCCTATCTAAATATTTGTCTTTAGATCGGGGGGGAAAGTATAAAGAAATTTGTCGGAAAAATCCCAGCTAAGACGGTTTTTTTTTTCCTGAAACGAGAGGTGTAAAATCGATGAATATTTCAAAAGAACCACTCTGCAATTTGGCGTTATATATTTTCCACAAAACATTGAGGCATTGATTCCTTTATGAAATATTTGTCTATTTCAGGTTATTTGAATAAACTAATTACCCTATTTGAAATTTAAGTGGGGTATTTGATGAAAGATTCTGACCAATAACAAACGTGTTAAGAATGAAGGAGGATCATATTAAATAGATGTTGACTTGGCTTCCAGCAAATCAATAGGGTCGAGTTAAAAGTTTCAATGTACTTAAACAAACCGCGAAATGCGGATTGAAGATTATAATTGATAATAAAATAATCAATATGACATATCAATTACGACGCTATTTAAAGGATACTTTTAAGAAGGGGTGTTTTTAATGTGATAAATAACCCAAAACAAGCCAAAAACATTATACCCGGGGAAAAAAAAAAGAAAAAACGAGGAATTTCAAGATATTTGTGTGTGCAGTGTACTTGCGCAGAAAACGTATTGCAGATCTTTGTAAATTTACTGCTGATGTTACAGCAAAAGCAAGTTTTTGCGAACTTAAGATGGCTAACGTTAGTGGGATTGGACAGTGGCATTTAACTGTGGCTATTGGAGCCACATTTACCTATTCATTCATGTCAAGCACATGCATAATATATAACCAGATAATCGGACTTTGTAGCATCGCGTTATGACACAAACGCGCTGCATTGGCATTGATCAATCATAATTTTCTTTTGGGAGGGGATTAAATAGATCTAATGCTTTCTATCGTGTATTTCCTATGTTCATAGCATGCACAACTATAGTGGTAACAAAAAAAATCGTATCTAGTTTTTGTACCAACTAAAGTAATGAATGATATTCATAATATATTCCCCATAGTTTCTTCCTTAGCTACTACAGTGGTGACCGGAAAAAAAACCCCAATAAGGTTTTTTTTTTTAAAAATGTGCTAATGCTATTCATCATATATTTTCTATTAATATTTTTTAATGTGCACAATATAGGCAATCGGAAGAAAAAACCCACCAATTAGTCTTTTAGTTTTTATGGCCATGGCCTGACTTCGTTCTCGCTCTCTCTCTTTTTCAGAAAGGCGGGTCACGTGTCACAAGACGGTGTACCAAAGCTGACCACTGGGTGGGAAATAGAGATAGACTCCAAGGAATTCAAAATCTCCTTCTGTACGTCTGTTCATCGTATTATGTTTTGTCTTAATTCTGTACAATGTACGTCTTCTCTATTATATAATTATGTAAATATTTACATTTTCAACTGTCTTTGTCTATGATAACATAACGAATCAATTTTGAACCCAAAAAACCCCAATAACTTCATAAAACATGAGTGACACAAAATGGGCGTGTCTTATAGCATAACTGAGAAACGGTATTGGCTGCGCCGCGCAGTAAAACATACCATGTGCTACATGAAAAAATAGTGGTTTTAAAATAATGTTGTCTTAAAGTGTACAAATTGGAAATAATATAAATATAAGTAATAAGGAATCATTCTTTGAGTATTATGAGGTGATCATTTCGATCGGAGCGTGGTCAAATCTATCATAAAGCCCTTCGGTCTTTATTGGATTTGACCACGCCCCGACCGAAATTATCACCTCATAATACTCAAAGAATTATTCCTTAATTATTTTCAAAGGACTTTTATAAAATAAATACCGGTATCTCTTGCCCTATAGAGGGTATCTCCTCTTTACCGGATATACTTCTTCTCTTTTGAAAACAATCTCAGCTTAGATATCTTTTTGGAGAGATTTTTTTGCCATGTGTAAGCTATTTGTAATTCCATTTAATGTATATAGTAGAGATACTGCACGTATTCTACTCTTTGAATTCAAAACGTAAAAATATTGCGTGTCATGGTAAATACGTGATCGAAAATATGATCATGCTCACTCATAATTTTTTTATTTCATGCCCTTGGTGTCTTCTTAATAATGCTTCAATTTTTTTTTTTAAATTAAAGAAGTATTTAATTTTTCCATTCTAAAGGAGTGAATTGGGTCAGGCAAACTTATCTACATCAAGTAAGCTTATGCAAGACTGACTATGTCCGGGGTTCTGACAATGGGAGGAACCAGAGGCGAGTTCAACAGAACGAGCGCTCGCGATCGCTCGCCAAAATTTGTGTAGCGGGTATAGGGAATTTTTGGCGCGAGCGCTCGCTTTGTTGAACTCACCTCTGATTTTCCTCTAATCTAGATTCCATTTTATATATATAATTCTTTCTTCTTATAATAGTTGTATATATGCATGTTTTTTTGAAAATATTCACTTTGTTTTCATTGTATAGCTCGGGACAACTTGCATGTTTGGATCAATGGAGAACCAGTGGAAACTACGGTAATACAGCGCTTTAGTTGCGACAGCTTTGCCTTAGTTGGAACCCATAACTAGCCCCGCCCCCTCTTACTTATGAGCGCTGTCCAACTCGATCGCTGAGTTTTTCTGGTTCTATTTCTATTGGCTCCTTTACAATTTCGTGAATGAAATCTCACCAATCCTGTTAATGCCTGCGCATGCATCTATCAATAACGACATAAGAGCTTCGCTCTTTCATTGAGAGTAATTTCATATTCATAAAAACAAGAAAAACCAATGAGTTAACCCACGGTCAGTAAGCTAATGCAAAACTAGCAATGGGTATCCGACGATACAGCTGGGCTGCGTTTTACAAAAGAACTTACGACAGAGTCGTAAATATTGTCAGTCTCATGGAATGAAATTTAAAGAACAAAACTTAGACAGAACCATATTTATACAACTTCTCTGATGTCCATGATAATATTTTACAGCCATGAGAATGAAACATTGATTAGTTTGTGTTTAATAAGCATTCATTAATTTGGTCGTAAGTCGTAAGTTCTGTTGTAAAACGCAGCCCTGGCAGTGACCTACAAAATGACAAGGTTTACTTGGCACCAAATTGGGCCATAATTTTGACTGTAATTTAGAACTATACATACCGTAACAAACTTTTTTAAATTATACTTTCATGTTAAATACTGAATTCTGAATGGTTAAGACACAGTTGACAACAGTTGACAATCCGTTCTCATACCCTCAGCGTTAGCAACACACTTGGCAACGGGCCAGTAGAACGAATTGTTACATGCGCGTAAATTATGCGCGTACGGTTCATCGTAGAACTCGCGTATTTTCTATATAAAGCAGTAAAATTTGCTATAAAATTAAGACATTCAGTATAATAAAATAAATATTGCCTGTTTGGGAGGGTACCAGTTGAAATTGACACCCCTCGAAAACCATTGTCAACCTCCGCTTCGCGTCGGTTGACAATGGTTTTCTCGGGTTGTTAATTTCAACTGGTACCCTCCCAAACAGGCACTATTTATATAATGTGACATTGTTGGTATATTGACAAATTGTACAAAACCAGTTATAAAGTACGATGTTACTAACAATTTTCTGCCCTTTCCACTCGAATGGTAAAAAATTATCATTTTCTCTGTCTTTTCAGCTGTAGAACCATTGGCTGTATGCAACGACCAACATGAAATCAATATATGATATTAATTTTGCATTGATGATGTAAATGTTTGAAACTTGTTGTAGTCAACGCAATGCGGCCATCGTTTTTGTTTTTGTTTTTTTTTGGGGGGGGGGTTGGGGGGTTGGGGGGATATTATCTTTTGACAAGTTTTACTAAAATGTTTGCAATATTGATGACGTCCTATTATAAAAGGGAGAATTAAACAGGAAAATCTGATTCTTCATTCCTATTTTTGACGAATTCAACACTAATTCCATTGAATTTGTGAGGAATCGAACGCGATGTTTAAATTTTAGGGCAAAAAAGAATTGCTATCGTACGTACATGTATCCCTTTTATCGTCGTTTCCCTCGAAAATGTTTGATATTTTTAGATAATTGACATTTACATTTAGTTTACAAAACCGAGAGATTGAACTTCTGTGGTACATTTGTATTTATAGAATAGATGCGTCAACTCTCCAAAACGTTTTGAAAAAAAAACAAACAACAAACATTAAGTAGTTGAGAGGCAAAAATCGGTACTGCGAAGCAATGTTATCTAATTGCATTATGAACGCTTCGTCAGGGTGAATTGCATAGGGATCAAACACTATTTGCATGAAAAAAATCCAAATGTATTCTCTTTCATTTCAAAAAAAGAAAACACAACACAATCCATTATTGAAGGTGATTTATTGCAAAGAATTGATTAATTTTAACAGACTAGATCCTATTATTTCAATCACAATTACACGCAGTATTTACCATGAACGAGACTAAGTACTGGATAAGATGAATCTACATGAAATTAGATTACTGTACCGTAGCATCTTGAGGGGGTACTTAGGTGTAAAGAAAAGTATGCAATATGTATGATGTATATCTACAATTTAGAACAAATCCTCCTTCGTTATCTGTCGGAATGATTAAAAGCTTGTGAAAGTTTTTATTGATTATTTCATTTTCATGTCTGGTCGTTGATTTCATACTCGCAGAGAATTGATTCTAAACTCATGTTAAAAGAACTTCGAAAAATTTTGTTTGCAATGTTACTTCCAATGTATACTTATAATCATCCGGCCGCAAATACATTCAATAGTAAAATAAAACGCTTGAGTTCTTTCTGTTTTTAAAGGTTAAAAAAACATTGATTTTAAGGATTAAAAACAGTAAACTACTTTGGTTATAAGCAAAGCGCGATGCTGTATATTTGCATTTATTGGCATTGTTCAATCTTGCATCAGCATCCGGATTAGCGCCACCTATACATAATCTATGTAAAGTCGTTTCTAGAATATTTGGGATCCCGGTCATTCCATAATAATTACAAGAATGAACATTCGATTATATATTATCAAAATTCATAAATTAAATACAATTTCTCCCGTCTATGTAATATTCTGATCGTTAATAGAATATTTCTAGATACTTTTGAAAAGTATACTATTATTAAAGTAAACTGTAAACAAATTGTAAAAGGGGTATGCTCATGTAATTTGCCTAATACCAACATACCCTTATGAACCACTAAAAAAACCCTATTGTTTAAGAAAACATGCCATCACTTTATAATCCTCCAAAAAATGAATTGCATTGAATCTATGAACAGAAATATATATTGTGTAATTTTTGAAAACTATGATCCTGTTTTGTAGGCTTACATATCGGATGAGGGCTATGACGTAGATATGTTTTTCGAAATCGAGGGTCATAAAGGACAAATTTTCAGTGACGTAGACAACGACAGAGATGAGATGGTGAACTATCTCCTCATCAACGATGAATGTGTAGCAAAATGCATCCAAAAAGCTCATTAGTCTCATGTTGTAAAAAAAAAGACAATATTGACATACCTACGCCATTTTATAGATTGGTAGACATGTCAGTCCAAAGAGTAGTGTCCATTGTTGCACAGTGTGTAGTATAATGCGTAAGGGATCTTACCATTGTAATGGAATGTTTAGATCGCAAGTAAAAGTTTTGGTGTTGGAGATTTTTAATTTTAATTGTTATGAAACTACTTTTAAATATATCCCAAACTTACATGTACATGTATTTCATTTGTAAAACTTGATGTGGTAGCTAATGTGATTCAAGGTCCCATATTATTACATTAGTTGCTGGTAGAGAGTTGAGTATACATGTACAATATTTTTGTGGATTTTTTATTTTTGACGATGCTGATTTTCCACCTTCAGATAAGAAACACACTGCATTCCACTAGTGTTTTCATTTACCTTCAGAGAAATCAACCATGCAGTACGCGTAATTCAAAAACTATTCATAAATCACATTTTTTAAAGTCTCTGCGATTGCCCATATTCAATTCGTTTTTTTTTTTAAACATAACTGTTACATTATTTTTCCCCCTCAGACCTGCATATTGATTACTGATACTTAAACTTCAATCTATAGCACTCAATATCGTGAAATAATATTTGATAATTTGCCAAGAGTATATGATATTAGCCTTATGTATTTAAAATCGATCCTCGGTGCAATATGCAAGTTCCAAAACACAACGGCTATGAATAATGCTGTTAAGAGCATCTCATTCCCTCTCTGTACACGTTCAATTGAAAGCCCATACATATATCATATCAGCTGACTATTCTTTTTTGTAATTTAACATTTTACGAGTTTAATTAATATTAGTAGAAAATTGTTTTAATGAGTAAAAACCCACAAGTCTCAGCGTTTATTTGTTGTTATTTTAAATTGGGTATTGTCTGTCGATCGCATGTGTGTACATGAATTTACAACTATAGTTATTAGTTTTATGGTAATATAAATCCTTCAATAAATATTTCATAATGTGGTTCGGAATGATGCTGCAATTTTAAGTGCGGATAATATAAATATTTCGCACCTTGCAAAACATTAACCAGGGCATTTTACGTAAGCAAACATTTGATATCATGTATCGATTATCGAATTGAAATTACCAATTTGATCGTTATCTTTTTAATAGATTTACAAAATGTGGGACCTCAAATTGCTGGTCAATTTATATGGATGCGTTTTCAGGCTACATAAAAAGTTTGTAGCTATACGAGGGATGTTACAAAAATAATATGATACTTGAATGTTTTCACCCACGTTTAAGCACTGAATCATTATTTTTTTTTCAAAGATGTGGTCTAGCTCATAACTGCAACGGTGTGTACATACAAATTGAATAACGCGCGCTAGCGCGTTATGAAAATCGTTGCAGTTATGAGACCACATCTTTCAAAAAATAATGATTCAATGCTTATATTTACGGGATTATTTTTTAACATTTATTCCCTTTCCGCAAATATGATTTATTTTAAAAAATCTCTGCCTTATTCAACGAGTAATGTGCAATTAACGGAAGAGCCATAATTGGAACAACCGAATTATGCTGACAAAAAATAGTGCACAATGTTTTAAATTCTAATAACCCAATTTTATTTTTCATTCTGAAATTTGATGAATTTACTTTTGGTATACTAAGAAATCAATCAATTGAACTCATTTAACTGTTAAATAATATATACATCAATGAAATATTAATCAACGTAAGTATAATATCAGGTCGTGATCCGGTTACAAGTATAAATGTTCTTCGAGAAATACTGAAGGTAGATTGTGTTCATACGCAGCAGATTTGGTGATTGGGTCTTCTGTGTTATGCGTAAATATCACTCAAATCAATCAATGCAATTAAGAGGGGAAAGAAAGTGAATGTAAATATTTATTAATATTTGATTCTATTCTTCGTCCATACCCTTCAAAGTACTCGCCCTGGCCTGGATACACTTTAATAGACGATCAATCCACTTTTTTCATACTCCTCAATATAGGGACACCCGTCATATACTCAGTTCTGGTTGAGTGCAAACCCAAGGGCATTTTGTGATTTGTATCTTTTCCCAGATATCTGGCACTTAGTCGCAATGTGCAGAGGCGCATTGTCGTGCAGAAGTCGGAGATACTTCATATCCGTTTTAAGCGACGACTTTTGTTAATATTTCTTCAGTTTTTATAGCAGTTGGCTGTAACTGTTTTGCCCTTTGGCAGGAATTTGCATGACAGGGCCTTTATTTTCAGCAAAAATATCAAAATAACACTATAAAACCTTCTTCACGGTTCGTAATCTTTTAGCAATACTATACACTACTATTTTATAGGACGTTTTGCATTCTTTGATGCCCAGATTCTATTAGAACTCTTACAATATGGCTCAAAATAGTATGTCCATGTCTCATCACCAGTAACTAAATTATCATCAAGTCATTTTTTGTATATTTTGGATACAATTTTAAGAATTTCTTTGCATTTTTAACACGGAGTCTCTTTTGTTCATCGTTGAGCAAATGCGGTGTCCACCTAGCTAGCGTTTATCTATCTAAGCTTTAGATTTAAAAAATCAAAACAAAACAAAAATAAAACGAACACGTGCTAACGACAAGTTTGTCATCCTAGCCAATAGCCTCACTGTTTATCTTGCGTCTTTCTGTAAGATTTGGTGAATTTTTACAATGCTATATTTGGTTGAAAAGTTCTGTAGCAGAGCGACCTTAGCGAGCTACGAGGCATTTGACCATTTCCATAGATATCACAGACCTCACGATAAATACATGTAATCTATACAAGATTAATGCCAAGTAAGGACCTACCATTTATATAGGCCTTAATTTCAAGTGCATTTTTTTGCTATTTTTCCTGCAATATACACTGTAGCTAAGTCAGTGAAATTGTGAGCATGAAATATTTTCTTCCGCTACGGTTCAGTGATTAATCTAACGTGTGAATTTGCATGGTTTCAGTAAGATATTTAGAAGAAAGGTGAAATGACATAATCTTTGGAACACTCCTCGTATGTACTCCGATTTCGAAAACCCTTTTAAGATCGATCAAGAAATTCTTTTTTTAATAACTTGATACCGGGTATAGCAAAAATGATAAAGTAAATAAATAAAAAAATAATATCCGAAGTAAAACAAGAGGCCCAGGGTCCACATCGCTCACCTGAGCAACAATAGTCACAACTCCGACCATATCAGTTTTATGGTAACAAATACAAATTTGGCTTAGTGAAAGAAAATAATTTTTTTCATTTTGCAAGAAAGCTCCTTATCATTAAGTTAATTAGAAGTGTATTAATTTTTATAATGAATAAAACTAATCTAAATATTAATAGTAAATCAAGGTAGGAAGTGTACTTTATAATTATGCTTCCATAAATGCAAAGAAAATCCAAATACTTTATTAAACCATCAAAATATGGTTGGAATATCGTTATTTTTCTTTTTTAATTGTTTTTGTAGCCGAAAATCGAAGATCTTTCTTGGTAGAGGCCCACTGGTTTATCAATAGAGCATCATGTAGCAGTTCCTTTATAAAGCAGATCATTTATTTTGAGAATAACAAGAGAAATGTACACAACAACATTCTATTGCACAAGAAACAAAACAAGTAACATGCCAATGTGTATATGAAGCATTTTGGTAGAAAACTTTTCAGTCTTTATGAGAAATACCTAAAATTAAATCATTTCATTTTTCCGGAATAAACAAATCGAAAAGTACTTTCAAATTGAGCATGTACATTTAAAACATTTTATAACCACATAACAGAATTATTTTTAAAAATAGAAACAAGCAATTCACATAATAACATTTAATGGCAGTAATAAGATAACAATGTACAATTTTTCTTTAAAATATCTTGAACAGGAAAAACAAGGGAAAATTCAGTAAACAGTAAAAAATATTGTTAGTTGCGGTGGGGATTACACTACACATATATTAGTAAATAAACTTTTTATAGCATATATATAAACCTTGCACCATAATACTAAATTGTACTTTTAAAAAGAAGACAGATGTAGACATACATATTTATATAAAATCATAACTTTATTTAACAAATAACTAACATTATGCTTTTTACTTCAGCTGTAAAGTTTGCTAAAACTTGTTTGTAAATATTTAACTTTCTCTAGATTCTAATCCGAGATCTTGTAAATAAATTTATGTGATATATTAATAATGTCTAAAATACAACAACATCAATCAAAATGCAAAAATATTGATTCAGTATTCATAAATACACTGTAAGTTGTGAGTTATCCATCAATACTCTGTAACAACTGGAAAACTTGTGAATTAAAATTGACAATTGAAATCAAATGCCCGACGGTGTATCACAATTAATGACATCATATTTGAAACCATATTTATGTATCTTTGGAATGTCGTGTATAAAGAAATAAATTGTAAATAAAATGTCTTTAATTTTAATATCAATTTCAAATGCTGTAATACTAGACGCTAAAATTGTAAATGCCCTTATATACATGTAGATAATCCAATGTAAAATATCAACCTTAATCTTTAAATACATGTATATGAATTAGTTGAGAATTAGTTGATATTCAAACTGTTTTAATCAAAGAATGAAACCGGTATATGACTTATCAGTATTTAGTAATCCATTTTTTCCCTTAAGTGTCCACATCATGTCCATTAAGCCACTTGCTCATATTTGGATTTGTTGACACGTTTTGCTAAGCAGCAAGCTAGCAGTGCTCCAAGAAGCTGCACAATGAAAATGGCAGAATTGACATACACATGTATACGATAATTGAAATTTAGTAAACACTTCAAAATAATCTATACTACTATATTAAAATAATAGACTCGAATTTTTGGGCTTTAATACCGAGAAATCAGAAGAGTACTGTCTTTTGTTTTATATATTTTAAACATCTTTTTACTTGAAGATTACCAATATGTTTTTATTTTTTCTCAATCAAGCTCCATTAATTAATAATCAACGAAAATTCCTTTTAAAAATCCGGAAATCATCTGGATTTTTTGGATTTTACAATCTTGCGCATGCGCATTACATTCACGCTAAATCACGGGAGGCTATTTAGTTTATGTTTCCACAATATCACATTTGCATGGATAAACTCAGAAATGATAATACAAATACGTGTAAATTTTCATTGAAAGTTTGCTACATGTATATATTCTGTTCATTAAAGAAAATACGGGAGATAACTCTAACTCAGTGCATTTGATTTGAAAAATCTGAGAGTTCCGAATGTCAACATGGTATCGAAATCGTTACAGCCGCAAAATGGTTTGTTATGAATAATTTGACTGTTATTTTCAATAAAGCTTCATTAATTTTCTCAAAATCGTATTGGAGCGATTCTGCATTTTTTTGCTACATTACGGGTATATGGGAGGCATTTTAACTGTGGTGAAGGCCTGTCCCGAGACGCAGATTATTTTATTAGAATAAACTTAGATTATTCCGATATCATATGGAATGTCAACCCGTGCACGCACGGGTCAAAGTCTAGTATCATTAAAATATAATGTGAATTGACATTAAATATCTTGTCTTTATAACATTAGTGGTTGCATGGAATTGGAAAAGTCTATAACATATCTATAAGCCAAGAAATCAGGAAAAATTCTTGATTTATAGTTTTGTTTAGACTATAAGTCAAAGTATAATACAAGGTCCAAAGTACTCATATTTTATGACATACATATACATGAATCTCATGAATTAGAAGGTTTCAACTTTAGATTCATATACATGTATGCAGGGGTATTATTTTGATAGAAATTGCTCTTTAAAACTCAACCCTGGAGTTATCTCTCCTTACAAAGCACCAAAACATTGTTCTCTCAAAAAGCATACCTGGAAGAAAGAGATACCAAAGGCTACTCCTGCAATGACAGCCATGTTGGATTTCATGAAGCCTACAACCTTGTTGTAGCAACCCTGAAAGAGCAGACAAACTGTGAAAATATATATATATATTTACATCTACCAAGTATTATTCCCTCTATTTCTTACGGAGACTTGAGCATTGTGATTTCACATTTAATCTATTAAGTTATAAGAGACTATTTAATAAAAAATAAAAGAGGACTTTATAAAAATGTTACTTGATTTAGATGTTTTACCTCTTGGTAAATGTAAGTGGAATTTGCGTTGACATTCATGTTATTGCACGCAGTATCAGGAATTCGGCAGCATGAGTGTGGCACGCCACTGGTGGTATTTACAGTGCGCTCCCATGGTGTGCTGAACCAGTCCTCATAGGATTTACTCCCACAACACTGCAACTGTAAGTCAAAGAAAGGTTTAACAAAGAGTAGATAACTACTAGATCTGGGGAGCTTGTTTTCATGAGGTATGACTTTTTGACATCACCATGCAATAGAACATGCAAATATGAATTTTTTAAAAAGAAATGTTTAACTTGTTAGCAAATAAAAATTATTCCTGTTTTCTTTATGAAGCCAAACATTTTTCAGTCTGTAACTTTTTGTTTTTATTCTATTAAACTTTTATATTTTTACTGCAGCTATAAGGCTCAATGAACTGTTATGATGCTACTTTAACATTTATTTAGTAAATCAATGGTTTAATGGATGCTACAATCAACTAAAAGTTATTTAGTAAATCAATGGATCAAATGGTTTACACAATCACATGCAATAATGTATGTGTTTATATCATATGTGATGTAAATTCATGTTTCATCATGACATCTAAAAAATGCATTTTAATTTTCATATTCAAATCAAAAGAATAAATTAAAATGAAATGATCATCCACAGCAATTCCAATTAACAAATTTCTAATCTATTACACCTGGCTGTCACTATAACTTGTATCAAAACCAATTCCTTATCAGTTGCACCTGTCAGTATCACAACCTATATATATACCTGGCTCTGCAGTTCATCCATAGCTTGACTTCCATTGCCATACTGCTTTAATGCATTAGCCAATCCCTCTTGGAAACCTTGCTCCAACTGTAATGATAATTTCAGATGGATTTATGTATATCAAACCCCTTTTTCGCCGAACATTAAACAAACTATTGTACAATAAATATAAACATATTTTGCATATACATGTACTAGAATCTGACAAAACAGAAAAAATGCTAAGGATACTTTCAAAAAATGTTACAATACAGGAAAACTTAATCACAGAAAACATGAATATATGACAGTTTTCTGTTTTTACAAAAGTGCTGATAAATTCAAAACATAATATCTTGATATTTTGGGGGGGTTTTTTAAAACAATTTTTTGGGGGGAGGGGGGGGGCACAACATGGAGACACAATATAAAAGATCTACTGCTACATAAAATAGTTCATTGATTTTTCAAGGTATACAATATCATAAAAATTTAGTTTAATAAATTAAATTCAAATGTACATGTATATGTATATGATAACTGTGTTAGTTCAACTATACAGTACAATACACCACATACAAAAGTAATAAAAATCTTAAGATATTAAAACAGAAAACCTCAGCATTAATGGATGGTCAAATATTGCCGCAAGATGGATATCCTTTGGATTTAATGTCTTTTTCAAAAATGAATATAGCCTCTACACATCATCAGCATGCAACTTTCAATTTATTGGCTTATAAAAGTCACTCATAAAATTTAGGCCATTACCTTTCCTTTGTAGAAGAAACCTGCAGCACCAGCACCCAGTTCCACAGCAAATACAACGATCAGGAAGAAACCGTACTGAATCAGAAATAAATTGTTGATTAATACTTTAAGTTTAGCAGGAGATGCCTCTTACCAAAAATTTAATATAAAGCTTAGATTTGGCACTGCCATGTAGACCTTAAAGTTATATGAGTTTTGTAACTGAATGTTTATGGGATTTACTGAAAGATTAATTATACGTATAGTCATCTCTCAGTGTTAGCTTGGTCTCAGTCATTTGATTGCATGCATGCATAAAAATTAATAAACAAACACTAATACATGTATTTAAGAAATGGAGGGTTCGGGGGAGCAAGATAAGTAGAGAGAAAGTGTTTGTTGTACATGTAATATGATTAGAATGCAACATTTATCATGTATTTAATATGTGAACAAGTTTTTAGATTACCATATATAATAACACAACATTTCCTTTGAATGTGCAGCAACACCCAAAAGAGCCCACAATCACAATCAAAGCACCAACAGCGATCAAAATCCAGGGAGAATCTTTGTAGTAGATGGCAGACAATTCCATGTATCTGTAGAGATCCACTTTAGTCCAGATTCCCAATGCCAAGATAGATATCCCTGTCACCTATATTAAACATGTATTATAAAAGAATATATAAATTGATGCTTACTGCCAATGTAACTAAATATATCATAAAAACATACGCTACAATTTACTTCGTGTTAACGCTTTAATTCCTTTGAAAATGGACTTTGCATATGGCCTCTTTATCCAACAATCTGTGAATGAGAGCTTACCCAAAATATAAAGTTGAAAATCATTAGAAGTGTTTTCATACATCCAACGGCCGCTGTGGTGGCCATGGTAGATTTTGCTCTTCCTCGATCCATGGTTCTGTCAATGGATTAAGAATTTTTGACGATTTATATGCACTGCATGCGCAGTATGTCTCCCTTATGAAGTTCTGTTTATATTATGCTAATGCCGACAGATGACATCTCATGACCGGATATTGACTCCAACCTCTTAAAATCCAAACAAACTACGATGAGATTCCGGATGCCCAAGACCATTGGTTTTTCGTTACATACATTATCTGAGAATTATCGGCCTATAATGTAAAGAAAATACAACTCAAGTTCTTCAAGTAAAAGAATATATACTTTAAGTTTATTTTCCCATGCCTTTGTTTTGTCTAAACGGTTTAAATCATTAAATTAATTAACTCGATACCAGTTAAAGCAAAGAGCTGTGTATTCATTAAAGGTCATATGAAACGATATCCTGACCATATTGAGTTATATACGGGAATGAGTTCATAAGTGCCTATTTAATAAGACTGGCATTGTTTTTTGGATATTTTATGCAAAATGTCAGCGCCACAGTCGATCAAAATCACTTAATCGGGAAAAGGAACATTGACTTACGCGGCTTACCTCCCTTGCTTATGACGTCAGTAAGACCCAATGGCCTTATAAAGCTATGTAGTGAATACAAATATCCATGTCATTTTGCAGTATTTTAAAAGAAAAAAATACTATTTTATATAAAAATTTATATAATTATACAATAATCAACCACTGCAGTATATTTTCTCTCAAGAAATTCAATCGCACGCGTCTATATTTGATAGCGTGTAAATTAGAGTAGAGGCTCGAGAATGAATGATTTTTTTTATAGATCTACATGCAAGTATAATATAAGTTTAATATATGCATGTATATGTTTTGTTTCAATTAGTTTAAATGAAATTGTCAAATTCAAAAATAACTGATCGTTTTTTCCAATTTGCACGTTCATGCAATTCATCAGTACTGGGGTTTTTTTTAGTCTAAGAGAAATTTCTTCAAATGTTTTGATTTTGAAACGTGTACTTGTATGTGCGGTGTTTACTCAGTCACAGATTCCTTCTATCTCCCTTTTTCCCGCAAGTTTTTCTTTCGTTCTTTTATTATTATTGATGCTTGTTCTTAATGAAATCTGTTGATTCCATTCGTTCACACATATTTTTATCAAACAACCAATTTATTTAACTGGTACATAAATGCCATATTTCCGCGATCTAATTTGATTTTAAAAACGCTAATACGTACACGTGTACACAAAGTATTTTCTAAAGATATTGCTACTTGTCATATATCAATAAGTCAGAAATTTATAGGCCAAATTAATTAGAGTTTATCAATAGATCTAAATTTTAAAATAAAATTTAAAATTATTTTTGCGGTATTTTACAGCAGCTTTTAAACACAAACTATACACAATGCCTCAAACAAAATAAATCAAATGAATTAAAATGATTTAATTCTATTTAAATGTAGCTCAATCATGATACGTATCGAAAAAGAAAAGGGTGTTTCTGTTTCAAAAGGATTAGGATAGTTCATTAATCAGCTGTTGATGTTGGAGCATTTCTTTCGTTAAATTTTCACTGCAGTACGGGATCTTCATCGTGATATTACTCTGGTGAAAAGCTGATAGTTTTATTCATTAACGACCAATTAAAACTAAGTCATTTGTACTACAAAATCAGATGATCTCAAATGAAAAGAAAGACACGTTCATATATGCAAAAATTACTAAAATCAAATCGATAAGCCACTGTAAAATTACACTAGTTTTATTGCATTGTTTACATCGGTGGGTCTGTGTGACGTCATAAATCCACAAATTCAAGAACGATAAGCGGGGAAGAATTTTTTCAGGTGCCGAGTTTCCACGGTTATTTCTCAGAAATGCAATGACAAAAAAATCTTGCTACACGTATTTTAACATCCGTTTATACCAAACTTCATATTTATGAAAGAAAATCATAGTGTTAAAAATCGTTTCATATGACCTTTAAGGTGGAATAACACACATGGAAAAAGTAACTAAAATAAACAGTAAATTATTTGATTATGAAAGATATAATTATAAATAAACTGTACATATCTGTCAAATAAGCAAAACAATTGCAGTTTGGGGATAAAAAATGAATTTTTAAACAAAATTCAATTAAGAAAGTACTGAAACAACAAAAGCCGTTGCGGGATTCGAACTCAGGATGTACAGATCAAAAGTCCAACACTTTATTCACTCGGCTACGGAGTAAGTTGCATACTGGTGTCGATAAAATTAGTTTTATTAAACGAAATGTCGTTTCGATCAGAGTTCAGCCATTTTGTCATGATGTGTTATTCCACCTTTAAGTACATTTGTACCCCTCTGCACACTTTTCCACGGTACGTTGTGCAGTATTAGTGCATTTGTTGTCCTCATTTCTATTCATCTGAATGTCGATGAAATTACATGAATAATTATCCGAGGAACACAGGCACCATCGTGCCTAACTTTGAATATATATATTTTTGTATACATGTAAGTTAATTTTCTCAACTATATTATTATGGTACGTGAAATTATCTTTCTATAATTACGCCTGAGTTACGACCTGATTTGATGTTCATTGCGGGAAACAATATGCAAGCCATATTCTAAAAAAATGATGTTGTGATGCATGTGACTGATGTGAGGATATTGCATGCACATGGTTCCATGTGTATAAGTTAGTCACATAATTTAAAGAATGTGACCAGCTGCTGAAGTGATATGTAGGGACATGAACAGCTGATGAAGGCCAAACAGTATTGCAATCACCGTCAACACTTTTGGTGGGGTCGAGTGCGTTGTGAGTGTAGAAAAAAACCCCAATGGGAGTTATGCAAATATTTTTGAAAAAATGAATGAGTTTAATAATTGTATGGAGCGACAGAAATTAAGTAAACTGATACATAAAATTCCTACAAGATTAGCTTAACCGCCGGCGCCGTGACCACCTGAGTGGTCTCTAAATTCTAACACATATATACCTGGAAATATGATAAAAACTCACAAAAAGACATCAAAATTGACAGAGAACATATAGAAATGTATCAATTATATAAAATTTCAGATCAGCTCAAATTTTCAGGTGGTTTGTATTCCTTCGTAAATAACTGATCAGTATGATATATTTTAACACATATATACCCGGAAATCTAATTAAAACACCCCAAAGTAATTTCATTTCACCAAAATCTTAGAAAAGCATCATTTATATAAAATTTCAGGTCTTTCAGGTCATTAGTATTTCATATGCATGTCTTTAGTACGTCCCCTTTAAATTTGCTGCTTATTATGTCCTTGACATTGTTTTAAGAATTAAGCTATCCGAAGGAAACATTAGTTTCATACATTTTTTCTCTTTCATTAGTGTAATTAACTTCATTTCCATCAACAACTTAAAACAACCGAAAAGCTCTGAGCAAAATTCAACCAGACCGGAAGTGTTAAAAAATTAATTTGTGTTATTTAAATTATCAAAAGTCAAGGTCTCGTGTCGCAACCTAAGGTCAATGTCAATGCATTGTTCTAAACTATTTGAAAGTTAATTTGAAATCAGTCACCCCGTAGACAAGACAAATAAAACTGTTAATTTCATATAGTAAATACATTATACCGAGTAAACACTTAGAAGTTTTGGTGAGTGTACATCTTTCAAAAAATAATGATTCAATGCTTATAATTACATTTTTTAACTTCTTGCCTTGTCTGCAAATGGTATATGATATTTAAACATCAGAATTTCTGTTTTATCCTAGGGACGTTGCAGTTTACAGCGTTCAACGTTTGTGACGTCATAATAAAACTCGTAATTTTAACCTTTGTGTGTCTTACGGTCTTATAACTGCCGTAGCTTTCAACACACTTTACAAGCAAAAAATATGTGGAATGTAAATATACGTGTATATACCACAATCGTATTGAAATTTGAGCTACGTACAAAATTTGTAAGTTACGTACGTACAGTATATATTGCATTTTATTTTTCTTCAGAAATCAGCATTCGATGTCATGTCGTATTCAAATATATATATAAAAAAAATCCATAATATGTAACAAAGATATTATTATCATTTTATAGAATAAACTGTTCAAGAGTTCATGTTTGGGTTGTTGGCGGGTCTCATGCCATCACAGACGACAGAGTGTTCTGTCCCAGGTTGCTCGCAACATTTCTTTAGGGCGTCTATCACGGGCTGACACTTCTCCCTGTTGTGTCCGTGAACTACAACAACATACAAATAAATATAACATGTATATTTTTATTATAACAGACATCACAGGCACGTAGCATCGTGAGTGGGGGGGGGGCATGGAGTGGGGACTTTTTCTTGCAGCAAACAAGTTTGTAAAATTTACAAATTAACATAAACAATTATAAATAAACAATAATAAATTATAAAGGAGTTGCCCCCCCCTCTCCCCCCCCCCCCCCAACTTTTTTGTTTTTGGAAGCATTAAACACACTGTAGTGAAATAAACGAAAATAACATTAAAATGTTCATTTAAATGTTTATTTCGGATAAGCCTGTCCCCCTTAACTTTCAAAACCGAAGCTACGTGCCTGCATCAGGTGCAGACATTCATGTCTATATATGTATCATTATATTTTTGGTGGTGGTAGAAGGCCTGTTGGACTTTTTTTAAAAAGATAATTTTGCTTATTTCACTACAATTTTTTTGTGTGCGCCGAAAAAAGTGGGGGTGAAGTGAATCCTATAAATTTTAATTTTTATATTGTTAATTAAAGAAAAATGTTTGTTGCGAGAAAAAGTGGGGGAGGGGGGGGCAGACCCCCTGTCCTGCTCTCTGATGCTACGTGCCTGAAAAACACAACTACATATGTAAATTGTAACCTTTTTCTTCCACTGCCTAGAGGGTCAGTGGACGTGGCAGGAAAATCTTATCAATAAAACAGTGAGGTATTGAATTATCATGGATAAAAAAAGCTTGAGTTAAACTATGTTCTATGAATTCTGGATTAACCAACTATATATCAATTAAATAATTTTTATAGACTTATTTGATGAAACAACTCAGTTAAAATAGTAGCATTCGTGAAAGATTACCTGATTACCAATGATAAATCTCTTGTCATATAAATATAAGCTAATGTACCATCAGGGACGTATACTATATTATAAACCGAAGCTATAGTTTACAGACGTCAGTCCCTGTAGTACCATGAGAACAGCGAAACATGTTTTTACACATCGTCGGATTCCCACGGGTGGTCGCATCTTTTACTTATCACGTAAAAGACGCGATCACCCGTACATGCCGTAGGTATCCGACGATGGTTTTTTACATCACTTACCAACAAAGCAATGCTGAATATCACAAGCTTGTTTTTGACATGGATCTCTTTTCTGATTAGGCATTAAGTCAGATATAACAGCCACGTATTTACGTCCCTGTGTATAGTTAATTGTCTGTTCCTAGTCGCCTTGACAAACTGCAAACCATGTCGTTTGAACCTTACTCGAGGAATTTCGAAATCCCGATCCGAGAAAATTCGGGCTTTGTTTGTATATATTAGTAACTCGTACAACGATATCTTTCTAATTCATCCTTAAAGGTCGGACTTGCATATTGTTAAGGTACTGTAAGATATATATAACTAATTGTTCTTGTATTTCCAAACTTATTAAATGTGTCAGTATATTTAGGTTTGATTATATTAATATTAGAGGATTACGACACAACTTATGTAAGCATTGTTTACGTTTAAAGAGCAAACTGGCCAAAAACCCAAGGGAATGGGGACTACGCAATATGTAACATTGCATGCACGATACGCAAGAGACAGTTTTGCGGTCTTGTAACAAGTGATCAGACGGTAGCTTTTTTTTATTTTGCCTGACCAATATGCCACCCGTGGATGGGATTTGGGGTACTCCAACCTCTACCATTGATTGGTGTGAAGAAAATTATCATGTGACTCCGCTGATTGCAGAATTTTGTGAGTTTATGTACTTATCAATTCATTGAAAATTATTCAAAGCAGCATATATTTTGAATCACACGAATGACGATCATCGTGTGCTATTAAAGTCCAATAGTTTGCAGATCTGTAGTAAGTAGGCCTAGATCTAATTCAATAATTTAACATCGTTCATGAAGCTGAATTATAGTGGATGTGTTTTCACGTATGTTTCATAAACAGCTGATAAAGGATCGGACATTTTCTGTTTAGCAGTAAATTAGCACTAATTCTGGTCCTAATTTGGGCATGAAGAATTCAAGCAATACACACTATATTTAGTATTTAATACACTTTGAAAAATGTTTTGTCTTACAATGTAATGTTATGATCATGATGAGAAAAAAAAAATCAAACAGCCCTTTGCATGTTTGAGCTATTGTGCTGTTTTGTTTTCAAAAAGTTAGGATTGGATGCTTTTCAGAAAAAAATGCAATAATTGGAGAAATGGGTTCATTTTTAGGTTTGTTTGTTTCAACAATCTGCAGAGATTTAAATACTTATAGTCTTACGCTGAATTACCTGGTTTCTATAAACACTTTTAAATAAATCTCAGTATCCATACAAGCATTGGCATTTCAAAATCAGCACTTTTTCTATGTTAAAGCATCATGGGATTTAATACTATTGACGTAGAACTGAAATAAATTACTCCTAGAAAAGTAACAAATAGTCAAAATAGCTTGAAGTTTCATGTAGTTCTGCCTTTCATGTGTTTAAACATCCAATATCGGGCTTCATGTACATATGTACTAGGTCATTACAAAACATACAGTAACATATATCACTGCACATTACACAACACAGACATCGGAAAAATGTTTCATGGTGAAAGCTAATTAATCCAAGTGTATGTCGGTCATTTTTAGTATTCGTGTAAAACGGCAAGACTGTCAGGAACATGGTAGAGGATTATTTAACATTGATTTGGATGTCAATATTTAACAACTCTAAGACCATAAACTCTGTGTTTACATTGATCTTGAGAGTCCCTGCATGCTGCTTTAGCAGTGCATGAGCAGCCATCTTTATCCTAAGACACAACAACTTTTTTAATCTTTCATGGTACAATTAAAACAGACTTCAACTTTTAGCGGTTTTAAACATTGAAATCAAGAAGCTTGTAAATCAAATTAAAACAAACATTTTATACAGGTAATGTTAATAGAGATATACCCATATACATTGTATAAAAGATTTAGTCTAGAGTTTAGCTCAGAATGTACAATCTTAGATAAAATCAAAATTTCTCTTCTTTAATTATTGCCAGATGTTGTCTTTTTTTTTTGGCTCATATGATATATTGTTTTAAAAGATCTAAAATGAACATAGTTTATTGACATATGGCAATTTAAAAAACAGATTAGGACCTGCATGCACAAGCTCTAATTAAAAATGTTATGGTTATATATATGCAATATTATAGTACATGTATTTAGAATCCCATACAAATATTTTAAAAATGTGTTTATAGCATATTGCCAAAAAGATCAATGAAACATTTTAAACAATACTTACATGTATTCATATATGATATATTATATCATGAGTTATCAATGAAAACATATGCTGAAATAAATTATGGTCCATAAATTAAAATTATTTATATAAGTGAAAGGAATGAGCAATTATTAATGGGAAATTTCATGCAACTAAAAGGACTACCAATAATATATATATATATATATATATATATATATATATATATATATATATATATATATATATATATATATATATATATATATACCGGTATGTGGTATTATGCATTTCTTGTCCCCAAAATTAAAGTTTTATAAAGAGCTTTAAAAATAAGATGGAAAAATAAGGTGGAAGATAGCTGAAATCATATTGAAAATAAGTATGCAAAAGGTTATCACCACAGTGACGTCATAATGTAGAAATGATGCCATGAAGATTGTCTTATTTTGATAATTAAAATTAATGTTTTGAAGCAAAATATGGGTGTTTTCCGATGGACTTTTTTTTACTAGAAAACATTGAGTGCATGCTTGCTCAAGTACCTTTTTTAAGTATGTATAATTTATATATGAACAAAAACATATGTTAAAATCATACTTGAGCAGACCTGCGCTCTATGCTTTCAAAAATTAATGTAAAATATGAAGAAAAAAATAAAACTATATTTTCATTTGTTTGCAAAATTGCGGGAATTGCTCATTTAGATGAAGTCAAAGATAAACAGCGAATGAGCTATGATGACTAATATCAAGATTAAAGTGATAGGCATCCTCTGTAAAATGATTTATAAAGATGTGATTTTTATATCATACTATTTAAAGATTGTTAAAAATTGGGGGCAGATATTTGACCAAATCAAATATAGTCCTTCCATGCAAGCAAAATTTGCCGGTCAAAAAAAGGGCTGGAAAAACAGATACATATATGTAAGAATTACTACATCATGTTATTATATAGAAGACTGGATAAATGTGCATGTAAACAGTTTGTTAACCATTACTGTGGATGAAATAAAAGTTTTTTTCTTAAATGTAATAATTTTTTGCCTTCTTTGTACATGTTCTTAGGGAACACCATCAGCAATGTGATTTTTATCGTCCCCTCCCTGTTGATGCTGGGAATAGGGACCATTGAAGGCCATGAAGAGAGGTTCCAGTGGTGCCATTTCTCAGTGTTCAGTAAGTACTATGTATAAACTATAATTGTATTTTATCTACGGTATTTATTAATAGATAAAAATTACCTGTACTCTATAGTCTATTCTGCAACCAGGTATCTTATGTATCGATGTTTGCAATTAGTGCTCTCATTACATTACTTTGTTACTGTATGCATGTATAGTGCCCTCATTACAGTAATGTGTTACGTACTGTATGTATCAGCTAGTGCTTGCATGTAGGACCCTCTTTACATTAATGTGCTACTGTATGTATCAGTGCTTGCATGTACATATCATCATGTATTTGACGTATATGATCTGCATACATTTGATAGTTTTCTGATTGCGTTTTAGTATTTCGTATTCAAATATTTTTTTTTAAGAATTTGATGGTTCATTATTGATTTGGAAATGTCAGATGCAGAATTAATTTGTTCAGTTCACTTTAAATGCACTTAATTGGCATACACTTGTGAACTAGCTGATTTAACAAATCAATATATTTTTTTTTAATTGTTTTATGCATACCGGTACTTGCATGTAATTCTAATTTTTAAGCAGTGTAGTATGTATTATCTCTGTCTATAATTTAGTTCTGATGTATCGCCCCATGCATGAAGCATACACGGCTCATATTGATCTGTTAAAATTATAGACAAAACAATTTGGTATCACACCCGCTCGGAAAAGAAAAGGCACAACTCTGTGAAATGGTTCTATTTAGATTTGATCAAATTGACTTGATAGAAATTCATTGTTGTCTGTGTTTGCCCAAGCTCTGGTGGAGGGTTAGAGTTGATTCACAGTGAGTCAAACTAAACAATGTGCCATTACCATTTAAACTGGGGTTGTTATATCACAATAAGCCTAGCTAGGACAATATCATTTCAATAACCTCCTGTATCAATTACAAAATATTTTAGAAATAATAGGAGAGCAAGAGTTTCAAATCCTGGCATTATATGTATAGAAATAAAGTTTTACTTCATTTCCAGTTTACACATTTTGTGTACCAAATTCCAGATCAGCCAGGAAATCGCTTTACCAATTAAGAGGCTTACACATACAACCATATCAATAAATTATATAAATGCTCATTTCACATATTTAAATTAATGTTTCAGTTACTCATTTATTTTTATAACATAAACATTGTTGTCCCGGATGTGTAAATTACATGTATAACTTTTCACCTTTTCATCCTCTCCATAACAACTGGATCAGTTTCAACTATACTGGCATTTTCCTGATTTATTTTTGTTAGTTTACCAGACACGATTCTCAATAAAAAAAATTGTTATTTTCCTAATTAATTCAAGATCTTTATTTTCCCAATTAAGTGTCCATATTTTTTTCTTCACCTCTTTTTATTATTGCGCATAAATAATGTAATTATCACTTTTTGAAATTTCACAATTTGAACAATTTCCTCAGTTCCACAGACCATGGACCCATGCAGTTCAAAAATAGAAAAACACTTGAAAATTTAGCAAAAAGCACTGTTGATCACTGTGGAGCACATGGCTCAGTGGTTATGGGCATAAGGACAGTAACCGAAAGGTCGCTGGTTCAAATCCCGCTGTGGTCACTTGAAGTTGTGTGTTGTGCACTTAGACAAGGCACTTTAAAGACATTGTCTCAGTCCACCCAGCTGAAATTGGGTACCAGCTTATGATGGGGGTTAACCTGTGATGGACTAGTGTCCCATCCAGGGGGAGTCAATGACTCTCATCTGCTTAGCACCACGAAAACCAGAGATCAGCACCGGCCCTATGCGCCTTCATGGCATGGAGAAGGATTTAACTTTTTTAACTGTTGTTCAATGCATTCAAGTCCGTAAAACTAAAGGACAATCCAGCCACTTTAAAGTTTAAAAGATGGAAAATTTGAAAAAAGAATAGTTGTTTAAATCTACAATCCTTTAACATTTTATACATCTGCAAGTTGTACTGGTGTATACTGGCTGCAGATCTAAAGCTCTACGGGGAAAATTCTAATACATGTAATAGTACTAATACTAATGAAGGGACTCCAAGGGGGGGGGGATCAATGTCCCCCATTGGGAATTTATGGGTAAAACTTTTTAGATCCTTTGACCAAGAACTACATCACTACAGTTTGTGACGTAACAAATCTTTCACATGTTATATCTTTTCCTGATGTTGTGTACACAGCTTGACCCCAAAACAATTAATTGGGCCCCCATGAAATGTGGCATTCGACTTATCACCTAGCTGAACAGTTAATCCAGCTTAACTCCTGATCTAGTCTTAAAATCTTTGTTCTCAGTCTAGTCTAAAGTTTAAGGAAAATTATAAAAAAATGTTATCCATTTTTTTTTAATCATACTTGTACATTTAAACCAGTTTATACATGTATACGCTTTTTGGTTGAATGAATGTTGAGAATTTGTATCAACAATAATAGAACAATTCAAGCATTTCCTAAATATTCCATCATTTTTGTTTTTTAATGCCCTTATAATGTTGCTTTATGTTGGAAACACACATTGCAGATATGCGCTGTTGATTAGAATAAGTTATAGTCTAGCTTATCACTGTCAGGTGACATATCTCAAATTAGAATTTTAATTTTAGTGCATGCAGTTACAATTAACATATATACCAATTAAGCCTCTTATTCATGTCTTAATTCATAAAAAAGATAACTGAACTTGTTGCAATTTCTTGGATGTAATTTGAATAAAAAAAATGTAATATCAAGGAAAAATTTACTCTTCCAAAATAAATGAATATCAATATAAAGTTAAAAATTTATAAATATTATGTAATTTGAACATGCATAATTATTTAGATTTGACTAAAATACTCAAGTGTTTACGTTGTGATATTGTGAATGTGTGAATACCATTGGTTGTGAGTCAGTCTCGTTTATTCTCTACGTTTCAGCGGTTGGATTTGGTTCGTGGTGCTTTCACATGACATTGCTGTACAGTATGCAGGTATAACAGCTAGGTTTAATTCATGTCACAGTTGTTATACTGTATGTATGGATCATTTGTCGCAAAGAAAAAGCTATTATGTGATGATCGAAATACACCTACTGGTTCATTAAAAAAAAAATATTATTCAACTGGTTTGATTTATTTTTTTTTTTAGCTTCTAGATGAATTACCCATGATCTATGGAGCAGCGTTTCATCTCTATTCAGAGTAAGTCGGCAGGATATGGATTATTGTTGCATGCTAAAGAAAACGTATCTTTGAAGCAGATTTTTAATTGCCAATAAAACTTTTCAAATATTCTTTATACTAAATACATGTAGTATGACTGTCATTGAAAATCATTGAAAAATCATGATTGAAAAACTTGTGATTATATGGGATTAATTTTGTATTAATTAGTCTTAAAAAGGATTAGATTTTTATGTTCATTTGTGGGTTTTTAAATTTTAAATTTTAAAAATTTGACAATTAATATACATGATATATATAAAAAAAATCTTCAAATTAAACCAGTTATAGTCTTAGACTGGCTTATATCTTTGGGTTTTTTGGGCCATTTCTATAATCCAGTTTTAGATGACAAAAGTAAAAAAATTTCCATGCAAAATTACCAGTACAGATATATCCTAAAATGTTGAAAATAATTAAGCTGTGATGTGGCTTATCTTAGTTGTGAGTGTAAAGTTCTCCTTTTCTAGATCCAAAATTATAGTAATCGAAAATCTTTAGTTTCAGTTGTTACAATTTAGATTTTTTTTTTAAATTGCTTTAAGAAGAGTAGTTTTGTTAAGAAAGTTGGGGCTATAGATTCACAACTCAATGAAGAACAGTCATAGGCCATCACAAATTATTTAGAGATCCCAAATAAATACATCTTTTTCATATGTATATGGATATTTTTACCAGTATATATTTTTTTCCCTGACAGCATTGAGGTCACTAGTCCTCTGAACCACAAGAACAGACCTCTACAGATTGGGCTCTCTATATACTGTGCCATTGTCACTGCAGTAAGGAATTCATTGACACATTCTGACACTGTCAAAGTTGATTATGGCCCCTTTAATAATGTATTTCATACAAGCTGCTGCATTTGGTGTGTCCATAATTTTCTATTATTCTTTTCTTTTCAGTTTTACTTGTTAAGCCAACATGTGATATTTTTTCAGGTAAGTTTAATTTCAAGCAATTAATCATTGTTTTTCGTGTCATGCCTTCTCATGTATGGAAAACAGTAAACATATTATATTTGGCTTGTACGATATTTTGGGGGGGGGAAATACATTTTGAACAAGTTGGCTTGGATTTGAATTGGCGTATTCCTGAATGTTACTATTATTCTTATTCATATATGCATGGCATTTAGCAAAGTACTACCACATTCCGTCAAAAATGCTAAATAGAATACACATCCAAATGCGATATGTTTACAGTACCAAACTTTTATTTACATGTATGATGACTTTAGTTTCCTGTTTAAAGAGTGATAAATTTGTTTGTGGCAACTATTTTTCATGACTGTTGTTAATACCAAACAATTACAAGAGTTATTTTAATTAATAGTATCTGGTTCATAGCAAAAAATTGTGATGATTGACAGAAGTTCTCTTGTGATTCTCTCAAAAATTGTTTGCACATGGATAAAAGTCTTCTTTCCCTGACTTGACTAATCACTATTCAAGCTCAGTTTCCAAAAAGCTTCAAGATGTTTCATCAAATTCTCAGTTTTATACAAATTAAGATATACATATAGTGTATACAGCCAGGGTTATTTTTGTCCCGTTCTTACACCCTTCTACACTTGCAACCTACTTCTCATCGTCTTTTATTCACCCAGATTCAGTTGTGATAAAAGAGATGTAATTTGAGACATTGGAATTCACCCACTCTGAAATTCGCCCGCTGACAACAAGGGCAAACGGGACAAAATTGATTCGGGGTCAAAAATTTCCCTGAATTCGGTATACATGTATTAATTTAAATGTTCTGTATTATGTAAATTAAATTTTGTTTTGTTTCAGGTTTCATATGGATTGCTGGTTACCTTAATGGTTTTCTCCAGTGTTAGGTTAATGTTGTGAGTATGTTTTGGCTGTAAGAAATTAATGTTAATTTTTGCAAATCTTGACATCACTGCAATTAAATTAGCACACCATCTATAATTGAATTACTGTTTCTATGTCATTCTTTCTTGCATAGCTTTCACAGTACACAAAATAAGTCACATGTTTTTCAGGTACTATGAACATAACACTCTTCTCTATATGACTGGCCTTGTTACATACATGAGCGGTTTTGTGTTGTGGAACTTGGACCAGCACTTCTGTGGCAATCTTCAGTAAGTACAACTTGTAAATTTCATAGAAAACTTTCATTTAATACTCACAACGCAAATGGGTTTGGTGGCTTTGGTTTCTTTAGCTCACCTGAACTGAAGGCTCGAGTGACAATTCTGATTGAGTTTTGTCCTTAATCTGTCGTTGGCGTAAACTTTTCACATTTTCATCTTTTTCTACATGCAGAACCACTTGGTCGATTTCAACCAAACTTGGTACAATTAAAGTATTGTTTAGGAAAGGTCTTTCTAATTTGATCAAAAGAAGGGCCAGATTTTTTTGAAAGGGGGAGAAACTCTGGAAAGAGTAAAAATAGGGTGGGGTACATGGTTTTAAAAATCTCCTTCTCAAGAACCAAATAGCCTGTAATATCCCAACTTTAACATGACCCCAAGTGTTAAGTAGAAAACCAACTTAATAGATAGTTCTTCAAGAACCGAAAGACTATTGAGAGGTAATATTATAAAAGAAAGCTATTTTACCAAAATCTAAGATTGTAAATTAGGTTTGTAATGATGTGTTACAATGTACATGTATTATCTATTTCAAATGAATAAATAAAATAATAAAAACATTAAATTTTGAACTCCTGACTTAGACTAGCATATTTAAGTGTTTTGTGGAAGCATCTGAATCAATAAAAATGGTTGAATTAATTGTTGTACTTAAATTTAACAAAATATAAATATTATAAACTTAAATTACCGGTAAGATGAAATTCAGGGAGATTCATTATAACATAGTAACATATCTAAGTTAGATGTGCATGCATTATCAAGAAAATTGCCATAAAAAATTTGCAAGTTGCATTTTTGCATCAACCTGTAGAGTGTACAACCTCTTAAAAATTATTGCAAGATGCATTTTTGCACCAACCTGTACACACTTATTAAAATCTGCACTAAATCAGTTTTGTATTATCTACCTGCATGACATCTGAAGCTAAATATAGGTCATTAGTAGGTGTGTACTGATACAGAAACATGGTGACCAGAGCTTCTGAATACCCACTTGGATCTGCTCAAGTGCACATCCAAATGTGCGAGAAACACGATTTAAGAATAGACATGACATGTGAGGACTGTGATAAGTTTATTTGCTCACAATGTGCCAAAACAGACCACAAAGATCACGACTGGAAGACTATACCCACAGCAGGAAGTCTAAGAAGAAGAGAGCTAAATGAAATTTTGAGAAAGATCAAGGAAGAGGATGTGAAAGAGATGGATAAGAAGATAGAGAAGGCAGCAAAACAGATGGAAGACAATCAGAAATGTTGCAATTCTAAAGTCTCTAAGCTTCAGAAACAGTTTGATGAGATTGTGTCAAAACTTGATGAAATCAAGAAAAATTTGGAAACTGAATTGAGGGAATGTTTGGTAAGAAAAAATGCTAAAGTAAGTGAAAAAAAATTAGACTTAGAAAAGAAATCTAAACAAATAAAAGATTTTGTGAAGTTCCTGGAAGATAAACACAATATTATGTCTGACTATAGTTTGATAGACAACCTCAGAGATTTGACCAACCTTGTATCTAACACCAACAGTGATATAGAGAAGGGAGATTATTCAGTGATGTACAGAGGTGGGGGCATCAATGAGGGATTACTGGAGTCTATGATGGGACAAACTTTTGATATAGATGACATAACTGTTACTGAGACAGATTCATTTCAATATGGAGATAAAAGTATAGTTGTTATGGAGGCAATCAAAAAAGATATATGTTTTGTTGGAGGTTTGATTTCGGGTTACATTGAAAAAGTTAATAAAAGCAATAAGAAGGAAATATATATTTATATTAATGTTAATGATGTATGTGTCACAGACGATGGTGATGTGTATGCCACTGATTATGATAACGACTGCATCGTCCGTCTGTCCCCGTCAGGCTCAGTCTCTACTGTGTTCAGGACATTTCCATTGGTGGCAGTTGGAATCTGTCAATCAACAGAAGGAGGACTGCTGGTCACATTGATGGATGATGAGTCAGAAAGATATCAACCAGACTTGAGCAGCAGACGTCTGGTCAGACACGTGACACTGGCCGGTGATGTCATCCATGAGTATGAGTACCAGGAGGATGGTTGGACCAGGCTGTTTACTGTACCAAGGAGGGTCAGACAGAACGGGAACACTGATATCTGTGTGTTGAACAGGACAAGTCAATCTTCTGGTGAACTGATGATTTTATCTATATCTGGATTACTGAAGTCTATATACCATGGCAAAAGCCAAGAAATTCAGTTTAATCCAATTGATGTGGTGTGTGATTCACACTGTAACCTCATTGTTAGTGACTGTTTTAACAGCCTGGTTCATCTCGTGAGTCCTGAAGGGGAATTTATGAAGTACCTACTGACAGAGAATGAAGTTACAAAGCCATGCTCCATGTCTCTGTATAGATCCACACTGTGGGTAGGCAACAAACATGGACTTGTCAAAGTTTTTCAGTACACTATGAAACTTGGAATTACATAATTTGATATATATGATCCTATAATGAGGTTTTAAAATAACTTTGAAGAGAATGAAATAAATTTGTACGGTTGACTTAAAAACTGAAAAATACACAGTTGTATTACCAATGCAATGATAAGGATGAAACATTCAGTATCTGTATATTTCATCCTTGCCACTGTTTTAGTACCTTAGATCCATGTAGGACACTACTTAAGATGTTAATTTTATTCGAAACATTAATTTGTACATCATTATTTTACCCCCTGCAAACAAAGTTTGGGGGTATATAGGAATCACCTTGTCCCTCTGTCTGTCTGTCCATCTGTAAACTTTTTACATTTTCAACTTCTTCTCCAGAACCACTGGGCCGATTTAAACCAAACTTGGCACAAAGAATCATTGGGTGAAGGGAATTCAAGTGTGGTAAAATGAAGGGCCACACCCTTTTTCAAGGGGAAATAATTAAATATCATTGAAAATTTGTTGGTATTTTCAAAAATTCCTCTCAAAAACCATTTGGCCAGAAAAGCTTAAACTTGTGTGAAAGCATCCTCAGATAGGGTAGATTAAAATTTGTTTAAATCATGATCCCCGGGGGTAGGGTGGGGCCACAATGGGGGATGGAATTTATACATACTTAAGAATATTTTGAGTAAATCTTTTAAAATCTTCTTCTCAGAAACCAATCAACTAGGAAAGCTGAAACTTGTTTTGAAAGCATCCTCAGGTAGGGTAGATTCAAGTTTGATTAAACCATGATCCCCGGGGGTACTGGGTAAGGTGGGGCCACAATGGGGTGGAGTCAAACTTTTACATAGGAATATATAAAGTAAGTCTTTAAAAATATTCTTCTCAGAAACTGATCATCCAGAAAAGCTTAACTTGTGTGGAAGCATCCTCAGGTAGGGAAGATTCAATTTTATTCATATCATGATCCCAAAGGGTAGGGTGGGGCCACAATGGGGGGTCAAATTTTTAACATAGGAATATATATAGAAAAATCTTTTAAAATCTTCTTCTCAGAAACTGAACGGCCAGAAAAGATGTAACTCGTGTGGAAGCATCCTTTTGTAGGGTAGATTCAAATTTGATTAAATCATGACCCCTGTGGGTAGGGTCGGCTCACAGTGGGGGGTTGAATTTTCACATTGGAATATATCTAATAGAGAAAATCTTTAAAACTCTTCTTCTCAGAAACCGAACAGCCAGAAAAGCTGTATCTTGAGTGAAAGCATCCTCAGGTAGGGTAGATTCAAGTTTGTTCAAATCATGATCCCCAGGGGTAGGTTGGGGCCACAATGGGGGGGGGGATCTAATTTTTACATAGGAATATATACAATGTAGAGTTAATCTTTAAAAATCTTCTTCTAAAACACAATTTGCATAGAAAAGCTGTAATTTAGTGAGTTCAGATAGACAGTGTAGATGAAAATTGGTCAAAATCATAATCTTCAGGAGTAAGGTTAGGCCACAGGGGGTGGGGTCCAATTTTACAAAGGAAAACATTTAAATTATTCACAAAAACTCAAATGTTATATATAATTTTACTTATATGCAATCATTTTGACTTATTGTTGATTCTTTAAAATTGTTTAGACTCTGATCCCTGAATGATTCTTGGGCCTCACAAGGGGTTCAAAGTTTGATATTGGTTTATAATCGAGTTTAAGATCTTCTCGAGAACTGCAATGATCAATATGTGACATGACTGTTAAATCATCCTGTTACAAAGGGACTCAATAATAAACATAAGAATATGCAGGGTTTTTTTTTTATACAAGATCTATTATACTACATTGTCCATATATTTTGTATATGACTCCATAAAGCTGATTTTATTATGTCTTTCGTTGCTCAGTTGAGCGATGTGGCCCATGGGTCTCTTGTTCATTAAGAAATACTTGAGTGATATTATTTTTAGCGGGGTATCATTTGTGAGCCTTACTCACAATACCTTTAGTTTTAATTCATGTTCATTGCAAATAAAAGGAGGGAATAAAAATAAACAAAAACAAAAAATTGGATTTTATCATCATGTACATGTGTACTTACAGTACAGCTAGTGTATGCTTAAAGGGGCATGGTCACGATTTTGGTCAAATTCTATTTTTCTGTTTTAATCATTTACAATATGCTTTAGGAATGCATTTCTAATTATCAAATGAAATCTGAGAGTCACTCGTAGAGTTATTAGCAAGATACAGGGCTCACAATTCTTTTTCATGTAAACAAGGCTCGTGCCCTGTTTTTGTTTACATAGGTTCAATATACCACTAAACATCTTTTTCATGCTGATTTGTCTATTTGTCTATTCTCTTATTCATTTTAAGCATAAAGAAACAGCTTCTAACGTTTAACACATTCATTTTAGGTCTAAAACTGGAATTTTCACTTCAACATTTAAAATGTAAACAAAAGCTTTGTTTACATAGCAAAGAATTGTAAGCTCTGTAACTCGCTTATAACTCAACAAATGACACTAAAAATTCTGGTTGCCTATCAAGATTACCTTACTAAAGCAATTTAAACATTAAAATAGGAAAAATAATTTTTGACCAAAATCGTGACCATGCCCCTTTAATGATTTATATAAAAAAAATTGAATCTATTTTTTACTATTTTAATTCAATATAATACAACAACAACCTTGTAAACTGTTCCAATTTGTGACAATGATTTCGCAATAAAAACATACCATAAAGTCTTGTTTATTATATACCACTTGTGAATAAAAAACTGCTGTACAAGATGAGTATCATTCGTTCAGTACAGGGAAGGTGTAATCAACGTAACCGGAAATGTAGATGACCCCTATTGATTTTTATGAAGTTCAAAAGGTCAATTTCATTTTCATGTATGAATAAAGACTTTGCACCCTACAATGAATGTCCAAGGGGGGGGGATATGTGTTTCACAAACATCTTTTGTTATATTTGATACCATGAGGCTGATTTGATAGGAGAAATGGCTATTGTTGCTCAGGTGTGTGATGTGGCTCCTGAGCCTTTTTTTAAAATTTACTTTTATTCCTCTTCAAATTATATTGATTTTTCGAATAGAATTAAGATAATGGGGAGGATTTGATGACGATGGTCAGATATACCTGTAATGGTATACTGTAGAATCATCGAACTTGAAGGGGCTGCACTTTTTATGGAAAGTTAATATATCTTAAAAATTTGTTGGGGTGTATTAAATTTTGAGGATTTACATTTACAGTAATTCTTAATTCATTGAGGATATTAATTGTTGATGTACAGTACGGTACCTATAAAATCCATGACATTGGATTCATCACAAATATCATTATTTCACAATGTGTACTGTAAATTCCTTATATTACGCGAGTACTTAATTCCGCGATTCCGCTGTTTCGTATCAAATCGCGAGAATATAAAATCGCCGATGCGAAACTTTTATCCTTATTTCTTATAGTTTACAAATCTTAGACAATAATAGCGAGACTTTAAAATCCGCGAAGGGTGCTTCTCGCCATTTTACGCGGATACTAATTCCTCGCATTTAATTAGGAATCTACAGTATCAGTTGCCATCATGTGTCTGTATTTCCATCTCAAGCTTGATTTCTGAAAGCTGATGACTGGTGATTGATTTGCAGGTTAATCAGAAGAGAGTACCTAGGAGTATTCGCCCCTATTTTCCAGCTCCACGCCTGGTGGCACATCCTGGCAGGGACTGGGACATATCTCTCGGTGTTATTCAGGTAAAAGACGTGCATTGTGCAAAAGGGCTTCGGACTAGTAGGATATTTTCTTGGATGATTTTCTTTCTTCTGAATGTTTGTTGATAGAAAGATATAGGTATTTCTTCTTTGTAAGTGTAAGCAATACTTTTAAAAGCATATTGAAACCTTGCCTGCGATTATTTTCAGTTAATTTTATCAACCAGGCTAAGTTTTTATTTGGACAAAAAAAAAAAAAAAAAAAAAAAGGAATGGCAAAATATCTTTGAAGGCTTTAGTATCATTAAGGTGGTATGGGACATACATCGATATTAAGGTGGATCAAAGTACTTTATAATTGAAATACTTTAACCGGATTAGAATTTTTTAAATTTTACAATATTTAACCAAAAAATACATTTTGAAATATTTTGGTAATGTAAAATTTCAAAATCCCCAGTGGGATTTGAACTCATGACGTACAGATTCGTAGGGAACCATCCAACCCACTGCACAACGATGATAGGTGAAAATTTCAGGAAAAAAAACTATTTATAAATTAACACTTGATTATATTGTTTATTTCGATAAATAGTACGTCACAACATGGAGGTGTCCCATACCACCTTAAGCTTCTTTCACATACGATAGATATGATTATACATGTATTAAAAATGTATATGATAAGAAACTTTTTTTTTCATGAACATTAACATGACCAACAATTAGGATGTTAAAATACACAAAAATTGTAACTGTTAAAAAGAGATTACGGTTTTTTTTAGTGCTCATACAAGATACCTATACCTTGGAATGAAACCAGAAATCAAGGTTAGTTTGTTGTCTTTTTTTTCAGCTTTGCTTGCCATTTAATACTATTTCTTCCACCTCCAAATTAAGGAGAGTTTATTGAAATTCCACTTTTTTATGATGTGAAATTATGAAAATCAATAATCTAATGGAATGCAAGTGATTTTATTTAATGTGCCAAAATGTCACTTATTATTTTAATTTGAATTGTATATGGACCAACTATTTACCCAACGTCCATGAAGTTTCTTTTGGTTTATTTTTTCACAATGTTTAGAAATTAAGATTAATGAGCTGGTATAAGAATTTGTGCTCTTTTGTTGTAGTTTTGGATGAAAGTCTGGCCATACCTGAGACTTCGCAAGGAAAAGAAAGAGTAGTGATTCATTCCAAAATGCTAGAAAAGACTCTGAAATCAGAGAACAATTAAGGCAGATTTTGCATTATGCTTACTATCTGTTTGATGGTGTTTAAGCTTTGAAGGGAAGAATAGATCTTTTTTTTTCTTTTTTTCAGGGGGGGGGGGAGGGAGGTGGATAAGGGGTTACATTATATTATCCTGCCAATTTGACACTAAATCCTTCCAATATTAATTTATTCACATATTATTCTAAGCAATATATTATTTTTCTTTAACACATGTTGAAGGTGTTAAACAAGTTTTCTCCCTTCGTATTACCTGTAAATTCTCTTTCCGATACTGTGTACCGGTAATGTTACATGTTCAAAAAGTACAATTAGTATAAACGTACAATTTGATTCTTAGTGTATATCTTATTTATTTATTTGATTTAAATACTCGTTAATGACATATATTTCAATTGTAGCAAAAATAATCAATGAAAACTCAGATTGTACATGTAAATTTCTGTCTTCAAATTTTGTATCAAAATATGGTTCAAATCCAAAGTCAAATATGCTTAATATTCAATCTTTTCCACAAAACTATCAACAGTTGGCTTTACCACATGTGTTGATCTCCTTAGAATTGCATGCAAATACTGTGATGAAACTAAACTTACCGTATCAGTCTTATTTTTAAACTGACTGATGGTTACAAGTATGGTGGGTTTTTTTGGAGGGGGTGGGGGGAGGCGATATTTTCGAACAAATAATAAGAGTATTAAGGGAGTTCATTAATTCCATCTAGTCAAAATCAATGGATCCTCTACTTCCAAGTGAGTTGTTGTTCTGTGAACTTTTTAGGTCAAGAGAGAGTCAAGTTTATTTGTTCATTAGTCTTGAATTGGTTATTTACCTGGTAAAATAATCCACATTGACACGTGCATGTAATGCACAGTACATTGTCTATGTGTTCAAAGTACACTCTACATGTTTTGCTGCAAATTTTCATTTCCTCCTGCCCAATGCAAATTGTGTTGTGTACTTGCTCTATCTGTAGTGTTCAGATTTAATAGTTATACTGTAAACATATTACATTTGGTTGTGTATTCTATTTCTATAGCTTTTTTTTGGCAGAAATCGGCTTCCACTAAATTAGATACATTGATAAATACCATGCATATATGTATAAGAATTAAAAGAAACATTCAGGAATACACTATTTCATATGCCCGCTAACGTAATGTAAAACTATTTTCGGCCAAATTTCTTACACGCCTTATACCGTATAATACATTTACAGTATAGAGTTCTTTAAATTTGTATTTAGTGTGTATGTGAGAAGTACATGCATGTATTAATTAAAAAAAAATTACATGTAATATATATACATGTAATAACATGTATGAAACACATGCACAGAGCTCTTCCTTTATCCATATACACATGTATTTATTGGTTGTGGGGCTATCATTTGCTAGGTGCTATATTTATTATCATCTGATTCAGTTTATTGTTTACTTGCTGTTTACGCGTTCATGATTTTACAGTTGATATATTATAGTTTCTAGCAGAAACTAGGAATTCCCGTAACTCAGGTTTTGTTCATATTTATTAGTTTGTTTTGCATGTATACCTACAAGTAAATTGATAGAAAAAAAAAAAATCATATTTAGAGTATTGTGCAGTAAGATTAAAGAGATGTTTATGTGTATTTTTGTATAATTCTTAAATATTTTTAAAATCGTTATAAATAGTAAACTGCTGCATTCATGGTATATGTAGGGGATCTTACGGCTCTTTATATATTCCAACTCTCTGGGTCTTTTCACTTTTTTTTTAATTAACTGAATATTGCATTTTATATTTTAAAAAAGGTATATTTATGTATTGAAAACTTAGAAGATATTTTGAAATGTTACTTAGTTTGAATTTAAAGGTCACATACGTGATAGAGACAATAAATTGTTACATTCAGCATACCCCATTTTCCATAGATAGGACATGCGATGGTTAAATTGTCAATGATTGTTATATCATGCAAACAGAGACCTTCAATAGAAAGATACCTGTAATTGTGGGGAAAATAAAATGAAATCTAGGGTCAGTTGTACAGGTTGAGTGAAGTCATACCTTAGCCAAAGTGATTATTTCATCATTCCATATATTTCCTATAATGCTACCATATGTCCAAGATAGATTCATACATGTTTTACATGTACATGGAATAATTCAGAATAAGGGGGATAATTAGAATTTAGGAGGAATAAATCTAAGATAATTCACACCTAAGCCTATAAATTTGACAATACTGACATGATTTTGGGGATTTCGTAGTAAAATGTCACATGCAATAAGTGTTCTTAATTTCACCTACATGCATATGTTTTTCATATCTTGATATTGAAAAATATAGCTTTTAAAATATGTACGTTTTTTGGGTTTTTGTTTGTAAAATCAAATTAATTGTATCAAGTTTTTATGTATCAAAATGACAAACAGAATATATATATTATGTATACTGTTATAAGCAATTGGTATTTCGTGTGCTTATCAAAGTAATCAAGATAGTCTAACAGATGCAGTTGTATTTAAATGTATTATTCAACCTGTATGCGACCTACCCCTGTACAAGAATTGTTGTATCTTATTTTTGTTTAAATCTTTTTTCCCCCTTTATACCCGGTACTCTGCTAAAATCTAGTAGTTTGTTTTATTTGTTTATACTTGTATGTAATTTTTGCTGATAAAAAAAAACAACATATTAATTTAAAAGAACTTGAGTGTTCAATTCAATTTCAAGGATCAAAAGAATGAATATATACACTGCAAATTATATATACAGAGATATGTATATATACTAGGTAGGTGTACTAGTATTGAAGATACACTTGGTGCCTATGTCCAATTTTTTTTCTCGTCTATTTAAACAATGCAGCTATAATTTTGTTGCTTCCAACTTTTACTGAGTGTGCTTTATGTACATGTGTAACATCATTGAGTGTATACATGTACATTAATGTTTTGTTTTTGTTGTTCACGTATAAAACAAGCACATAAAGTTTGATATATTATAATTGTTTGAAATATTAAGGAAAACTATAGTAGTGAATGAAGAAGCATATAACAAAATGAAAATAATGCTAATCTATAGGTTTTGATGGATTTTTAAAATTAATTTCATTATTTGCGTTTATCGTCACTAAAATTTTAGAAAGCTTTGAAAGTTTAAAACATGTGAAAAGCATAAAACACGAAAAGAGTTGAGTGTACATTTGTTTGGTTTTTTGGGGTTTTTTGTTTTTGTTTTGGGTTAATATTACATGTACTAGTACTTGTTGTTTTGAAAATTTATAACATAATTAGTTAGTTTGAATTCAATCTTCTTCCATTTTCAAGCATTCTTTAAAACAGTTTTGGTGTCCCTATTGATTGTTTTAGATTACATGTATTACTGTATGTAGTGGTTTAAATTTGGGGTTAAATATATCACTACCTGTATTTTTAATACACATCTTTATTGTACAACTTCTAGTTTCATAGATGGAATATCTTGATGTTCAGTAACGTAATTATGATTGGAAAATTGTAAACATTTGAAAAAGGCAAAAGTTGAATAGTTAGAGAGAGTAATAATTAGCAAATTGAAGTTACAAGGTTCTTTCAGTAGACATTACAGAAGTATTTTACAAACTTGTACATTTCTTCCTCATGTTATGCTCAACTTATGTGAAAGGTAGCAGTAAAATGGGAATCAAATATAACATAATTTTTCTGTATTGTTTGGTCTCTGTAGCAATTTTACTTGTATCTCTTAAAAGAATAAGGACAAAATGTTTCTGTGATAATTATAACATATGTTTATTTCACGAAATAAATTCCCTTATGACTACAAGTAAATACATGTGTTGATTTTTAGTTTTCTTCTCCTGATGGTACAATTAATATACTACTATTTACATTTCCAAGTGTCTTTGTCGATGTCTTTGTCTTTGACTGTGTCTACGAATCATTATATTTAACATATACTAGTAGTCCTGACGTATTGTGGGGCGCAAGTGGGGTTTGTATAATTTAAAAAACGAAGTGAAAATATCGTCAATAATTTAATAATTTTGAACAATTGGTGAAAATTATTTAATATAAGTAATAAAGAATTATTCTTTGAACTTTATGAGGTGATCAAATAGGGTCGGGCGTGATCAAATTTATCATAAAACCTTTCGAGCTTTATTGGATTTGATCACTCTCAACCGTAATTGATCACCTCATAATGCTATAAGAGTGATCCTTTACTCAATTAAAGTCAGTACCCAATACATGGGATATTCCTTAACACTGCAAATATATTCCTATCATTTATGAACTTTTTATAGTACAAATCCATTTTGAACTTTGCATCCCTCTTTTAATTAAAGAACTTTGTTGTACTTTTATATATATACTAGTATATATATTAAGAGCGAGCGCAAAGACCTGTGTGAACTAATGCGCGGGGGAGGGGGGGGGGGGGGCGAGCTAAGGATATAGAAAGTATAAATATTCTTCAAGGGAAAAATTACTACATGCCAGAATTTTCTCGTTCTCGGTTGTCTTTCATAAAAAATGACCGATTATTCATGGGGAAAAAAAAAGATGGATTGCGTCGAATATCGTATTTAAGCTTTATTTCAAAACTAGAGAGTTCTTTTATATTCTATCCTTTTTGTATTGTTGACTGAAACGTAAATTAAAAGGAAGATAATGAAAGAATGAAATTCAGCGACTAAATAGTGACACCAAAGTTATTATAACTTTGGTGTCACTATTTAGTCGCTGAATTTCATTCTTTAAAGAAGTGGGTGGATCAAACAACTGTGCATTTGAAATTGAATATATTAAATGCAATAAAAATGAAATATGATCAGAGAGAAGGAAAATGAAGACCAAATAAACTATCTCGGTTTTATAAAGAATCCCGTATAGTTTAGCCAATAGCCGGTCCAGATATAGTATATGTTAAATGATTACATACTGCGCTCGCCATAAACATACCAAAAAATATTAGCCCTTTATTAACTTCCAATTCGGAAAATGACCTTTTTGGTTTTCTTTTTCTCTTCATTCGTGACGTCGCCTTGCAACGCATTATAATATCCTGACGTCATAAACGTTGCGAGCTATTATCATTGTCAATTGACACCAAAACACACGCTGTTGTTGGAAAAATTGTTTGCAAAGTTTGATTGATTTGTCAAAATGGAGAAAGCTGGATTCGAGGGTCGATTGCGTTCACTCCTTATGGAATACGTGTCCACTACAAACACACGGACAATGACGCCAGTGGTGTGTTTGCTTTTTATACTGTTTCATGTTTATTTATTTCTTGGTAGACTGACACATCTTTATAAATTATATACACGTACTTGTCTCTTTACAAAAACTAAATTTCTGGTTTTCGGACTTCAGTTTCTAACCGTTTTGTTTTACAGAGAACACAAATTCTGCAGCTATTGATGTTTCTGTTCGGAGAAGAGAATTTCAGGGAAGCTGGTAGATTCTCTTACTCTAAGGACAAAGATGTTGCTGGTATGTAAATATACTGAACAAAGCTAGCTTACAATTTATTCCATTAATCCTGATTACTTACAAAAATGATCTATAGTTATTTCAATTAATTGTTTATTTGTTTAATCGAATTTATATTTTTCAATTTCAGACCAACAGAAGAAGTACATTTTGTATGGCTATCTGTTTATGGAGGCGTTGAAGAAAAACACGATAACTGAGACCGACTTGATCACACTCCAGAGAATGTGGGGGCGGCACCTCCTGTCCTTGGTCAACAGCGGTATGATACATTATATATATAGTTCTTATTTGGCATTGATTATAATTGCTATCGTTATCAAAATCTTTATTAAATACACGTAGTTTGTGCTCCATTTTTTATTCATGTTCTTTTTCTCGCCTACAGATAAGGCAAACATAGCTGAGATTTACGAAAGAATTCTTCATAACAGCAGTGAAACAGTTTTTAACGTAAGTATTTCATGGTGTTCAACTTTGCTAATATTGAATAAAATCTGTGCGAAATGTTCCGTTGTAAATAAGTTTTTTCAACCATGTTTTTACTCGTTCCTACCTGATCGTTTTTTAACACTGCTGAGAAAATTTTCATATAATTAGATTTTTCTCCATCTTGTAGATCAAACGATTTCAACGACATTTAGAGAGAATGAAAATGAGCGAGCCAATGTCAGAAGACAAAACGAAACCTAAAAGTCACGTGACAAAGATTGGATTTAGTCCTTTTTGCTTCCGAAGACCAATATTTCTTGAGAGATTTACAATGTCTCTGAAGAATAAGTTTGGCCAAGGAGATCCGAGAGATTTCTTGATGCTGAAGTTCCAAGACATTCAGTAAATTATGTGGCGTTTTAGTCACCTATGGATCTTACTTGTGGCGTTATAGTCACCTGATAATTGTTGTTATAGTGGCGTTTTAGTCACCCGACTTTGGGAAAATGCTGTGGCGTTTTAGTCACCTGACTATGTAATATCGTTGTGGCGTTTTAGTCACCCGACTATGGGAAACTGCTGCGGCGTTTTAGTCACCTGACTGTGGAATATAGTCACCCGACTATGGAATATCGTTGTGGCGTTTTAGTCACCAATAAACTTTCTTAAATTCTCTGTTTTTGTTTTTATCCTATTTAATTCCTGTAACGATAATATCTGCTAACAAATGCTTTGACACCTGTAAACCCATTAAAATTGTTGATATGATAGTTATACGCCGAAAAATTCATCAATCAAGTCTTAGTTTTAAAATTGAATTACAAAATACATGTATTACTACATGTAATACTCTGGCCAGCATCTTAATATATCATAAACGTCCATATGCATTTTAATTTTTTTTTTTTTTGCTCTTTACGTAAGTCTTATGAATCTGCTTGAATCTCTGTAGCATTAATTTACTTGCTTTTCTTCGTCATTTGCGAGCTGGTCCTTATTTCTGCACAAGACAATATAGTTAAAAGCATGGGATTATCAACTCAGAAATATTATTTTACGTACATGTACATGTATGTGGAAAGATTTGGAGTTATGAGCAGGAGATTATCAACTCAGATATTAGGTCACCTGAGTCACTCAGTTCAAATAATGTAAATCTAGTACACATATATTAACGGGTACACCAATATTGAAGCTAATTTCAAGGTTTCATTTTACTCTATAACATCTCAAAAATTCAGGAGATTCCGAAGGCTGCACCCTCCCAAAGTTTGCTATAAACATCTCTAGGTGGCCCCAATTCCTGTAAAAAAAAAACCCGTAAGCATACATGTACTTCATTCAACTTTCTCCCCCCCCCCCTTTTCTGGACCTGAGCATGTTTTTATTTATCTCGCATGCCGACATATTTGATAGAAAAATAACTTGCGTACAAGGAGCAGAAGTATGCCACGTACCATACTAACTATCTATTCAAAATATATTACTATTGTTAATCTTTACACAATTGCTTTGAAAAAAATATAGTTCCATTCTTAATCAGCAGATACAACATTTTTAAAAAAATGTTTAGAATACCGATGTATACTGAGAATGTATTACGTGGAAGAAAACAAAATTAACGTAAAATGATTTTGTAAAATTCACACACACCCTACCAGAAATATAAATAATCCTACGCTTGCTTCCTCCTCTGTCTTTTTCACGGAATAGACTAGGTCAATCTTGGATTGACAATTTTTCACCAGTGAATATTGCTTATATTACGTATCACAACATGCAGTTACTAGTATATTACTTTTATGACTATTGTTTGTTATTTATCACAATCTTTTTTGAGAGAGAATGTTAATTATTTACTGTGTATGAGTGTATGCTTTTCTTTTATTTTTTAATGACGGAATGGTTATGCAACGCACAGGTTTTTAAGATCCCACTAGTGTAGACCTGGGTTATTTGTTGCGGATGCAAACGTAAAGTCACGACAAAATATAGTTTCGCAGGGTGTGCATAAATTTTGCAAATCAAAGATTTTTTTTCAAATTAATTAAAGAATAGTGAACACACGATCGAGCATGCCATTTCTCGCAAGAGTATTTGTTTCCAATCCGTGCGATGGCTGGAAATCTACCGGATGCCGCTAAAACGCGAAACGGAAAACTACGAAAGCCTATTAGGCTTAATTTTAGAAAAAAAGATCTAACTAGGAAAAAAAATTATTATTAGATAATTTTATTTTATTTTGAAAATGAAGCTTTCGTAGAAAACGGAACTTAAAAGGAATTTCTGATATAATGATATTTACTAGATAAGGTATTGAACAAGCTAGAAACGATATACTTATGAAAACAAAATTTATTTCTTTCATAAAAAAAAAATCAATAGGTGTTTATTTATTCAGAAATTGAACGCCATTCAGCATCGCTCAAGAATGAGATACTAGTAGTAGCAAAAACAAAAATAAATCGATTAAAATAAATGTTAACATTTAAGGGACAGACACAGTCCCTAAGCAAACAATAGCTATCGAAGCCCTAAGAGTTAGGATCTCTTGACCCAAGACTTTATTTTCACCAAATCTAAGACTAAGGTGTTAGGCGTATTTAAACACTATAAGTCATATAAATGATATACACAAAAATATCCAAGATTATTGTATCGAAAGTATATCAAGTAACTTTAATGTATACATCATTTCGCTTTGTCACGAACAAATGTATTTCACAAACACATCATCATGAAACAAACTTTGACGCATACTGAAAACAGTTGTCTCTCATAGTAAGGGCCTACATGAACATAGATCTTACATAGGATCATGACCAGCTTATCAATTTTGTAATACGTCACGCCCCGTTGCAACGAAAGACCTTATGATAGTATATAGGTAGCAAGGGACAGTTTCGGATAAAGTACCCGTCAATATTTTTGTAAAATTGAGAGTTGCTGTACTTGAAGGCATGTGAGTGTTGCTAAAATTCATGAAATTATTTTTAATGATTATCATTAGTTAGAGGGATGTCTCTTGTTGAAATTGACATGCAATATGTAGGCCCCATAAGAAAGACACACTGCTTTTATTCCATATATTACAAATAAAGAAAGTCCTTAAACAAAGATTACAGATACAAACAATAACCCATATTTGAAGTACTGTATTCCAACATACATGCATGTATATATACACGGTATATTGCATATATGATTTAAGAGAGATATGTAGGGATATTACTTTGCACCTAATTTTTAACTTCATAGAAATCTACACATAAACCTACATCTACACATTAATTTTGTTGATGGATTTTTACTCTATAACAGATCTATAATCCAAATTACTGAGTTATTTCAAAAAGAAGGAGTCGTTCCCTGAGTATTTTGAGGTGATCAAATAAGCTCGGGGTGATCAAATCCAAAGGGCTTTATGGTCGATTTGATCAGGCCCGACGGTACTTGATTAACTTATAATACTCAAAAGTGATTCCTTATTACTTATATTTATTTATATAATTAAAACTATTGTTCAATTACACTATTGACATTTTAACGTTATTTTTTTTTGTATAATAGTCCAAACCCCTTCTTACACCCGAACCGCGTGATTGATGAACTGTATTGGGTTATACTAGTACGTTACTAAATCGATTCGTAGTATTATCACAGACAAAAACACGGGAAAACGAAAATATTTACATGTGTAGTGTTGACTGGACCACATCATGTATTCTCCTCTGTGTAGCACTTTGTATTTTGTTCCATGGAAAGTGTGTGAGTGACTGTTGGTATGAGAATAGAGCAGCCTGAAGGTTCCCTGTGATCTGTTGACAGATCCCCAGGATCTCCCAGGAGATATCTCTGTACAAATGATAAACATACGGTCCCTGATCATAGTGGACTAGGACCTGTAGCTCATCTAGAGATGCTTGTGTTAATTTTGTATCAATGTGTCTGCAACACAAAAACTTGAGGAAGTGTAACATTACAAACACTGGGATATATAATCTGGACATTTTGTTCTGTATAGCAGACTGTTGTTCTGGTAATAGTTCACTGATATAACAGACTACGTTGTCAAGCATGATATCCCTTGATACAGCCTGTCTGATCTTTGTAAACCAGGACTGTCCCCTTACAGCCTCAGTATACCTCTCTCTGTCTACACGTCTCCTATACATTAGATATGGTTGTGCTAACTTGACCTTTGTCATCTCTATAACAGACAGAGCCTCCCTGTATCTGAATGTCTTGTAATAACACATGGCAATATACAACATATGAGAAATACACCCAAACATGGCTGTTAATTTCAGCATGTGACAGGAAATTTTGTCTGCAATATACAACTGTTTGTTGACAGCTGTGTAAGTGTTCATATTTTGCAATAGAAAAGAGGTTTGGATAAGGATAAAGGCTGTAAATTTCTGTAAGACCACACCTTGATAATGTGTCATTGGTGACTCTACAAATTGTTCTATCATGTGTATGGCTTTGGTAATACTAGTATGGCACTGATGCCTATATTGAGTTAAAACATTTAAGGACCCTATGAACAGTTCTGCATCATAATCAACTTCAGATTTCATTATACTCTCAGCTGTATTAATTGAAAGTCTAGGATTGAGCAGTACATCAATGATGTAGGACCTGATAGAGGAACTATGTAAGAGACAGGCCAGACCTTTCTTGTACAACTCGTGTAACTGTAGAAACAATCTGTTTTGTGCTGAGCCATGGACCTTTGTCAGAAACAGGTTGTTTTGTGGAATGAAAAAGTTTGGACAGATTCCTTCATACACCCATCTTAAGAGGAGTTTAAAGCAGACCCAGAAACCAGCCAGGAGATTTTGTGGACACAAGCTAGGTAGAGTGTTTTGTTGAATTGTCCAGAAAATTGCTGTCTTCATGTGATAGGAACACAACAGTTTATTGGTTTCTTCTGATTGTTGATTTACAACTTCTTTTAAGAACAGATTTAACAACCCATATGTCAAAAACTGACAGTGGTTCATTGATGACACAAGTTTATATTCTGACCGAGAAAAAGAATTTCTCCATTCATCATTTTCATGGGGCCCTAATGGGTGTCCTATTGCTACGAAGAGACACCCATTTCTGATTATTTCATTTACAACTTCAGAATCAGGCCATGAGTGACATCTGTCTGTCCATGAGGAGGCAGACGGAGGCCAAAAGTCACAAACAAAACAGTGAGCATGGTCGTATTCATCTCATGCTAGGTTACCACTACTGCAGGGTCCATGTACTGTAGAATTAGGAATTATTAAGGATCATGTTAACTGTCTGTATGTAGAACTAGATATATATTTAGAGAGTCTATCATTCATTCTGACACATGCTGAATTAGCGTTCCTGTTTGCGAATGGTGTCAGTAACTGAAGTAACGTGAATCCTGGTGGACTCTCAGAACTGTCGGAGAGAATCAAGGCTGTATTGGCTGTGCTGTAATACTCGGACTGAGACATGTCCATGATTACTTTGTGGTTGTTAGGCCAGTGCATAAAGTCATAATCTGATCCTTCCAGTCTAAATCCTTCTCTATAGCTTCCACTCACCATCGCAATGTCACCGTGAGGTGTAATTCGTCTACCCATCATCTCCGTGATGTCCACCATCTCTCTTCTGATGGTCACTTGTTGTGAGGTCCCCACTATCTGACACAGTACCACAAACATGGACTCTGACATATGCTGCATTCCCTCATATCTGTCGTTATTGAAATGTATATGCTGGAAACTTATCTTTTTTTCTCATTTACATTATTTACAATATCATCAAGAGCATCAAATAGAAGTACTCATATTGCTTACATCTTTAAGAAACTAGGATAACAATTTAATGCACTTACATTTGTGGGAAGAAAGACTCCATATTGAAAGAAATCACAAATCTGAGGAAATGTATGCTGCTATTTCAATATAGGGGCTGTAATTTTCATATACAACTCTTTCATGAAAACGGAAGCTTGACATTTAAGGAAATAAAAAATGTTGGATTAAAAAGAATACAATATTAAATTAATTGTATTGTGACGAATCAGATAATACCAATCAAATAAAATAGGGTGGTACAGGGTTTTGTCATGGTGATAACCTGTTTACCAAGTAAAGACTGTGCCGATGCTATATAAAAAGCCCAGTTTAAAGAATCTCGAGAACAGCGTAGGTTAAGGAAAGGCTACGTAGGGCTGAATAAGCCTTATAGTATAGGTTGCGCCAGTTAATCAATCACCGTATAGCTTTGACACTTAGCTTTGACACTTGGCAATAAAGGCTGAATAAGTTTGTATACCTGTATCAAAGGGAGCTGGGGAAATCAATTGGTTAGAGACCTTAGGTCAGTAGGCAGAACCATTGGTAAGGCCAGTTGTCTGGGGGCACTGGTCAGGGGGTAGTTTGTAGCCTGGGCTAGTGGTTAGGGACATTGGTCTTAGATAAACAAGGGGGAGACTTTATTGTGGTTGATTTTGATTTTGATTTGGGCTTAGATAAATCCCTGTAAAATTAATATTTAAGTAACAATCGTCGTAAATATCTTGAATAAGTAAATTTAATAAAGTAATCAGCGTTAATATATTGATTCAGTTTGTTTCTTGCCTGAAAGACAACAGGTTATTTTAGAAAATAAAGTCTTCTGTGGGTGTAACTGGGTACGTGCTCACTTACATATAGCAACCGCTCGGCTGGACACACGTTGCAGTATAAATAAACACGTATTTAAAGATTACAAAAACGCTAAACTTCAATTAGAAATTATAGGTTTTCAGAGTAAGAGGTGACTATATATAGGATTCATAGTCTTACAATTTTGTCCTTCCTCTTTTGGTTTAATGGAATGAAATAATTCTAATGCTTATTCAGATTAGATTGTGAATTGTTCAGACTGGAATGTAAAAAAAAATCAAATAAAAATATGGCAATTCTATTTTAAAGAAAAAGTAATAAATTTTTACGTTGTTTTATTCTCACTCAGGTGACATTTTGCCATTGGTCTTTATCCATCGTCGTGTGTCATTCATATAACAACGTTACATTTTGAACTTTTTTTAACTACATGTACAAAACCAATTGTAACCAACGTTGGTGTGAAGCTTCTATAGGACAAGATGTATGTAAATTATGAAGTTTATAACCCTTCCATGTCAAGGGCCTAATGAGCGGGATCAAATATCCTTAATAATGCCAAGTATTCAAAAACCTTTTTCTCTATTTCCACACATGTGGGAGAAAACATAATGCATGGGTATGATGCTCATGAAGCCCTTTATTTAATTGAGAAATTTATGATCCCAGGGTAAGAGGTTTAGGCCTAAGCGTGGGGCCAATATAGTCATATATTACAAATATATTAAATCTCCTTCTTTACTACATAGATCCCATATATGTTTGAAAACAAGAGGAAAAAACTGTCAAAATGACAGCAAAACGGGTTTTCTTTTACGTGAACAGTATCCATAATCGATTTGTCAACCCTAAATTGATAAAAACCTATCCAGAGAAAAGGGGTACTCTATATGTAGGCTTGGGGTAATGCTAAATGTAATTGTAATGCATTCCAATGCATTACATGTTTTCAAAGTAATGCTAGTAATGTGTAATGACACAAATTTTGCATTACAAGTAATGATAATGTAATGCATTACTTCCCAAAATCTAGTGTAATGCAAGCATTACATGGCATTACTAAGCTTATTTATGCATGCTAAATTTTAAAATTGTGATGAATTTAATGACTGGAATTGTATTTAATTAAGAATTATTTTAAAGATATAATTCTCCTTGAAATAAAATTTATTTAGTTGTATTATCATTCATTCATTCTTTATTGTCAATATTATTTTTAAAAAGTCCAGTTTTTAAATTGTCTTTATTAGCTAAAACAAAAACATTTAATAACAGTGTTGTAATTAAGAGTTTGAAATCATTTGAAAATTTAACTCCAATTATTTGTGCATTCAATTAATTCTTTACTATGAAGAATGTGTCAACAACACAATGCCCTCAGGATAAACAAAGTATCCAAACAGTCTATAGTTTTAAGAAGTACTATTAAAACACCCCAAATCCCCTCCTCTTAATAGAACTGCCCATCATAAGTAAAATGTTATTTATACTCGTGTAAAATTATGTTAAGCAGATTTTTGATTTTGGCTGCTTTGAATTGATGGAATTTAGACTATACGATCACGCTGATTAACAAACTGCTGGTAAAAGAAGTACTGGACTTCGTGGTTACTGAGCTTGAGTCGCATCTCCAGGAGATGACCAAAGATGGAAGGCTTACATGGGGCCCTAGTATTGGTCCATGGTTTATGGTTGGCTTTATCAATTTAAAAGCTACACTTTTTAACGATACTTGCATAGTAATCTTAAAAACTGTAGCATTGTAGTTCTCCAGAAGAAAATTTTCAAACATTTCCCCTTTATATTTCTATGTTAATCATTGAACCCCGTCTGGGGCTCCAGTATTAGATCGAGAGTCACGGCTTTTATAATTTAGAATCTACACTATTTGACGATGCTTACCTAGAAATCTGACAAATGGAAGCATTGTAGTTCTCAAGAAAAAGATTTTGAAACATCTTCCATATATACTTCTACGTAATACATTGAACCCAACTTCGGTCTCCAGTAATAGTTCAGGGGTCACTATTTCAAAAATATTGAATCTAGATTATCCAAGGTTGCATGCATAGTAATCTCACAAATTGTAGCAAAGTTTACAGACGAACACAACGGTCGAGCAGAAAAGCTCACTTGAACCTTTGGTTCAGATCAGCTAAAAGCTGTCAATATGACAGCCAACCGGGTTTTCTTTTGTGTGAACAGTATCCATAATCTATTTGGCAACCTTGAATTGATAAATAACCTATCCAGAGAAAGGGGGTACTCTATATGCAATATTATGCAAAATTAAAAAATGAATACGTTCAACAGCTGGTATTTTTCGGAAAAAGTATCAAAAATCAAAATCCGAGTAATATGCACATCTCTGATATATGTACATGCAATTGATCTGCAAAACAAAAGCTTCTTATCTTGAAAACCGTTAGAGATTCGTACAATATGGGTACTCTTTTGTCCCGCCCGCCCGCCATTTCAAAAGCCGGATATTTTCTTCGGAAAACCCGGTTAAAAACCAAATGCATGATTGTGTCTACGAAGCCCTTTTTCCTGGGTCAGGGTTTAGGCCAATATGGCCATACATTAGTCTTAAAAAACTTTCTTCTCTACTGCGAGAGCGGGGGGAGATCAACTGAATATATTGTTATTATGCGCACAATGTCTTCTTAAATTGTGATTTTGTAACTTATGATAGTTACGTATAAAAAGGATGAGATTCGATAACACATGTCAGTGGCCCCTTTTCTACGATCAGTCATTTGTACGCGTTTACGGGAAGGTATAGCGCGGGACATGCGAGAAAATTATAAAATGTCAACTGTAAAGCAATTTCACATATTAAGAATATTCATTTAACTCTTCTTTTTTCTTCGATAAATCGAATATAATTCATATAGACACTGACAAGACTGAAATCTACATGATCCTCTGATCTGTTCTTACTTTAAAAAACATTTTTATATGCATTGTTTAACAATTAAATATCAACTTTTATTTTTTTTTAAAAGCTATTATAAATTAGGTTTATAATTTTTTTTTGTTTTTGGTTCTTTGATTTGATGGTAAATTTTTATTTCTACTCTCTTCCTTTCCTAAATGTTACAAAACATCTATGTTTGGCATCAAAGGTAGCAATCTGTGCATAAAACATTTGTAATTGCAATTCTTGGGGAAAAAAAGTCAGTACCAAAATTTTCATCTTGGTAAGATGAACAGTATCCTAGCAAATGTGCATATCTTCCATGTAATTGTCTCATAATGAATGAAAAATGTACAAATATTTTATTATGGTCCACTCTTCAAAGATTATGTACCTGCAAATAAAACATAGATTCAGACATATATGTTTTTCTTAACTTACTACGGGCCATATTTTGCATGACGTTTTAAAATTTCAAAATTTAATAAATCAATAGTAAAAGAGTACTAGGTATTTATAGATACATGTAACATGAAAATTGAAAATTGCTAGGTTTTAATGCATGTTATGAAATAGCAAAACAAATCTTAGATATAATATTCATGTACTTGATCAAAGAACTCTTTTCACACTTAAAACAGTGTAAAAACACCTGTTCACTGTACAATGAGATTACAATTTAATTCACTCATTTGATACAAATACATGTCAAAATAAGATCGGAATAATAAATGTGTGCCCACTCAACAAAGGTAATGATATATTCCAACACGAATGGATCTGTGTCCCATAGTAACAGACGGTAATATAAGGCTGGAACCTTGTGAGTTGAAAGAGCTTTCCTATTAAAACACACCATTATATTCAATTCAATTCAATAACTGTGTTAACTCCTTTAATAAGCATATACAATGTAAATCACAGCTTCTATACTTACCTGTCATTTTAGTTAGAGTGAATAACATAATTCCGGTGTTATATAGTTCCCCCCGGAAAAATGGCTATATAGCAGTTTTCCCCCTCTTTTATAGCCAAATAACTCCCACGGAAAACCTATTATATAACATTCCGGTCATGATGGAGCATTCGTAGCAATAATCTTTAATATCTGAGATGATATTGATTGTTCAAAATAAAGGGTAATAAATGCAATTATTAAAACTTAGTATAAAATTTATGTTTTCTAACCCCTGATATGAACAAAGGCACGTGCCATCATTTCACATTATTTCACCCACTGTTATACCTTTTTGAACACATTTGCACCTAATTATTCATATTTTGGAATACTTCGGATTTTTTCTGCATCTGCAGTTTAGATAATGGCGTTATGACATGGACAGTTTTTTCTTTTATAGAGGACGTCACCATGCAATTGATTACAAAATACAAAAGAAGGGACAGACAGTCCCTAAACAAAACAATAGCTATCAAAGTCCTAAGAGCTAGGATCTCTTGACCCAAGACTTTATTTTCAACTAATCTAAGACTAAGGTGTGAGGCGTCAAACACAATAGCCATATAAATACAAAAATATCCAATATCCAATATTATTACTTCGATAGTATATCACGTAACTGTAATGTATACATCACTTTGCTTTGTTGCGAACAAATGTATTTCACAAACACATCATCATGAAACAATCTCTGACGTATACTGAAAACATTTGTATCTCATAGTAAGGGCCTACATTAACATACATCTAAAAATGGATCATGGCCAGATCATCAATTTAGTAATACGTCACATCACGCTGGAACGAAAGACCTTATATATACTCGTTGCTTTATGGCACTCTGTTTAGCAAACACTGTTTTTGTTTACATAAAACATGTATTTTTCGCATGGGTTCTCAAAGAGAGTTAAAATTCGGCATAATCCATACAAAGTATGTGTTCATTAATGAACGCTACATGTATAATGATACAGAGATCTATATGCATAATGTTTGCATTTCTTCAAATATTCAGTGACTCTGAAACCATCTTCCCAAGTCAAGGGTTTCTGAAACCCTTGACTTCGGAAGATGATCTTGATGGTATTGAAAACATTTCTAGAACTGGCTTGTTTCTGCCCGAAACTTACTAAAACTGTTGCCAAAAGATATAAAAGCAATGAATATGAGATTCTACATGCTATTTTGTATGCAGAGTATGCATACAAAAACAGGACAATGCCTTTTTAATCTCTTAAAACAGCTGTGTGTGTGTGTGTGTGTGTGTGTGTGTGTGTGTGTGTGTGGGATTTTAAACTGCATATAACTCTACATATGGATTTTATTGATGGATTTTTACTCTATAATAGATCTATAATTCAAATTACTGATTAATTTAAGAAATAAGGATTCAATACTTGATTTTGAGGTGAACAAATAAGGCCGGTGATCAAATCCAATAAAGCCCAAAGGGCTTTATGATAGATTTGACCACGCCCGACCGTATTTGATCACCTTATAATACTCAAAAAATGATTCCTTACCACTGATATTGATAAAATTTAAACCATTGTTTAATCAGTAAACTATTGACATTTGTACGTTATTTTTATTTTGTATATTCATCCAAACCCCTTCTTGCACCTGAACCACGTGATTGATAAACTGTAGTGGGTTATACGTTACAAAATCGATTTGTAGTGTTATCACTGACAACGACACGGGAAAATATAAATATTTACTGGTGTAGTGTTAACTGAACCACATCATGTAGTCTTCTCTGTGTAGCAGTTTGTATTTTGTTAAATGGATAGTGTGTGAGTGACTGTTGGTATGAGTATAAAGCAGCCTGGAGGTTCCCTTTCATCTGTTGACAGATCCCCAGGATCTCCCAGGAGATGTCACGCAATAATTCAAGTACATACAGTCCCTGATCATTGTGGACTAGGACCTGTAGCTCATCTAGAGATGCTTGTGTTAATTTTGTATCAATGTGTCTGCATAACAAAAACTTTAGGAAGTGTAACATTACAAACACTGGGATATCTAATTTAGATTTCATGTTCTGTAGAGCAGACTGTTGTTCTGGTAATAGTTCACTGATATAACAGATTACGTTGTCAAGTATGATATCATCTGCTACAGCCTGTCTGATTTTTGTAGACCAAGACTGTCCCCCTACAGCCTCAGTATACCTCTCTCTGTCTACATGTCTATTATACATCAGGTATGGTTGTGCTAACTTGACCTCTGTCATCTCTATAACAGATAAAGCTTCCCTGTATCTGAGTGTCTTGTAATAATACATGGCAATGTACAGCATATTAGAAATACACCCAAACTTGGCTGCTAATTTCAGCATGTGACAGGAAATTGTGTCTGCAATATACAAATGTTTGTTGACACCTTGGTAAGTGAACATATTTTGTAATAGAAAAGCTGTTTGGTGAAGACTCACGGTTGTAAATTTCTGTAAGACCACACCTTGATAATGTGTCATTGTTAACTCAAGCTGTTCTATTATGTGCATGGTTTTGGTAATATGGCACTGATGCTTACATTCATTGAAACATTTACGGTCTCTGAGAACAGTTCTACATCATAATCAACTTCAGATTTCATTATACTCTCAGCTGTATTAATTGAAAGTCTTGGATTGTACAGGATATCAATAATGTAGAACCTGATAGAGGAACTCTGTAAGAGACAGGCCAGACCTTTCTTGTACAACTCGTGTAACTGTAGAAACAATCTGTTTTGTGCTGAGCCATGAACCTTTGTCAGAAACAGGTTGTTTTGCGGAATGAAAAAGTTTGGACAGATTCCCTCATACACCCATCTTAGGAGTAATTTAAAGCAAACCCAGAAACCAGCCAGAAGATTTTGTGGACACCAGTGAGGTAGTGTGTTTTGTTGAATTGTCCAGAAAATTGTTGTCTTCATGTGATAGGAGCACAGCAGTTTATTGGTTTCTTCTGATTGTTGATTTACAACTTCTTTTAAGAAAAGTTTTAACAACCCATATGTCAAAAACTGACAGTGGTTCATTGATGACACAAGTTTATATTCTGACAGAGAAAAGGAAATTCTCCATTCTTCATTTTCATGGGGCCCTAATGGGTGTCCTATTGCTACGAAGTGACATCCATTTCTGACTATGTCATTTACAACTTCAGGAACAGGCCATGAGTGACATCTGTCTGTCCATGAGGAGGCAGATGGAGGCCAAAAGTCACAAACAAAACAGTGAGCATGGTCGTATTCCAGTCCTGCTAGGTTGCCACTAGCGCAGGGTCCATGTACTGTAGGATTTTGAAATATGGAACATGTTAAGTGTCTGTATGTAGAACTAGATATATAGAGTCTATCATTCATTCTGACGCATGCTAAATTGACGATTCTGCTTGGGAATGGTGTCAGTAACTGAAGTAAAGTGAATTCTGGTGGACTCTCAGCACTGTCAGAGAGAATCAAGGATGTATTGGCTGTGCTGTAATACTCGGACTGAGACATGTCCATGATCACTCGGTGGTTGTTTGGCCAGTACATAAAGTCACGATCTGATCCTCCCAGTCTGAATCCTTCTCTAAAGCTTCCACTCACCATGGTCAGCATATTATTAGGTGTCACTCGTTTCCGCACCATCTCCGTGATGTCCGCCATCTCCCTCCTGAGGGCCACTTGTTGTGAGGTCCCCACTATCTGACACAGTACCACGAACACGGACTCTGACATGTGCTGGACTCCCTCACATCTGTCATTATTGAAATGTATATATTGGAAACTTATCCTTTTGTTTCTCATTTACATTATTTACAATATTTACAAATCATCAAATAGAAGAAGTACTCCTATTGCTTACATCTTTAAGAAAGTATGATACAAATTAAATGCACTTACATTTGTGGGAGGAAAGACTCCATATTGAAAGAAATCACAAATTTGAGGAAATTTATGCTGTTATTTTATTTTAGATGCTGTTATTTTCATATAGAACTCTGTCTTGAAAACGGAAGTTTGACATTTAAGGAAATACAAAATGTTTGGATTTAATTTTGATGTAGTTGTATAAATAAACATGTATGAAAAGAATACAAAAACGCTAAACTTAAACTAGAAATTATATGTTTTCAGAGTAAGAGGTGACTATAGGATTCATAGTTCTACAATTGTGTCCTTCCTGGTTTAATGAAATAAAATAATTTCAATGATTGTTCATTGTTCAGACAGGAATGTAAAAAATAAATCAAATTAAAATATGCAATTCTAATTTAAAATAAAAACAGTTATGAAATTTTTAGTTGTTTTATTCTCGCTCAGGTGACCTTTTGCCATAGGTCTTTATCCATCGTCGTGTATCATTCATACAACAACGTTACATTTTGAACTTTTTTAACTACAAAGCCAATTGACCATCGTTGGTGTGAAGCTTCTATAGGATAAAATGTATGTAATTATAAAGTTAATCACACAGTTTTCAAAAATCTTTTTCTCTACTTCAACACGTGTGGGGGAAAAAAGCTAATGCATGGGTATGATGTTCATAAAGCCCTTTTCCAAAATGTGAAATTTTTGGTTCCAGGGTAAGGGATTTAAGCCCTATGTACATGCAATTGATCTGCAAAACAAAAACTTCCCTCTTCAAAACCGTTGGAGATCCATACAATATGGGTCTTCTTGTGGCAGCCGCCCGCCCACCATTTTCACCATTTCAATAGCTGGATTTTTTCTTCGGAAAACCCGGTTAAAAACCAAATGCATGATTATAATGTCTACTTAGCCCTTTTTCTAAATTGTGAAATTCATGGCTATTAGGTCAGGGGCTCAGGCCAATATGGCCATATGCATGTATATTATTCTTACAATACTTTCTTCTCTACTCCGAGAGCAAGGGGGGAGATCAACTTAATGCATTGTCATTATGTCCACAATGTCACTTTCTTAAATTGTGATTTTGTAACTTATGGTAGTTACGTATAAAAAGGATGAGATTCCATAACACATGTCAGCGGCCCCTTTAATAGTCATCTGTACGCGCTTACCGAAAGGACACGCGTTGCACAAACAAACAAAAATATAAAATGCCAATTGTAAAGCAAGTTCACATGTTCAGAATAATTATTTAACTCTCTTTTTCTTTGATAAATCGAATATAATTTATAAAAAAACCTGACAAGACTGCAATTTACATGATCCTGATAACTGTTCTAACTTTTAAAAACGTTTTTATATGCATTGTTTAAGGTATCCCATTCCTCTGTTGTATGCTGTTGTATAAAGAATTTCTTGAGAAGTGTATCATTGAAATCTGTAGACAAAACATACTGAAAAAATACAAAGATAATGGGGGGTCAGAATTCATACCTCGGAGTTATGGCCCATTTAATTTTACCTTTTTGCACCTAAAATGCAAATTCAGCCTGATTATGATTTCTTGTCAGTATTTTTTATCAAGCAAATGCAAACTTATTTCTACAAATATATTGTTTTGAATTATGCACAATGGTAACACCGAATAGAGAGATTACGAAAACATTTTGTACGAAGCTGCATAATTTTGTGTGTGACCTTTTTGCACTTAAAATAGACAATTTCTAAAAAAGTTTACAATTTAATTTGAAATTAAAACTTTTTGAATATCAAGAAATTAATAGATTAATCCAGTTTCCTTAGATATGTTTTCAGTATCTTTCGACATGATAAAACATAGGTGTCAGTGATGTCAAATTCTAGATATAGGGCTTCAAAGGAAAAATACTCGCAAAATTTGGCTTTAAAAAATCAGACATTTTCTATATATTTGCATGATTTTATGCTACGTCTATCACTCTCTCAAGATTTAATTTAGTACATGTCACACAGAACCTATGGAATATGTTACAAACCTATCAAATGTAAAAATGTGAATAATGAATAAAGTATACTAATAAAAAAGTATATTAAAAATTCATAAAATTGCTTGTTTCTGTCATTTTCGCCTAAAACATTTCCGCACGAAAAAATAGTTTCTTGAACTCAAATGAATTTTTTTTATGAATGTTGTGTAATTATGAAATAATAATCTTTCTGTGATGATTAAATAAATAAAATCATATTCATTTTAAATATAATGATCATCTGCACAATGAAATCAAAACGTGAGGAGTGAGATACCTTAACAAATTAAATATAAACTTTTATTAAAAAAAAAGCTATCATAAATTAGGTGTATATAGTTTTTCTTGTACTTTAATTTGGTGGTAAATTTTTATTTCTGCTCTCTTCCTTTCCTAAATTTTATAAAAACATCCATGTTTGGCATCATTAACACATGAAGCATGAATTACTAAACAAAGAGACTTGAGCAAGTATATTATTTACCAATGAAGGTAGAAATCAGTGCATAAAACATTTTTAATTTCAATTCTTGGAAAAGAAAAAAAAAATTTTCATCTTGACATATCTCGGTAAGAAGAAGAATCCCCTATCATATATAAAGGTGCAAACCTTCCATGTGATTGTTTCATATTGAATGAAAAATGTACAAATATTTTATGATGGTCCACTTTTAAAAGATTATGTACCTGCAAAATGAAACATAAATTCTGACATTTATGGTTTTTTAAACTTACTACGGGCCATATTTTACATCAACTTTTAGAATTTCAAATCTTAATGAAATCAATGGTAAAAGAGCACCAGGTATTTATAGAAAACAACATGAAAATTGAATATTGCTAGGTTTTTATGCATGTTATGAAATAACAGAACAAATTTTAGCATATCATATACTTGATCAAAGAACTCCTTTTACACTTTTAACACTAAAAAAACTACTGTTCACTGTACATGCTTGCAATGAGATTACAATTTCATTCACTCCTTTGACATATATGCACATGTCAAAATAAGATTGGAATAATAAATGTGTGCCTACTCAATGAAGGTAATGACATATTCGACAACAAATGATTCTGTCCCATAGTAGAAGACAGTAATATTAGGCTGGAACCTTGCAAGTCGAAAGAACTTTCCTAGTAAAACACAACCATTATACCCGGGTATTCAATTCAATTCAATAACTTTGTTAACTCCTTTAATATACATATACAATGCTTCTATCTGTACCTGTCTTTTTAGTTAGACTGTATAACAGAATTATAACTAAAGAAATCCTATCAATAATTCATAAATTATATAACCCGTTTTGAAGAGAAATTATGAATATTCATGTACATGTAGGATGTTTAATAATTCCATCCTTTGACACTGCCTTTGAATGTTCTCTCCACTCACTTCTCCACTAGGAATACTAGTATATCACAGCTGTGGGATATCTGGATTGTTGGACAATGATATACAAGGTCTGTATCACAGTCTTCTTATTGTGGCACGATGCATCACTGACAAGGATTAAACATTAGACCCAGCATATTAGTTCAGCCATTCATATTTTCCACAAGAGCATCCACCATATCATCAATAGTCAGTGGTTTCTGAAGCATTGCTGCAATTGAAATGTAAACATTCATGTATGTTTTAGTCATTCCTTTGATATCTTAGTCTTAGAATTTATCTTTGTCAGTTTGACATAAGTGAGAATAATCAGTTTTTATCAGATTTTACAATTCTAATGTATCAGATAGCTTCAGTTCTTATATTAATCAGAATCGGACTATCTTCAGTAAAATTTAAAGAGAAAAGATACATGTATATGCCTGTAAATCAATTTTGTATGAAGATATATCAAACGCATTGCCATGCTCTGATATTTCTTCATTCAGAACTGAATTTGGCTTACGAAAGATTTTTTTTATACATAGTATATTAGACTTGTCATTGTTAGATATCATAATAGCCAAATTTACTATAGTTGTGGCAGCACTGGCTGAAGTTACATCTTGATTTTCAAATAAAAGACATAAGAGATTTTGATCCTTGTACTAACCATTGATTAAATCTTTGGGCGGGATCTCTCCTCCGTGAGCTAGGACCTCCCTTCTGAAACGTTCTCCCATTTCTCTGTGAAATAAGTTGTAAATATATTTTATGAAAATCCGGCAAAAATCCACTTCATCTTTTCATAATTCTTGGGTTTTTTTTTTACATAATTCATGTATACATGTATGTATGTCTTAATGTACATATGTACTGATACATTTTGATATCTACGACTAGAAGACATACAAAATATTTCAATTTCACATATCAGAAACAGTATCAACTGAATGAAATTTTTATCTTTATTGAAAACATTGAAGATACTGCAAAACTGTGTTTACATCCTAATGCAATTTACTTTACTTCTGAAACAAAGTGAGTCAGCTAGGTAGTCTAATTACAGCTAACTATGAACACCTGAGTATGGTCACCCACCTATCTAGTGGATCCTCCTTGAAGCACTGCTGCCAGATTTCTGATGCCACCGCCCGGGACATCAGGTAGGAATAATAGCGAGCTCCATAACCGTTCAAGTGACCAATGCGCAAGTGGGGAGCCTGAAAGTTAAAGCAATATGAGCTGCAATTTTCATGTTGAAATTTTTTTTTATGAAAATGTTATTTTCTACTAAAATAACAAAAAATATCATGGTTTTTAAATTTCTGTTAGCCATATTTTTGTGTGAAAAGCTGTTTAGAAGCCTTAATTGGAGCAAAATTGGATTATTGTCGTCCTGTACAGAAATTGATCTGCTAAAATTCCTTAAAAGAGAAATCTTTCTTCTTACAAAAATTAATGATTTTTTCAAATCTTATTTATCATAAAAGTTAAAGTTACATGCAGCCTTATCATACTAGCAGGTTTTTGCAGCAAAATAAAATTCTAAAAAATACAGCTCATATTCTTTAAAAATATCATATCTTCCAAATACATGTTTGTTTAGTTTGTATCAATATTGGCATAATAAATTCTCAGTTTGCTTATACATGTACTGGTACTTTAGATTATCATTCTATATATAACTCTATATTCTCTATTTTATATTATTTATACATTCCTTACAAAACATAATATTTTTTTAATCCTATAGGTTTATGGTACATGAACAATAGAAGATTAAGGGAATGAAACTGACTTCCCTGTAAATGGGAATTTGTTACAAGCGTGCTAGCTGTAACTGTTTTTACAGTATGTGTAGTTTCCACTTATTATCATTCTATATAACTCTATATTCTCTATATTATATTATTTTTACATTCCTTTTTTTTAACCCTATAGGTTTATGGTACATGGACATTAGAAGATTAAGGGAATGAAACTGACTTCCCTGTAAGTCATAATAAGAATTTGTAATAAGCGTGCTCGCTTTAGCTGTTTTTACAGTACTGTAGTTTCCACTTACGGTGCCCTCCACGTAGGGTACCCCCATGTACTGGTTGTGGATTTCTGCGTACAGCTCTGTGGTAGACTTCTCCAGAGGGTTCTTCCCATGAAGCTTCTGACTCAGCATGGAGTACACTATCTGGACTTGCATTTCCTAATTAAATGGAAAATCTCATTGACCTTGGTACAACATACTATTGTATATCACTTACAGCATGGATGAAGTAAAGTATCTGGACTTGCAATTTTTTGTCTCCTAGCTTCAGGCAATTTATTTTTCTACATATTAGTTGACATGCAACTTAACTCTATGTTTAAATTAACATGAAAATTTTGTAAAAAACAAACATATAATAACTTGAAATACCGCATGAACTGATAGTGGTGGAAAACATAAAGGAAGAAAGAACTCCAAGCTATCCAGCTATCTCTATGGAGCCTATTTCTAATGAAATACTTTTAATACTTACAGTGGCTGAAAACATATTGCTTGCTTTACAATACTTCGTAATGGCTTCCATGGGTAACGGTTCTCCTGTTCGAAAATGTCTGGCAAACAAACTGATTACCTAAAGAAATGAAAAAAAATATAAATAAAATAAAAACAAACAAATGAAAATGATGAAAAAAGCAAGTCCATACAGATGCATTGTGTTTGTTCAATAATTCACAGATTAATCTTACCCTTGGGTCTGTAGCAAAAAATTCCATAAACTCCGAGGGAACTTCAGCAAAATCAGTTGGACACCTTGTACCTGTCAATTAGAAAAAAAAAAAAAAACTTCAAAAACAGAGATTAGGAATGACCCACTGGAAATTTTTTACAATTTACTAGGCAGCCAACTTTCTCTACTCAAGCACAGTTTCCCTACAGTCATCCTATACCATCTACTGGTATATACAATGTGTATACCACCAGCAATATAAAGATAAACCTGATTGTTATGATTGAATGTGTCAGTGCCTGTGTAAAGTAAAGTAAAGTTTACATATATGGTATTTGTTTTTATTGATTGAATTCGTAATCATTACTTTAATTTTGTGTTTAAAATTGTAGGGGAATAAAATGAATTACCGGTATGAAAAAAAAAAAAAGATAAACCTGTGACGTGCTGATACTTGGTTTTGCCCAGCATGGAATGCATAGCATGCCCAAACTCATGGAACAGGTTCCTCATAAGACCCGGGGTTAGCAGGGTGGGGATGTTACCGCTGGGCCGGTTCAGGTTACAGTTCAAAACCACGATGGGGAGCTGGTACGTTCCGTCGTCTTGTTCCCTCCCGCCACGTATCGTACAGTGGCAGTCCTAGATAGACAGAAATCAGACTCAAAAGTTGTACATGCACTAGATGTGTACTGTGGCTGAAACCTTTTATTGGTACTGTAATAAACGTACAGTCATTCAGTTAGCACTGATCTTCCGATTTGTTATAATCCACTAAATTAAAAACATGCTCATACAAAATTGGAAGTCTCTTGTGTATGTCAAAGCTAATCTGTAGATGTGAAAAGAACTATATATGCAGATAAGGGCCTAAAATAGCCCCCTAAAATGAACATTATCATTTTAACTGTACTCATATTATGTGAAGATTTGTACAAAATGGTAAGTGTATGCTTACAGTGACTAAACCTTAGTATCAATTAAATTAGTACATGAATACATAATCAAATGATATATTATTTCCATTTTGTTTAATGTTGGTTAATATGATGCTCTTACCATCATGTGTTTTCCCGGTCTGTCAAACAGGTCACAGTAGATGTAGCCCAGTACTCCCTCTGTACTGTGAACAGCTGCCTGTGTCAAATTAACAAAACAATCTCCTTTAAACTAAAGTGTACATGTAACAAAAATCTTGCAACTCATTTACTGGCTATAACTAACATTGTACACTCAGTCTGGTAAATGTCTACTTGTTCAGTTTTAAGTGAAATCTTTAAAACCTATGGGGGCCAATTTTCATGGATTGACAGTGTTTTAAAGGATCTGACATGGGGATGTAATTTTGTAGATTTACTTCTCAGATTAATAAATTAAGTGTCATAATTCATTGAGAATGTAATTATTCATGAAATTTAAGCCGCCACAAACTCGAAAGGATTCTTCAGTGTATGCATTATGTACCAGTTTATAGACATCATCGGACCATAATTCCCCATCCTGTGGCTCCAGGGCCTGTAGCGACACATCGTACAAACTCCTCAGCACAATGTTAATTCCCTCCATGCAGTTCCCCAGCGAGAAGTAGGGCGCAAACTCCTCACCGCTGATGTTGTATCTAAACAGAATAATGCCACAATGCATGTCAATCAACAGTAACCCATAAATTTACCTTGAATGGATTTAAGAATACATGATATTTGGCAGAAATTGGATTTTTAGCAGGTTAGGATAAATTTGATTTAATGTACCTACATGTACATGTATTTATTACATGCATAAATGCATGACATTAGCTATGTTCATGATTTAGGGGAAGCATTTTTACTCCCAAAATTGCTAAACATAATGCTCATCCAAATGTAATGTGTTTACAGTACTTTGATGGCAAATAAATTTCTATACTGACTTGAGATGTCGTCCAAGAGCAGAGTAATATGGAGTATCCCATGGTCTTAGCACCTACAAAAAACATGTATCAGCATAACAAATATGTACAGTGTACATTGTGAACACATACAAGAATCTGCATTGGTAATTCCACCCAAATGTTTGTACACCTTTGCATATTGTTTTAACACTATCCTTTTATGAACAAATACATGTACAAATATACAAGAATTGTCTCTCTGCTGCTACATGTACCTTGTCATTACTTGATGCTTTCTCCTTCTTCAGCTTCAAAAGCTGCTTGTGTTCTTTTTCAGCTCTGAGAGGAAAGCATAGAAATATACATGTACAATTTGATAATGAATTTGACAAAATGCTTTCCAAATGTATAATTATGAAAATATATCTACCTGCCAAGATAAGCTAGTGTACAATCTTTTACTCCTTAGTGCAAAAGTACTTAAGTAGTTATAAGACAAATGTACAAGACACTTAAAGTTAATCTGAACTGGTACTTACAATGGTTTAATCCTTTCTGAGAGAGCATTCAAAAATGCTTCTGCCATTTCTGAAGACACAAGTGAACACGCATGTTTATAGACAACAGTGCTGGACTGAAAGTCATACAAATGTATATAGTTTTGGTATTTCATGGGTTTTTGTTTTAATTTTTTCCGGCCTAATAAGCACATACATGTACATGTATAAATGTAAAAAAAAAATTTTTATTTAAAAGCAAAAGATTTAGAAAAGATCTTACTAGAAATATTCCCTTCATTAATTACTGATTTTATTAAGAACTTACCTGGTGTTTCAGCAAGTGTACCCTTCATCGCTCTATGAGCAAAGGAGGGGAATCCAGCAAGGGTGGCCAGTTTATGACGATTCAAAATCAGAGCATCCAAGATCTTGGTCTGGCTCTCAATGGGATAATGATACACTCTGTAAGCTGCCTCTCTCACCTACAAAACAACAAATAGTTCTTCTTTCTTAAGGTATCAGACCCATATTGGGACCTAATTTTTCTAACCCTGAATACCAATCATGTATTAAATACTCTGATATTAATTTAAAGCATTTTAGGGTAGAAAAAGATTTACCGAGAGAAATTTTCAAAAATATTATTAACTAAGCAGTAATTAATTAATGAAAATTGCATTAATGTCTATGGGGACATGCACATTTTTAAAAATAAAAAATAAAATATTAAGAATATCAATAAATGCTTCGGTGAAAAGATGTATTTTATCATTAGGAATACAAAAACTATTGAAAATAAATTTTATGCCATATATTTTTTTAGAATTAATTTTTATAAATTAAAAGCAAAGGGGAGCAACTCTTCAAAAAAAGGAAAAGGTCAATTATTAGGACATATTCTGCTCTTACATACTGACACTTAAACATGAATATTATGTCCAAGTATACTAAGTATGAAGCCCATATATATCTGTTATGCATCCAGATTCAATGAATCTGGGGCTATTATGGATCGGATACCTTAAAGGCATCTTCTATTTCAAAAATTCATGGTCTTTGCACATCATCATCTTCAGCATGTGCTTACAGTTTGATTTAATATAGAATTAACTCTTAAAGCTGTAATCCAACTTTTGTCTTCCGTTATTGTTTGATAGGTTTAGACACAAATAAAATAGTTACTGCAAAGCCTGTTTATGACTGTTTTTAAAACATGAAATAATTTTTAGGTTGTTGCAAATAAAAGTTGATTTACAGTAAATATTTTGTTTATAAGATTCATACCTGGTCATTCCAGTGGTCTAGATGAGCCCCACTTACAACCACTTTGTCTCCATCTAGGTTAAAACTGTAACAGGAAAATCAATAACATTGTTAAATTACATATACTGAGTAACTACATGTATCTGTGACTTTAAGCAAAATTTCAAATAACATGAAAAACAAACAAGTATTCCTTTTAAGGAATGATCGGCATGTAATATCATTGGTCAACTCTGTTAATGTAATACGAAGGATTTACCCTACATGGAATAATCTATATATAGCACCGTTTTGTTGATTTCCGAAATAGCAAGGCATGAATACGCTTTACTTTTAGTAGGCGAATTATACTTCCGATTAATATTCTTACGCATATGTGAAGAAAATCGTGATTTGAATCATTATGTATGTATCTGTATAAATGTTTTGTTTTCAAGGCAAACGGATATTAAGAGTAATGTTTTCAGTAAGCTACTGTTTAAATAAAGATTTAACTGAGGTTGTCATTTCATAGTAAAAAAAGTAGTGCAAGGCGCAAATAGTAAAATTTGCTGGATGCCCCATATGGACACAACTGTGATCGGCCGAAGCCGATCACAATAACACAAACCTATATTCACATACATAATAAATTATTGTATTAAAGGAAAATTGTGACAAAATAAAATCAACAAATCTATTGAAATATAATTGGAGGAATTCTACGTACTCCAAAGTATTGATAGTTATCATGACAATAAATATCCTTACCAATGTGTAATAATGTATGCAATTAATTATAAATGAAAATTGATGACTATGCATGCAAGGACCTTGTATTTAACTTTAATTCTATGAAGAATTTGCAACTATGAGTGCCTAGAATTGGCATAAAACTTTTAAAATGTCTAAAGAGAAATGATACTTAGGCGTGCCTACCAGTGTCTGAGATGCTCTGGCAGCTGGTCCTTGGGGATCTCCACGGATGAGTGGCACCCCTCCATAAACATGTTCCCCATCATTATAACATTCTCCGATAACTTCACATAAGTTTTCTTCTGTTAAAGCAAACACAACATAACAGCATTAGGATTTCATATCAGCAATAGACAATATATAAAATATTTTTTAATTAAAAGTTATTTTCCATTGTCGGCATAACTGTTTTTCTCACAGTATCTTTTTTATCTTACCTACAAAATAATATTTAAAAACTTCAAAATAATGTGGTTTTACAGTATTTTTGCTTCACCATATTGCCATCATATGGGGCATTATTACGAACATGTGGAAAGTGAACAGTAAGTTTTTTATTTGCCAGAAATTACCCAACAAATTTGGTAATATCATAGAGGGAGAACAGTGATTTAATTACCACTTAACATTAATTGCTGCAAAAGGGAATAACTTATGTTGATGCGAAATTCATCTATTCTGAACATAGAGTCATTGGCTAAGCCAGACCCAGAGGAGTAATTGTGGATCATGGTATAACTGTACTTACCTTACTGTCTGACAGATGACATCCACTCAGGTCAAAGTCAAACTTAAACAGGTGTCCTACACGTTTGTCTACGGCGTCCATTGGGACCACATCTTCTCCGGACTCTAGCACTTCCTTCAGGACATTATAAATGGCTGTGTTTGTATTCAGACTAAAAAAAAATAAAGAGCTTTAAATTACTGCAAACATATAACATTTATGTGTACAATATTTGGCAGAATTTGGATTTTCAATAAGTTAGCCCCGATTTGATTAGGCACATTTCTGAATTGCTAAATTTATGCTTAAAACACTGCTGTGATGTCATTCCTTTGTTCCAGCAGTCTAAAATTTTACCTGTGACAGTCCGATATTAGTGAGCTTCTTAATATCAGACCGTTACTAGTGGTTACAGTACTGATATCCTTCAAAATCGGACTGTCTCAGGTAAATCAACAATGAAATTCAATGGCAGTGTTTTCAGTACGATATATGCCTCAAACACTTCTGTATGAAAAAATATCAGACAGTTTCGAGGCCCATTAGGGACTGTTTTCGGCATATATCCATTACATATACATGCATAGCATTTTACATTGAACTAGATACAGCAGAAGCAGCTTTCTGCCAAAAAAAGCTAAAAAGAATACACAGCCAAATGTAATACATCCACAGTACTTTAGAAGGTTGGGATGTAAACAATCGGTACCATAATCTTCAAACTAGTTAAATTAATCTAGCTACAGTTAAACTCGGTTATAGCGAAGTCCTACGGACCAATAGATCTTCTTCATTACGGTATATCTGTAATTTGTTATATCCGTATAACGAATTCGTAATAATAATTATAGCAAATTCACTATATACATGTTTTCTTTCACCAGACCACAATTTTTGCTAACCGATGCTTAGAATGAAAATGCATTCATTTGATACTTTTAATAATCGGATTGTGAATTGAAGAGTTTATGTGAAAATAAATTCATTCAAACTATTATGTGAAATGGTAGTGTAAAGAAATTTGTTATAAAAGTGTTGAATTTCGTTATTATTCACCTCTACGGGACTCAAAATCAGTTTGCTATATCCGTAAATTTGTTATATCCGAATTCAATATAACCGTAAATTTTTGCAAAGATTTGTTAATATTTTCTACCAGGGACTCAAAAAAACTTTGCTATAACCAAGATTTCGCTATATCCATGTTTGTACTAAAACAAATTTTACTGTTTTCACAACTGAGATCTTGGCACAGTAAAACGTTACTTGCACTCTGTTAACCAATTTCTTCATTAGGGCTCTTATTGTAATACAAATTTATAATATGATCTGTAATCGTCTGTTCCATACCTCTCCACAACATTCGATAAGTTAACTACAGCATACTCTGCTGCACCTCTAAAATCATAGTCTGGATGGGATACTCTCACAAATTCTGCCTGAATTGGATAAAACATCAATCATAAACCTACATGTATACATGTTCTTGGTTTATATATTTATGGAAATTTGGGGTATCTTTGTAACTCATTGTCTATGATATCAGTGATTTGAGAAATAAAGTAGTCAACTCTTGCTAAGAAAAGTTACCGGTAGATTACAGTACAAAGGGGAATGGCCAAGTCACATAACTACATACATGTATGTTACCATCCCAGTGCAAATATCTTATAACATGTGTTAAAATGCAATAATTTTTTTTGTATATTGTGCCTTTCATCATGTTCATGGTTGTGCAGATGGCTTAGAGAGAAACAAAATCTTACCATATCTGCAACACAGCACAGAGTGTTGGACATTTCGTCAAATATGGTGACGATTTTTCGCTTTCTGTTTGGTGATAGTGCCTCCACTACAAGACGGTCCACCTCATGTTCCACTGAATTTCTCAGCAAATCAAACCCCACCTTAGACGTCAGCTCTGGTATGAGAAACAAACCCTGAGAACATCAAAACAGCAAGTTTAATTAAAATACAGTAAAACACGGTTATAGAGAACATGCTTATAATGAATTGACGTTTACAGCGAAGTGATTTCCATTCCCCGTGACTTTATGAAATGTTTAAACTTGATGGATATAACAAAATTAATGAATTACACTTATAAAGAAGCAAAATCCCCCATTCCTGGCACTTCCTTATAATTGTGTTTTACTGTTTTGACATTCAGTGATTACATTTGGCAAAATAAAGTTCATCTTTATTTTTTAAGGCCAAAAATTTTTCATGTTTTTTCTGTGAGAATCTGAAAGGGGGAATAACTCAATATTATCTTTTAATGTTTTTGGGGTTTGAGAATAAAATTTTGGGTTATTCCTGTTTTCAATATGCCAAAGAAATTAATTAATGCAGAAACATTCAACCTGATGCAACAGTGTTATAAGAACTAAATTCTAATTTTTGAAGAAAAAAAATTGAGGGGTGGGGGTGTGTTAAACTCAAAGTGGAACAAAATATCATTACATTACAGTATATTAAATATGTGTCCGAAATTAGTTAATTTATGATTATACCCCTCACAAACAAAGTTTGAGGGTGTGGGTTTATAGGAATCACTTTTTCTGTATGTCTGTCCATCTGTCTGTGCTATTGTGTCCGGTCCATATCTTTTAAAAGAAGGGACATTAGAAGTTCACACATAGATTGCTTTTGACCTGAGGATATGTCATGACTCAACAAATCAAACTCCACCTGAGATGTCAGCTCTGGTATGAGAAACAAGCCCTGAGAACATCAAAACAGCATGCAAAAAAGTCATTTGGGAAATCTTAAGGTCACTGGAAGGAAAAGTCCATAATTTGTGTCCGTTCTTTTTCTTTCTTATAAAGAAAAAATGAATGTTCCTTCTTCACACAAAGATTGGTAAGTCATGATCTTGAACCAAGGTCATTTGCGCAAGTTCAAGGTCATTGTCATAAAAATTGCATAATTCCTGTCTGGGCCAAATTTTGTAATGGGAAATGATTATAAGCAAAAACTTAACATAAAGATTGCCTGTGACCTTAAAAATGCCCTGACCTTGAGCTTTGGTCATTTGTGCAAGTTCATGGATACCTCTATTAAATTTGATTTGCTAAGCATATTTGCTAAAATTGTCATCTAAGATAAAGTAACAATTTACGAAATGTATGTGTCAGAAAAATAAAAGTGGTGAACACGTATGTAAGTAATGTCACAGGAGGTGAAAAGTCAAGTCTCATCCGAGACTCAAACCTAAGGCCTCTGACGTACCATGCCAGAGTTCTGACCATTGAGCAATTGTAACCCAATATATTGACTGACAGTCACACACTTGGTGACAAGAAGAATTAATAATTCTATGAGTTAACGAAATGCTGTAAAGTATGCTCTTAGGGATTGACAGCAGAGTTTGTATGTAGGGCACCAAAATGTAAAGGTGGTGAAAAAATTAAGGAAAAAATTTATATATAAGAATAGCTGTTCGAGATATAATCACAAGATTGTCTGACAATGTCACATAATACATGGCATGTAATTCATGCAATCAGAGTCTTTTTAGCAGAACTTATTTCAGAAGAATTCAAATTAAGCTACATGCACGTACCTTATTTTCTTTGCTAGTAGAACCCCAGTCAGTTTTCTTTGGAGCGGGAATGGAGTTGAACACTGATCCAAGGGGTGACAAGGTGGACACATATTTCTGTGCACCACCGAAGGCACCCATTAATGCCAAGGACCTTTTACTTAATAGCCTCATCTTTCTTTTTATCTGTAAAATAAAATTAACTAACCAGTTATGAAGTATAACAGTAAACCTGTATCCAAGTAGATATAAGAGACATCTTCGAAAATGTTTGTTATACCAAAGTTTCACATATACACACTGAAATATGCACATAATTTAAATGACTTTTGAAAAAAATAAACATCAGAATTTTATTTAAGAGGTTTGAACATGTACTAACTTCAAAATTAATTGAGGTCATAATTGGGATATAATGAATGAAAATGAATGTTGCAAACCTTAGTCTACATGAGCTTTTAGCAACAAAGTTCATCTCAATCTCAGTCTCAGTAAAAGATTTTGTAACTCAAGGGCGCAGACATCTTGTTCTTCTTAATTTTCAAAATGTAGAGCCCGATGAAATAGTTTAATATATAAAAAATAAATATCTTGAAAATTAGAAGTCTGGATGCATGAAAAGTTATTAAGAATTTTAATGATGTGCCTTATGCGAGTAGATCCATAAAAAACAATTGTAACTATTATGATTTGAATGACTTTAACATTATTGATCGAGATCGCGATACAGAATAAATTTATGCGACTGAGTTCTCGCAAAAACTCACGAGGGTGACCTGTCACAAACGACGATGGCTGCCAATAAGTTAAAACCAGAGATTTTAGAAATAATATTTTCATATTTAAGTATATCCGATCTTAGGAACTGTTCACTTGTGTGTAAACACTGGTACAAATATTTAAACGATGAAAATAACGATGTGTGGAGATTTCATTGTGTAAGGAAACTGGCCGAGGAGGCATTAAAATCGGACTTATTGAAAAACGTTCCAACGTATAAAGCAAAACTTCGAGCATTTTACCATGCTTGGAATCCTAATGATTGTTCAAAAAACATGTATGTTAAATCCAATGGGTTCTCGGTGCATCGGAACCCTATTGCACAAAGCACGGACGGTGCAAGGGGTAAAATAGGTTTCCGGTCGGGCCGGCACTGCTGGGAGGTGTGGTGGGAGGGGCCATTGGGAACAATCGCAATGATCGGACTCGCCACAAAGTACGCTCCTCTTTATTGTCATGGATATGTAGGATTACTCGGTGGGAACGACCAAACGTGGGGTTGGAACTTGGTGGACAATTTCCTACTACACAATGGGGATAGCCAGGGAAATTACCCCACAGTGAACAATGCACCAAAATATCAGGTGATGGGATGGGCATCTTCACTTGCATCCTCTCTATGATGAATGATACTTTTACTGTGTATTGCTTTCCTCATCTTTAAGTACATAATCATATGTTTTATTTCTCTTTGCAGGTTGGAGAAAGAATACGAGTGATACTGGACTGTGAAGATAATACATTAGCATTTGAAAAGAATTATGAATTTTTAGGTAAAGGATAAGCCGAGTGTGTTTATATAGAATATTTACATTTGCAAATATGCTTCCTTATATAAACCCATAGGATAGCGAAAACATTCAATTCTGTGTGAACTTTTTATACCGTCACAATGATTATCGTAAGCTTATCGTTTGACGGTTGCAATATTGTAAAGGTAAAAACATCGTTTGATATTGATGATTCTGAGGATTTGCCATTCTCAACGTAAATATAAGTAATAAACAGTAATATTAAAAAGTTCACCAAGATATGAACTTGGTTGGTACGTGATCAAATCTTCTGAGAAGCCCTTTAGGTTTGATCACATGACCAACCAATTTCATATCCTGGTGAACTTTTTAAATTGCTGTTTATTTCTGAATTGTAGATTGAAAATAATCCTATATTCATTATATATAAAGTCATATCAGCATGCGATTTAGTAGTCCTATATTAGCCTAGCTAGAGCGTGCATTGAGCCTAAAATCTAATAAGTAAAGATTTATTGGAAGGCTTGATATTCTATTCAACTTTTACTATGAAAATTAAAATATCTTAACTCCATACTGTTATCAGATCTAATTGTTATGAACCAAATTATGAATTTTATTCTTTCATTTATTTCAAGTTTAATTGGTTTTTTAATTTGACTTTAATACGAAACTCATCAGAGGTAAGCACATAAAATTTTTCTTATTGTAGGTGTAGCTTTCCGTGGATTACCCGACACCCCTCTTTATCCTTCTGTGTCAGCAGTCTACGGAAACACCGAGATCTCAATGGTTTACCTTGGTCCTCCACTCGACGGATAACATTAGCTTCACCCCCCTAGCACAACTAACCAATGCGAGCGGATGTAAGGATTTGTTCCAGGCCTACAGGGAGATGCACGTCTCTGTTAAAAAGAGGCTGTACATTTCATAAACATCACATAGTTTGGATGTTACTGTGAGGCCTATGTCAGAGGCAGTGATGAGAATTGTGCAAGGTTATATACCGAGATTTTCATGTTACTTTTGCTGGACCAAAAGTAGTGAATATATTATATAATTATCCATTCTGTGCGTTTACATTATTGCTGCTGAACAAAGAGAGGATAGTGACCCAGATGAGTGCTTACATCAATCTGCGTGTGAATGTGTATGTGTGCGTGTATGTAGATGTACAGTGTATAAGCATGTGTGTTTTTTGTGTCTTGACCGAGTTTTTTTTTAATTGATGTTTACTGTGAGCTGTGTTGTAGCAGTATAAACAATATCCATTTTTAAAAATTTTTCTTAAATATCCTGATGCTCAAACTCTGTAATCATGTTTTATTTATTATTTAAGAAAATGCAAAATGAAAACACTGAAGAAAAAAGTGAGAAGGAAAAAGGTTTTTTGATCACTTGTTGCTTACCTTAGATTTAAAGAAACAGAATAATCATGTCAGTAGATAAAGAAAGGATAGTAGTTTGCTTTAGAGTAATGCATTCTTTTGTGATGTGTACTCATTATTTTCAGTTGCTTCATCAAGTTTTAAAGTGCTTAAAGATTTTTCAGTTGCATGTAGTAAAATACTTGTTTGAAGAAAATTTCATCTGAAAATTAAGCAAAAACAACTACATGTATTTAAAGAAAAAAATTTCATCTGAAAATGAACCAAAAACAACTACATGTATTTAAATGCCTTAGGAGTTATCCTTCCCAATGTTCAGTCCTTTCTAAAGTCTATGATTGATAAAAACTACACGTAAATGGTATTTTTGAATAGTAAAGTTCCTAACATTTGTAAAACTAATTATAACTGGTACAATGTACTTCATTCCAAGTATTCCAAATACCCATTGATAGTTTTTTTGTTCCAAAATTTAATTTTGAAGAAAAAAAATTTGATTGTTAGATCAAAACAAATTTGGAATTTTGTTATTTACAATATGTTGCTGGCCATTAGGTTTTGCTCCTTGAAGGTTCTATATTTTTCTTCATAAGACCACTGTTATGAGGAACAATTATTTTTCACAAAAATGCTAAAGAAAATGTTTTTGATGATAGTTTGGCTGCATTTGAAAATAGGAGGAGAGCTGATAACCACAATTTTTCAAACCCACTCAAATATTACAAATAGTTTAAGGTGCCTCACTACACCTTGGAATAGCTTCTCAAATCAGCAGAAAATTACTTGATTATGATAGAAAGCATGATGGATATGAAGTATATATGTCAAATAGGCGAAAAAATGTGCAGTTTTGGATAAAAAATGATATTTTTAAAAATTTCATTCAGTAAACATGAACAAAAGCCCCAGGCAGATTCGAACTCATGATCTGCGGTTCACAAGCCTGATACTTTAGCCACTGAGCTATGATGATATACATCTGAATCGATTGATACAAACAGTTTAATAAAACATTTAAATTGCCATCTTGCGACGTAATGTCTTAAAAAAGTCTAGGTGTAGTGAAGTATCTTAAGTTGGTTACCATGTTTTTCTACACATATTTTTAATGTCCCAACTCCGTGTACTGACGGTTCAATCAGCCCCAATTACTGTAAACATATTATATTTGGCGTATACGATATTTGGCGGAAAATAGTTTTTGAACAAGTTGGCGTAGATTTGAATTAGCGTATTTCTGAATGTGACTATTCTTATACATATGTGCATGACGTTTAGCAGTGTATTTGATTTAGCGGAATGCAGCGCTAAATAGAATACACAGCCAAATGCAGCATGTTTACAGTCATTTTACATACATTTATCAATTTTAGTTATTTTGAAGAAAGAAAATACTGCAAAACATTGCAAAAAGATGACACTTTTAAGCTGTTTTAGGGATAAATGGGGGAAAGTTGTATTAATCAACCAATAAAAGTTTTATTACAGAATTAGAAATAGAAAAAATTAAACAATATTTGAGATGCACAAAAATATTCAGATAGTTCTTTATGCAGGACTGGCAATTCTTGAATATTCATAATTTAATGCATGGAAAATTGTAATGGAATAAGTATTAGGTACTGTTTAAGATCATTTTCTTATAGATATGTTAAAACACAGTAGGAAATTGCATTCACTCAAACATGTCAAACTTTGCAGCAAAGCTGAACTGTTGTTTTAAAAGAAATTTTTAAATATCGCATAAAATTAATATATTCTTCCCTACATTTTTCAGAAAGACATACATGTGTGTTATTATTTTCGTTTCCTTTCTGATGGCTATTTTATAGTGCTGTATACATGATTCACATTTTTGTTTATAAAATGTGCTGGATCATGCCAATATGCTGAATATGTGTGTAATTTTCAACAATAGATGTACATGTTAAACGGTGTGAAAGAGCAATTGATGACTGCCCAGTGCATATACATGTATAGCAATTAGAATGAGTGAATTGATAGATGATTGACTGAGAAGACTAAATGATTAGAATGAAGAAAGAAGGAATAACTGTCAGGTAAAAGCTATGATGTCAAGCATATAATGGTACAACTTTGTATTGTATACAGTATGTGAAGACATTGTACTATTCTATGAAGTTTTGAATAAATTTCTCAATAAATTTTAAGAAATTTTCGTCCTTGGTAGCTTTAAAGAACTGATGAGAAACCAAGAAATAGACCTGTAACTTAGCTGGTACTGTATACAACATGTGGATATTATGATATTTAGATGACCTAATATTGAAACTTTTGATACTATTATCAATTATATTTTTACAGAGAATGAAGAACTTATAGATGTGTCAAAATTGCCCTTGTTTTCCTTTTGGCACTTTTTTAAAAAAATTCAAGTCGATAACAATCTTGAGGCTGGGTGGTGGCCATCAGATCTACCTTGAATTTTTAGGTCACCTGAGTAAACTCAGGTGACCTATTGCTATCTGTTTTCGTCCGTCGTCGTGCGACGTGCGTCGTGCGTTAACAATTTACATTTTTAAACTTCTTCTTAAAAACTACAAGGCCAATTGTTCCCATTTATTGTGTGAAGCATCTTTATGGTAAGAGGAATGTAAATTGTGAAATTGGTGGCTCTACCACCACCAGGGTGCCACAGGTGGGGCCAAATATGCAAAAAACAGCCAAATTTTCAAAAATCTTCTTCTCTACTCCCACACATGTGAGGAAAAAACTGATTGCATGGTTATGATGTCCATGAAGCCCTCTACCAAAATTGTGAAATTCATGGCCCCTGGGTCAGGGGTTCAGGCTCTAGGGTGGGGCCAATATGGCCATATAGTAAAAATGTATTAAATCTTAGAAAATCTTCTTCTCTACTCCCATAGATATTTGTTTAAAACTAAATACATGGTTATGATGTCCATGAAGCCCTCTACCAAAATTGTGAAATTCATGGCCCCTGGGTCAGGGGTTCAGGCTCTAGGGTGGGGCCAATATGGCCATATAGTAAAAATGTATTAAATCTTAGAAAATCTTCTTCTCTACTCCCATAGATATTTGTTTAAAACTAAATGCATGGATATGATGTCCATGAAGCCCTCTACCAAAATTGTGAAATTCATGGCCCCTGGGTCAGGGGTTCAGGCTCTAGGGTGGGGCCAATATGGTCATATAGTAAAAATGTATTAAATCTTAGAAAATCTTCTTCTCTACTCCCATATATATTTGTTAAAAACTAAATGCATGGTTATGATGTCCATGAAGCCCTCTACCAAAATTGTGAAATTTATGGTCTCTGGGTCCGGGGTTCAGGCTCTAGGGTGGGGCCAATATGGCCATATAGTAAAAATGTATTAAATCTTAGAAAATCTTCTTATCTACTCCCATATATATTTGTGAAAAACTAAAGGCCTGGATATGATGAACATGAAGTCTTCTACCTAAATTGTGAAATTTATGATCGCTTGGACAGGTGTTTAGGCACTAGGGTGGGGCCAATATGGCACAGGAAGGGCCCAAATATCTTGAAAATGGTTAAAATCCCCACCCCTAAACCATATATATTCTTGTTCCTTCTGTTAAGGGCTATCAAATGGTATGTAGGTCATGGGCCTCAGGGGTGGTTCCTGACCCCCCTCAAACAGGAAGAGCCCAAATATCTTGAAAACGGCTAAGAACCCCACCCCTAAACCATATATATTCTTGTTCCTTGTGTCAAGGGGCATCATATGGTATGTAGGTCATGGGCCCTGGGGATGGTCCTGACCCCCCTCAAACAGGAAGTGCACAAATAACTTGAAAACGGTTGAGATCCCCACCCCTAAACCATATATATTCTTGTTCCTTGTGTCAAGGGGCATCATATGGTATGTAGGTCATGGAACTTGGGGTGGTCCTGACCCCCTCAAACAGGTAGTGCCCGAATATCTTGAAAACGGTTGAGTTCCCAACCCCTAAACCATATATATTCTTGTTCCTTGTGTCAAGGGGCTTCAAATGGTATGTAGGTCATGGGCCCCAGGGATGGTCCTGACCCCCCTCAAACAGGAAGTGCCCGAATATCATGAAAACGGTTAATATCCCCACCTCTAAACCATATATATTCTTGTTCCTTGTGTCAAGGGGCATCATATGGTATGTAGGTCATGGGCCCCGGGGATGGTCCTGACCCCCCTCAAACAGGAAGTGCACAAATAACTTCAAAAACGGTTGAGATCCCCACCCCTAAACTATATATATTCTTGTTCCTTGTGTCAAGGGGCATCATATGGTATGTAGGTCATGGAACTTGGAGTGGTCCTGACCCCTCTCAAACAGGTAGTGCCTGAATATCTTGAAAACGGTTAATATCCCCACCCCTAAACCATATATATTCTTGTTCCTTGTTTATGTTAGTTCACCTGATATATAGTTAAGGACCCCTGAGAACCACATGAAACTTTGTGGGTCATCCCTACTCTATATGATAGCCTCGTTCGTTTGGGAGACTTTATAATCGCCCCGATTATAATTACATCTTGTTTTCCCTTGCTTTTTCCTAATGGAGTTATCTTCCTTTGCTTGTTCATATGTAGTAATTAATCGTTGAATATAATGTAATTATAAAGAAGTTGTATGATCAAAAGAGTTATGCAAGGCTTTTTATCATTTGAAACAAAAACAGTTTTTGAACTTTCAAAATAAACAAATAGACTTGTTAATAGTAAAGTAATAATTGGCTAACTAAAATCACTGATATATAAAGGTAAAATGATTTTGGTATATATGCCAGATGGTGATTCTCAACGAATGTTGAATATTCAAAAACTGGAACAGGAGAAGTGAGTAACTCATGATGGCTTTTATCGATAAAGCTGGGTTTTTTTTCGTTTGTTTAAATGCCCATAGGGAGAGTTTCTGTCTGCCCCGGGGGGATGGGAGGTTGTTTTAGATAAAACATAAATAATGGCCACCTTGTTATTATTATTAAATTATTTTCTATCAGAGTCTTGCACCTTTTCAATATCAGGTCATGCATTCTTTTATGATCTTTTAAGTTTTTCGCTAAAATTATAGGTTTAATAGTCGTTTTTGAAAGATTTCAGGCAGGGAGGTGGTCGTCATTACAAATTAAAAATTTTTCTATTCCAGAATAAAACTTAACTAAATGCATATATGAGACTCCTTGACAAGTTTGTGTATGGGTTATGCTACTCAGGTGACCGTTAAGGCCATTTGGCCTCTTGTTAGATATGATTTTTAAAGCCACAAACAATTATTTAGGAAAGAAAAATTTCATGTATTTTAGCTTTAAAATCTGATTTTATACAGAGCTATTCTTCTTCAGGAGACCAATATACCAGTGCATGTAGTTGAAAAATGGCCACGACCATCGAGCCCTCATAGCATATCTTGAAATTTTCAAATTGTGATTGTGTGTATATATAGCTGAGATCTTTCAGATTGACTGGTTTTGTCCAAATGTAAAAGCTGTGTGACAGGATATTGTATAAATCCTGTGATGTTATAACTATATGATAATAATTTATGATAAGATTATATGATAACGGTGGGTCATACAGATGAGCCACTTCCTGACGTCCCTGTTATAGTTAAGCACCAATTTCCACATTTTAAGAGGGATGGATAGTCGTAACCATTTTTCAGACCATATTGATCCCATTGAGAAAAAGAGTTTTATATAAAGATATATATGAAAACATTTTTTCTATTTCGAATTTTTCTTTACTTTATAACACCTTTACATTTAGAAATATCATACATCTTAAATCATTAGTTAGATCTGATGGGTAATATATTGACTAACATACCTCTTTTAAAAGTGTGTGTGTGTGTGTTAGTGTGTGTATATATATATATATATATATATATATATATATATATATATATATATATATAAATCCAAGAAAAACCTCAGTGGTCGGTGAAATATATATAAAACTTAAATAAATGAAAACACAAAGATCGAGTAAAACATAAGCGCTTTCATTTTCTTCAGATGTTTTACAATACTAACGTTACATCTGAAGAAAATGAAAGCGCTTATGTTTTACTCGATCTTTGTGTTTTCATTTATTTAAGTTTTTTATATATATATATATATATATATATATATATATATATATATATATATATATATATATATATAAAATCCACAGTGGTCGGTGAGTTATAGATAAATTTAAAAAAGAAAACACGAAAAACGTTCAATATAGCTTAAGCGCCTTTTTAATTTTAAAATTTTCAGAAGCTATATAATTTTTCCGTATTCGACTCTAGCTTCTGAAGATTTTAAAATGAAAGCGCTCAAGCTTTATTGAACGTTTTTTTTGTTTTCTCTTTTAATTTTTTTCTCTCTCTCCTCTCTCTCTCTCTCTCTCTCTCTCTCTCTCTCTCTCTATAATCACACGCATGGGAGGGGGGGGGGGGGTTAAAACCAATATATTTTTACATCAACGGAGTATTTGCCTCCTATTTTGTAAGAAATCCATACGTATTCCTACATGCCATTGACAAAGCTGAATAGCAATTTAATTAGGTTTTAAATCATGTTTATGATTATGTGAACTGATTAGGGTAAATATATGAGCAGAGTTTGAATTTTTAAAACATGTCTTCGAACGTATTCTCTAACAGTACTCTCTTCATAAAACGACAGCGCTTTTCAAATCAAAACAATTATTAATCATATGTACACAAGAATCTTCTTAGGGGTTTTTTTTTTCAAGGAAACAAACTTCGGTCATTTAATTATTTATCAGTAATATACATTAATAAGTATAAGAAGGAACACGACTTTGTTATGGTCCATATTAGTTTAATTTCTTCATTTTATTCCTTCAAATAACACGTAAAATGTACGTAATCGATTGAGTAGGAAACACGATACTAAGATATGTAAAAAAAAAATAAGTCCGAAACATTTATATTTTGAAAATGTAACAATAAAAATATTATGTAAATAAAAAAAAAATGTTCTTTATTTATTTCATATATTATACTACTACAATCATAACGCGTGAATTGTGATAAACACCATATATGTAATTGTAAAACAATCTAGTATATTTCAGGCGATGACAAATTATTTAAAATCATAAAAAAATCAGTCATCTCCATCCAACTTTCTATGAAACAGAGTTCCACAAAGTCAATAATCAGACGCTCCAATCATTCGCCCGCTTGACCGCTATTTCTTTGCTATCATCTTACAATTCATGATCATAAATAACAAAAGAGGCATTTTTCTGGGGTTTAGACGGTAAAGTATCAAAAACAAAATAAGAAGTAGAAGTACACAATTATCAACAAGTAATGCACAGGGTATATATGCCGTCATAATAAATACTGCATGATGTCAAAATTCTGTAAGCTTTTGAACATTTCAAAACAAACACACTGTCTTGAAACGACAAATCTGACACATAAAATAAAAATACAATTTGATTTCGGAACATTTTTTTCCGTATTAAGTATTCTTTATGGTGACTGCTGTTTTAAAATTAATTTAATCAATAAGCTATAAATAATTCGATTCTTCATTTCCATTAGTTGGCTTATAGTAGCTTATAAGACAGCCAAATGTTTTATGTATCATTTTATAATTTTAAAAACAATGTTTGCCAGGTGTCAATAAACAAAAATTAAGTGCTCGATAAAATGTAAACATAATAGTACTAATCTTGAAATCTACAACATTAAAATTAATCATATTTTTTACATCTCATATCACATTTTCTTCTTTTCATTTTCATCAATATCGATTGCATCACTTCTAAAAAGTTCCATTCAAATAATAAATTTAATAATTGAACATGACCAATTATTTTTTTTCATTTTGCATTTGCACATGTCCATTTTTCTTTTCCTCATTTTAAAACACATCAGCAACTATCCTGCTATGTCCACTTTCCATCTTCGTATTGTGCAAGTTTTCGTTTTCGAAGTCCAACAAATTATTGTTGTCATGTTTGATGTACAACTCGTGGTTGTCGATATCAGGGAGGGCATTCAGTAAACGCTTGATGAAACCTTTCTCACTCACTTTAAGAGAAACGTGTTTTCTTCACATAGGCCCGTACCTCCTCTCCCATTGATTCCACATTCACACCATCACCTAAAACCACAATCATGCAGGTGATTACATTTTCCTCGCATCGACTTTTCACTGGCGGATCTTAAAGCAAAGACTGACCACTCATTATCTAATTGATCTCCAGAAAGAAGAAATATGGTATGCAAACAGTTGTCATTGGCTTTTAAGACATTTTTTAAAGTTTTGCTGCCCCAGGAAAAAAGTCCCTATCTTGTAGACAAAGTGTAAAGTCATTCTCTTCTATAGTTGGTCTTAGTTCGTTCATAACGTACCCTATGCCGCTTTCGCAATACGACAAGAAAACATGTCTTTCATACATCTCCGCATCCGTGGCACCATTTCCATACATGTTCTGAATAAGATACTTAAAAAATCAGGTAGACTTTTGACTCTCGTGTCGTCGCCAGTAAGCTGTGGCATAGAGTATGAAAGATTTTCTTGAAAGAAACCTTGATTAGAATCAATGTAACGACCTCTTTTGATATATTGCTGCAAGTCTTTGTCTTGAATTTTATTTAAAGTCACATCGTATGTAACAACTATGGCATAGTTAGTTTTAAGAGCCTTAATCTTTTACAGTGTCTCATTCCATGCAGTTTTTAAGATATCGTCGTTCATGAATTCCTTTGAGAGCACGATGACTATCCTTTTACTATGTTTCACCAACGTAGCAATATTTTCTTGGTATGTAAACCCTGCCACAAAATCTCGCATCATTTCGCAAACTGAACAATGAGCAATACTGAATTCTAAATATTCAACAATATTTTCCATTACCCATTGTGTCGATGCTGGTGAATGAACCACTAGTACAATTATAATTTCTTTACAATCCTTATCCTGATCAAAGGGGTGAAATCCAAGGTATATATAAAGTAGAACCTCGATTTCAAGCCTATAAATGTACATCAAGCAAATGGTTATAATCATCAAAACCAATACAACAGATGCTATCAGACTTGGGACCTTATTATAAGAATCAAAGCCTTCTAGGCATACAAACTCATTGTCTGGTACACTTATAAATTGTCCTCCATTTTCTTGTTCTCTATCAACGTTACACCTAACTCTCTGCGAATTAATGGTTATATTCGGATTACTTATCATCCAATGTTTTAACCAATTCGTATTGCAATCACAATTTAAAGGGATTATCTTCTATGTTAAGTTTTTCTGAGAAATATTCCTGGATTTCTGAAGGCAAAGATACCAAAAAATTTCGGTTCAAAAATAGTTCCTGAAGGTTTTTCATCTGACGGAACACACTAGACTCAATTTGTGCAAGACTGTTAGGAGATAAATAAAATGAACGAATGTGGTTGAGGGATATTCTATTACTTAACGTTGTTATGTTGTTTTGATGAAACCAAAGGTCCAAAGTACCAGATGGTAACATTTCAGGTAAAGAGCGAAACGCTCTATTACGACAGTCAACAATGGTTATATTGATGAGAGATCTTTCATAGCATGTGCAATTGGATGGGCAAAGTGTTATATTTTTCTCACAATATGTGTCCTTTTCAGGGACTTCTGATAAACTGACACTTTTGAACTCAGATGGCCAGTGGCATTTCCACTGCTTGTAGATTTATCTTCTCCAAGGATATTTTCTTTCATGAAAAAATTCAATACTTTAGAAATCCCGCAATTACAACGAAGAGGATTATTTTCCAAAATAAATTTAAAAGTTTTAAACACCTTTAGGAGATTTTGATGCAGTTGCTCAATTGATTTTGGTTTAATCTCGTTGACCTCATATTTTGATATTTCCAAATTGTCAATTTTGCTTCCACTAAAATCTAACATAACTGTGTGTTCATCACTGATTTGCTGTCTGCCTATGAACCTTAGGTTTTCTATAGAGTTTGTTTCGTTATTTACCACATCTTGAATCGCAATCCTTTTAAAGTCTAAAATTGTTTGAGTAATGTTTTTAAATTTCGCGTTTGTGTTTTTCAAACTTATTTCATCTAATAATTGAAGTGAAAACACAGCTTCTGGAACCTCAGAAAATTCATTTCCGTCGAGAATAAGTTTCTTAAATTCTATAGAACGACTTGGGAAAACGTTTGGTTGTATTGCTGCAAGTTTATTATGTCCCAAGTTCAGTTTTCGTAAAAGCTTCAAATGAGAAAAAGTGTTTTGTTCTATGTTGGATATTTTGTTTTCAGAAAGGTCTAGAAACCCCAAATTCAAACTGTCTGAAAAATGCTTGGATGACAAAAAAATGATCTGGTTGTTTTTAACATCAAGATGTCGAAGTTCACCAAGGCCTTTAAAAGAGTCGATTGGAACATGTACCATTTCATTGAAGCTTAGATCCAAATACTGAAATCCTCGGAGATTTCTAAAAGTATCGCTGCCAATTCTTTTAAGTCCATTTTTAGATAAATCAAGTTTATGTAGAAATCCTCTGAAAGTGTGGTTTGAAAGGTCTGATATTTTGTTTCTGCTTGGTGACATCGTTTTTTGATACATGCCATAAGGTATTCGAATTGTGTCTATGTGCTCCGTGTTGATTCTGGACATGTAAGTAAAATTTACATACAACCAAACATCACTCCATGGGAAATCCGGAGGTTGTGTCAGGTCAGAGTTTTCAATATACAGTTCTTGTAAATTTGGAAACATACTAGGTAACTGAATCAGATACTGCTTCATTGGAAATTTAACTAGACTGATTTCTTTCTTGCCAGGAAACGTTTTGTTGCAGTAAAAAAACCTCCCTGATTGATTTTATAGAGTTTGTTAATTTGTGAAGCATATACATCATTCCTTACAGAGTATTCCAGACTTTACAGCTATTTCTATTAACTGACTCTCCGTCACAATATTTCATGTCCAGTGGAGGATATTCAGCGCCATATTTGATCGCAAAATCTGGAATCGATTTCGAATTGGATACATTTGTTCCTGTGATATTTTACAAGTCATAATTTGCACATAGAACCATTTTAACAAGAGCTTGGACTTTGGGTAGTTGTGTCAAACAGCAATAGACGTAGGCATGTGTACTTCATTGCTAGCCACTCAGCCATGGCTCATTGAAATTAACAAGATTTGTCTGGCTTTTGAGCTAAGACTACGCAATTGGTGCATATTTCGCTTGAAACCGCGTCATTTTTAACTTGTTTTGACGCAAGTAATAGATAGCTACGTAATACTAAAAGTCCAAGGTCTTGTTAAAATGGTTCTAAGACACCACATTTGGTAAAAATGGTCTATCGTCTTCAGTGAAATATACTTCATAATCTTTATAACACGAAACCACTAGTACTGCATAGACAAGTTTGGTGTCAAACTTGAAGGCATCGATAAATTCTTTCGTATCCACATAACATCTGGAATCAGTGTAGGGATATATGAGAAATATCCGTAATCCAAACATTTTTTTTTCTATTGTTTCATTGAGATAGTTCATTGTATTTGATTCTTGCTTTTCACGTAAGTAAAATTCACATTTTAGGAATTCCACAGTTGGTTAAGTTTTGAAGATAAACCATCGGAAAAAAGACAACAAATGCAAAGAAATCGTAAAAATGTTGACTACATTGTGTAAAAGTAATTGTAGTTTGTCGTACGCGAGAATACTTTTCTTTCATCCTCTTCAATATTTGATTTTTATGGCGCATTAAAAACAAACCGATCAAAGCTTCATGTAATCTTTCATTATGGAAACGGTCACTTTTTCCCTGAATGGGTTAGTAAAAATTTATATATTTTAACTATTTTTTTTCTAGGTTAATGATTCACTTTTTTTGTTTTGTTTAATTAAACCTTTCATGCTCAAATCCTCTTAGAAAAAAGAAATATTTAAAAATCTTTATAAAACAAAACTGTCTTTGATAATTTAATAATGTTTCGAAAACAATTTAAGATATCATTATATTAGGGGACAAATCATCATAATATAGATGTATATTAAAAATTCGCATTTTGTGAAAACTTCTGGGCGGACTTCAATTCCTTTTATAGTTGTCTGACAACTACAATTAACTGCTAACTAAATAAAAATGTATTAAGTCAATTTTACATAAACGTTCAAATGATTAAATGTTGCGTTGCGAAGATATGCACAATATTTTTAAATTAATTTGTGTAGAAACTGCACCAATACGCATATTTTGAATAGTTAATTTGAAGTGTTCACCAGTGGTTATAATCATGAGAACTTTTAAATGAAAGAAAAAAACGAGATAAGCCCTTGATTTTTTTTTTTGCCGGCAGCTGTTTTGTTGTTATGTTAATTTGTTATGTTAATTTGTTTTGTTTCGGACTGAAATGTTGCAATGTCATTGGATTGACGTCTATATTTCTATAGTCTTTGTTAATTCTATATATTTGCAAACAAAAAGTTCAGGTCCTCGACAAAACAAAAACTTTTCAGGTTTACTTTCTACCAAAATATGTCCATGGACTTTAAGAACCCGACATGTTTCTTTAGACAATCAATAGCGAAACTAAAAGTAATAATATATATGATAAATATAATATTAGTTTAGCACTGATATTAATTTTGCACTTATATTGCTCCCTTGCAAGGTTAAATTGCTCCTATGCAAAGTTGGCTTATGAGTTTCCTCGTTAAATAACAGCTTTATTTATATGAGCACCGTAACTCTGGTACTCGAAAGATTATCGGACAATAAACTGTAAATTAAATGTTAAATTCCGGATAAAGTACTAAAATAAGCAAGTTCATGATTCGTTGTCTTTACAACCAACAAATTTTCTGCATTTCGTTTGGACTTCATAATATGTATCTTTGTTTACTTACTTAATTAGAAAGAATGATGTCACAATACTGCAAAAGAATAAAATGCTATTTTTGTCCAAATACGATTAGCATGGCTATGTTTAATTTTTAATGAGACATATAAACTCGATCAATTTAAGCTAATGCGTAGATACGAAAATATTCCACTGAACATGTATGAATATGCCAGAAAAGCTTTACCAGCGTTCCTTTTATCAACAACGGATATTATACACTAACAGTCAGCCATAAATCTTTTTAAAAAAAGTTTCATTCTACACAGTTGTCTTCCAATGATTTGTCAATTTGGAACTAAAAAATAATTGTCAGAACAGAGAAATTGTAATTATCATTCTGCTTTTCATAATTTTTTTGGCCACTTGAATATCCCTACAATGTTTCATGACACAGAAATGAAATCATTATGGTCTTTGAATTGTGCAATGTTTTCTGTATTTCATAACTTTTACGTTCTATTCATCAACTGAGAAACTTTGCCAAGATACACGCTTGTTCTAATTAGAATACATGATTTCCTAGAAACTAAGTAGAAGAAAGGTATCCCAGCAGGGCATTTTGCAAACAATATGACTTTGTAAAACGTGCACTATTGTTACTTATTTTGAAAGGGAAAAAAATCATCATGCAAGGCAAGTGTACGTAACATATTACTTTTCTATAATTATCATAAGTAAGTCTTTAACTTAAATAATGTAAATTCACGAAATGTCCATTTTCTTATTTACATGTTTAGAAAGGGAATATAGCCAAGGTAAACTTAAAATTGAAACTCGAATTTCGCTCGTATTTTGAATTTCGTATTTCGAATGTCAAATGAGCCTTATGGGCTCTTGTAGCCAAGCTCGTAGCCAAGCGTGTTAACTGCGTATCTCCAAGCATGCAACGATCTAGAAGAAAAAAAATACTCTGCAATACCATCTTTTAAAAACTTTAAAATCCCAATAAAATTAAAATTGTGAATTTCTTTTTATCTCAACCCAAATTGTGATTGGTTGAATTGATAAAATTGAAGTTGAGAACAAAAGACACCTTTAATAGATAAAAGGTACATGTATCTATTTTCAATGAATTATAACAACAACTCAATCTATTTATTTATGGTAATCTTTAATTTTTACGTGATGACCTACTGATAAGGTATTCGAAAAATTGTCATTTTTATGCACAAATCCTCTTTTAATGCGTCTTTTTTAAAATTATCTTTTCATGATTTTCTGATAATTTATCAATCATTTTTTTTATGTCGGAAACGACAGTATGTATATATGTCAACGGAACAACTTGAAACCTTGTCGTCAAAAATTCAACGTACAAAAATATTTACACATGTACTTTTGACTGTAACGTGAGCTCTTCAAATTATTCGAATTAATTACTTCACCATTCATATTTTGCTGGTCAGACTGACTTTCCGTAACTTCCATCTAATTACAAAACTAACTGAAATTCGGGTCCTTCAAAATTGATTGATAACAGGTGTTTTATTTCCGAATGTTTGTTACCGCTTGGGTTGAGATGTCTCTATGAAAAGGGAATGTATCGGTTTTTCCACTAACAAACAAGTTGTTTAAACAAGATTATCAGCAGTCTCGATTGAAGTCATCATTTTGTCAGTTCTATGGTGGATACAACGACATTGTCAGCAAATACAATCTTTCTGCTGAATGACGTTTTTCATACTTACTGTTAGGTCATTATCAATCACCGAATTGTCTACAAATTGTCCAGTTACAAAGAGCACACGGCGGGTATGACCGGTCAGCAGAGAATACTTTCTCCTCCATGGCACCTAATCCTTCATGTACCTCTAAATTTTGTAGAGGTCCATGTTTGCTCTGCTCCTGTTTTGTATTTTTCATTTGGACTTTTGATTTCGAACACTGTTTGTTATTGCCACTTTTCATTTTTTTTCCGTTAGTGATTATATACTGGTCTCAAACGGAAGTCTCGCAATTTTTTTTTATCTTAAGTTTTATTAAAGTCAATGTCATATTTTCCCACATCAACATTTATCACATAAAGTTTCAACAAGATAACTATTCTCAAATCTTACAAATAATCACAACACAAAAATCTTGATGAATATTATTTCTTTTATACTCAATCTTTCTTAAAACAAAATTTTGGACATTCAATTTACCTTTTAATACATAAAGAATGTTTTTCTTTGACATTGTTTCATCATCAAATCTATGTTTCATCTTATATTTGTATATTATATATGCAACAAAAGCTAATAAATTGTTTAAAACCAATGTTTTTTCGTGACTTCATTGTAAAATACAATAATTTTCCAAGTAACAGTAAACTTAAGAAAAGAACTAGTTTTATCCAAAATAGGTTTGACAATTTCACAATCATATAACAAATGTTTTATGTCTTCTAAAGCTTACAAAAGGTGCATAATGGTGATACATCTTTATTCTATTTACTCACATATACATTATTATTTAACATATCATTTAACAGTTTGTAGTTACATTCTGCTATTCTTTTCTCATACATATTCTTTATTTTGGACACATATACATTTTTCCATATATTCCCTTCCTTAATGTTGAATACTGTAAACGAACTATATTTAGCGTGTACGATATTTGGCGGAATATGATTTTTCAACAAGTTAGCGTGATTTAGCGCATTTCTGAATGTACCTTTTTATCTACTTATATTTTTTACATTTGGCGATGTACTTAATTTAGCGGACACCATTTTCCGCCAAAAACGCTAATTTAAAATAGAATACACAGCCAAATGTAATACGTTTACAGTATTCGCTTCCATTTATTTTCTTGGATCGATTTTTTAAATAGTAAAAATTTCTTTTTGTAGATCTTAGAAATTTTGTAACATGATTTTAAAAAAAAAACCATTTACATCATTTTTTATTATTTCGTATTTTGCATATCAACAATGAAATTTTTGTCAAAAGGATTTGACAGCACTTTTTAACATAACTTATTCACAAATGATATTGTTCTTTTTAACTAATTTGTTTGAAAAATATGTTATATAATACATTTCCCCCGTCTCATCAAAATTATCTTTAACATATAATATGCCACACCTAAGCCAGTTATAAAAACATAGTGGCTTTGAATCGTATTGAAAAAGTTTGTTATTCCCAAAAAATTGGCTTAAAAACTCATCTCTTGTTAAACTACCAACCGAGTTTTGTATTTTACAACTATTAAAGGCATTAAAAACATTCCGGTAAAACTGAGGTATAGGCTTTATCATTTAAAAAAATTGGAAAGTCTCGCAAATTACTATTTCTCGCCAGCAGTGCATTGTTGCGTCATTTTTTTCACATGGAACTATACAAGAAAAATTATATAACATTGCACTGGCGAGAATTAGTACTCAGAAATTGGTCTAAGCTATAGGGCAGTATACATGTACTACTGCAAGCCATGAATGCGCAGAAGACCGTTCTTATCCCCAAATTCCGATGGACCATGTAAGCAGTTGGAATTCATCAAATTCCCATAGATTGGGCACCAGACAGTAAATTTATAAGTTGATACCCAATTGAAACATGACAGGCTGAAACAATGTAAAAAAAAAAAAACTTGCCTAAGACAACAATTGACTTGTATTGCATTGTCAACTGTAAGATTAAAATACTGAATGTACAAGATTTATACGTAACCGTTAGGTTTGTTGCAATGTTAATAAAAAAATGATCAAGGAATTGAACAAAAATGGTAAATGTTCTCTTCTGGACAAATGTATCATAAATATTCATCCTTTCGAATGCAATAAAATCAGACATTCTCAGATACCAGATACTATATTGTTGCTAAATATAGATGTTGAAAGATGGACTATGACAGCTTGACAATCAATTTGTAATTTTTAATTTTGCAATTAAGTAGGTGTAATTTTGTTGTAAAATACATGTACTGGTAAATATTGACGTTAATACATGTATATACTGACGCATGAGACTGCAGGCTATTATGATTAACGTTAGAAGTGGAAAAAAGTTAAATTAAAGGAAAAATTTGGCTTGATACAATCTAATTAAAATTATATCTTTGATCTGCTCCAAATAGTAGCGATCAATGGTTGAAGCAAGTGAATGATCTTATTTAAATTAAATTGGGCTTGATAAGAATAAATATAATAAAAAGTAAAAAAAAATTCATTATGCAATAATGCAAATATGGTTAATATTTCTTATTCTGATCCAATTTCAAACCTTATTTTTACCATGATAAAAGGAACTTTATTTTTCGTAAGTTACTATATAACAAAGTTAATACAACGACTCAATTTTAGATATTTATAATTACTTCTCTAAAAATCTCTATAAACATGGTTTTTACATGTATTCTGTGAGTGTTTGTGTCTGTGTGAGTGTGCCTGTGGGGGGGGGGGGGGGTAATTTTATGTTCAACGTCCACATGCCTTTCCTGGGGCCCCACTCTGACCAAAGATGAATGTTAAAGTGTGGGATCCCGGGTGTTAGACAGCCCCTAGAATATCAGGTATTACTCCCATCATAACGATATAATATGAAATTTCTCATTTTACCAGGCTAGCTTTACATGATAATGGTTATGTAAACACAAAAATCTTTGAGGGTCAATTGGTATGGCTTGCCCCAAGGACCCACCCTAATCAAAGATGAAGGGTTTGAATAAGGGATCTTGGATGTTAGCCACCCCTTAAACAATACTCTCATTCTTACCGTATTAAATGAAAATTGCTTTTATGCATACATGTTCATGGTTGTGTAAACCCATTTCCTTTTGGGACTAAGGATGAATGTTTAAATATGATATCCTTGTAGCTATCTGATCCCTTGAAAAGTAGTCCCGTTATAACCGTATTAAGTATATGCCAATTATAGTTATTTCACCAGGCTAGCTATATATGTCAATAGTCGTATAAACCAAATTTCTTTTGAAGGTCAACTAGTATGTCTCGGATTCCCATCCCGACCAAAGAGGAAGAGTCTTGATGTTTTGATATTTAAAAAAGATCACGTTACTTTATAACGTTTAACAATTATAAATCACTCAACAAGTTGGTCTTGCACAAAATACACAGAAATCATTATCACTCCCGTTAAAACCAGCACCCCCAGCACAGCTCCAATGAAATAAGACACAGTGGCTTTTCTTCCCAAAGATTTGGCCTCATCAACGTCGCCATTTTTGTAAGCATCGTCACCAACCTGCATCCAATGAACTCCCGGCATGCAACAGAGCAGGAAGAAGAAAAAGAAGCAAGGGCAATGGAGGGCACTATGGACCATGTGATTTATTTTATTATATGGATTTGATTTCACTACATATTCGTTGTAGGTCGAAGGCTCTTCTTCGGGAAGATTGTAGATGAAAAAATGCATGGGCTCGTCTTGGTATCGAGACCCTTCGGCTCCCATCTGTGTGGGCTCAAGAGATTCCCTAACTAAAGGATGGGCGGATCTTTTCACAGCCCTGGGGGTGGGCGGGCAACTATAAGCCCTTCTCTCTGACGGAAACTCCGGACGCTGAAAGTTATCTTCCAGTTCCTCACCAATGAAGATGTTTAACTGCCTCGTGTGCGCATGCTTCGCTCTGAGAGATCCGGTACCCGACAACTTTGAAATGACGCCGGGGGTATGGATATCCTCGTCGGTATAGGGATTATGATACGTTGAGAATTCGGATAATGGTGATAAGGGATCTCCTTCCTTTTCCTCTGCATTTTGAATTTGTATTCGGAGCTTCTCGGGTTGGATAGTTTCATACGCACATGAACTCGATGATGACGATTGAGCATTGTCGCTGCTCACAACTTCATATTCTATCGTGGCGTTGGGGATGTTTACTTCAGAGTTCGAGGGCATGCAGGAATACTCATCCGCCATATTCGAAAATTCTACAAGATGAAAATTGTATCTCAATAATTGAATGCTGTTTTAGCAGTTAAAGTAACAGAGTCAACTTATAGTCCGTGGACTGTTGATATCTTATACCCATTTAGTGCAGTTCAAAGTGATTTTAAATCCATAGGTGCTGGAAAACAAGAACCCCAATCCCCTCACCGATTCAGACACCCGAAGTAATTGCCTCTCCTCTTGATTAAGATTTCTTTAGAGTCATGTTTACAACAAAGCCAATTTCAAATGAAAACTGAAAAATGATGGAAAAAAAACGGGCTTATCGATAAAGAAAATCGCTTTAATTTCTTATATTTTTCTGATTTTTAAACGGGATATGATGTGACTTTAAAATAATTATATGAGGAGGAGAGCCAAATACCTTTAGTCTTTTTTGGGGGGTCTTTAGAAGGTAGTGAGGGTGGGGGGGGGGGTGGTGGTGGTGTCGTCAAACACCTGAGATCAAAACTATAACACATTGTGATTGAGGAATTCCCGTTAAGACAATAGTTAATAATAGGACAAACGATATATATCATTTGAACTGAATATTGATAAAAATATACATATAAAGTCAGGAAAATCAAGCGATTTTCCCTTCCAAGTGGACGTTATGAATATTAAAATATGAAAATAAGAACTCACCACTCCTTTGAAAATAGAAATTAAAGAAATTCCAAAATCACAGTACACATGCTTTCCAATTCAGTGCATGTTTTCTCAATACTCTCTCAACATCGACACCTCTCACCGAGAATCATTTCTTTGAATCGCATAATAAATGTTAATTCCTCGTATTATCATTTATATTGTTCGAGTAAAGACTAGTCAAAAAATGTCCAATACACTTATAAGGGAAAACGCCCTACCTTGATGAACAAGAACTGTTGTCTTCTGTGCTCACTGGTGTGGAACCAGATCTGTTTTTTCCCTTTGTTTAGGCGTAATATCCTGACAATATTAATGACTTTAATCTATCACTTTACACAAACCCGTTTTGCTAATTTATCGAGAGATTTAGTAAACAACGTTATAGTCTCTCACACACTTAAGGATTAATCTGTGTAGTTTTCCCAATAATTAGGCTCCTCAAATAGGAAACTCAGTGCAAATCAATATATTATAGACTGTGCTTGGTTTTAATTTTGTGAATTTCGGGATTGTGCCTAATCCAAGTTGTATATTTTTAACACAAAAAATCAAATAAAAAAAAAAATCAAATGTACAACGAGACGCTTAAATGGCATATACAAAGAGGTACTCAAGTGGAATGTCAAAATAAGTGTCTGTTTGAGATTTATTAATTTATTCATTAATTCGTTCTATTTATTTATTTATTCATCAATTCATTTATTTCAATATTCAGGATGAACATTCAGTATGACTCTATGAATAATCAAATTGTTTATGAATGCTCTTGTAAACAATAGGTTAACAAATCAGTACACCCACTACGTGATGTTCATTCTCTACACAGAGTTGTCGTTCGTACCTCACAATTCACCAATCGCAATTGTTTATGTTCGTACATCATTTAGAATTCTATTCAAAATCCATCAACACAAAGTGTACGTCTGTATTATTGATACCCCACTGCAGAATAATACAATTTCGTTTTATTACTTAAAAATGTATTTTTAAAAAGTCACATTTTTAAGCGTCTTTGAACGATGCATATTTTTATTCTTTCAACAGTTAGTATACATTATACAAATATTATAAGAGTGTGTCTTGCTTGATTAATACCTGACAACTATCTATACTCTGTCCCAAGATATCCTGGATTCACATTTTGCTTAATTAATTAATATTTATAAATACCTCAGGGTTCAAACTACGTTCATTCAAAAGTATGAAAAATTTCCAAGATTTCTCAGTTAAAACGCCCCCGTTAGCTTATCAGCTAAAAAATGTTAAGTCTACGGGGATTTTGTATTGCAGCAAGCCCGGATGATAACGTTGAAAAATTGCGCGAGGTATTCCGAGTACTTCCGAATGGAGAAACAAATGTAAACATTCCCCATTATAAATCTCCATAAGAAATCTGTTTTCGTTCCTGGGATTTTTTTCGAGTGAAAAATGATAATGTGTCAATGAAGATATCTTAGAAAATTCCTCTTTCATCGATTTCAATTACACTTCTTTCACAGGTATGTGTATTTTTAGTAAAAAATTGGCTAAATGTGCTGCATGTATATCTTGGGACAGACTATAAACATTTCAACCATTTGAAAACGCCAAATGAAAACTGCAACACTTTTTTATGAACTAAAAAAAAAAAACTTTTTTCAGATAGAAAACTGCATTTACTTATTACAAGTGTAAGTTAATTCATATTACAGTCAACATATTAAACTTAATCTGTGCAAAAGTTCAGTATGTATAAGGAAGTATCTACATAAAATTTTAGCAATTATGGATTAATCTATATAGTTTATCTGTATAGTTTATACATATAGCTCCTAATCTTCGCCAGAATACTGAAGCTACCTAGCTGTAGAATTGCTCTTAATATCAACAAATACGGTCTGTATGTAAACAACAAGTGTATTACATACAATTTCATAACATTGTTCAACCGTACTAAATCCTTCGGACTCGCGCCTTCGCCACCTTTGAACCGTTCTGTATACAAATGTAACCATTGGCCACATTTGCCATACAATATACTTGTTTGGGGTTTATATATATAAATAATACGCAATTTCTTAATATTGTTCAATCAACCTTATTTTACCCGTCTCGCCCGTGTCCTCTTTACCTTGAACCGTTCCGAGATATAATAGGTATGTAACCATTGGCTAGCTCTCTCATGGAATTTACTTTTTTAGGGTTCATAAATATATACCTTGGCGCACAAACATGTTTTTGTTTACGTTCTGCTGCACCTTTCCTAACACCCCCCCCCCCGCCCTCGCTCCCAATTGGTCAGGGTACATGTATATACTTTAAGAGTAAGAGTAGCAGGTTTCCGTCACCGATGATTAACGCTCTCCAGGCTAACCCTGTGCTTATAGAACCCTGAGTGGTTCTGAGTGCCTCTAATTGTAGAGAGGTCAGTTATACATCTTTTACATATAGAAGAGCGCCTGTTTCAAGGAAGGTGGGTTATCATTTTGCTCCAGTTTAGCTTTTGCTTAAATAGAGTTAATTCTAACATAATAGTTAAAAAAAAAATGGTTCATTTTATATGCATATGATGAATTTTTTTATTCTTGAAATATCCTGATATGCTTTTAAAAAACTTTAAAAAAAAAAGATGAAAATGAAAGGAAAAAATACGCATTATGAACACTCTTTAACAGTGCGTAAATCCAATTAAACTTAACAGGGATCATCGCCTATTTATCTGTTCATTCTGTTCCTTATTACATGTATACATAAATGAAACGTACCGAATTTTCATTTTATTTGCAGAAGAGATGAGATTTCTTTGGATTTTTTCGCTTGCCCTGGTATTCAGTTTGGCTCTCTCCGGTAAGTATCTGTAACAATGATAGTATATTAAGAATTTTACAGCGTGCATCAAGGTTCTGTACATCAAAGTATTATTCAATCAGCATGTATTTAATTATGAGTTTCCCTATGTAGATGAGTCTAACTGCTATGGAAGCACGTGTGAGGAATGTATGAGAAACAGCGAGACAGGGAAATGCATCTGGTGCGGTGCCGCAGTAAGAGATATTTTTTCCCCTTTCTTTAACACCCGTTCAGACAAATTAGTCAGAGGTGATTTTGTATGTTGTTATACTTTCATGTTAAATACTTAAATCTGATTGGTTTAGACGCAGTTGACAATCCGTTCTCATACCCTCAGCGTTAGCAACACACTTGGCAACGGGCCGATAGAACGAATTGTTACATGCGCGTAAATTATGCGCGTACGGTTCGTCGTGGAACTGATGTATTTTCTATATAAAAGCAGTAAAATTTGCTATAAAATTAAGACAATCAGTATAATAAAATAAATAGTGCCTGTTTGGGAGGGTACCAGTTGAAATTGACACCCCTCGAAAACTTCGCGTCGGTTGACAATGGTTTCTCGGGGTGTCAATTTCAACTGGTACCCTCCCAAACAGGCACTATTTATATAATGTTACTCTAACAGTGCCACTAAATGCCTTCTATATATATCAATCAGAACTATACAAAACAAATTGATATTTATTAAAACACATACTATTTTCTGTCAATGAAGTATTTAATTGCAATTTTACAGAGAAATTCCTGATATGAAAATTGCAGCTCATATTGCTTTTTAAAGGTTTTCTCAAAATTAAAGCGGCATCTTAACAGCGGTATTAAGTTTTCAGCTCAGAATTAGGACAAAAGAGTACTTTGTGCAACTACATGTACCTAATTAAGACTAGATGTTTACGAACACTTAACATTTCATTGGCTAAGTGGTATTGAAGTGACTTGGGTGTTTCTGGTACTTGTGCAGTATCTAGTACACCTTTCCAAATTTCAAGTAGTTATAGTCTCCATTTTTGCCCCCTGTACTTTCGGGACATTTCAACCCAACGACAGTTACTATAGCACAACATGTATCTGAATATTATACCCATCAATATCATATAATTTAGAAATAAGTAGAATGATATTAATTAATCTTTGATAATTTATGAAATTTTAGCAATAATAAAACACACACACAAAAAACAACAACACAAGAACAACAAAATACTAGTAATTAAAATATCTAATTACTGTAAATCATTGGAATATTTACATGTATCATAACAGAACTATACGGCTGGTCCCCGCTGCTTCTACGTGCGAGATTTCGACGCGAGAGCCAAATGTACCGGGAGTATGGTTAACTGGCCTACAAAGCTCGCCTACATCAAGGTATGCCCAAACGTGAAGTCGCTCAAATTTAGAATATTACAATAAGACTTTAAAAAGGGGCAACTGGTGAAAATATATTATATTAAAAAGTGTCCTATTTACAGACAAGGCAGCTCACCGACAAAGTCATCGTAGGGAACGACATAGCGCAGTTCATAGGCCGGAAAGGTACGAATAACGCTGTTTAACAATAAATTACTCGGAACAATTTTAAAGATCAGAGAATTTTGAACAATTTTTACCATAAAAAAAAAAATATGCCCTATTTTTTTTTTTACTAGGCGGGGAGACGGAACACAGAGTCGCCATTCGCGTTCCTGGAACATATTCACGCAAGAAAAAGGTATACTTGTACTTCATTCACGGAGTGTTGATAGATATTAAAAAGTGATACACCTCTTTGAAAAATACACATGATATTGGCATAGAAATGAATGATATTAAATTAATGTTTAAATGATTTTGAAACCAATCATTATTAAAGGTGACGGCTGTATTTGTCCTACCAAATTTGGGCAAAAAGGAACCTGTATCACTGACCTTCGATATCAAATGCCAAAACATGTAAGTTACAAAAACCCTTTAAAACTACATAACGCCATGATATTGAATAAGACGTTACTCATACATAGTTTAATAATCCTCTTTGTAGAGTTGTTTCGGGGAAGAATCCCAACAAAGTGAAATGCAAGAAACTCGGGCGACAGGAAGAGGTAATCTGTAATCGCAGAAAAAAAACTCTTTCTTAATATTTGATGCTCTCGAAGATCAAAGCCCGGATGCAAAGTATATTTGTCCTCTCTATGCCATGGTCAGTCATAATAGTACTGTGTTCATTTTGGCTTGAATCACAGTAACTGCAGGCCGGCCGTTAAATTATGCGCCTTCAATAATCGCAACGTTTAAATTCGCGGGCCTTTACAGTAAGCGCGTAACAACGTCGATGTATTTAAACATAGGCGTCCTGTGGAATCCCGCGTTTCATAAACCTTGATATAAATAAAAGGCAGTGTATCATCTACTTAAAAAAAATACCACAAAAGGGGCATTCAATGCTTTCTGCTCGGCACTTGAATTGATGGAAAGGGACTCAATTTTGTAAACTCCAGTGACGTTATGGCATGTACTTTCGAGATGTTGGTTTTTTTTAGCTCTACCGGAAAGGTCCGGGAAGTTGCGATTGACCCTTTCAATTCTTCTGAATTCAGATAATATTTGTTCGTATGTTTGTCTGTAAATAACATAATATACATGCATGTAGCTTATCGATCCGGTAAACTACTTTTTGAATAAAATTCCACCGGAAAATATTACTAAATTGTTTTTCAATTACTACGCACAATCCTAGTACATTATTACATGAAATATTTATCGAATTATCTCTGTTGTCTATCAGATTTTTAAAAAAATTGAAATATTTATTTTTATATTTTAGGTCTATTTTGATATTTGATATTAAGATAAAATATCTGGAGGACAAGAGTGTGTCTTGCTTGATTAATACCTGACAACTATCTATACTCTGTCCCAAGATATCCTGGATTCACATTTTGCTTAATAATTAATATTTATAAATACCTCAGGGTTCAAACTACGTTCATTCAAAAGTATGAAAAATTTCCAAGATTTCTCAGTTAAAACGCCCCCGTTAGCTTATCAGCTAAAAAATGTTAAGTCTACGGGGATTTTGTATTGCAGCAAGCCCGGTTAACGTTGAAAAATTGCGCGAGGTATTCCGAGTACTTCCGAATGGAGAAAAAAATGTAAACATTCCCCATTATAAATCTCCATAAGAAATCTGTTTTCGTTCCTGGGATTTTTTTCGAGTGAAAAATGATAATGTGTCAATGAAGATATCTTAGAAAATTCCTCTTTCATCGATTTCAATTACACTTCTTTCACAGGTATGTGTATTTTTAGTAAAAAATTGGCTAAATGTGCTGCATGTATATCTTGGGACAGACTATAAACATTTCAACCATTTGAAAACGCCAAATGAAAACTGCAACACTTTTTTATGAACTAAAAAAAAAAAAACTTTTTTCAGATAGAAAACTGCATTTACTTATTACAAGTGTAAGTTAATTCATATTACAGTCAACATATTAAACTTAATCTGTGCAAAAGTTCAGTATGTATAAGGAAGTATCTACATAAAATTTTAGCAATTATGGATTAATCTATATAGTTTATCTGTATAGTTTATACATATAGCTCCTAATCTTCGCCAGAATACTGAAGCTACCTAGCTGTAGAATTGCTCTTAATATCAACAAATACGGTCTGTATGTAAACAACAAGTGTATTACATACAATTTCATAACATTGTTCAACCGTACTAAATCCTTCGGACTCGCGCCTTCGCCACCTTTGAACCGTTCTGTATACAAATGTAACCATTGGCCACATTTGCCATACAATATACTTGTTTGGGGTTTATATATATAAATAATACGCAATTTCTTAATATTGTTCAATCAACCTTATTTTACCCGTCTCGCCCGTGTCCTCTTTACCTTGAACCGTTCCGAGATATAATAGGTATGTAACCATTGGCTAGCTCTCTCATGGAATTTACTTTTTTAGGGTTCATAAATATATACCTTGGCGCACAAACATGTTTTTGTTTACGTTCTGCTGCACCTTTCCTGACACCCCCCCCCTTCCCTCGCTCCCCATTGGTCAGGGTATATACTTTAAGAGTAAGAGTAGCAGGTTTCCGTAACCGATGATTAACGCTCTCCAGGCTAACCCTGTGCTTATAAAACCCTGAGTGGTTCTGAGTGCCTCTAATTGTAGAGAGGTCAGTTATACATCTTTTACATACAGAAGAGCGCCTGCTTCAAGGAAGGTGGGTTATCATTTTGCTCCAGTTTAGATTTTGCTTAAATAGAGTTAATTCTAACATAATAGTTAAAAAAAAAATGGTTCATTTTATATGCATATGATGATTTTTTTTTTCTTGAAATATCCTGATATGTTTTTAAAAAACTTAAAAAAAAAAGATGAAAATGAAAGGAAAAAATACGCATTATGAACACTCTTTAACAGTGCGTAAATCCAATTAAACTTAACAGGGATCATCGCCTATTTATCTGTTCATTCTGTTCCTTATTACATGTATACATAAATGAAACGTACCGAATTTTCATTTTATTTGCAGAAGAGATGAGACTTCTTTGGATTTTTTCGCTTGCCCTGGTATTCAGTTTGGCTCTCTCCGGTAAGTATCTGTAACAATGATAGTATATTAAGAATTTTACAGCGTGCATCAAGGTTCTGTACATCAAAGTATTATTCAATCAGCATGTATTTAATTATGAGTTTCCCTATGTAGATGAGTTTAACTGCTATGGAAGCACGTGTGAGGAATGTATGAGAAACAGCGAGACAGGGAAATGCATCTGGTGCGGTGCCGCAGTAAGAGATATTTTTTCCCCTTTCTTTAACACCCGTTCAGACAAATTAGTCAGAGGTGATTTTGTATGTTGTTATACTTTCATGTTAAATACTTAAATCTGATTGGTTTAGACGCAGTTGACAATCCGTTCTCATACCCTCAGCGTTAGCAACACACTTGGCAACGGGCCGATAGAACGAATTGTTACATGCGCGTAAATTATGCGCGTACGGTTCGTCGTGGAACTGATGTATTTTCTGTATAAAAGCAGTAAAATTTGCTATAAAATTAAGACAATCAGTATAATAAAATAAATAGTGCCTGTTTGGGAGGGTACCAGTTGAAATTGACACCCCTCGAAAACTTCGCGTCGGTTGACAATGGTTTCTCGGGGTGTCAATTTCAACTGGTACCCTCCCAAACAGGCACTATTTATATAATGTTACTCTAACAGTGCCACTAAATGCCTTCTATATATATCAATCAGAACTATACAAAACAAATTGATATTTATTAAAACACATAATATTTTCTGTCAATGAAGTATTTAATTGCAATTTTACAGAGAAATTCCTGATATGAAAATTGCAGCTCATATTGCTTTTTAAAGGTTTTCTCAAAATTAAAGCGGCATCTTAACAGCGGTATTAAGTTTTCAGCTCAGAATTAGGACAAAAGAGTACTTTGTGCAACTACATGTACCTAATTAAGACTAGATGTTTACGAACACTTAACATTTCATTGGCTAAGTGGTATTGAAGTGACGTGGGTGTTTCTGGTACTTGTGCAGTATCTAGTACACCTTTCCAAATTTCAAGTAGTTATAGTCTCCATTTTTGCCCCCTGTACTTTCGGGACATTTCAACCCAACGACAGTTACTATAGCACTACATGTATCTGAATATTATACCCATCAATATCATATAATTTAGAAATAAGTAGAATGATATTAATTAATCTTTGATAATTTATGAAATTTTAGCAATAATAAAACACACACACAAAAAACAACAACACAAGAACAACAAAATACTAGTAATTAAAATATCTAATTACTGTAAATCATTGGAATATTTACATGTATCATAACAGAACTATACGGCTGGTCCCCGCTGCTTCTACGTGCGAGATTTCGACGCGAGAGCCAAATGTACCGGGAGTATGGTTAACTGGCCTACAAAGCTCGCCTACATCAAGGTATGCCCAAACGTGAAGTCGCTCAAATTTAGAATATTACAATAAGACTTTAAAAAGGGGCAACTGGTGAAAATATATTATATTAAAAAGTGTCCTATTTACAGACAAGGCAGCTCACCGACAAAGTCATCGTAGGGAACGACATAGCGCAGTTCATAGGCCGGAAAGGTACGAATAACGCTGTTTAACAATAAATTACTCGGAACAATTTTAAAGATCAGAGAATTTTGAACAATTTTTACCATAAAAAAAAAATATGCCCTATTTTTTTTTTTACTAGGCGGGGAGACGGAACACAGAGTCGCCATTCGCGTTCCTGGAACATATTCACGCAAGAAAAAGGTATACTTGTACTTCATTCACGGAGTGTTGATAGATATTAAAAAGTGATACACCTCTTTGAAAAATACACATGCTATTGGCATAGAAATGAATGATATTAAATTAATGTTTAAATGATTTTGAAACCAATCATTATTAAAGGTGACGGCTGTATTTGTCCTACCAAATTTGGGCAAAAAGGAACCTGTATCACTGACCTTCGATATCAAATGCCAAAACATGTAAGTTACAAAAACCCTTTAAAACTACATAACGCCATGATATTGAATAAGACGTTACTCATACATAGTTTAATAATCCTCTTTGTAGAGTTGTTTCGGGGAAGAATCCCAACAAAGTGAAATGCAAGAAACTCGGGCGACAGGAAGAGGTAAGCTATAATCGCAGAAAAAAAACTCTTTCTTAATATTTGATGCTCTCGAAGATCAAAGCCCGGATGCAAAGTATATTTGTCCTCTCTATGCCATGGTCAGTCATAATAGCACTGTGTTCATTTTGGCTTGAATCACAGTAACTGCAGGCCGGCCGTTAAATTATGCGCCTTCAATAATCGCAACGTTTAAATTCGCGGGCCTTTACAGTAAGCGCGTAACAACGTCGATGTATTTAAACATAGGCGTCCTGTGGAATCCCGCGTTTCATAAACCTTGATATAAATAAAAGGCAGTGTATCATCTACTTAAAAAAAATACCACAAAAGGGGCATTCAATGCTATCTGCTCGGCACTTGAATTGATGGAAAGGGACTCAATTTTGTAAACTCCAGTGACGTTATGGCATGTACTTTCGAGATGTTGGGTTTTTTTTTAGCTCTACCGGAAAGGTCCGGGAAGTTGCGATTGACCCTTTCAATTCTTCTGAATTCAGATAATATTTGTTCGTATGTTTGTCTGTAAATAACATAATATACATGCATGTAGCTTATCGATCCGGTAAACTTGAATAAAATTCCACCGGAAAATATTACTAAATTGTTTTTCAATTACTACGCACAATCCTAGTACATTATTACATGAAATATATTTATCGAATTATCTCTGTTGTCTATCAGATTTTTAAAAAAATTGAAATATTTATTTTTATATTTTAGGTCTATTTTGATATTAAGATAAAATATCTGGAGGACATGGACGCCAAACAGTGAGCTATGATTAAATGATTTAAAGATCCCTTAAATATCAAATATTAATTACCAAAGATATTTATATCCAAATGCAAACCTTATATTGTCTTTGTTTTGTCGAAAGTGGATACTATTATCTATCACACTATTATATTAGAGCATAGATGATCAAATATAATTGTTGAAATGAAACATTTCAGGTAATATGCATGGAACCTTTACTTATAGAAAAAAGAAATACAAGTTGAAAGTGAAGATTGGGAAACAGAAGCAAACTCTTAGAATAATTGCGCAAGGAATCGAACCCTGCAAATGCAGCACTAAGGTATAATGCTGCAAAAATAAGATACGCCTTAATGTTAAATTTTTCACCATACAAAGACCTGAATCTATCGACTTTGTTTAAATTTTTATGTTTGTTTGTTTTGTTTATTTATTTTTTTTTTTTTGCTGCAGAAAAAACCCAACTCTTTTAATTATTAATGTTATTCTATCATTGTAAAGAATTGAAAGAAAAGTAACTTTCTGTTTTATCAAAATATGTTAAATTTAATATATAGGTTTCAATGTTTTGTACCTGAAACTCATTTATTTGTTTTTGAACTACAGTGTCAACGTTTCAAGATTCAAAAACCTCTTTTTTCCCCCCAAAAGTCAATTTCTTTAATGTTTTGTAAATGCAAATGCAAGAAAAAAAACCGCACACATTCGATTTTAAAAATGGCCCGTCTCTGTTGTTTTGCAAATCGAACAGAAAACAAAAGCACCTGTCTGCAAATGGAAGAATGACTGGGGCAGTAAGGGAAACGACAAATGTGTGTGCACTGATTCAAACTCTCCTGCCGCTACGTCAACCTCAGTGGTAGAGGGCGCCATTCCAGTCGGTGGCCCGGAATCCATGGGTGGCGGATCTGGGGTTGTGGAGGGTGCCATAGGGGGTGGTATTGTGGGTCCCGTTGGAGGTGGTATGGGTCAGGGATTCACGATTACAGAGGAAGTACTGAGCCAGCTACCGATGGGATCTCCTGCTAGCGACATTGAATGCGAGGTGTGTTCTTTATAATTTGTAAAGCTTAGCCCCAAATTGCTAAGCCATCATGTGCCGTATAGGTTCTGGGATTATCAAGCAATTTTACGTTTAAGCCAAATGTACATGGTCTGAAAATTTCATTATTTAAAGCAAATGGTTAAATTAAAAAAATTACAAGTATCAGTTGAAGATAATTATTCATTTTATGAATGATATTGAACTAAAAATTAAACTTGATTAACTCTTTAACTCTTTCTGAGACCTGGCACCAATGTTTATCTATCTTATTCCAACAGACCTGTAAGGACATGTGCCCTGACTATGGTAAATGTGTGGACTGTTTCGTCTTCTCCGGTTCTCCAATGCCTAACGCCATGTGTCGAAGTTTCTGCGGGGGGAGACGATTTGCTCCAACCTTCAGTCGAGTCCGAGGCTTTCCCGGTACCGACGACTATATAACGATTACCATACTAGTATAATTACAATATATTCCTTGTCCTGAAAATAACATTATTATAAACTATTTGTTCGACTCGCTGAAAAGAAATTCTAAGTATGACTTGTTGCAGTATGTCTGGTACATTTTGAAGTTGCTTTTATGTTGTGTTATTTTAAAATATGTTAATTTATGGAAAAAGATTTTTTTTAACTATCTTTATATTATAATATATATGTTATTTTATTTCAATAAATTTCAAACGTTGATTTACGCAGCAAAGAAAAACGAAGACTACTTAGAACCATTTTAACAAGAGCTTGGACTTTGGATAGTTATGCCAAACAGAAATGTGACGTAGACCTGTCTATTTCATTGCTAGCTCTGTGAAATCAACACGATTTGTCTGGCTTTTGAGCTAACTTAAAGGCTACGCAATCGGTGTATATTTCGTTTGAAACCAGCGTCATTTTTAATTTGTTTTGACGCAAGAAATAGATATATAGTTACGTCCTTCTGAAAGTCCAAGGTCTTGTTATAATGGTTCTATTACAGTATCAAACTCCATGATTTTATTTTTCGCTTTATTGTTGTCTTTCAGACGAAATCAATAAATGTAGTTACACTGATGAGCAAGGCTGCAAACTGAAGTTTCAGATCATACAGGACAGCGTGTTTGAAGTGTCTATGAAGAAAGGTATGATCCGCCCCCTCCCCCACTTTATTACACAAAGTAATGATTTACAACCAGTTGGAATGACACAGTAGTGTAGACCGCGTTGTAAAAAAAAAGACAAAACATTTTTCCCTTTTCAGATTGTGGATTTTCATTGTGTCCAAACACTACTTGTCCAGCACCTGATGGTGTAAGATTGCTTTTATTTTTCCCAACTACACCCTACCTTTTTATGAATTATTGATTGTTAAGTTACAGCAATACACGGATTTTTCTAAAATTATTATAGAAAAGCTTTTTATAGAACCACTTAAATGTAGTACATATTTATTTATATAACACGACATTTCAGTGTATTTCACCAGTTTTATTTTTAAAATTGAATGATTTGCATGTAGTTGTCTTTTTTCATATAGAGAATTTGCAGTGGTAAGGGTATGTGCCAGTGCGGAGTCTGTGCGTGCGAGCCTGGGTATTTCGGCCAAAGCTGTGAACAGTGCCAGGTATGTTTCTCTCTCTCTCTCTCCGATGTTTTTTTAAAATACAATTTCATACGGCATAGGTGTTTTCATTTAGAATACCTTGGTCAGGAAATAACACGTTAACAGCACATTATCAATAGTTCAAGCATTACCTAAATACTCACAGTTTAAATTTAAAAAAAAAAACCCTCGTATCTCCCCTTCGGAATACCACCATGGCATCCCTACAAATAACATCATACCGTACACCACATTTTTCGCTACTGCTAACCTTACCAACTTGAAGATAACCTGTTACGGATGTGCAATGTATATACAATATATTTTATATTTAATGATAATAATTTAAAAATTCTATGTATTCTGTATTTATATTTTCTTCAAAAGTATAAGTAATATTTAATAATCATTTATTGCTTGTAGAATTGCAATGCAAAATGCTACGACCTGATGCCCTGCGTTGCGTGTATGTCCTTCAACGTGTTTAAGAATTACAAGAGTGCAGAGGAATGCCGCACCAACTGTGCACAGTACAATATTCAGACAATGGAAGCGATGTCTCCACCCCCTCCTAGTGCCAGTTAGTGGATTTATCTTTCACATTTGTTTATCTAGAACGAGGACATCATGCGCGGATCTAGAAGAGGACCCCCTTTCTACTCCAGCAAACCTGACAACTTGAATATCACTTCCCTCCTCCCCCCTCCCGTAAAAATTTCTGGTTCCACGCATGGAGTACTTTACTCAAGTGTTGCTTTAAACTTTATGATATGTTTAGTGTGTTTCTTTAATTATTACAAGCTTAAATATTAAGTCAAAATGGTTTATATGAGTACTTGGAGAGATTTGACCAATATTAGTTGTTGTTTTGTTTTTTTTTGAAAAGATAATGTCAGAGATCGCTAAAACGTTTTCTTTACTTCCAAATAGGTCAAGGTCAAATGAGTTTATGTCAGGCATTTGACTCCGACAAGTGCTTTTACACTTTCCAATACACACAAACAGGAAATGACGTCACAGAAGTCAAAGTTCTTCCGCAAAAAAGTAAAAACACATATTAATTCGTAAACCAATTATATTTCCTTGAAATTTGAGTAAAAAACTATCAAATTAATATTTTTGTATTTTTCATGATTTCAGTTTGTCCTGAATACGGTGGAAAGTGAGAGAAGTTCGGCACAGATGAAACGATGATATGAATCAATCTCTTATTTTGTACATTCATATTGCTTATACATATTAATAAGTAAAAATGCAATCATATACATGTATAAACTCAACGAAATTTTTTTTATAGCTTTGAGAATAAATTGTTATACTCTTAAAAGTTAAATTGTCCTTGTTTTTAGCTAACCAGCTTGAAATTGAAAAATGAAAGGTTTCAATTAGGATTTAGTATAAACTAACAAAAGTTGAAAATTACACATACTAAACTTTCAGGTGTTTAGATGAGGTTGAAGCATACATACTAAGTTAATAGTCATTGTTACAAACTAAAGTAACACCATGGAGAATTTAAATTAAATAAAATTAACATTCAGACGACGTATCCACCGCGAATCTGAAATCTTGACAGAGGTACACTATACCCTCGCGAAACATCACGTGTCTTAGAAAATTCAAATGAATAAAATGAGGTTGTTTTAATTTTAATCAAAGTCTTAACGATTATATTTAGAAAATTGTTTAAGGGAATTATGAAATTCTTGCTTTACCGGTCTCTCTGATTGTAAATGGTCAAAAGCGACAATTTATCTTTATAAACTAATTTTACTTTAAAAAATAAACATTTTATTTATGAATGTACATAACAAGCATTTAATAAGAGGTTATCCCAAAAATTTCCGATTCCTCGGAATCGCTTGTGTACACTACCAACATATCAGCTTCGTTAACTGACGATCGTCTAATTCCGGCAATTTGACCTTTAACCTCTCTGTTGTTCGGTGTCTTTATGACCCAATTCACAGTCTTTTCAATAAGACTAACAACATAATTCTGGGTCGAGGTTATTTTGCTGTTGTTGTTTGTCGAATTAACGGAATCGTCAGTGTTAGAGGAGGAAGCTTGAACACCAAAGATTAGAATATCCTGAGAACTTTCAGAGCTTCTTGCAACTATGAGCTTTGACGTCACAGTTGATGAGGTCATATTGAGTACTGAATCGAGATTTATTTGCTCAACGACAGTTCCGTCTTCTGGACTCAGTTTTAGAATTTGTTTTTTGTTCATTGAAACACCCCATATCGATGCTTCTCCTGCGTTTTTACTTAACTTGAACGAATTGTTTAAATCGATTTTCTTCAGTTTATCAGCTCCAATATATGCGCTATTTGACTCAAACATGGCAAAATTTGATAGAGACTGTGGAATTTTAAAAATAAGGCTCGGAGATGTTCCATTCACTTCGTCCTTGAACCCCCACAGAAGATGTGGCGCGTTTGTGGCGGCCTCTGGTGGCGGCAAATTCACGTATACCATGTTTGTGTCGGTGTTGATCATAATTTGAGGAGCCGGGCCAAATGTGGAGACTACGCGGTTTTCCTCTGACGTACCTCGCTTTTCTTGGTTATTTTCACTAACAAGTGGCAGCACGGGATCAAGATTCTCAAAATTATAAACCCAGGCAATCGCCAGACGACCATCCAATGCATTCCTTATGTCGATAGCAAACAGACGCTGCATACCTAGAATGTTTGGCTAGAAAGAAAATCATGAAAAAAAATAATAAAAAATTTACCTTAATAAAACAAAAATATTGATTTTGATCAATTTGTGGTTCGAGGATACACAGCAAAATGTGCTGTCCTCTCCGATATATTTCATTTCATCAAATAAAATATACAACATGACATGTTGTATATTTTATTTGATAAAATGAAATATATCAGGAAGAACAGTATTAAAACACATGTTTTACAGATGTTTCACGCATGTTTAACATATGGGATTTTTTATCCATATAATTAACATATGTGTGGCTAGCCATATGTAATATTACGCATGATGCTTTTATATATAACAAGGATTAAAGGCCTAAAATTTCTTTGTATTTTATTGATATTAATTGCTATTTGAACTTCAAATGTTTCTATATATATTTTATTGGATCAATGTTTTTTTTTCTATGAAGGAAGTGTTGTTCAATCAGGCCCCCCCAAAAATAATGGTTTGTTTCCGCTTTCATGCTGAAAAAAAGTAGGGTCGGTCGATCGGAATTTTTTTTTATTTTTTCAAATTTTTCCCCCTTTAATCTTGCAGTATCCATACATGCCGGTTAGATACTGACACTGCTGAATGGTATAAAATGAGAAATACTTTTAATATCATTCCTGACTATTAAGCTAGTCTTAAGAAAACACAAAAATAATATTATATATCAAATACTTCCTCTGCCAGCGATGACAGCATTATTAATATCTACAACACATTAAAACATACAGCCATTTTGAAACAAAACTTTTGAGTTACACTGATTTGAAAAGAGTAACTGCTACAAGCGTTTTTATCCAAATCGGATAAAAACGGAAATAAACGATTTTCCATCAAAAATCCTTCAAAAAAAAGTTTTGAGTCGGGGGTAAAAGCTAGGGTCGGTCGGGAAAGCGGAAACAAACCATTTTTTAAGGCCTGATTTAGTTTACCTGTTGTGTATCATAATCGGGGCGGAACTCCGTAAGGATGTAAATTCTATGTCCGGACACGACAGGGGGAGCCACCGGTAGAAACGTTCCGTTGGTTCTCTGTTCCTCTGCTCGAAACTGTATGGCAGCATGGGGGACGCCGTCTGTCAAGTCATCATGTCATTATCAGTGAAAACTATTATTGAAAATTGCGTTGTAAAAAGATGTAAAATAAAATGTGATTTTAGTTACTTGATTCATAGGTAACCAAAAGTCCTTGCCGTGAAACAATGGCAATGATACCGGTTTCCTCAGACAACGTCAAACTAAAAATATGAAGCTAAATATTATTCATAATGATGTACATGTATATAATGAAACAAGAAGATGGTTATCATATATTTCTATACCTATACGTTGGATACAGCTTATCTGCGAGATCTATCTGTGGCTTCACAATTTTTCCATCGGACTCGAACATGACAAGGTTGTGCCCATCGGTACCGATGACGTCACCATAGATATCCATAATGGGTAACGTGGGTTTCTTTAGAACGTCTCCGTACCAAGACGCCATACCCGTGTCTGGATTCAAGGTCGTATAGCCTCTGCAACAAAAAACATGAGCGTTTAAAATGGCGAATGACAAAAAATGTAAACCACATTATAAATTAATATTTTTAGTACCCTAAAATGACAATATTTAAAGATTTTATTACACATACTCAAATTTCATAATGTGCAAAATACACACTGCTGACAACCAATTTTTGAAAGAAATATCAGGTTTTCCGGGGGAGGGGGTATTTTTTTTTTAAGAGTTCTACTATAAGAGTGAATCACCTATCTTCTTTGTATTTGCAGATCAGATTATGTCAATATGCATAACGAACTATGTCTATAAATACTTCGTTGTATCAATATATGTTCTATCAATATGGTTTAAGATGAGCGCTTTAACTGGTCAGTAATTGATAACGTTGTAAGGGTTTAAACAATGTGCAATTTTAACGCTACATTTCTTGTAATATCCTTTAATGTCATAACGAAATATAGCAACAACAAAAAAATCAATGTTTTAAGACGTGCAATTAATACTAGTATTGAAAAAGTGTAAAAATCTTGCTTAATTTTAACGCTACAATTTTAAATAAATTCGTTAACAATAATAAATCATACTCATGCTGCAAGCCCTTTGCTTGGCACACAATGTTGACATTGTTTGCCACACATCCGAGGGAATTAGTCAGCGGCCCCTGTATAAAATTCCTTGGCCAGGCCATGCCAACATTAGAGGTCATTTTAAGTATGTAGGAGAAGGTGCCCGAGGGACGGCATCCATACATAGGGCAACTGTCCACCGATACAGGATATACTTTTCCAACACACAAGACTGTAGAGATGAGGACCAAAATGGAGACCATTGCGCTATCCGCCATGGCAAAGGAATAAATACTAGTTTCCGACCGCAACCTGATCGGTCAAAGGGTTAATACAAAGATATCATATATAGTTGTTATCAGTACCCCACTACTACTATTAAAGTATTCGTAATCTTTAAGACCATAAGTCCAACTAAAGATATCAGCAATAAGCAAGATATACATGTACATGTATTCTGTTTTTTGTCTATTGTTTGACAAGGACATGTTTATTCTCATATATATATATATATATATATATATATATATATATATATATATATATATATATATATATATATATATATATATAAAGCACTGAATAGAATCAACAACACTAGGCGCCTTTTAAAGTGTCGGATCTAATATATAGATACTAAGCAAGTAAACTGAATATATAAAGCACTTAAAAATGGCTAACGACACGAACAATTGATATTGTCAAATTTTCGAGACAACCAGTCCCTTCTTCAGGACAAAAGAAATAACTACATGGGTAAAAGCAAAGAAAACAAAATCTAACACTACAACTAAAACTACTAAAGAAACTATAAAAAAAACCCAACTACATTATAAACACTTTTAGTTTACAGTCTTAAAGAAGGTGTTGGCAATGCGGCCGATCGCTCTAAAGTAATCAATCGACTGCCAACTTCACGCCTGATTGAGTTAATTAGCTATTATTATCATTTAGATTGACCACAATTTTCGGTCATAATTAGTCATTTTAACGGAACCCTAGTTGCAATGAGGAATGTGGACGGACTTCATTTTTCTCACCCAACTCTCTTCGCCCATCTCTACTTTCGACCAAAACTCTCAACTCACACTACTCTAAATCCTCTTTTTGTGATCGCTTCGGTCGATCACAGTTCTGTCCATATGAGGCATCCGGCAAATTTTACTATTTGCGCATTACGCCTTGCACTACTTTATTTACTTAAGCATTGGATGCTTATATTTGGATGTCGTCGGTCCTATGACACACCAATGCGGTGCAGACAAATTGAATACCGCGCGTTATATGAACGTTTTTTTTAATCTTACAAACATAAATATACTCAAAACATGTGATGACGTTTATATTTGTGCTCATGGCGCATGAATAAGCAAAGTGTATTCATTGGAAATTGAACGTCGCAGATTTCCAATGCAAACATAAGGGGAAATATACACTGAATGTAAATATTATGCAATGGCAGCTTCATGTAAATTTTTAATTACATGTAGATTACTATCTATTCTAATGCGTTTGCACTGAGAGTAAAACATTCATATAGTTACTTACATAATGATTCAAATCACGTTTTTCTTTACATGCTTAAGGTATCTGATCCATAATAGCCCCAGATTCATTGAATCTGGATGCATAACAGATATATATGGGCTTCATACATAGTATACTTGGACATAATTTTCATGTTTAAGTGTCAGTATGTAAGAGCAGAATGTGTCCTAATAATTGACCTTTTCCTTTTTTTGAAGAGTTGCTCCCCTTTGCTTTTAATTTATAAAAATTAATTTTAAAAAAATATATACAGTATAAAATTTACTTTCAATAGTTTTTGTATTCCTAATGATGAAATGCATCTTTCCACCGAAGCATTTATTAATATTCCTAATATTTAATTTTTTATTTCAAAAAATGTGCATGTCCCCATAGACATTAATGCAATTTTCATTAATTAATTACTGCTTAGTTAATAATATTTTTGAAAATTTCTCTCGGTAAATCTTTTTCTACTCTAAAATGCTTTAAATTAATATCAGAGTATTTAATACATGATTGGTATTGAGGGTTAGAAAAATTAGGTCCTAATATGGGTCGGATACCTAAAGAATATTAAACGGAAGTACTATTCGCCTACTAAAAGTAAAGTTTATTCATGCCTTGCTATTTCGGAAATCATCAAAACTATGCTATATATATTATTTATCATGTTTATTGCATGTACCGTAATGCTTTTGCTCACCAGAGCTGACCAATGATATAACATACCGATCATTCCTGTAAAAGGAATACTTGTTCCCCCACATTCATGCACTCTATAGAGTGCATGAATGTATCTATAGCTACCAAGTACCCAGTCCATTACCTTATTTCCTCTCCCTAATCACTTCCCACACTCTCACTCCGTTCTACTCTTTTATCCCATTCTCTCTTCCCCTCATCTCACTATCGCATTCCCTCACCACTCTCTTTTTCACACACACACACACACACACACACAGGTTTGTAAACACCGTCAATTGACTACACCTGAAAATTTACATGCAACTGACTACACTGCTTTCTCGTATACTTACAGCGAAGAAAATTCAGAATTCTATTTAAAATGGTATCCTAATGATCGCTATATACTGCGATTTTTATTTTCATTCAAAATAAGACTCTGTAAAATGCCGTGCATCTCACTACATTTTTACACTTTATGAAAACACACATGCAACTCAATACTGACAGAATGGCATGCATTTCACTACACTATTGACAACACACATGAAAATCACTACATTTTGATGTATATACTATCTATCCCATTATAATCTCATAAATAATCTTATCTGCGTTTTAATTCTAAGCGATTTTCTTAAACTTGCGCATCTGAATGTGGGTTTGAATTTTCTATTCATTGCAGTGCTTTACAAGCAAAATCAAAATACAGTTACATAAAAAAATCATAGCTGGTCAGCAAGAAAACATAATCACCACAAGTGATCGTTTGTACATCAACTGAAAAAAATACATATTAAGCTATTTTTTATAAAACATTATTGACTAAACTGTTGAATTTTACACTGTGAACCATGATAGTTAACGCAGCTATATATACTTGACAATTGCAACGTATTCTAAACACTGAAAACAAACATATACAGTTTACAAGGTTGGTCAAGATATTTTTGATGAGAACAAAATCCCCCAGTCATTCTCCCACTTTGAAAAACTTTACGCTTCTAATATATTAAACAAAAAACGATTATTATTTTACATAGAAAAAAAATTCCCCTTTTGCCCGTAAAAAATGTGATATTACATAAACTCAGCAGAATTGTTCTACGTTAAGAAAATTGAACGCAGAAGGAACGCAAAGAGAGCGCAATAATCGCAACTACAGCTCTTAGAGGTCGCTGTATGAACGCGCGAAAATAAAAATAACACGTTCAAACGCTGTGTATGCGCAGTGAGAGCGCGACAGAGACGCAGTGACATCCCACATTTTTTGGACTCCGAGAGGTCTTTGTGCATGCGCAATCAACTTATCGTTACTGCAAATATGTGCGTTGCTTGAGCGCGCCAACGGAGATCTAGAGTAGTGGTGCTGTTGCAGACCTTAAGGCGCTGTCATGATGACAACCCATTTCATTATTTACTGTGTGCTTATCAGAATGCAGAAACACGGTGCGTACTTTGTGTATGCTCAAATTGGGCGCCGCCTCATGCCGTTCTAGGCGATCCCACCGCGACAAATGAAGATGTTGCTGCATTGTTGCGGTGCTGTGTGAGCTGTATGAGCTTTTACTGCTTGCAGTTTGGTGCTTTACATTTTTAAAAGAACGCAGCAGGACTGCATGGAGAACGCACCCGGTGTAACTTGAGTTCTTAAGTGCCACAGTGAAAATTCCATGTCGCACGGTCACCATTTTGTTTAATTTGTTTTTACTACCTTTGAATCATTCACACTTTAACTTTTGACAAGCAAGTCACTCATTAATGGCAAACAACTAACTGTTTACGTATTTTTCCATTTTGGAATCATGACCATTAATGAACAAATTAAACAACAAGTGCGATCGGTCATCAGGGAATCAGCTGTACTTGATCCACCATCTGATGTTCTATATGTCAGCGTTTGCTCTTTATATACCCGGTGTAGCAACCTCTAATGATACACCGTCCACTAATGATATAATGTTGCATTAGTGGTCAGGATGTTGACCACTAATGATATAATTTTATCATTAACGAACAACCTAACCGTCCGCTAATGATATAATTTCAGATTTATATCATTAGCGGTCAAAAATCGTAACCTCTAATGATATGGGGAAAAAATGTGAAATAAGTGCTACCTTGACCACTAATGATATACATTTGCACACATTTTAAATTGCATTAGTTGATGGATTTGCAACCTTTAATGATAAAATATGATATAATATAAAATAGACCCGGAGTTATTTTCTCAACGTTGAATATTGAGACCAAAGTGTTGAATAAAGACCCAATCTCGATGATAATTGACCCGCATCGTGAAATTCTAAATCCAACAGCAAATATAAACGAACATTAATAAGTTGATATTTAAAGTTTTGATTCAATAAATCAATTTTTTTATATATATCTATTCATTAGATATACAGGAACATGTTTATATGAGCGTCTTCATTTATATATAAACAGTCGAAAACATGAACCATTTTTATGTTTTGGTCTCAACGTATACTATTAACCTTTAGAATATGCAACTATTTTTTAAAGTAAAACTTTTGCGAGTAACTGCTGTTTTGTGTGATATTTATATTTTAGAAAGTTGATCTATAATTAGAATATTAGTATAAATGGTTACAGGATATACTATTTACATGTATTTTTTTATATTTGCTGAATTGATGGGTGTAAATACTAAAGGAGGACTGTTGGGTTTTTTATTTCAATTAGCTTGAAAAGCGGTATTTTCAGTATTCTATATATATGTTGTTGTGGTAATGTGCTATTATATGATAATCCTGCATTTAACCAAACATTTATGATTAAGAAGTTTGAAACAAATCGTTACTTTTTCTAGTAAAAAAAATATTCTGCATAATAATTGAATATGCATGTTAATATATTGCAATTAAAGTTTTGTCAGAATTCCGACAGTGTAAATTTGCTTCCACTTAAGTCTAAATGGCTTGCCTCACAAAATCTTCACAACAGTATTTTATAAACCATAATTGATTTTATCTCTGAAGTTGTAAATTACTATATTTATAGAAAAAAATTGCTGTCCATTTTGCTTTAAGCAGAGGATCATGCTCAGGGGTAAGGGTAGGTGGCGATTTTTTGGAGTTTAAATCTCGTTCAGGAAATTTATGACTCAAAAGTAACAAGGATCCGTTGTTATCTTTTAAGACTATGCATATGCAGAAAGCCGGTGTAAAGCAGAATAATGAACCCGTAGAAAAATGACCGGGGTCATTTTTTCGACGCAGAATAATGACCGGGAAGGGGGTGTCATTATTCTTCTTTACACCGGCAAATGCGTCATAAATGTCCAATACTCACTAAACATACCCACGAAAAAGCTTCTGTTTAGTGTTTGTATCTGTATTGAACAAATTATTTTTTTTTCTGTCAAGTCGAGATCAGTAGCTAATTATTCATCATTTAATGTAATATAATCTGGCAAGTTTAAGAAAAGTTATTGTTAAATTAAATTAATTAAATAATCACTGATCGCGACTTGTCTAAAAAAAAATATGACAACTCTCCATTATTGTGCTGTCAGTTAATTATCATGACTTCTCAAAATAAATTTAAGTTGTAGCGATTTGCCGGAAATATTACATAAACGGCCGGTATTGGTTTGACCATCTTCGCAAACCACGGCCAACATGAACGATCATGTTGGAGAGAGTTATATATGGGGACTCCGGACCGTGACTTGAGACGATGTTGCTTGATATATATTCCTTTTAGCTGTATCTACACAGTTTAATAACAGGATACAGAGTTCTTAGTCTTAATAACAAATTGTTGTAATCGAAAAAATCAAACAAACAAAAAAAAAACCAAAAAAACAAAAACAAAAAAACATGAGGCCCATGGCCCACATCTCTCACCTGAGCAATGATAGACATAACTAGACACGATCTCGTTACGAGTAACGAGTAGGTCTTCCGTTTGATTTTTTAAAATGATACGATGATTTATCGATAAAACTTAAGATTTAAATGACTGAATATTTTAGGGGCCACCCCTGTAGATCCTAAATGGGGACATATATTGGTGTTTTGAATAGTGGAATCGATTAAAATCATCAATGCAGACAATTTCTCTTATACAATGCTTAACAAAATATGTCTCCTATTTTAAATACATTCCATCAAAAGTTAAGGACTTTGGCCCCTAACAAAGTTATAAATGGGCATGGCAATGATTTTTTCAAACAGATATTGTTACGATCAACAACTTTGCTTCTATAATGCTTTACAAAATCTTGATCGTTTTTAAGTTATTTGTGATAGACTTTACGTGGGTCTTGGCCCTTAATTAAAGGGGCCAGCCCCTTTTTGTTCATTTCATATGAAATATCTTACAAATACTAACATTTTTTGTTCTTACACCCATCTCACATTGTTGTTCATTTATGAGATACAAATGATTGAATATTTTAGGGGCCAGCCCTCTAGATCCTTAATGGAGACAGACATTGGTTTTTCCAATATTGGAATCGATTATAATTATCAATACAAGCATTTTCTCTTCTACAATGCTTAACAAAATATGTCTCGTTCTCTAGATATATTGTGTCAAAGTTTGAGAACTTTGGCCCCTAAAAATCCCTAATTACGTCATAAATGGGCGTGGTAATGAGTTTTTCAAATAGATATTGTTACGATCAACAACTTTGCTTCTATAATGCATAACAAAATCTTGATTGTTTTTAAATTAATTGTAATAGAGTTAACGAGTCTATTGACCCCTAATTAAAGGGGCCAGCCCCTTTTTGTTCATTTCATACAAGAGATCTCTCAAATACTAACATTTTTTGTTCTTACACCCATCTCAAATTGTTGTTCATTTTTAAGATACAAATGATTGAATACATTAGGGGCCAGCCCTGTAGATCCTTAATGGGGACAGACATTGGTTTTTCCAATATTGGAATCGATTATAATTATCAATACAAGCATTTTCTCTTCTACAACGCTTAACAAAATATGTCTCGTTCTTTAGATATATTGTGTCAAAGTTTGAGAACTTTGGCCCCTAAAAATCCCTAATTACGTCATAAATGGGCGTGGCAATGAGTTTTTCAAATAGATATTGTTACGATCAACAACTTTGCTTCTATAATGCATTACAAAATCTTGATCGTTTTTAAGTTATTTGTAATAGAATTTACGGGTCTATTGGCCCCTAATTTAAGGGGCCAGCCCCTTTTTCTTGATTTTGTTGGAAAGAACTTTTGATTCTCTACCACTTTTGTTATATATGTCTTAACAAAATATCAACTGATAAAAAGATATAGATCAAAATGTATGAAAATTTTGATTTGAAATTCGTACCCAATTTTCGAGCCCTAGCGAGCTCCAAGAAATGGCGCCACTTGCGTAAAACGAAAACAATAGGCACAACTTCAAACTATGGACTACCTATCCTGAAAATTTCATATTCATATCTCTGATAGTCTTCGAGATCAACTGCTCACAAAATGGGTCGTAAAAGTTTACAAAATTAGCAATAAATCGGTACCGGAAGTGACGACGGCAGAAATTTTAAAAACAAAATAAATTCAGACCACTTGTAATCATCTGTGAAAAAATGGTCAAAATCGGTCAAATAGTTTTCGAGAAAACGCTTGCACAAAATTTGTGGAAAAAAAAATAATAATAACTAGATTCGATCTCGTTGCGAGCAACGAGGAGGTCTTCCGTCCGATTTTTAGAAGAGGAAATGACCTTGCCTTTTATCTTCATCAACAAAACATATCAGGAAATGCAGATGTGATCTAAAAGAGCGTGAGTCACTGGAATCTAAAACTTTATAGGCTGTAAAGTGTATATATCAGTTAAATGCACTCATGAACAATGCTCTCAAACTTTTACAATAATTTAAGCAACACTCAAATATCTATAAAGTAAGTAGCAGACTTGGACTTAAAGTCCAAAACATTATGAAATAGAACATAAACATTCCATCGAACGAAAAGTTAAAGCTGAACACTGTTCATAAATAGGTACCGTCATACAGGGATGTAAACCCTTTAGTTGAAATCAGTCGAATAGTTTTTTGAGAAATTGCGTTAGGTATAAATAATTCGTATCCAAATTTTGTACCTAAGCGATATCAAAGAAATGGCACCAGTGCCGTAAAACAGCATAATAGTGAACAACTTTAAACTATAGACTACCTATCCTGAAAATTTCATAGTTATACTTAAAGAGTTTCTGAGATTAGCCCTGCAAAAAATAGGCCGTAAAAATGTACAATATGACGGATAAATAAGTATGGGTAGTGATGACGAGAAAAATATTCAAAACGAACAGAGTAAATAAAGCTTCATCTTTTGTGAAAAAATTGTTGAAATCGGTCGAATAGTTTTAAAGAAATCGCGTGCCGTATAAAAATTTTGAATGAAAATTCGTACCCAATTTTCGTACCTAGGCGAGATTCAAGAAATGGCGCCACTAGCGTGAAACAACATAAATGTGCACACCTTCAAGCTATAGACAACCTATTTTAAAAATTTCTTGATCATATCTCTAAGAGTTTCTGAGATCAGCTCTGCACAAACTAGACCATAAAAATTACAATTTGGCCGATAAATCGGTACCGGAAGTGACGACAAAAAATCTCAAAAATGTTTTAAGTGTTCATTAAGCTTCATCTTCTGTGAAGAAAATGGTTGAACTCGGCCAAATAGTGTTTGAGAAATCGCGTGCCGTATAAAAATTTTAAAAGAAATTTTGTACCCAAGTTTCGTGCCTAATATTGCACAACTTCAAACTATAGACTACCTGTCCTAAAGATTTTATTGTCATATTTCTGATAGTCTTTTTAGATCAGCTTTGCTCAAACTTGGCCGTGAATAAAATGTCAACATATTTGATAGAAAGATAACTTGCACACAAGGGGCAGAGATATGCCACCATAGATAACCATCTTAAATTGTTGTTCATTTTTGAGATACAAATGTTTGAATATTTTAGGGGCCAGCCCTGTGGATCCCTAATGGGGACATACATTGGTGTTTTGATAAGTGGAATCGATTTAAATCATGAATACAAACATTTTCTTTTCTATGATGTCTAACAAAATATGTCTACTTCTCTAGATATATTGCGTCCAAGTTTAAGTACTTCGGCCCCTAAAAATCCCATATTACGTAATAAAGGGGCATTGCAATGATCTTTTCTAATATATATTGGTATTATCAACAACTTTGCTTCTATAATGGATTACAATATTTTTATCGTTTTTAAGTTATTTGTAATAGTGTTTACAAGTCTCTTGGCCCCCTTAAAAAGGGGTCAGCCCCTTTTTTCTTGATTTTGTTGGAAAGAACTTATGATTATCTACCACTTTTGTAATATATGTCTTAGCAAAATATCAACTGATAAAAAGATACAGATCAAAACTTTGAAAATTTTGAATGAAAATTCGTACCCAATTTTCGTGCCTAGGCGAGCTCCAAGAAATAGCGCCACTGGCGCAAAACAACACAATAGTGCACAACTTCAAACTATAGACTACCTATCCTGAAAATTTCATAGTCATATCTCTGATAGTTTCTGAGATCAACTCTGCACAAAAAAGGTCGTAAAAATGTGCAAAATGGCCGATAAATCGGTACCGGAAGTGACGACAGCAAAAATATTAAAAATGTATGAAGTTTATCTCAAGTCTCATCTTCTGTGAAAAAATGGTTGAAATCGGTCGAATAGTTTTCGAGAAATCGCGTGCACAAAATTTGTGGAAAAAAATAATAATAATAAGAAATCGTACGAAAACAAAAAGGTCTTCCGTTGGAAACGGAAGACCTTAATAATAACTAGATACGATCTCGTTACGAGTAACGAGTAGGTCTTCCGTTCAATATGTTAAACGATACGATAAAAATATTAATGGAATTTCAGAATTCCCAATCAACCCCTTTCCTTTCAAGTAATGTATACGATTGTCAGTATTTTTCTTGTATTCTTGTATTCATTCGAAAGGTCTCACGAATACTAACAATTTTTGTTCTTACACTAATCTTAAATTGTTGTTCATTTTTGAGATACAAATGATTGAATATTTTAGGAGCCAGCCCTCTAGATCCTTAATGGGGACAAATATTAGTTTTTTGATTAGTGGAATCGATTTAAATTATCAATGGAAGCATTTCCTCTTCTACAATGCCTAACAAAATATGCTTCCTTCTCTAGATATATTGCGTCAATGTTTAAGTACTTTGGCCCCTAAAAATCCCTAATTACGTAATAAATGGGCATAGCAATGATTTTTTCTGTTAGATATTGTTACGATCAACAACTTTGCTTCTATAATGCATTACAAAATCTTAATTGTTTTTAAGTTTTTTGTAAAACAATTTACGAGTCTATTGACCCCTAATTTTAGGGGCCAGCCCCTTTTTTGATTTTATACGAAAGGTCTTATGAATACTTACATTTTCTGTTCTTACGCATATCTAAAATTGTTGTTCATTATTGAGATACAAATGATTGAATATTTTAGGGGCCAGCCCTCGATCCTTAATGGGGACATACATTGGTGTTTTGATTAGTGAAATCGATTAAAATCATAACTGCAAGCATTTTCTCTTCTACAATGCCTAACAAAATATGTTTCCTTCTCTAGTTATATTGCGTCAATGTTTAAGTACTTTGGCCCCAAATAATCCCTAATTACGTAATAAATGGGCATAGCAATGATTTTTCCTGTTAGATATTGTTACGATCAACAACTTTGCTTCTATAATGCATTACAAAATCTTTATCGTTTTCAAGTTATTTGTAATACAGTTTACGAGTCTCCTGGCCCCTTATTTAAGGGGCCAGCCCCTTTTACTTGATCTTATACGAAAGGTCTTATGAATACTTACATTTTTTGTTCTTACATATATCTAAAATTGTTGTTCATTTTTGAGATACAATTGATTAAATATTTTAGGGGCCAGCCCTCTAGATCCTTAATGGGGGCATACATTTGTGTTTTGATTAGTGGAATCGATTAGATTCATCAATGCAAGCATTTTCTCTTCTACAATGTCTAACAAAATATGTTTCCTTTTCAAGATATATTGCGTCAAAGTTTAAGTACTTTGGCCCCTATAAATCCCTCATTACGTAATAAATGGGCGTGGCAATGATTTTTTCTGTTAGATATTGTTACGATCAACAACTTTGCTTCTATAATGCATTATAAAATCTTTATCGTTTTTAAGTTATTTGTAATACAGTTTACGAGTCTCTTGGCCCCTAAGTTAAGGGTCCAGCCCCTTTTTCTTGATTTTATACGAAAGGTCTTATGAATACTTACATGTTTTGTTTTTACACCTATCTAAAATTGTTGTTCATGATTGAGATACAAATGATTGAATATTTTAGGGGCCAGCCCTCGATCCTTAATGGGGACATACATTGGTGTTTTGATTAGTGAAATCGATTAAAATCATAACTGCAAGCATTTTCTCTTCTACAATGCCTAACAAAATATGTTTCCTTCTCTAGTTATATTGCGTCAATGTTTAAGTACATTGGCCCCTAAAAATCCCTAATTACGTAATAAATGGGCATGGCAATGATTTTTCCTGTTAGATATTGTTACGATCAACAACTTTGCTTCTATAATGCATTACAAAATATTTATCGTTTTCAAGTTATTTGTAATACAGTTTACGAGTCTCTTGGCCCCTAATTTAAGGGGCCAGTCCCTTTTACTTGATTTTATACGAAAGGTCTTATGAATACTTACATTTTTTGTTCTTACACCTATCTAAAATTGTTGTTCATTTTTAAGATACAAATGATTGAATATTTTAGGGGCCAGCCCTCTAGATCCTTAATGGGGACATACATTGGTGTTTTGATTAGTGGAATCGATTAGAATCATCATTGTAAGCATTTTCTCTTCTACAATGCCTAACAAAATATGTTTCCTTTTCCAGATATATTGCGTGAAAGTTTAAGTACTTTGGCCCCTAAAAATCCCTAATTACGTAATAAATGGGTGTGGCAATGATTTTTTCTGTTAGGTATTGTTACGGTCAACAACTTTGCTTCTATAATGCATAATAAAATCTTTATCGTTTTTAAGTTATATGTAATAGACTTTACGAGTCTCTTGGCCCCTAATTTAAGGGGCCAGCCCCTTTTTCTAGATTTCGTTGAAAAGAACTTTTGATTCTCTACCACTATTGTAATATATGTCTTAACAAAATATCAACTGATAAAAAGATACAGATCAAAACGTATGAAAATTTTGAATAAAAATTCGCACCCAATTTTCGTGCCTAAGCGAGCTCCAAGAAATGGCGCCATTGGCGTAAAATAAAATAATAGTGCACAATTTCAGACTATAGACTACTTATCCTGAAAATTTCAAAGTCATATCTCTGATATTTTCTGAGATCAGCTCTGCACAAAATAGGTCGTAAAAAAGTACAAAATGGCCGATAAATCGGTACCGGAAGTGACGACGACAAAAATTTCAAAAACATATAAAATTCAGATAATGTCCCATCATCTGTGAAAAAATTGTCGAGATCGGTTGAGTAGTTTTCGAGAAATGGCGTGCACAAAATTTGGAAAAAAAAAATAATAATAAACAGTACGAAAACAATAAGGTCTTCCGTTGGAAACGGAAGACCTTAATAAGAAACTGTACGAAAACTATAAGGTCTTCCGTTGGAAACGGAAGACCTTAATAAAATCAGCTTTATGGAGTCATATACAAAATATCTTAACAATGTTGTATAATAGATCCTGTATATAAAAAAATTCCCCTGCATATTCTTATGTTTATCATTGACCCCTATTGTAACAGGATGATTTTACAGTCATATTACATATTGAGCATTGCAGTTCTTGAGAAAATGATCAGACTTAAACAACTGTTTATACATGGATTATAAACCTACATCACACTTTTAACCCCTTGTGTCTAAAGTCTAAACAATTTTAAAGAATCAACAATAATTCAAAATGCTTGCATACAAGTTAAACCATAAATAATAACATTTAAGTTTTTGTGGATAATTTAAATGTTTTCGCTTGAAAAATTGGACCCCCCCCCCTTATGTGGCCCAACCCTACTCCTGAAGATTATGATTTTGACAAAATTCAATCTACACTATCTGAATAGACTTTTCTAGGCAAATGATTTTTAAAGATATTTCCCTAAATATTCCTATTTTAAAGTTTGACACCCCCCCCCCCCATTGTGGCCCACCCTACTCCCAGTATCATGATTTGAACAAACTTGAATCTTCCATACCTGAGGATGCTTCCATATAAGTTACAGCTTTTCTGCCCAATCGGTTTCTCAGAAGAAGACTTTTAAAGATTTTTCTCTATATATACAATGCATATTCTGATGTGAAAATTTGACCCCCGGCTGTGGCCCCACCCTACCCCTGGAGATCATGCTTTTATTAAACTTAAATCTATCCTAACCGAGGATGCTTTCATACAAGTTTCAGTTTTTCTGGCTGATCGGTTTCTGAGAAGATTTTTAAAGGTTTTTCTCTATATATTCCTATTTGAAAAATGGACCCCCCCCCACCTAATTGTGGCTCCACCCTACCATGGGGATCATGATTTGAACAAACTTCAATATACCCTTGCTGAGAATGGTTTCACACAAGTTACAGCTTTTCTGGCTGGTCAGTTACTGAGAATTAGATTTTTAAAGATTTTTATCTATATATTCCTTTGTAAAAGTTCGACCTCTCATTGTGGCCCCATCCTACCCCCGGGGATCATGATTTGAACAAACTTGAATCTACCCTACCTGAGGATGCTTCCACACAAGTTTCAGCTTTTCTAGCCAAATGGTTTTTGAGAAGAAGATTTTTGAAAATACCAACAAATTTTCAATGATTTGTAATTATCTCCCCTTGGAAGAGGGCGTTGCCCTTCATTTAAACAAACTTGAATCCCCTTCACCTAAGGATGCTTTGTGCCCAGTTTGGTTGAAATCGGCTCAGTGGTTCTGGAGAAGAAGTCGAAAATGTAAAAAGTTTACGGACAGACAGACAGACAGACAGACGGACGCCGGACAAAAAATGATCAGAAAAGCTCACTTAAGCTTTCAGCTCAGGTTAGCTAAAAAAAAAACCCCAAAAAACATCCATATCGACATATATGTATATATATCCAATTCAAGGGTTATATGTTTACCAAAATATTTCATAACAAATCCAAATGTTGTTAAATTTGAAACACTGTTTAATGTCACAAACAACTTACCAATATTTGTAAACTATTAGTTACTATATTTGAGAGAGTTAGCTCTCTTGGTTAAACTATATCTGTTATCCCTTCATCATGCCTGTACCAATGATTTTCATCTATTATATATATTGTAATTTGTACATACTGTACATATGTATTTTCTCTTCACTGTTTATTCAGTTATGAGAATAAAGTTCATTGTCATTGTCATTGCATGAGTATCAGACAATATTAGGAATTAAAATATGGAGCTTAAATTTTTAATCAGATACATTTTAATTGCGTAGAGCAAGTTTCATTTCAAAGACAGTTCAAAAACCTGTAGTTGGTCAATTTTCAACGTGTGAGGTCATCAGAGATTAGAAAAAACGTTTAAGCTGTTGAAAAATGACCCTGGGTATAAATTTCACAACTTTTGGTCTCAGTTTTCAACGTGAAAAAAAGCCCCCCCCCCCCCCCCCCCCCCACCCGGATCAATAATCAACGCTGAAAAATGAAACCGGGGTCAATATTCTTTGTAACACCGACATGATCACTATTGTTTAAGTAGTTTTAATTCAACCAACTTTAATTGATATTCTTTGTTGTTCTAATCTATAATTAACAAACCCGCATGTTCAACTAAACAACAGATTTATTTAGTAAATCAATTGTACTACAGACCACAATAGCAAATAGTCTTATCAATTGGACCTTTTTATGTTAATGAAATCCCGCTAAAAGTTTTACAATAATTTTTTCATATCGTAAAATTGCTTTTCGTCAAATTTTCTTCAACTAAAAATATCTAGCATAACTCCTTTTTGTTTAATGATGATCAATTTGGATTTAGAAGAAAACAGACGAAGTAATAAACTGTATGTATTTTGTCTGTATGCGATTATTTCATTTCAAGTAAATGTCAGAGGCAATGTCAGAAATGTGTATATTACAATAAAGGACTATGTTTTATATGAACAAATAACTGGCCCCCCCCCACCCAATTTTAACCAATTGTTTGTAGTATCGTATCAAAATCAATTCTTTATCCAACATTATACAGAGGTTGTCTAACATATTAAACTCAACATTAGTCACCATTGTCCATGACCTGTCCATCTATGACGTCACTTAAGTAGATTCTGTTTGCAAATGTATATATCATCATTTTTTTCCTTGATATTTTTCCTGTGTAAGTATAGAGCTCAGGTATACTCAAGTACGATTTTAAAATTTGACTATATATATATATATATATATATATATATATATATATAATATCATATTATATCATTAAAGGTTGCAAATCCATCCACTAATGCAATTTAAAATGTGTGCAAATGTATATCATTAGAGGTCAAGGTAGTACTTATTTCATAATTTTTTTCCATATCATTAGAGGTTATGATTTTTGACCGCTAATGATATAAATCTGAAATAATATCATTAGCGGACGGTTAGGTTGTTCGTTAATGATAAAATTATATCATTAGTGGTCAACATCCTGACCACTAATGCAACATTATATCATTAGTGGACGGTGTATCATTAGAGGTTGCTACAACCCGGTATTTTGCTGGATTTTTTATCATGATTAGTGTACATTTTTGCCATATGCATATTTCATACATCTTTGTCTCACAGATAATATGGGCATACATGTACAAGTACAATGTACAAAATTAAAACTTACGTGTGCTGATATAGACAGAACACCCTGGAAATTGGTAAATAATATCAGATTAAACATGGGTAATATTAGATTCTGAAAAATCCATAAGTCTTTAGTTAGTAAATAAATTAAAGTGAACATATAAAATGGAGGAAGCCTACTCCATATTCCAACGGCTGTGTTTTTGCAGGAATGACATGCATATTGTATTGATTTGATTTGTTAGTCGTTTTTGTTTTTGTTTGTTTTGTTTTCTTATTGGTGCGTTTTTTTTATTTTTTGGTGCCGATTTAGACAACGCCTCTTGGAGACAAAATTCCACATTCATATTAAACATTTTGCTTACTACAACATTAGAAGAACACACCATAAGTCCACACAATACCTAATATTGTACAGGAGTTGAATGTCTTGCATATATAAAGTTTTAAACCAATTAAAAAGGAGTCGGCAGCTAAACAAGAAATATTAAAACGGGTGTAGGTTATTTTTACAGATTTTGATCATAAACATATAATGAGCTCTATAAACTATAAAAATTATAAAAATAAAAAAAAATGACTGCGCTTTTGCTCAGTGATCACGGCCTACTAAAAGGTTTAAACTCGCGTTCACTACATTATCAATGCGCCGACCATGTTCTCAAACACAAAGCAAGGTATTACACACAATTAGAAACAGAGGTTAAAATATTGTCAATATAGCGGTATCTGTAATGCATGTTTTCATGTATAAAGTTTCAAACTCCATGTTTTTGAGAGAGAGAGAGAGAGAGAGAGAGAGAGAGAGAGAGAGAGAGAGTCCAATCATATCATGTCATTATCACACTCACACAACACATCAAGTCACTACACTTTTAATACATACATCACAGTTACTATACAGCTGTCAAAAATTTTGCAATACTTTACACTGTTTTTACAAAATTATTTTTTATAAGCACTATATTCCCACTGTATAACATCTAGGTAATTAAAGCCATTATTATTAAAGACACAACAGAACAAGTCACTACATTGTGATACACACAGAAAAGTCACTACACTATAAAACGCAAAAATTACCATAAAGATAAGAAACAGAGGTAAAAATATTTTACCATGTATTTATATGCAATCAATGCGCATGTAAAATTTCTTATAATCCAACTTCTTTGAAAGAAAACAAAGAGGAGATAGAGAGAAAGAGAGCAAGCGAGCGAGAGTACGGATCGATTCCCCTAGCACGCGTAGAATGAGAGAGAGAGAGAGAGAAAGGGAGAGAGAGTGGGGAAGGTGAGATACATATCATATATACTAATGAAATAACTTTGTAAAATAAACCGTGCTGTACGAGAGAGAGAGAGAGAAAGAGAGAGAGAGATATGCTACTAGTATATACAGTCTATGAAACGTTCTACATTATCTTGGTTTTAATTATTTTTTACGTTTGTTGTTTTTTCATTCATTGTAATCTGTCTTTTCATGTACTTTTCCTACATGAAGGAAAGGCAAACGGTTACCGAACGCCAAGTGAACGGTGATTGTACGGCGCGCATTGATGAATGGTGAATACACGTAGAACGCAAATAGAGCGCAAACGCGAGTGCATAACGAATATGTTTATTTTATGTATTTATTTATTTCTTATTTTCTACAAAAATGAACTTTATCATTGTATTTATATTAATTATGTGATTTAATACTGAAAATACATTTTTGGGGAGACACTGCTGTACGTGTGATTTTAGTTGGACGTCGGGCTGATTTTTCGTTGATCGGCGCTGTGTGTGTGTGAGAGAGAGAGAGAGAGAGAGAGAGAGAGAGAGAGAGAGAGAGAGAGAGAGAAAGCTCTAGGCATAGTTTCATATATGTTGATTGTATATCAAATAATAAGTTTTAGAAGTGGAATAGATAATTCAATGTTATTTAAAATTGACAAAGGCATAGGATTTCCTAATCACTTTGATCTGCAAGCGTGCTAAGATAGAATCATGTACATTTTCGGAGTAAGGAGAGGAAAAATGATCTTTACACGCAGACGATATTTCTAACTAAGTAAAAACCAACTACAAAAAAACCCAAAAAACTCCAACACACCCTACTGGAAGAAGTTGTTGTTTTCATGAGTATGTAATTTTTGTTTGTAAACAAATTAATTTCTCCATTTTGAAAATATTGATTATCATCTCATTTGATCATTCAAACTTTATAAAATGTTTTCATAATTGTATCATAATCAGAACATCAGAAAAGAATAGGTAGACTTTGATTTTTTAAAATGTATGAAGTGTAAATGGTGTTTTAATAATAAAAACCATATGTAAAAACAATGTAATTCAATGTGGCTTTCTTTACTTAAATTGAAAGATTTGTCAAGGCATTTTTCAAAGATATTGTAAAGTTCAACAAAGAGTAAACAAAATTGTAAACTCATTTAAGATGGAATAACATAACTGGAAAAAGTCACTCAAATTAACAGTAAATTATTTGATTATGAAAGATATAATGATAAATAAACTGTACATATGTCAAATAAGCGAAAAATTTGCAGTTTGGGGATAAAAAATGATAATCTAAAAATTTCAATTCAGTAAGTAACAACAAAAGCCCTTGTGGGATTCGAACTCGGAATGTACGGATCACAAGCACGACACGTTATCCACTCGGCTATGGAGTGATTTACATGATAAGAGGTCAGCCATTTTGTGATGATGTGTTATTCCACCTTAAATACATTACAGTGTCCAAAAATATTATCAGTTGATAATTAATTCGTTGATGTGAGATTTTGCAAAGACTTCCTTCTAGATTTCAGAAAAGTTTTCAATATTTTATGGTATTAGATATAAAAGATTAATTATGATTTCAAAACATTCTTAATTTGTGTCGACCAGTTTAGCTAGTCTAATCACCAAAACAGTCATTACAGAATAATAGTCTTCTTTTCTTCGAGTTCTTTTTGACGTTTCAATATTTACTTGCTTACAGTAGTTATATTTCAGTACATGTTTAGAGAAAAACTGTTCTTTATTTAACTGAAAACTAATAATGGTCCGTGCAGCTGTCGTGGGGCACATTAAGACTTGCAGGTAACCTACGACGCGGATGTTATTGCTGCCGTTCGCAAGGCAAACGTACGTATGGTGCAAGACAATCGTAAGACGGAAGTACGGTTCCTACGGGCATCGCACGTTGCGAGTCGCAACCCGTCTTTAAACAAAAATTGTACGTAACACATCCGACTGGCACGTCAAACGTCCGTTTGTCTTACGTTACACTCGCAATCACTTCAATACGATTTTTAACGCTTCCAGCCACGGGAGTCACAACTGGCAAGCACGATCACCAAACACGTACGGCCAGTTGTGACTGAGGCTTGACTTAAGGTGGCTCACTACACCTTTAAGTATTTTCTCAAATCAGCAGAAAATTACTTGATTATGATAGATAATATAATGGATAAGAAGTATTTAAGTCAAATAGGCAAACAAAAGTGCAATTTTGGATGAAAAATAACATTTTCGAAAAATTAATTCAGTAAACATGAACAAAAGCTCCAGGCGGATTTGAACTCATGATCTGCGGTTTAGAAGCCCAGTACTTTAACCACTGAGCTACGAAGATATACAACCGAATCGAACGATATAAACAGTTTAACAAAACATTTAAATCGCCATCTTGTGATGTAGTGTCTTAAAAAGTATAAGTCTGGGTGTAGTGAAGTACCTTAAATCTTAGTCTATTTTTCTCTCTTTTATATTCCTGTTTTATTCTTTTCTCCATCATTCAAACAGCATATATCATAATGATGAAAAGTTTAAACAATTGAGGTACATTAGATGTATATTGAAATGAAAAGAGAGAGAGAGAGAGAGAGAGAGAGAGAGAGAGAGAGAGAGAGAGAGAGAGAGAGATCTAGAGAGAGATATAGAGAGATGGACAGATGGACAGATGGACAGACAGATGGACAGACAGACAGACAGAAAAGAGAAAGATGTGTATCATTATATCAAACACAAGTCATTACATTGTTAATACACACAGCAAGATATTTATCATAATTACACATACATTAGCCACTACATTGTTGATACACAAAGAAATGTCACTACATTATACACTGATGTCATCCATTTAGCAAAACATTCAAATGTTCACAAAGTCAATAACAAGTACATGTATCTACATATTTTGTTACAACCAAGAAGATGCATTGCTCAATGGTGCATTGATCTCACAACAAAACTCACTACATTGTTGATTATTACACACAGCAAAGTCACTACATTGTTGATACACACAGTAATGTCACTACATTGTTGATACACACAGCAAAGTCACTACATTGTTGATACACACAGCAAAGTCACTACATTGTTGATACACACAGCAATGTCACTACATTTTTCATACACACAGCAAAGGGAGCAAAGTCACTACATTGTTGATACACACAGCAAAGTCACTTATAATAAGCATTGAATGCTTATTTTTGGATGTCGTTGGTCCTATGACACACCAATGCGGTGCAGACAAATTGAATAGCGCGGTATGATTATTTGTCTGCACCGCATTTGTGTGTCATAGGACCGACGATATCCAAAAATAAGCATTCAATGCTTATATTTATATTTATAGTGATGTCTATTTCTATGAAATATATGTGTCTCGTCGCTTTAAATCCATTATATACGCTCTCAGTAAGGGATATAAAACATACATGGAACAGCCATATTAACATGTTATTTAGTACGCTTCCACGGCTAAAAATATAGTGCCATAAACTTAGTAGAGAAAAATCTTTTTAATTAAGGAGTAGATATAATGCAATGATTATTTTTCAAAAGTACATATCAAATTAGTTATGAAAGGTTGAACGTTTCGGTTAATCTTACAAAAATAAATATACTCAAAACACGTGTGTGACGTTTATATTTGTGCTCATGGCCCATGAATTGGCAAAGTGTATTCATAGGAAATTGAACGTCCAATGCAAACATAAGGGGAAATATACACTGAATGTAAATATTACATTGTTAATACATACAGCAAAGTCACTACATATTTTATGAATTGGCAAAGTGTATTCATAAGAAATTGAACGTCCAATGCAAACATAAGGGGAAATATACACTGAATGTAAATATTACATTGTTAATACACACAGCAAAGTCACTACATATTTTATGTACACACAGCAAAGTCACTACATTGTAAATACACACAGCAAAGTCACTACATTGTTGATACACACAGCAATGTCACTACATTGCTCAGATACACACAACATAGTCACTACATTGTTGATACACACAGCAAAGTCACTACATTGTTGATACACACAGCAAAGTCACTACATTGTTGATACACACAGCAAAGTCACTACATTGTAAATACACACAGCAAAGTCACTACATTGTTGATACACACAGCAATGTCACTACATTGTTGATACACACAGCAAAGTCACTACATTGTTGATACACACAGCAAAGTCACTACATTGCTGATACACACGACATAGTTACAACATTGTTAATACACACAGCAAAGTCACTACATTGTTGATACACACAGCAAAGTCACTACATTGCTCAGATACACACGACATAGTCACTACATTGTTGATACACACAGCAAAGTCACTACATTGTTGATACACACAGCAAAGTCACTACATTGTTGATACACACAGCAATGTCACTACATTGTTGATACACACGACATAGTCACAACATTGTTGAGACACACAGCCAAGTCACTACATTGTTGATACACACAGCAAAGTCACTACATTGTTGATACACACAGCAATGTCACTACATTGTTGATACACACGACATAGTCACAACATTGTTGAGACACACAGCCAAGTCACTACATTGTTGATACATACAAGTAATGTCACTACATAATGTTTATACACACAGGAAAGTCACTAAAATACATATAGCGAAAATATATTTACTGTATTTATAGACCACCTGAGTGTTTTGCATGTAAATTGCTACATTTAGCTCAGTTGAAAATTCTGTAGTCTCCTGCAAGCAGGAGTTAATTCTCTCCCACCCAATATAATTTATAGTTTGTGCCTCACAGAATATAATTATAATTGTGCAGTTCTGACTATGCGGGGCCACTAGGCTATCTGCCCACTTTGCACCAGCTTCAGTTATGCCTAGGGAGGGAATCGAACCCTCATACATAGTCAAAGTACAGAACTACACCATAAAAATGTCATTTATCAATTAAAAAATGTTTTATATGAAAAAGTGGTCAAAAAGACAGGAAGGTTTATCTGCATTGTTTAAATGAATATATTTGTAATGATAAATTATGTCATTTAAAACATTTTGAATTAATTAATGACTACCTGTTGTTTCTCTTTTTATGTGCGTTTGGTTACAAGGAAGCTTTATGAGGACAACAGATTTACTTGCCGTTCTTCTGATGTATAGCAAACAACAAAATAAACTTAATTATCACTGCAGGAGGCAAGTTTTTTTGCAATGAATTACAGATATGCTCATCATCACATGCATTTGATACACACATATCTCATCAAATGCAGCACAATGTTTACCTACAATTTCATGCTTTAATAGCATGCAATACATATTGTGAAACTTAAATACATTTAATATCTATTAAGCATAACTTCTCAATTTAATAATGTTAACTATTTATGTAAAAGGTTCCTTAACGATCTCCGATCCTCAGCTAGGTTCGATAACTCTAAATTATCCGGATTTCTTTTATTCGTACCATAAATCTGACTTTTATACAGACAATTTAATTTAGTATTATACTGCTAGTATAACAAATAATCATAGAACTACATGATTGGCGTAGTGGATCCGCGGAGCTCTCCCATGTAGATACATCTTGTTATAGAGTTCGAGCCATCGATGCATCGGCATTTTATTTTTAAAACTCAACTTGTTTATATATTCCGTTATATATCCATCGTAGGTAAATTCGCAATAACTTTGTAAAATGCATGGATACCCTCTAAAACTTTCATTTTATATCAATTCATTTATAAAGGTTGAAAGAAAAATATCATTCTTATGATGAAAAAAAACTTGAGGCTGACAGATCGGAGAACCTTAATAAACTGAAAACTGAAAATAGATTCATAGGCAAAGAAACAATACCATGATTCTTTAAATTTCTTTTTCATCTTCACTTTCTTCCTTTTAAAAAGAAATCTATCTCTTCTGGAGTAAGAATATCAATTTAGTCCTTTTAATAATCAAAGAATGTTTTTTCACTTTAAACCAAGCGATCAATTTGATTGAAATATGACCAAGTTTAAGTCAGGATCTTGGCAAATGTGGATTATTGAATAGGTGGTGTAAAATGAACCAAATTTGAACTTTTGAAAATGTGAATAGAAGGACCCCCCTCCCTTTATGAACCAAGTAACTTTTCTTGACAACTAACAAGAGAATAATATATAATAGTTTAAAGGTATGTAAGAATCATCAAATTCAAAATTTTTAGCATAATCTACATAAAATTACATGATCATGATTACAAATTACATTTTAAATTATGACTTCTGATTAATGCACAAAAGTACATCATGGTTTATTTTACTAAATTGTTTTTATTCAACTTTATTTCATTAGGATACACTACGGTCAACGCGGATCCCGTATTTTCCCGCGACACCGTGGTGGTGTTTTAATCCCTTCCGCGATACACCGTCGCAGTATTGTGATCGCGGTGATCGCGGGGCCACGAGTTTACCGCGACGGTGTAAGATACCGTGACAGGATTACCAATGTACATCTGTGATATAAGTTTGACAGAAGAAATGATTATGAAATCAGTTTTGTTAAAAATAAGATAGATGTGAGAAAATGTATTGGTTTTTAAAAAGGAGAAGTTCATAATTTTTTTTATATGTTGTTTAAAATTCTAAAATTACTCTTAACATTGTGTAAAAAAAGATATTGCGTGTAAGTTCAATGTAGTGATTCCTGGACTGAAAAATTGATCGATCGTTTAATATGACGTACATGTTAATTTTTTTTTTTTACTAATGGAGTTGGAAGAACTACGTAGTAAATATTAAGAGTGACGAATATTTTAAGACTGCAAACGTACAAATGGGAATCGGCGCTATCTGCAGTTAAAACACTGCTGTGATGTCATTCCTTTGTTCCAGCAGTCTAAAATTTTACCTGTGACAGTCCGATATTAGTGAGCTTCTTAATATCAGACCGTTACCAGTGGTTACAGTACTGATATCCATCAAAATCGGACTGTCTCAGGTAAATCAACAATGAAATTCAATGACAGTGTTTTAAGTACGATATATGCCTCAAACACTTCTGTATGAAAAAAATAATATCAGACAGTTCTCGGCCCTAACGGGCCTCGAAACTGTCTGATATTTGTTTTCGGCATCCATTACGTCTGTAACTCCCGATCTAACGAAACAGATCTCTCTCTCTCTCTCTCTCTCTCTCTCTCACACAGGATCCCCTAAATTAAAAATGGAATTTCATAATTCAGGCCGGTACAATAGTACAGCACGTCTAAAATAATTGTCCCTGTGTATACGTGTGTGTATATCTATTACATAATACTTCCTGTCTGTGTGAGAGAGTAATCATGCTCTGGCCACGTGCCATGAAAAATCTTAATATCTAGTACTGGGGTACCCGTTTATACTCTAGCCCCTAGATTACTAGTATTTTTGAACATTTGAATATATGTTTTGAAATCATCAAACAGTAAACAATACATTACATTAGTTAAGATTTTTAATAGAGATTAAATGCAAACAATAAATAATACATGTAATCAGTTAAATCGTCATCATGAACACAAACTACATGTATTTATGGCGTACATCAATTAAAATCAAGAAGTTTTACTGACACCTTCATAACAATCACTTGAGATGTTAACAAATCGTTACACGTTCTATTGACACTGATCAGTCCCGGAATTCTTTAATCAGTGAAATGGAACACATCACTTGGGCACAGGGGGTCGGTCTCTGGGAGGATGATGGACGTCGAAAGGCTGTCTTTTTTCACACGTTTGTCATTTCTCCTCAGACACTCGTTGATTTTGATCACAATTCTTTCCCTCCACGCCTCCTCCGATTTGAATTCCGGAAAAAAGAAGCACACGTATCTCCTGATGATCTGCTTCCGCACGGGGTCCAACTCTTTCTTTGTGTGTTTCCCTCCTCCGTACCAGTTATAATCAAACCGGAGCTGGCCCTCACCGAACAGTTCTGGAAATAGCCTCCTTGTCAAGTTGACAGCGAAATTCCCGGAATTCCTGGACTCGCGCAATGTCTTCCTCAAGTAGGAATCTTCTAGTTGAAATTCCTCCGGAATGCCTTGTGGTGCTGAATCTGTTGGATCGTCGTCGCTTACGGATGGCATTTGGCAGATTGCACTGTTTTCACTGGCAAGTTTCCTTGTCACATCAATAAGAACGTTTGTATTAGCTAACACAGTCTTTAACTGTAATTCCAGAGAAGCTGTTCTTCTGTTGGAGGTATCGAGTTTTCTGTTCATAATGTCTACAGTTTGTCGTAGTTCCTGCACTTCCTTCAATAGGACCGGAACCAGGGAATTATCGTCTCCAGGATTAGGCCGAAACGGACGGAAACGAACATCTGCTCTTGGAGTGGATGTCACTAGAGTCCGAGGCTCTGGAAGTGGTGTCGACGGAGTCCGAGGCTCTGGAAGGGGTGCCGACGGAGTCCGAGGCTCTGGAAGGGGTGCCGACGGCTCTTGAAGAGGTGTCGACGGAGTCCGAGGCTCTGGAAGGGGTGCCGACGGAGTCCGAGGCTCTGGAAGGGGTGTCGACTGAGTCCGAGGCTCTGGAAGGGGTGCCGACGGCTCTGGAAGAGGTGTCGACGGAGTCCGAGGCTCTGGAAGGGGTGCCGACGGAGTCCGAGGCTCTGGAAAGGGTGTCGACGGAGTCCGAGGCTCTTGAAGAGGTGTCGACGGAGTCAGAGGCTCTGGAAGCGGTCCCGACGGCTCTGGAAGGGGTGTCAACAGAGTCCAAGGCTCTGGAAGCGATGCCGACGGAGTCCGAGGCTCTGGAAGAGGTGTCAACGGAGTCTGGGGCTCCAGAAGAGGAGTCGACGGCTCTGGAAGGGGTGCCGATGGAGTGACTGGTGCCGTTGGATTCCGCTGTTCTGAGGGAGCCGAACCGACAGCAAGAATGATGGCCCTACATGTATATATGATATGTATATCACCTCTCTCTTTCTCTCATTCTCTCTCTCTCATGATAATCATTTAAAATCAATTAATGAATTCTAGCAACACTCAAAAGCCTTCAAATACATAAAATTATACTCTCAATTTTACAAAAACATTATAGGGTACTTTATCCTAAACTCAGTATGAAGTTACTGGGTCTTGCTACCTTTTCTTTAACACACTTACATTCCAAAAAGCTCTCAATTTTTTTTCAAAGTTTACTTGACCTATATAATTATGTAATTAAAAAAAATTACTTTAAAATCAAACTAGGCATTTAACAAATTGATCTTATTTTCTCTGCATTGTATGACCCTTAGTATGCTATGCTGCTTTTACATTATGTAATTATAAAAGAGAATTATTACAATGACTCAGATTGCCAGATAGTTTTTTTCAAATTGATAGAGACTATAAACACTGGATTTACAATCAGTTATTTATACTTCATTTTTTTATTACATAATTTTGTTCAACATGATGGTTTTGCCTAGATAGAATGTGAAAATTGTAAAAAAAAAAAAAAAAAAAAAAGGATTAAGCTTTGCAGGTTTGAGAAAGTAAGTGAAAACTAAACTTTTGTTAAAATGCAATTTTCTTGAGCTATACCATAAAAACACTTTATTTCAAAATAAAATGTGTGTAATTGATATCAAGATTTGGATCAACATAATTTTGTTAGCATTGCCATGTTCCATACAGCAGAAAACATGCATTATCAAATGACAAATGTGAGCTTCATCACCCTGTTTATGATGACAAAAACATGATTGTGTCGATCTCAATGCAAATTTCACCCAAAAAAAATTCAAACAAAGAATGACAATAAACTTTACATCAGAAAAATAAAAGAGCAAAAATGATAGGAACTGAGAGAGAGAGAGAGAGAGAGAGAGAGAGAGAGAGAGAGAATATACCATATATACAATATATATTGATAGGCCAGCTAAATAGTCAGGTGACATCCATGAGAAAGTATTTATTGAAATGTCTTGCGTATATGACTTTCAGCTTACACCTCTGTCAACTCTCATGGATGGTTGGCCACTTTCACGAAACACTCAGCCCTTATTAGCAAACACCTGTTAGGCCACACAAAATTAATTTTTAGATTCTCATCCACGCCCGCCCCTCTGAAAATGGCCCGCCCCGATGTATTTTATTTCATTTTGAAAAAAAAAATGTGTGGAAAAAATTTTGGGGAAAAAAGTCTGGCTCATATACTAAAAATTCAAAACATGCCTAAATACCCCGGTATGTTGATTACCGTTTTGATTCTAGTCATGTTTGTTATCATAAGGATACAAATTTCTTCATGCATTAAAATAAAATGGAATTAAAAGATTATAACTGGGTTTGTGTACTCATTTAAGCATTTACAACTTAAAAGAATAGAGCAATTGTTATTTCTAGAACATGACCGGTGAATTTTTTTTTTTTAAATAAAAAATAATAAATAAAATCCCCCCACCCACCCCATATTTTTTGCAAATCAGGATGAGAATCTAAATATTAATTTTATATGGTCTTATGATAGATGTTATCCACCAAACAATGACACTGTCTTTTAAGCAAGATAAATCTTGTTATTTTTTAAAAGTGAAAGCAGACAATGGCTTCCCGCAATAAATTTCATTAGAATGACTATGCCAATGTGTGTTGTATGTACATGTAGCATGTATTGTAATGAAAATAAATATCAATTTGAAGAATTCAGGCATTGTTCAACTTATGGTTAAAGATTATAAGTATTTATTATTTTTTACAGTATCAAACAGGCACATACATGTAAACATACTACAATAAAGGTAAAAAAAAATTGGTAAAAATTAACAAAAATTCTGACCTACCAACCCTACTTTTTTTAAGCATGAAAGCGGAAACAAACCATTATTTTTTTTAAACCTTACTTTAATGATTTCAAGAACCTCAGATAATGTTTATTCAAGTTTGTCAAAATCATGTTCTTTCAAATTGGGGTTTGGTTGGGACCACAGTATCTAGAGGGTACAATTTTGCATAGGAAAAAAATTAAATTATTTTCAAAAACTCAAATGATAAGATATACATATACAGTATTACTTATATGCAAAGTATTGATATTGATGACTCTTAATTGTATAGAGTTTGGCCTCTGTACAATATTTGTGGCCCACAAGGATTCCAAAGGTTGATGTAGGTTTATATGTTTAAGATCTTCTCGTGAACTGCAAAGCTCAAAATGTGATATAATGATATCATCCTGTTACAACAGGGGCTTACCGTAAAGTATCGTGTATAATACGCACCCCCAAAGTTGTCCAAAAAATGGTGAAAAAACAGCAGGTCCTATGTATAATACGCACTCAAAAAATGTCGAAATCAACAGCCGCCTTTTCCCCCAAAACTATCAATGTTTCATGATAATTTTATTATCCATAAGCAATTTCTGTAATTTTGTAATCAGAACATAGCTAGACAGACGATGAAAATCGAAGGCTGCCATTTTTCCAAATAACTATCGATGTTTAATGATAATTTTATAACCCAAGCGCAATTTACTGTAATTTTGTGGTCGGAACATGGCCCAAGCGATATTAGAGTCAAAGTTCTTACAATTTTACTTTAAAAAACGGTATGATTTACATAAGTGGTATCAAATAGGGCCTATCATTCGACACTTCGTACAGATACAGTTTCTTAAACAACAGCGGAGAAGTTGAAGATCATCATAAGTAGAGAAGAACGGCAACTGAGCCTAGTGCTAAGTAATAATGTTTGCAGATATAAACCAAAACAACATCAAGAGAAATGATTTAATTGATTAATTATAATCAAACTGTTTGATTGTTGTTAAATAAACATTATGAAGAAACGTATGTATGTCATATACCGTCATTATCAAGTCGTACAAATGATCGATGTATTTTTAGCAGAGTCTATGTAAAGCAATAACGTTTAAGTTGCATAACTGGACATAAACTAATAAAGTTAAATAAAATCATAATTATTGCTAATCTACATGCACTTGAAAACACCCTGTGAAGTCCGACATGAAAACGGTGCATGCCTCTGACACCGGAAATTGTTAAACAAACATTGACCATGCGCCGAGTCAACAGGTGGCTGCTTACATAATAGGGAATACACTGGCGATATTTAAATTTGTTTGATGCAAGGAATAGTGTTGAGAGAGGACAGAGACGTAAATAATTTTGTTATTTAAGTACCTGGAGAGGATAAATATTTCAATACATGGAAATAAAACTAAGAATAAGGTATTTCTGACACAGTAAATTTAGTATACACTCATACAACTTGCATAACACGCTATATCAGCTGTCACTACCTCCGTGGTATCAGGAATCACGGCTTGAAAAAAATGAGGTAAAATGTTGGTCCTATATCATGTATATGTAAAATACGCACCCCACTTTTGATCAAATTTTGACTGAAAAAAGTGTGTGTTATACACGGGACTTTATGGTAATATTTAACATGAGAATATCCAGAGAAAAATTTACAAATCTATTATATTAGGATCTATTCTACTACAGTAAAACACGCAATTTTACTTTGTTATAAGCGTAATTCGTTATATCCATCAAGTTTACAACTTGTAATAAAGTTACGGGGAATGAAATTCACTTCGCTTCAAGCGTCAATTCATTTTAAATGACTGTGTTCGCTATAACCGTGTTTTACTGTACATTGTTCAGATATTTTGTACATGCCTCCATAAATCTGATATTAGTATATAAGGCTGTTGTTGCTCAGGTGAGTGATGTGGCCCATGGGCACTATAAATATTTAAATCCACAATTCCTTAAAACTCTTCATACAACAAGTATGCAATAATGCCTTTACATGCTGACGGCTTGTGTATAGCATCAGACTCGATATTCATTATCATTATATACAAAATTGCTAACAACATAGTTTTGATTAAGTGGATAGAATATTTTTTAAAACAATTAACATCTTTTCAGACAGATAGAACCAAACAGTGATGATGTTTTATGATTAAAAAAGTTTAACTAGCCAATGCATAATAAATTTATTTACTTACTGCCAACAATCTTCATACTTTGCAACATGTAATAAAACATATATTAAGGCATCCCTGCTGTATTATATGAATTTTCTGCCAATGCTCAATTTTGTTATCCAGTCTGTTTTCTAATATGATGTCCCAAATGACAATGGAGACGAAAATTAAATTAAACAGTAAGCGAATGCTGAATGATTGCTGAGCGCATGCATACTCTAAAACTCAATATGAGCGAATACTGAATGCTTCGTGAAAGGTGAATTGTAAACGATAAACGCACAACAAATGCAAATGCTCGATGAACGCACAGTGAGCGAACGCACAAATGCGAAGGTAGAACATTTTCGAGGACTGAAGCATTCTAGTATTCAAAAGATTGCATATTTTGAATAGGAAGCTGTGAGAGAACATTTGCATTGCAGAGAGAGAGAGAGAGAGAGAGAGAGAGAGAGAGAGATCATTATTTCACACACAATAAGTCACTACATTGTTGATGCAGAGCAAGTCACTACACCTTTGTCATATATGTGGACAAATATTTGAAGTTTTCTCAAAAATAATATGTTCACATGTAATACATGAGCAATATCTGCATATTATATTGTGTTACATCTAAGAAACAGCATTGCTCTAAGGTGCAAGTCATTATGTCATTATCACAGCACACAACCAGAAGATGTCAATACAAGTCACTACATCATTGATACACACAGCATTAGGTCCATGTTAGTATAAAACTTATCATCCTTCAATTTCTGAGAGAGAGAAAGACAGATAGAGATAAAGGAAGACCGATAGAAAGAAAGAGCAAGAGAACGGAGTACGTACCCTATCCCGCGTTAATATGCTCATGTTATACTGTATACTATAAAGATCGCATATTTTGATTGCAAAGCTCTTTTCAAGTGAGAACAATATGGCTGTACTTACCTACCGATACATATAGATATTGTTGTGTTGATTGAACTACTACAATGTTATATGCATGGGGATCGATTCTTTTTAAAACTCGCTTGTTGTGGAGGACCAGTTTGGCAAAGTCCGGTCCAAAAAGGTTTGAGACTTTTGCACTGAAAATAGAAGCAGAAAAACCTTTAGAAAATGATGATTACTTTATTGATGCAGGTCTCCGATCAAAATGAACAAAATTTTAGTCACCAGTAAAAATATGGTATACATACATGTAACTATCTGCATTACGCATTACAAATGTGGGTGCCCTAGCCTACCTAAAGCTGGTGTCTATCAGAGTGATTAAACAGAAAAAAACACTCACTCTGTATAAAAAATCTAAACAATAACATTTTTCTGTCGAGGAAATTCGAACTTATTGAAGTAAATAAAGTCAACAGTTATCTGGTGAACAAGGCTTTACACAAACGACACAGTACTTCAAACAATGCATAAATTTACCTGAGTATTCTTTTAGATATGGATCAATTAAGTATTAAAGTACAAACTTACTATATAAATGTTAACTGTATTACTGTTGCATTAACACAAGTCTTAAAATCAAGAACCAAAACCGGAATAACTATTTCCGACTTTGTAAAAAGAAATGAAGCGCTAGTGCCGCAGATGTCAGATTTTACCTTTCCTCCTAGAAGGGTATATTGTTAAGTCGATACATTCGTTTTACATTTTTGCTTTATGATAAACATAAATACCTTGGTGCGCAAACTACGTCTATCCACTAGAATGAAAAAAAAAGTCCAGATAATGTTTTGAAACGCCCCATCTACCGCTTCAGGTTGCGATACACAACCAAAAATAGTAAGAGTAAGGAGATTTTGCACTGCAGAAGACATGAAAAGTACCCGGATTATAACGCTCAAAAATTGTGCATGGTGTCCCGAATACTTCCGAATGGAGAAAAAAATGTAAACATTGCCCATTTTAAATCTCCGTAAGATATGTTAATTTCTTTGGGTAAAAAGTGTCAAATTGAATTGATAAATCTTTGATTTTCTCCTTTATATCGATTTCAATTGACGCCAAATTGAGGCGCCATATATATATATATATATATATATATATATATATATATATATATATATATATATATATATATATATATATATATATATATACCGTCAATTTAAACTCTGTCAACATATTCGTTTTTCATTTCATTAAAAATTGAAGAACTAGCTAGTAGTTTCAGTTGATAACATTCAATTTTGATACGAGAAATTCTTAGTACGGATTAAGCGCCGATGGGGATACGTAGGTGGTAGAGGGTTCCATGATGGTAAATGTATGGTACCAAGGACAATGCTTTTCATTGATCGAGAAGACAGAACTCGTAAACGGGGGGATGTGTAGAAATTTTTATTATTTTATGGTTTTTCTCAAAAACAAAAACAATTTTGGAGCGGGCCAGTTAAGTGGGTAAACGTATCGGTAATATAAACAGAACTGGGAATCTACATGGAGGATATGGCTTACGATCTCGGAGTATTGTTTTCGTGTGTGAAAAATGCTAATTAGATGCAATTTTACTGATACATGTACATACTGTAAAGTGCACTGGGAACAAACGACAACCTTGTGATGTATGTGCAATGATCATTCTTGAAAATGGAACCCCCTGCCTTATAAATAGTGTTCGTTTGCAATAAGACATCGATACATTTAATTTGCAGAATCAACTGCTTTGTTAAAGGAATAAGGAATCCTTTTTGAGTATTATGAGGTGATAACTTTGGTCGGGGCGTGGTCAAATCCAATAAGGCTCGAAGGGCTTTATGATAGATTTGACCACGCTCCGACCGAAATTATCATCTCTTAATATTCAAAGAATGATTCCTTATTATTTATATTTATATTATTTCCAACTTTATTAATTTTATAACTCTATCGGCACAATGCAAAGAAATTAATAGTAACTACCAGCCAACTAGTAACTACAAGGATCACATGGTATGTAATATACTCGAAAGTAGGAGCTGTCCAATGTATCCGTACATGTAAGTATTTAGGATGCAGACCAGTCTACTAAAAAATTACATGCTTAATATTACAATTTAATATGTCGCCATGATGTCCGTTCTGATCATCATACAAAATCATGCAGAATTTTTGAATACACTGATTAGAACCTTGATGAGGAGTAAGGACAATGTAACGATATTTGGTTTGATAAAGGACTGTTGTATTTGTGTTCATATGCATTGTAAGTTGTTGGGAAAAAAATGAGGACATCATTAATTCAATACATGTATGTCATGCATGGTGACAACAGACAATTACATTTAGGAAAAAAATAACTAAAATGACACTGGTTTGAATGTGTTGTGCGAGTGAAGGAAACTGCAAGAACATTTTAACATAAATGTAGTTAGTTGCACGTGTGTTAAGAGGGCTCAATGGCCGTGGCCATTTTTAGACCCTATTGATCCCGTATAAGTACTGGGTTTAATTCTTGTTGCGAAATAAAAGTTTGATGTATTCAGTTGCTTGTGTGTTAAATGGTGACGTAAGTTGCTGGTGTGTATACGAATAGAAGTAAAAACAGAATATATTTATTTTTTTCAACTTGTGACAATTTTTTCCGATTCTCTGTAGAAACACTTTAAGAAATAAGCTCAAAAGACACTAATTTGAATCCACCTTGCGATTTCATGATACTGTTGGGAATGTTTAATTTAAATGTGTAGTGAGTTGAATGTGTAAAAGTGTGTAGTAAGTTGCCGGTGTGTGTTCATGTACATGTGTATAAAATGCCGACCAATTTCATTTAATTTGTCATGCTGACCTTCATTGTATTCTGATTCTCATAACAAACAGCTACGTTAAGAAATATCCCAATAGATACTGGTTTGAATCCATTTTGCAATTAAAGGAACTGAAAGATTTTGTTTAACACAGATGTAGTTAGTTGCAAGTGCGTTAAATAGTGTTGCAAGTTGGCTGTGTGTTAACATAAAATGTTGACATAATTCATTCTTTTGTCATGGTGACCTTCATTTGATTCTGGTCCTCATCATAACCGACAAAATATTTTAGCAGAAACTTGTGTGAATGCGTTTTGCGAAAGAAGTAAAACCCTGTCATACCGGGGCTGCATCCGCAAGGCGATCCCGCTGCGTCCTTAAATAATGTAAAACGCCAAGGTACTTGCAGAATAGTCTCCTACAGTGCCGTAACAACGCAACGGCATCTTCTTTTTTCACGATGAGATCGCCAAAAAAATTGTAGAACGCCATGCGACGGCGCGCACTTTGAACACGCACAAGGAACGCGCCGTGGCTCTGCGTTCTGATAAACACGCAGTAGTAACGGAGTGAGGTCGCCGTGACAGCGCCGTAAGGTATCCAAGAGCGTCACGAGAGCTCCGTTGGCGCGCTAAAGGAACGCACCTAATCGAATATAGACGCAGTAATTGGTCGATAGTGCGTGCACAGAGACCTCTCGGAGTCTTGCGCTCTCTTGACGTTTAATTTCTTCTGCGTTCAATTAAGGAATAAGGAATCATTCTTTGAGTATTATGAGGTGATGATTTCGGTCGGGGCGTGAACAAATCCAATAAAGCCTGAAGGGCTTTAAGATAGATTTGATCACGCCCCAACTAAAATTATCACCTCATAATATTAAAACAATGATTCCTTATTACTTATATTTACATTATTTTAAGCCATCGTACGATTAAATATTTAAATATAAATTAGCAAACCCCGCTGGCGCCTCAATTTGGCGTCATTTGAAGTTATGGGTTATATTGTACAAAATCGATACGTAGTGTTATCACAGGCAATACACTGGAAATTGTAAATATTAGCGTATATTTACATTCAGTGTGTATTTCCCCTCATGTTCGACGTTCAATTTCCTGTGAATACACTTAGCTAATTCATGCACCAAGAGCACAAATATAAACGTCATCACGCGTTTTGAGTATATTTCTTTAATGTAAGATTAATTGAAACGTTTAAACTTACATAACCAGTTTGATATGTACTAATTGAAAATATTCGTTAAATCATATCATTTCCTCAAAACAAAAATGTTGACAAAGTTTCTGGCGGAGGCGATCTAAATAGCATGTTAATATGGCTGTTCCATGTATGTTTCATATTCCTGAGTACGAGCGCATATAATGGCTTTATAGCGACGATACACAATATTTTATACAAATAGACATCAGTATGAAAATATAAATATAAGCATTGAATGCTAAATAACACACCAAGCGATGCAGACAAAATCTATTATCATATCACGCTAACGCGCCGTATTCAATTTGTCTGCAACGCTTGGTGTGTTAGGTACCGACGACATCCAGAAATAAGCATTCAATGCTTTTAAATTATACCGCGCTTCCACGGCGTTTCTAGTGCATTGTCAGTCTGGCCACAGAAAGAACAATTGCTGTTGTACAATACTAAGCGATACTGTGGTTTCATTTATATTCGTGGGTATCAATTTTCGTGGAGAAAGTGTAAATCAAAATCTCAAGGATACGTAAATTCGTGGCTAATGACCCCATCATTACAAAATGTTTATAGATTTGCACTTCAATGAACATTTTATTTTGTGGATCAACTTAACAACAAAATCCACGAAAATTGGATTATTCAACGAATATTGATGAAACAACAGTACATGTATAGTATTCTCAAACTTGTTGTGGATGACTAAGTAAAATGTAGCATTTGCAAATATTACAGGGCATATTAAAGCGCGTGGATGGATTTCGTGCCATTTTGTTCTGGTGTTTTCACTTGTTTCTATGGTTTATAACAACTAATAACGGTTCTTTAACTAAGTTTTTGTCTTTCACAAAGTATTTAAAAATTAGTTACGTTTAAATTACAAGGTACCTTATGTCATTAAAACAAAAACAATGTTTTTATCATATATTTACTAGATGTAAAGTTGTTTCCCACACAATTGTACACATACTGATTCACCTACCAATAAGTAAAGCACGCTGTGGATGCGAGGTAAATTTTTTAGCATGTCATGAGCGCTCGGCGGATACTCAGCGAGAGCGCAGTCTATCGCTAAGTAGAACTCTGTGGAAACGCAGTTACACGCCGCGGTAGCTACGTAGAAATTGGATGGCCATACATGGCCATACCGTTAGTTACCTGTGACTAGCGTGTGCAATCAAGCGCGCAGCGAGTACCCCGTTATATCCGATAGCGGGCACTAACGGGCACAAATTTCTACCTCGTAATACACGGAGTCTCGTTATAAACGATCTCGTTGTATCCGGAATTTTTTAAAAGGAAATAATAAGAAATAATTTGGGACCAAAAAATCATCTCGTTGTAAGCGGTACCTCGTAATATCCGAGCTCGTTATATCCGGAGGCCACTTTATGGTGAAAATGTATTTTCTTGTGTCTGTTTGTGTTATATGTTAAATCTTACATGTAGCTGATATAAACGTAATGTATTTCAAGCTTGACCTCGATCGTTTCAACTGGCAATGGTGTACATATTTTATTTATATTTGTGTATAGTGTTATGTAAGCACGGCTAAGTTCTTCCCCCTATAAAATGTGTGCCTGTACACAGAGTTGTGCGGTTCTGACTATGCGGGGCCACTAGGCTTTCTGCCCACTTTGCACCAGCTTTAGTTATGCCTAGGGAGGGAATCGAACCCTCGTACATAGTCAGAGTTCAGAACTACATTATAAAATAGTGCTAATTGAAAAATGTTTGATATCAAGAAGTTGTCAAAAAAAAAGAAAAGAAATATGTATCTATTTATCTACAATTCATAAACAAATGTAATAATATTTAGATGATAAATTATTTCATTTAATACTCCATGTTCTGTTGATGCTTTGCATTCTACAATACAAGGTCAGTTATTACTGCAGGTGAGAAGTATTTTAAACATTCTAAAATTTTGCGATGAGTTACAGAATTGCTCATCCTCACATAGCTCATGTATATTCCAAATTTAAACGCGAGGAATTAACTTCGGCGTAAAATCGCGAGAAGCATTCCTCGTGGATTTTAAAATCTTGCTATCATTTTTCAGACGTTTTGAACTAGAGGAAATAATAACAACAAAATTGTGATCGCGATATCTTATTCTCGCGATTTGATACAAAACAGCGGAATTAAGTGTAAAATAAGGAAATTACGGTATACCTAATATTTAATGCGTACGCCATTTAATACATTTCTATTGTTCAATATCTAAAACATACCTCCTCAACGTGTATAATGTTTACTCCTTATCTTATAGGTTCCTTGATAAGCTGAGAACTTAAATTAGATTAATGGGTAAAGAAACAATACCATGTTTCTCCTTTTCATTAATTAAATTTCATTTTCGTCTTCACGTTCCTCCTCTTCAACAAACTATTTCGTCTCTTCTGGAGTAGGAAAAATTAAGTCCTTTTAATCAAGAACTGGTTTTTTTTTTCATTTCAAACTTAGCTATCGATTTAACTGAAATATGACAGGGGCATTGCAAATGTGCATCATTGGATTAATGGTGTAAAATGAACTGAATTTTAACTTTTTAAAAATGTTAAAAATAAATCCAGAATGAATGTATATTTTAGGAGTAATGAACCTTCTTTTTCTTTACTTAAAACAAAATCCCGAAAACAACATAAAATTATTGATTGTTTCAGAGAAATACAGAGAAATAAATCATAAAATCAAATTAAAGTCGCCCATAACTGGTCTAAAATACTCTGAAATGAAATCAGTAAATTTAATGATTGTGTAACTTTTATTACTAAAAACGGCACATTTTAAAATTGAAATCAATGGATTTTAAAATAATCAAAATGATAAAAATAAGCTCGTATTGTTTGACCATACCGATAAAAAGTGCTAAGATATTATTAGTTTTTGCAATGCAGATATGAAAAATAGTTACATCCAAAAAGTCACGCCACGTTGTTTACAAACACACCAAATCATTACATGTACCTGAATGTTTTAGTTTTAAAATAATGACTAAACAATTATAAAGAATAAAATTAACTCATATCAGATACGATTTCCTTTAGATATTTAACAATTTCAATAAAGTATTTAAATTTAAAAAAATGACATTCTGTAAGCACTCACAATAAGTTACAACACCATACGAAAAACAAAAACAAAACAAACACGTCATCTTAAAAATTGAATGGCTGCTTTTTTATGTACGTCATTCAGTTAAAAACTTAATTAAGCTTAAGTATAGTGAAATATTTAACCCTGTTTAAGTCATTAAAAATGATGAAAGATGTGTTTGATTAGAATATACATTCTGAATAACATTGACTTTAACAAAATATCATGTGTTTACATTGTTTACACACCCATCAAATCACTACATCGTGCTATACAAACTTCCTGGATAATCTTATGTTTGTTTTTGTTTTAAATTAATGATTAAAAAATTATAAAGAATAAAGTTAACTTTTATTAGATACCATACCTTTCAAATATTTATAAAACATGATATTATTTAAAGTTACAAAAATGACACTTTGTTTACACTCACAACAAGTCACTACACCATACGAAAAAAAAACAAACTGGTTCCTATTGTTAAAAGAATTTAATTAGGTCTTTCCACCTTTCAGGTGAAAGACCTTTTGTATTTCTTATGTTTTTAGGTCTTTCCACCTTTCAGGTGAAAGACCTTTTGTATTTCTTATGTTTTTTATTATTATTATTATTATTATTATTTTTTTTCTTCTCTTTTTTTCCAAGGACAGCTTTTTTATTTCAAGAGATATTGAAACATTTTTTTCTTTATGTTATTGACCATAAAAAGTTATGGCACCAAATGACCCTTTGCTTAGAAACTCCCAGAACTTACAAAGTTATTGCCCTTGTGTACGAAATGCTTGTTATCGCTACTCCTCTGAAACCATAAGAGATAGAGACTTGGAACTTTTACCAATGTCTTCAGTACACTTAGAGGGTTCTTTAATCTACTAAAACCGGAAGGATCCGAGACCCCCTTATAATAGTTATTGCCCCTGAAAGTATTTGAATTTCCATAAAATCACTTCCAACTTTTTTATTATTTATCGTAGAGACTTCGGACTACTTGGGATGGAAGCGTCTACCTTGGCCGAACAAAATGATATAAAGGTCAAAGGTCAAGGTCATTTAGAAATCTGTTAATTAATGAGTTTTTAGATCTCTTTTGTTAAGGGTGGTAGAGAAAAACTTTTTCATGGATGTAGTAGGACATCTTAAGACATTTTAATATATAGCCCCTTAGCTCATACCTTTGAATAATTACAGAGTTATTGCCCCTATTGTACGAAATGCTTGTTATCGCCACTCCTCTAAAACCATAAGAGATAGAGACTTGGATCTTTTACCAATGTCTTCAGTACACTTAGAGGGTTCTTCAATCTATTCATACCGAAAGGATCTGAGGCAACCTTCTAGTAGTTATTGCCCCTGAAAGTATTTAAATTTATATAAAATCACTTCCAACTTTTTTATTATTAATCGTAGAGACTTCGGACCACTTGGGATGGAAGCGTCTACCTTGTCCGAACAAAATGACATAAAGGTCAAAGGTCAAGGTTAGACAAAAAAAAATAGCATATTTAAGTTTTTATCCTTTTTTTATTAAGTAACGCAGAGAAAATGTTTAATCAATTATATTGAAACAAAACATAAAAAATAATATAGGTGGAAAGACCTCTAATTGTTCGAGAACAATTAGTCTACTAGTTTATTATTATTATTATTATTATTTTTTTTCTTCTCTTTTTTTCCAGGGACAGCTTTTTTATTTCAAGAGATATTGAAACAATTTTTTCTTTATGTTATTGAACATAAAAAGTTATGGTAAAAAATGACCCTTTGCTTAATAACTCCCAGAACTTACAAAGTTATTGCCCTTGTGTACGAAATGCCTGTTATCGCTACTCCTCTGAAACCATAAGAGATAGAGACTTGGAACTTTCACCAATGTCTTCAGTACACTTAGAGGGTTCTTTAATATATTCATACTGAAAGGATTTGAGGCCCCCTTATAGTAGTTATTGCCCCTGAAAGTATTTGAATTTGTATAAAATCACTTCCAACTTTTTTATTATTTATCGTAGAGACTTCGGACCACCTGGGATGGAAGCGTCTACCTTGGCCGAACAAAATGACATAAAGGTCAAAGGTCAAGGTCATTTGAAAATCTATTAATTAATGAGTTTTTAGATCTCTTTTGTTTAGGGTGGTACAGAAAAACTTTTATATGGATATAGTAGGGCTTCTTGAGACATTTCAAAATATAACCCTTCAGCCCCTACATTGAAACAATTATAGAGTTATTGCCCCTATTATACGAAATGCTTGTTATCGCTAGTTCTCATAAACCATAAGAGGTAGAGATTTGAAACTTTTACTAATGTATTCAGTACAGTTAGGCGCTCCTTCAATCTGTTCATACCGAAAGGGCCCGAGGCCCCCTTACAGCAGTTTTCGCCCCTGAAAGTTTCCTAATTTCTTTAAAAACACTTACAACTTTTGAACCTTACATCGTAGGGCTTTCAGACTACTTAAAATTGAAATGTTGACCTTTATAAGTCAATATGACATAAAGGTCAAAGGTCAAGGTCAAACAAAATAAAATTTGCATATTTAAGTATATGACTTTTTTTTATAATGTAACTCAGAGAAAATGTTATATTAATTATATTGAAACACAACATAAAAAAATAATGAGGTGGAAAGACCTCTAATTGTTCGAGAACAATTAGTCTACTAGTTCAAGATTGTTTTCTGTACGTTAACAAGTTTAAAACTAAATTAGGTTTAATTGTAACGAAAAGTTTTACATTGTTTAAGTCATGAAATTTAATGAAAGATGTGTTTATTTAGGATTCACTATCGGAATTATAATCATGGACTATAACTGAAAAGCACGTGTTCACGTTTAATTTCATTTAATATTTCTATTCCATCAGATTAAATTGATTGAGTTGCAACTAAAGCTTACCTTGATGTTGCGAATGTATTACAGAAATAATCCAGAGTGAATTTGTTATCTGCATCACTTCATAGACGCCATTTTTACATCGATTGCGCATGCGCAGATTCTGTCAACATGGCAAAGTGTGTAACGAATAAAAATGACCATGGAATTGGAGTGTGAAAAAACGTGTGTATACCGTCAAAAGACACCAAGCGTAATTTTGATTTTTTGGGGTATAATAAGGCAAAATATAGCTATTCCAAAAGAATTGCAACTCACTACAGTGATTTGTGTAGTGAGTTTCCGAAATGAATTGAGTTGGTTGATGTGTAAACAAGGTACTGTAGTGGGTTGAAGGTGTTTACAAACACACACACACACACACACACACACACACACACACTCTCTCTCTCTCTCTCTCTCTCTCTCTCTCTCTCTCTCTCTCTCTCCCTCTCTCTCTCTCTCACCAATAACTGTTAACCATATAGATGTACACAATTTTAGATGGTAAGCATAATATTATATAAACATAAACAATTTCTTTTTATTACAATAACATTTTTCCAAAAGTATCATCTTATACGACCCGACGTTTTTTTTTCAATTCTCGCAATCTTATTTTACAGCAAATTTGTATTGCTTGAATACCTTTAAAAATTCTGTAGACATAGTGCTTTAAATAGAACAATGTCGTTTTAAAAACAAATTCTACCTAATAATTAGAAATGCTATGCGAAGTACTAGTATATGGGGCAACAAGGGGAGGAGTCCTTAAATTTAAAAATAGATTGATAGCATTATTCGCGTATATCCCAGTATTACATAATTAACAAAGAAACACAATTTCTTAGAGAAAACTCATTCACTATTTGAAGGCACAGGATACTGGTTATATATACAAAGTCATTTATAAAAGAACACATTTACGTGTGATTTCTTTGCGAAAACCATCCTGTCTGATCTAACGTTTCATTTGATCTTAATTTTAGATTTAGAACTTACATTCAATTTGTGTTATTTAATTGGTATGTACCCCTTGTTTTTTGCAAAGTTTAATACAAGATAAAATCGATTCGTTTTAATTAACTAATACAGCAATGCCCCACTATGCATTATTAAGAAAAATCAATGTTACGCAACATTGAAACCTTTCAGAAAAATATTCAACTACAGAAGTTTGTGCATTTAAATACCTTTGTATGAAGCCACTTGAATGTCCGATGTATATAAGGGCTAAACAATTAAAACATTAACTACAAGTTTAGTTTAAAAGATATGACTTTTTGGTTTTGATTCATCCCAATACACATTTCAAAACCCTTTAAACAGTCCAAGGTTTCCATAAAGAAATTCAGACAGATAACCAGTATCAGCTATAAAAATATTGTCATTCATTTAAAATGACGCACAATATAGAAATAATATCAACTACATCAAAAGTAAATGAAAGGCCCATGGCCAACAAACAGTTAAATATTACAAAACATACACAACATATAAAGGTATCCCAGCCACAATAATGTTGAAACCAAATAATGTGGTGAATGAAAGGAGATTGAAGTTTGCTTTAACTGTTAAAATTTTCCGCTGTAGCTTTCCCTTTTACATACAAAGAAGTATATGTTATACAGATTACAAGACTGTACGACCTTCTGATTGGCTAAAGACAGTTATAAAAGCATAATCTGCAAATCTTATCAAAATGTCAGCAATAATTATTTATATTTTCCCGTTCGTCATAATAAAAACTGTGGGTGAATTAATAATTATATAAAGTTCAATATAATGACTGAAAATAAAGGCAGAATAGACATATTCGTATCAAAGAGTAGACTGGTTAAAACAAAACATCTTCGGTAATGTAATTCATGTGCAAAAAAAGCCATTGATCAGAAAACTCGTGATGTTTGGAAGGATTCCAAATCTATTTACGTTAGGCAGACAGGGTCTTTAGGAATTACTGGTTACATATTTGTTATTTCACGGACTCACTCAATTTTTTTTGAAATGCTTTACGATTAAATAGGTTCAGAATTTTGTCTAGTGTTAGTATATACTAAATAGATTCGGTTAAGGACAGGAAATATCTTTTGACAAAGTTATCAATTTCCCCGTTGTTGCCCCCACCGGTATTCACAGTTAAAAAAAGTCCAGTTTAAAAGAAACAGTATGAGATTGATTTTTCTATATTCGTGAAAATCGTTCGACCGAACATCATAGAGGTACCCTATTTTTTAGTACATGGATTTGTACAATTGTAAAAGGAAGCGACATGCGTTTCCATAAGGAGTTGTATCTTGTGATATTGGGAACCTTCTTATACTTTACCCTTGTACTGAACGAACGCGTAAGTAATGTTTTAACTTCTGTCCAGGTTACATAAATAACTATAATAACCATACTTCATAAAAGATTAAAAAAAAACCCATATACCACAGTAGTCTAAACCTGTGACACCATGAGATGTATTTATATAGAAATTTCGCTAGCTTAAGAGAGAATCCAATTAATTTTTTGTTTTGTTTTACTCACATTTTTATCATGAAGAACTTTTTAATAAGATTTTAGATTTGACAAGTAGATCTGTTGAAAGTCTTTTATTCAAAATTCCTGCTTATGTTAGTCCCTGAATATATAAACATATATGTAGGTTTTTCCAGCACTCACTCGTTCATGTTGAAAGCCGTTAAGTGCTATTAGTAATCCTAGAAACCAATAGCCAGACTCATATATTCATGTTGACTTCTGGCTAAGTTGATGTTCTTCTTCACCCTACAACTATAGTCCTGCCGGACACGTCATTACTGGTGATGTTAATTTAGTTAGCAACGAAGACCTAAGATCACTTTTTATGAAAGGACCAAAATTTAGGGAGCCTAGATCCTTCACATGGCGTCGTAATTTTATACATATCATGAATTCTGTTGAAGATTACGCCAAGCGATGGGCAAAATCTGAAAAAGAAGACCTTGATACCTTGTCAGATTGTGTTAAAAGCATTAGATGTATATTAAAATCTCGAATTAAACGACTGAGAGGTCAAATGAAAACCATCTATCCTTCTTTTTTTCAATAAAGCAGAAGTGAGAAAAGAACTAGATAGATTGCACGATCAGTATGTACTGGTCCCTGCTGATAAGATAAGTAACAACAGTGTTTTTTGTTTGTATGGCACATTATATTAATTGCATTTTCAAAGAACTAGGTTTCGATTCTACACATGGTAATCCTACTTACACCCATAGCAGCCTTTCCAAGCTGGAGATATTTCAAAATCATAAATCGTTTATGAATATCTTTAATATCCCCAATAAACAAAATGAATTTGATTTACCATATTTGTACTGGATTCCAAAGCTTCACAAAAGTCCTTACAAACATAGATATATTGCAGGTTCCAGTAAATTTTCTACCAAACCTCTCTCTTTACTCCTTACTGTACTGTACACAATATACTCCAGAAGTGGTGTGAGTCAGATGTGAAACTAAAAAATTCTTAATAATTATTAGAAACTAAATAGCATCAAAACTTACGATTTTTCAACGCTTTATACAACCATTCCCCATGACAAATTAAAATCTAGGCTTTTTGATATCATCGACAGTTGTTTCTTTAATAAAAATAGAAATCGTAAAAATGCTTACCTTGTCATTGGAAATTATTTTGTTAAAAACCATTCTGATTGCACACACAAGTACTCTAAAGTTGACATTAAAAAGATGCTTGAGTTTCTAATAGACAACATCTATATAGTTTTTTGTAAATCAAGTCTTCCATCAATCTGTTGGAATTCCCATGGGTACCAATTGTACCCCATGCATTGTAAGCAGACCTATTTTTGTATTAAGCAGAATTTATTCAAAAACTTGTACGTGAAAAAATAAATCACTCGCTGTGGCCTTCAACTCAACATTCAGGTATATCGATAACGTATTATCAATTAACAATTGTTACTTCCATACCTACGTTTACTCGATATATCCCAGTGAACTTGAAATAAAAGATACCACAGAGTCTGCCTCATCTGTTTCATATTTGGATATTTTACTGGAAATGGACATTGATGGTAACCTAACAACAAAACTTTATGATAAACGCGATGACTTCAATTTTTCTATAGTCAACTTTCCTTACTTATGTAGCAATATATCTTCATCACCTGCAGATTGTGTTTTTGTCTCTCAGTTAATTCGATACGCAAAGGCTGCTCTTCGTATGAACAGTTTCTAAGGCGAGGCAGGCTAATGACAAACAAGTTGATAAAACAGGACTATCAACAGTCTCGTTTGAAGTCATCTTTTCGTAAGTTCTTTGGTCGACACAACGACCTTGTCAGCAAATACAATCTTCCACTGGGACGCATGCTGACTGACGTTTTTCATACTAATTGGTAGACTATAATTAATCACCTAATTGTCTACGGACTTTTCCGGTTTTTTTCCCCCGATTACGACAAAGAGCACACGGTGGTTATGACCGGTCAGCAGAGGATGCTCACTCCTCCTAGGCACCTTATCCTACCTCTATCTTTTTGAAGGTCGAGTCTGTGTTGCTCTGCTTTGAATTTGTATTTCGTTTTATGGATTTTTTAATGGTTGACGGTTTGTTATTGTCATTTTTCATGAAAACAATGTTTTCACTTCCTAATATTTTAAAGGTAGTGCTAAAATTTCTATTTTGTTAATATTTGTTAATTTTGTGACATAATTAACAGAGTTAGGGACGTTTCTTATAAGAGAATGTAAAAACACCAATCGGTGTAGAACATAAAGTAAGTCGAATACGGAACAGATTGATACGAAGCTACGTGCATTTCTAAAAGTCTCTCAATCTAATGAGATCAAACTAAATTGTACCTGTAGGCGACCAGAAATGCAACAAAATTAATCAAAATGCACAATTAACAACACCTATACTGTGAAATGCCCCAAACTTCATTTTGGTTATAGCGGGACATCACGGAGATAGCGACAGTATTTCGATTTTTGGTTTCGTTTCGTTTGGTTTCCATTAGTTTCGTTTGGTTGGTTTCGATTTCGTTATGCATTTTACAGGTACCCATATTATTAGGATATTGGGTTAAGGACATAAAATTATCTTTTAACAAAGTTGTTTATTTCCTTTATCGATGGAACCCCATTGTTGTCCTTAACTACTATTCACAATTCATAACCAGTCTTTTGAAAATAAACGAAGTTATAAGAATTGTATGAGATTGGTTCTGCCTTATGATTGTAACCCATTGATAGAGGGTTTTAAAGGTACTCTATTTTAAAATACATGCATTTGCACATTTGTAAAAGGAGGCAAATTGCGATTGCATACCGGCTTGTATCTTTTGATATTGAAAACCTTATCATTATTTATCCTTGTACAAAACGAACGCGTAAGTAATGTATGTACTTTTATTCTTGATACATAAATAACTAAAAGATATATTAAGAAAAATATTTGTCACATTAATCTAAACCTGTTACATCATGAAATGTATTGATAGGAGTTTTGTGAGAGAGAATCACGCTTATTTTTACATTTTGTTTTGCCCAGTTTCCTCTTATGTCGGACATGGCGACGGTACAAAACTGACGTATAAACTGGCTTTTTCTATGTGTGCCCACATAACACATTTCATACTTTTTTACTATGTACTAGCAGCTTCACAGAACTCTTTGGTAACGGTACTAAGAAGCACTATTTAATGTTTAATGAAATGCCATCAGATGCACTCGAGTTACAATTACATGGTGATCAATGTCACGTTTGTTTTTACTATAGTGTACGAAATTCATACGGGTTAGGGTTGTTTTCCTTAATTGAAAAGTTTGTTTTTATTGGTATTTCTGAAAGCAATAAAATTGCGCGAAAACACCACGACCTTTAGCATTGTTTACTTTTATACATTTATGTAGACATGTAATGATACTGGTTGATGATTGATATCATTACTTTACCCCGGTACTTGTTTTTCTTTCAATCTTGTCAACAAGCTAACGCACACATATATACACAGCGGAACTACGATTACATACCCTACATAACAAGATAATTGAAGGGATATTACATTATAATGAAAAGCTTACGATAACATGCAGTTTTTTTATAGTGGGGTGCAAAAACAGTAGAAGGTATATGTAATAGTGTTATGCTATAATATCTGTATTGCTTTCTAGTCACAAACAAACATCAATGTTGCCTTGGTCTGATAAAAAAGGTTTTGAAATTCCAAAAGTGTTGGGATGAAATTAGAACAAAAGAGTCATATTCTTTATACTTAACGTTTCATTAGCGTTTTAACTAATAAGCTAAGCCCTTCAAGTTGCCTCATTTAAAGGTACATGCATTCAAATGCATCGATTATTCCATGTTGCGTTACATTGGTTAATACATTCTTTTGTAAGTTGTGGCATTGAACCTGTCACGACAGCCGTCGTGCCTGTTCAGTCAAACAGAACAAGATTTGATTTTTATTTACAATTTTTTATATAACATAAAAATAAACAAATATATACAATTTATACACGTCATAAACAATAAAATTTGAAGTTCTCCGTTGTCACTAGTCTCCAGCACGGGCACGTAGAATGGGCCATCGTGAGGAAACGGACTGGAGATGAGTAGGACTGGCATGTGTGAGACAGATATTATTATGGCGATGGACTGAAAGAAACTGGATAAGGACCTTATTAAATTTAAAAACAAACATATTTTGAGTTACATGATTAATATACCTTATATAAACATATTTGGCTAAGTAACACTGACTTAATTATAACCTTATGTCAACAGCGGCACGCCATACAACATCACGAAACCACAGCGAATACGAACACTGCATAACGTTAAGAGTACCACACTACTTAACAAAGAATAAACACGTCTAAGCAATTGACAAATTACACCGTACTACTCGGCAAAAATACAAGTATATCATGCATTTATATCCCAGTATAAAGCATACACACTCGACACGTGAGCACGCAGGAACACGCGCGAGCAAACACCTATATTTAACAGTTCTACCTCGTCAAATTAGTATATCAAAAAATAACAAAAAAATACTTTATATAAACTCAACAATAATGTAAAAAGACTAAGCTGTAGTTAAATTACAAAAATATAAAATAGTTTAACTTACCCCTAGTTGGAGAAAATGTTACTTAAACCTTAACTGCGAATACCTGTCATGGAGAAATCGTGGCCACTGAGCTGTCTACCAGGACTGCAGTTTAAATAAGTTAGTTAACAATAAAAAAAAAACCCTGACCAATACTGTAGATGAGACCGTGTCCAGAGACCTACTACGGATAAAAAACCCTCGATACATAAGAACGTTAAAAAGGTTTCCTTAAGGATACTATTAATACGTAAAAATGTAACAATAGAAACTGATTTGTAATAGAACCATTCATTTGTTGATCGAAAACCAGTATGTCCTCAAGTGAAGTATTTTTCTAATTAAGTTATGCAATGCTGGGCTGTCAAATCCTGAGTCTGCATACGCCAATAGTGTCATTGATATATTTCTTAATCATACGATCTTTAGACCACCAAATCTTGTATTTGATGCACCAGTAGGTTATTGATCATAATATTCCTGCTATTTTAAATATCAGGACAGATTGATTTCGTGGACTACTTGAATAGTTATGAAAATATTTATGGTCAACATGATGGCAATCTTGGGTGAATTGAACACATGCGATATAGTTTTGAACAACTAAAGGACCCTCCCCCTGTTGCCCCATGCACTTCTCATAGCATGCTATATATAAAGTGGAAAAAAATATGACAATGGTTGTTTTCAATGGCACTAGTCTCGACAGTCCTTTTATAGCTATACAGGTGATAAAAACATGCATTGCTTTGCTGTAAAATAAGATTGAGAAACAATATTGGGTCGAATGAAATAATACTTTTTAAAATATATTGGGGAAAAATCATTGTAATAGCAAAGAAATTTGTGTTATTTTTTATGTATATCGATGACAAAAGTGCGGAACCAGACAACCTCAATGCACATGAAATCAGATGGCTGTTATTCATTGTTTGCTTAACTAAATTACGTATCTGTCTAAATGGTGCACGTGTATATAGTTGGCAGTTGTTGATTTAAAATATTGTGATGATCATCTGTTATAGGTGTATAACGTTTGTAACAGAGCTTTCTTCCAAATATTTAAGGTGACATATTGTTATAATAGCTTTATTTTTTTTGCCTCTTGACCTCCGTGTTACTTTTTAAAAATATTTACCTGTTGATAAGAAAAACAAAAATAAAAAAATAAATATATTAAATAAACCCCCATTGACGTAAAATATAGGTATATAATTTCAAAATAATTATTTTTGATTCAGTAAAGAGACTTTACTACCCCTGGGATCCCTTATTTGAAGGGTCAGCCTTTTTTGTGATGTAAAATTAAAAAAAAAACTTCTGTAATTGTATATGCATACCAGCAAATACCGGTATCCTGTAGAAATGTCATTTTTCCTTGGGATTTATTATTTTCCAATAGAATTTTTTTTATGTCCTCTCTTATTTGAGACACGCTAAAAACACGACACTGAATCTTAAGCAAATGCAAAAAGTGCCATCGTTACAATGGCAAAATGATAAGGAACTGTGTTCTTTTTAGACTGAAGTCAGCTGCAACCAAAAAATAATTTTCTAAGATTTTTGAGATTTAATGGAATTATTTTCCTCTTTAAAACAACATGTGATTAACAAATATTGGACTAGGCTACATGATTGCAGCTACATTTTAAAGTTGCTTTAAGGAAGGAGTTTTATCTGGTTTTCGACTTGTCAAAAGTAAATTTGATTAAATAGTCATTAAATCAATATGAAAGGAAATTAGAATATATTTTTCTTTCTTTTTTACAATCATAAAACTTGGCATAGAAACAGTAATCAAAGTTTAGATTCTAACAAGGACTATATTTTTGGTGGCACATTGGCGTAGGAAAATATCACATGATTTTGCAATTCAGAATTGCAGTAGATTCACGAGTCTATTTAACATTTTAAAACAATAACATTAATGTCGGATTTTTTCAACTAATGTGAACTAATGATAAGGTACCTGGGTTTCAGAATATGTTTTAAAAATATGATTAACCTATCATTTTACAATTTTATTCGTTTTTTAAGCACTTATTCTATAAATAGTGAAAAAATCACTAAAATATGATTTTCTCTCTTATTAAATGGTCAAACTATTAGCTTTTTTGTCAATTTATGTCTTTATCTGAGGTCTTCATAATATGTAAAAATCAGAAATATTTTTATATTAGAAGTATAAAAAAAATAATCAAAATATCTTCAAAATTTAAGAAATTTAGAGGAAATGCGGGCTAAGCATTTTCAATCTAAGTTTAAATATTAATTCCAATTTAGTAATATAAGCTGATAGACATTCTGATATTCTATTATTTCATTGAAGAATAGAAACATCATATCTTAAACAGATGTCTACATAACTGCAGATAACTACATTTATTTTTATCATCCTTTAAGTCGAGGAAAAAGGTAGTGACCTGACCTTGATGCCAAAACAAGAAGGTCAAATTTAATTAAACTGATAGAATCATTTGGATATATGATCTGTTTGACAGTGTCAAAATTTTATGAATATCTTAATATTAATATAATATAATGTTTGATTACGATAAGACTCCTTCCTTAATATTGTATTTAATCCCAATCCAATTTAATAAACATCAGTAGCTGTTACCATTTTAAACATTTAGAATTATTCAAAACAAAATACTTGTATGGCGGTTTTTTTAACAATGTTGAAGTACTGTGGTTTCATTAATATTCAAGGGTATCAATTTTCGTGGATAAAGTGAAAATCACAGTTTCAAGGATACGTAAATTCGTGGCCAATGACCCTAACAATACAAAATGATAATAGAAATTGCACTTCAATGAACATTTAATTTCGTGGATCAAGTTAACAACGAAATCCACGAAAATTGGTATTCAACGAATATTGATGAAACGACAGTATACTTTGAGAAAAAGAAAGAGAGGCATCAAGAAAATGCAAAGTTCACTAACGTTTTGTGATCAGACCATCATTCAATTTATATCATTTCATGTAACTTGCAGAGAGAGCTAGAGGGTTATAAGTTTCCGGTATACTCAACACCATTTTGTCCCAGAAATGAATCTGAATGGAACAAGAGGTCGGCAGCTCTCGGTTGTAACGAGACTAATGGCTTTACGTGTTTACCGAATCAAAATTTCACAAAGCTGTTGGAGTTTTGCTACACACAGTCTCGAATAAGGATAGAAGCAGGTAAACAGCACCAAAACAATATTAAGGAATATTAATGTAGAAATATTCAATTAATATAGAAAGGCTCACTTCATTAATTTGATTGAATTTTAGGTACGTGTTTATATTTGGTCACACGCGTTTCAAAAGTCAACGGACACAATTGCCACAATTTCACATATGGATGTCACAATGCCTCTTTTCTCAGCGACAAAATTTATGAATGTAAGTAAACTTAAATTTTTAACTGACATAAAAAAGAACAACCCAAGATAGCTTCCGAAAGAATATTAGAATGACATTATTACATATAAGTTAATGTACATGCACAAACTTTTGTTGTTAATATGAATCATATAAGTCGATAGTTAAACATCATTGTTTCATAGTTTTTGTGTCATGTTTTATTCTTTGTAATAGATGATACATGATAGTCACGTTGGGATTATACACTAGATAAAAAATATTATTGTGATTTGTAATTTTCAGGACAGCGCCATCATAAAAAATCAAAATTAGCTAAAAAATGTTGAGGGAAATGTGTTTAAATTAAATGAAGTTAGATATCTTGAAATAATACTATTCTTTGTCAAATAAAGGGTCTCACCCCATCGCCTTCCTCTCTTTCATTCAAATCATACCTCATGGACAATTACCTCAGTCAAGATTCTATCTTATAAAAATAAGATAAATCTTATAAAAAAATAAATAATGGAATTAGCTAATCAATTAAGTAATTGTTTTGCATAGTTGATAAAAATTTATCTTATCTTCATTGAAGAAAATTATTGTTTGCTCTCTTAATTCTGAGTTGTACTATTTGTAGCCCGCGGAGGGATAAACCGAAAGTAAACTTTTAAACGTCATAACAGAAAGTTGTCAGATAGTGTTTTAACGTAAAAAAATTGAAAAAAGTAATCATTATAATTCATTATATACTCGTGTGGGATAGAGAAATTCAATCCCGGGGCCAAGATTCATGGTGTAAGACTCGGCCTCGTCTTAGACCGTGAATCTTGCCCCGAGAAGGAATTTCACTATCCTACAATCGTAATAATGAATAATTCTATTAGTATTGAACGTTTTCAGACCCGGCTTGCATTTCTCTTGGAAATGGATGTTTCCTTGCAGAGCCCTCATGTAAAAGGTATGGTACTTAAGATCATATTTTGATAAGGATTGTTTTAAATTATCCTTGGATGAAAAACCTGATATCATTAACTAAAATCTATCTGCAAAAGTTTGCAGCGCTGTAAGATTATTCTACTTGTCAATATATTCCTAAATCGGTTCATTGGCTGTCTATTCATATTACTTTGATATGACTGGGCTAGTAATAAAAATATTAAACCATCTACTTAAAATATCCGTTAAGAAACACTTCTAAGAATGAACATTGGGTAACGTGATCTTCATTTATCCTATAATGCATATAATTCTAATCTGTACAGTGACAATTTTCCTTACCTTCATGACAATGAATCTATCAACATTAATGAAGACACCACAATAACTCGCATTTACCCTCAACAATCAACAGAACAGATACATACAGAAAACCCCTTCATGAACAACAAGGAGAACCATAAATTGACTGCAGTGCTTTTAGGAACAATCATTCCTATATGCGTGTTATTTGTGCTAGGCAGCTGCTATGTATTCCATAAAAGAAGTAAGAGTGTTTTTATGGCTTTATGTATTTTATTAATCCTCACCTGCAGTAAGATAAACTAATATATTTGAGCCGATAAATATATTGCATTCTAGCATTAAAAACAGCGTCGAGTTACAAAGTAGATATAGAGTTTACAAGTTTGTTCTAAAATTGAAAAGAGTCTCTTGTCTTGTAAAATGAAGCTTTATTAACATTAGGAATTGTCTCATTAAAGGGACCTGGACACGATTTCAGATGAAAATTTTATTTTTCATTTTTATGTATTGAATAGTTTACTTGTGTATTTTGAATGATTTACCAAAATTTGAATGTTAGAAGTCGTGTTACAAGCGAGATACAGAGGAAAGAAGTCGTTGTTATGTAAACAAAGCTCGAGTCTTATATTTGTTTATAAATAATGTATAGTAAAGAAATTACCATTTCTTTGACAAAATAACTTGTGGAAACAAGATAAACTTATTAAATGTGTTCATAAATAAGTTTATCAACAACAAAATGCAACATTAGATTGAAACTTTTACCAATTCAAGACATATGTAAACAATAACAGGACTCGAGCTTTGTTTAGAAAACAAAGAATTTTAACCTCTGTAACTCGCTTGAAACTCGATGTTTGACTTTTAAATTTTGACAGAGCATTGAAAACATCCATATTGACCATTCTAGACATTAAAAATGAAAAAAATAAATTTTGAAAAAATTGAGCTCAAATCGTGTCCATGTCCCTTTAAAGGATGAGTTATTATCAAATCATGGTCATACCTTTTAAGCGATCTTTATAATTTGTTGTTTTTGAATTGGTTTTAACCACTTTGCACAAGCTAAATATTAATCAAAACTGATTAAGGACATGTTCTCTAGTTCTCATAAGCCAAAGGCTGAAGTGAGCTTTTCTGAACAAAATTTGTTTGTTATATGTCGTCGTCGTTGTAAAGTTTTCACATTTTCATCTTCTTCAGAACCGTTAGACCAATTTCAACCAAACTTGGCAAAAAGCATTTCTTGGGGAATGGCTTTCAAGTTTTTTGAAATAAAAGTTTTCCTTCGAACGGGATATTTTTAGGAAATAGTGAAATAAGGTGGGGTGTTTTAAAAATCTTATCCAGAGCAACTTGTCTGATTTTAACCAAACTTGGGACAAAGTAACATTGGGGGAAGGGTTTTGAAGTTTTTTTTTTACAAATGAAGGACCTGTTCTCTCTCAAAGGGGATATGATTAGAAAAGAGTGAAAATAGTGTGTGAGATTTAAACAATCTTCTTCTCAAGAACCACTGGCCAAAATTCAACCAAACCTGGCACAGAGCATTCTTGGGGGATGGGCTTTCAAGGAAATAATTAGGAAAGAGTGAAAATAGGGTTGGGAATTTTAAACAACCTTCTTGTCAAGAATCAAATGGTCATTATCATTGACTTTTTGATATATGGTAGTTTATATTTGTCCAAATCATGACCCCAAGAGTCAGGAAGGGGCCGTAACAGGGGTTCAAAGTTCATTTAAAAAATAAGTTAAAAACAACATTTAAACTAGAACTTTTTTGTCTTCAACAAAAAGTAAGGGCTTTTCGACATCTCCTTTTCCTTTTTTTATTTAAAATGTCAGAAAAATCATATTTATTATTATTATTATTATTTTTTTTTTTTTTTTTCTTTTTTTTTTTTTTTTTTTTTTTTTACAAATTCTTCAAAGCCTTGGTATAATCAGTTCACTAAATAAGAACTATAAGTAATGCACCGCAAAAAAGGATATTTTCAAAAAATCATAAAAAAAATTAGAATTAATTCCTCGGACAGAAAACTTGGTAGCCAAGAGTATTTATGCTCTACATTTTTTTTAAGCAAAGCGAGATAACTCTTTCTAAATTAATATTCAACTTTTAAAAAGATGTAATATTCAAGACATTAAAACTCCTATAAGGAGTCAAAAAGTGGCATCTTGGACCACAATTTTTAAATTGTACCCTTTACTCTTAACTAAAAACCGAAAAGATTTTAAAAATCGGATGAAAAATTAAAAAGTTACAGCTAATGGGCTGTTTTCAGCTTTGACCCCTCTAGATCCCATAACTTTCAAAATTTTTATCCCAAAAACTTTTCTGGTCTGCGTATCAGGTCCCTCATTATAAATATTAGATATGAAAATATTGACTTGAAACCTGTTTGAGAAAACGTGGCACGCATAATTTCAGTTTAACAAGAAACTCACATAGACGATTTTTTGTATCAACTTATAAAACCGGAAGTTCTTCATTGTTTTGAATAAAACTTAAATTTTAGATAATTGTGACAGTTTTAACATTTCCCATACCTTACTTTAAAAATTTAGTGGTTATTTCAATCTTTTTTACTTTTTTCATCCCCCATTTCTTCATAGTTTGAAGCCTAATATCTCGAAAAAGATAAGAGATGGAAAAAGTTGTCGATTACGATTTTGTATATCATTGCATGAAGTATTTAATTCCAAAATTTCTTAATTTATGATTAAAAAAAAATAGATACAAGGGTCCTTTCAATATTTTGTATTTTGCATGTGTAAACCGGAAGTATATAAACTGGAAGTCCAAAAAAGGACATACGGGAGAAATAAACTATTGCTACAAGAATTAAACATTAAAGTTTTGTTTTTGTCTTACGTTTTCAAAAAATCGCCGACGAAACTTTGTCGAGAAGAAGAATAATAACAAGAACTTCTTTTTTTTCTTCAACAAAAAGTAAGGGGTTTCCGACATCCCCTTTTCCCTTTTTTGATTTAAAATGTCAGGAAAAATCATATATAGTTGTTTTCCAAATTCTTCAACGCATTTGTATAACCATTTCCTCAATAAGAACTTATGAGTAATGCAATGCCAAAAGAAAGATTACTCCAGAACTGTATAAGGAGATATAGTTTTAATTTCGTTAAAAAAATTCAAAAAAATCATATAAAAGTATTCATCAATTTCTCAGACCCAAGACTTGATATGCTAAGAGTATTTTTCTATATAAGTTCTTAAGCAAAGAGGAATAACTCTTATTAAATAAATTTTCTAAGATTACAAAGGTTGTGATTTTTTGGCCCTTAAAACCCCTATAAGGAGTCAAAAAATGCCCCCTCGGACCATGATTTTAAAGTTGTCTCTGCTCTGAACTATAAGCCGAAAAGATTTTAAAAATCGGATGAAAAATAAAAAAGTTAGAGCTAAAGGGCTGTTTTGAACGTTGGCCCTCGCAGACCCCTTATTTTTTCGAATTGTCTACCCAAAATCTTTTTCCGGTCTGCGGATTGTGGGTTTAGTTATACAGATGAAATATTGTAACAATTACTTGAAAACTTTTTGAGAAAACGCGTGATTTTTGTTTAACATTGAAACTTCCATAGACGATATTAATCGACCTATAAAACCGGAAGAAGTCAATGCATTTTTATGAAACTCGGAATGTATGTTAATTACTTCTATCTTAATAATGCCTATGCGTCATATAAACTTTTAAAGACCATTTGATTTTTTCTATCCCCCTTTTCTAACGTTTTGGACTTTATATCTCACGGTAAGATTTAAAAAAACGTCTACACTTACACTTTTGTACAGCTTGACATGATACATCTTATTCTAAAATTTGAATGCTCTAACTCAAAAAGTAAGCAAGATATTGCGTTTCATTCAATTTTCAGTAAGTTCCTTGGGATAACCGGAAGTACCGGATCCGGAAGTCTAAAACCTTACATACGCGTGTCATAAACAATTGCTCTTAGACAATTGCATAATTGTTTCAATATTCCTTTCCATTTTCAAAAATCGCTGACACAAATCCTGTCGAGAATAATAATAAAAAAAAAAGACGAAAACAATTATAGGTCTTTTCGACCGAAGTCGAAAAGCCCTAATAAAAGAGAACAAAAACAATATAGGTCTTTTCGACCGAAAGTAGAAAACCCCTAATAATTCTTCTAAAGAACCGAAGGCTCTATGAAAATCGCTTATAAGAAAGCTATGATACCACATTTTATGTTTAGCATTGCTGTTACCCCTGTTGGTAAGAATGAGGCGGAGCGGATTAAATTATAGGATTATATATAGAGAGTAAATTCTTCTTAAGCAAGCAACTAGTAGCTTTTCATATTTATTATTACTATAAGCTGAAGCAATTATGTAAACTAGGGACAGAGAGTGCAGCCTTATTCGAGGGGTGGTATCTAGTTAAGAAGGCCGATTTGGGGTTTTTTTTTGCGGAAAAACTACAATAGCAAAACATTTAATTTTTTAATCATACGTCATTTACATCAACTCTAGTTTATTTGCGAAGTTTCAAAAAAATCGACCATCTGGTTCGTTTTAGGGACCATTTCAAAATAGAGGTACATTTAGTATAGTAATATATTATAATAGGAAACTGTCATTTTCCGCAGATCAAAGCAGATTAAAAAAATACTACAATAGCTTTTTTTCTCAAATTGTTATATATGATTTTTATATCATTTCCTACCTTAAACGTAAAAAAATAAATACTAAATTCTACCGTCTGGTTTTTAGTGGGGGTCATCTCAAAATAATAAAATGCACCAAATATTTTGCTATATATTTGGATCATTACGAATGAAGATTGGTACAATGGATTCATTAAAAAAATAAGGAACATTTTCTGGAGGATAGTATCATTCTGTATTTAAAATTTCAATTTTTAATTTGTCTTTTATATTATTTATTATAACGTACTCCTACAAAGCTTCATTTTATCATAACGTCATAAAAGCGCATTGCATCGCTCCCCTACAGCACAACGGAAAAATCGTTTAAAAAATTTTAAAATCCTTTTAAAATCTAAATATTTTTATCTGTATTTTGTTTATTGTGTTCAATTTTGCAAAATTCGCAAAAGCATGCGCAATGAAAACTAAAGCCTCCTTAAAATTAAAAATGGTCATATGAATTGAAATTGTGCAACACTTTCTTTATGTATTGAAAAACGTAAGATGTTTTATATATTCTCATTATTCTTATACATGTATATTTGCGCTATCTTGTTTTCTGAGCAATATGGATATACGTCTTATTTATTCCAATATTGATAACAACCAATTGATCAAGATAAACAAAACTTATGTATAACAAGTACCCCATGACTGGCGTTTTGTAATATCAATATTCATTCTTAATTTTGCATTTGTTAATAAGTTAGAAAAACGAAAGATTCTTTTTTTTAAACATCAGATTTACAAATCTGCAAAAGACATGGTGACGTAGAGAGCTCAGATGTTGAAAAAGGTGCACAATCTAAAGAACAACATGAACTTAATGATACTGATCCAATTGATGAAGGTAAGTTTCTCATATTTCATATATACGTTTTACCTTCTACATGATTTACGTATTCATTATAAACTATCAACAATGGTTGAAATCATATTACGCCCATTCTCTTCTTTAAATAATTTTCTTTAAATTTCAGAACCTCCTCATTTTCAACAAAAACGTGTTTTTGAAAGTCATAGAGATGAAGAGATTGAAACATTAACTCAAGATAGTCAACATGTTGATGAGAATTCTCAACACCATGAAATAGAAATGCTTACACCATTATTAGCAAAAAACGAGAATATGTCTTGCCAAGGTATTAGTGCGTTTATTATTACTTATTATGTTTATTACTGACCCTCTTCAGAAGTATGTCGGTTTTTTAAAGTTATAAGCCTTGTACGGATTCGCACTTTAACAAGTTAACACTGATTAAAATTATGTTAGATATTATGTATTGAGTTTAGAGGACATATCGAAGAACGATATGCATACAGCAGACATTGAGTCAGAAATAAGTGTAGTAGAAATTTAAAAATCAAGAATAATTTAAATATTTAAACAGGCTTTAATAATAATTATTATTATAATTATCATCAAAATTAAAAATACAGTGTATGACGCAATTCTAAAGAAATCTAAATTTGTCTATAGAATCTATAAAGAGAGTTGTTGAAGTTTGTTTCGTTGAAAAAAATATATATTATTAATTGATGTAAGTATTCCTATAGTACTACATGAGTTTGGGTTAAAGCAAAAAAAAAAATCGCAAGTAATTAAGTTTGCATAAGAAATTGTATATTGTTGCTTCTTTATTATTGAGTTTTTGTGAGAGGGAGTAATGTTGAATACTAGTAGATAAGATTGGAGTTGAATAATATATATATATATATATATATATATATATATATATATATATATATATATATATATATATATATATATATATGAGCATGCATAAATATATACTATAATTGATATAAATAAGTGTAAACATGTTACTGTGTGTATTGCAAAATCAAAATTCAAAATTTTGTCAAAGTTTGAACGATAACATACTTTATCACCAGATCTTCCGGTACGGAACAGAAATGATAAAGAAAGTTTAAAAGAAGAGATTCTGGCACAATCTTTTAAAAATAACCAACTCATTAACACTGTTCCAATGAATATCACTGCTCCAACGAAGGAAGGTATGTGTGGAACATTATTGACATCTGTAGTTTCTTTACTAGTACCTATTTGTTTTTAATATCCCTTTTTTATTACATACATTCGATTCTGTTAGGGATTACGTTTACTCAGGGTTTGAGATTTTAAAAAATGTTTTTGCAAAGTGCATTACCTGAAGTCAAAAGAAGATTTAAAAACACAAAATAACAATGCTATAAACAAATATCGATATTGATATCCGTGTTTTGTGTATTTGAGAAAGATATGCTACAACAGAGGTACATGTATTTATACATTTTTATTGATTTATATTTAAACAGAGGAAATTCGGACTCAGGTTTTCATTTTTTTTTTCTCTTAAAAACTTTCTGTAGCAATGTAATTGCAAAATTTAAATTTCTACGTGTTTTTTTCGTATTATTTTACATGTCTTATAGTTGTATTATCGCGTATTTACTTTTATATCACTGGATAGCACATGATGGGAAAAATCTTAAAACTACATATAATTAATTCAATACAGAATATCTCGAAACTTTGATCATTTACCTAATATAATGCTAATGTCAACAGAATACAATCAATAAAAATACTTGTAGGCAATCAATGGTCGAATTTTGAAAATTGATAGAGGGAATTCGGACTGAATCAATTTTTACGTTGGGCTTAACGTTATTCATTGAATTATTAAACAATTACATGTAAAGTTATTCATATTTTATCATTACCCAACCACAAAATTGTTTCATATTTTCTAATAACTTTAAAATAATGAAAACCTTGGTATGGGTCACCTAGGGTAGACAATTGTGACAAAATTTTCAATAAACCATTAGAGGTCACTAACAAAAAAGTAGGCCATCGACCAAGTTATTTGAAAGTGAAAAAAAGCACCACTATAATAGGGCTACAATGTACAATAAGTAGTTTTTCGTTCCTATTAGTGGAATTTTTCCGCCCCCTGAATAAACGTAATTCTTAATATTTAATGGTTTTTCTTCATTTCTAGTATCTGTTATCTATAGAAGAAAATGTTCTCTAGAAAGTGACGATAAAGAAAAAATCAATCAATCAATTTTTGATAATCAACATGTTGATGGGAATGCAGACAATCATGAAGTGGAGATGCTTACATCACCTATGGGAAAAAATATGAATTTCACTTACCAAGGTCTGAAAACACAAACACCAACATTAGTGGGGAAAAATAACAAAATACCTCACCAAGGTATGGATGCAAAACCCAAACACAATTTTATGAAATTTAAAAAATATACCGATCAAAAAATTGACATAGCTACTTACAAAATATGATACATGAAATAGAAATACATGAAAAATAATGATGTTTAAAAAGGGGCAATTTTTCAAAAAATGGATTTTTAATAGCCTTTGTGATTTTTTGATCACTTATGTGAATCAATGAACATTTATAAATTCAAATTTAACAATGAAAGCTTGAATTCCACCTTTTTGAAATTGCAAAAAGGGAAGAGAGGAAAAGGGAGAAAAATTAGACGTTATATTTTGTAATATTTCCTTAAATGCTAGTAAAATCATGTCATGGTAGCGAGATACTACGGCCCAACACAGACATTGATGCCAACAGACAAAACAGACAAAATAAAAACGAGTCTTATAATCGGATATATTTTCGTTAATTTTCGTAGCTTTGATCGAAGGTTTAAATATTAAAAAGACATTTTTTTGTATTATGAAATAAAACAATCAAATACATTTGTACAGCAAAGCAATGGAAATAGCTTTATATTATACAAAAATTGACTGGGGGTTGATGGCAATATTTTTTATGCAAGGCTCCGATGGACCTTGACCCAAGGTCATTCTGCAAGGTCAAGGTCACTGGCAGGAAAAGTGCAAAATTCGTGTCCGGTCCATATCTTTCTTTTGGAGAAAGTTGGAAGTTCTTACTTCACACAACGGTTGCTTATGACCTTAGGGTGTGTCATAACCTTGACCCAAGGTCATTTGGGCAAGGTCAAGGTCACTGGCAGGAAACGTACAAAATTCTTGTCTGGTCCATATCTTTCTTCTGGAGAAACATTAAAAGTTCTTACTCCACACAAAGATTGCTTATGACCTGAGGGTGTGTCATGACCTTGACCCAATTGCAAGGTCATTTGGGCAAGGACAAGGTCATTGTTAAAAAATGCTTTATTCCTGTCTGTGTCATGTCTTGTAATAATGGAAATGATTTGAAGGTAAAATTTGACACAAAGCTTTCATGTGTCAGGTGATATAAAATTAATTGTTAGATTATCATTCCGAACTGCCCATCTTGAAATGGCCCGCCCTGATGTATTTTATCTTCTTTTTTTGTGGAAAAAAAAATTCGGAAAAAAATCGGGCTCGGGATACAAAAAATTCAAGACATTTAACAGCTGCTAGACATGTGGATTATCGTTTGATTTGAGTCATGTATGTTATCATAAGGATGCAAATGTCTTCATGCATTAACAATTAAGTTGAAATAAAATGGATTTTAAATAATAGAAATTGGTTTGTGTACTCATTAGCATTAACAATTTTCAAAAATAGAGCAGTTGTTATTGATAGAACATGGACGGTAAATGAGATAGGATCCATCATTTTCTACAAATTGAAAAATACTTGAGTAATGATTTTTTTTTCTTAGCGAGGGGTATCAATCGTGAGCTTGCTCACAGTACCTCTAGTTTATTTATTAACATGACATAAGCTTTTATTAGATATTGGAACCACGTTAAGAGTACCCTGTTGACTCGATCTCAATTTTAGGTTGATATATCAATTCCAGTACATTTTCTAGTGATACCTATCCAAATGCAATGTATAACTATTCGCAAGTCCATTCTTTTTATTCCTTGATCTAGAAACAAGGCATCGCGTAGATATCCAAAATGGACGGTAACGTTCTTTAATTTTTTTAAAACAGTTAGAAAAAGTCTATGATATATCTGTTTCAAATCATTGTGTTGTTTTTTTTACTTTTTCACGTTTTGAAGTATGTAATTTATTCATAAATACAAACCTAAAAAATGACATAAATTCATGACGCGGCGATGTCACGTATATATCATGCTATAAACATCAATATCTTGTTAAGGGTTCAACGAAATTGAATCAAAATTTTACTTCGAAATAGAATTTTGATAAGGTAAATTGTGATGTATCATTTTATACAATACAGCGCCAGTGTGAAACGTGGTGCATAATGTGACATTACTTTTGGATCAACCCTTGTATAATATTGTATCATATGTTATGATATTGTATAATATATGATATCATATCATACGATACGATATTGTATAATATATTATATTGTATAATATGATTTTGGTTTAAATAATATATACTTATATCACATGAAATTGAATTATATGATATTGTAATATTTAAATTGTATCATATGATACGATATTTATAATATGATATTGTATAATATAACATGATACAACATTGTATCATATAATATGATACAATGGTGTATCAAATTATAATGTATCATATGATACTATATCATATTTTGTATCAAATATGATACAATATCATACAGTACAATATTATACTATATCATACAATATAATATCATGTTACAATATTGTAATGTATTATGTGATATGGTATTGTTTCATATAATAATATAATTTACCATTTTATATATTATGAAATTGTATTATGTGATCAAATCAAATAATTTATATCACAACACAATGTCATATCATATATTTCAATATCATATTGCATCAGTTTTATTATAGTATAATATTGCATTATATGATAATAGGATTCAATATCGTATTTTATATTTCTGTATTGATAAACATTGTATCTTATAATACCGTCTGAAATGAACATATGATTATCATACAATTTTTTAACATATGATATACGATATTGTGTCAAAACAGTATCTATGAATATCCAAGATCATTAACTATGATTTTCATATAATATGATAAAGGTGGTCTTATAAAGGTGATGCTTTATAAGGTGATGCCTCCTCTTGGTGAGCTTTGAAATCTGTGTTACCTATGTTTTCTATATATTTGTATTATATACTGTTTTCCATAATATTGCACACATAGTGCATCATTTGTCAATATAACTCCTCCTAGAGTTTTCAAGAAGGTTATCTGCATTTCATCTGTACATGTATAAAAACATAGAGAGAAACATTAAACTTCGATGAATTTTCATAAATTAAAAAAGGAATTATGGGTTCTGTTCATACAAAATGAAACCTGGTTTGCTGTCACATTGAAAACTTATTTTGGCAAATATCTACCCCCTATGAAAATGAGATTTCAAAACCTAGTAACGAATCACTATAACCATCAAAATCATATTCTAGCAGAATATAACAGAATTCTACGTCAACATTTTTTTTTTAGTTTACATTAAATATATAATGACGCTCAAACTGTTCTATGAAATAAAACATAAACTTATTTTCTATAATTCCAGTCTGTCGAAGAAAAGATAATCTAGAATTTCACGAGGAGGAAGAGATTGAAATACTTTTAGTGGGTGATGAAGAACATTTAAATAATGACACAGGCTGTAGTCATGAAGAGGAAGAATGTATACAACCTATTAAAATAGATAAGGATAAGACAAACCAAGGTAAGAAATAAAAACACAAACTTTAACACCAAAGTTAAGTTTTATAAATAAAAACGAATTATTAACTAGATTTAATTACCAAAAGGAGAGGTAATTCTTATACAACTTAAACAAAATGGAAAGTGTTTAATAATACCTTTATCTTCTCGGGGTGTCAGATTCTACATTCAAATAGATGGCGAGAAACAAAAAACAAAAAAATAAAACTGAAAACAAATCATCCATGGTACTAACATAAATACAGTTTACATAAACCACAAATTAATATGTAACATTTCCAATTTATTTAATAAATCTCCGTAAGAAATCTGTTTTTGACCCTAAAAATTTTCCCGAGAGAAAAATGATATGTGCCAATGAAGATATCTAAGATATTTTCCCTTTTATCGATTTCAATTGCATTTCTTTTACAGGTATGTGTATTGTTAATAAAAATGATCAAAAAGTGATGTTATTATATCCCTTATGCTAGAGAAAACACACGTGCTGCTGGGTCAAGATTTATTCAGAGACTGCATGGCATGGTCAAGTTGATATTAATACGCAATGCATCACATGATCAAAAGAGCGGGAATCCAAATGAGTTATTAGGTTATTGATTTAACATTACACTAAAGACAGAATAGTACTTCTAATTTGCATATGTAAAATGGTAGCTTTAAATTTAAGATATTACAGATGGAAGCAAGAACTTGGGACATATTATAGAATAAAAAACATACTTATATTAGAAAATAGGTTAAATACACACGTAGAGGTTGATATTCGATATTTGTAATTATAAAAGGAAACTGTGTAAAACTTGCTTTAATATCAAACAAATCAACATATTTTTTACTAAATGTGAGCCAAATTATGTGATATACATATAATCTCGAGCTCGTTTTGGAGATTGATTATTTCAAGGTTGAACTTATTGGTACTAATCAATCTCTAAAACGAGACTGTATCACAGAATGACCAAAGTTATATGAATGAAAAAATGACAATAACAAACCGTCAACCATCTCAAAAATAATATGTTTTCTTTAAATTTGTTCGATAACGACAAAAATAAGTATCCATCTTTAAAGAACTCGTTTTCATCTCTATCTCTTTTTTCCGTGTTTGTATACGATTGACATTTGCAGTTTCACGTACTTGTTTACCAGAGTAACCTTCACTAAATTTAGTTTTAACAATGTATGTTTGGCAAATGCTCTGAAATCACACCCATCCACCTGGTTTTCTAACACGTTGTAAGTGGTCTACTATTTAGTTAAAATCCCTACCCCTTAACCATAGATATTCTTTCTGCTCATGTCAAGATATATTACACATGTACATGACCCCTGGGGTCACCCCCCCCCCCACCCCCGGAGCTGAAAATGTCAAATATTTTGAAAACCATTGATATCTTACCCTTAAACCATATAAGTCCTTGTTTCTTCTGTTTTCAAATGGTATACAGGTCTTGACTGTAATTGGTTATTTCTGACACCCCCCACCCCGACACGCTAAAGTCTAAATATTTTGAATACTCTTGAGATCCAATCACATAACCATATTCTGACTCATCAAATGGTATGAAGGACAGGACCCATAGGAGTTTCCCGATCCTCCTTTGAAACAAGAAATGTTGAAATGTTTTGAAAACTTTTGAGATACCAACTTTAGACCATACATATTCTTGTTCCTTGTGTCTTGGTGCATCAATTTATACATAGGTCCCAGTCCCCTTTTTTCTCAATAAGGAACTTTCCGCTTATTCTTAATAAATTATAAGTTAATAAAATTAAGATTATTTATGTCCAGGAAGGAAATTAAACTTCTAAAAAAAACTTTTGAGACATTTTTACAGGCTTATTGATCCCCATGATGAAACGTTATACTTTTAAAAGCCACTTTTTGATTTAAGGAGGGCAATTTGATGAAATTTCTTGCATATAATTTACAGCTACATGTATATCAATTATTTAGAATAAAAAAAATTAATTTACGATCCCGATTTCCAAGGGGGTCGTCACGAAAATTACGTGGAATAACACACCTGGAAAAGTTACTCAAATTAACAGTAAATTATTTGATTTGAAAGATATAATGATAAATAAATAGTATATATGCCATATAAGCGAAAAATTTGCAGTCCGTGGATAAAAAATTATAATTTAAAAAATTCAAATAACAAAGGAACAACAAAAGCCCATGCTGGATTCGAATTCGCGATGTATGGATCTCAAGCCCGACACTTTATCCACTCGGCCATGGAGTAGTTACATCTTACGGTCGATAAAATCCTTTTAAGAAAATGAAATGTCGTTTCCATCAGAGGTCAGCCATTTTGTGATGATATTTTATTCCACCATAATACTTTTAACTATAGAACCCTATAGGAAATTGTTAAAAAAGCGCTAAATTTTAGTTTTTTCCCATATTTATACCCCCGCAAACGAAGTTTGGGAGAGTATATAGGAAACACCTTGTCCGTCTGTCCGTCTGTCTGTGCAGAATTCGTGTCCGGTCAATATCTTTCTTATGGATAAACATTGGAAGTTTTTACTTCACAGGAAGATTGCTTATGACCTAATGATCCTTGATCCAAGGTCATTTTGGCAAGGTCAAGGTCACTGACAGGAAAAGTGCAAAACGTTTTTATTGAGAAACATTGTAAGTTTCTATTTCATATAAAGATTGCTTAAGACCCGAGAATGAGTCATGAACTTTACCTAGAGTCAGTTGTGCAAGTTCAAGGTCATTGTTATGCCCCCTTCGAAGAAGGGAGGGCATATTGCTTTGCTGCAATCTGTCCGTCTGTCGGTCGGTCGGTCCACCAACATTTTCCGTTCATTTTCTTCGCAGAGGATGTACATTTTGAATTGGTGAAGTTCGATTTTGAGTACGGTCGAGCAATTTTCGAGTTATGTCCCTTGGACGTAGAAAAATTCTAATTATTTGCAGTTTCCGTTCATTTTCTTCGCAGAGGTTGTACTTATTGAAATGAAATTTGAAATACAGTTTATTATTATTAATATTTAGGTCGAGTTTAATTTTGGGTAGGATCAATCATTTTTTGACAGAGTTATGTGACTTGGACTTAGAAAAATTTCAATTATTTGCAGTTTCCGTTCATTTTCTTTGCAAAGGTTTCAATTATTTGCAGTTTCGGTTTATTATCTTTGCAGATGTTTCCAATGGAGGGGGCATAAGTATTTTACAAACAGCTCGTGTTTAAAAAATGCTTAATTCCTGTTTGTGTCATATATTGTATAAATGGAAATTATTAATGTCTTCCGTTTCCAACGTGATTATAATGTTTTTTCTTTCTTGTTATTTTTTTCCCCTTTTTTTGTCGGCAGAATTTCTCAGAGAATAGATTTAATAGATTTTCCTGAAATTTTAAGAAATGATTGAGAATGATAATATCTCGAGGTGTTTTTTTCATTTTTTCAAAATTCATTTCCAGTCGTCAGTTTCCTGTCCCGCGACAAAATGCTTGTCACCTCCAGATCTCATAAATGATAAAGACTTGACCATCCAAAGTTTATGGGATGATAAACCTATACCTAAAAATGTGTTTAAATCATTTTGATTTGTTCGTCATAACGTCCGGTCGTCACCGGATTTAAAAATTTAATTTTTTCACATATTTAATTTATTTTACATAGAATAAATATATTAGTATAAATCCTTACATATGTGATCTGTGCGATGTTAAATAAACAAAAAGTTCTACATCCGGTGAGATATCTCAATTATCTCAGGTAGCTTTTTTAAAACAAATTTTGTACCCGCGAGATCTCAGAAACTGTAAGTGATCAAGACACGAAACTTTCATGGATGATAGACATTTGATTGAAGATGTGTTTAAATGGTTTTATTTTCTCGACCGTCACTTCCGGTTTACACCGGAAGGGTTCAAACAAATCAAGCTGTTTATAAGTTTAACTGTTTTTCTTTGATAGTTTTAGTTAGCTCAATAAACAATAATGTACGATAGGCAAGTTCACAATAAATACTAAATTTGATTTTCATTGAGCACATCCGTTTGTCTGTTTCCTGTCGCGAGACAAAAAACCTTATTTCGACAAAATCTCAAATACGTTAACGACTTCAACAACCAATCATTGTGGGTTTATAGACCTATGTATGTACATGTGTTTACACTATTTTGTTTTATCCGGCGTAACTTCCGGTCTTCACAGGAAGCAATCCAAAATTTCATTTTTTAAAATTTTGTTTGTAATTTAGCATGTAAGTAAAATTTCAGTAAGAGAATACAATAGGTCATATTAACATGGTTCAATAAACGAAAAAATTCTACTTCGGGTGGGACATCTCAATTACCTCCGGTAGCTTTTTTTTTTAAACAAATTTTCTACCCGTGCGATCTCAGAAACTGTAACAGATCAAGACACAAAACTTACATGGATGATAGACATTTGATTGAAGATATGTTTAACGAGTCTCATTTTGTCGTCCGTCACTTCCGGTTCTCACATGATCCGTTCAAGCAAATGAAGTTTTTAATAAGTTTAGATTTTTTAAAAATATTTTATTAAGCCTGATAAACAGTTATGAACCGTAGGTGGATCTAAAAAAATACTTACTTTTAATTCTTCAATCACTTCCGTTTGTCTGTTTCCGGTCCAGAAAAAAAAAACCTTTTCTCAACAAGATCTCAAAACAGACAAACATTTGAAAAACCAAACTTTAAGTAAAAACAGAACAATGTTTAAAGATATTTTCCCATATTCTGTTTGATCCGATGTAACTTCGGTCGTCACAGGAAGTACTCAAAAAATGATTTTTTGTCTTTTTGTTTTGCTTTACACAGAAACAATCACTTAAAAATTCCTTCACATTATATATTATATTCATTTTCTTTTTACAAGAGAAAGGCAAATACATGAGGAACGGAAAACCTTTTTGTTGCTATAGCAACAAGAGTCTAGTTAAGGTCTTCCGTTTCCAACGGAAGACTTTATAGTGATTGTAGTGTTCTTTGTGTCTTTCTTTCTTCTTATTTTTTCCCCTTTTTTGTCGGCAGAATTTCTCAGAGATGGCTGGATAGATTTTTCTGAAATTTTCAGAGATGATAGAGAATGATAATATCTCGAAGCGTTTTTTTCATTTTTTCAAAATTCATTTCCAGTCGTCCGTTTCCTGTCCCGCGTCAAAAAACCTCATTGCCTCGAGATCTCGGAATCGGCAAACACTTGAACATCCAGACTTTGTGGGATGATAGACCTATATCTGTAAATGTGTTTAAACTATTTTGTTTTGTTCGTCGTAACTTTCGATCGTCACCGGAAGTACTTCAAAAATTATTTTATTTATGTATTAAACTTATTTTACATAGAATAAATCTGATACTAAAAATACTTACATGTGTCATCTATGCGATGTTATATAAACAAAAACACTCTACTTCCGAGATATCTCAATTATCTCAGGTAACTGTTTTATAACAAATTTTGTTCCTGCGAGATCTCAAAAACTATAAGTGATTAAGATACGAAACTTTAATAGATGATAGACATTTGATTGAAGATGAGTTTAAAGGGTTCAAACAAATCAAGTTGTTTATAAGTTAAACTGTTTTTCTTTGTCGTAACTTCCGTTCATCAGCGAAAGTACTTCAAAATTTATTTTTTTACGTATTTATTTTATTTTTCATAGAATATATAACATCTAAATAAAAATCCATTCACATGTCATCTATGCGATGTTAAATTAAGAAAAATAATCTGCTTCCTGTGGAAAGTATGTATCTCAGGTAGCTTTTGTAAAACAAATTAAGTACCCGCGATATCTCAGAAACTGTAAGCGATCAAGACATGTACACGAAACTTTCATTGATGATAGACATTTGATTGAAGATGTATTTAACCGGTTTCATTTATCGACCGTGACGTCACTTCCGGTCCACATCGGAAGAGTTCAAACAAATCAAGCTGTTAATCAGTTTAACTGTTTTCCTTTGATCTTTTAAATAGTAGTATACGATAGGCAAGTAAACATGAAATATTAAATATATTTTTTCATTGAGCACTTCCGTTTGTCTATTTCTGTCCCGAGACAAAAAAAAACTTATATCTCAAAAAACGGTAACGACTTGAACAACAAAACTTTGTGGGATGATAGACCTATATATGTTCATGTGTTTTCAATATTTTTTTTTTATCTTGCGTAACTTCCGGTCGTCACAGGAAGTACACCAAGATTTGATTTTTTAAAAATATTTTGGTTTCTAGTATTTAGCTTAAAAGTAACATTTTAGCAATAGAAATGTAAAATGTCATCTAAACATGGTTAAATAAACGAAAAAATTCTACTTCCGGTGATACATCTCAAACATCTCAGGAAGCTTTCTTTTATGAAGATGTTGTACCCGCGAGATCTCATAAACTGTTAGAGATCAATATACAAAACTTATATGGATGATAGACATTTTATTGAACATGTGTTTAACAGGTTTCATTTTGTCATTACTATATGTTTACTATGTTCCGTCTGATCTGCCGTAACTTCCGGTCGTCACAAAAAGTACTGTAAAATTGATTTTTGTCATTTTGATTTGTTTTACTTAGAAAAAATTTCTTGGAAATTCCATTACAGTATATATTTATATTATATCCATTTCCTTTTTACAAGAAAAATGAAAGCATTTTTGACAGGTTAGAACATGAGGAACGGAAGACCTTTTTGTTGCTCAGGCAACAAGACCTAGTTAGAATTTAGAATTTTACACATAGATTGTTTATGAGGCCACATTAGATTTATTTATAGATTCTGATCATTTTATTTAAAAAAAAAATGTATGGAATTTTTTTTTCGGAATAAAAAATGGCCTCGGTATACCAAAAATTCAAAACATTTAATGGCTGCTTGACATGTGGATAATCGTTTGATTTTAGTCATGTTTGTAATCATAAGGATACACATGTCTGTATTATATAACAGTTAAGTTGAAATGAAATGAAATTTAAAAAACACAAATTGGTTTGTGTACTCATTTTATCTTTAACAATGTAAACTAGATGCTGTCATTAGACAGTAATATCCGCACCAAGTGTTTGCCCCTAAATAACACTGTTTTGTACCAGTTTCAGTAAAAATGAAGGCCACATGCACATAATACACATGAGCGGCCCTATATGCACAATTTGTGGTTGAACTGTTTGCATGTGAAATTTAAGCTAATCAATAATCTTTTCATGTTATGTCATAGAAAGTATGGTCAATATAATTATTACAAACAAAATTGAATTATGCCCCCTCCTCTCGGCTGTTGCCGGCTTAATTTAGATGTGCTTCTACATCGTGTGCACGGATTTAGAGAAGGATTGGGAGTGAGGGGTCCAACCCCCAACCCCCCCATGAAAAAATCATTTACATTTATGCATGTAGTAAAATTACCACGAAATACACCTCGGACCCCAATCTCACCACCTCCTGCAAACACAATTGAATGTATTACTTGCCCCCCCCCCCCCACCACACACACACACTCCTCATGGATAAATAAACATCAAAATATTTTGATAACAACGAAAGTCTGTACATGTAGTTCAGTGCGTTATAATCAAAATTCTTTCATAGTGACGTTTTATAATATTAAATTTTTACAATTAATGCATGTATTTGGCAAAAAAAAAATAATACGTTTTTAAAATTTTTGGAATCTGAAGTAAAAAAAATCGAAAAGCCCCAGCAGCATTTGAACTCTCTGCAAACACGTAGTTAACGCTCTAACAGATTGCACTTCACTGTTAGGTAACATTATTTTGGGGGAAAATATTATATTTATACTTTATTGTTTATTTCAATAGGGAGCACATCACGATATGCAGGTGTTCTGTACCACCTTAAAGATGAAATGTGTGCTTTACATAATTATTTACCTAATAAAATAGTGCAAGGGTTTTTAAAGAATAAAGTCATGAAAATACATGCATGTTACAAGTAAATGATCTTTGTTCGAAGTTATGTACACAACACAGGTCTACAGGTCGCATTTGTGGGTACTAGTTTTACCAAGCTCTTCGGTTAGATGGGTTTTACGTGGTGTACATACTGGTATGTGTTTTCCATATGCAATAGGATTAATTAAACGTTTCTTTTGTGATGATAAGCTAAAGAGATAGATTCATATTGTGCTCTTATTGGATTATCATTATGATGTTGACCAATATAGGTAAGCATAATACATGTAGTAGCACAATATTATGAGACACTGGTATACATAAGTATAATTACTTTCATTTTCTAAATAAGTGATCTCCCTTTGCCAGCATACTGTATCATCATCTTTTAATATTTATCGATAAATTAGCTCATCATTGTTACCTATCAAATCACATTTGTATAGTTTCTGTCATTTTAATTGCAAAAGATATTTTTCATTTGTCAGACCTACACTATTAAGTTGACCCCATATTGACCCTGTGACATATTGTATTAAATTTGTGTATATACATGTAAATAAGTGTAGAGACTTATCATGGCAATATGAGTTATAATAGGGAGGAAGGGGTCTTTTTTTCTTAATGTATTATGATGCATCAAATAAAATGTAGGCTATGACCCTATGGGATTGTTGTCCTTTAACCACCACCACCCACCCCCCACCCCTCTTAAATAGGAAATGATGATATTCTTTGATAATTTTTAACTTTCGAGATCCCCCATCCCTAAACCATATTTATTCTTCCTCTTTGTGCGCATTAAATTGTATACAGGTTATGCCCCCTTGGAGACACCCTGACTTTCCAGAACTGGACATAATAAAGTATTTTATCTTATTCATATTTAGTGTTTGATCCATATGGGTAATTCCTAGCTTAATGATGATCCTGCTTTGTTTAGAATTTACATTTGCCCCGAATACATATAACATTTTGTTTATCTTATCGATAAAAATAAAAAAGCAATTCCTAAAATCTCTATATGGATCTAGAGAAAAATACCAATTAAGAAATAATTTAAAATTTGCTACTGTACACATGTAAGAATGTAAAAAGACTCTGAATCTGATGGGTAGTGTGGAGGATAAACATTTAATTTTAACCATTTATTATTATTAATTTTAACTTGAATATCAAGCAGAAAATAAGACTTCTGAGGCCAAAATTAAAAATATCTATGTTTCCCCTAACGCGACCGACCCAATTAAATCCCGCCGACTGAATTGTTTTTTTCACCACATTGAAAAGACATTTTTTTTAAAGAAACCTAATTTTACCTAAATTCGTTTTTAGAAGACCCACATCTTTTCCGTTTTACAATCATTTTGATAGCCTCGATCATCAACATGGGCGAAATACTCGCTTTACGATCGGTAACTTCGCCGGAATTTCCTCCGAAAGAGAAGTTGATGTCGCCCTGTATTCTGAGTTCATAATCGTGTAAATTAACCCCAGAGACATTAAAATGATAACCATTTAATTCAAAAGACGTTTCCACAGCCTCAGTTAACCACTGTTGTGATTAATCGATTGTCTTATCTTTTGTGGGTATAAATAAGAGTGATGCAACATGTAGCCTACTGTGCATTGAAAATTACAACCGATATTTATCACTTTTAGTGTTGATATTAAAATTTATTATTTGGTAACTTGTAATTAGTTAATAACTCTGCCAAATTAATGCTAAAATAATCATAAAACCATCTGCCAACAGTTATCAGTTATCAATTAAAATGATCCTCTACACAATGGTTGTAATTAGGTCAAAAGGTTGGACTAATACCTCCAAAATACACAGAAGTACAAGGACTGATTTTATTTGTCATTTTGCTAACACAATTACAAAACATGTCATCTATAAATTGTATAAATACATCAAATAAATTAAATTTAATAGATTGGATAAGTTTTTAAAACTTTTAGAAGCTGTTTTATTTTTAATTAACTTGCTTAAATTTTAATCCAATTTTAATTAAGGTTGAATCTGTGTATATCATCAATCCTGTAGGTTGTGATGTATCAAATATATTGACAGTCTCCCTGATGTCAAACTTCTTTCTACTTTTCTGTTAGGGAGAAATAATTGTCCCAAAAATTAGGTTGGTACCTGTGAAATGAAAGACTCTTTATAATTTGAAAAATTTAAACAGTTCTCTTAACTTCGTCAAATTTCAAATCAACAGAAACGAAAGAGTTGGTTTTGGTTATGACTATAATTAAAGTGAAATTGGGTAAATTTACAAAAATCTTTCGTATCCAAATTTTTTTTCTTCCGTAGCATTATGTTTCATTAGGTTAAAATTTCCTTGTCAAAGAAGGACATTCTCTGCAAGTGTAGTGATTTTGTGTAACCTTACTATTGTAGAATCATTAAATATTACTTCACAAATATTTACATTTATTATATTACCTTAAGTTTATCAACTATTATTGTTTTAATATACTTTTAGACATTTTATAAACCAAATTTTGAAAAATTAATTGATACTTTGAAGTAGGTACATTATGATCATTAAAATGATATTTAAATATGGGTTAACATGTACATCAACATACAAATAATAATGAATGTATTCATGCACATCTAGTCATTGAATCAAACATGTTTAAATTTTAAAAGATGAACAGTAACAAATTGTGAAGTCGATATTAAATTTGTTTACATTCCATCAGGACAAGTATAAAAATTTGTTTTACAACTGGTCATATTTTTTTAGTTATGTAATTAATTAAAGAATTGATTTATTGCTTTCATTTTTAATCTATAATGTATTTTATATTATGCCCTGGCAGAAAAAAAATTATTTACCTACCGACCTACCCAACTTCAAAATTTAGGGTCGGGTTAGGGGAAACATAGATATTTTTAATGATGGCCTGATCATATATCAATAGGTCATTTGTCAAATGTGATTTTTTTAAACAAAAAGACTATTTATCAGTTTTAGACCCCAAATTATATTTTGATTTTAATAGATCACTTGACAATAAAGAAGAGTGTAAATGTAAGGTTTTTTTTAAATTTTAAGCAAGGTTTTTTTATTTAAGAGAAAAACCCATCATTTTATTTACAGTCTAAGGAGGGATACGTACATGTGTCGATCCAGAAAATTTTTCCAGGGAAAGGGGGGGGGCAACAGTTATTTGAGTGGGGTGGGGGTTCCGAGGCGTATTTTTGGCAATTTTATAAATAAAATGTAATTTAAAGAAATTTGAATTTTGAAGGGGGGGATCTGGACCCCTGACCCCCCCCCCCTCTATATGCATGCATGGGATAAATATTAATTTCATGCTACTATTTGTCTACCAGGATTAAATTCAATTTTTCAAAATCATAACGCACATCTATTGGACAGCCCCTATCATATCCCAAGATATGATGTGTCTATTCATTAAATCATAAGAGGAGTTCTGGGATCTAGGTTTTTATCAAGGAGTTATAAAAACATTAATTTTCTGCTACTACAGTATTTGACTACCAGGATTAAATTTAATTTATCAAAACCTTATTGCATATCTATAGGACAGTCCCTATCATATCCCAAGATATGATGTGTCTATTCATTAAAACATAAGAGGAGTTCTGGGATCTAGGTTCTGTTTAGGAGTGATAAACGTCAATTTTCTGCTATTATTTGACTATTTGAAGGGGGGGATCTTTTTAGACCCCAAATTATATTTTGATTTTAATAGATCATTTGACAATAAAAAAGAGTGTAAATGTAAGGGTTTTTTTTTTTAAATTTTAAGCAAGGTTTTTCTTATTTAAGAGAAAAAAACCATCATTTTATTTACAGTCTAAGGAGGGATACGTACATGTGTCGATCCAGAAAATTTTTCCAGGGGAAGGGGTGGGGGCAACAGTTATTTGAGTGGGGTGGAGGGGGGGGGAGGTGGGGGTTCCGAGGCGTATTTTTGGCAGTTTTATAAATAAAATGTAATTTAAAGAAAAACAGATCTGGACCCCTGACCCCCCTCTAGATGCATGCATGAGATAAATGTTAATTTCATGCTACTATTTGTCTACCAGGATTAAATTCAATTTTTCAAAATCTATTAGACAGCCCCTATCATATCCCAAGATATGATGTGTCTATTCATTAAATCATAAGAGGAGTTTTGGGATCTAGGTTTTGTTTAGGAGTGATAAACGTCAATTTTCTGCTATTATTTGACTCCATGGATGAAATTTAAATGTTTAAAACCTCACTGCACATCAATAGGACAGCCACTATCATATCCCAAGATATGATGTGTCTATTCATTAAATCATAGGAGGAGTTCTGGGATCTAGGTTCTGTTTAGGAGTGATAAACGTCAATTTTCTGCTATTATTTGACTCCCTGGATGAAATTTAAATGTTTAAAACCTCACTCCACATCTATAGGACAGCCCCTATCATATCTAAAGATATGATGTGTCTATTTATTAAATCATAAGAGGAGTTCTGGGATCTAGGTTTTGTTTAGGAGTGATAAACGTCAATTTTCTGCTATTATTTGACTCTCTGGATGAAATTTAAATGTTTAAAACCTTATTGCACATCTATAGGACAGCCTCAATCATATACCAAGAGATGACATAGCTACTCCAAAAGTTGTAACATGAGTTATGGGAACCATACTTTTTTACAAAAAAAACCGTCATTTTTTGTTGCCCACAGATCCCCGTGTTAGGAAAAAAAATTATAAAACCGGATCACACTTTAGAATTACACCCCCAATCATATTCTAGAAGATCATTTGGCTACTGCAAAAAATGTTGACGTTTTTGAAACCAGAGTTTTTGTTAAAAAAATAAAAAAAAGAAAGCGTCATTTTTCAGCCACAAAATGACCCCCAGGACAAAATTGAAATTTCCTAAACCTTATAGCGCATCTATAGTATACCCCAAAACATATTCCAAAAGATGATTTGTCTATTGTTGAAAATGTAGGAGGAGTTCGGGGAAGAAGGTTTTTTGTGAAAAAAGGTCATTTTTTTTACCAATTATTTGACCCACAGGAGTACCAGAGAATTTTTTAAACCTTTTTACAAAACAACATGATACCCCAAATCAAACGCCAAAAGTTTAATTTGTTGGTTTATAAGATGTAAGAGAAGTTTGAGAAAGTAAAACGTGACAGACGGACGGACGGACGGAACAGGGTAACAACAATATACCCGAATGGAGGGTGAAATAAATATTTTTAAAATAAGAAATAAAACCAACCCACCCGCCTCGTATTGTTTGCAAATCAGGATTAGAATATAAATGTTAAATTTATGTGGACTGTAAATATGTTCTGACTTGAGCTTTTGTCATTTGTGCAAGTTCAATGTCACTGTAAGAAAAAAAAGCATCCATTACTTTCTAATAGACCCCTTCCCGGTAACTGCGGTACTGCTTTCTTGCAGGGCAAATTGATATACTTTGCCGAAGCTGTAGAGGGTAGATAATTAAATGACGTAATTGAAACAATTGACGTTACGTCATATTTCACCAAATTATGTCATTTAGCCTTGCCAAAGATTAGTACCGCAGTTACCGTGATGGGGTCTATAGAGAATTGATTGAGTTAATTTTTTTCTTAGTGGGGGTATTATATGTGAGCTTGCTCACAGTACCTCTTGTTTTGTATTTCTGCCCAAGGGATTTATTTTCTTTCAAATATATGAAAACTATAGTGAATCAAAGTACTGAAGTACTGACGGGAGTTGATTTTATCGATTATTTTTTATTTCAAATTCAACGATTTGTTATTTTGCAAGGCACGTAGTTTCCAATATGTATTTGAATTATGCACAATTTTATAATATGAATTCTCCGACAAATATTTCGTGAAAACCCTATATGAATCATGTTGTGTAATATTCAAAGAATTAATTCCATCAAACTACGTATCAGCAATCAAAACAGTTCTCAGGAAGTGTATGGATCAGTCGTTTGGCTGTCTCCGTCAATCTCCGACAAGCAAGAGATACTCTTTGCTTGTCGGAGATTTACGGAGACAGCCGAGTGTCTAGTTGATTGAGACAATATTGAACTCTGGCGTAGGAATACATACAACGTACGACTACAAAAAATATCTGAATTGTTCATACCATTTAAAATCTGACTATTTACAATGTATCTGTAAAGTTTCTTTGAAAAACATTGTTTTGGAATACATTACATCGAATTTATCGATTATTTTCAAGAACTAAATGTTGTCAGCAGTGTTGATTTGTGCTTAGGTCCATACACTGTTTCACTTTCGGTTTGCCTGAGTAACTTCATAGGAGAGTTAATTAAAATCAACTCCCAAAAATCACCAAATAATGAAATTTAAAGAAAAATGTTTACCTCGTGTTTTGGTCCAGAGATATTATGGTATATATTGGCTTATAAAAAATATTTCTTAACGAAATAACACTTTTAAAATGCTAATATGTTTCTGTTAATGCTCTGTCAGTAAAAAATTATTTTATATATATCGCTGCCTCGATTAAATGAGCTCATCACACTTTTTTCTTTGGCTTTATGCATAGTTTAAAATACCGAAAACGACAACGCTTAGGCGCCATTTTAGCATTTTATCCTATCAAATTCATAAAAATTCAATTTCTCAACTAAGAAGAAAGTTAAAACTCGTCATTGATGTCTGCATAAAAAATTGTGCAAAGTCATGCGCACTCTCATTGTACACGGCCTCGTTAAAATGAAATTTCCAAAACTTCAAAATTTTTTTTAAAAAAATCACGTGATACAAGAGGCCATGACCACATAAATTATCGGTGCTAGTGAATTTGGTTTATTGAGGTGTTTTTTGGTACGAAGTGAGATTTTATTTCGACTTGTGTGTCAGATAGTGTTCTGCATTGAAATATACTGAAAAAAATTAGGAATTTCAATTTGGATTTGTTTGAAGCATGGAAACCCGAAACAAAGGACAAGCCAAAAAAATTCTGACAACAGTTCACCCAAAGTCAAGCAAACCAAAAGTTCGAGTGTGACCAGGGTCCGTTATGTGACACTTTAAAACCGTATCGGACCAGGCCGAGTGTAATTACAACGAAATTACAACTTTGAGCTCTGAAAATGCTTAGGCGTGAACTTAATCTGCTGCGGTCGGTTGTTATTAGAATGGACAGAAAACTGTCATACATGAATGATGACATAACTGATCTTCGCTCGAGATCGATGAAAGACAATATATTAATTCACAACTATCCCTATACCCAACAAAAGGACTTGGCCACAACGATGCCCAATGTTATAAAACAATCACTGATGAGTTCGTTTGCATCCACAGAAACGGAGTCCGCCCACAGTTCAACAACAAACCGGTCGTAATAACCGCTAAGTTGTTGGACCGCAATAAAAAAAGATGAGATTCTCAACGCTCAGAGGCTCAAAAAAATTGCGAAACAACGTTTGCCCTTCTTCATTACTCCCCAACTGCCCACGCCCCTTACCTCCGCTAGAAATAAACTTTTTGATAAAGCGGATTCATTTCGCAAGCAGAGCATTTATGTTAAAGTTCATAGAAACGAGATAATAAAGTCAAACGGTTCAAAATATGAGGAAGAGGTGCCCCTTATTTCCAGTGCGGACGCCTTGCAAATTTTCGCTGAGAAATATCAGTCCCTGGACGACGTTCTTGTCGTTTCATCGGACCCGGTGCAAAAAGACGGATCTGAATTGATGGCGATTGGTGCTAATATTCAGTCCACGGACGAGGCCCTCAATGTCTACAAAAAAGCATCAATAGACCCTTATGCTGCAAGTTGTGACAGCAGAATCCTGGTATACAGGTTTCGCGACCAAAGTGGACAAATCATCGAAAACTACCACGACGATCGGGAACATGGGGCAGGACGGAGACTGCTGAGGTATTTCCACTTTAATCGGATCAACGACGTTGCAATTGTTGTGACGCGATGGATGGGACACTCGCATATTGGCCCAGCCCGTTTTTCCATCATGGAAAACGATCAGTGATCTTGTGAATAAACTAGATGATCCAAGTGGCTCCGGAAAATAATTTAATTTTCCTCGCAAACACTGAAAAACTATTAAGGACAATGTCTGTATTACACTTGACCTATTTTGAAAAGAAATAACTGTAAACAGATTGTTAAACATATGAAAACATCCCAAAAATTAATTCAAATGCCAACTTTTTATTTTAACCATGCCTATTAATTTCATTCCGGAAATAATTATGCCTACCATTAATCACTCTAATTTTAGTAATGTGTCGGCATATCCGATGTAAACATTCTCTCTCAACCAAATTCACTAAACATCAGCACGTGACTTTCACTTTAAACTCGGCAAACTAGCACTCTTTTTCTTTCCCCCTCTTTATTTTTCCCTTCTTAATCATGTATCATTCTCAGACTAGAATAACTACTGGACTAGAGTATACTATGACCGGGTTGTTGGACTTCCAGCGAGTCATACAAGGTACATGTAAGCAAACTTTTTCTGTAACATGTCATCGGTAAAAATTATATCTGCCAACTGTCACGGTCTGCACGAATTTAAGAATAGAAAAGATGTCTTTCAATATTATCGACAAACCCAATGCAATATTTTATGTTTACAAGACACTCATTTTAACTGCGATATGGAAGATAGTATTCAAAATGAATTGGGCAATGAAGTTTATTTTAATTCATTTATATCAAAGTCCAAGGGAGTAGCAATTTTTTTTTCAATATTAATTTTGAATATAAAGTACATAAAATCATAAATGATTCTGGAAATTTTGTGGTACTAGACCTCAGCATTCAAAACCATCGTATAAGTCTGATTACAGTGTATGGTCCAAATGATGACACACCCTTTTTTTTAACGAAGAACTCGTTGAAATCATAAGTAGGAAATAAACCATTGTAATCATAAGTAGGAAATAAAGACATTATAGTTGTTTGCGATTTTAATCTTCTTATGCATCCTGGTATAGATTATTACAATTATCTTCATCTTAACAATCCTAAAGCAAGAGATAAGGTAATAGAAAATATAAATCAATTTAATCTTATTGACTTTTTAGAGAAACTCGCCAAGACTAGAAACGATATACATGGCGTAAACCAACCTCGTTAAAACAAGCAAGATTAGATATTTTTAATATCAAATACCCTATTGTGTATGTCACGAGAAAGTGAAATTTTAGCAAGTTTTAAGTCAGATCATTCAACAGTTCTCCTTTGTTAAAAATTTAATGAATTCACACATGGGAAATATGATAAGGAATTCCTGGATGTCATTAATAAAAAAATACAAGAAATTAAACAGAATTATGCAGTACCTGTATATGACAATGCATCTATTGACAAAATTCCAAATGATGAAATTCAATTCATTGTGAATGATCAGCTCTTTTTGGAAACACTATTAATGGAAATCAGGGGCAAATGTATATCATATTCCAGCTATGCCAAAAAGAAAAATAATGAAAAGGAGAAATTTTTAATAAACCAAATAAAACAACTGGAGGAAAAGTATGGATAAAACAATTAAACAATTAACTTAAAAAAGAAAGAATTAGAAAATATTAGAAATCACAAACTTATGGAGAGTCTAGTAAGATCAAGGGCTAAATGGACCTGTGAAGGAGAGAAACCAACAAGTTTCTTTCTTAATCTTGAGAATGGAAATTATGTAAATAAAATTGTTCCAAAATTAATAAAAGAAGATAGTTCCGAAGAAATAAATGGACCAAAGGAAATCCTGTTAGAGATGGAAAATTATTATAGAAATCTATATCAAACAAGAGGGAACTTCATAACTATGATTTAAATGAAATTCTAAAAACAGATTCTGATATTTTTAAACTCAGTGATATTCAAAGAAATACCCTTGAAGGTGAAATAACTTATAATGTAGCAACTCAAGTATTGAAAAAAATGTCAAATAATAAGAGTCCTGGAAGTGATGGTTTCACTACAGAGTTCTTTAAAGTCTTTTGGAAATACTTAGGAAACTTTGTTATCAGGTCAATAAATCACGGATACAAACTAGGAGAGTTATCTGTTACACAAAAACAGGGTATGATCACCTGCATACCAAAAGATGGAAAAAGTAAATTTTACATGAAAAATTGGAGACCAATCTCTTTATTAAATGTAGTTTATAAATTAGGGTCAGCCTGCATTGCTTAAAGAATGAAAACAATAATTAGTTTAATTATCAGCACTGATCAAAATGGCTTTGTTCCAGGAAGATATATAGGTGAAAATACTCGTCTCGTTTATGATTTAATGCAATATACCGAAAATAATGATATTCCTGGATTACTTTTAATGATAGATTTTGAAAAAGCTTTTGACTCTGTCTCATAAAAATTTATTGATAAAACACTTCAATTCTTTAATTTTGGTCCATCCCTCAGAAAATGGATATCAGTTTTTCAACAAAACATCTCCTCTTCTGTATCACAAGCAGGTCACTTATCCAACTTTTTTAAACTAGGGCGCGGTTGTCGTCAGGGTGATCCAATCTCATCATATATCTTTTTACTATGTGCTGAAGTACGAGCTCTCAAATAAAAAAATTATAAAGGTATAAATGGAATTAACATAGATAATTCAGAATTCTTGTTATCACAGTATGCGGATGACACCCTTATTATATTAGATGGCAATGAGAGGTCACTCAGAGAAGCAATTAGAGAATTAAATACCTTTTATCAAATTTCTGGTCTCAAAATAAATATATATCAAAAACTCAACTTGTCTGGTTGGTAGTAAAAATACTCCTCTAATAGAATATGAGGAGAAATGAACTTTCAATGGACTAGCACCTTTAAACTTTTAGGAATATGTTTTGATGTGGACTTAACAAATATACCAAAACTCAATTATGACAAGAAATTAGTAAAAATCAAGCATATCATTAATCAATGAAGTAAACGACGACTTACTCCATTGGGCAGAATAACTCTCATAAAATCTTTGCTTATTGCACAATTAAACCATCTCTTCATTTCTCTACCCTCTCCATCAAATACTTTCATGAAAAACCTGAATGAAATCCTTTTAAACTTTTTATGGCATTCTAAAGTAGATAAACTTAAAAGAAAGCAAGTAGTGCAAGACTATGTTAATGGAGGTCTAAAAATGCTTGATATTAATAATTACAACCTGGGGTTAAAATCATCTTGGATAAAAAGAATTCTTTATTCCCAAGAAACAAAATGGAAAGTGTTGCTTGGAAAACTGTTCTATAGAAAAAATATTAAAAACTGGATCAGACTATATAAATGTTGTTAAAAAGGAAATAAAAAAAATTCCTTCTGGAAAGATACTCTTACTGTCTTTCAAATCATTCAAGAAAAAGTAGAAGTACAATCATGGGATGAATTTATTACTCAGCCTATTTGGAACAATACTTAAATTAAAATTGAAAATAAAACAGTTTTTTACACAAACTGGTTCAACAAGAACATAATATACATAGCAGATCTGCTCGATGAAAATGGAAAATGTTATGCCTTTGATGATTTACAAAACAAAATTAAGATAAAAACTAATTTTCTGAATTATGCTTCACTCAGAAATTCAATTGGAAACAAATAACCCTAAACCGTTTCTTCCTCATAATATTTAAACATTTTGTAACAACAAAAAAGGAACAAAACATATCTACAATATTCTTACTACAGATAAAATTATTCCTCTTGGAAAAATAAAACGGGGAAAGTTTTTTGAAATTTTGGACCGTCAGTGGGAAAATATCTTCACAATTCCTTTTTTATACACCAAAGATTCTATATTACAATGGTTGCAATTTAGAATTAATCAGTATATTTTGACTACAAACTAATTTTTTTATTTAAAATTGGTAAAACTGACACAAAGTTGTGTTCTTCATGTCAAAGTAACGAAAACACTATTTCACATCTGTTCTGGGACTGCTTACTTGTCCAAAATCTTTTAAGCCGTTTTATATCAATATGTGACAGAAAAGGTTTACATATTACATCAGAAGAAAAATCATTCATATTAAGAACCCCTATTTCAATTAATTTGGGTGTTATTTTTTTATATATACAGGAAAAGATATCTACAAGAAAACTTATCAATCAATGATCTCCTGATTGATCTTAAAACTCATATAAATACACTTAAATACACTGCAACGAAACAAGGCAAATATAATAATTTTTTAAACCAATGGACTGACTGGCTTTTTCTCATGAACATGTAGATCCTGACCATTGACATATCGACATATTTGTACGAATTTTATATACACCTTGTCCGAAGACGACAACTCGGCAGTAAATATTTTGATTATGCCTATTTATCTGTAAAATATTTCTGACAAGATACATGCATTCTCATACACTGTAATTCCCCATTCTCTCCCCTACTCTCCATTCCTACTTTCCCTCTTTTCTCTGTCTTAAATTTGTTGAAATTGATTTTGTCAACAGATCTGTCAATTGTATTAGAAATGCTTACATGTATATATATATTGTATATGCAAATGAAATTCATCATATTAAAAAAAAGAAATTCCAAAACTTTATACACGTCTACAGGACATGTACATCTCCAATCGTATTCCAAAAATTTTTTGGATACAGTGTAAATGTAAGAAGTCAGAGTTTTGAAAGCCGTGATTTTTGCCTCTAATTGGCCCCAAGGAATAAAATCAAATTTCCAAAATCTTCTTGCAGATTAATATAAATTATCTCATATGTGTGGTGAATACTACCCGTGTGATAAACCTTTGCTTTATCAAACGGCTGATGCTTTATCAAATACTTCCGATCCGAACTATTTTTTGACACAGCCCCTCGCTTCAACGCTTCAGTGACCTATTTTCGAAGATTTGCATAGTTTTTCAGCATAACTATATCTACAACCAAATATTGCTATATAAAATAGATTTTTTCAAAGATTTATGAAGGAAAACGCATAACTGTGTGGCATAGGCGTCGGAACCGAGGGCTGTGGGGTGGGTGGGTGGCTGAGCCCCCCCCCCAAACTTTTTTTGCAAAGTTATACATAACCGTAACCAAAGACCTTTTTGTTTTTCTTGTCAAGATTTTTGATAAATTTAGCTTTCAATTTGCTTCCGACGCCACTGTGTATTTTATAAAACTGCAAATCACGTTAGGCCCTAGCTATCAAGGAGTTCATCCTGACGACGCGCTGAAAACAGAACGTTTTGGTTGTGTTTAAATACAAGAACTTACCGAAATAATGTTTCTTAAGACTTTTTTTCCACTACCAGTAAGCATCCTTATAATTCAATATTTTCAATTTCGAATCATTAGGCTAGTGTTTGTTTTATAAAACATCAACAACTGTTCCTCGTTCGAGTCAAACTAACGAGCATTCGCAACTTTGTGTATGTCAACAAACTTGATTATTCAAGTCTTCTGATCAGTATTTCCATTTTAACAAGTGATTTAGCTCTAAGAAAAATTATTTAGAGCTAACAAAATTATTTGAAGGTTTATTTCAGTGAAACTTTACATTAAAACAGTTAGATTTATCTCCGAAATGACGTACTAAATTGTATTGCGCAAGGTCACAATAACCGCATAACACAACGTTGCATCATCGTTTTTAATCTTTGAATAAAATCAGTTCGGGTCATACAAGGGACTGTCTCAAAAGCTTCATAATATAAATCAAATTGTATGAGATAAATAGAACATCTATAATTGTGGGATTTTATATTTGCTTTATCCAACTCGTTGAAATGGTTATATTCGCTCGGCAAGCCTCGCGAATATATACACAATTTCAACTCGTTGGATAAAGCAAATATAAAATCGCACAATATAGATATCCTCTATATACCAAATCATTTTAAGATATGATAAACTAGTGCATAAAATGTATTTTTATACTTTCATGTTAAATACTCAAATCTGATTGGTTTAGACGCAGTTTATTATCCGTTCTATTACCCTTAGCGTTAGCAACACACTTGGCAACGGGTAACACAATGAATTGTTACATGCGCGTTAATAAGAGGCGTACGGTTCGCCGAAAAACTCCCGTCATTCCTAAAGAAGTCAATAATGCGTTTGAAATAATGCAAATAAATAATAAAAATAAAAGCAGTAAAGTTTTCTTTTAAATTGAGACATAAGTCAAGCTATTTATAATGATCCTCATGCGCGGATCTAAAAGAGGACGGGGGAGGGGGATCCGGACCTTATTGGAGTTTGCAAAGATAAAAAAAATTACAATATAACGATAATCAGAAAATGAGATTCGATTTTATGAAAAGGTTTGACCCCCCCCCCCCCCCCGCCGGATAAAAAAAATCTTGATCCGCGCATGATCTCTAGATAAAAGATCACCACATTGCTCTCAATTCCATTTAGGGGAAAAATACCCCTTGCTGAAGTTTATATTTTTTTAAATACAAAACTAACATTACCAGTAATACTAATGTGTTAGGAATTTTGCGTTAAGCCTGTTTTGACATAAGCTTTTGTTAAATTATATTTCAAACAATATCCTGAACTTGATATCCATCAAAACATATATTGTCGTGTTTAGCAACCTTAAACCGAGAAGAAGCACACTTGTATTTATAAAATTTTAGCTTAGAATAGTTATTTTCAAGGCGGGGCACAATCAGCCACAAGGTGTGGCTGAATTTTTCCCGTTGATATATACAGACAAAAGTCAACATATGCATTGACATTCTAGAAGAATAGTTTCTACCTGCTCAAAATGCAAAACATGGATTACAGTACGAACTTTGATTGTTAACAATTGTATATGAAAACAATTAGTAGTATAAAAACGTATAGAATTATGAAGAATTTGTTGCCGTTCATTATTTGAAAATGATTTGATTTATAATTCTTATATTTCAATTTTTTTAACTATATGATCATTTGGATATATAAATCCTAATTTCAAGTATTAGTTATTTCATTTAAATGTTATTGAGTGTTTGACTATTTCTTATTCCAGAATCACATATGGAAATGTCCATTTTTAACCAATGGGAGCAGGACAACATTTGTTTCATTTCAACAAATGCTTGTAAAGAAGTAGAAAAAATGATAAAAAGCAGGAACCTGGTTATTGTGACTGGTCACTCAGGATCCGGAAAGTCAGCCATCATTCAACATATTGCACTCCAATACAGAAAACAGGGCTGGACCGTAAGACGAATTAAAAAAGTAAAAGAAATTGTGGATGTATATTCTTCAAGTCGATTTCAAAAGAACAAAACCATTTGTGTTTTTAATGATCCACTAGGAAAAGAATCATTTGATGATATATTGAAAAATTCATGGCAAACATATAGGGAAGATTTAGAGATATACTTAAAAACAGCAAAACTTGTGATGTCGTGTAGAAGTCACATTATTTGTGATGCTAGAATGTTAAGTTATCTCAATACTCAATCAAACGTCGTAAAAATAGATGATAACAAAAATAAATTATCCGTTAAAGAAAAAATGCAAATTTTGAACAAATATACGTCCAATTTGAACTTATCCGACGAAGATTGTAGTAAGATCGTTGAAGTAGAAAAGTATTTCCCGTTATTATGCAAATTGTATTCTAGCAAAGAAGATAACAAAAAAAAGGGTGTAGAATTTTTTACACAACCCGTAACAATGCTGAAAGAGGAAATAATAGAGTTCAAAAACAAAGACAAGGGTAAATATTGTGCGTTGGCCCTCCTTGTTCTCTTTAACGATGAACTTTGCGTAAGTAATCTTCTAAAAAATAAAGACACGGAATACAAGTTCAAACACACTTTAAAACTCGCTGGATTATCAAAGAACACACCTCCCTCAGCTATTAAAGGTAATCTTAACTCCCTAGAAGATTTTTTTGTCAAACAAGTTGGGGACACGTTTCATTTTTATCATGATTTTGTGATGGAAGTTACAACTTATGTGTTTGGAACAGATAATCCCACTGAAACAATTAAATACGCTGATATCGGCTTCCTCAGAAGAAAAGTAGAACTAGGAAATCGTGAAGAGCACAACGATTCATTAACTGTCTATTTAAATGACGGACACAAAGAAGAACTTGGAGAAAGGCTTTTTTCTGAACTGGTTGGAGAACGTATTTTAGATGTAGTACTCAATCCTTGTCTAAAGAATGAAACAGTAATCGAAATAATGAAAAAAAAGATAGCAGATCATCCTGAATATCTACAAATATTACTAGAAACAAAACTAACAGTTAATAAACAAGAGTTTGATCGGACATCTGAAAACTTACTATTTTCGAAACTTTCCTTTTTGAGTTTAGAAAATGAAGTATCGCCACTGTTTGTTCTGATTGTATTTTGCCATACACAATTATCACAATACTGTGTAAATACCCTACAACAAAAACAAATCTGTTTTCTAATTTCTGCAATGTGTTGCAATGGATCAATAGAATTGTTTTTTAATGCTTTTAAAGACCATGGAAAAGAAACTTTGGAAAAGAAATGGGGAAGTTTATGCCCTATTCACATTGTATCTGTGTTCCATAATTATAAACTACTGAATGAGCTCATTAAGATAGGTGTAAAAGTCAATCAGACGACTGACGTTAATGGTGGTTGGACTCCCCTTACTTTAGCAGCTGGTAACGATACTCAGGAAAACGGAGACTATAACAATAGAGAATCAGGTGCAGAACGAAGAGATAAAACTGTACAACTTTTACTGAGTAATGGAGCAGACATTAATTTATGCAATAAAAACGGAGCCAGTCCTCTCTTTATAGCTTGTCAAATCGGGCATGATAGCACAGTACAACTTTTACTGAGTAATGGAGCAGACATTAATTTATGTATGGAGGACGGGGTCAGTCCTCTCTATATAGCTTGTCAAAACGGACATGATAGCACTGTACAACTTTTACTAAGTAATGGAGCAAATATTAATTTATGCAATAAAAACGGAGCCAGTCCTCTCTTTATAGCTTGTCAAAATGGACATGATAGCACTGTACAACTTTTACTAACTAATGGAGCAGACATTAATTTATGTTTGGAGGACAGAACCAGTCTTCTCTATATAGCTTGTCAAAACGGACATGATAGCACTGTTCAACTTTTACTAAGTAAAGGTGCTGATATTAATTTATGCAAGAAAAATGGAGCTAGTCCTCTGTATATAGCATGTCAAAACGGTTATGATAGCACTGTACAACTTTTAATGAGTAATGGAGCAGACATTAATTTATGTACGGAGGACGGAACCAGTCCTCTATATTTAGCTTGTCAAAACGGACATGATAGCACTGTACAACTTTTACTAAGTAATGGAGCAGACATTAATTTATCCATGGAGAACGGAGCCAGTCCTCTCTACATAGCTTGTCACAACGGACATGATAGCACTGTACAACTTTTACTGAGAAATAGGGCAGATATTAATTTATGTACAGAGGACAAAGTCAGTTCTCTTTGTGTAGCTTGTCAAATCGGACATGATAGCACTGTACAACTTTTACTGAATAATAAAGCAGACATTAATTTGTGTAATATGTACGGACTCAGTCCTCTCTGTCTGTCTTGTCAAAACGGACATTATAGCACTGTACAACTTTTACTGAGTAATGGAGCAGACATTAATTTATGTAATAAGTACGGAACCAGTCCTCTCTGTTTAGCTTGTCAAAACGGATATGATAGCACTGTTCAACTTTTATTGAGTAATGGAGCAGACATTAATTTATGTATGGAGAACGGAGCAAGTCCTCTCTATATAGCTTGTCAAAACGGACATGTTAGCACTGTACAACGTTTACTTAGTAATGGAGCAGACATTAATTTATGTGATAAAGTAAAATTAAGTCCTCTTCTTATAGCTTTTTTTAATGGACATAATAGCACTGTACATCTTTTACTGAGTAATGGAGCAGATATTAATTTTCGTATGGCAGACGGAGCCAATCTTCTCGATACAGCTTGTCATTACGGACATGATAGCACTGTACAATTTTTACTGAATAATGGAGCGGACATAAATTTATGTATGGAGAACGGAGCCAGTCCTCTCTATATAGCTTGTCGAAATGGACATGATAGCACTGTACAACTTTTACTAACTAATGGAGCAGACATTAATTTATGTGCGGAGGACGGAACCAGTCCTCTCTTTTTAGCTTGCCAAAACGGACATGATAGCACTGTGCAACGTTTACTGAGTAATGGAGCAAATATTAATTTATGTATGGAGGTTGGAGCCAGTCCTCTCTATATAGCTTGCCAAAACGGACATGATAACACTGTGCAACTTTTACTGAGTAATGGAGCAGACATTAATTTTTGCAAAAAACCCGGAGCCAGTCCTCTCTATATAGCTTGCCAAAACGGACATGATAGCACTGTGGAACTTTTACTGAGTAATGGAGCGGACATTAATTTATGTATGGAGGATCGAGCCAGTCCTCTCTATATAGCTTGCCAAAACAGACATGATAGCACTGTGCAACTTTTACTGAGTAATGGAGCAAATATTAATTTATGTATGGAGGATGGAGCCAGTCTTCTCTATATAGCTTGCCAAAACGGACATAATAACACTGTGCAACTTTTACTGAGTAATGGAGCAGACATTAATTTATGCAAGAAGAACGGAGCCGGTCCTTTACATATAGCTTGCCACAACGGACATGATAGCACTATGCAACCTTTACTGAGTAATGGAGCAAATATTAATTTATGTACGGAGGACGGAGCCAGTCCTCTCTATATAGCTTGCCAAAACGGACATAATAACACTGTGCAACTTTTACTGCGTAATGGAGCAGACATTAATTTATGCAAGAAGAACGGAGCCGGTCCTCTACATATAGCTTGCCACAACGGACATGATAACACTGTACAACTTTTACTGAGTAATGGAGCGGACATTAATTTATGTATGGAGGATGGAGCCAGTCCTCTCTGTTTAGCTTGCCAAAACGGACATAATAACACTGTGCAACTTTTACTGAGTAATGGAGCAGACATTAATTTATGCAAGAAGAACGGAGCCGGTCCTCTACATATAGCTTGCCACAACGGACATGATAGCACTGTGCAACCTTTACTGAGTAATGGAGCAAATATTAATTTATGTACGGAGGACGGAGCCAGTTCTCTCTATATAGCTTGCCAAAACGGACATAATAACACTGTGCAACTTTTACTGAGTAATGGAGCAGATATTAATTTATGCAAGAAAAACGGAGCCAGTCCTCTCTGTATAGCTTGCCAAAACGGACATAATAACACTGTGGAACTTTTACTGAGTAATGGAGCGGACATTAATTTATGTATGGAGGATCGAGCCAGTCCTCTCTTTATAGCTTGCCAAAACAGACATGATAGCACTGTGCAACTTTTACTGAGTAATGGAGCAGATATTAATTTATGCAAGAAAAACGGAGCCAGTCCTCTCTGTATAGCTTGCCAAAACGGACATGATAGCACTGTGGAACTTTTACTGAGTAATGGAGCAGACATTAATTTTTGCAAAAAACCCGGAGCCAGTCCTCTCTATATAGCTTGCCAAAACGGACATGATAGCACTGTGGAACTTTTACTGAGTAATGGAGCGGACATTAATTTATGTATGGAGGATCGAGCCAGTCCTCTCTATATAGCTTGCCAAAACAGACATGATAGCACTGTGCAACTTTTACTGAGTAATGGAGCAAATATTAATTTATGTATGGAGGATGGAGCCAGTCTTCTCTATATAGCTTGCCAAAACGGACATAATAACGCTGTGCAACTTTTACTGAGTAATGGAGCAGACATTAATTTATGCAAGAAGAACGGAGCCGGTCCTCTACATATAGCTTGCAACAACGGACATGATAGCACTGTGCAACCTTTACTGAGTATATGTACGGAGGACGGAGCCAGTCCTCTCTATATAGCTTGCCAAAACGGACATAATAACACTGTGCAACTTTTACTGAGTAATGGAGCAGACATTAATTTATGTACGGAGGACGGAGCCAGTCCTCTCTATATAGCTTGCCAAAACGGACATAATAACACTGTGCAACTTTTACTGAGTAATGGAGCAGATATTAATTTATGCAAGAAAAACGGAGCCAGTCCTCTCTGTATAGCTTGCCAAAACGGACATGATAGCACTGTGAAACTTTTACTGAGTAATGGAGCGGACATTAATTTATGTATGGAGGATCGAGCCAGTCCTCTCTATATAGCTTGCCAAAACAGACATGATAGCACTGTGCAACTTTTACTGAGTAATGGAGCAAATATTAATTTATGTACGGAGGACGGAGCCAGTCCTCTCTATATAGCTTGCCAAAACGGACATAATAACACTGTGCAACTGAGTAATGGAGCAGACATTAATTTATGCAAGAGAAACGGAGACAGTCCTCTACATATATCTTGCCACAACGGACATGATAGCACTGTGCAACTTTTACTGAGTAATGGAGCAGACATTAATTTATGCAAGAAGAACGGAGCCGGTCCTCTACATATAGCTTGCCACAACGGACATGATAGCACTGTACAACCTTTACTGAGTAATGGAGCAAATATTAATTTATGCACGGAGGACGGATCCAGTCCTCTCTATTTAGCTTGTCAAAACGGACATGATAACACTGTTCAACTTTTACTGAGTAATGGAGCAGACATTAATTTTTGCAAAAAAAACGGAGCCAGTCCTCTCTTTATAGCTTGCCAAAACGGACATAATAACACTGTGCAACTTTTACTGAGTAATGGAGCAAATATTAATTTATGTATGGAGGTTGGAGCCAGTCCTCTCTATATAGCTTGCCAAAACGGACATGATAACACTGTACAACTTTTACTGAGTAATGGAGCGGACATTAATTTATGTATGGAGGATGTAGTTAGTCCTCTGTATATAGCTTGCCAAAACGGACATGATAACACTGTGCAATTTTTACTGAGTAATGGAGCAGACATTAATTTATGTATGGAGGACGGAACCAGTCCTCTCTGTTTAGCTTGTCAAAACGGACATGATAACACTGTACAACTTTTACTGAGTAATGGAGCAGACATTAATTTTTGCAAAAAAAACGGAGCCAGTCCTCTCTATATAGCTTGCCAAAACGGACATGATAACACTGTGCAACTTTTACTGAGTAATGGAGCGGACATTAATTTATGTATGGAGCATGAAACCAGTCCTCTCTATATGGCTTGCGAAAAAGGACATGATAATACTGTACAACTTTTACTGAGTAATGGAGCGGACATTAATTTATGCAAGGAGAACGGAGCAAGTCCTCTCTATATAGCTTGCCAAAACGGACATGATAACACTGTACAACTTTTACTGAGTAAAGCAGCGGACATTAATTTATGCATGGAGAACAGAGCAAGTCCTCTTTATATAGCTTGCCAAAACGGACATGATAACACTGTACAACTTTTACTGAGTAATGGAGCAGACATTAATTTATGTATGGAGGATGTAGCCAGTCCTCTCTATATAGCTTGCCAAAACGGACATGATAACACTGTACAACTTTTACTGAGTAATGGAGCGGACATTAATTTATGTATGGAGGGTGGAGCCAGTCCTCTCTATACAGCTTGCCAAAACGGACATAATAACACTGTACAACTTTTACTGAGTAATGGAGCGGACATTAATGTATGCATGGAGAACGGAGCCAATCCTCTCTATAAAGCTTGCGAAAACGGACATGATAACACTGTGCAACTTTTACTGAGTAACGGAGCAGACATTAATTTTTGCCAAAAAAACGGAGACAGTCCTCTCTTTATAGCTTGCCTAAACGGACATGATAACACTGTGCAATTTTTACTGAGTAATGGAGCAAACAGTAATTTATGTATGGAGAACGGAGCCAGTCCTCTACATATAGCTTGCCACAACGGACATGATAACACTGTACAACTTTTACTGAGTAATGGATCGGACATAAATTTATGTATGGAGGATGGAGCCAGTCCTCTCTATATAGCTTGCCAAAACGGACATGATAGCACTGTGCAACTTTTACTGAGTAATGGAGCAAATATTAATTTATACATGGAGAACAGAGCAAATCCTCTCTATATAGCTTGCCACAACGGACATGATAACACTGTACAACTTTTAATGAGTAATGGAGCAAACATTAATTTATGTATGGAGAACGGAGCCAGTCCTCTACATATGGCTTGTTTTAATGGACATGATAGCACTGTGCAACTTTTACTGAGTAATGGAGCAAATATTAATTTATGTATGGAGGGTGGAGTCAGTCCTCTCTGTATAGCTTGCCAAAACGGACATGATAGCACTGTACAACTTTTACTAAGTAATGGAGCAGACATTAATTTATGTACGAAAGACAGAGTTAGCCCTCTTATTTATGCTTTTGAGAATAGACAATACGAAATTGTTAAAATTTTGCTAAACACCGGCGCAGACACTAGCCTGGCTTGTGGATGGGAAGTCAATCCCGCTTTGATAGATTGCTTTGATAAACAAGACTGCACAGTTGTATTTTTACTACAAAAAGACAACATTTCAAATAACATGTATGACCCAGATTCGTATTTTTCGCTGTTTGTATCATGTCAGGTGGAAAGAGTGGACAGAATGACATTTTTAGAACAAGTCTAAACCGTTTCACGATCATATAACATTTATATTATTTGGTGAACTGAGATATTAAATATGTTTATGCAATTCATGATCAGGTTATCAAAACAGGCTTCATGTTAAAAACAAACGTTTGGATAGCCTTGAAGTGTGTGTTTTATTGTTTTAGATAAGTAAAGTGATATTTAATTAATGACGGCGGACCCAATTCATTTCTACAATAGATTTTTTATTCAAATTTTTACATAATGTTAATCAGTTAATGGTGAGTGAAAATAAATAAAAAAATAACATGATCATCGACTTCCTTATTTTACTGGGGATGTTTCAAAATTTGGGTACGAAAATCCTCAGATATTATAGAAAGTAATGGGAATTTTCTTGGGTGTGGTATAAAAACTGATATTTCAAAAATTCTGCAATAGATTTTTTACTCTAATTAAATTGTAATATTAAGAAGTCAATTAGCTTACAAATGAACAGCAAAAAAATGTAGGTCATCGACCTAAATTTTATGAGGGGTTGTATCAAAGCTCACTACATGGTTCATTTTTCCTCAGAAATATAATTGAAAAAAGGACATAATTAATTATTTCCTGAAGTTACATTAACTGCTATATAAATAAATATTGTAAGGTTAAGGTATAAATTCAATATCTACCAGATAATAGGACTATTAACTGCCTTTGTGCATTTTATGATTTATACCGTAGAAATATAACGGACTTGTCGCAAACAGAGGAAATTCGGACTAATTCTTTTTTCTTAATTTTTCTTCATCTAGAAATATTTTGGTATCACAAATTCTCTTATATATTCTGATATAAGTAATTACGACAGTCATATTCATAGCATATGCGCGGAATCTGCGCAGAGGTGCGAAATCTTGAATTGGGTCCACCGTCCTTAAGGAAAAAGAGTGTTTATTTTTTGATTGTTTATTTTTCACATAGAATGAGTGAAAAAGTATTAGATCGGTATATCTATCATTGGTAATAAGTGTTGACATCTACTACCTTATATTGGAGAAATATATAATTGTCTAAAATAGAGTATAAATACAGGTACAACTATCAATCTACATGTAACAAATGATATCAACTTACGATTAGCAGAATTACATGTATATTTTAACCTAATGTCTTGTGTTCAAACCCGTGTATTTATGAAATAGATTGATGGAAATAACCTTTGTTTGTTGATTAAATTACATGTATTTATTATACGTGGTTATTAGTCCCATACCAGTTTCACCAGAGGGGACTATAGCTTTCCTCTGCGTCCGTCAGTCTGTCCCACTTCATTTTTCAACACTTTTTTCTTTATGCGTTTTAGGAATAATATGAAAGTTGCTGAACAGCTTCAAAATGTTTATCAACAGATCAAGTTTACACTTTTTTAGCGTCTTGTTGACATATTTTCGAGAAAATTATTTTGTAGTCTAGTGCTTTCAACTTAGGAAAGGGCATATCGGTATCATTTTTCTTTAATAAAAAATTGCAATCTTAACATCTGTAACATGAGTTAAAGTCCTTTGATATAATTCAAAGTCGGTCTTATACACATTTAATCTTAGGTTTATTTCCAGTTGTTTTGATGTCAATTCGATTTTGAATTATTAAATTTTAGTTTGCGTTTCAAATGATTTAAGTCCCATGTGCTGGAATAAGCATTTCTTGAACGTACAAATCTTTCATTAAATGGACATTTTACACAAGTTGAGCAGCAATCCAGCTACTGGAAATAAGATGGCTATCAGTGTATATTGTGAGTAATAAATGGGCCTGAAATTTGGCAAACATAATTCTTTTCATCACAACATTCATTAGTTCTCTAAAAAATCGTTATCTACTTAGTAAATTTCAAACTAGTAAGGAAAACGTTAAACATTTAAGATTGAAATAAATTTAAATTAGTGATTTATGGGTCTGTAACAACCGTTAATGATACAACGCCGCTTAATGATATAAATAGCATTAAGCGTTGCAATTGCAACGCTTAATGCAATAAATTCTTGCATTAACAGTTGACATGTTCAACTGTTAATGATAAATCGCCGCTTAATGATAGAATTGTATCATTAAGCGGCACAAATGCATAGCAGCCTTAACGCTTAATGAAACAAGCAAATATCGACACCCTCAACCGCTAATGATACAAACTTTATATCATTAAGCGTTGCAGTCGCAACCGTTAATGATACAAAATTGTAAAAATGAATGGAATTAAATCTTTTTATTTTCTTCAATTTGCTCAATAATCCTAATTTTAATTTTTTTTTAAAGATCAATTCTATGTAGAAATCAAAATTGTATATAGGAGTTCCGGCACGCATAGTCACTAATTATCTTTATATTGCATACAATGATACATATATATGATATATTCAGTAGCTAGAAAATACGTTAACAATAATCATTCATTACATGATGTTTTTTTTTTTGTTTCTTTAATAATTTCTATAAGTATATGATATAAAAATTATTACATGGCAATTTTTATATCGCATCCTATATTAGCCCTCGGTCGCTGTATATCAGCCCTCGAGCCTGATTATTGTAATAATCTATATATATATCACACCCCTAGGGTTTATATCACACGGGTATGCGAATTTTCGGTTTATATCGCACAGGGCGGAAAAGGGTATATTTTCTATAAGTATACGATATAAATCTTATATCACACCCCTAGGGTTTATATCACACGGGTATGCGAATTTTCGGTTTATATCGCACAGGGCGGAAAAGGGTATATTTTCTATAAGTATACGATATAAATCTTATATCACACCCCTAGGGTTTATATCACACCTCTAGGCGAATTTTCGGTTTATATCGCACAGGGCGGAAAAGGGTATATTTTCTATAAGTATACGATATAAATCTTATATCACACCCCTAGGGTTTATATCACACCTCTAGGCGAATTTTCGGTTTATATCGCACGGGGCGGAAAAGGGTATATTTTCTATAAGTATACGATATAAGAAAATTATGTATGTAGACATAGTTTAATCTAATAATTTTACGTAATGGATTTAAACAACAATGGTTTAATGATTCAACAAACGTTTCTCTTAAATTTACATGAAAATACTAATTATGATGTTAGCTGAAATACTAGTACCCTTATTAATTAATCCATATTTTAAACATATTTTTAACAAATTGTTTGATAAAATTTATACCATGTACATTGAACAAAATTTTGAGTGAAAAAAAAGCAGATGATACTGTGACCAAATAACAGAAGCGAATGCATACACACTTTAAATGATTGTCTTTATACACAAGTATATTAGCGCATAAAACCTTGAATATGTAGATTGTTTAAAACAACAACAGCATGATTGCCTAGTAGACCGGCTGCTTAAAGGAAGCGGGATGAAAAGTGCTACAGACAGGGCTTTCCTCGTCATATAACTCACGGACTGATTAGTATTCTATTATTTATAAACTAAAGAACTATTTTTATGGATCGTGTTATCAAGGAGTTCTAAATGTTATCTTTGTTTATCTATTCATTCATTTATTTTTTTTTTTTCTTTTCTTTTCTTTTTTTTTTTTTGGGGGGGGGGGGGCTACATCCACGCAGGCACTTAGGCCAATGTAAGTGTGTACTGTTGTGCGAGATCTATGTTTTGGGTTTTCAGCCACAGGCGGTTTGATAGAGGGAGGGGGTGGGGTTCTATTCGTTATGCTATACGGACTTATTATGAATTTCTATATCATTAAAATAACCATAAAATTTTGTTTCATATTGTAAATTTTGAAATTACTATAGGCGAGTTTAAATTGAAAATTATCATATGATAACTGGACACAAATTTAATTCAAACAAAGAGTAAGGTATTTTGTGTGTGGGGGGGGGGGGGGGGGGTAATTACACGGCTTTATTCATCCGGTAAGTTAGAAAATTACAATTTATTTGTTCGATGTATGAATAAAATTTATGGATGAAGATATGTACATGTATTGTATATGACGATGATGAATTGTATTGTACATGTACATATATACATGTGTGCGATGTAGACAAAGTTTGGAAATTTCGTAAGAATAGTTCTGTATACATGCCGCCAACAGTTAAAAAAGACTAAATTGAACCCCCTTTAAGATTCTATTCGAATTTCTGTCCAGCATGTTAGACGTTACAAGTGTGAACACTATTACAGAAAAATAAAACAGTAATGCAGTTTAGTGCAACAATTATATTATATTTATATTTTGTCGACCCCCCCTCACACACACACACACACACACACACACACACACACACACACACACACATAAACACGGCACTGATGAATCGGTCTTTGAACGCTGTTCGAAATCGCAAAACAAAAGTGAACTATATTAATCTTTTGCAATTGCAACGCTTAATGCTATTTATATCATTAAGCGGCGTTGTATCATTAACGGTTGTTACATGGGTCCCTGATCAAAGTTGTTTTCCAGTATCTACATGTATAGTTATCAAACGCGTACTATGGTATTTTCGGCAGGACAATTTCATTAGCCGTTGCAGTGTAGGAGGAGAAACGATTGCATCCACTATCGTAATGGAATTCCGCGCTGTTGTGTTCCCTACTCTAGTATGTCATTCCATTCATGATCACATGGCAGTTTCTACAGCTCTGGGTTCCGCACTGCAATGGATGTTGTTGTGATAATAATGGGATATCACCAGACTTTAAAAGACTTAAAACTAATTATTAATAAGATTATATAAAAGATTAATTAAGCCGTAATGACATCTTGATAACGTATAAGAAAATCAAGACAAACAGTGTAGAGGTGGGTGGATGGAATGGTTACAAGTCACATTATTGGGTAGTGTGTACCTTGCTCTAGGTTGTCTGATTAATTAGACGTGAAATATGGAAACTGCATTAAGGAGGCTGGATGGTCAGCAAATTACATGTAACCGTCTACTTTAAATTTTAAGATATGATTTGTTTAGTTATAAACTATTATTTAGTTAATAAAAAATCCACATATTTTACCATTTATATTTGGGTATTTTCCTACATTTCTGAATAGAGCTTCACTTCTAAAGGAAATCAATCAAGTATAAAATGGTCACGACCTTCGCGCCCTCTTAATCTTACCTTTTCAATTTTTTTTTTTATGTTTTTTTTTGGGGGGGGGGTAATTGAAGGCATAGCCACATCTCGGACCCTCGTTCATTGTTCGTACATGTCACCATGAAAATCCGCTATCTTTGCAAGTAGATCGATTATAATTTTGGAAAGCTAATAAGAATCTGGAGGAGGTATTAGGCATTTTAAACACAAAACTGATACATAACAATTAAAACTTAAGTTCAAGCTAATACTGTGGTTTCATTATTATTCGCGTTTATCAATTTTCGTGGATTCAAAGAAAATCACAGTTTCAAGAATACATTAATTCGTGGCCAATGTTACTATCAATACAAAATGTTAGTAGAAATTGCACTTCAATGAACATTAAATTTCGAGGATCAACTTAAAAACGAAATCCACGAAAATTGGTATTCAACGAACATTGAGGAAACCACAGCATTCAAGCTTTCGTTTTAGGTTAGACAATGCACGTCTGCTGCTGTTTTGAATTGTTTCTTTTTATGAATATCTTATTCAATTGGCTTACAATGCAATATTAAGTTTTATACTTATATATGTATATCCTTAATCATATTTTTGTTTACCTGCTTTGATGCTGTGTTATTTTATTTTATTTTTCATTTATAATGTGTTTAAAGCGGCATATAGGCCCGAGGGGCCGGGTGTTAAATCTATGCTTATTTTTGTTGATATTACACTTGGAAATGTATACACATGTCACTATAAATAAATAAATTACTTACTTACTTACTTATTAATCATATGTGATTAAACATCGTTCAAAAAGTCAGGACTAAACATGTACGTCTAACACATAAATCATCAGTCCAAAGAATCAGAATTCTATATTTTGCATGTAAGAACAGAAAAGGAAAGAAAAGACTTGCGAAAATAAAATATTATGAGATTATTGTCTTTACTACGCCTAAATCCCCAATCTCCACTGTCCACGAATTAGGAAGATTGTCGTTTTTGTTTTAAATTCCAATTGTCACAACGCACTAACCCCTCCCCCACCCCTCATTCAGTGTTTCGTTAGATAGTCAGATATAATTATGTACAGGGCGTGTATATTTCTAATTATCTAACTAATATCATATAATAAACATACTGTATATAAGATTACTGACAACTGTATTTCAATTATATATCATTAAAAATTTACAAAATCACAACTTTATGCAATTGTATCCTATCATGCGAGCACTTCGCCCAATACGGGGATTATCATATACCTTTATTTTTTTTGGTCTCTTCAATGAAGTTGAAAAAATATTTTTTTTATAAGTATACGTTTACCCTTTACAATTTATCATACTTAAATTTATATGACTTTAATATGCTTGACACATGTTCTGTCTAAAATCCAGCGACTCTATGGTCAATGGTTAATTGCCCAAAAAGTGTGTCCATGAATATCGCTCACTGCGGGCTCGACTTCACCGGTCACATGACCAAGAGCAAGGACCACACATTGTTCTGAATAGTTTCAATTCAGTTTATTCACTGAAACTATGAAATGGCACATGAGACCAATCAGTATATACAGTTTAAAAGTCAGAGGTACATTTTATAAATGAATAGATAGGTAGTAAATTTAATATAAATAAACATAAATATATGTATACAATATATACAACGAAAATAGGAAAAAGTAGAATTATGGAGGACAGACTATAATAACAGACTGTATATTTTTATAGTGAAATAACAATTTTTTTTCTGATTTGTAACATTAGTACAAGACATAAGTTCACAGAACTTTATTGTATTTGGTGCTGAACAGTATTTATATTTATGTCTAACACTTTACACTCAAGAATATAATGGAATTCGTCAGCATTTGACCTGAATTACACAGTTTACACATTCTTTGGTTTTAAGGAATATTGTACCACTGGGAGATGGTGGTTTGAGGTTCTAAATTTCATGAAAAGATTTCTGAGCTTATGTGGCAATATATTAATGTAATTTTCTTAACTAAAACTTTCTTTAAAATCTGTTGTATTTGCCCTTTTGACGAGTCTTAAATTTTACTAGACCATTTTTGGATGTATTGGTCTTGTAACCTTTGTTTTACAATTGCAATTTACAGACCAAATATTTGAAAAACTACACATATCTTTAGTAAAATATTTTTAATACCTGTAATCCAAGAATTTGACATATTTTCCCTTTGACATTGCAAGAACAAAAAGTTATATAAGAGTAGATTCAATTTTGCTTTCAGAGTTTGTAAATTATTTTTACCAGTAGGAAATCATATATACTGGTATATACATTGATACATAAATGGAAACAACCTGTCTTCCCGTAAACCATGTAGGATGGTGTGTTATTTTTTAAGTTAAAAAAATATTTCAAATGTAGATGTTCAATAACTTTTATATTTTCATTACCCCAAATTTTACACCCATACAATAACACTGGAACTACAATTTTATCAAATAAGTCAAACTGACAATCTACTGGTAAATTAAATTGTCTTATTTTTCTCATAACACTGTACATGTACAATGCTTTCTGCGCCTCTTCGAGGGCAGCAAATGTTTATTAATTATGCACTGTTCACAAGAACAGGCTCCTGCCTAGAAAGTTTGCATAAATATCCAGGTAAAACTCAAAAGGTGCGTAAAAATTCAAATACGTTTAGACTACGGTGTATATGCTCGGTTTTTTTATGTCGTTTTGGTGAATTATTGTTGCGTTTAACAGTTTTGTTAACAATCAAACGCGTTTTGTCAATATTTACAAAATATTTCAAAAAGATATTCTTGGAATTGGTATTTTTCTTGGAATTAGTAAATGAAACATCAAAATTTTACATTCAACAGCTTATGAGCTGATCAAATCTTTTTTTTTTCCATTTTCAAATCTTTTTTTTTCCTAAAGAATCTGGGGGAATAAGCCTTTGCAAATGCCTACGATCCTCTCGTGTGTCTTATAAGAAGTAATATAACGTGCGAGTTAACTACACTGTAATATAACGCTGTTATTTTTATTAAAAATGTTTTAATCTAATTTCCTTTTTTTTTTACCTTAATCTTTTCTTTACATAGTGCCATGAACTCTTAATTATACATGTACATGTGTATGTCGTAAGTTGTGAAATGATTAGTGTCGGGAATCAACTTAATAAATCAGTTTTTCCTTCAAATAATAAACTAATTATACATACATATATATATATATATATATATATATATATATATATATATATATATATATATATATATATATATATATATATATAAAGTTGTTGGTTGCTTTAACGCACATTGAATCATAACTTGTTATATCAGTATGCTTTCTTGGCTTTCTTGTGTATATGAAGTTTAAGTCGCGATCATTTCCTGTGTATAGTGATTAACAAACCCAGGGTATAAAACGACATGCCCTCGGGGGTTTTCACACCTGTTCAAGACAAAAGAAAACCTACAAAATTGCGTACGTCTTCGTCTAACAGTACAGCAGGTGTCTTCCCACTTAGCCAAAATTCTGAAATTTATGCAGGTGACTGATTTTGGCTAGGTGGGAATGGTGTACAGGGAAGGGAAGGGAGAGAACAAAAGAAATTAATTACAGGTGACCTATAGTCTGCTTTAGAATAAGCACAGGTAGATTTTTCCTAAATGAAGTTTTGTGGGGTTTTTTTTACTAACTTTGTTCTTATCTGATCTTTAAATTTAGGTTTTTATTTTGAGTTTTTCTCTATTAGAACTTTACATTTTTTTTTCAATTATCTACTTTTTCCCTGAGGTTTTTTACCTTTCTATAAATAGTATTTTCTTTACATTTTTATATTAAGGTACATGTGTTTAAATGAAAATAGGAACTATAATAGATAGAGAGACACAACATTTTTTTATTATCCATTTTAATGACTGTTCAATACCAATACGTTCTGACATTTTAATTTCTATAAAATTGATGCTTGACATTACTATTCATGAAAAATGCATTTATAATAAACATAATACTGGTAAAAAATTTTAAATGTTTTCCGATGTGGTTAATGAAGCTGGACAATGTCTGTCAATGCATCTCAAGTAGATCCTGTCGTTGTATCTCGTCCTGATTGAATACTTAAATCCAACATGTAAAAGGAAATAACCTCCTCTACCATTCTCTAAGAAATCCACATGCTCTTGCGCGTTCGCCATACTTAGCAAAGTGATATAGATATATATATTTTCCATTTGAAGAAAGTTGAACATGAGCACTTAATTATAATAATTAGTTTTATCCTGGACTTTCAAAGGAATTTAACATCGACACATGAATTACATCAATTATCTATTCAACAAAATAAACATTGAACCTTATTTAAGCTCCATATTGTTTATATAATTAAATTTGTTTTATATCTTGTAAGTTAGTAGTTAATCTATTTGCAATCATTTTCAAAATATCATTTTTACAGTTACATGATTTTTTATAAATATATTATTTCAATGTCATTGTTTTGAATGAGAAATATAGAAATTCAATTTCTATAATGATTTTTATTATATATTTTATTTATTTATTTTTCATTAATCATTCATCCCTTTATTTACACTGTATTTATTCATTTCTAATGCATAGCTTAAACAATTTACATATCGGGTGTTAAATACAGGTAAAATGTCTAAAACAGACTATACACAGGTGACCACTCAGGTGTGAAAATCTGAATTTTGGCTAGGTGGGAATAGAAATTTCAGAATTTTGGCTAGGTGGGAATAAACCGTACAGCACGCCCATTTTCGATCTAACGGGAGAGATTTTCTATCTTACAGAAGAGAGAGAGAGAGAGAGAGAGAGAGAGAGAGAGAGAGAGAGAGAGAGAGAGAGAGAGAGAGAGAGAGAGAGTTTGTGTGTTAATTATATTACTTAAATTAAAGTTTTATCACTGAGCCATTGTTTCGCTTTAGGTTTTTATAGTCGGTCTTCTGAGCGGGATTTTATTTTAGGACTCCACGTGCTTCGCCTGTCAATCAGTTTAAGTACAGTGTGTAGTAGTACAGATCACGCCATGCGCCGCGTGCAACTTGGCTCCTCCTACATAGCTAGAAGAAAATTATCGAATGAAAACGTTTTAGTTTTATGTTTTCTAAAATCCTTATTTTAAAGAGTGCTCCTATTTAAAATGATTTAATAATCATTTTGTTCCGACTTCATGATTATACATGTAACTCATGTACTGGCGATCAGAGTCTCTTTCCCTCGCTGTCGTATTTTTTGTTACTAGATAAATTCTTAAAATATTTATCACTTTAAGCATTCAGTTGTTGATTGCCGGGTATTTTTCCGTGTCCTGTTTACAACAAGTTTGTGAGTAAAAAGGCAAATGAAATATAAACAGGTTAGCTAGCATTTGTAAAACGTCAGCTAAATCGCATGCATATAGTGAAAAGCGGACACTTGTCCAACAAAATGATAAATACCACGGTTAAAAGCTATTGACTTATTGTGTGTATCCAGTTGTGTACATAATAATTTATCGTAAAAAATATGATACATATACATTTATATTTTAACTGAATAACAAAAACTAATATATTGTAGTCATATTTTGACTATACACGCGATATCATTTCAGGTAAGAGAAGCTATGACATGTTACTTGTAGGTGTAATCTGTGTATACAAATAAGTGCAGAAAATCAGAATCAATATTTAAATAAATAAAAACCCCTGTCGAAAAACTTTCAAACAGTTAATTTCAAGATTTCTACACTGAACTTCATTGTTTATATTATCATAAATTGCGTGTATTTTTACATCGTCTATTCACCAGGAGAATTTGATCGGCAACAGTACGCAATAAAGAATGATCATAAGAATTATGAATACAAAAATAGAAAGATGCTTGTAAATATAACAACTAGCCGAAAATCAAGACAGCGAGAGAGGAAACTAAAGAAATATCGGAAAAAGTCGGGGCAATTTTTCATAGCAATTTTAAACGCATTTGAAATATTTAATGACTTCAATACAAGAACATGTATAAAAATAATAATATTAAGATGCTTGTTAGAATTATCGCCAGATCGCTGAATTAACAAACATATATCGGATTGAAGTCAATCAGTTCTTTTAATCTATTGTAATAATTGCATTTTATCTAAAATTAAATACGAATAATAACAGACTATTCAAAATTAAAACTATCCTCCGCTTCCCGGCCGTTTTCAGAGAATGAACTACACGTTTCACGCAACGTACATGTATCAAAAACGGGAGAACGGATGGAATATTAAGTTCTGATTTTAATTAAATTGAAATACATTTGTAATATATCATATAAATAAAGAAAAAAGGCTCGTCATAATTACTAACTTGCTGAAGTCTATCAGGCAAAAACTAAATAAAATTATATCGAGAAAATTCAAAGCGTTCAGGCCACGCCTACCTCATTAATAAAGCGCGCAAACCGTTCACAAAGCGTGCAGCTATTTTTAGCAAAGCTTACAGTGCAAGAAGCGAACCGTACCGTTCACAAAACGAAACGTACCGTTCACAAAACGAACCGTACCGTTCACAAAGCGCAACGTACCATTCACAAAGCGTACCGAACCGAACCGTGCAACTGGTGTAGTAGCACGTTTCAGGGTCTGTGTATATATAAAGCTTGACGATATGTTGATTTATGGGAAATTATGAAACATAAACATTTCCAGTGCACATGATGATATATTACTTACTTACTTAGGTTTGCCGTTCCGTGAGGAACATAGGCATCAACGACAGTCTTAGTCTTCAAAGGACACGGTTCCGGGCTGCTCTGGCGGCACTGTTCCAAGTGAATGATATATTAGTTGGATTTATTTGCTATAATGGGTAAAAGGAAGAGACGGACGGACACTAGAATAGTAACTGTTATTTATGTCGTACTATCAACTGTTCTTAAGTATCCGATTGTTTCTCTGCTATCAAGTAAGCTTCTGATACCGATGCCTCACTGCTTTCATCATTCTACCCATAAAAAACCAAATGCATTTGGATGGATGCTAGAACCTCTTTAAAATCTAAAACACTCATTTCCACACTATAGTGCAAAAGAAAATACCCCTCTTTACATGTATAATTTTGTAAGCAATTTGTAGCATTTCACAATTCTTAATTATTTCTACGGCAGATCAAAAAACATCGCTCCATAAAGTGGATTTAAAAAACCAGAAAGTTTCCAGGAGCAAGTATTCGATTTACATGTCAAATGTTTAAATAACAAATACGCCTAAATAGGACTGAGCGAAGAAGATTAAACTGGGTTTTTTTTTTTTGTAAGTGGTGGAACTATTGGTTTTTTATTCAATGAATTGTTTCAATTTACATGTAATTTCTCATATGCATATTTGTATAATATCACACCTGCACATCGATTTTTACCCCGCCGGGTACACTACCCTATATTGATAGCATTATTTAACATGTGACACTATTTACGTCAAACAGGTTCTCCAATCCAATGAATAAGTCGCAAAAGCATGACGGTGTACAGACACACGTGGTTTTTGGCTGTTTTATACACTATTCAATTGCTTGCCGGAAAATGTGTACAACTTAATTTTAACTATAGAAGATAAAAAAAGAGAAAGATTACGTACCGCAAACTTTGTTTCATACTCACATTGTAAGATACTGTTGTTTTAGTTGATCAATTGTAGCTTCAAAATTGATCAGTATCAAAAGACTGGCAAACATACGCATACAAGTACAAATATATTTTGAAATGAAAAAACAATAATTGTTATTGGTGACTCAATCATTGTACATTAGAAATAAATGCTAGTAATTGTATACATTTTGAATATGTTGATATAAGGCCTCATAGGCAATATTTTTTAATGTGAGCATAAAAAAGAAAGACCAAACAATTATCAAGATACATGTATCATAACTGTTATCGATATCCCACAACTATTTAAGTATTCGTAATGTTAAAGACCTTCCTTACGAAAACCCCGGGGATAGCGAAAATTGCACACAAGTCATCATGTGTAGATTCGGAAGGGGGGAGGTAAATAAATTTTAAAATCATTTATTTCCCCTTTTTTCAGATTTTTTATTTCTATATTTCGGGAGAATCTATCACCCCCTTAAAATAGTATAAAACTGCACTGTTTCATAAATTACTAGTCTCATCTATTATAAAATGGCCTCTGATTCAATCTCTGAATTCCTATCTTGTGAGTATCGCCCCCTGGTACTTTTTTTAATTAAATACAATCATGACTTTAAAAACGTAAGACATTTCCCCCCTATATTCAATTTTATAATCAATAAACTGATATTTTTTCCTTTGATTTTTTCCGGGTATAAAATGGATCGTGTGAAAGAAGAAATCTTGCCATATATTGATTTTCATCCGCATGTATGTGGATTTATTAAGAAAATCATTGAAAACAGTTAACCTGAGACCAATCTCTAGAATATTGAATCGGCTGTGGAAAACCTCTTAAAGGACTGCGACTTAAGCTGCATTACCGGTGTTACTGACTGCAATGGGTCAGGCTAAAACTGAATCAACGTCATCGTGTTTTACGATGGTCTTGATTTAATGTTAGCAATCTTGACGGCTGATGTTGAGTTTACCGTCCATTTCATTAATGTTAGGCAGGCAATTGTGTATTAGAACGCGAAAACTTTGGAGGTGGTAGCGTCATAATGGACTGCCATTAATCACTATTTTCAGTCACACAAATAGTCATTTAAACGGAACCCTCACTGCACGGGGGTATGTAGAGGGACTTAATTTTTCACCCAACTCAATTCGCCCATCCTTCCACCTACCTTTACTCTCAACCCAATCTCTCATCCCTCACTATTCTAACCCCTCTTTTCCGCACTCTTTTTATAGACACACTTATGCACTCTACCCTCTCTCTCACCCCAGCCCACTCTTTTATCCAACTCTCCCGTCCTCTCATTCCACTTTCTTATTTCCTCACCACTCTCTTTCAACCTTCCACTCAAACACTCTGCTCTCTATCTTTCTCTCTGACTCAGATCTCTCATCCTAATCTAATCCCTATCGCTCACCCTAATCTCACTCCCCCTCTCTCTTTAATTTCACTCCCCCTCTTTCCCGACTCTCTCACTCCTCCCCTCTCTCCCAAGTCTCTCACCTCTCTCCCTACTCTCACTCCCCCCTCTCTCTTGACTTTCTCACTCCTCTCCCTCTCTTCCCACTCTCTCTCAGTCCTCACTCTCACTCCTCCCCCTCTCTCCGCACTCTCACTCCTCCCACTCTCTCACTCCCTTTCTCCCCCACTCTCACTCCTCCCCCTCTCTCTCACTCACCCTCTCATCCCTCCCCCTCTCTCCCCACGCTCTAACTCACCCTCTCTTCCCACGCTCTCACTCCTACCATCTCTCTCACTTCTCCCCACTCTCTCTCTCCTCCCCTCTCTCTCTCTCCTCCCCTCTCTCTCACTCCCTTTCTCCCATACATTTACTCCTCCCCCTCTCACTCACCCTCTCACCCCTCCCCCTCTCTCCCCAAGCTCTAAGTTACCCTCTCTTCCCACGCTCTCACTTTTACCATCTCTCTCACTTCTCCCCACTCTCTCTCTCTCCTCCCCCTCTCTCTCTTTCACTCCCCAATCTCACTCCTCCCCCTCTTTCCACGCTCTCACTCCTCCACCTCTATCATCATAATCTCACTCCTCCACCTCTCTCCCCACACTCTCACTCCTTCTCTCTCCCGACTCCCACTCCTCCCCCTCTCTCTCTCACTCCTCCCCCTTTCTTTCAATTCTCACTCCTCTCCCTGACTCCCCACGTTCTCACTTCTCCCCCCTCTCCCCACGCTTTCACTCCTCCTTCTGTCTCCCCACTCCCCCATTCTCTCAGACCTCCACTCTCTCTCTCACCTCCCTCTCTCTCCCAACGCTCTCACTCCCCCTCTCTCTTCTCACTCTCACTCATCCCACTCTCACTCCTCCCCCCACTCTCACTTCTCCCCCTTACTCCTCCCCTCTCTCACTTCTCCCCACTCTCTCTCCTCCCCCTCTCCCCTACCCCTCCCCCTCTCTCTCACTCCCCAATCTCACTCCTCCCTCTCTTTCCACGCTCTCACTCCTCCACCTATCTCCCAACACTCTCACTCCTACACCTCTCTCCCCTCTCACTCTCCTCCACCTCTCTACCCACACTTTCACTCCTCCTTCTCTTTCCCGACTCTCACTCCTCCCCCTCTCTCTCACTCCTCCCCTTTTCTCCCAATTCTCACTCCTCTCCTTGACTCCCCACGTTCTCACTCCTCCCCCTCTTTGCCAACGCTCTTACTCCTCCTTCTCTCCCCACTTACTCTCCTCCACCTCTCTCCCCACACTCTCACTCCTCCTTCTCTCTCCCGACTCTCACTCCTCCCCCTCTCTCTCTCACTCCTCCCCCTTTCTTTCAATTCGCACTCCTCTCCCTGACTCCCCAAGTTCTCACTCCTCCCCCTCTCTCCCCACGCTCTCACTCCTCCTTCTGTCTCCCCGATCCCCCTCTCTCTCAACATTCTCTCACACCTCCCCTCTCTCTCTCACCTCCCTCTCTCTCCCAACGCTCTCACTCCTCCCCCTCTCTCCCCACTCTCACTCCTCCATCTTACTCCTCCCCTCTCTCCCCACGCTCTCACTCCTCCCCCTCTCTTCCAACTCTCACTCCTCCCCTCTCTCTCTCTACTCTCACTCCTTTCACCTCTCTCCCCCACTCTCACCCCACTCTTACTCCTACCCCTCACTCCTTCCCCTCTCTCCCCACGCTCTCATTCCCCCTCTCTCCACGCTCTCATTTCTCCCCTCTCTCACTCCTTCCCCCTCTCCCCACGTTCTCACTCCTCCCCCTCTCTCCACGCTTTCAATCCTCCTTTTCTCTCCCCACGCTCTCACTGCTCCACTCTCTCCCTCACGATCTCACTCCTCACCCTCTCTTCCCACTCTCACTCCTCCTTCTCCCTCCCCACGTCCTCACTTTTCCCATCTCCCCCCGATCTCCTCCTTCTCTTTCCCCCTCTCTCCCAACGCTCTAACCCCTACCCCTCTCTCCACACGCTCTCATACCTTCCCCTCTCTCCCCACGCTCTCACTCTTCCCCCTCTCTTACTCCTCCTTCTCTCTCCACACGCTCTCACTCCTCCCCCTCTCTCCCCACGCTCTCACTCCCCCCCCCTCTCTCCCCACTCTCACTCCTCCCCATCTCTCCCTACGGGCTCACTCCTCCTCTCTCCCCACACTCTCACTCCTCCCTCTCTCTCCCCACGCACTCACTCCTCCCTCTCTCCCCACACTCTTACTCCTCCCTCTCCCCACTCTCATTCCTCCCCACGCTTTCACTCCTTCCTCTCTCTCCCCACTCTTTCACGCCTTCCTCTCTCTCCCCACTCTCACTCCTTCCCACGCTCTCACTCCCCCCTCTCTCTCCCCATTCTCACTCCTCCCCCTCTCTCCCCACGCTCTCACTCCTCCCACTCTCTCCCCACTCTTTCACTCCTCCCTCTCTCTCCCCACTCTCACTCCTCCCCACGCTCTCACTCCTCCCACTCTCTCCCCACTCTCACTCCTCCCCCTCTCCCCACGCTCTCACTCCTCCCCACGCTCTCACTTCTACCTCTCTCTCCCCACTTTTTCACTCCTCCCCCTCTCTCCCCACTCTGTCCTCCCTCTCTCTCCCCACTCTCACTCCTCCCCACGCTCTCACTCCTCCCTCTCTCTCCCCACTCACTCCTCCCCACGCTTTCACTCCTACCTCTCTCTCCCCACTCTCACTCCTCCCCCTCTCTCCCCACGCTCTCCCCACTCTCACTCCTCCCCCTCTCCCCTCTCTCTCACTCCTCCCTCTCTCCCCACACTCTCACTCCTTCTCCTCTCCCCACACTATCACTCCTCCCTCCCCACACTCTCACTCCCTCCTCCCCCCTCTCTCCCCACACTCTCACTCCTCTCTCCCCACACTCACTCCTCCCCACGCTCTTACTCCTACCTCTCTCTCCCCACTCACTCCTCCCTCTCTCTCTCTCCCCACGCTCTCACTCCTCCCTCTCTCCCCACCCCTCCCCTCTCTCTCCCAACTCTCCTCTTTCTCACCACTCCCTCTCCTCACTCTCACCAAGAGAGTGGTAATAGAGAGAGAGAGAGAGAGAGAGAGAGAGAGAGAGAGAGAGAGAGAGAGAGAGAGAGAGAGAGAGAGAGTATGAGCATATTTTACTTTCACTCCCCTTTTCCCATCACTCACTCTCCCTTCTCTGTCCCTCACTAACTTTCTCCCTAAAAATAACAACAAATCAAAGGATTTTATTGATAAAAAATTGATGAAATTTAGTCCAAAAGAAACTTTCATTATTAGACACAATGTAGTCTCATGGGCCAACCATGGATTATTTTTTGCCCACAAATTGACCATGAAATTGACTATTTTTAAAAGTTTTATAAAATGCATGAATTCCTCTTTCACGGTGGGTCTATATCTGTCCAGAATTGAAACACACGCAGTTAAGACGTCTCTTAATTCCATCGAAGCATTTCAATTCAATCCGTTGTGATCTGAGTTTCATGAACTAACTTCTTAATGATGAATCCTTTGTACTGGTTACTAGTATTTTGATGCTCCACCCAAGGTTCTGGTGTCCGGTTCTTTTTGATAACTACAATTGAAATGATCATAAATAACTTTCTTTGGTAAATGTTAATTCAAGGAGAAAATCAAATTCATTGGTCACTGTTACCAAGCGTACTTTGCAGTTATTTAATATGACTAAAAATAAAAACCATCTTCAGGAATGAAATTTACCTTTCCCTTAACTTGAATTGGAATTGGGGGAAAAACCCTTATATTTCTAAGATTTCTGTAAGGCATAAACTATATTAATGTCTTTGTGGTTCTACGTTAAAACCTTAATTTACTTGTTATTGTATTACTTCTGTTTTTTTATCACGAAAAAAATATTAATACCACAAACAAATGTCACCCTAAATAAATCATGAAATACAAAATAGAATAATTCGTATTCATAGCCATTTTTAGGCGGAAGCGCCTATTGCAATTGCTTTCATGACCTTCTACGTCACAGGTCAAATTCCTCCCCTTTTTCATGGTAAATCCAGCGGATGTTATTTAAACTAAGGGCATACAACTCTAGATCTCTACCCCCCCCCCCTTTCACCGTTCCACCCCCGTTTGAACATCGTTTTTGATAATAATACTCTACTGGTATAGGTATAAATTTTTACTTTATCGTATATAATTATCCATTGAAAATGCCTAATAGCAAAAATAGCGAGTGGTAGATGAATTTACGTTTAGGCCTATCTCTATTTGATAGTACAAGAACGAACGATAACTCTGGCGATGGTATGCGACATAAACAAAGGATAAGCACGGAGTCAAATGCCTGTAGATAAAATTGCGAGGGGAAAAATAGCTCGATATTAAATTGCGTGTTTATGAGTACAGAAGGAAAAACTAATAGGTAGACAGATAATCAATGTTTTTAAAGAACAACGATGTGTATAATTCTATTTGAAAAAAGATGATTTGAATGATACTATTCCTATAAATTATTTGTAAACAAACGTTTCGCGTAGTAATCTTACACAATACTGCAGTGTGAAATTTTTGTGAACAAACCCACGTTGAGACTAATGTGTTATTTCTCATTGTATAACTTTTGCCTCGTCATTTCAGATTTTCATGTTCAAATAATGGTGATAACGTTTTCTTGATAAAGGAGCTGGTACATTCTTAATCCGAAATTCCTCTGACCGCTTTTTTATTGTGACCGTGACGTGCGGGGGAGACATGTCACAATTTAAAAGCGGGGGTTAGAATCAGAGAAATCTCGGATAAGTACATTGTACATCAATTTTATGAAGAATTTATATTGTTTGTGTTAGGCATTAATCGATCATTCTGAAATAATGTCTATAGTTATGAATACTGTACATGGCGTATAGGATTTCTTTTAAGATTAAGATTAGCACAATGGAATCGCATATAACGAAAGATAACGTTAGACTTTTTTTAAACATTTGATATTTTGTGACATCTTTGCAGATCTTTCATTTATGTTCATATGGTGATTTCATAATTAATACGTTACTGCACTGTATGATAAAGGGTTCATTCATTTTGCTTACAGAAATTTACAATATTCAGCTTGGTTTTAAAATGACTCATGTATAATACAAATGGGTTTTCTCTAAAAAAAAAAAAATCTCAGAATATAGCTTTCAAGTTTCATACAAGATGCGATTGATTGGTTGAAATAATAAAATATTTCAGATAGGCTATTATAAAGATATTTAATTAAACATTAAAAAAATTCACATGATTTACCCTTTTACCTACTATATTTACACGTATCTCAGAATTACGTTATCATTACTCTATAATGAAAGTGACTAAAATTTACTATTGACATTTTTTACATCATAATTTATATGATAATTATGTTTTTGAAAATGTTCAATTTATGAGAATTTGGACTATGTCTTTGATCTACCATGTTCATGATTAATTGCAATTCCAAAAAGACTCAATTATATACCTGACACTGCTTATAGATAATGACCTAACATATGATATATGATTGAAATATTTGATTACATGTGTATGTTCTTTCAGATGAATGTCAATAAACTGTTTAACATTAACTGACAAGAGGAAACAATGAGAGCCCAACATCATCCTTCATCTCTGGTGAAGGGGAGAGTTGATAAACTTGGGCACACAGCAAAATTCAAACAGAACAAAGATAAAGACGGATGCTATAAATGCGGTGTTGGCTTCCCAGTTCAGCACTGTTAAAGAGGGACAAACATTGTACGTTTGCAACTTCTAAATGGAAGCAGGGCATCTAAAATATGCAGGGATCCTCATCTTAATGGCCTTTACACCATTTTCAAGGTTAGTAAATACAACTTAATTTAATTACGATATTCCACGTGGTTTTGTTGTTTAAGTATGAACTAATTATACCCATGCTGGGAAGGAGGGGGGTAATATTGTTTTACCCTTATGTGTCTGTTTGTCTATAACACAAATTTTGTCAAAGATATCTCAGCAACAATCGCAGATGCTTTAAATTTTAACTCACTCTTTGTTAAGGCATGCCATACGGAAGGATTTATTTTTCAAAATATTTGATGTCAACTTCCCGTTACATGTAATGTTAACAATGCTTATTTTGTATATTCACGTCCTGCTTAAAAAGACAGTTGTCATTGGTATAATGGATGCAAGACAACACTACTGAATTGAAATTGTTGTTACCACAAATGGCACACACCAGGATTACACGCTTTCCAAGAACACGTTTACAGCATGCAGCTATAAAAGGATTCTTTGTAAGTCTATGTTCTGTCATGGGGGAAGTTCTCTTGAAGATTCGATTAGTATTAAAATAAAGACTTGAAATTCAAAAGTCTTCAGTATTAGAGAACTGTGATTTGACAGTACAACCTGGAGTGATGGTAAAGGGCACATAATTTGTACATTATTGAATATCAATCTATAGCTATCCATAAATTACTAAGCTTTTATTTTTCAACATTTGCGTACGGTATATGTTTGATCTTTGTAAAATATGTTTTGGTGTACAGTACAGTTAGTAAATACATTCTTTCTAATTTTTAAACATTTGTCAACAAAATGTATGAACTGCAATCTGAGGATCATTTAGAGATCTGCAATTCTCCACATATGAAATGACTTTGAAATCATCCTGTTACTGTTAAACTTGAGAATATCATAAGAAGACTTGAAAATCTCTTTATTTATTACCTTTTCTACTACACATTGTCCAGATATTTTGTGTATTATTCTATAAAGCTGATTTCTCAATGGCTATTGCTTCTCAGGTGAGCAATGTGACACACAGACTACTTGATTGTGTAAAATACTGTAACCAAATGATGTACAAATGTAACTTCTTTATTTTGGTGAAACATTATTGTAAAGAATAAAATACTGCAGTTTCAGAAGTTCAGTTTACTAAATTCTAATAGTATAATTTTGATGTCAAAATGTTCATTTTTAATAAGTCTGCAAAATAAATGAAAATGTATACCAGTTATATCAGCTTGCATATCAGTATCAACTGGTTATACGAATGTATTTAACAAAATAAATATTTTGATGTTTAAATTGCTTTTCTCATTTAATCTTTATTTAAGGCATGATCCAGACTAATATGGTGCAGTTACTGAGTATTTCCACATTTACTACATGTATATACCTCAATTGACATATTAGTACTGGGTTCTTTTATCAAACTAATTCTTAAGGAGAAAATAGTTTTAACATTATGACATTGACAACTTGCAATCATTCTTCCGCCTATCAGTACTTTCAGTATTCACTGTGCAAGTTTGCTTATGCTTGGAATGAATCCTACTTTTAAACAATGACGATTTGTATTGTATTATCATCAATTTAAATGAACGATGCACAAGTTTACTAAAATAGTAGTAGGTGGCGAACGTAGATATTTTAATATCAATTTTGCAAAAGTTTTGAACACAAAATCGTGGCAGATGAGGCGGTAAGAAAAATCAAAATGGCAACTGAAACGATCTCTGTTATTATCATATAAACAGTTCAAGGAAACTATCTTGCTATAAAAAGAGATGGTTTTGACATCAATTGCTTGTTATGAAAAAAGTGGAATGTCAGTCTAAAAAAATTGAGTGCCTTCTACCTTTTAGGACTATTTTTATGGTGGAATGACACACCCGGAAAAAGTCGCTCAAATTAACAGTAAATTATTTGATTATGAAAGATATAATGATAAATAAGCTGTCCATGTGTCAAATAAGCGCAACATTTGCGGTTTGTGGATAAAAAAAAATATTTAAAAAATTCAATTCAGTAAGTAACAACAAAAAACCTTGCGGGATTCGAACTCGGGATGTACAGATCATAAGCCCTATACTTTATCCACTCGGCTTTGGAGTGAGTTACCTATTGTCGTCGATAAAATCCTTTTCAAGCTATACCCGCTATAATTTGCGTCAACTTAAAATGACGGGGAAAATGCACGTGTTTGATTACTCACAAAAGTTACCTTTATGCTGTTAATTATAATGCCCAATTCGATCAAGTAATAAAGATATCAAATTTTAAACAATAAAAGATATATATTTTCCTGCCAGGAAAGTAATGCCTTCTCATGAATATCAATCTATCAATCGATATCCACGGCTAATTTTAGAGTATCATACAAAACTTGGGGGTCAACACCTTTATAAGTGTTGTAGTTTCACGAAGGAAAGGATGAAGGAAAGGATATAATTTTTTGTCAGTAAAGCATAAATTTGTTATATATACGAGTACGAATTAAAGAAAGCTTTTTAGTTCGGGTGAGTGTTATCCTATTTAAACATTTAAAAACAATAGTACCATGAATGACAAACGTATTACACTTATAATACATGTATATATTTCAAAGTAACAACTGTTAAAACTGTACATAAAATCGAGACGGATATGTCATAAGCATACAATAAAGGCTACCTGATTTCCCGCCGACAAGCGCAATGAAAAGGCATTACTTTCATGTCAGAAAAATAAACAATTAAAATTCTATATCTTTGTAACTAGAAGGAATGAACCACTGTAATTTACAGAATATAGTTGATTTGTACATGTATAAGTACTAAACAAACACATGCGTTTTCATTGTCATTCAAAATTGACGCAAATTATAGCGTGTATAGCTTTAATAAAACGAAATGTCGTTTCGATCAGAGGTCAGCCATTTTGTGATGATGTGTTATTACACCGTAAGGGGTAGCAAAAAAGACCTGATTTAATTTGAATTTATTGATTTCATAAACATCACAATTGAAAATTTAAATTAAAAAAAAGATGATTGTTAGTATTTTAGCTCTAAATAAAATGAAATTATAAAAAGGCCTAATCTAATTTTGAATTAATTCAATAAATTTCTCAAACTACATAAAATTCAAATAAGCTAAAATTTAAAAATTGCAATGTTTGTATTTTAATTGAAATTAAATCAGATCTTTCAATCAAAACAAAAACATAAAGATCTATTGCAGGGAACGACAACAAGTCTTCATCAGAGAAGCTCACTTGAGTTTACTACATGTAAGTCTGTCCCGATTTCCCCTTTCCTGCTTTCCACTTTCATTAATAATTCGGTTTTTACAAATATCTTGGTATAAAAACTATATATTTATTCAATTAAATGGCAAAAGTCGAAGTTTTCTGTTTTGAAATACCGCCTCTATCTTGTCACAATAGAGAACATGGCTAAAATTGGTTGGTCTACTGGAATATGCATTGCAAACAGCATGAAAGTACCCGGATAATTATGTTGAAAAATTGAGCAAAGTGTTCGAAAGAGTCCAAACAAATTCCCGGTATTAAAATGGTTTTTATTGTTGTCAATTACAGTGTACTCCGTGTAAAAAAACGGACAAGTCAAGCAAACAAATTTTGGATTATTTGCGTTATGTTCTTCACTTACATGTTTATATTAAGAATATTGACAGAAAGTGAGTGGAAACGGAGCTCGGGACAGAGTAGTCCGAAATATCGGACGCTTTCCTTGCTTTTTTGAAACGATTTTGAAATTTTATATGCCAGGTTTTCCTGGCATGAAAAATATCAAAATCGTTTTAAAAAATGCCAGAAAAACGTCAGAAATTTCGGACTAGGGACAGAGTATAGTTTGATAATTTTTTTTTAAAAATATGGTAATAAACACTTACAAAAGATAGAGGTATATGTCGCAAGACTTTGATGTTGGAACTGTTGGAACTGTTCCGTGATGATGCTGATGATGCTGATGCTGATTATGATGCTGATGCTGATGATGATGACGATGATGATGATGATGGAAGTGGTGGCTGCCTTCCTTTTTTCAACATCTTCATTTGCTGTAACAGCATGGTTCCCCTGGAGAGAAAAAATTAAGATTAATTTTCACAAAACCTGAAATATAAAAAATAATTCCAGTAAATTAGCTTTTTTTGTTTATACATCCTATAGATGTACATCAGCTCGTTCACATACCTACATACCTGCATGAAAAACCAAAGAAAGCTTTTTTAATTATAAGTGTAAAGAGTTTGTTTGTAAATAGATCTTTTGTAAATAGAACTTACCAAACTTTAAATCATATCTTATAGCTTGATTAAGACATAAAAACCTACTTTTACGATTTAAATGTAAAAAGTTAGTTGCATGTAGCTAAGTAGATAAATATCCCTGAAATATCACAATATTGATGTAGAACTGTGTCTCTACGGGAAAATTCGACGAGCAGCTGGTCAGTCAATCAATCATGACGTACAATAGAATGATTAACTTACCGTCAATTTTCCTACATGGTGTATTCTAAACGGAGCGTTCAAACAGAAAAGGAATGTTATTGGTTTTTTCATTTTCAACAGTGTGATCATTTATTCATAAATCCGTTAAATTAATTTAATTATTTTGAGGGGGTCTGCTATATAACGTGATGAAATCATAGTTCTCTTATGGATGTAGGCCTAATTCATCTCATTGATCATAAAGTTCATAGAACTGTGCGAGCAACTAGTTATTAATTAAAGACAAAATAGTGAACAGTTGAACATTTTATCTCTGGCTGTAGTGTACAACATAGAGAATATTACAAACATATACACAATTTACACTTTATGCCTGAGTAGATGAAAAATAAACATTCACAATCGTACTGTACATAATATATTTGAAGTATAAATGTACATGTTTTTAATGTTGATATACATAAAAATGTTTTTAAGCCTATCTTCAATGTGAGATCTAATTGTATAATTATGCAATACATGTTACAGTTTTTAGCAGCTCACCGATACAATACAATATCCGGGGGAGGGGGGGGGGCTTATGCTAAGAAATTTGTTCGAAAGGGGGATGGGTCCCTAGGGAAACCTATGTTTGCCGGGGAGAGGGGGGGTCGGTAGTTTTACTATGTAAATTAACTTAAGACAATTGATTTGTACCGGATCCCACGCCCCGCCCCCTTTCCTAGATCCGCGCATGCTATACCCTCGGTGTCTCAGTTTTAGAGCAGGTCCAGTGTCTATATAACTGGTCGTATCTTCACCAAACCTGCTTGGATGTTGCATCTTCATTTCAGTTCTATACTTATCCGTTTTCGTTTGGAATGGATTGGATGGGATGTTTTATTTGATTTTGTTTTGGAACGGGCCGGGATATAATAGAATTCTTCTATCAGTTGAGTTGCATTTTAATTCTCCCTTGTCACTGCATGTAATTGCTTTTTTGGAATAAACATGAATCGTAAAATTTGGATTCCACAACGAAAAGCACATTTTTAATTTTGGAATAAGCACATATGTGTATATGTTAACACAAACAACTGAAATGGACAAACAAGACAAAAATGCATTAAGTTAAACTTAAAATGCACCTCAGTTGATAAAAGAGTCAATAATGGGGATGAACTCTGTACGAAACAGTATTCCCATGGAGGATTTAGCATCGACATTCTTAAATCAAATGAAGGGATCAAGGAGTTGTTCTAGAGGGTTCCATCCCTCGTCCCTAGATTACATCCCGGCCACCCGTACCTGTTCCAAAACAAAATCAAATAAAACATCCTATCCCATCCATCCCCGAAAGAAAACAACTAATATTTCTAACAACAAAAGTTTATACCGTGGAGGGATAATATGACAAATCGTTCAGATATTCTGTGATTAAGTATTTAGTGTTTAGTGTTCATTCCTGTTTTTACCAAACTACGCAATTGATCAATGATTCTCATACATTTATACTTTCAATCATATCAGTGCACTAGCTATATAAACTGTACCCTGTTCCGCATCTGTGTGTACAACAAGATAATGTAATCACACAACAAAATGTACATATCAATTGTTCGTATGTAAATGCTAATAACTAACAATACTAGTATAAACAGTCACCATGTTAATTTTATTCTTAAAACATCGTTTTACCTGTCCTGAAGTTATAAGGCATAACTTTGGAAATTCATAAGAAACGATTGGAATAGTGAAAGGGATAAATAATGAACTTAGGAAAAAGTTCTTACCTAAGAGATAACTTAGTCCTAAGTATGCTTTGTGAAACGAGCCCCAGAACTTTAGCCATATGTGTGGGATGCTGGAGGAGATAAAATATTTTGGAGCAGGTTAAGGTTTATGAAGCAGGTGCTCTTTGATGGGCATCTACTGGTGCTATCTTCACTAAGTTTAAAAGGATGATTCATCTTGTGATATTAAGCATTTGACAGGCTTAGATGTTATACCGGTATATTATCTGAGCCTTCGGTTTTGGATGGTGGAGGAAGTAAGGGTTTTGGAGCAAGTTACATATCTAAATAAATAATGGTCCTAACTTATTTTGTTTTATCTTGTATGGTTGATATAACTATGAAAATGAAGTTCATGCCTAGATTGAGATAATTATTTAAGATTTTAGAGAGGACATGTAAATCAAAGTGTGTTAGAGTCTTATTAATGCAGAAACTGATCAAACCCCAGTATACAACACATGGTAGTAGCTTCAGATCTTGATTATCCGGATGCTTGGGCAGGTAAAAGTTCAAAGCCGGTTTGAATGTTGGCAGGAAATAATTGTCCTAACCATGACTTTCGTGGTTCATTTAACTCTGGATATGAAACTTAAGGATAACATCAGATACGGAATCTGTAGGCATGTTTACGACAATTTCATAAGATTCTTCTTAAGAATGTTCCTTAGACAAATCTTATGAAAATGCTCCTAAACTAAGATGGCTTTAATCAATATTATTATTAACGATCTCCGATCCTCAGCTAAGTTCGATAACTCTATAAATTATCCGGATTTCTTTTATTCGTACCATAAATCTGACTTTTATACAGACAATTTAATTTAGTATTCTACTGCTAGTATAACTAAGAATCATTGAACTACATGCTTGGTGTAGTGGATCCGCGGAGCTCTCCCAAGTTGAAACATATTGTTATAGAGTTCGAGCCAACGATGCATTAGCTTTTTTTTTTTTAAACTCAACTTGATTCTTTATTCCATTATATCCATCGTAGGTAAATTTGCAATAACTTTGTAAAATGCATGAATACCCTCTAAAACTTTCATTTTATATCAATTCATTTATAAAGGTTGAAAGAAAAATGTCATTCTTATGATGAAAACAAAATTTGAGGCTGAGGATCGGAGAACCTTAAATAGAGATACACAACGTTAAAAAGTCATCCAAGAGGATTACAGTGGTTTGTTTTATGTGTAAAACGATAAGACATCTTCAAATCCTAATAATGACAATTCGTATGTGTAAAAAAAGGGTGAAATTAAATATATATTGTTTTACTTGCAGCAAAAAGTAATAATTAAAATACATTTATATGTAATTTTTTAAAACTGGCTTATAAATACTTGTGTTTGATAAGATTACATTGATTACATTACCATTCTTTCAACATAGTCCCACAAGATTCTTAAATCGCGTGCCCCCCCCCCCCCCGACAAATTTGAACACCTAGGAAGATGTGGCAAATTAAAATTGTTAAAAATTGAAATCAAACATAATCCAACCACTCGGAAAAGGAAACGATTTTATTTTCAAAAATTTCCGAAGTATCGAGGTAAGTAAACAAGGTTGTGGAGGAAAAATGAGATTTTATTTCTATCATTCTTAATAAACGTATTATTTATTAATTTAAAAAACCATTAATGACCATTGTAGCTAAATATAGCATCTAAAAATAAAGAATAAAGGAAGGTGTTTTACCCATACGCCGCCTACCATTACCTCCACCCCAATATTTTTTTTAACTCAAACTTTTTAAGACAAATGCTTTCTTCTATATATTTGCATATATTTCTATTTTTTTTTAGCTCTGCAACTCCTGACCCCTCCTATCCCCCTCTAGATTTGCGCTCGAGTTAAATAAAAATCGACTTTCTGTTGTATTATATTTTGCTTATCAGACCTTATATACATATCATTAGAAAAATTCATATTGCTTAGAAAAAAATATGAAAACATCTTCATTCGAGTAAATGTCTATTGAAATCTTCTTAGTGCCATGTAGTAAACTTTGAATTAACTTGGTGGGTGTAATTGCAAAATTTACAACATAACACCTGTTTTGTTTTTAAATTGGTGATATATTTATATAATTCATTTGTTTCTTAGATTTATTTCATTTTAGTAATTTTTATCTTGTACACTTATGAATTTATAGTTATCAATCATTGATTAAAATAAAACAACATTTAAATAGGATAATTTATATAAATCAAATAATTAAGATTTGTCATCAGTTGTTCTAAGATTAAGCCAATTCTTATGATAGGATACTTTCGATCGAGAGCAGCACCTAGACTAAAGAACTGTCCAACGTCTTTTTAAAGAAACACGAAAAAATGGCCTCGGTTTGCAAAAGTTATCTTTCTTAGTCTTAAGATACTAGTAGCTTCATAAACATGCCTGCTGATCTCAATCATAAAGGTTGCTGAGAAAAAAGAGCATCTGCTCCTACTTTACTTTAACTTATAAATATGATTGTTTTTGTATGATATATCATTTCATTCCATGATATTGCATCATAGTAATAAAGGTTAATAGAATTATGTGATTAGAATTTATCATATGATATTAATATTGTATCAAATTAAACATGTAAATTCGCGTATGCATTATCAATGGGTGAATTAAGTATTGTATTTTATCAACATATTGGTTTCATGCCGAGTTTCTTCTCCGGTTCACTACACCGCATCATGGTCATACCAATTATGTACATATATGTTCAGTTTTAATTACAAAGAAAGATAACTTTTGCAAACCGATGCCATTTTTTCGTAGAAACATTTAGAAGAATTCTGACCTAAAATGCAGCGTTTCATTATTTTTCTAAAATGAACTGACTTTGTAAATAACTAAATGTTATTTTCATATATAACTCCGGTATTTTTTTTTTCAACTAAATAAATTAACATTGATGTTAATGAAAATCAGTGTATTTAATTATTAAAAGCATTGTGAAATTAACAGCAGATGGCAATTGTCCCTTAAATGATTTAAGCTCCCTTTCAGTATAGAGATTTTTACTTGATTCTTTTTTATAAAGACAAAATAAATATGATAATGAGCCTCTGCATTTGCATTTGAAGACCAATACATCTATTTTTTAAATTTAGTATCAAGCAAAACTACCCCAAATCTAATTCTTTACAAAACAAAACTTCCCCAACCATCAAAATTCTAATTTAGGGGGGGGGTGTTCAAAATTTACTATTCTTTAAATAAATTTAATTTAAAAAATTCAGTTTTGCAAAAAGTGGGGGATTGTCCCTACCTGTCCCCTCCTCATCCCCACCTAATGCTGCGTGTCTGACCATAACTACATGTAATAGTAAAGTAACTTACCAAGGAAGACCCAAATTGCATTGATCTGTTGATATTTCAGTTGTCTTCTATCAACGGTGCATTGGTTAAATTTCTCAGATTTCCCAGCTACGCTCCGTCATTGTCACTTCCAGCACAGGCGGGGAAAGAATAAGGTGCCGGTATTTCTTCTATATGTAGCACGAAAAAAAAGCAATGTAAATAAAAGAAGCTATTTTAAAAAAGTTAAAAAGTGAATTCATTAATATGATGATAGCTGCGCGGATCTAAAGGGTATCGGGGGATCCGGATACTTTCCCACGAACAATTCAAACCTACTCATTCTCAAAGAAGAGTTATCGAACATAAGTATTTGATCTCCCCGGCAAACAAATATTGTCCTTCGGACCCCCCCCCCCCCCCACACTTCAGCTCATGACCTAGCTAGCGTTGTTGCAAGTAAAATTTATTTAATATATTAATAAATGAATATTGTTTCATTTCCAAATCTGTTTCAAAGATTCCAGGATTAATACCATTTGCAGTTTTTAAATTTAGAAATAGATGATAAAAAAAAGCTTTTTAATATTAAACGCAGAAATGAATAAAAAAAAATGACTATAAAGTGCATATGATTTTGAATTTATACGTACCTTTTGAATATTACCAGGATTTAAAACAAAGGCAAGTGTCCAAACGCGGGAACTTGTTCTTGTAGGCCGTTCGTAAAAAATAAACGTCCGCTGCTCTCGACGACTGCTCAGAACAATGCGCGGTCTTTGCTCTTAGTGACGTGGTCAGTCATGTCGACCGTGCAGTGAGCGATCTTCATGGACACACTTGTTGGGCAATCAACCAATGACCCTGGAGTCAGTCGACTTAAGACAGAACATGTGTCAAACATAGTAAATTCATAAGGGGTAAACATAAATATTAAAGTCATTTTTAAAGTTTATTTTAGAAACAATAATACATGTAACGATCTATAATGATCTCCGATCCTTAACTCTAAATTATCCGGATTTGTTTTTTATTCGTACCATAAATCTGTCTTTTATATAAACAAATTTAATTGTGTTAATATTACAATAAGTAATTCAACGAAATGCTTGGCTTAGTGGTTCCATGGAGATCTTCTACATATAGGTAAAGGTTGTCGAGCCACTAATGCACTGGTACAGTCAACTTTTTTTTTTAAATTAATCTTAACTTGCATATTTATTCCATTACATCCATTATACAGTGTAGTATACCTGAGTAGGAAAATTTGCAATATCTTTGTAAAATGCATAAATACGATCGATAACATTTTTAAAATTTCATTTTGTTTATAAAGTTTGAAGTACAAATAACATTTTTGTGATGAGAAAGTACTTTGAGGCAGAGGATACATTAATGCATAGTAAGAGTTAAAATGTAACGAGTACAGTTGCCAGTGATCATATACGCTGTTTAAAATCTTTGAATAAGTGTTAACTGTTTAACGAACATGTATTATTATAATATCAAATCAAATTTTAAAAAAATAACCAAATGAATACATAATGTTTTATCATCATGGTGGTTTTATTGCCCACACACAACGTTCAAGAATCTTTCTTTGCCATTATATTATATATTTTCCAAGTTATTTCAAGTTGGCTTGATGGTCAAAAGATTTACATTAAAATTTTAGATACATGTATGGCATTTTTAGTAAGAAAAAAAATCTTAATATTTTCGTAAGATTGGTGCATCTGACGGGGAAAGGAACGTTAGATATGATATTCATGATCCACTGAGGCAAAACTTGTAAAAAATAAAAAAACCAAATCGACACAATTAAGTTTCTATAATACTTTCTTCTCTTCGAGCGAAGCCATTTTAACTTTTTATCAATCAATAAACAATTCTAAATATACATGTATGTGATGATTCATTTATTCGAATGTTAGTGCAAAAATTTCCGATCCCTCAGAATCGCTGGTATAAACCACCAGCATATCGGCGTTATTGACTGATGATCGTCTAATTCCGGCAATCTGACCTTTAACCTCTCTGTTGTTTGGCGTCTTCATGGCCCAATTAACAGTATTCTCAATGAGACAAACAACATAATTCTGGGTCGAGGTCATTTCGCTGTTGTTGCTCGTCTCATTGCTCGTATAGTCAGTGTTAGATGAGGAAGCTTGAACACCAAAGATAAGAATATCCTGAGGACCTTCGGAACTTCTTGCAACCATTAGTTTAGACGTCACGGTTGGTGACGTCATATTGAGAACAGAGTCAAGATTTATTTGGTCAATCACAGTACCGTCGTCCGGACTGAGCTTAAGGATTTGTTTCTTGTTATTTGAAACGCCCCATATCGAGGCCTCCCCGGGTATCTTACTGAACTTAAACGATTTGTTCGAACTTTTTGTCTTCCGCTTATCGGCTTCAGTGGAAAAACTGTTGGATTCAAACGTGGCAAAATTTGACAGAGACTGTGGAATTTTGAAAAGTAGGTCTGGAGATGTTCCATTTACTTCGTCCTTGAACCCCCACAGAAGATGTGGCGCGTTTGTGGCGCCCTCTGGGGGCGGTAAATTCACGTATACCTTGTTTGTGTCGCTATTGACCATGATTTGAGGAGCCTGGCCATATGTGGAGTCGACGCGGTTTTCTTCAAACATACTGCCCACTTCTTGGTGTAGTTTGCGAGATTGAGGAACTTCGTTGTTGTGAAGTCGTTCGAAGCTGAAGACCCAGGCGATCTCCAGACGCCCTGCCATTGCATTCTTCATGTCAATAGCAAACAGTCGCTGCATTCCGAGAATATTTGGCTTAAAAAATGATAAAAAAAATTCAATAGAAACGTTTTTTTTTTCTTCAAATTGTGATAGAAATGTATCAGTTGAAATATAAAAAAAGGGATTTTAGATATGTATCAAATCTGCGAAAACATTTAAGGTATATTTGGGGAAGGTAATAATCGGGTCTTGGCTCTTTGGGAATTTCTATATATAGATACAATGAAGTACTGAATTGTTTTTGTTTATTTTTCTGGGAAGGGGGTGTTTTTAGATGATACAGCTTACCTGTTGTGTATCATAATCGGGGCGGAACTCCGTAAGGATGTAAATTCTATGTCCGGACACGACAGGGGGAGCCACCGGTAGAAATGTCCCGTTGGTTCTCTGTTCCTCTGCTCGAAACTGTATGGCAGCATGGGGCACACCGTCTGTATTAAAGATCGTTATGTCATTATGATCAAACGATTTCTTAATTCTCAATGTCAAGTTTAGAAACTAATCTAAAGCATATTAGTTTATTGCATTGATCGATATTGATTAAACTGCAAGCATACAGTTTAGTCTAGTCAATTACAATTTTCCAGTAACGTTTTTAAATGTTTGCTGACTTGATCAACTGGATTTTTGTCTACTAATTATTGCATCATTACCTACTCTTATGTGTGTGTTTTTTTTTAAAAAGATTATTTCACTGTTTGTTTAACATTATTTCCACAACTGGGACACGTTAGAAGACACGGTGCAAAACATGCGTTTATAATTGCACTTGGAAATAAATCAAAGAAGTAAATCCATTCAATAGGTAACGTGATTTTCACGAAAACCCTATATATTTCTTTTCCTTTCGAAAAATCTTTCCCACTCATGTTTTTCGCGTTCATAAACAGAACAGGTGCTCTAGTCATTCATAACAAAGATTTTATTGTAAGATATATGAAAAAGGTGATATAATTATATTAATTTACTTGATTCTTTCGTAATTAAAAATCCTTGTCGTGAAACAATGGCGATGATACCGTTTTCCTCGGACAACGTCAAACTATGAATAAAAATGTAAGCTTTATTCAGCAAGGTCAATATTGATCGAAACATTATAAACATATAACGGAAGACCTGAAAAAAAATATTGTTTAGATAAATTCCCAACCGAACATATTTCATGTATATTATTATCGACATATTTCATAGAAATATTACATGTAATCATTTAAAATTAGCATGTTAAAATCATAATTTTGACTATCTTATATAAGTGGTCAACTGACATACATGTAAAGTTTGATAAATACAACAAATACTTATAGATGGGACTAAGAAGCACACGTTTTATTTATTTGGCCTGACTATCTCATCTTAGGTTACCTATACGTTGGGTACAGGTTTTCCCCTAGATTAATCTGCGGCTTCACAATTTTTCCGTTTGTGTCGAACATTACAAGGTTATGTCCATCATTTCCGATGACGTCACCATAGATGTCCACAATGGGTAACGTAGGTCTCCTCAGAACGTCCCCGTACCACGCCGCCGTACCATTATCCGGAAACAAGGTCACATAGCCCCTGGAAAGTAAACATACTTAACGAGACATATCAATAAATACGGTTATACCAACATGTCTTAAGATATGTAGATAACAAACAAATGTCAATATTCGAAGGACATTGTAATTGATTAAGTTATGTCAACATAAAACAGTTACTTTTCTTATTAATGCGTCCCAGGAAACACAATTTTGCAGCATTACTTTTTTGCGTTTTATTCATAATTACTGCAGTCTTACTTATGAATGTAAAATAAATGTCTTCATTAAAAGTAAAAATGAAAGAAATGATGTTAAATACTCATTCCGCAGTCCGTTGGCTTGACAAACAATGTTGACATCGTTCGCTGCACATCCAAGGGAATTTGTCAATGGACCTTGTATATAACTCTTGGACCAGGCCAGTGATACTTTAGAAGTCACACCTAAAACGTAGGAAAAGGTGCCCGACGGACGACATCCGTACATGGGACAACTGTCCACCGATGCAGCATGTGCAACTTTAGCAGATAATAACGAGACGAGGACCAAAATGGAGGACACTGCGCTGTCCGCCATGACGGAAGGGATACTAGCTTTCCGACCGAGACCTGGTCGGCCAAAGGGTTATAAAGATATCACTACTGTTATCAGTACCCTACTTTAAGGAAATATTTGAAGTTTAGTATTCATAATATAATGTTTCATGCAAAATGCAGTACGGTGTTATTGGAGTGCAATTGATAGAGTTAAGAAAAAATGACCTTAGTCTTAGCTATGTGAAAACCATTGCAAAACTATGACCAATAAAGGTTACTAAATATGAAATAAAAAATATGGGTAAGAAAAATATTATTTATTTTGATGCAAATTTCAGATGTGTCTGTACATAACATTTTTACTTTTTCTCGTTTTGATCACGAAACATCAACTTATTATTTTTCCTTAATTCTTAAGCCAAGCAATAAAATAATTGATAACGATATCTCGAGATAACCCGGGTATATTATACATATACAACAGTATAACTTGTACAACTGAGGACACAACCAACAATGGCCTCTGAATTGATAACACCCCTTGCAATTTTGGGGGCACTGGTGTGCATCCCAGTTTCAGGCCAGGGGATCATTAATGGCTGCCCGTCCTATGGGTGCCGCCCGTCTGGGACGTTTTCATTCAGCTTACAGCCGCCCACTAACGGCAGCCTTGCCTGGAAATCATCTGTCTTTCTGGGCCCAGTCCCTGGCGCTCTTGGTTGTGTTGGAAACGCGAACAATATCGTTTGCCAATCCAATGGGCCAAGAGAAGTGTAAGTAGTAATTTGTTTGTGTTTTTAGTGAGTGTTGTTGTCTTTTTGCATTTTCAGCGCTTTATGGTCCAAATTAGTGAAAATGGACTTAAAATAATTAAATAGGCTAAATAATTAACGCTTTCATTTTGTTGAATCCCAAAGGCTTCCTCTTTTATTTTGCAGTGGCTACATCAGTATCGATGTAGCTACCGGTAACTTAATGTGGAGAGACGTCATTCTAAGGTTTCCGGTACTTCCCATTATGGATATATATGGTGACGTCATCGGATCAGACGGTCACAGTCTGGTAATGTACATGGACGACGGGTCGCTGAAGCCAGTTATCCATATGAGTGATTGGGTGTATCCAATATTCAGGTTTATTTGATGAACAAGATCATTATTAAATATATAATGTTGAAACTGATATTATGAATGATCATTCAATAAAATGTGATTGCATAGATTTTTATGCATAAAACCTCTTTTCTATCAATATTCCCTTCTCTAAAAATAAGATTTAAACTTTCATTCCAGTTTATCGATAACAGAGGATAGTATTTTCATGTTTGTGTCGAAGAATGGGTACATTATCAGCTATTTTCCAGGTAATTTGTAAAATTTCATAAGAAAAATTTTAGACATGATTAAGATACATTAACAAATGAAATATATAATATACAAGAAAAAAAATATTTAAAAAGTTTGTTTTCTGATTTCTTTTCCCCGATAGATGGTGTCCCGCATGCACAAATTCCACTTCCTGGAGAACTTCAGCAAGTAAATGGAACATTCCATCCAATATCAACACCTGTCATATCCGGTCGACGAGCTTACATCCTCACCCAGTTTATTCCAGAAGGACAAAAAGTATCTATTCTTAAAAATCTTACTGATATTTTCAATAATTTACTTTTCATCTGAAAATTTTCGCCAAATTTAACATATTAACATGCATTTACAATTACATGTATTTGAATTAAATTATTGCTCAGGAACCCGGTAACCTAGGAATGCAACGTCTTTATGCAGTTGACATAATTCCAAGAATGGTAGATAGGCTTCATATATCCTGGGTGATCAATTTTGAAATGGAAGCTCCAACTCCAAGAAAGTTTAATAATCGTGGTAATGTAGTTTACTTCGACCAAGACATTGAAGAAGACACCGCCTCCCAGGTCGTTCCTCCCCGCGTTATGGTAAACCCCGATACAGACACTGTTTATGTCAGTCTTCCGGCTCCAGCTGCTGCAAATGGCGTTGTCGGAACCAAGTTCTGGGCCATCAAAGACAACCAGACAACATCTAAACCCGAGATTCTGTTCAAGAAAAATTATGCGCTTTCTTCCATGGCGACGTATGAAGTTGGCAATAATGGCCGACAGCAGGAAGACCGAAAGGGTGGGCTATGGAAGGGCCATGCTCCCTTTTGGAATAATGCTGTAAAGAGAGAATCGGGTGTAGATGCTCCATCTGTATGGGCTGTCGATGCCAAGAAGGAAACTATTCTTGAAATATCGCCATCTTCTGGAAACATATTGAAGAGTTTGAATGTTTCTCAACTGTTACAAGCCAAAGCGGTTGTAACTTCAGATCTGATGGTCACCAGATCCGACAAGAATGACGAGGACCATCTTGTGTTTGCGGCTAATCTTGTTAGCGGACCATCTTCTGCGTTTCACTCTCTTTTGAAATCGTTTGGTGGCGATCGATCAGACAACAAGAACTACGTGATACAGATGAAAGGTGACGTGGTAGAGTGGGCCGTGCCAACCGTTGAAGATCTTCCAGGGGTAGGGCAAATAGCAGGCATCAAAACACATGACAGCATGGACGATGACTTGAAAGATTTGTATGTTGTGTTTGCTGGCGATGACAAATCATCGGTGGTCTTTGGTATTCATTAGATACAAGTCATAGGGGCCAAGCCCATTTTGACATTAATTTCAATGTAACCTTTATTTATGGTTACATTGAAACTAAAGTCAAAACGAGCTTTATTTATTGTTACATTGAAACTAATGTCAAAACGGGCTTTATTTATTGTTACATTGAAATTAATGTCAAAACGGGCTTGGCCTCTGTGATAGAAGTGGATAAAACCACAGCATCAGCAAACCACTAACTAATGTCGATTACATGTAGATATTCATAATTCATGTACTATATTGTAAAATTTGTAAAATATAATTGTGGCGATGGAGCAAACAAAAAAAAAATAAAAATAATTATTTATGTTGCAATATTTGATAAAGTAAGATGGATGTGTATTATTTGCACCTTATTTAAATTGTTTGCACCTTATTTTAAAAAAGTAAAAGTATACAATCAATCTTATGATAATTATAGAACCTGTCGAAACTATGATGTTTTGTTATGTAAACGTAAATGAATTTAAGTAAAATTAAAGCGATTTTACAATTGGCGTGAACAAAGCGACAAAGCCTTTTCATACAAAAAAAAAATCCTTCTTCTGCGCCGATCAAAAGTTTTCTCTTTTCTTTCGAAAACTTGTTTGCAATCTTGACGTCACAGTGAAAATTTACCGATAGAGTTCTGTTTAATGTAATATTTTGCGACCAATAATTGGACATAAAATAAATTTATATGTTTTTATAAAAATTTTGTACAACACATTTATTTTTGTCGATCCGAACAATCAATCAAATGATTGATTTTTATTTTCATTTCACATTGATATTCTAGTATCGGCCTATTGATTTTCGGTAAGCCTACACTTAAATAAACAAAATGTTCAGTATCTATAAAATCAAACAATATTCACATAAAATATTGACATTTATTCTTTCTATTTACTCGCATTCGGTTTTTATTTTATATGCCGTTCAGATGGTAGGGGACAGTTTCGCACGAAAGATCCGAAAATTTTGAAATAATGGGAGAACCTGAGGTTTGGCTGGGTTTTTTTAAGGGGTATAAATTTCTATAATATTTATCGCATTCATTTTGTGGTTAGAGGAGCTCATATCCATTTCATTGATATATGACACTTTAGTACTGTCAGCACTTTCCATCAAACGCAGCTTCTCGGGCCTTTTCGGCAGAGCTCGGAAAAACACCTCGAATGTATTACCTAGGCATCCATGACAACCCCCTTTTTTATAAAACATGATATAAATTCAACACATTTTTACGATCTGTTGAAATGTGAGTTAGATTTAATTAAATTCAATGATAAACCCTAAAATATACCACAGAAGCGACATACAAGGCTGTCTAGCCGATACTTATTTTAGTGGAAAGCGACTCCATTTTGTATAAAATTTTAACATCCGGTGATGTTTATACATTCGAGGTGTTTTTCCGAGCTTGCCGGAAAGGCCCGAGAAGTTGCGATTGCACTTTACATCAGATATGGAATGAAAATGCTGAAACTGTGGCCAAAATTTTCACTTTCGGTTTTGTGCTTGAAAAAGAGGGGGGGTCAAAACATGAAATGTCACTCAAATGGAAGGTGGTTGACCCCCATTAATTGGTGATGAATCCCATGGTAGTTTAAGGCAATTGTTCGGGACTTGAGCGTGGTGCTGGATCCGTGAATATGTGAAAAAGGGCAATTATTCATAAAATTTTGAGATCGTCCCTGGCTATTATATTTAGTGCTGTATGTAAGTTGTACTTAACATTGTGCCGGATAATTATGCCAGTGCCAAGGTGGCATTTTTGCACCCGTCTAAGTTGCCTAATTATATTGAAAAAATCAAATATGCCATATGATAGACTATTGCTTAAAGAGTTAACAACCACCTTTCTTATCATTGTATCTCACCTGTCCGTTGAGATATTCAACTTTTAAAAAAAATCCTACAGGAAAATAATTTTTCCCATTAGAAAAACAACATTCCTACAGGAAATTTAAAATTTCCCATCGGAATATAAAACCTTCCTATAGGAATTTCAATTCCGATCATTTCTCCAATGGGAATTATCATTTTCCAATGGGATGTTAATTTTTTAAAAGTATATATATCTAATCTGTCGGTTAAAAACACTAAAACAAAAAGTGATAATATACTCTCTAGACAATGGTCTATCATTTGGTATATAGATTTTTCCGAAACTGCATCTCAAGTGGGTGCAAAAATGCCACTTTGGCACTGGCATAATTATCCGGCACAGTGTTACTTGTTTTATTCTGAATTGTCTAGAAAAAAATAAAAATTCAAGAGTCAGGACTATGTGTCCCCTGCATGCAAACCAATTTTAGCAAATTTAAAAATTCACTGAAAAATTATATCTCATATATGAGCACTATCTGCTTCCTATTTCCTCGACAAAAAAAAACTATCCCCTGCCCCCTCAAAAATTTGTAGATCTAAATTAACTCTGGAACATTTTTTTCGTACAACTTCGACTCTTACAATAAACAAAAGAGATTTTTTTTCCAGGTAAAATTAAGTCTTCCGCCTCCTCCTGTTTTCAAAAACCATCGTAGAATTGATGTATTTGGTATATTATTAACAAACAGTTCGATCTTCCACGCTTGGTCGACCGACTGAATATGGACACAGACACAAAAGCAATATTAGCTCTGTAGCACTGAGCTCTATTAAAGGTATGTATAGATGAACGCAATCAATAAACGATCTATGTGTACCTTAAAACGTCACGAACGCCGCAGCTCTCGCACCACGGCAAAGCTGGAGAGTAAATTATTCATGTGTTCCGGAACTGGACTTAGGACTGAAAATGGATAATCTCTTAATACTGCTTCTGTCGACCCTAGTGTCTTGTAAGTTTTGCTTTATTGTGTGTGTATTTTTATTTTTGTGAGACTTCTTTCATAGGTACTTCAGGTACGTTATCTTTATTGTTAACACCCAATAAGTCCTCGATTCTCTGTTTTACCTTTCATTGATTTTTTATCCGTGAGCAAAAAGTGAAGGTTTGTGTCGCGGCCATGACAGAAATGACATGTTATCGGAAATGAAAATTTGGGGGAAAAAATCTGTTATCTCTACGAATAAATGAGCCATGAAAAGTTTTGTACATTTTTTAAAATTGGTTTCTAGGATGTCAAAACCCACAAACAGAATGTGTAAATTCCTTTTTATACTCGACTGACATTATTATGTATCACGGTTTTGGAGAAAAACTCCAAGAAACTGGTAGTTTACCGGTTTGTTTGTTTGTTTGGCGGTTTTCTTTTTCGTTTTTTTTTTTGTTTTTTTTTGGGGGGGTTGGGGGGTTGGGGGGATGCGTGTTGTTCATATCTTTATTCTATAAATATTTTTCCTTTTACATTTTTTTCTACATCCCAGTTGTGCTTAAAGTGTGTCCAGTATTCACATTACTTTCCAATTTTTTTTTTGGTGAATAGTTGAATTATATCATATTAGTATGACATGAAAAGAAATGATTATTTCTATATTTGTGGCCATTTTACATACATTTATAATCAGCACATACATTTAAAACATATATTGTCCGTAACGAATTTTTAATCTAGAGGTTAACGATCTCCGATCCTCAGCAAAATTCGATAACTCAAATAATCCGGATTTCTTTTACTCGTACCATAAATCTGACTTTTATACAGACAATTTTAATTTAGTATTGTATTGCTAGTACATGTATAACCATCAGTCACACAACTACGTGTTTGACTCAACTCAACTTGATTCTTTATTCCATTATATCCATCGTAGGCAATTTTGCAATAACTTTGTAAAATGCATGGATACCCTCTATAAATTTCATTTTATATCATTTCATTTATAAAGGTTGAAAAAAATATCATTCGTATGATGAAAAAAATACTTTGAAGCTGATGATAGGAGAACCTTAAAATAATTACATGTCATGCAAACATTTTTAACTCTAGATTAAAAATTTGTAAAGGATATCTCTGTTATGTTGGATTGCAGGTTTAATGTTTGTATATATATATTCTTGTTATATCATTTTTTGGATGAAGCCTGGCCTCAGGATCATGAAGCAATTTTAGACTTAAATCAAAATTTCAGTCAGTCATAGAATTATTGTTTATTATAATTTGGCGATTGAAAGTTGTAATTAACATTTTTATATCAGGACAATTTTAATAGCATTTCAACTTTGTCACTGTTTTCAATCAGGAGACATTAAGACAGTGTTCAATATTTGACTTAAGTCTAAGATTGCTTCATGATCCTGGAGCCTGGTATCTAAAATATCATTATTTTTTTTTTACACTAAACATTTCTTCGTTTAAATAGTAAGATCTTCTCATTGTTTGTACTAATTTGTTCCTGGCGGATGCATCAATGGATATATACTCACACAGTTAATAAATTCTGTATTGTCTACTTTTGTGTATATACTTTCAGATATCCTTGCTGGAGAAATATGCTACTTCAAGAATTACTTCGGCGTAAGAGGTAGCAAATATTGTTATTCCTCCTGCTGCGGTACCTACTATAATCGTTACTGTTGCTACAAAACCAGGTATTTATAGACTTCAACCAAACGAAACTTCCCGGTTTTTTCGGCAGAGATCGAAAAAAACAAATCGAATAATTATAATAATCTTTTTTTTCCATCGGATGTTGAATTTTTTTGGGGGGGAAATATACAAAATGGCGCTCCCTCCCATTAGTTCGACGAAATAAAAAATAAATGTCACTCTCTTTTCTATTATACAGTCTGTATCGATAAAATTGTTAATGAAGTTTAGCTTAGTTGTTAACAGATAAAAGACTGCCTTTCATTTACTTCAAATTTAAAATAAAGTTTTTCATGGGTTGTTTTCCGCTGGACGGAAAGGCCAAGAAGTTGCATCGATTAGCGCACGAGTTATCTTTACTAGTATGAATTATGTTCTACCTGCTAATATTTGTGTAATTAATAGTATGGCTTATTTTTTAAAACTTATTCAAATATCAATAAAAAAAATTATTGAAAATTAAAAGAAAAATAAAAGTGTTCTTGCTTATGTCAATGTATACATATGATCGTTTTACGCTGGTCCACGATATTTTCAAAAGATATGTTTGCATGAATATGTTTTACATACATGTAACAGTAACACGGAGCTATCTTCACGATCGTAGCTGCTACCCTAGCGACTAGGTTAAATATCTAGGTCCTAATAAATGCATGAATTGAATTAATTAATGTTATTGCTAAGCAAGCAAACTGTTCAAGATCAAAGTGGCTACGTAGAGCCATACGTGTAGATAGCTGCTATGATCTTGAACGCAGCCAAAGGAATTAATTGCGTAACTGAAATATCGGACATATTTTTTACCTGATCTATCTAAACTACATGAGCTGCTACTTTCGTTTCGGATATTTATTTATAATCAAAACAAAATTGATCAAATTATAAGGTTTTTAAATTTATACTAATGCATATTTGTGAAAGAAAAATCATCGGGTTAGAGATAAGTTACAAAATTGCCTTTTTAGTTTGTCGCTTTGTCTTAGATAATGAATGCAAATACTAACTGATATTTCACTGTGTTACAATCCCAAAATATAGTTTTATCATTTGCAACATATTCGAAAAAAAATCTTGGGTGTAAAATTTTAAGGGATTTTTCAAAAACATTCGATAGTCTACGAACAAGAATCGAAGGTCATTAATTAAACTATATATATATATATATATATATATATATATATATATATATATATATATATATATATATATATATATATATATATATATATATAGCTAGCTATTTTTATTTCTTCTCTTCAACAGCGGTGGCACAATCGCCGGGGCAGTAGTTGGGGCAATAATATGCGTGGCCATTATTGCTGGGGTGGTGGTGTGTATTGTCAAAAAGAACAAGCGTTCCAGAGGAGCGATTATCGCGCCATTCAATACCAACACAACTGGCGTCACTATAGGTAATAACAGTGATTTCTTCATAAGCTCGTTTTTTTAATTGAAATTTCTGACTAATACTGTAAAATCAGAAATACAGGACATTCATTCTAATCTAATACTTTTACATGTTAATTGTCTATTGATTTTTTCAATCATTGGTTGATGTCTTCATACGTACTTGTTTACACTTTTTAATCAATAATTAATGGAATTAATAAACTATTGATTAATCGTTTAATATCATACGGTATTTGATTTCAATTTTTCGTCAATAGATATCCCGCAATGCATTTTTTTTTCATATAAACATTAAACTACATGTAGGCCTATATACTTAAGTGGGTTTTTTTTTTACAGTGCACTCCAACACACAGAACCAGTACTCTGGGACATCGATGACTATGTACCCTACCTCAACCCAAGGATACAACCACGCCCCTCCGCCTCCCATGTACAGCCAACCGGCAGGGTATCCTCAGTACCCCCCGCCTCAGTACCCCGCGCATGTCAGCGGGGGCATACACCCCGCCTACCCACCAAACCCTGCTTATGCCATGTGATGAGAGACACACAATTTAAAAAAAAACGAACTTTTTGTAAGATATAATGCAGAAGAACTTGACGTTTTATACATTATTTTTCAAAAATTCAAAAAATGTATTCCATATATATTGCACGAAGGCTGGCTGAACCTTCCTGGTGAATTGTTTTTTTTTTTTTAAAACCAGAACATCCTATTACATGTACACGTACATGTGCGATGTAAGCAGGCTCAGACACCTGACGTTATATATTTTAAAAATAAAAATGAGTTTCCTATTACATATAGTTGCATATATCTTGCATTATACAATGTACATTTTTCTAATAATAAAAAATACACTCCCTACCAGCAACCTGTACTGTTAGGTTGTGGTATATTTTTTCATCGCGTGAAAAATAACGTCAGATGCCTGTGGATTAATTCGATCTTATATTTTTTCCATGTGCAGCAGTGTTTTACATGTAATTAGAGTAATTTTTGTCAAAATTGACCCTTTCAAATTACAACTCAATATTTTGTTAAAATCAGTGGTTGAATATCAATACTACGAAGCAGGGTGTTTACATATACATGTGCTTTATGACAACACAATCGATGCTACTTTGTTTTAAAAGTATATTGTATATATATATTAACATTTTCTCTCCTTTTTTTTTGGAGATTTAATATTGTTGCACCCTATAAATATATGACTGAGAATGTTAAAAGTGAATTAGAAATTAAATATATATATTCTTGGAAACTTATTGCTATTATTAGTTTGATTAGTATGCAAAAGCTTATCGGATAGCATTTATAAAATAGAAAGAAAGAAAAAAAAAGTAATAGTTAAAAAGGTACATGTTGTCGATCAACATATTCTAAAGATGATTTCCAAATAAAGAAATCTTTAAAAATGTGAGAATAAGAATAAATTGATGAAATGATTTTCATATGATAAAATATTCTTCAAAAGTAATGCCAAATTATAATCGATCTTTGTAACTATATATATATATATATATATATATATATATATATATATATATATATATATATATATATATATATATATGTGGTTTTTTTTATTTACAAGCGATTGGTTTTAGAGTCTAAAAAAAAAACAACAATTATTTTAATCAATGTAGTAAACAAAAAAAAGTGCAGTACTAAGCTACAGCCGGAATGGATCAGTTGATCGAGTAAAATAAAAAATGATTGCTACAAAACATGTTTTAAATTCAAGAACGGTAGTTAACATGTACTTTCAAGAGTTACGTACCTTTGAACAAATTCTAACTAGAAATGTGTGTCGTCAAGAGACGCAAAAAACACCAGAAACGGTCAGAAAACTTGAATGTTTCGCTGTTATAACTCAGATAATTCACCTTTGTACGAATCTAATCGATCATTCAACTACCCATAGGTTAAGGCCGTGGTATTTAAATAAATTTTGCAATTCCGCTAATCGAATAAAGCCGAAAATTTTTAATTGCATGTAAAACTTGAGTGAGATGAAAATTGATTTTTTAATGATATAGCCACCGTAACAGTGGTGTTTCTTATACAATATACATGTCTTTTCTCTTCTCATGGAATTCTTTAACAGTAACACAAATTAACATAAATAAAGAGTCCAAAATAGGTCCATTGTTAATCGTTAAGGTCCTCAGGTACATATTGTGCATTAATACGCGACTCTCCAATGTAAGCTCTAGTATCTGAAGGTAACATATCAATCCAATCTTTCGTACGAATTCGAGTAGGTATTTTTAACCTGTCCAATTTCTTCAGTAGATTTGGTGTTAAGGGTCTATGCCGGGAAGGAAATAGCTTTGCCTCGTTTCCGACAAGTCTGGATGGCACAAACGTGATCACTTGATCCCCTTTCTGAGGTCTCTCGAATAAATCTTCATTTGAACATGTATCATTTACATATTTATCGTTGTTGTTTACATCCTCGGTTATATCCGGAAAGAATATTTTGTTGCTATTACTCCGAGATCTTTCAGGACTCCCGTTATCGTTTATCAAACTATGGTTCGATCTTGTACTTCCTGACTTTAAAAATTCACGAACTTGACTCACTTTGAATTGACTTATATTCACATCATGGTGAGTCAGATCAAAACTTCGACTCTTCGATTTATTTGGGTCAACATTCGTCTTTTCTCGCGAGAACGAGGCGATTTTCGGAAGTCCTGGTTCGTTGGTTGGTTTCTCGCCTGCAATGAACGAATAACTGCGGTGAAGCGGAGGCTGTCGTGTATACAAATACCCCAAAAGATTCTTGCGCGCTGTATCCTTCCGCGTGTAAAAGTCCCGCTTAGTCAATGGTAGAAGGAAATTCGGAGATGTTTCTATGGGCGACACCTCATTGTCAGAATAAACATGAGTGCGATTCTCGCTGCTATGACTTTGCCGATTCCGGAATCGCCCGTCCAGAACGGGTTGGTGAACCATTCTCGAACCAGAGGAAGTACGGTCCGGTTTAGGTTCTCCGTGAAACATGGGATGTCAATGAGTTGTCACATAACAACATCAAAGGTATTCTCATCTCTTTATTTGGAGATTTCTGATGTCCCGATGTTATTATTTCTGTAGTCTGTCAATCAACCAACGACAGAGAGTATGGCTCTGAAACAAACGAAAAAATATATATATATCAATAAGCCGCTTTTTTCATAATAAAATGTAACAGATAATGTATGTAGCGCATTCAATATAATTATTACAGAAACTTTAAAAACAACATTTAGATCTCTTCTGCAACGGTTTGTGCTGCCGTGATAAAGATTGCCTTGCAGAGGGCATTCGCCGATATCTGAGGTAGTCTGGTTATAAATGAAAGAATTTACTGGGACGTTAAACAACAATCAATCAATCAATTAAAGGCTAGAACTTTTCCCCTTCTAGTTGTAGGTATTCTAATTATTTCATATTTATTTGTCTCGGACGATAACGAAACCCGTTTTTTATTTCAGTTGAGTAGGTAAACTATGGTGACATATCTCTGCCCCTTGTGTGCAAGTTATTTTTCTATCAAATATGTCGACATGCAAGATAAATATGTTGACATGCAAGATAATTATGTCAACATGCAACATAACTATGTTGACATGCAAGAAAATTGAAATCAAATAAGAATTATAAAGAATCTCAAAAAATCTCATATATCGCCCACATGTGACATCCAAGATGCTAAATGCTACATGTACCTATTTATGTTGACATGCAACTTCTTTATGTTAACATGTAATATAAATATGCTGACATGAAACTTATTTATGTCAACATGCAACTTCTTTATGTCGACATGCAACTTATTTATGTCGACATGCAACTTACTTATGTTGACATGCGAGATAGATATGGTGACATGCAACTTAGTTATGTTTGCATGCGAGATAAATATGTTGACATGTAACTTATAAGTTGTATGTCAACATAACTAAGTTGCATGTCAACATATTTATCTTGCATGTTATGTTGCATGTTTACATAACTATCTTGCATGTGAACATATTTATCTTGCATGTCGGCATATTTGATAGAAAAATAACTTGCTCACAAGGGGCAAAGATATGCCACCATAGTAAACGCTTTTTTATCTGATAGATCTAAGTCTTGGCGGTATCTTTGCTGTACATAAAACCGGTGGTGGTAAAGTAAGTCAATTTCGAATCTTGACGATTGATTGTTGACTCGAGTGATTAATGAAACGAGTTAGCAATCACGTGCCGTAGAAAAACAAAATATCATGCAATGACAGTAAGCGCAAAAAGATCATAAAATAAAAAACAAGTACAAGATTGTCGAGAGGTTGTTCATATAAAAATCTGAGAGTGCCAATTACATGTACATGTATATCTTAATACATGGTGAGTAAGATCGAACCAATTTTTTATTTGGAAATTAGGTTAATTCCAGATCAACACGTTACTATTCCATTTTTAGTGTTATGATAATAATATGTAATATGTTGATGTATGATTTTTTTATTATCCGGTTTACAGGTCGTCAGCAATTTCGCTGATCCTACAAGAATGAATCGACCTCTATGGTATAACAAGGAGGAAATTTGTCTTCAGGCAGTATATAGAAGGCCGAAAAGGAAAAAAAAACACGTCTCTTTATGATACAAAATTAGTATTAATTTTCAATGATTTTATTAAAGATAAAAAAAAATTAGTGTGCAAGTCACTGCCCGAGTTTAACATACACATGATCTTGAGTAACAGACCATTTTTGTTTGAAAAATATAATGAAGAATTGAAACTGAACAACTTTTAAAGTTTGATTTGTTTGAATATACTTACTCTTACCGATTAAATTTCAAAAGAGAATGTTTATACAATCAAATCGAATGCTCCATCTTAAGTAGAAAAATATCGAAAACAAGTATCCTCATGTAAAAGACCAATAACTGCTAAAATATTTTGTCTATCTCGTCGAGAAATTACCTTTTAAAGAGTCCATTAAAGAATAAAAGACAGCGTGGTTCAAATTACCGATCAACAGAATACGACATGCTATTATTAACACCCCTGTTCTCAGAGATAAAAATCTGCACCAGGTTTTTTTTTTACACATGAGAACTATCTCACTTTAAGGACCTTGCTAAAACAAAAACATTACCCACCGCGTACATATTTACATTTAACCTTTAACTATTGCCTTCAATGCACGGGAGACCTTGATAAGCGATGGCACTTTCCGTTACGGACTATTCATCCTGTACACCTGCACGGCTTACTTATTACATACCAACAGAACAATTTATATATATATATATATATATATATATATATATATATATATATATATATATATATATATATATATATATATATATATATAAATATATATATATATATATATATATATATATATATATATATATATATATATATATATATATATACACATTGTATTTATCCATGCTTAATGCACCCCCCCCCCTTCCGAGCCACCAATATATACATTTGAGCCCTGGTGCCATTTATTACTTGGTGTTGACACGAAACCGTTTTTTATAAGACGTATAAAACAGAATAATGTCCCAATGTTTTGATACAAAATCAGTGAATACAAATTGAATATTTGATAAAATGTACCATTTATGTTTAGGTTTTCGACCTTTAATAACCGTTTTTATAAGAAATATTTATAAAACAAAGAAATAACAGACTAAATATCCCGATGGTTTTTTTTTATATGAAGAATTTAGTGAACACAAAGTTTTATAACGATGCAATGTAAAAAAAAAAAAAAGCACCTGCATTCATAACTGTATCAACGCAATTCATATTGACTAAAAGGGATACAGATCGAAAGGTTACATGTTCTACAGGCAACACAAGGATATCAACTTGCCAAACCTTACATAACATTTTGACGTCTATGAATTCCCGCTATCTATAAACGATATTACCCAGAGATATAGATCAAATGAAACGGGACCCTCCTTGAATCAAATTTTGAATGAAAAGGATTTATATTCTGTAGACAACTAGATAACTAGCTCAGTACCTTGAAAGAAATCAGTTACATTAAGAAATAATCTGACGGGTGTCTTTTATTAGAAAAAAAAGAGAACCTTATAATTTGCAAGTGTAATATAATTTACAGCTATAAAGATTTTCATTTAACACATGCATCGGGTGTAATTTTAGTTCAGATTTAGAAAAGCTCGTTGAACATTTAAGTATTGGTATCGAATATCGCTAAACAAAAGATGCCAAAAAAATCATTTAAAAAGTGGGTTTTTTTTTAAAAGCTAAGGAGACATCTATACATGTTTATAGATTTGCACAAAGATAACTTTGGGACGTGATATACATGTCCATATGCTATGGCCTTGGAATGAATTTGCATGTATAATCTAAGTTGAGAAGTTTACATGAGAAGGGTGTATAGTGGCCAATTTTAGGATCAACGCATTTTTTTTAGCTTTTCTTTGCGGTGTTTTAATTTATGCTAGTAATAGAATGAAAATATTATCTACTTATTTCATGCACCGAAGCAATCTCTGAAAAGCGAGTTTTAAAAATACATTTTTAAATCGAGAGAACTTTTGTGATTTTTAATGATGTTTTTCCTCCAAGCTTTAAATACAAATTCAACCTTTAAACACTCTTTGGTTTCAGAATTTTACAACAGGATATTAACATTCAATTGATGACAGGGGTTTTTTTTATTTAAAAAAAAGAAAGATAAGATATGTTTGTTCTTGTTTTAAATCAACATCGATATATGAAATTATTCATAATTTAGGCGGCACGATTTCCCAGCATGTGACTGAAATTTTCTATGGCGGGTTTTGTAAAGAATTAATTATTTTATATCGCTGGATAAATAATTAAGCCATGACAGAACCCACATGTATCTATGGACTTATTTTGGTGTGAAGAGCTCCCCTTTATAACCTAGTTCGTAGTTTAAATATACTTGCAGTGCTGTATTGACAAGTGGTAATATTTATTTAACACTTCTGAAACCGAAGAGATTATTGAAATTCAATACCTTTAATAAATTCCGGTTATCAATAGGAGGTAAATGCAGTGAAAGAAAATACATATTTTTATTTGGGTTGGTTTTATTCAGGTTGGGAAAATATCATTTTCATGTTAATAGAAGAACGGCATTAATTTCAATAACGATCGTTCATACCTATTCTACATTCTATTTTTGATCCGGTATTTGCATTGAATTATTTTACGCTCTTGTGTAGAGATCAAACTTTGAAATACAGAAGTCCGCACTGCATGCTAAAAATGATAATCTTAAATTTTTATCGAGAAGGCCAACGCTGAGGTGAAAATTTTGTGAAATCAAAATATTTTGTCGATAGGCGGCTGTCAGAATTGAAAACAGAATTATGTAAATATGTGTGATAGAAAGACAATAATTAAGTTTTTCATATAGGTGTGCGAATGAGTGTGTGTGGGATGGGGTGTTTTTAAAAAAAGGGGGGGGGGGTCATACGTACAGTACCCTGTCTTGGTCTTCCAAAAAAATTGCTACTTACTATTTGAAGTTTCATTTTTTTTCTTCAAATATTTTGTGTCATTACTTCAGAAGGTATGTCTATGCACTGTCAGAATAATTACGCAATGTTTATACTCAGTCTGATGACGTAACACGACAAAAGAAAGGGTGAAAGTCAGAGGCAGGTAAATATTTATGTTTACGATCTAAATCACAAATCTGCCCGACTTCTCAAACTCTTGTAGAGTACTTGCCAGCCCTTTTAGTGATTTGTAAACCTATTTTTCTCGTGTATTTGAAAAGCGTTTAAGAGATAAGGTTGTATAGTAAACTTACCTGTAAAAGGTAAATATTTTTCTCTTAAATCTCTTCCAATTCCGCTTTTCTACTACTCCATATATCCAATACTATCATTTTCATTCATTCAATTTCCTCTGCTCATTTTATGTGAAAGGTCTTTATATGAAGGTTAGTCGACAAATCGTACGAAACAGTCTCCCGAAGTTAAACCTCACACCTGATTTTTTTTTTTAAATCAAAATTGTTTACACCACATGACAACCTGTGCATCCTCCCGAATTCACAGACACGTTTACAAATTTCCCCCCTGGATTTATCATGTATATATATATATATACACACACCTATGTTTGAGACAAACATTTAAAGCTAAGTGAAAGCAACCAACCTTGCATAACGTCGTTTAAATTACCTTCCCCTCGCGGTAATGAAAATAAGTCTGTCTTCTCTCGTCGCGTATTGATCCCGCTATGAAGATATCTGACCCATTTCTCAACTTTTCAAGATAGCATGGTATGGACTATCCACTTAGAGATTGCCTCGGTATCCGGTAAAATCCTTGATAACAGTATTACGGTCGTAACTGTTATAGATTTTTGGCAGAATACGTTTAGATTACATTAAAAGATGAGTTGTGACTTTGTTCGTGTAGTTCTTGATTTACCCCCCCCCTTTCCAAATAAATTATCGTAATTAAAAGTATTTTAAATTGAAACCATTTCTTATTTAGAATAAAACCCCTAATGAAATGGAATGAAATTTGAAATTACTAGTTCTGTAAATTGTTTTGATGTTTCATGACATTTTATTGAAGTTCGTATAAACTAATTTCAATTGCTTTTATAAAGATATGTAAGATTTATTTTAATTTCATTTTATTGAAAGGAAAGACGAATGAGAAACATACTCAACGTTATAACCTAGTAAGCTAAGAAACTGAATTTAACTGTAATACAAGTAAATGTATACACACATTTCTAACTGGATTTTTTCTTCTTTCATATTTTGAGGTAAAAGAGTTAAAGTTCTCTTGACTATTAAAAAAAACACCATTCTCTTTTTATTCTAGTAATCCACCATAAGGAATTGTTATAAACCAAAATTATAAAACCAAAATATACCTAGCTATATATATATATATATTGCATATGACAGACCAGCATTTTTACTAAAAAAAAATTTTGTTTTATGGCTCGCTTACCATACTTTATATATACATGTGCATGTATTTTTGTCTGGCCGAACTATTACCTACTGATATATATGTGATTAGCCGTGACAAACTAGAAAAGGAATGCTCTTGTCTTCAGGTTTGCCGCCTAATTATGAGGAAATCTTACCTTCGATTCTAAACTACATTGTATGTCGTGTAAATATTCTAGCCGCTATTTATTAAACAGCGTTGTGGGATAATTCCGCCATATTTTCGAAAATTTTACTTTTTCGCGACTAAATAAACATCATTTTTTACTGAAGAGACATTTCTACTTTACGGGAGGTTAATAAGAATAAAAAAACTTTGAAAAATGTTGCTTTAATATGAATTAATATCTAATAATTTCCACACAAAAAATTGAACTGTCGAAAATGACAATTAATTTAAACTGTTCGAAAAGGAAAGAATTAGTACATACGTATGATAATTGTAAAATTCGATTAGTATACTTGCATGTCAGATATCTGTTTTAAAAACTTGTTTCTTTAGACAACAAAAAAAAAACAAGCACTAAATATTTGTCCTGATAAGACAACCAAGGAATTTATTATGTACCTTAATCCACCTTTCAAGGCATCATGCATATCTTAAAATCATACGAGTTTGTTTGGGGGGAAATTGGAATTCGCATTTTTTTTTGCGCATTTAGCAATGCCATCTAGATCACATTAATTACCGTTTTTAATGGTACATGACACACAAAAATGGGCGTCATTCGCAAGAGGATTATGTTTTTACCACGAATACAATGTAGCTATGCAAACTCAAACCTAACGATATTAGAACTACGTAGAACCCAGCAAATCTTTGAATTCTCCGAACGTTTCTAAAACCTGTTTGGTTACCCTGATTTGTTTTTGCCTATATACCAGAAAACCGATCGATCTTGGATGTAGAGTACCAGGTATTGGTTAAATACAGAAGTGCATTAACAACTGGATTTGACAATCTTCTTATCTTTCCCTTGTATCAACAATGTAATCTATTTGAAGCACTCGAGGTTTTGCAATGTGCCACACACTTGTATACAATGTACCCCTTACAGAGAAATCTTCTCGGAAGTTGTACGTTAATTGTAATTTGACCAAAAAAAAATCATTCAATTGATACTTACTATATCTCTACAGTTTTTGTTTGCTTTAAATTTACATCGTTGACATAACGAAGTTGTTTGGGTTGTCAATTTGCTAAGAGCGATTCTGTACGTGAATTATGTTATATACAATTCTATACGGTGAGCAAGGCGTGTACATGCTTGTTTTCTTCATTTTTGTCGTTTCATCAATATCATTTTGATTTTGGGCTATCTTCATAGTGATTTCTATTTTTTATCTTAACTTAAAGTTTACCTTTATATACGATGTATTTTTTATAGATCTCTAGATTTGAAAGTTTACTGCAAATACACAAACTTACAAAACATTTTAAATATCTTTCTTTAAAAAAACTCAATGCATTCATTTTTTAACCTTGATCTGTTAATGTATGACGAATGAAATACACTATAATCAAAAGTATCCACGTCCATTGGAAACATAAGTAATTCATAACAACTTTATAATTGATATTATGCAATCATGAAGTTTACAATTCGGGGAACTGTTAAAATATTAAAAAGTTGAATGTTAAGCAAATTTCAGCTCCGTGAAAAAATGTGTGTACAGAAAACATAGAATTTGGTCCTCGTTATTTTGTCTTGTTATGTGTTAATTCATTTTAATGTCAATGAATCAATGTATAAGAAGTATTTAACAACATCGATGCATGTTTGCAAAAAGTTTTTATTCAACATTGAAGAATGTAAGGTGCTTTGGGAAATTCACTCTGCATTTCCGGGTTAGGGGAGTTTAGATGAATACATTCATTTCTTTCTTCGCTGCTGACTACTGAAAGAAAACAAAAACAGATTGTCTACCATATTATGTCTGGAAATTGATTGATAATTTCGTTTACGAATTTTTAAATATATAAAATGAAAACCTTTTGCTGTTTTTTAATAGTTCAGTTTTTAATCAATAAAATGCCATTTTAATCACGAAATCTAAAATCAAAACAATTAGGGAAAAAGCAATGCAAAATGTATTTGTATAGTTGTGTAGACCTTCACTTTTTATGCTGTTTTGTGTATACGATATCAAGATGACAACTTAAATGCATCATCACTTCACCCTGAAAATATATTAAGTTATGAAAAAGGAATTTCTACAATGTTATATAAAATCTATCCCTTCTGTACCTTAATCGTCGTCGAAGAAATCATCCGCATACCCCCTGTAGTAGGGGTAAAAGAAAGGCGAAGGGTTGAAGCTGGGGAATCCGTATTCAAAGAATCCGAAGGCTTCCGCCGACAGGGCCAGGAGAACCACTAGCAGCACAGCGTACACAAGGCTGGTGAAGGAACTCATATTCTGGGCAGCTCTGAGGAGAAATCCAAAAGAAAAATCAGACAAGGAATGATAATTTTACAGATTTTGTCAGTTTTGCAGCTCTTTGGTCGATTGAAGTTTGTTTGCATCCAAAGAGAAATCATAAGATGAATCGCAGTCAGTTTTACAACTTTCATGATCAGTCAAGATCACTTGACACAACTTATGATAAAACAAAAATGTTTTCGTGGATATATGCAATTAATAGACAATATCACAGAAGAAATATCAAGTCCTCATCAAAATCATCGCAAGCTGGCCATGACTCATCCAACGTCCAAAGTGCGATTGGTTTCTATTCACGGACACATGTATATGTGTATTTCAATACTAGTATTTCATTACCATTATTTATTGGAGTCGCAATCATTAAAATGTCTTAGAATAGGTCCTATATAGACTGTTGATCATCTGCCTTCATGTTCTGCGTTCTATATTGTTAATTAATTATATCTATACAGTGGCAATTTGTAAATGAGACCTATATCTATAACTAAATATGATTATACAGACACCCACTCTCCGATTAAATACATAACAATAATCTTTCGTGTGTGCAATTTGCTCCGATATAAACTGTGATGGTCTTTGAAATATTAATAATACGTGTTCTATTAATATCAATGTTATTATAAACAAAGTAATCAAAATGAATTATTCATATGATTGCGTATACACTATATTCTACATGTATTAAATCGATTATGTTGCTTTAAAATTGTTCGTTTCAAAAACTCAAATAAAACTTGCAATATTTTTATTCCAATTATTTATCTTAATATTCATCAGCATGTGAAAAAAATCTTACGAGGGTTGGATGACCAAGGCCTTATTAATGACTATTAAAGCCTCCCCAGAAAAAAAGAAAGATTTGTCTAAATTACATTGCGAAGGAAAATAACAGAAAAATATTCAATACTTTTCAGGTTTACCTGGTAGTTAATTTTTTGATCGCATAGCCTCGTGAAAAGTAATGTAGAAAGACATAACTATCTCATATCGTTGGCGAGAAGGGTTTTTTCCCCACAGCATAAAATCGTAAGTAGCGAAAGTTTTATTAGTTTTTTTTTTCTTTATCGTGAGAAAAAGTATAATTAAAAACGAAATCAATAAAATCAAGAATGACAACACCTCAATTCACTTGCTTGTAGTGAGCTATTCTTAGATTACGTGTGTAATATAAGTCGATGAATTATGAACTTTCAACAGAATTACAGGAACTGTCGATTAGTTAGTCAACAAAGATACTCGAGATACTGCACGCTTTAGAAGAAGTGAACAGGGGGGAAAGCAGAAACCTGAGCACGCACTGTGTTTCTTCAAATATTTGATTTCGTCTCCAACAGGGTTAAAAGGCTGATATTTTGTTTAAGAAATGTCAAAAAAAGGAGAAAGGATTCTCCTTGAAAAATGTGCATGTCAGGAAACAGCACTCAACGAGTTTAAACATTCTGAAAGGTTGTCAGTCTTTTAAAAGAGTTTGAGTTTCACTTAGCAACAACTGGAGATTATGTTTAAAATGTTTTTAAGGGAGGGCATTCATCTTAATCAATGAATGATCGAAAAACATAAAACCAAATATTAAATCTATGGATGAAAACGTTTAAAGATTGATCACAAGTTAGTCTGCTTACCTGGTTTCCTAACGTGCGGACCAAATCGAATCGATCGATGTTTTGAATTGATTGGTCTTAAATATGCCATCGGATGACGAATCGATGCCCCGGTCATTGATGGCAATACAAGCGTCGTCTTGTGCGTGAGCTTGGGTCTGTAAGGGGCAGCTGTCACATTGTAGTTTTTATTTTACCAATGAGGAAACCGCCCAAATTTATTCCTAAAATATGATAGTGTACAACTTGCATTATTTCTTTGCGCAGACAGTTATGTATAAATCATTGGGCTATATCATTATATATTACTTATGCTAATATCGCTGGGATCGCATGTGTATTTGGACACTATCGGATCATATTACATTTCACGATTTGTAGATTGTTCGTGTGTAATAAATGAATGCACTGTATTTGAGGACGGTCCTATAATATTTTGCTTATATATTTGTATCTGATAAATTGGATTATGTCAATCAGATTTACAAGTGCAAGTTGCTGGAATGATTTATAATACGCCTACATGCTATGCACATCCGATATATTGAATGTAAATAGGTCTTTATCATTAATGGTAGAAAATATTAAGTATATTAGGTTAGTTGTTTCATCACGTTTGATTTACACCGTTAATAATTTTCTTTTTCTAGCAACAAAAGCTACTTTCTTGCCCAGTTAAAGTCAATCGTTATTATGAATATAACAAATAGACGATATTTTATCAATATGATATTAATTAATATGCATATATTAATATTCATTAAACACTGTGCCAGATAATTATGCCCTTGTCAAAGTGGCTTTTTTGCACTTGTCTAAGGTGCATAACCCGATATATTTAGGTGTCATCTGATAGACAAAACACCTAGAGGGTCAGAATGAAGAGTTCTTAAGCCTCTTTTCCGTTTCCATTTAGGGGCAGATACTACAATGTGTAGAGATTATTTTAGTTTCGCATTGGCTAGCACATTGCAACTATATTTTCCAAAGTCGCTCAGACATAATTTTTACTTTTTTATCCGACATATCGACCATCTTCGTTCCCTTGGACTATGTTTATGCAGATTTGCATCCCACCAGTCTATAACTAACTTGCTCAATAACCGCTGTTCAACGAATGCGGTAGGTTTCTCCTCCTTAGTTTCCAACTTATTCTTTATAAATTGCAACTTTCATTTTGCATTTAATCAATCTAATGAATCTGCGTCCACTTAAGTGCATCAATTTTAAACAGTCTTGCTCTTGTTGGCGTTGTCTATTCTTAAAAGCCCCATTATTTACATCAATAAAAAAATTTTTAAAACGATTTTTTCAAATTATGTAAAATTTTAAAGCTTGGCGTTTTATAATTTAAAAAAAGCATCATTAAAATATGAAAATCGTTTCCACTCAAGTTTTGAGTACACCAAAACAGAAAATTCAAATATCTAATTGTTATCTTCAATGATACTTAAGTCACCAATTTACACGCATAAAAGAACAAGTGCACTTAAGCTATAAAGAATCTATTCTTTTTCTGTGCCGTTTTTATGTAGAAAATGTCAACAAATTGCTTTTTTCCCGTAATATTTAAGCACTGATGGGTACTTCTGATGATTTATATGCACGCTTAAATTTACCAAAATTAGCATACAGTTTAAAAAATTCAGGATTTTTAAATGCCTAAAAATAATCTAAATCCGGAAAAATCGAACCGAACCTACTTGAATTGTGTCTATTTAAATCAGAGGGAGGAGACATTTAAATCAACATTATTCTGTTGGTGGATCAATTGGCGCGTTTGCTTAATTATACTTTATGCATTCTTTTAAGTCTGAAAATAAAATCGAATGAAACTTTGAAGTTGCATATTACCATAGTGATCAAACAAACATTCCTGACCATTCAAAGTTGATGGAAAGCGATTTTAAACGTGTCAATGTTTTACAGTGAGCACATTTGACGAACGTCTACCTGGATAGAACCCACGTGATTGTTTGAAATAATTTATTTCATGCGTAGGTTCAAACATGGGTCACACAGGTAATATAGGAAAAACCTTGAAATTTTCATACGTTTTGCATTTTTTAGGTACCAGCCTAATGTAGTACAAACTTCTTATTTTCACAGGAGTTTTCTAAATGTATAATGCGTATTTTGTCTTTTCCACAAGTTTGTACTCGGTTAGGCTGACAGTAAACAAAGGCTTTGAAATGAATGCCCGTCCTCGATTTACTATACAAAATCACGGTACGAGTATCGGCTGACCCCTACAATGTTGTAAAGCTTCGTGCTTTTTATATACAGTAAATTCAGCGCTAAAACTTGTTGATTCTTATGGATTAGATATCAATAGGTGATGTTAGGTAAAAATTTATGCTTAATTTGAATCTTTATTTTTTTTTCACTTTTTACCGGGGCCCATAAGTGCACTCGTCCTTTCTCATTGAAAAAAAAAACACTCTTCCTTATTTCATAGATTTTGAACCAATTAGAAATATCCTTTTCAGAACTCACAATAAAAAAACTAATAAAATTTGCGCATTGCGCCACCAAATGTATTTATAAGTTACACGTAGGCCACCGAAAAAAGTTCCTATTAATACAAAAAATGTAACTTGCTATTAAGATTAATTGCTTCAAGAAAATAATTTGTTTTTCAAAGAGTTGATCAGGTAAGTTTATTTCGCCGACAAATGGCCGTACGGAACATATTTCTTACTAATCACAATATATACCGCTAAGATATTTTAGATTTATTAATTATAAAATACCCCTATTAACCGCAACAACAACAAAATTAAAATTAAGCAAAATATTCTGCTCTCGTAAAAAATATTTGAAGGACATGTAATTAGTTTATTCCAAGTTTTGTCTATGTTTTTAATAGCGTCCGCGGGCGGATTGGTTTTGAAGCATGAAAATTAAACAAAACCATACATTTACTACAAGAAAATGTACACGTACTCTTCATATTTTAAAATATATGACCTAGACATTTAAATTTACTTTGTTTTACCATATCTGCCAATATTTGGGAATTTTATGTATTTACTTTTTTACAGTATGAAGAAAATACTAAAACAATGATAAATGTAATTTATTTTTAATTATCAATGTTCGAAATAATGTGGGTTTTTTTATTAGTATTTTTTTCCCTGATAGAAATATAGGTTTTTTACTTTTAAGTGGAAGCTTAAAATAGAAAAAAAAACTAGAAAGGACATCAATTAGTCAAAATATACTAGAGTGAAAATATGAAGCATAAAGCAGAAACATTTATTTATCATCAAAGCTATCGATATGGAATGTGGAAAGAATTTGAGGACACACCAAAAAACTTGCTGTTAACACGCTTGGTCCAATAAAATACCACAAATCAAAATCTAATGGCCAATCCGGTGTGTGGTGTTATGAGATCTTTATGTATATTTGATGCCACACGAATGTAAGTTCCTGTGCGTGTTGTCCCTATTTGAATAATGATTATTCGATTTCCATAAAAAAATCACATTTTTAAATGTGTTTTCGCCATGTTGCAGTCAAATTTGCAAGAATTAATATCTTGACATTTTTTCAATAATTATTTTTTTTTGCGATATACCGTGAACCAACATTTAATTAGTCATAGACTATTTTTATTGTGTCTGAACGCAAATAAGTCTTCGTTTTTAGTTGAAAGAATATAAAAACAGTCACTTGAACATCGTCTTTTGCTTGCACTTGCTTTTACTATGAAATGTTGCTGCTTTATCATTGCTAGCGTTGTATACAAAGAAATCATTTTATTTTTTAATTGTACAAAACTGCGTAGAATATAATATCATATAATAATTATCAATTAGTATGTAAAAAAAAAAATGAAAAAGCCATGTTCACAGTACTATACCGTATATGTTTAATTTGTCAAGCAGTTAGTTACTTATTTAGTCCCGAGATGTCTTAATTGGTATGGGACCGCTATCGATATTAATATGGATAAAAGTGCATTATAATTAAAATACTTTTAATTGTTTAGAATTTTTAATTAATAAAAAAATCTAAATTAATGTAAATGAATAAAAACCAAATATTACTATAAATTAGAAGTTAATTGTTAAAACACCATATCCCCATATCACTTTCCCTGTTCAGGTGTATAATTAAGCCCAGTGACAGGGGCGTTAGCTTGTGTTGTTTTAGGAGACATGTGATCCATTATCGACTCAGTTGCAGATAATTGTCTTATAAATGGTTTCTTCACTAACAATAAAAATAAAAATTAATAATTAATAAGGGATACCTTTTTCTTGCATATATTAAGTACTGTTTAGTTACTTCTGTTGAAAGTATTGAAGTGTGGGAAACCCTGCAGGATCGGACATCAAAAGTAATGTGACCACCTTGTAATGGTGACTTATGATAATTGCCTAAGTACATTAATTTTTCAGTTATTAAATATAAACTAACAGTAGATTTTTAATGAAGGGAAGAGGATTCACCAAAATTATATCCATCAAAATTAATGGTATACCTTGTAGGCCGAAATCCGCCAAATTTGTGTCCCGCCAAAAAAAACCCGGCTATACGGTATACTAGTATTGTATTTGATTTTTTACATGTACGTCACAATATGAAGGTATACTATACCATCTTCGCGTCAACTGCTGTTATTGCTGCATGAAAACACATTACTTTTATAAAATTCGGAATTAAAGGAATTATAGGAATTATAGTTACTTAGGGGGTATATGCATTGTCATTTGAAGATTTGACATGTATTTCGCTAGAGAGGAGTTAGGTTAATTTTGCGGATAACCGCAGCAAACACTATGGCATTCCTGTTGGTCAATAAATGTGTTATATTGGCTCATACTGAATACAAGTGACAGACTAATGAATAAGACACAGTCTTAAAATACCATGGCAAGTATGACAAGTTCATGCTTTAGATTTTACACTCGGTTGTGGTTATTTTAATATCACGTTTTAATTCTTTAAATTGTGTTGATAATTTTGCGTTTTCATTTAATGTTTCAGGTTTTTTAATTTCGCGTTTCATTTTACACACTTTAATTATAACAAGATATCTGTGAGCCAGTGATGACTAGTATTATCCACACTCTGCTGTGAACATGCAAAATAAGCAAAGTCGACATTTAACAGGAAGTTGGCATCCGATTGGTGCCAAAATAGATCTCCACGTATGGCATGCCTAAAAAATAGTGTGATAAAATTTCAAGCATCTGCAATGAATAGTTGCAGAGAAAAATGCGACAGAAATTTTGTTACGGACAGACATACAGACGGGCGGACGGACGGACGGACGGACAGACAGACGGACACACAAAGGTAAAACAGAATACCCCCTTAATTATATAAGTTATATATTTATATATTATATTATATATTTAAGTATAATTAAACAACTGGTAATGTAAAAATATGTGCAAAATTTAAGTGAATTAAAAAAGGAATTCATTAGATTATTTCTAAGAAAATCTCTTAATTCATAAACATTTCATTAATTTTATTATAAACAAAATTTATGCATTTATTTTTTATATTTGCTTTTTTAAATTTAGCTGAATTATAAAGTTTAATTTCAGGCATGGTTTCAATAAAAGTAAAAAGACAACTAAATACTGGTATTAATCTACATTTATTTAAAAAAAAAGTATAAATACAAATTAAACACAGTCAAATGAGTATATACATGTAACAGGTGGTAAATTAGAGGGATGAGCGCTTGATCACAGTATCTTTACTGATCTGAAAACATAAAAATAACAAAAATACAAAAAAAAAACATAACCGAATAAAGATACTAAAACACTTACTTTGTTCTTTGACAGAGTTTGATGATTTTCCTTAATTAGCATTAAAATTGCACTCTTTAAAACCGGGATTTAAGAAAGGTGGTTATATGAAAGACTGTAAGGGTAAAAATTGTTAATGCTTATATTTTTTTTTTTTTTTGTTAATTTCAATATGTTTTAGAAAAAATAGATGTTCCCAAATATTACTCTAAAAAATTATGTATTAATAAATAATTTTTCACTGTTATGGCTCCTTTTAAAGATTAATCATTGCGAATTATACCTTAAATTACATTGAAATGAATGTTTATTGTGAAATATATCTTTTTGGAATTACTTTTTAAAATAAGGGTGCAAAGAGGGGTCTGCTGGATCTGCTGTTGACAACTAACATCTTATAGAATCTATAAGAAATTTAGTACAAAAACCAGGTACGTTGCTAATGCCCTATAAAAGTTTATACATGTAAGCTAAGGTAACTATAAAATAAGAAATTTTGAATTGGGACTTTTTCATGTCTTTCACATGTGTATCTGTGTAATTGTTAGATGTTTTTAAATTATTTTGTTTGTCGCATTTAGATCTACGTAAAAATGTTTTGAATCTTCCAGATGATAAATTAAAACTTTAAAATGAGGAAACACTAAGACCAGAGTTTGTCTTTCTTCGGTTATTGATCACCGAAAAAGAACATTAGGTGCAGAGTGATCTAAAAAAAAAATAAAAAATAAAACCTACTTTCTCAGAGAAAATGCGGTTCCAAAAATTCCTCCACAGTATCATGAGGATCTTGGTCATACGGTTCCATCTCGTCCAGGTACTCCCTGGCCATGTAAATCTGATATTGGTCTGGACCCTTGGCTCCCTTCCTTGGAGCTAAGATTTGTTGCAGATATGGATCATCTCTGGCGTAATAAGGAAGACGAAAGGCATCCAACGATGTTACAGTAGCAATTAACAAGATGGCGAACAAGGTCAGAGCGTTCATATTTGAAATCCTCATTTTCACAAAGTCCTAAAAGTGAAAAGATATATTATTATTGCAAACGAGGGTAAGTAATGATAAGTTTAATAGCTATTTGTTGAATACTAATTTTCGTTGTTGAAATGATCCTCGAAATTAATTGGTTCCATAATCATGTTGTATAAGTAAAATCATTGGCCTCTAATATTCGTATCATTGAAACCGTGATTTTTAGTGAACCCACAAAGAATGATGCCCAATAATTTTAAAGAAACCACAGTATATTATTGTGCTTCGGAAAAATTGGAAATTTAAACAATGAAATTAATTTACTGAATCCATCAAATTGGTTTCAATAATGGCAAATTAAATACAAGATTAGCTCTTATTAGTCAATGTATTTCTTGTTATGTACATGATAAATATATAAAACAGGAGAATGTTGTTCTTTACAGATGAAATCTGGCATATTATCTTATTTCATATTAGTTTAAAGAAGTTTGAATTCTAAACGCTGCCAATGTATTCCCACTGAGTATAAAAAATGAAAACGACTGAAATCTTCTAATGAGGAAAGCAACTTTTATCTTTACAATTTGAAATTTAAGCTTAAATCTATAAAATCAAAGAAGAGGAAAAAATATTTACCTTTTCCAATACGATTAATATTCTTTAGAAAGATGTTTCAAAACTATAATTTTGTTCCTTATATAGACAAATTAAACTATACGAAGCATTGTAAATCTAAAAAAATGTGGTAAACAAACTTAAACCACATTATTCATATTCATGATATATGATGAATTTTCTTTTAGATTAACAAGGGATTAATAGTCAGAGCTATGACTGATTAATCCTAATTAGATGATAATTAATTCGAAAGTGCTTGAAAAAAAAGCCAGGAAGGCCATTTAAATGTCAAAATGTCATGTTATTGTACACTTCAAAATCATGCAATCTTTAGTTATTGATTAAGGTGTCTTTCTATTAATAAAAAGTTTAATTAAGTACGTTGTAGTAGACTAGAGAGGTAAACATTGTATGTGCGACTTTTTATGTTTTAAAGCTCTTAATTCACATAATTATATCTACAAATACATTTATTAAACATTTCATGCAAAATTAGCAGAAATTATGAAAACTGTCAAATTTTCAAATGAATTTAAACATGTAGTTAAGGAAAGGTAAGACATTCTATATTAAAGATAAAAATTAAAAAATGAATATAAATGAAATTTTCATTAACATCTATTCATAAAATCCATCATTTTTCTTTCAAAATATAAATTACAATTGCATTTATATCCATTTGATTATAAAGATATTTCATTTCTTTTAACGCGTTATGAAGACAGTGGTATGAAAAAAGAATGGCATTAAACAACACATTATGAATTGTTAAAATGTTCTTCTTAGTATAATCAAAACACTTTCAAAAAGCCTTGTATACATAATTATCTGGAATTGTGAGATATTGTTTAATACATTTGTGGTTCGTCAATTCTAGAGTTATAAAAGCATTAAAATGACTGTTAAAAGTACATACATTTAATTTATGTGTTTCCTGTTTCACTGAAGCTTACTACGAACTAGACTGTTTGTCCATTGCTTCTTAAATACTAGTAATTCATTGGAAATTCACGACTTTTTTGTTAAAAACTTTCCTAGTTACTGCATCTACGGTATACGATTTTCTACGATAACCAAATTGATTTTCAATTTTAGTGCTGTCGTGGATATTACCTGCAAACACTGATATTTATTTTGTTTAGGGTTCTCTTAAAAATTAATCAGTATGTGTTCTATAAACGTTTGCGCATAAATTTTAATGGGCATATGTAAAAATAATTATATATTTTGTTTTTCATTAATAAAAGAAATTAACAAACTTGTAAGACGATATCTCTGAATAAAGTTGAAAAAGGTGGCAAGTCCTGCTAGAAAACGCTCGTAAAAGCTAAAAAAATACAAACAAACAAAAACCATAAAAACTTTGAGGTAAGTGACCTTGTCTTCGCTACATTATAGCTCCTAATTTCATTATTGATGAATTAGATAAATTATTGAATATAATAGACAATTGTGATTGGAGATATAGCTTGATTGATAAGACGGAAATTCTTCGGAAGTATTCAAATTAAAAAAATAAAATTCAACCATATGCCTTTAAAATAAAATTCGAAAATGATAGAAGACAAGAAAATAGCTGGCCCAAAACAATATGAAATCATTACTTATGTCGCAATATACCATTATCACCTGCCTATGGGGTTTATGTCTCAGCTTATTCGTTACGCAAGAGCATGCTCTACATACGAATAATTTCTTAAACGAGGCAAACTACTAACAAACAAGTTGATGGAACAAGAATATCAAGAACTTCGATTAAAATTATCTTTACGCTCTATGGTCGAATACAATGACCTTGTCAGCAAGTACAATGTTTCATTAAGACAAATGTTGACTGACGTTTTTCATACTTGTTAGAACATTATTTATACACCGGACTGACTACAGTTTCTTCCGTTCATCAAGATCATGACAATGAGCACACGGGGGGTGCAACCGGTCGGCAGGGTATGCTGACTTCTTCTAGGCACCTAATCCCACCTCTATTTTTTTAGGTCCGTGTTTGCTGATGTGCATTTTGATTTTGCTATATGGATTTTTGAGACGGCAGTTTTTTATTGTCATTTTTCATAATATCTATATTGTTTTAAGGGGACAGTTTTTCACAAAAATGAAAGCTCTTTTAAAAAAAAAAAAAAATAAAATGACTAATCATGGCGTTTCTGATATAATTATATGTTTTCGTATATACCATTGCATTAAAAAAAACTCATTTTCTGTTAGCTTTTTCCCCCATTAAATATGCTTCAAATTTGCGGAAAATAGAACACTATCTTTTGGACATAGCTTACGTAAATTATTTTTCTGCATATTTGATTTGTTTATTAATTTAACATCTATATATATTGTTAACAGTGTATCATATTTCATCAAGGGAATGTTAACATAATTATTTAGTGTATGCAGGTTTATATAAAAACTAATTTTAAGTCGCATGTCAAAAAGACTTAAAAGATTTTAAGAAATACTGGTACTCTAAAAAAACTTTTTTAATAGTGTAGAATTTAAGATGAGACGACCACGTTTATTAACCGATAACTAAGAACAGAGCTTTCAAGGTGTCAGTCTGGCAAGTTTACATGATAATCGGGATATCTCACTAAAAGGAATTGGATTTACAAGACCCTTAACATGTAAAGCTTAACTGGTCAATGTTAGCAAATTTTGAGAAATATTATTTTTGAAAAATACAAAAACACACAATTCACAGAAAGACTATCATTACATTTATTTCATTTTCTATTTTTTTAAATTATATTATGTTTTGAAGTAAATAAAGTGAATGTACATATTTCAGTAATTATTTCTCGTCTTTATGCTTTGTAAGTTTCATTATAGCCAAGTTGCCGGTCGGTTTCTTTCCTTTTGGTGTCTAAAAAAAACAAAAGAGCATACAAATCATTCAAGTGTTTTAGATTTAAATCTAAGCATCGCCCAATTAAATGAGTTAATGATAATAGCATATTTTTCAATAAACTATATTTTAATTTTGTTGTTTTTAACCCAAAAAAAATTTAAAAAAACCTGTTTCTTACTTCCTTACGAAATAAACCTCATCAGTTTGCTCACTTCACCAGTCTCTGGAATTACTGCTATCCGAGGACTCGTCAGAATATGATCTGGACCATTTCCAGGGCGATGCTACTGAGCCCGTCACAGAGATGGCCAATACCATCATAACAAGCATCAACAGCAGACAGGTAAAGTTCATTGTAGTTGATGATACCTTATCAAGACTGAAATTACAGTGCCAATAATTATCTACATATTTAGAAATTATTATCGGTTTATTGCGCTATAAAAAATAGTCGTATTTCAAAACAATGTATAGATCACACAGTATACTATGTTTAAAGTTGAAAATTTAGATATTTTTTTCTTTTTGGTTTCATATTTTTAGAATACAAAATATATCATTCGTGTGGCATAACACCTCGTCCCCAAAATATCCAACAAACTTAAAAAAAGAGAATAGGAAAGAAAACAAATCTAAAATTCTTATAGTTAATTTGCTACTTACCGGTAGACTTCGTGGAAATAGAAGTAATCTCATGTTGTCGCGGGTTTCTTTATATACTCTTTATCAGATGACTTTTACAACAACTTATGTAATTTATTATAAATAAAACGTAGTTATTACAATGTCATAAGATTAGTATCATTGACCCCTGCTGAGATAGCTGCAGCTGAAACCTTGAAAATTATCTTTGTCATCGCAATGATAGATTACATAACAGTCTGTAACAAATTGTTCATGTAACTAACAAATGGAAATGTAAAAAAGATTTGACGACAAAATTAATTTAAAAAAGGTTATTTTTCATTGAAAGAAGCAGTTCTTATTGAATGCAATGAACTTTTAGTGTAACACAAAGTCTTATAGCTGAAATTTAATTTTGATATTTTTCCAACAAAACAAACAAAATGTATCAAAGTTCATAAGTGACATCTTAATAGAGGAATAAAACAGTTTTTCGTTGATTTTTTTTTTTTTGTATAAAAAATGAGTTTGACCCTTTTTACGGCAGTTAAATTGATTAATACGATAGCATTTGACCACATGAAAAGTAACATTTCATTGTCTTAAAATTGTAATAACGTTTTAGCTTTGAATAAAAATAGTAGAAGGATGTATAATAGTACACCAACAAGTAATTGCATTTATTCTCCGCTTTCCAAAATAAAGGAAAAACCACAAATTCTTTGTCCTCCATGAAGTTTAACATTTTAAAATATTTCGCATTTCATGATCTTTTAGTATCTTGTTTGTTTCAAGCAACCAACAACTCAATAACATTAAAAATGCAAATAAACAGGCAGCAAGATGCACCGCCCTTTTCTAAGATGTCTGTTAGTTGGCTTGAACTTATTTTATTGTAATGTCTGTTACACAAATACCATTTGGTTAACTAGAATGCAGTCAGACTTACACGCCTAAACTTCGGATGCTTAAGCATTTTAGTACAAATTTGTGCATAACGCTTTAATCAGGAAATAAACAAAACAAAAACTTGCATAAAACAACTGTTATTTCAGGAAAGTATCGAGATTTAAAAAGTGTATAAGGCAAATAGAAATTATAAATATGTCGAGATTGCATAGTTCCCTGAGATCAAATAATAGTTTATATTTTATTTCATAATTAAAATCCGTTTGATAATAATATTCAATTATTATCAAATAATGTATTTCCGTATAAGGCAGGCTTTCTCTAATCGTATTAAGTTCATGAAACATTTAATGTTTTATCACATGCTTAGCTCAATATGCGTTGAATATCACTCATATAATAGATTTTTGATATTGCACTGTTTTGACATTACAGTGGATTTTTACGTATGTCTAATGCGATGATGTTCGGAGTTTTTCTTTAAAAAATAGGAATAAACACATTAAAACATAATTAAAACGTGATAAAAGGAATACCTCATGGTTTGTGGTGTTATGATTTTTATCCAACTCGTTGAGTGATTTTCATCCCTTCGCCAAGGCTCGGGGATAGAAAACACTTAACTCGTTATATAAAAATCATATACCATCAAAAACCAAAAAGCAAAATAAAAAAAAAATTCTTATGTGATTGAAAAAATTTAATCAAAATAAAATGTTAGTACTTTTATAGAAAATGACTCGTTAATTAACAATTTATTTTTTTTTTTTTTTGGCGGAATCATCCCCCAAATCCTTGCTGGAATAAGTCAAAAGTCCCCTGTCAGCATAGTAAAACAATGCAGCCCATTTCGGTGAAACATTTATTAAGTAACTTATTGAAGCAAACTTAGAAATAGAGAGAGTAGAGTTAATCTTTTAAAGAATTAATTAACATTGATGAGTCATGCGCATCCAATCATATTTAAACTTCCTTACTTACGGAAGCATACACTAAGTATTCGAAATCTGGAGTGGTTTCAATATACGATGTTATTTGGATTGTGATAAAAACTGAATGGTCTAAAGTTAGTATTGGCAAAGTTGAATCTCGTTTATTAAACATCTATTACACGGAGAAAATAAGCTTATTGATAGAAGCTTTCTTAAAATTGTGCTTCTTTAAATGCGTTCATGTTTACCAATTGTTAGATGCTTCAACTCCACTATAATTCGATATAAGAAACAGTTGTTTTTAACCTTAATTTTTTTTCAAAGGGTACAAAAATGCACAATTTTAAATGCACTGTAAATTTCAAATGCTTCTATTGTTTTAACAATATTTAAGTGTAAAGAAAAATTATTATTAAAAATTAACAAATTTGCATGCAAAATAATATGTAACGTTCTCGTCCTGTAACAATTGTCGGGTAGACAGAAGATTCTTGAATATAGTCAGTTAAGTGAATGTGACTGTTAGGGATATAATCGCCTTATTTATATTCCAATGGTCAGAGCAAAAGATTAAGGAAAAAAGAGTGTTAACAATATATTCAGAAAAAGTAACTCTTGCATTACATATGATTTTTTTTCAACGTTTTATGTTGACGTAATCTTTCTTGGAACCACGATCAACAGAATCAAATACTTTTTTACCCCTTAAATTAAAAAGAAAAAACATTTTTATGTTTAAACTTTTCAAGTTTGTAACTATATATAATGCTTTGTTTCTACGTTTTTATAGTTTATATAAAAATTTAAAACATGGTTAAAGGGCTCAATGAAAAATTAATAATTACAAACAAAAAAAAATACATATGCATGTATCAATATAGGTTGTAAATAAATATTTTAAGCGCTTTACTCCCATATGTCATAAAAGTAAATCAATTTGTATTTTGCTATATGGATTTTTGAGACGGTTGACAGTTTGTTATTGTCATTTTTCATCATATCTATATTGTTTCAAGGGGATAGTTTTTCACTAAAATGAAAGCTCTTTTTTAATAAAAAAATAAAATGACTAATCATGGCGTTTCTGATATAATTATATGTTTTTGTATATACCATGGCATTAAAAACTCATTTTCTGTTAGCTTTTTCCCCCCATTAAATCTGCTTCAAGTTTGGGGGAAATAGAACACTATCTTTTGGACATAGCTTACATATATGTTCGTATATTATTTTTCTGCATATTAGAATTTTGTTCATTAATTTAATATCTCAATATATTGATAATAGTATATCATATTTTATCAAGGGAATTTTAACATAATTATGCAGTATGCAGGTTTATATAAAAACATATTTTAAGTCGCATGTCAAAAAGACTTAAAATACTTTAAGAAATACTGGTACTCTAAAAGAAACTTTTTTAAAGTGTAAAATTTAAGATGAGACGAGCACGTTTATTAACCGAGAACCAAGAACAGAGCTTTTAAGGTGTCAGTCTGGCAAGTTTTCATGATAATCGGGATATCTCATTAAAAGGAATTGGATTTACAAGATCCCTAACGTCAAAAGCTTACCTGGTCAATGTTAGCAAATTTTAAAATATTATTTTTGAAAAATACAAAAAAACAGAAATCACAAAAAGACTATCATTACATTTATTTCATTTTTTATTTTTTTAATATCATATTATGTTTTGAAGTAAATAAAGTGAATGTACATATTTCAGTAATTATTTCTCGTCTTTATGCTTTGTAAGTTTCATGATAGCCAAGTTGCCGGTCAGTTTCTTTCCTTTTGGTGTCTAAAAAACAAAAGAGCATACAAATCATTTTAGTATTTTAGATTTAAATCTAAGCATCGCCCAATCAAATGAATTAATGATAATAGCATTTTATTTTATAAACTATATCTTAATTTCGTTGTTTTTAACCAAAAAAAAAAAGATTTAAAAAAACTGTTTCTTACTTCCTTACGAAATAAACCCTTATCAGTTTGCTCACTTCACCAGTCTCTGGAATTACTGCTATCCGAGGACTCGTCCGAATATGATCTGGACCATTTCCAGGGCGATGCTGCTGAGCCCGTCACAGAGATGGCCAATACCATCAAAACAAGCATCAACAGCAGACAAGTAAAGTTCATTGTAGTTGATGATACCTTATCAAGACTGAAATTACAGTGCCAATAATTATCTAGATATTTAGAAATTATTATCAGTTTATTGCGCTATAAAAAAATCGTATTTCAAAACAATGTATAGATCATACAGTATACAGGTAACTCTCGATAGCTCGAAGTTCATGGGACCGAGGAAAAACTTCGAGGTATCAAGAGTTCGAGTTTTCAAGAGTTCGGAATTTTCCAGGTTGACCGACGGGTTTTAAATTTTGTCTTACCGGATGTTATGATTAAGCCATTTATTTAGTGCTAACCTTACGCACGTGCTTAAACAACGTTTTCTTTTTAGTTAAATATACAGACCTGGATATTTTTAAAACTAAATAGAAACAAATATTGAATAAATTTGTGATACACAGTAATTATTTTTTTTATGCATCATATTATGATCAGATTACTCAGTACTACTTGACTGCAAGACGACATGTCGTAAATTAGATGAATGAGTATCACCATGATCACCCATTGTCCCACTGTACCGGTCCTTCACCAGCTGTAAGAACTTGTTCAGCAATAATCATTATAATGCCAATGATGCTGATAAGCATAATTTCTACAGTTTTATAATTCTAAAATTTTGACCATAGCTAAAAATTATCTTTTCGTCTTAATTAATTTCTCATTTTCACTGCGTCTCCAAATTATTGTAAAACGGTCGGTGTTAATTATAGATTAGGTATCGATATGGTCAATCATCAAACAATTATCACCTGGCAGGACAAGTGTCGCCTGAATAAACACCCTGTGAGACCGGTACCGCGTCTAACGCCTGGAGTCATTTGAATGACCAAGTAGGTGTTAATTAGGTAACGCTTGGGTACATACACAGCCACTTCGAGGTATCGAGAGTAAAAAACTATAGATTATGAATAACGGGACTGCAGTTTGACTTCGAGGGATCAAGGGTTTCGAGAGATCAAGAGTTCGAGAAATCAAGAGTAAATTTGCTTAGTTATATAGGGAAAAAAATCGGGACCCTAGACTTACTTCGAGCGATCAAGAACTTCGAGCGATCGAAGTTCGAGCCATCGAGAGTTACCTGTACTATGTTTAAAGATGAAAATTTAGATTTGTTTATGGTTTCATATTTTTAGAATTCAAAATATATTATATAACACCTCGTCCCCAAAATATCCAACAAACTTAAAAAATCTAAAACTCTTATAGTTAATTTATACTTACCGGTAGACTTCGTGGAAATAAAAGTAATCTCATGTTGTCGCGGGTTTCTTTATATACTCTCTATCAAATAACTTTTACAACTTATGTAATTTATTATAAATAAAACATAGTTATTACAATGTCATAAGATTAGTATCATTGACCCCTGCTGAGATAGTTGCAGCTGAAACCTTGAAAATTATCTTTGTCATTGCAATGATATATTACACAAACAGTCTGTAACAAATTGTTCATGTAACTAACAAATAGAAATGTAAAAAAGATTTGACGACAAAATTAATTTAAAAAAGGTTATTTTTTATTGAAAGAAGCAGTTCTTATTGAATGCAATGAACTTTTTGTGTAACACAAAGTCTTACAGTTGAAATTTAACTTTGATATTTTTCCAACAAAACAAACAAAATGTATCAAAGTTCATAAGTGACATCTTAATAGAGGAATAAAACAGTTTTTCGTTGATTTTTTTTTGTATAGAAAATGAGTTTGACCCTTTTTACGGCAGTTAAATTGATTAATACGATAGCATTTGACCATATGGAAAGTAACACTTCATTGTCTTAAACATTGTTCAATTTATAATTGAATAAAAATAGTAGAAGGATGTATAATAGTACACCAACAAGTAATTGCATTTCTTTTCCGCCTTCCAAAATAAAGGAAAAACCACAAATTCTTTGTCCTCCATGAAGTTTAACATTTCAAAATATTTCGCATTTCATGATCTTTTAGTATATTGTTTGTTTCAAGCAACCAACAACTCAATAACATTAAAAATGCAAATAAACAGGCAGTAAGATGCACCGCCCTTCTCTGAGATGTCTGTTAGTTGGCATGAACTTATTTTATTGTAATGTCTGTTGCATAAAACAACTGTTATTTCAGGAAAGTATCGAGATTAAAAAAGTGTATAAGGCAAATAGAAATTATAAACATGTCGATATATCTATAGTTCCCTGAGATCAAATAATAGTTTATATTTTATTTCATAATTAAAATCCGTTTGATAATAATTTTCAATTATTATCAAATAATGTATTTCCGTATAAGGCAGGCTTTCTCTAATTGTATTAAGTTCATGAAACATTTAATATGTTTTATCACATGCTTAGCTCAATATGCGTTAAATATCACTCATATAATAAATTTTTGATATTGCACTGTTTTGACATTACATTGGATTTTTACGTATGTCTAATGCAGTGATGTTCGGAGTTTTTCTTTAAAAAATCTATAAAATAGGAATAAACACATTAAAACATAATTAAAACGTGATAAAAGGAATACCTCATGGTTTGTGGTGTTATGATTTTTATCCAACTCGTTGAGTGATTTTCATCCCTTCGCCAAGGCTCGGGGATAGAAAACACTCAACTCGTTATATAAAAACCATACATCATCGAAAACCAAAAAGCAAAATTAAAAAAATTCCTATGTGATTGATAAAATTTAATCAAAATAAAATGTTAGTACTTTTATAGAAAACGACTCGTTAATTAACAATTTATTTATTTTTTTGGCGTAATGATCCCCTAAATCCTTGCTTGAATAAGTCAAAAGTCCCCTGTCATCATAGTAAAACAATGCAGCCCATTTCGGTGAAACATTTATCAAGTTACTTATTGAAGCAAACTTAGAAATAGAGAGAGTAGAATTAATCTTTTAAGAGATTTTTCACTTTTCTAATTAACACTGATGAGTCACGAGCATCCAATCATATTTAAACTGCCTTACTTACGGAAGCATATACAATGTACTAAGTACTTGAAATTTGGGGTGATTTTCATATACAATATTATAATAATTCTGATGAAAACTGAAAGATCTAAGATTAGTATTGGCAAAGTTGAATCTCGTTTATTAAACATATACTGTACGTGAAGAGAATAAGCTTATTGATAGAAGCTTTCTTAAAATTGTGCTTCTTCAAATGCGTGTATGTTTACCAATTTTAGGTGCTTCAACTCCACTAAAATTCGATATAAGAAAGAATTGTTTTAACCTTAATTTTTTTCAAAGGGTACTAAAATGCAGTATTTTATATGCAGTGTAAATTTTAAATGTTTCCATTGTTTTAACAATGTGAAAGTGTAAAAAAAATCTTTTTTTAAAATTCACAAATTTGCATACAAAGAAGATGTAACGTTCTCGTCCTGTAACAATCGTCGGGTAGACTATATTCAGCTGTTACGGATAAGATCGCCTGATTTAATTTCTAATAGTCAGAGCAAAAGATTAAGAAAGAAAAAGAGTTAACAATATATTCAAGCAAAGTAACTCTTCCATTACGCATAATTTTTTTGGTCCCCGTTTTATGTTGAAGTTATCTTTCTTAAAACACGATCAACAGAATCAAATACTTTTTTCCGCTTCCTAAAATTAAAAAAGAAATAACATTTTTATGTTTAAACTTTTCAAGTTTGTAACTATATATAATGTTTTGCTCCAACGTTTTTATAGTTTATATGAGAATTTAAAACATGATTAAAGAGCATACATTCTCATCAACATTTAGTTTGAATCAATGAAAAATTGATAATAACAAAAAAGAAAATACATATATATGTATCAATATAGGTTGTAAATAAATATTTTAAGCGCTTTACTCCCATATGTAATAAAAGTAAATCAATCCAAAACGAATTTTTCATATCGAACAAAGACTTCAACAGTCTACCTGGAATTGAAACTTTTAAGTGTTGTATTCATATACTCTACACTCTTTTATGTTATGAACCTTTACATGTATATATCCTATACCATGCACATGGTTTCTGTTTTATATTTAATGGTTGAAGCGTTGTAAGACACAGAGACTCTGCTATTCCTCTTTTCCTACAAAGATTCGTCTATCATTCTATCACAGTCAACTCTATGCTGTAGATTTGATTCTTTTAAAATTATCACGAACCATTTATATAGTTTGTCTTTGATTATTGTTGATAACGTTTTGTGTACTTCATTAGGAAAAAAAACATTTATTCAGACTGATTCAAATCATGATTATAAACAAACTGTTTTTATGTAATAGTAATTAACCGAAGATCGAGTTGAAAGGGACAATGAGTAGGCAACAAATTATTACACCACAGGTCCCTTCCGTTCAAGGCCGTACCCAGTGATATATCTTTTTTAATGTTATGTACGCTACTCCGTTGTTATTTCAGCAAATGGTAATATGTATAGGAGAGAAGTTCTGAAATGTGATTCTGAGGAAAATGTCGTATTATGAATATGGATGATATAAAAGAAACAAAACTCAGCTTTCATAGTTGCATTTACTTCTCTTTCGTCAAAGCCTATCGGTAAGTGGTTATGCATTTACATTTATTCTTTTCAACTAAAAACAAAAATCAGTTCATGGAGGACATAACTTAAAAAAAGTTTTTTCTATCAAGTGCTGATTTAATGCACATTACCTCGATATATTTGTGATGTAAACTTTACATAATGTTTACAAAAAGGCTTGAAGTGCTGAATGAGGCATCGTGATTTTCACACAGAATCCTTTACAAATCGATGCCAACCAAATCTCTTAGTAAATGGAAATGCTTCGTTTTATTTTTTTTATTCCATGCATTTTCAGTCGTGATAAGGTATTGTACCGACTACAATGAATGACATGAAGTTGTTGTGGCTTCTTGTTTTGGTGGTACTGGCCATATCTGTGTCGGGGTCCATGGACTATCATTGGAGATGGTTAAGAGAATATTCAGACCAATCCTCGGACGGCAGTTAATCAAGAAACTGATGAGAGGACTGTACAGGTAAATTGATTGTAGTCTTTTTTTTATATCGAAATGAGTTGTGAAATAGTTATTAATTAATTATAAAAAAATAATAAGAACGCAATGGAACAACTATAATCATATATTACCACACTACTTCCTACATATTTCAAAAGGTATTTTAACAGAAAAATTGTAATCTTCATTGTAGATTTATAAAACGTTAATACATGTATATATTTAAATTTATATTAATCATGTAGATAATTATTCTATTTACTTTTAACATGATTTGTTGTTGTAGAGTTTAAAATTCTTTCATATTTTTGTTATGTACTAATATATATATATATATATATATATATATATATATATATATATATATATATATATATATATATATATATATATATATATATATATATATATATATTAGCAATTGTTCTGTAAATGCATTTTGAAATGTAAAATACGTATTTTTTAATTTGTTTTTAAAATCTGCATCCATTGAATAAGTATTTTTTTACTTTGTTATAGGGTTAATTATTTCTGTCAACAATATTTCAAAAATTAAATATGGTGTGTTTGAAACACATCAATCTACCAAAATGTGGGTTTTTTAACATAACTCTGACTTAAAATTCAGAGGTGCTTAAATGATTGCATGTCCGTTTAACTGTCGGATTTTTTATTCATGTAGAAATTATGTCACAGTCTCACCATGTTTTTAAATAGCTTAAATAAATCATTCGCTGAAGAGCTTTTTTGTAAAAAAAAAAAAAAAAAAAGCACTTTGTTATTGAAATATTTCATCACAATATTCCTTAACTTCCAATTGCCAATTATTTTTTTAATCTGTATAAATAAATAAGTTCTGTAGTTTAAATACATGAACCATGAATAATAAGTGAAAAAATTATCTACTTTTATATTTTATTTTTATTAAAAGGCACAAACTTCTAAGCAAATTTAAACTTCAATGGTCGCCGCATCTGCAATCAAATTCTTATTTCCTCCAAAATCATATATAAGGATAAACATTCTGCACGTTTTAAGAGAAAGTTTTGTACCTCGTTATTAGTCATCAAACCTTTCATCGTCATCATCATCGTACCTATCAAAATCGTCCCAGTTTCCGAGACGACCGAACAATCCTCTTTTGTATCTTGAATAGTTGTTGTCAAGGTAACCGTAGTCCCGGAATCCCCTTCCGTATAATCCCATGTAACTTATCCCGGAGTCGTCGTCATTCCAAAGTCCTCCTCTGCCAGATCCAGAAAAGTAATTAAGGACGGGACTGTAAGGAAGCAAGGGTGTTCCTCCGGACATTCCACTTTGCATGTTATTGTTGATGAAATTTCCAGGGTACGCCATTGAATTCCATGGACTCCTGTACATTAGGAAGGGGTTTCCGTTCACGAGAGGAATTATCAGAGCAACAAGGATCCAATCTTTTAGTAGATTCATTATTTTCTTTGATGAAGACCTCAAATGAGACATAAAAAATAGAAATTTCTATCCGCAATGAAAAATTAAAAAAAATAAACCGAAAGGATGCGAATATTTTGACTTAAACTAACACTTACTTCTTATACAAGCTTATTAAAGTACCTTCTACGCAGGTAAATAGTCTTATTCCTGTCTGAAGTTTTGTTAGTTTTTATAAACAAATTTTAATGTTGAAAATTGTAAATGTCAACAAAACAGATTATCATGGTTATTGATGAACTCAAGTCTATTGTCCTAATAATAGTTATTAATTAAGCTAATCAATTAAATCAAAGCAATGCGGTATGAGGGGTGATGTAAACTGTCAGTATTTGGAAAAAATACGAAGTCTCAAAATTGCCAAATGATCTTTACGCGTTTATTCATAATAATGATATTGCTGAAAAAAAAGGCTGACTGCATATTTAGAAAAAAAAAATAGAAAGCCGCTTCAAAAGTTTAAATTTCATGCCCCTCTCCACCCGCCCGGGAGGGAAGGGATCCTGATTCTAGGGCGTAATTAAAATGGTCTAAAGTGTACCTGTTTATAATGTTTTGTTGAAAAGAAATAAAGATTTAAATATTCTGTGTGTAAAATACAGGACTGAACGATGTTTTGGACAGTTTTCTTAAATGACTTTAAAGATCATAACAATAATATGCATGAATAAATAGAAACAGAAATTCTTCATAATAAGGATATATTGTTAATATGTTTTTAATATTGTTTAAAGCAATTTATTTGGTTGAACCTGTAGCATGTAGTAGGCTGTTTCAAGCTTCACGAAACTCAAGGTCCACCGACAAAGCTGTTTAGAGGATCGTTCGGTACCTACCTCCGCTTGGTAGTTTCTCTTAAAGGTTTTGATTAATACTCGGAACAAGATCACCTTATCCGCATTTAATCGTTCATTACCCACGACAGATGTCACTGACTTTGTTTTGAAGGTAGGTAACAATCAATTACGAAAGTTGTTTATGAAATAATTTGTCGTTTATATATATCACATAATAACATAATAATTTATTAATTTATTGTTATATAGAAACCCCGAAAGTTTATATTATTGCGTCATTTATATATTGATACTGTATATATATATATATATAATTATATATATATATATATATATATATATATATATATATATATATATATATATATATATATATAATAATAATAATGATAATTATGTATAACATACTCTGTTTGATTATTGTGTCAGTGTTTTTAATGTCTTATTTGCAAATGTAATATAAAATTTAAATGTTGGTACACGTACAATATAGCAAAATTAGAAAATCAGGTATAGAAATATACAAAATATAGATTAATATACATCTTTATAAAGATAACGGTAGACTTTTCTTAAAATTGAATAATATACATCATATAATTTTAACATCTTTTACTTTATTTCTGTTATCTGATCATTCTTGTTAAACAAATAAAGACTAAGGTAAATAATTTCATATTTGATATCAGGCCAAGTTAATCAAGCATGTCTCAAAATATGTCAGTTAAAACGAATCTGTTATAGAAAATTAAAAAACCCACACCATTCTGTTGTTCTTATTCGAAAATATATATGCCTGCATCCTTTTAGGCTTGGAAAAAAATTTAAAAACAATTTAAACAATTTGAGTTCAAGATATTCGAATTTATTGTTGGTATCAAGCCAAGTTAATCTCAAAATATGTCAGTTAAAACGTATCTGTTATAGCAAATTAAAAACACACCATTTTGCTTTTCTTATTCATAATAAATAAGCCTGCACCCTTTTAAGATAGCAAATTAATTAAAGAACAATTAAAACGAATCGAGTTAAAGACTTTCGAATTTATTGATCATATTGAAATGTTTAAAAGATAGGCCAAAACATAATTTCTCTTTTAAAAAGGGAATAATGCTAAGTGAGTCGTTTCCGTGTCAGTCTTATCTTGTCCGAGTTATCCAAGGTACTAGGGTTTCTAATATACCATCTTATCCTATATCTTGCCTCTGATAAAGTTCATTTACCATCACGATGAGATGTATGTATATTAAAATAATTTGAAAACAAAAATTTTAATAAAAAAAAATAAAGAAAAAAAATCATCTTGAGATGAAAACCATTTATAGAAACCAAACAACTATCGTTCCTCATCTTGGTATTATTTATTTTTTTGAAACAGTTTCATAAAAAATAGAAGTTATGGATGTGAAGACAGTTTTATAGTTATTGCAATAATAAGATTTTACTAAATTCAAAATTTATATCATATCGGGTTGAATTTTTTCCGTACATCTCGTAATTTTTGGATGACAGCGGTCGTCAATGAAATTGGAATTTTATGAGTTGACCAGATTTTAGAAATAACATGAAGAGAGAATAATTATTGCAAATGATATACAAGGACAAATAAAGAATCATAAATATAAATGTTAAGAAATTCCTACTTGGTATGACTTTGGAACGTCACGTTCATGAACCATATGAGGAAGAACAAACAATGGAAATACTCAACGGATCTAAAACTGAAAATAATCTTAAAATAATAAAATATCTCACAAATGGATGTAAATTTAACATAAGGATAAACGTTCACAGTTATGTTTTGTCTCAATCTCTTTTGATCATCTTTCTAGCCAAATTGTCGTAATTGAAGGTGGTTTCACCCTCTCGCTGAAAGTCATGCCGAAATGTTTACAATCTCTCCGTATGCAATGATGATCGGAATGCTGAAGCAATATATACTGTACAGACCGTCAAAAGCGAGAAATTTAAAAAAAAATTAAAAAGATTTACAAAGCTTAATGATTGCAAAGATCATACTTTCGTCAATGCAACAAAATTCATTTAAGTTGAGGGAAAATTGTCATTTCACGTTTTCTTTGCGCAAAATTGGCTGTAGGGTCTATTATATAACATTTTAAGTAAATAACGTGACAAATGTCTATCTAAATTTTTTGTCCGCAGCAATTGCATACAGTCCATAAATAATTTGTATCATTTGATAATAGGTATTTAAGTTGTCCTGCAATGCTTTAAATGTCATCTACATCATAATTATTATGCACACACAATTGCAAATTCTGACCTTGACACATTCAAATTAAAAAATATTGAGCACTTGTTAAATACCAATTAAATAGTACTAGGGTAAAGAATTGCATATTTAAGACACACATTAGTAGCAGCGCTAAAAGCACCATTAAAATTTTAACATATAGCATTAATACAGATATATCTATCAGGTTTTGTTTAGAATAAGCATATTGATTCATATAATTTTTCCAAAAAGTTTCAGGAATGATCTGCCAATAACAAACTAAATCTTTGATCTCATAATGGTTTTGTCATCTCCAACACGTTTATAGAACTTGAATTTTGCCAGTGGTACTTCATTCCTTATGGTCAAGATCTAGTAAATGATTCCATAGTGTCTTTTTTGATGCTAGAACCATTATGACTTCATAATTGATTTGATTCTTTTTTCCTCCTTACTTTACCGCTTTGAAGGAATTATGTAGAAATTGAAACAGTTTCGTGACATTCTATAACAAATCATAATAATACCCATATTCAATTTGACATTAATTTAAAGAGGAGGTCAAGAGTTTGTTTGATGCCGTTTTTGAAGAGACTCTAGGCATTCTAGATACATTCCATTTGTCGAACATGAGATTTGTTCCTTATTTTCATCATATGTTGTAGAAAATGAGAGTTCAACACATGATTTTCATTGTGTTTAACAAGATTTTAAGCCCCGGTACACCCTATCAAACAACGCTATTGTTATGAAGCATCATTGAAAGAATTTATATTTTGAATTTTATAAACTTGTAGGCACCTTTCATTTGCTAGATCTTGACATTATGACTCAGTTCTTTAAACTTGTATAGGTATGCACCTATAAAGCTTGAATTTGCGATAGATCAACGTTTACATGTATTGTATGTCACAGTATTGCATCACAAGACTTAAGAGACAAGAAAAGTAAATATATAGCCGCATATATCTAATTCTTCATTTCTCAATTAAATTTTACACAGTTAAATACTTTCGAGTTTAAAACATTTTTCTTGTTGAAATTGTTTAAAAATGTATATTTCTGAAATATGCTTTCAACTCGAAGGAAAGTCAATCAATTAAAGCAAGTGTATCATTTAAAAAGAATAAAGTATTGAATGCAATCAACTTCAGATTATGCTGCATTTTATAATATGAGCGTATTTTTTATATTGATGTAACAATTTTGGTATTAAAGGACAAACTATTATAATAGATTATTGTAGCCATGTTCTCCAATCTATAAAGTACTATTTAATAATTCTTACTAATCATCTTCGCTAGCCAAGGGTTTCTGATCCGCACCCCGGATTAAAAACCATTGGCTAGCGAAGATGCGTACTAATACGTGGATAGGATAAAACGTCACGACACCACAGAATCGTTCAATTTCAGATAAAGAATGGAACCTCTATGCCACAGTTCTAACTTGGAATAAGTGTCAAAACCAAAACAATTTTATTAAATCAACATTTATTAGTAACGCCATTGTTTAACAACTTAAGAGTCCAAATATTAATCAGCTGACAACAAGATCAAGTTATCCACACTTAGAATCTGGAAAAAAAAAGATTTTACGATTAAGTCAATTTTTTGATGACCTGCAAAATTTTTCATCAGAATAAATTTTTTATACGTACATGTATTTTATTACTAAATGGAAAGAACTATATGATTTACCAACAATATAAATAAGTTTAATATAATTCAGCAAGAAGTAAGAATTACATTCACAATGAACTTACTGTTTAATCATCCCAATCCCAGTCTCTGGATTCATAGGAGCCGCCATAAGGTCTCCAGTATCTTCGTGGCCTCCAGTAACTGTAGGCTTCTGATGAGGTGAACATAGTCACAACCAGAACCAACAGGACGAGGAAAACAAACAGGCTAAAGCAGAACTGCATCTTGACGACACCTAATGAAATGTTTGACTTTTTTTTAATTACGTCATGATTAAGGTAAAGATATGCAATTATTTCTTAAAACTGCTAAATCCAATTTTATATCAAATGTTATGCACGATGGTTTTGTTTGGCATGTGTAAATATTAGACATTACATTAGTTTTCCCAGTCATTTAAACCATATTTCAATAGGAAAATGATACAGGATATTTGTGTACAAAACAAACTTTAAATAAAAAGGTACTGCGTTAGTTCGTCAATTAAATATTCGCACCGACGGCCAGGTGGGTATAGTTGTACTACGATTTCGACATTCGCCATAAATAAAGGAAATAGTATATCCAGAAAGTTTGAGCAAATGAAAACTTAACATGTGTCCATTTTTAAAAAATCTTTCTGATGTTTGTTTTGTTTACAATCAATGCGTAATATGCGGGGGACAAAATCAAACAGTTTCTTAAATACTGAAATCTGATTGGTTTAGACGCAGTTGATAATTCGTTTTATTACCCTCAGCGTTAGCAACATACTTGGCAACGGGTAACACAACGAATTGTTACATTCACGTAAACTATGCGCGTATGGTTCGCCGTAGAATTCACATCATTTCTATAAAAAAGCACTTAATTTTTCTCTAAAATTAAGACATTCAGTATAATAAAATAAATAGTGTCTGTTTGGGAGGTTAACAGTTGAAATTGACACCCCGAGAAAACCATTGTCAACCGACGCGACAATGGTTTTCTTGGGGTTTCAAATGTAGTTATTTGTATAGTTATTTCAACTATTACACTTCCAAACAGGCACTATTTATATAGTGTTCCGAAACAGAAAATTCGTATTTACTTCCAATATTTCTATTTTTGCAAAGAGACCTAGTCCGCTGGTGTAAATAGGTTTAAGACTATAATTTTCTTAGATTCAATTGGTTTGCAAAGAAAATTATTTGATACTTTAATAGCCAAAACATCGAATCAAGCAGCTTTAATCTATTGAATTATATTATTTTCAAATAAAAATTTACTAATGGAATACTGTACATACCTGGCGATGTATGATCAGGAAAATATCCGATGAAACTTATCTTTGTTTGTTCGCTTATATACCATGTTCATTTGAATACACCTATTTTCAGTTAAAGGTCAATGAATTCAGTTTTTTGTGCCCCTGTTAAATAATCCGAATAAAGCTGCAGAATTGAAGTCCTTGGTATGCATTTGTCAAATGCGAAAGGGCGAACCAAATAACTTTTTTTTATATTCAAACATATTTTATTTCAAAAAGATGTTTGCAAAACGTTTTTTAGTTTTTCATGCTGGATATATAGATCAGGAATATAATTTTACGTACATTAAAAATTTTAACCAATACCTAACATCAGGTTCATTATGGTGACTTTTCCCGTTTAACAATAAAATGTGGCTTCATGCAATTTACAAATATGCACACAATGCAATTTGGAAATGATTTATCTTGTTAGGAACAATAAAATTAACAAGTAATTCAAGATGCTTTTTGCATTTGTTTTGTATAAATGTATTGATATCCATGCGTATTGATATTTGTACCTTCAGGTATTTACATCTATGATATTCCCTATCTTTAAAAGATTGCTTGTCACTCTCATAGATGTGTGCTACATTAATAAATACTTTTAAACATGTATGTTTTAGAGGCTGTATGATATTCAATTAACAGAAACAACTTTTTATAGATATCAAATGATGGCGTATTACTTATTGCATAATGTGTTTTTAAATGAATTTAAGCTTCATTTACGGGTAAAATATGCATGAAAGCATAATTTTTCTTTTATATTTAAGCGATGATTACTGTGGTTTTATCAATATTCGTTAAATATTAATTTTAGTGGATGGATTTCGTTTTTAAGTTGATCCTCGAAAATAAATGTCCATTGAAGTGCAAATTCTACTGACGTTTTGTATTGATAAGATCATTAGCCACGAATTCATGTATCCTTGAAGCTGTGATTTTCATTGAATACATCAAAATTGATACCCACGGATATTAATGAAACCACATTACTTTTACACATATGTTTATAATGCAATTTCGTAAGTCTTGTGATTTTGATGCATTTAAGAGAAGAATAGATAATATGAATGTAATAGTAAGTAATAGTATGCTTTTTTTAAGATAATGTTTTCATTTATAAGTATTCACTCCTTTTCAGTATATACATATTTATTTTATTTGTACAGTTTATATCTGATAACTCAACAAAATATAAAAATAGTTATGGGAGTTTACATGTACACATTGTATTTCATTGCTCTCCTGTTTGTAAATAAAAACGAAACATGAACAAGTTTAAGCCTACCAAATCATTTTCAGAAACGTATAAAAGAATGTGGCGAAAGGTCATGAAATGCTAAATATCAAGGTCAAAAAGATGACGCTGAGGTAAAACCTAAGGGTTAGAAATCCTAACCAAGGTCATTTGAAATTGTATTCACTGACCTATCATTTAATTAAAGACTGTGCGTTTTAGAAACGGTATATAAGCGCTTAACACATTTCATTATCTATCAGAATTTCACTAGTCCTGATCCTTGAAAAAAAAGTACGATTTATTTTTTTATTTAAATTCTCGGTCTTATGCAACTATTAAGCTCACATTAGATAAAATGAGATGTTCAGATAGACTTCGATATCTGTATACAAAATTTTATTTTTTTTAGGTTTTCAAGATGCAATTCTGCTTTAGCCTATTTGTTTTCCTCATCCTGTTGGTTCTGGCTGTGACTATGTTCACCTCATCAGAAGCCTACAGTTACTGGAGGCCACGAAGATATTGGAGACCTTATGGTGGCTCCTATGAGTCCAGAGACTGGGATTGGGATGACTGAACAGTAAGTTGTTGTAACCACTCTATCTTAATCATACATATGTTAAATTCAGAAATAATTTTCAAATAAACTACTTAAATTAAGTCTAAAAAAATATTTTAAAATGGTTAACCTTATTTATAATTTATATTTTACTTTTTTCAGATGGCAGCTTTGTAAAAATCTGATATTGTGTCGGCTGATGTAATATATCGTTTTTAGATTTATGTTATGCGTTACAATAAAATGTAAGATAAAATAATTGTTTTGCGTTTTTATATATTATATGGTTAACCATTTAGACAGTATTAATTACCCAGTTGTTCACAATCAACGGCAGTGGATATCAACATAAACACATTCGTTGTTATATTTTTTCAGGAAACAGCAGGATTTTTAAATGACGATTAAAAATATCAGGAATGATATTTATTATGCAATTCGAAAGTTTTGTCCTTTTATAAATATTAAAAAAGTAATATTATAACAAATTTTAGTATAATATTTCGGACATTTTCATTATTCGTAATTTAAGTCATTCCATTACATTGTGATAAATGCTCTCAATTTTGTTTAAAGTGCATTTGATACCTCCTAATAGATATATGTATTGTTAAGCAACTTCTCTTGTTTTTGTAAATAAAGAAGAAATCGAAACTAAAACCAATCCACGTGTGTCAAGATAAGTGATTTATCAGAACACAAAACTGAATTATATTCAGAATGGTTTAAAACATTGTCTAACAAACATGAAAAGCAGTATAACATAAGATCAATACCTTTGTCTTAGCCTGAATATTAAGGTCATAAATCTACACTGAGGTAAAACCTGTGGATTAGGGGTTATAACCAGATTTTTAAAATTTATTCAAAGACCTATTGTTAATTCAAGATTAGGCATTCTTGAATGGTATTTAATCTTTCTTAACTTCTCTATAACCATCAGAATTTCAATATTCTTGATTATTGAAATCCGAGCAAGTTTTCACGTTGCCTTTGGTAATACGATGGTTCTTTTATTGACTTAAGATTAAATAAATAGATCTGTTCAGATAAAATCGTTATAAACCAAACGCATTCAATTCTCAAATTTTTAGGGATGAAAGATTCAGCTACTCTTCAGCCTTTCACTTTTCCTTTAAAATTGGTTCTGTCTGTGACTGTTCATTTCATTAGAAACCTTTAGTTACTGGAGGCCAAGATATACTGAAGACCTTATGGTTCCTTTGATAAGTCTATGGACTGTAATTGATATGATTAAATATCACAAGATATTTGATACTCGAATGCTTAATATAAATATATGACTTGTAAACCAAATGTTGACAAATAAATAAAAAAAATCATTTGGACGTTCAGTTACGTAATGTATATCACTTATTATTAATGGTAAATGAGCTAAAATCTTTTGTCCTTCACCACACATACCGGATCCGATACAAAGATGGAAGATGCGGGAACTGGATTAAAGATTATCCATTTTAATATTGGAATTATTATATTTGAAAAAAAAAACATTTTTTAAAAACTTTTAGATTCGAATCATATAACTTATTTAAAACATACATTAACGAACGGGTGAAATAAATATCTCTCATGTTCACAAATCTAAATACTTATATTATCTAACAACAAAACAGTCACTCATATAATGAAGTAAAAAGAAATCTTGCATCAATTTTAAAACCAATTTATTTCTCAATGATTGCAACCTTTGATGTAAATAGAACTTTGGAAAAATAATACATTGGTGTGTAATAATGTTGGAACGTTATCTGAATTCATAAAATCATGAAGAAATATCAGTTAATGTTTGTACATGCAACGTTTTCTTTGATTGCAATATGTGTATAAAATGTTGTTTCAAGACTCAGGCACGAAATTTAGTCATCTTTAAATAAGGTTATGAAAACAGGTATTACTGAGTATTTGTTTCTGTTTCTTGACATTAATAAAAGGTAGTATTGGTCTAACTTTCTTTAACTCGATGAAATTATTCGAAATGTTTCAATACAATACATTTTATGTCAATTGTCAATCTCTTAAATTTGCGAAAATGAAAATTAAAATGAGAGTGCAAAGGCAAAGTTTACATGTAGAATATTAATTTCCATCAAATACTACAGTACCATGATTTTTCAAAAACAATTATGGCAAAGTTTAGCAATGCATGTACCTTTACGAATTTACGGATTAAAATTTATATAAAACATAAAATATTTATAGATAGATTATAGTCCCAAGGGCGTACTTTTTCTATCATTAAAAACTTTACGTACCATATTGAAATGGAATTCAATGCATTTAATACATATATTCATTTACTTCTTGTACTAAGAATTTTGTTAATTGTAAATCCTACCCTTTCTATTAAAAAGGGGGCTTACTTGCATGTTTTAGTTGGTTTCTACTATTGGAAATTATAAATCATTAGTTATTCGTTTCTATCCAAAAAGAACCAAAAAAAATTAAAACTTTAACAAAATTATTTACTTTGATATTTTATTATAACGCCATCAACATAACAATCTAAAGAACAAAATACAATCGTTGACACCAACAGCCATCTAAAATAAAATAGAAAAAATTGGTAATTTGTTTGGTTATAATTTTTCAAAATGTTGTATTAACAAATTAATATTTGAATTAAGTATTTTTTTACATTTCTCTTTTCTAAACACAACCTCTGTATGATTTAGGAAGAATTATTATCACAATGAACTTACTGTTTAATCATCCCAATCCCAGGACCTGGAGTTATCATAGGAGCCACCATAAGGTCTCCAATATCTTCGTGGCCTCCAGTAACTGTACGCTTCCGATGAGGTGAACATAGTCACAGCCAGAACCAAAAGGACGAGGAAAACAAACAGGCTAAAGGTGAACTGCATCTTGACAAAACCTATGGAGAAGCTTGATTTTAATATTATTTCGTCATTAATTAGATAAATTACAAGAACTCACATGTAAGCTAGTTTTCCTAATTGTTCAAATAAGTTTTTCAAATAAAATTTCAGTTGAAGAATACATACCTAGCGTTATTTGATCAGGAAAATATCCGATGAAAAAAATCTGTTAGTTCGTTTATATACCATGTACATTTGAATACGCCTTTTTGTAGAGAAAGGTCAATGAATTAATATTTTATGATCTTGTTTAAGTTGCAGAATTCAAGGCCTTGGTGTACATTTCTTCCAACCTGAACACAAATGTCAAAGAAGGAAACCAATTAACATGTTTTTTGAATCAAAACATACTAGTATTACATTTTTCATCAAAAAGATATCCTTAATATGTTTGCAAAACATTTTTCACTTTTTATGCTGAACAGATTACATTTTTGGGGGATATTAGAAGCAGGGAAGTTATTTAACATCTTTTTTCAAATTCAATCAAGACCTAACATCAGGTTCATTTAATTGATTTTCCCCTTAAAAAAAAATAGCCTCATTACAAACTTTGTCACATTTCATTTAAAGAGGATTTAACTTGTTAAGAACAATAAATTATTCCGTTCACAAGTTATTAAAGATGCGTTTTGCATGTGTTATCTATATGTACTGATATTTATTTTGTATTGATATTTGTATCTTCATATATTGATATTTATAATATTTTATAACAATTAGTATGCTATTTATATATACTAAGTATGTCTTGTGCTACGACATTAAAAGCTTTTAATATGTGTTGTTTTGTGAGGCTGTATGCTATTCAATTAACAAATCGATATTTTCTAGATATAAAAACTATGACGTATTGCACATTGTGCTTTTATCTGTATTTTACTTCGGGTAAGATTTGCAAGAAAGCATAGTTATCTTCTTATATTTAAGAGTTTACTTTTTCACATATGTTTATAATGGAATTTCTTAAGTTTACGGTTTTGATGAATATTACAGAAGAAAAGATAGTTATGTATTAGAATGTAAAAGTATGTTCCTTTAGAATAACGTTCCATTAATCAGAATTCACTTCATTTCAATTTAATCTGTTTAATTTGTCCAGGTTATATCTGAAAACTCAACGATGTTCTAAAAGAGTTAAGAGAGGTCAAATATATTTTATTGCTCTCCTGTTTGTAAATAAAAGTGAAACATATATAATTTTAAAAAAACCCAAATCATTTTTAGAAACGCTCAAACGAATTTGACAAAAGGTCATGAAATGCTAAATATCAAGGTCAAAATATGACGCTGAGGTAAAACCTACAGGTTAGAAATCCTAACCAAGGTCATTCAAAATTGTATTCACTGACCTATCATTTATTTAAAGATTGTACATTTTAGAAACGGTATATAAGCGCTCTAAACCTTTAATTATTTATCAGAATTTCACTAGTCCTGATCATTGAAACCCAAGTTAGATTTCTTTTTGATTTTGGTTATCAGATTTGTACAACCATTTATTTAACATTAGCTAAAAAGAGATGTATAACTAGACTTCGGTATATTCATACACAATTTTATTCTTTTTTTAGGTTATTAAGATGCAGTTCACCTTCAGCCTATTTGTTTTCCTCGTCCTGTTGGTTCTGGTTGTGACTATGTTCACCTCATCAGAAGCCTACAGCTACTGGAGGCCACGAAGATATTGGAGACCTTATGGTGGCTCCTATGAATCCAGAGACTGGGATTGGGATGATTAAACAGTAAGTTGTCTTAATTACTCTTTCTTAACCATATAGATAATGAATTTCAGAAATAATTTTTCAAATAAACCACTTAAATCAAATTTGAGAAAAAACATTATAAAATGGCTAATCTTGTTTATATTTTAATATTACTTTTTTAATTTCAGAATGCAGTTTGAGAAAATTTTGATCTGGTTTCGGCTTATATAATATATTGTTTCTGGTTTGATATGTTTTGGTGTTTCAATAAATGTTAGATAAAAGAGTTTTGTTGCGTTTTTACTTCGAAGATTCTAATCGTGTCTTTTTCGTTATTAATGAAAATAAATATAAGTGAACCTTCATCACTTCATTAATAATTTCTTATGATTTTAGACCCTGCGCTTACGTTGCCTATAGTGCAGCGCCAAATGTACCAGGTAGTGAGAAGAAAATCTCATCCTGGACCCGAACCCAGGACCTTTGAGGACATTAGTAAAACATACATTAATGGACGGGGGAATAAAAATCTTTGACGTTCATAAATCCAAAATTTTATTAAGCTAAACAGTCTTAGATATCAAATTTACAAATTAAATCAAATCTTGCATAAGTTTTAAAATGAATTTATATTTTCAAATGATTGCAAACTTTGATTTTATGAGAATTGTGAATATATTGGTGTGGAAGAAGGTGGAATTTAATCTTAATTCATAAATTTATAAGGAAATACCTGTATTCAGTGATATCTTTTAAAGTATCTACATGCAACGTTTTCTTTGATTGCAATATGTAAAATCTTGTTTAAAGATTCAGGCATGAAATTTAATCACCTTTAACTAATTTACTGATAATAAGTATTTAAGAAATTATTTGTTTCTGTTTCTTGACTTTTACAATTGTCAATTAACAAAATATGAAAAATTTTACCATAGCTATTTTACTTAACTTCATGTTATTACTGAATTTGATAGACATAAATTAGCGATAGTTTTAAACGATTGAAGTAAAAAAATCTGTATATTCCCTTATTTCTTAGAATTATTCAAAATTTAATCCTGCAAAAATGAGGTCACTGCGCACGGTCAAAATTTGTGTCAACAATTAACCAAATAATGTCGAAAGTAATATTTCTACAAATTGGGACTAAAACCATAATAATGTTGAAACCTCAAATTGTCATGCTGTTTTATGTATCAAATAATGACGTAATATGTTGTTTTTTCGTTGAGTAGAAATCAGTTACTTAAAACAGATTGTCTTCTTAAATTTGGCTAAAAACGTTAACGTCGCCGGACTTCACGGCGCAACGAGATACAAACATTATTGATTTATCTCCGAGAAAAGCCTATACAAACTGAGGAAATGCTCAAAGGTGCAAATAACATTTCAAAATAATTTGCAAATTTGTGTTTAACTGTAATACATTTTGTGGGCGTGGTGGTAACTGTATTTTGGACATCAAACAGCCAGAAAGAAAAAGAATATACGAAATATTTTGTTAAAAAAATAATTAACGACATCTGACGTCCATGCAGGGTTTTTCTTATTGTTAACGAATAGACATACGGTAAGAAAATGAAAACTTAATTAATTTATGATTCTCGAACAAATGTAAACAAATAAGATGTCAAGTGGTAAAGTACCATTTTAAATTGTAAAGTGAAAGACACAGGAGACTAAACGTGATATAATTGAAGACTGGGTATTTCAATTAACTCTGCGTGCATCATCTTGGCGTCGTCTTTTAAACATTACCGTGCGCCATAGTGATAAAACATGTTGTTTTTAAAATCGGGTAACAAAAACACCTTTTTATCAAATAAAATGAAACTTCGTGTATCTATAAAATAAGTGTTATTGTGTAAATTAATCTGTTAGTTTTGACTTTTATGAAAAATATATGATAGACAGCCACCTTGTCTTCGTATTTTTTGATTGGCCCTCGTATAAAATGTCATATTGGTCAAACTCTCTTAAACTCGAGGAAATTATTCGAATTATTTCAATACATTAGTTTTTAGATCAATTGATTTGATTATAAAACCATCAAATTGAATTTGCAAAAATGTAAATCAAAATGAGAGTGCAAAAGAAACGTGTATATGTATACATTCAGTTTTCATAAAAAATGCTATAGATTTTCAAACACATAAATAATTAAGTTAAATCAGTGCATATAGTTTTACGGATTTATATTTAGATAAAATATTTGACATTTATAAGTACAGTGGTAACAACGTTATTGTTGACAAGCAATCGTGTTAAATAGTTTGTGTAGCGTGGGTGATCGTTCGTGTAACTTGCGGGATTGTGCGTGTATCAGAAAAATTTGTTTGCGTTGTTTGCGTTTTTTACCGTGCATGATCGTACGGTTTTATCGTTTTGTAACTTGTTTACGGAATGTCTGAATTTTTTTCTAAAATAACGACGAGTAGTTTTTAAAACAACGTAACAATGTGAATTTTAAACTTTTTATACACGAATATTGACAATTGTGTATATACATTATCATGTCAGATCTAATTTTTTAAAAATATTTTTTCTTTCGTCGTTAAATTGTAAGTATTTCAACAAATCATTTATTCCTTTGGTCGGTCGAGTTAGTTTTGCATGATTTTGTAATCAGTCTATATCAAGCATTCATCGTATCTTGACACATAATTTTAATCATGTAAGCAAGAGAGACACTTTGAATGAAAGCGGCCAAGCTTACTCATTCCCGTTCAAAACTAAACAATTATTCACAAAGTTTTCTTTCAAATGAAAATACGATACGCATTCCTCTCTGTTACATTGTATGAAATTCATAAGATTTAAAATTTATTTAGACGCTCAATCAATTATGTACCGTATATAATGGGAAAATATGATGTGTAAAATCGTAATTCTTTGGAACAAGGTAACACATTTACCTGCATCTCGCACAATTAAATCATACGTAAGTGAATCGGATTACATAAACATCAACTAGTATGTACATAATGTCGTGTTGTTTATGCATTATCTTCATTTCTTTTACACTTAATTTTCTTTAACTTATTATAGAAGTTAATATTCGTTGTGAAAACAAAACAATTTAGTTGGTGTATGGATCCTGTTGTATTCGTTTACTCGTAAAAATAAAACCGTACATGGCTACTGTACATGCCACTTTTCAATAAAACACAAGCAAATTGCAAATTAAAGCAATACGTTTTCTTAATTCTAATCTTAAATAATAATTTTGATTTTGCGTGTTAAATGGAGTAGAATCGTTCTTTTGCGTGTTTTATCGTTCGTGTATCGTGAAAATTCAGTAAGTTAGTGATCGTCTGTATATCCTGTGTAATCGTTCGTGTATCGTGCGTGATCGTTCGTGTATCGTGCGTGATCGTTCGTTTATCAGAATCGTGCGTGTCGTTTGTCAACAATACCGTTGCTACCACTGTAGATTACGCTCACAAAAGGCGTACGTCGTTTATCATTGAAAACCTTGTGAATCATATTAGATTGGAAATCAATGTTTGTATACATATATTTATTTACTCCTTCTACCAACAATTCGTCAATTGTAAACCCTACCCTTTTCTTTTAAAGGGGGCTTACTTGCATGTTTTATTTGGTTTGTACTATTTTAAATTATAAATCATTTGGTTTTTTTTATTTCTAACTAAATAAAAAAAATTGAAATTAAAACCTAAACGAAATTGTTTGTTTTGATGTTTTATTATAACGCCATATACATAACAATCTAAATAACAAAATCCAATCGTTGACACCAACAGCCATCTAAAATAAAATAGAAAACATTGATAATTGACACCAACAGCCATCTAAAATTTAAAAAATACATTAAATAATGTTTAGTTTATCGTTTTTCAAATTATTTATTAACAAAACATTATTTGAATTATATCTTTATTACATTCTTCTTTTCTAAACGCAACCTCTGTATGATTAAGGAAGAATTATTATCACAATGAACTTACTGTTTAATCATCCCAATCCCAGGACCTGGAGTTATCATAGGAACCATAAGGTCTCCAGTATCTTCGTGGCCTCCAGTAACTGTACGCTTCCGATGAGGTGAACATAGTCACAGCCAGAACCAAAAGGACGAGGAAAACAAACAAGCTAAAGGTGAACTGCATCTTGACAAAACCTACGGAGAAGTTTGAATTTGATTTCAAAACATTATTTTTCAAAACAAATGCAGCGTCTAAATGCACATGTATTGCTAAACAGTCTCATCCCGTTATTTAGTTACATACAGTACTGATCAGACCAAGCTAACATCAGAGCAGACCCCTACTAAACCTTTCGTTTCCTTTCGGGGATTACTTGGGGTTTACTCTGGGACTGCGTTTTGAAAATTTGCATCCACTGTGGGTTTACTTTGGGTTCACTCTGCGTTAACTTTGGATTTACTCAGGGTTTCCTTTCTGGGTCCACTTTACACACGGAAGTGCAAAACAGACCCGTATTTTATCTGACCATTTTACTGCCTGTAATTCCTGTCCCTTGTAAATTCCAAATACACATGTAGCGTCTACTTTCATAGGTATACTTCTAATCGGGTTTGCTCTCTGTGTCCACTCTGGGTTAACTTTGGGTTTACTTAGGATTTACTCAGGATTTACTCTGGGTCCACTCTAGTAAACCCGAACTAAACCCATAGTAAACCCCGAAAGTAAACCCAGAGTTTTGTTTGGGTTGACTTTCTGTTGGATATCATCTGTACTGTACATATACATGTATCGCAACATTATTAAATAAAGTAGTACATACCTGGCGTAAGTTGATCAGGAGAGAATCCGATGAAAAAGTTAAAGAATTTTTTCCTTTATATACCATTCTCATTTGCACATGCCTCATTGTATTGAAAGGTCAATGAATGAAATATCTGTAACCTTGTTCAAAAGGTAAACGATACTTGCAGATTCCAAGGCCTTCTTTTGCATTTTATCCAACTTGAACATAAATGCTTATATATCATTATCATTTATTATTGTATTAATAAACATATAAAAAATGTGTCTTTGAATTATTTTAGACTTTAGACATAAGAACATTCTTATCAGCGTACGTTTTTTGGCTTCGAGTATGTAAACATAAGGTAGTTTGATTTAATCTAATCAAATATGATGAAATACTTATCAAAATAAGCTTAAAATATTTTTAAAGTACACATCTTGGCAAACTATTTAAATATTTCCCCTCTTTAATTACCATGTATTTATTACAACTTACAGGTTGTACTTATTCAATTATTGCTCGACCATTTAATAATAATAAGTATTAAAAAAATGTGTGCTCATGTTATAATGTCATTTCTGGAGAAATTTCGGTGGAGGGCTTTTTAAAAAGATGTTTAAGAGTAATTGTAGGGATGTCACGACGATCATGCACTAAAATTTCCTAATCGATTACGCGTTATAAAGCGAAAAAAATTAAAAACATTTCATGTTTTTCTTAACGCGGCAATATTTAGGCTACGAATGAAATTAACAGTATTGTTATCCAGACAGTTTGATCCGTCAGTTACACTCTGTTCCATCGATGTCTGTAGTGTTTTGTTAAGCGGCTTATAATTGATCTCTTTTGATTTTTTTAGATCAAATTATTATTTTGAATAGAAATACTTAGGGAGACATGTACTTGGAGAGAACAATTAGAGTGTGCTCTCAACAGTTATTCGTTAGATAAACAAAATCTTCAGTAAACACATCATTGAATGTGCGTTTTACAAGTGTTATCTAAGCGTACTGATATCCATTTTGCATTGATATTTGTATCTTCATGTATTGATATTTTTTACATTCCCTGTTTTCAACAATTTGTTTGCTACTTATATATACATGTGCTACGATATTTAATACTTTTGATATGTGAATTTTTGAGGCCCAGTAGTATTCAATTGTCACTGGGTTAACAGGTGTGTCTGTCAGTTGATATATCGGGTCTTAATATCTCAGTGGTTAAAGAGATGGCACGGTATGAGAGAATACATAAATTTGAACTTGAAACTTGGAAAACCAGAGGCCCTGGATTCGAGTCCCGGTCGACATCAATTTCCACCACCGGTAACACAGTAAAATGTATATATGCCGTATTTAACGCTCGTTTTTGGTATGTTAGAAACCTGACCCATTTAACTTTGACAGTGTGATGATCTACATCAGTTAAAAACTTTCTGCAATTTATGCAATCTAGTTCAAACGCATTTAAAAGTATTACATATAATTTCCAATTAATTTATTTACTGACCGATCCGATGCTTTAATCTGAATTAAACTTCATGTTCGTGTAAATTTGCATGAAATAATACTTTTCCACTTATATTAAAGTGATTATTATTTTTTCACATATCTTTATAATGCAATTTTTTTAGGCTTGTAATTTGAATGTATGTATGGCTGTGGCTATGTTCACCTCATCAGAAGCTTTCAGTTACTGGAGGCCACGAATATACTAGAGACCTTATGGCGGGTCCTATGAATCCAGAGACTGGGATTGGGATGATTAAACGATATACTTTATTTGTAACTGCAATGTTTCTTATAATTTTACGAATATTAAAATATTAAATTACAAGTCATTTTTACGTTAAAGTACATAAGAGTGGTGTAATATAGAATGTTTTTTTTTCATTAAACACAGGGCTCGCTTGGTGATTGATGTACGAACTGTTTACAAGAATACGACAACATATATACCCAGCAAGGTGCACGGCATTGAAATAGCGACTTTTTGTCACAATAGGATGTCGGTATAAATGAAAGAGAATGATAGATGTCTCACCGGTTTTCCGGATGATCAGGATTTTTTCTGATGCACGAAAAAATATTTCTTTCCCTAATATACGTTCTAAAGCCTAATTTTGTAAAAGTCATTGACTGATAAAAATTTTTATTTGATTTAATCCAAATTTTGATAAAATGAACTTTGGAATCAGGCTGATCACACACAAAAGAAATCAAAATAAAACACAATAAAGTTTGTTTTAGATACAAAAAAAAATCTTATACTGTATATAAAGGCTTTTTAATCTCGTAGTTTTAAGGCATAATTTTATGTGGCATATTAGTCTATTGTACATGTATGTCTGTGTATAAATGTGACTGATAGATATGCAATATTCCTATATACTGTCAAGGAGATCTAAATATATTGTGCATTGTTGCTTTTAGAAAGATATTAAAAGAGGTTTTTTTAAAAATTTTATTTTGAAAAATGCGTGGTTCTGTTTCACACATAAATCAACTATCTACTGATAGCACTTTTAAGCCCTGTTGCGTTTAATCATTCTCGTTTTTCCTTTTATATTATATCTTGCTCTAATGATGGTATAATTAGAATTATTGAATCACATATTTATATAGCTTATTAGTGCATAAATTGAACTTATTTTGATTCAAATATATGCATAAATCGTATATGTTGTTTAAAAGGTTCTTAATCTATATTTGTTCTGTTCTACTATAAGGTCACGTTATTTTTTTCTAACAATGTAAACAAGGAATGCAAAATCTCTATTTTCCTTATCGGAAATCTTTCAACTGACATATTAATTAATATAAATCCAAATATTCTCTTCTTGATAAAATATTTGTGTTAATTTTACTATAATATACTATTATACTCATTTTTCCTTATGAATAATTTCTGTTCTGAATTATTTGCTACGTAAATATCAACATTTACTTAACAGTGTCAACCTTGACTTTAAATTGCATTCTTAGACGCCACGCCAAAGGTGTAGGAGACAATTCATAATTCATAATGCACACTTTTTAGTCGGCGACCTTGGCATTTCGTTGCGTTGGATAAAGAAACTACTATTCAAGGGAAATCATTATTTCAATATAATATGTCTTCGTGTTCGATAGTAAATATTAAAATATATTCTTTAAAGATTTTTTGTATACTTGATTAACCTGCAAAAAAAGTGTCCATACATTCTATATATTTTTTACATGTAAGAGTTGTTAAAACAGAAAACAAATTAAAGCAGCTGAACATCTTTTCTTTGCCCTTTCCTGTAATGTATATTCATGTAATTTGAATACAAGGCAAGTAGATAAGTAGATATGATTACTTTGACTTTTAACGTAGAGAATGATGCAGAATGATGCAGATTTTTCTAAACTTGATGTGGAATAAAACACGGTAAATAAAATGGAAAATATAGTGCAAACCACTTCGCTTTCTGCTGCACTTTTGACACTGAATGACTCGGGAAAACTGACTGACAGGGCAGAAAGTAAATTTTCTTTTGTAAGGACACGCATTTTGTCTTTTGTTAATTTTTCTTTCTTTTGGGAACATTTCAAAGTTTTCAGCAAATCGTTGTTCTAAAACATTAGTCAATTACTCTATTTTTTTTTTAGATAAATGCATTTTAAAATTATATATTGAGAAAAAAAATATAAAGAACGTGATTAAGCTTTAAAAACTGTCAGTAAATTTTCAGCTAAAGTTTATGGTTTTAAAAAATCCCATAAAATTGAACATTTTAAGTGTATTTATGTACGTTTAAAGGAAGGTATGTGATGAAAATACTTACAGTTTGTATGTATCATATTTTTACTATGTAACAATTAATTATTCATATTATGATAGTATGAGGATTCAAAGGGTCCTTTGGGATTTTCATACTCATCTCGCTAAGAGTATTTTCAGGCTATTAGCAGGATCCTAAATATATCAAATTTGACTCCAAATCGGTGTGCTTCGAAGTTTTGCCCACATGCTGTCCTCCACCCCTTCTATCCTCCTTACTACAAGTCATTTTGTTTGTTTGAGTTGAATGGATATTTTACTTTTGTAAAAGGTGTGGGATATTTTTGGGGCCCCACATTCTGCTGCTTTTTTGACAATTTACTAAATGTATGAAATCACACATTTTCATGGGGTTTTTTTCAGTATAACTTCATCTGGCATTTCTAATAAATGCTCATTCACATAAGACATTGTTTTCCATAATCAAGGTAGCCGCAGGACAGAGCTGCAAAATGTGCTTCAGGTTCTACTCAACATTAATAGTAATGTAGGGTTTACCAGTATTTAAGAGCACATAAATCCTACCTATATTGTGATGGTGATAACTAAAATCTATGGAAAACAAATCTTCAGTGTTTACTTGTACTGCACCTACTTTCAGACACAAAGAATTATAAGAAATAAATTTACACCAACTCATATTTTCTTATACAAATACTTTAAAAAACCATTATTGATTTAATATTCAAGTCAATATTAAAGATAAGAGATGAATATTGATAAAGGTGAATTCAAGTTAAGATTGACAATTATACTGAGATGTCCAAATAAAATTCCTAATTCCGTTAATTTCAATAAATCATATTGCGTAGAAAGTTGCATTATTATTAATTCTGACTTATGTTACCAATAAATTTGTATGAATAATATACAATTATAAATGCATTAAAATTAAAAATACAGTATCCCTAATGCTTATTCCAGTTTTAAAAAAAGGGGGGTAGGATAATTATTTTATAATTGCTTTTGCATAGTAAACAAATATTATTTTCTTACATTACCAGTATTATCGTTCAAAATTCTGATAATGTTTCTACATGTTTCAAAATTATTCATCCAACAAATAAACCTTGACTTGCAATCTGTTCTTATGCAAAACATTGGTTTAAGTGACGACATTAATTAAGAATAATGATTATATTTACACATTATGTAAATGTCTTTGTCCGTTACCTTCGTCTTGTGCCGCTCGGAAACTCATCAGGATTTGTCAAAATTAACGATTTATTCTTTATATAAGTACTGCTATTTTTGTTATTTATATGCAGAAACATCAACAGAAATGCTACATGTATTATGCAGTTAACCTATTGAAAGATATGAGCTTGTGAAACATATGTCGACGAAGCAGGTATTTACCCTAGAAATTAAGATGTTATAAATACCTGATTATTTAATATCTTAATTAGTGATGAGAGTAACAATAGAAATCGAAGACTAATATGGCGATAAACGGATAAAAAGGAAAATAATGCATATTTGAACATGGTGGTTTCATTTAGAAACTTACATTCTTAAGCCAACACGTAAGGTGTTTCAGATTAGTGGATCTTGAAGGTGTCTGTCTTGTCATGCATTCATGCATTTATGAATTACCATTGAGAATAGTAAGAAATAAACGGAAAAATACACAGTGGATGTAAATATAGTTCTTTATTCAGGAAACCGTTTACATGAGAAGCTAGCACTAATAAAAACAGGATGATGCTCACACAGAAGGCCAGGTTGCATTACCTGCAAAAATATTGTAAAATAGACATAAATCAAAGATAAAGTGGAAGTTATATTGATATCAAACTAATTCACAGGATAATTAAGTGCCTCTGTTTTATATATTATACCATCCCAGGAATACATTTATTATACATGTATGAACCAGTCTTTAAATAGGTTGTTTTATTAATCTGTTTATATACTAATGAATATAAGCATTGTCATTAAGCAAATAAACTAAAGGATATTTTTTTATCAGATAACTTACTGTTTAATCGTCCCAATCATATGACCTGGAGTTATCATAGGAACCATATGGTCTCCAATATCGTCGTGGCCTCCACCAAAAGGCTTCTGATGAGGTGAACATAGTCACAGCCAGAACCAACAGGACGAGGAAAACAAACAGGCTTAAGGAGAACTGCATCTTAAATATCTATAGAAAAAAGAATTTTATTCTTGAAACTGATTTATTTACAGAACATTAATTATTATCTGTTGTAAGTCTGTTTCATATTTGTACAAAGAATAAAACAAGTGTTCCCACTAACTTTGCATAGTAAATCTTACCAATGCTAGCTGATCAGGACTGTAAAGATTCTGATAACGAAAAAACCCAGTTCGTTTGCTTTTATACTTTTCTCAAATACAGGTCCTCCTAATTTAAGGTCAATGAGGACATTTAGTGACCTTGATTAGAAATTCTATATAAGAGGTTTAATATTGCGTCATCGTTCGACCCTGATATTCATGCTCAAGGTTGCAGAAACGCTTTCTGCCTACAAAGTTTTCTTTTAACTAAAAAGTATGGTTTTCTGATGCTTAAATATGCTTTAGTTTATGTTTATTTGACATCTCAAAAAATGTGATGACATGTTGATGAAATTTAAGTCTATCAAGTTGAAATCAGTTCTGTTTTTCAACATTTATCAGAAGTTTTTACGTGTATGGAGTTACCTTACCTTAATATACAATTAAAATGCATTAAAATCTAAAATGCAGAACGTCGAATGCTCATGATTTTTCTACTTTACCAATATCACCGTTCAAAATTAAATCTGATATTGTTTCTATTAAAATTATTCATCCAACACAACAACCTTGACTTGCAATATGAGCTTATGCAAAACAGCGGAAACGCAGAAACGCCTCCAACCTTGAGCATGAATATCAGGGTCGAACGATGACGCAATGTTAAATCCCTTATATAAAAATTCTAAGCAAAGTCACAAAATATCATTCATTGACCTTTAATCAAGGAATACCTGTATTTGAGAAAAGTATAAAAGCAAACGAACTGTTTCTTTCGTTATCAGAATCTTTACAGTCCTGATCAGCTAGCATTGGTATGAATAACCATGCAAAATTAGTGGGAACAGTGGTTTTATTCTCCGTACAAATATGAACAGATTTACAACAGATATAAGTTCAATGTTGTGTAAATAAATCATTTTCAAGGTTAAAAGTATTTCTTCTACAGATAGTCAAGATGCAGTTCTCCTTTAGCCTGTTTGTTTTCCTCGTCCTGTTGGTTCTGGCAGTAACGATGTTCACCTCATCGGAAGCCTACAGTTACTGGAGGCCACGAAGATATTGGAGACCATATGGTTCCTATGATAACTCCAGGTCCTATGATTGGGACGATTAAACAGTAAGTTATTTGATAAAAATATCATGTAGTTTATTTGCCTAAAGACAATGCTTGTATATTAATAATAAGCAAACAGATTTAAAAACAATCCGTTTAAAGACGGGGTTTTATAATAAATGAATTCCTGAGATGGTATTTAATCTAAAAGAGGGGCATTTAATAACCGCGCAAATTAGTTTAATATCAATATAACTACCATTTTATCTTTGATTTATGTCTATTTTGCAATATTTTTGCAGGTAATTCAACCTGGCCTTCTGTGTGAGCATCATCATGTTTTTATTAGTGCTAGCTTCTTTTGTAAACGGTTTCATTTTGTGATATTCCTGAATAAAGAACTATATATTTACATCCATTGTGTATTTTTCCAATTATTTCTTACAAAACTTGATTGGGATTCATTCATGCCTGACAAGAGAGACATCTTGGAGATCCACTGATCTGAAACGCCCTATTTGTTGGTGTAAGATTATACGCATTCTAAATCAAACTACAATGTTTAAATACGCATTATTTTCCTTTTATCTCCGACTACCGCCATAATAGTCTTCGATTTCTACTATTACTCTCATCAATAATTTAGATATTAAATAATCAGGTATATATTACAACCTCATTCGCAGGGTCTTTAATTTGTACTACAATGGCGTATGAAAATTCCATTAAAATTCCATTGTTATAGGGTGGTTTTGTTGCATTTTGTTCTATTAATTTTTTGCATGTGAGAGGGTTTGACCGAATTAACAAATGTTAAATTTGGATGAGGATTCAAAAGAATTAACAATCTGGCTTGTTCAAGCGATTGTTTCTAAGTTCTGTCTTTTCTCATTGACTCTGTTTCAATTGTTTTTATTTTTCTTTTGGTGCTCTGCCGATATATATTATACAAGCTCATATTTTTTAATTAGTTTATTGCATAATACATGCGGTATTTTTAATGAAGTTTTCATGGTATAAATAATAATTCCCCTAAAAAAAACTAGCAGGCTTAACATAAAGAATTGAATAAATCGTGCCTTGAATATTGCTTTCAAGTTTCTGAGCAGCAAAAGACGAATGTTGCAGACATTATTTACATAATGTTGTAATACAATAATTATTCATAATTGGGGTTGTCACCAACGACCACTGTTTTGCAGGTGCAATATTGCAGGTTGGTGTGTTTAATGAATAATTTTGATACATACATTTTCAAAAGTAAAAAGAAAGCAAAGATACAAGTAGGAATATCAACAAAGGTCACATGATAGTTATCATCGAATATAAAGCAAAAGAACATAAAAATTGCAGAGTCCACAAGTTGTTGGAATCGTAAATATTATCCATGGATAAACTAAGGAATGGATATCTTTGTTGATATGTGCCCCCCCCCCCCCCAAAAGAAAAATCAAAACTTTCTATTTCTCTTTTAGGAGGCTGTCATAAACTGATCGGTTGTTTTAAGCAAAATTTTCTTATTTTAAGCAATATAAAAATATTTAAACTTTTTAAAATTTTGTCATTAAGTTGTACAAGCAAAAGTGTTGTAAAAAATTGTGGATCTATTCTAATCATTGTTAATGTTAATACATAAATCCAGATTTTATTTTCTTTATGTTTAAATACAGGAACTGTCAAGAAAAGTCATAGTTCCAAAAATAGGTGAACGGATAATTCATACTGTTTCGTCTCCGATTAGATGTCAAGACACTGACAATGAAAATTATGTACATTTAAGTTATACAGCACATATTAATATTGGTTTTTTTTAAATCATTGAACATTTTCTTTTTCTTGCAACAATCTGTTTAATTTTAGAATCCAAATCTCCAAAATTTAAAGTGTGATATTTTTTTTTAGTTTTTCATAGAAATATCTTATCACTAGTAGAAAAACGAATATTGTACCTGATCTTATATCGAATTACTATTTCTAAAATTTCTATATAAAGAAAAATTTTAAAAAATCAAATTCCATGAACTATGATTTTTAGAACTGAAATTGTCATGAAATACATTTTGCCATAAAAGGTTGTTAATTCCTATTTAAATATTTCCCTTGTAAGGCAAGAAAGTAGTCATGAAAATAAAACTTATCGTATTTTTTATGTTGATGCATAAAACAGGAAAATAAAAATAAATCATCCACAACAATTTTTACACAGTATCATCTTGTTCTCCCTTTAGGAGGCTGGGTGGTCAACAAATAAACAAATTACTGTAGAAGCACATTTTTTTCAAAATTTCGTTGTTTTTTAACCAAATAAAATTCCGTTTGCATTTACTTTCGTCCTATCGTATTCTTTTTGTATTCATTAATACTTTGGTTAAAAATTCGTCGTGGATTTAATTTCTTTGATTTATACTGCCAACGAAAATAACGAAATAAAATCCTCAACGAACATTTCTGCTTCTACAGCATACCCATTTAATGTACCTTAAGTAAATATTAAAAATATAAATTTTGTTTAACTATAAATTATTATTTAGTAAGGAAATATTTCATGTGTTTTAACTACTTTCGGGGGAGATAGTTAAATCTAAAACGAGCAGACGACATACTGCATTTTTAACTTTTATTGCCTGTTAATTTATATATAATATATATTATTCTGTAAAAGTGTAGAAATCGTCAGAATTAATTTATGGGGAAGTTTCTAAGCAATGCTAGTATGCATTAAAACAGATCAACTGATATAACAATCATATTCGGACATCTCAATAAAACTGTTCAGAGTTGCAACATTGTCAGTCTTATCTGGAAATGACTGCCATCTATGTACATCTCTCATTCTTAATTTTGAGAGTGTTATTAGATTATTAGTCATCTATCAGCAAATACAGTCTTCCACTGGGTCGCATGCTGACTGACGTTTTTATACTAATTTTGTTAGACCATTATTAATCACCTAATTGTCTACGGACTTCTCCGGTTTTTTTCCCGATTACGACAAAGAGCACACGGCGGATGTGACCGGTCAGCAGAGGATGCTCACTCCTACATGGCACCTGATCCTAACTCTATCTTTTTGGATGTCCGTGTTGCTCTGCTTTGAATTTGTATTACGTTTTATGGGTTTTTGAGATGGGTGACGGTTTGTTATTGTCATTTTTTCATCGAGCATGTTTTATAGTTATTGTTTGAGAAGTATAAAACGATGTAAATTTATTTTTTTTTTTATAATTTATCGGTGTCTTAATGTACTCGCAGTACTTAGTACTACTGAATATTTCTACGATTTAATTTATAAATAAATCGTGCTTGTGACCCTATCAATATGGGTAGTTTATATAATGTTCAATTTTTTTTCAAACAAATTTTAACTGAAAAATCACTCATAATTTTAACAGCTCAATTTTACTTTTTCAATAATTAAGTTTTATAATGTATAATTTCAAAAAGCGTTAGATATAAAAATTTGGAGTGATTAAAATGCAAATTTGTCATAAACAAGGATTTGCTGAAGATCATAATACATTTTCTTTCAAATTAATATATAACAATGAAATATGAAAAAAAAATTTAAAAGGGCAAATTTTGTGTTCTTTCCATTAAATTATATTTACTTTCTTTACTGTCAGTCAGTTTTCCCGAATCATTCAATGTCAATAGTGCAGCAGAGACTGACGCAGCTTGCATTATATTTTTTTTCATATCATTTTAGGTGTTTCATTCCACATCAAGGTTAAACAAATCTGCATTACGTTCTCCATTTAAAAGACAAAGTAATCAAAACTGCGTATCTATTTTTTGTGTTATTAAATTATATTGACCTACATTCAAGAGAAAGACAACAACAAAATGTTCTCCTACTTCAAATTTGGATGTTTTGTATAATGTATGAATACTTCTTTATAGTGCTTAGAAAATCAAAAATTTATATCTTTAAATAATAAGTTTAAAATTAACAATCGAACAGTATAACATACATATTGAATTGGAAGAATTAAAAGTACTCTCTTTATTTAACGCAACGAAATGCCAAGGTCGCCGACTAGAATATGTGCATTATGAATTATGAATTGTCTCCTACACCTTTGGCGTGGCGTCTAAGAATATAGTTAAAAGTCAAGGTTGACACTGTTAAGTAAATGTTGATATTTACACAACAAATAATTCAAAACAGAAATTATTCATACAGGAAATTTTTTAACTTGCAACAGACTTTTAATCAAAATAAAAATATTTAGATTTATGGTCATTTAATATAATCAGTTAAATGAATTTTGATACACCAAATAGAGATTCTGCACTACTTTCTTCTGCTGACAAAGAAATATTAGCAATGATTTTAGCTGAAAACAAAACAAAAAACATTAGAACTGAATGTTGATAATCAAGTCATTTTGAATCAAAAGGTAAATAATTAGCTATATAAATATAGAATTAAATAATTATATTTCATATCACCATTAGAGCAAGATATATTGGAAAAAGAAATACCCCAAAAGTAACCCAAATTTTTTTTAAGTGCTAAAAAAATAATGTATAAAAATGTGGTAGATTTACGTGTAAAATAAAATTAAGCATTTTCAAACTAAAATTCTTAAATCTTTTAATTTGCTTCTACGAGCAGCAATGTCATGATTAATTTACGTCTACAGTACTCCATTTCTCTCGAATTTAATCCAAAGCGCTTTCGCCTGATCGGCTCTTCAGTGGATTTTAAATGTAACAGAAATAACAAACACTGACGTTGTTATGGTTCAAAATGGGCTATGTTCAAAAGTCAAAATGACATAGGCGAATTTATGACAATCATGAAAATGAATAATCATAGCACAATCATTCGTTTTGTCGATTGAATATCGCATTATTGATATTAACTTATATATATTATACTATAAAATTTTTATCCGTATTTTTCAGAAAAAAAAATTTATTATAAATAAATAAGACAGTTAACAAGTTCACTCATATATAAACCTGGTCGGTACGTTATAATATCTTAAGGATGACATTTAATTTATTTTTAATTGTAATTGTTTCTGTTTTAATTTTTTATCATTTATTAGAAATGATGTCTGATTTTGTCTCAGTCGATAGGATAACAGAAAAGAAAAATGTTGGAATCAGTCGATTTTTAATGCATAGATTATTGAACTGTTTATTGGGTTGACTGCATGTAGATTTGTGACATGCATATGTGTAATGTATGGAAATTCCTTTCAGTGGTATAATAGAATAGATCATGTTTCTTTTGAAAAATTGTGTTTAACGAGTTGAAAATTACCAATTATGACTGTAAAATCTTAAAGTACATACTGCGGTTTCATCAACATTCGTTGAATACCAATTTTCGTGGATTTCATTGTTAAGTTGATCCACGATATTAAATGTTCATTGAAGTGCAATTTTTATTAACATTATGTATTGATAGGGTCATTGGCCATGAATTTACGTATAATTGAAACTGTGATTTTCACTTTATCCACAAAAAATTGATACCCTTGAATATAATTGAAACCACAGCATTGAATTGATTAATTCATTTCCTCTGGTGGTCTCTTTGTGTAATCAACAAGATTCAATGCGAATGTCACACACTCAAATATATGCATACAACATGTAAAGTTAAACAAGCATCTGAGGCGTGGCATATCAGCATACAGAAAAGGTCAAGGTTGTGTTCAGTAAAATGTTGATATATTTGTATTCAACACAGAAGTAACTTAGGAATAAATGTAAGGATTCCTGTTACCGACTACATTGAAGAATCAGATTTGATGTTTTGGCAACAAAAATTGTGAAAATTTAAATTTACAATGCTGTCAGAAAATATATAGGAATGTTTTATTAACAAAATTTAAAATAAAAAATAATTAAACAATCTCTTCATTGATAAAAAATTTGATATCTACTCCATTTCCGTTTAAAATTAGTACGAAATCTAGATCAATATGAGATTTATTTTTAGACATTTAAGATTAGGTATATTTTTTATTATATAGGATTTGTATCTAAAATTTTAAAAAAGATCAATTTTATTTTCCAGGTTTTGAAACACAAGAGGCCCAATGGACCACATGGCTCACCTGAGCAATGATACTCATATAGAACCAGATTAATGGAATCATAATTTTTTAACATATTCTTATGTTAAACATTGTGCCCCTTTTGTAACTGGGTGATTTTAAAGTCATATGATATGTTGAAGATCTTAAACGTTTAACTGTTTATATAAATATAAATATACATCAAACTTTGAAATCATTGTGTTGCTCAAGTATTTTCAAGGGACAACAGTCTAAACAATTGAGAATTACAAATTACAAAGATTATAACATATGAGTGTTTGTGTATAATTATTTTTCATATGTTTAAATCATACCCCCACCCCAATGTAACATTCTTAACACCCCCCACATTACGGTCCCTCTGAGGATCATGATTTGAACAAACTTAAATTTAAATTTCCTAAGGATGCTTCCAAACAAGTTACAGCTTTTCTGGCCTATTGGTTTTTGAGACGAAGATTATTCACTATATATTTCTGTAAAAAGTGGACCTTCCCCATTATGGCCCAACCCTACCCCTTAAAATCATGATTTGAACAAATTTGAATCTACCCTATCTGGGGATGCTTTCACAAAAACTACAGATTTATTTTCCTATTTGTTTTTTTAAATGTGTGCATTCCTTTGTAAAAGTTGGACCCCTTATTGTGGTCCAAGCCAACCACCAGAGATCATAATTGAACAAACTTCAATCTACCCTACCTAAGGTTGCTTTTACACAAGTTACATATACTTTGGTCACATGGTTTTTGAGAAGATTTAGTTTTTTGGTTTGCACCTGATCCTACCTCTATTTTTTAAAGAGGTCTGTGTTCGCTCTGCTCCTGTTTTGTAAGTTTCCTTTGGAATTTTGAATTTGAACACTGTTCGTTATCACCACATGTCATACTTGAAGATTTTTCTTTATGTATTCCTAAGTAAAAATTTGACACTCCCATTGTGGCCATACCCTACCCCCGGGGAACATGATTTGAACAAATTTAAATCTACACTACCTAAGAATGCTTCCACATAAATTACTTTTCTGACCATTTGATCTTTGAAAAGTAGATTCTTAAGGATTTTTCTTTATATATTGCAATGTTAATATTCGACCCCCAGTGTTATCCAACTTTATTCCCGGGGATCATGATTTGAACACACTTGAATTTACTCTACCTTTCTTCAGCTTTAGCTTTTCTGGCCACTAGGGTTTTTTTTTAAATTCCAACAAATGTTCAATAATTCTTAATTATATCCCTGAAATAATAGGGCGTGGCCCTTCAATTTAACAAACTTGAATCCCCTTTATCCAATAACTCTTTGAGCCAAGTTCGATTGAAAATGGCCGAGTGGTTCTGGAAAAGAAATCGAAAAAAGTCAAATGTTTACAGACGGACAGACAGACAGATAGACGGACGCCGGCAGAAAGTGATCAGAAAAGCTCACTTAAGTTTTCAGCTTATGTTAGCTAAAATCTAGCTTAACGTAACTACAAACACTTTTTCAGCTGTGGGTCAGGGGTAAAGTGCCAATATAATTTTAATAAAAAGTTGAATTTTTATTCAATTGAAAACAATAATTTTTATAAACATCTTAAAACCCTTTTGATTGTTACGTCAAATAGCAATATTTTAAGAGATATATCTGAGGGGTGTTCAGCAGAGAGAGAGAGAGAGAGAGAGAGAGAGAGAGAGAAGAGAGAGAGCGCTTGCGAGCGCTCGCCAAATTTGTGTTGAGGGTATAGGGAATTTTGGCGAGCGCTCGCTCTGTTAAACATGCCTCTGGTGAATTGTATTTATCAAGCCGGAAAAAATATTTTTAAGGCGGTTAGTTTACAGTTAATGTCATCTCTTTTCCCACTTAAAATCCAAGATACCACTTGATTATGTACCAAGCAAATACGAAAACTTAGGTTTTCACATATCAAAAACTCAATTGTCTTATCTAAAATCCATTGTATTATGCATTTTTGTAGAGGTCATCTAGTGACATCATTCTTAAATACTAAACCGAGAATACTGAAAATATTTCATTCATGCAGTGACATTTAACTTAACAAGCTGGTCAGTATTATATAAGTGAGCAAAACATTTTTCGTGCATCAGAAAATCCTGATCATTTGGAATACAGGTAGGAGTGCTCGCAATTTTTATATTTTCATTCTTATCCTTGATGCTTCATCCAGCTATGTTTATTCTTTGTTTTCTCGGAACACAGTTTTTCGTTTATAGAAGGAGTCATCTCGTTATCAGACATATTTCTTATATTGAGAAAGTCATGAAATTTTGACACAGTCAGACAGGCCTAATTATCAAAATGATATAAATTTTATAAAATTTGCCCATTTTGTATTTTCATCACAGTCAGGTCAATGTCACTAATTTTTCTCAAAGGTAATAAAATAGATGTAATTATATGTAGTTATGTAGAAATCTGTTATGAAGATATGAAGTTTCTATTATTTAATGAAATACATAAAATATCACTATGCCTTAAAGTTTAATACTACTTAATGGAAAAACATAATTAATCTTAAATTGATATTGCTTAGCCCGCATTTCTTCCAATTTTTATAAATTTTGAAAATAATTTGATTGGTTTCTATGCTTTCAATTTTGAAATATTTCTCATTATTATTGATAGAAAATCTAATATATTGACTATTTGATAATAGTTAAAATCCGATTTCAGGTTTTTATTTACACAAATCTACTTACAAATTGAGCGCTTAAAGGGTTGAAAATATAATTTAATTGGAAAGTCATATTTTTAAAACATATTCTGACACCTAAGTATCTCATTATTACTTCACATTAGTTTAAAAATCCACCATTAATGTTATTGTTTTAATCATGCTAAATAAACTCATAAATCTACAGTTGTTCTGAATAACAAAAACATGTTATATTTTTCTACGACAGTTTTCCGCCATAATTATAATACTTATGAGATTTTAACTGTTATTTCTATTTTTATAATAAGTTGTATTATAGTCAGAAAGAACGAAAAATATAATCTTTTAATTTCCTTTTATCTTCATTTAATTTAATCAAGTGTCCTTTTGATATTTTGACAAGTCGAAAACCAGACAATGTGCCTTTTTTAGAATCCTGTTTTAAGCAATCGACATCCGTTTGTTCGAAAGTAAAATCAAAATACAACTGTACGTTCTAACCTAGATTTATATGATATGTAAGCTTTCTTATATTGCTGTTAAATAATTAGGCAATCCTTCCATATTTTTACTTGTTTTATCACAAAATCTGACATCTTATCTAAATGAGGGCTAAAATCGAACCAAAATTGTGGCAAAACGAAATATTAACCGTTCTTGTCTTATCCATATTCCGTTTTCTTTCGTTCCAGAATTAATCACTAGAACAGGCGAAGACCGTTGTAGTTTTGAAATCATTCAGCTTTATTTGAAGATGTTTTTTTTCTTCGCTGAAAATTGCATATTTGTATTTGTTTTATGTTTTACAGCTTGCTTGGCAATCAACATGCAGTTCTCCTTCGCCCTGTTTGTTTTCCTCGTCCTGTTGGTTCTGGCTGTGACTATGTTCACTTCAACAGAGGCCTACTGGTGGAAACCCAGAAGATATTGGAGACCTTACGGCTCCTATGACAACTCATGGAGCTATGGCGATTAAACTTTGTAAGTTCCCTTATTAAATTTTAATCTATTGAAAACTAGTTTTTACTCAGCACTTGTCAAGACTATTTTCAAATATTTCTGGTTTTTGTTTTTGGTAAATGCGTTTATATTTAAATCAATTAAGCATAAAGCAAATCTATATTTTATCTTGATTATTCTCGTTTTTTTTGCATGATACGTATCTTTTATTTTCAGGCATTGTTCCTTTGGGTTGTTTCCACCTTTTCTGGTTTTGTTTATTCGGATTGTCATAAAAATTAGTTATCTGCATTATATGTGTATATCAATAAAACGGATGAATAATTTTTTTTTCTTTATCAACTTTTATCGAGGATTTAAAAGGTTTATTGAACTTGAAAAATCTCTCGTGTTTAACTGTTTTGGTCTTTTGTTTTTGGTTCATGTCGAGGAAATATCTCTGGTCATCAAAATAATATATCATAATATAATATATTTATATATTTAATATATATATTTAAATATTTACTTTGTGTCTATAAGAGCAAAACAGACGTAAAATACAACTGATCTTTTAAAGGTATATGTGCCGTATTTTTAGTGAATAACAATAATAAGATCTTATTATTTGCTTCATTTCTTTACTTAAAGATAGGACTTTCACACAAATTACGCTTTATAAGTCAATCGCATAACAAAGATACAAAAATCAAAAAAACATTTTTAATTTTGTACCGGCAAGGTAAAAAATACAAAAGATTTGAATAACCCCGCCTTAAATGGCTCACGTGACATCTATCTTGGTCTATCAACAAGAATGGCGACGACGAGAATGATAGGTATACCGTTAAGTTTGACAGATTTGGCAATGAAAGAAAAAAGACAGACTGACAAGGATAGGAACAAAGGGAAAATTGTCATCGGAGACCATGTAGATTGATGGAACAGGAATTAAAGCCGAATTAAACTTAAGTTCCCATCATGAAGTTGTAGGGGTTTTGCTAGTCAGGTTCGTGCTCCATGTGTCCCATGTCTTTACATTATAAGTTTTAAACCACAAGTGGATTTTCGTTTAGAGGAATTTTTGAATAAAGAATAAATAAACACTCTCAGTACATGCATCCCTCATGGAGAGGGGTATTTACTCCGTTTACCGTGTGCTAAAATCGTGCTTCGTCTTCATTACACTTAATAAACAATTTATATCGTTTTACATTAATGAATATCGGAATAATAATGCTTCGAGTATCATCTGATATAAGAATTATTTAATTTAAGACATGAAAAACGTGATTCTAATTTGTAAACAAACTCTTCTTCCATCGTGTTTTCAATGCTAGGTTTTCCCGCACTCATGCGCAGTGGCGTTATAAATGGCGGATTACATTAATATTCATCAGACGTGTAGCAAAGTTTAGAGACAAATAACTAAAGACAGAACATGTTTTATGGGCCTAGAGTTTGTGAAACGTTTAATTATAAGAAGTATGGTGATATTTTTACTCAAACTCATGTCAAAAATTTTACTCCAAATACGTCACATATAACTTTAATTCTTAGAACATTCAACATACTTATCAACAGATATGATGTCTTATTTACGAGTGTTTGTGTTTTATACCTGAAAAAAATTCATTTTTTAATTTAATTTTCTTATTTTTTTAAAAAGGTTACATCAACGATTCAAAAGCAAATATCTAAAATATTTTCTGATGTATAATATTTCATAAACTGCTTCAAACAACATCTATGATATTCTTTAAACCAATGTTTCAAGAGGTTAAATTGTATATTTCTTCGATTTTCCTTTATAAACGGAAAGCATCAGTAGATGATAAATATTTATTGTTGCTATAAGATTATGATTCAGGGATTTAGGGTAATGTAGCGAGTTGCGATGAAAGGGTTCGTTTAATTATTTATTGGTTCCAAAAATGATTTATTAGACGTTAAAAGGCAAGTGGTCCGAATTGTATGTGTTCAATGGAATCACAGGTCTCGTTGTTTAGCACATCGCCTAAAACGGATTTTAAAAAATGATGAGAATGTGTCAAATGTATTGGTACGTGGTCAAATCTACCATAAAGTACTTTATGACATGGTAATGATACACGAGTTAGTTTGTCAACATTTAGGAATTCGATATTTTTTATAAAGTTTTCTTTCTAAGTTAAGTAGACATTTTGATTGATAACAAGATAAAAATAGAATAAATCCATGAAGATAATCAACGTTAACAGGATTGATAAAAGAATTAATGAAATATAATTCATTATTTTCAAACATAATGTTGCCAGTCTTTAGAACTTTCCCATGATTTAAAAGATCTCGAAGATCCAGAATATCTTGGCCAGTATTTTTTGTAGGCATCTGATGTCGTAAACATGGTCACCGCCAGAACCAATAGGACAAAGAAAACAAATAAACCAGGGAAAACTGGATCTTGAATACCAAAGCAAAAACGAAAGACAAGATATATTTGTCTCTATCAATATGTAAATCTAAACAAGCCGATAATACTGGGGGGGGGGGGGTTATTCACTAATTTTACTGCATTTTTTTTTATTCGGCCAACAAATGTGATTGCAGGGTAATTTAAAGGACAACATACGTGTAAGTACATGTACATGTATGGTTTCCAGAAACTATGGATCACATAACAGATGTACCTCTATATCACGTTAAATCAATAAACAATGTAGTTGAAATAAATATAACTTAATGTAACCGCATTCAAGAAACACATTTTCAAAGTAATACGATGAATAGATATAGATATATCAACCTCTTAATTTTAATCTTTTCAGTCTATTTCGAAGACAAGAGAATTGGAATAGCAATTAAAAATTAATATGATAATTAAAGTTTTTGAAAATTAAAAAATGTTTAATAGATAAAACAAAACGGTCAGTTTTTGGTTTTTAAAATACCACAAAAATTAAACTAAATTGATAAAAAAAACTTTTTGTTGTTTTTCAATGCAAGGAAGAATTGCAGAAAAATAGTTTTACTGCAATTATTTCTACCTTCATACCCCGTATGAAAGCATTGCATCGCTTGTATTAACATCTATATACAAGTCTTTCTTCACTGCAAAAGTGGGTAAAATTTGTAATTTGTCGCTAATGTCAATCAGCATACTGTATACCGGAAAATATTCGCCCCGTTTTATTTTTGCTCATTTCTCCTTCGTTGTCACCGGGCGGATTTAAGACTGGGTGAATTCAATCTCTTAAATTATCTCTCTTTCATATATCTGTGTTTTGGCGAATTGAACACTGGGTGACACCGTTTGCAAGTATAGAAGGGCAAAATGACATGCGGCGAAAAAAAACCCTGTATACAGTACTAGAATGAAAATAAAATTCTCATTGGATGAACATAATTCCGCCTAATTAGATGTCTCAAACGTGAATGATCTTTAATTTACTCTATATAAAAATAATAGTTCCTGTTTTGGAAATTCCCCATTAGCCTGAAGATTCCGAAGATCTTGGCAAATATCTTTTGTAGGCATCTGATATCCTAAACATAGTTGCAGCCAGAACCTAAATGACGAAGAAAACAATCAGGCTCAGGGAAAACTGCATCTTTGAGACCTGAAGCAATTTTGAAGAACAAGATTGAATATCTTAGAACATTCAAGTTTCGTTTAAAATCCGATACTTCATTAAAGACTCAAATTGAAGCAAATTCATAATCAGCATTACATTAACTGTTAGGCCATGATTAATACTAAGAAATTTAGATAAAGATAGGTTTGGTTTGTTTGCTTATATACATTTTCTGACTGCAGAATACTAAATTCAGATAAATGCCAAGGAATGGTACAATTGTGTTTAATTATTGTTAATATTTTCTTTACCTAAATTTCTAATTTCAGTGTCGTTTTCATAACCATAACTGGTTTTCCAATGCAAGATACAGAGATCGGAATCCCCTGTATATAATGTTTTATTTTAGACCGTGTCATCAGATTACACAACAAGATAATGTTTTGTTTTGTCAGAAAAGCAAGGTCGTTAATAAACAAATAAATATTTTAAACATTAACATTCTGCAGTTTGGAATATATTTGAATGCAAATCTCGTTTACTTCATCAAAATGAAAACATGCACTGCATCAATTCAGAAAAATTTTAGGTAGACATCCATAGAAAATAATGTATGAGCAACTTAGATCGATTTACAAAATATTTGAGAAAAGCTTGAGGATAAAAAATTATTTGTCTTCTGCGTTATTTTCAGTTGACATGGGATGATGCGCATAAACAACTTGTTCATTCGGGTATAGCAGGTTTATTTGTTTTAGTTATTTATTTCATTCGGAATACATACTCCTGCGTTCTTCTTCGACTTCGACTTTGAACTAAATAAAAAAATGATTTGTTCAAAACTACATGAAGCACGTGGCATTGGTTCTGTCCTAAAGCGTATTGCATTCTTTTACGTACGTTTTTTTTTTTAGTTTAAACAGGTTTAAAAAAATTAAACTTCTAAAATGTTCGGTATACTTATATGACGTATACTGAGTATGTCTTCTGTTAACAATCACATTTTTCTGACATATAAATGAAGCAATGAATTATTTAAAGGAGAAAAAAATGTTTTTAAAAACTATTCAAAATTTTTATGAGTAAAGAAGTATTACAGCAGAATGATTCATTGATTTGAACATCGCTTTAATATTGTTAATTTATGCCTACAGTTATTATTGATTAAATGATATTCAAAATTAGGATTGACATATTACTAGACTATCTTGTGTATACTATACTAGGAAATCAAATACAAATTTTGAAATATACAAAATAATAATAATAATAATAATAATATATTCAAAATTTTTATGAGTAAAGAAGTATTACAGCAAAATGATTCAACATCGGTGGAGACATGGAAACCCCTTTTCTATCATTGTTTTGTCAAGCATACCGGTTAAATAAAGGTTGCTTTATCAGTACATGACGTACCATACAACATATAAGTTAATCTATGAGCAAGGTTACTAGATATTCCATTCAGTGACTTTTAACTCAGAATACCTGCAAATGCAATGGTATATAAGCGTGCACAACTGTGTGTTCGTTATCAGAATTGTTAAGTCCTGATCATCTTCTGCCAGGTAAGATTTTAATCTCTAAGTCCCTATCCACGTATAGCTAGTAAAAAAGGGATATTTTTTTATAAAAAGCGTTATTTGGCTTTTTTTAGTTGAGATGTTTATAAAAGCAAAATATATATCTTATTTTTTTTCTTGCTTAAGGTATTTAAGATGCAGTTTTCCCTGAGCCTGTTTGTTCTCCTTGTTCTGTTGGTTCTGGCTGTTACTATGTTTACACCATCAGATGCCTACAAAAGATACGGACAAAGATCTTCGGAATCTTCAGACTCATGGGATAATTCCAGAGACTTGAGCTATTACGGTTGAAAAAAAAAAGTAATGAGTAATGTGCCATCAAAGTTATAATTTAAACAGCTTATTAAAGTAAATATTGTTATCTATGATAATAATATTAACATACTCAGAAGTCTGATTTTTTTTCTTCTTTATTTATCAGCTTGTACCATCTGTAACAAATGTGAATATTGTTTTATTGTTCCTTAACAGTCTTCTGGGTTAGTGTTAATCAAAATGTTTAATCAGTCTTATAAACTATCTGATTTTGTTGAATATTAGATTTTGACTACCTTGCTCTTTATCTTTAAAGATGGAAAAACCCAAGCCTTCTCTGTGAGCATCTTGATATTTGGAGTCCAGCGTGTGTTGAGATGTTTGTATTTTGTGTAATGTTAGGTGCTTTTATGAATAAATAAACTCCAGTATCATCTATTTTACCTTCCACTTTTTTCAAACTTACAAAAATTATTGATTGGTTAATTCATTCATTCATTGATGTCATGTTTGAATGGAAGCTAACTACATAGAACATATCATTTATCAAACGACAGACTTAAAACAGAGAAATGAAAGTTTGAATTGAGAATAATATAATAGTGTTAGAATTGTTTCAAAGGTATTAATGTGTTTCAATATAACGTGTGACAAGAATAAATAAGTTTTATTAAATTAGTTTCCAGGTATGGTTTGAATTTTGTTTTTCTATTTTCTGATTACAAATGCGAATGAGGTACCGGTATCAATTTAAAAATGCGAAGATTTACTTTGAGGGAAATACATGTACATGAGCACAGGAATTTGAAATAAAGCATAAAGAGATTACTTCATTTTAGCATTAGTCTTAAAAAACCATTCGATATTTGAAGACTGTTTATTATTACTGATACGTTCCCTGTATGTTTATGCAAACAATTTATCAGAAATAATAATGAACAAATCAGAAATCTTGGGAATGCTCTTGGTTGGATATGTGATAAATTCTTTTGTAGCACAGCAGGCGAATAGTTAGATTACGTAACATATAGGCCTAAGTGCACTTTCCAGTAAACATTATAATACATTTACATCCACCAAGTATGATTCCCTATATTTCTTACGGAAACTGATTGTAATTCACGATCATAGCTTCTAAGGAACTTACATGACTGAAATCTACATGTCCCGTTAATCAATTGGTCGAAACTTTAACCGACCTGAGAAAAATCACGGACTGCACGAAATAATCATAATTATGTCAGACTCGAAAGCTCATATAAGACGATTTGACTGTTTCTTTTATCCAACGTACTGATGCATATTAAAATATACTTCAATCTCAAAAGTTTTTAAACTTTTGAGATTGAAGTAGATTAATTAGTTGATTATCCAGGTAATACATCATGACACATTACTAATATTTTAGATACAGTTGTATCCTAAGATATTTCTATTTATTTATTTTAGTCACCATCAAAAGCAAAAATACGTGTACACAATAAATATTTTCACGGTTTTCATTATCTACATGATATAATAATTTGAAAACTATATTCATAAAAGGTTTGCCTTTGCTGTCGTGTTTTTGGGTTGATATAGTGACGAATCATCATTGATCATTGATCAGAGAAGACAGCTGTTAATGTGTGTTTCTTTAAGTTGGCATTGTCGTTAGTTTGCAACGTATACCACGAAGTACACATGACTTTCTTGAATAAATTTTTCTCATGTTCTAAATCTTACATAATTTAATACAGTACAACAGTTTCTTTCTTTTTGCCACTGAATAAAACATCTGTATATATGAGCTATTTATCAAGAGTATAATTTTTGTTTAACCGTTCCGTGTTCTTTTTGCGTCATTGTGTAACTTTAAGTTTAAATTAACACATTGGAATACTTTTTTCCCTTTGTTTTATAACACCATCCATGCATGGTGGTGACTTTGTTTACAGTAGTTTTTTTCCTCGATACAATTTTTTTTAAATTTTATTTTCATTTGTAATGTTTTATAGAAGTTCTATATAACATTACAAATGATGACATCAATCGAGTCGCCCGAAATATTTTCCTTCGTATTATTAAATGCATTCGTTCGTTGTGAAACGGTGTTAAATGACATACAAAATGAATATTTAATTCTCTACTTGTTGTTCTTATATTACTGATCGAGAAATTTGAAAAGTTTATCGACATTATGGATTTTTTTTTAATTGAAAATTGATTAATCGTTGATATAGATGGCACCCGCATCTTCATTTGTTTTTTATAATAACTTGTATTATGATGTCGGATTAAGGTCTCTTTTAAAAGCAAAAATTGCGTCCTCTACTTTGAGTTGAGTGACCTCGCTCAAGTCAAATGAAAATGTTTCAATTAAAATTTTACTCCATACTTTTGCATCTAAAAAGGAGAATAGAACCAAACAATTTTTTTTTTTAAAATAGACTTAGAAGCCAAACATAGAAAACTTTACGGCGTGTTAGTATTATTTTTTATGTTTCATGAAACTATAGTTATCATATTTGTTGTCATGTAAGATTGCATTACATTTTCTCATGTTCATTACAAATAATATCCTCTACTTTTAAAAAAGTAAATGCCATGTGTCATTTTTATGAAGTATTCTGATCATTTCCGTTTAACTTTATTTAAACTTAAGATGGTAAATTTAAGAGTACCTTGTATACATTGTAGTTTCAAAAATTTGTTAGTACCAGTGAAAGTTAAATGTCTTACCTTCATATTTTAAACATCATCTGGTGAGTAGATTTTTGTATATTCATATAAAATTTCCTTGCACTGGGTAATTAACCGCGTCAATTTAACTCACTTTCACTTTTGACGCTGAATTCTATGAAACATATTTGGGTTTTTTAAACATACAATGAATCTATTTGTAATGGAAATTTTAAAATTGAAATTACATTCGCCAAAGTAAAAGCATATGATTATTTGTCATAGTTACATTAATCACATTAATTAATCATCATATATATTTATAACGATTTTGTTTATCGATCAAAGATCATAAATTTCCGTCCTCTTTAATAAATCTATATCCTTCATCACATTCAACATATATCTTAAGACATCTGGGTACCTTTTTACAATTAAACTTTAAATTTTGGAGCAAATTATCATATGATAATAATTTATTTTGAACAATTTCACTTTTACTCTATTTAAATGTCATTTATTGAAATATTTTGTTAATCATAAAATAAGATTTTCATTAATAAATTCTATCATTGTGATAATAAGTTTGAGCAATTAAAAAAAATTAAACCCAATTTAAGTGCGTTTCAACGTCTCTTAAACGTTGTTGTCTTATTTATCGAAGTGTTTTAATGTTTAATTCAAGCCAAAAAAATAGGTCATAAATAAATCTCTTTTTAATGCAGACATGTTGAGGTTAATAAAAATCTTGATAGAAATATCCTATTTAAGATTGTCGGAGCCAATTCTTCGAAATTCAAAACTTTTAAAAGCATTAAGGACCAAAGCCATTAAAATGCATACAAACGTATTTACCTTTCGAAAAAAATAATAAAATCCAGATTTATTTGGTAATTTTCGAAATTAATTCTTTGATTTGTTCATGAAATGTTCATGAAACGCCATGAATGGAATGAAAAAGGAAAGTGCTCATTTGGTTGTCCAGGGAAAAACATGAACATTTGCAAAAAGGATAAAATTTTTGAAAGTATGAATTCGTTGTGTGTTAGTTTGCTATATATATGCGATTGGCCTATATTTTTATTTAAATTATTTTGCCATCATCATGTTGCTTCGAATTATTTGTAAGTGTTTTATATTTCTTGGCATATTACCTACTATTTATACAAGATTTTATAGGTTTTTTTTTCTTTATTCTGAATTCAGATTTGTTAGTGGTTCTGTGCAGCAGATATACGGGTTGGTGCAGAAATATACCAGACACAAATCCAAGATGGCTGCGTCCTTGTTTTGATCCTTCTTTGTCCACTATGCCCACAGAAACTCCGGACGAAGTTTCTCTTGGAAATTACATTACCCCAGACGAAACACTCTTTATACGAAGAACAATACTTATTTCAAGTCTGGAGTGTCTCCAAATGGTGAAAAATCTGAGAAACTCCTTCGTCGATCCTTCTTGTCTTGGACAAACGAGAGACCATACAGACAACTTACCAAAAAGATCCATTCTTACAAGTGTAAGCTTTAAAGTCAAATAAGCTGAAATAAAGTTAACTTATTTTAAAAGTTTGATTTTCTCACTGTTTTACTATTATTTTTGAGAAGCAGATAAGTAGGAGAATAACCAGTTGCAGATTGTATACAGCTCTAAAACAGATCCAACTTCCAGCTATCTCACAGTTTCTTAACAGTACACAGCATTTGGAGGTAGGGTCTTTGTAATAACCCTGGTTTGCATGATTTTATTTTTAAAATGTTGAAAACTTAATTAAAGTGGTATTTTTTTGGTGTGAGTATAATTATGTCGAAAACTTAAACTTTCCTTCTTAAGAGTGTAAAGCTTTATGTCTCAATGAAAGATATATTTCGTATGTCATTAAAATATAGTTATATAAAGTTATATTCAAACTATTAACTCTACTTGAATTATGAGTTACAAATCTTATATGGTGAAATGATAGTCCAAAGTTACAAGGAATAATTCTCACCATTGTATCCACGCTGGATGTGGTGATTTTTTCATCTAAGTCATTCAAAGAAAATATCTTTAAAATATCTACATGCATCAAATTCAATTATGATATTGCAACTTTTGCTATAATGATACATTGATTGTTTTTTTTCTTCTAAATCTAATTGCCTACATAGCATCTACGTCTAAGAAGATATAAATAATTACCTAGAGCGATAGGTTTACTTGTTACAAAAGAGGTTAGAACGTACAAGTTGAAAATGTGATTATTAGTAAGTAGTCGTATTTTTTTTAAACCAGAAATAAGTATCTAGTTATAACATAGTTAATGTTCATTATTCTAATCCTTGCGAAGAGATAATAAATAAAACCAGAGTACAGAATAAGCTTTCAAATCATTGAAGAATAAAAAAAAGTCGTCTAAACATAGAATTTATTCAGCTGTATTTATTTCATTTAATAATTTATATAGTAATTAAAGATAACAATGTTTTGCATATTCGGTTCATAATATACAGTACACATGTATACATTCTAAGTATATAGACCGATTCAACATTTAACCTATCTTATCAGTAATAAACTCCAGTGTCAATTATATGAGTTTAAAACAGTGGTCCCTGGATCAAAATGCTCATGTTAAAAAAGTCTATAGAAACATTTTAAACAGAGTACATAAAACTAGCATAATCACCCCTCGTGATCAACGTATAGTCTATACAAATGGTAAAATGAAAGCGAAAGGATCGATGTTCAATCTCACTAGGTCATAGGTCATCACCAAAACAAGGTGCAGTATAATGCATAATTTTGACTCCTAAAAACACATGATATAAAAAGCACTTTCCGATGAAAAGTCACGAGATGCTCTTTCGTGTCTGTGCGTTGTACAGTGAGTTCTGTCCATGAACAAGACCATAAGACCATAAACTGATAACAGACTGAAGTTAAAATTTTAAAATAGTTTAACTTTTAAAACAGATTCTGAATAATAAAATATTTTTTTTTCATAATGTCTTTGCGTTTCTTTTAACTTTACAGATTTGTAGCTTTTAAAACTTTTTCTTTTGAAAACTAATTATGATATTTTAATTTAAACAATTTTGAGTTTCGTCTGTTTATAGTTATTGATCTTGGAACCAGGTAATACAGTTGTTTCCCCCATCATCCGCCTGTGTGCCTGCAAACCCAATATTTTGTTTCTTGGACACAACTTAAAAACTGTTATAACAACGTTTTAGAATCAACAATATTATGACATTGTAAGATTGAACAAAATATATGTTTCTAAGCGTACTATATTGTAAGTCATATTATTAACTGGGCATGATACCTGTACATGTATATCCCTTCCTATATGATGTTAGAAAATTAAGAACCGAAAAATGGTTATTACCTAGTTCGTTGCACTATTTCTGCGTTGTTTCCTGGCTGCAGATGGGGAGTTATAGATTTTGAAACTTACAATTGTTCCTGGAATCAGTTAAGGGAAGTAAACCTCAGCTTGCAAAAAATCTTTTGGATTTCGTTTGTGATGTTCTAATAAAGAATTTCAATATATTCAAGATGATTCTATGGAGAATTTATAGATACGAGATTAGTATATTTAAACATATATTTTATATACTATAGCATTTAGCAATAATCAAAACATACAGGTAGTTTATATAAAAAGCGGTGGTACTTTATTCCAAGAAATCCCTACATTTTTCTATAGCATTGTCCAATTTATCTTTAAGATAATAAGAATAATAATCAATACATTTTTTTCTGATTCGGTTTGAGATTTCCTTCAAATGTTTCTTCAATTTCTAAGAAATGTGTGACGAATACTTATAACATCTATTGCTTTAAGGAAACTTTTAAATTAGGCCTTCTATATGAATGAAAACCAAAAGAAAATTTACCAAGGAATCACGATACTTTACAAAATATATTATTTTCCTGTAAGTTGATAGATATACAATGACACTAATAATTGTTGATATTTTTAAGTAAGCGGATAAAAGGATCGATCCTGTGAACTCATTTTTCTGTCATTAAATAGTAGCCGAATTCTAAGATATAAACAAATATAATCCCACGAACTTTAAAAAAATATGTTTTCCTTTTTAGTATTGAATCAACATCATTGGCTACTTTTTTTTCGGAGACATTTCGCAGGATTTAAAAAATTATTAATCCTTGTTGGGGAGCCGACCTCGCTAATAAGATTGTAATCGCATAGTTTTATTATTTTTTCACTGCAACTTTGCCTATCCGGTTTCCGTATTAAATACATTGTACATGCAAAATGTGAAATACATCTGTATTTATAATTTTTACACGTTCACGAAGCTAAATAGGACGAGACAAATACACGAATTTTTCGTCTAGGTGCAAATCTTTTTACCAAAGGAGCACTTGTCGGAAATGTTGATAAAACTTGTCAACTGATTCAAATTGCGGTCTTGTAGAAAATTAAATCTAGAAACGAAGAAAAAAAACGAATTTTGCCACCCATCATACATGAAACAAAGGTATATTTATGTCTATAAGAATTATTCAAGAGTTGGCCGTACATGTACCAAGACACTTAAAGCTTGGCTTTCGAAGCCTTGTTATGATCGTGCGACCATTTCTATCCGCAGTTTGCTCATACTGCAGCACTGTATTACGTAACCTACTATTGTTTGTTTTGATGTAGCTTGCCTGTCACGTTTGTATGTCATAATGTCATTGTTGACACACGTGACACGGGCAGCAGTGCGTCAATGATTAACAGATCCCGTTCTCTTTCGGAAAATCTACCGGAGAAGGGATTTTCAGAATATGTGAACAGGTCTGGTGATCAGCCAATTTTGTTCACTCAACAAATTATGATTACATTTCATACTACTATCATCATTCCCCATACTGTCTATTATTATCGTCATTCATGGTATTATACAATCTGTTTTCAGAACGTTTCACAGCAGCAACTGAGGCGGATCCTAACACACACTACGTCCTATTTGGAATTCATTTACGACATTGAAACTAACCCTAATGTCAAAGCTGAAATGATGCAGATAATTCATAAACTTTACAGCATTTTATGCTGGTGGGACCAACTCGGAATCCCTTTAACAAGTGAACATTTTCAAATAACAAATATAAATGTCTATTCTAACAGACAGATTAGGTATAATTTCATATTTATTGTTTTAAACAATGTGTCAATCTTTCTGCAATTTTTGGTCGCCAACCATTCTGCATGAGTCATAGTTCAATGTCCTGTTTCATTGGGGGATTTCATCTTAAAAGAGGTGTTGCAGTATACATGAAAAAAAAAAAGATTTTACAAAACATTGTTCATTGAAAATTTTTGGAAAACGCTTAGCCTGGTTAAAGAAAGGGAAATAACTCTTCAAAATCGTAGCACAGATCACTCAATACTAGTATCATGAAATTTTAGTTTTAATAATTTATGGATGGATAGGTATGTTACATTGGCAAATGGAAAACCAGGGGAGCCTCTAACAGTTGGTTTTTTTTTAATTTTACTAATAATTTAACAAATTAACTTATTTTTTTAGTTAAATGTAAGGCAGATTTTCTGTCTGTCAAAAAAATCTGTTCATTTTTAATTTTGCCAAAAAACTCCTCAATTCTTTCTTTTATATGGTTTTTATTTCGTTTCTATCAGTTTTTCTCTCTCCAATAAATTCTATTAATGTGTATATATGTACAAAGCTATCAGTGATGTACCAGTAACTCATTTTCACAATCTCTTGCAATATTCTGTAAGAACGGGAGATATTCTAAGCGTCCATTCTAATAAAACTTTATAAAAAAGGTTGTACATTGTGTGAATCAACAATCAAGTAACACTTTCTTTTATAAATACCTTGTACATCAACTAACTTGTTAGCAAAGACAAGAAATATGCTTTTCATAGATGTATTAATACATAAAACATATACAAAGACATCACTCCATAATCATTGTAAAAATATCATTAAATAACCAGAATATTTAATATTCTTTTGCATGTCAAGTTCAGTTGTGGCTGAGAGGAGGGATAATATTGTGCTTTAAATAGTCTTTTAACCGAAATGAAACTGGGATTCCCTGAAGTCCATGCTGTATTTCTGGCAGTAATACTACACTCCTCCCAGTAAATTTCTTCTAACGAAGAAACTCGGGATAACTAGTCCGAGAACACCAGTCCCTCTCCTCATACAGTGGTACTTTTGGGTCCAATCAATGGTTTTGCATATTCAACGAATTCATCAATTAACACCGGCCAAGCTCCTACAATACAAAATAGAAAGAAAATAGTCTTTACTCCATAGTATCAAAGCATAGATGGTGTATATCTTTATAGAGTAATTCACCTTTCTTTTAAATTTCTGTAAAACGATACTTGTATGTATATGATTGGAAATGATATTGTATGATAAAAAAATAAATGATGAAGTTTTATATCACAGAAGATTAAATTTAACACACTCTTAAAATGTTCTACCAATGTTTTGAGCAACAAACTTTGAATGACTTTGCTATTCAAAAATATCAAATTTAAACAGCTAACTTTAAATGCAAGACATATAATATTACCTTCTTCATCATAATTTGACATATCTTCATTTATCATATTACAGAAGTCTAATAAAAGGTTCCATGTGTCTTTGGGAATTGATCTTTTATGATGTTCCTTCAAAATAATAGAAAAAATCCAATATCAGCATACTACACATACTGAGAAATAATGTAATAGTCACAACACACTTAAAGGGGCATGGTCAAGATTTTGGTCAAATTCTATTTTTCAGTTTTTATTATTTTCAATGCTTTGGGGATGCATTTCAAATGACCAAATGAAATTTGAGAGACAGTATTGAAGTAATAAGCAAGATAGAGGGCTCACAATTCTTTGCCATGTAAAAAAGGCTTGTGCCCTGTTTTTGTTTACATAAGTTCAAGTTACTGGTTCTTTTTCAAGCTGAATTTTCCATCTTCTTATTCATTTTAAGCATAAATAAACAGATCCTAACATTTACCACATTCATTTTAGGTTTAAAACTGAAGTTTTCACTTCAACGTTCAAAATGTAAACAAACGCTTTGTTTACATTGCAAAGAATTATAAGCTCTGTAACTTGCTTATAACTCAACGATTGACACTCAAATTTTGATTGCCTATTTAAAATGCCTTACTGAAGCATTGTAAAGATTAAAATCGGAAATATAATTTTTGACCGAAACCGTGACCATGCCCCTTTAATGAAATTTCAATTTCTGAGATATTTTTCCAACATCCATTGAAGGTACCTGGATTATTTTTAAAATGACGAATTAGACACGAGTGTTAATAATTTCATGAATGTACATGTATTTATAGTACATGCATTGAGTTCTTAGCAAAAAAATTCTGACCAAATTGAAGACATAAAAATAATTATAACTAGATGCGATCTCGTTGCGAGCAACGAGTGGGTCTTCCGTCCATTTTTTAATCGATAAGATAAAAATAGAGATTGTATTTTTAAAAAAAATTAATTCCATCCACTAAAGAACACAGTGGTACCATTCGACGCGAAATTGCAAGGGCAATCTAGATATGACGACCCATCTCCGAGAAATCTTCTACATAAGAATTGTAAGAAAAGACCACCCAATAAAAGTGAAAAATGAAACAATAGATTAATAGAAGGGTGTCTGCTAAAGACCGAAGACCCTAATGATAAAAGTGAAAAAGCAACAATAGAATAATAGACGACTGAAGACAGAAAACTCTAAAAAGTACTGTTTTTGTCTTTAAGGTCAGACGCGACCTATTTTCCATTTTTTCTATTTTTCCTATCTCCACAATGTGAAGTAATTCCATAAATATATTTTCATGTGATATGATACTTTTTATTTAAATGTAAGTGTTCAATTGAAAATATATACTATCACTTCATTTATAAGCATTCAAATGCATTTTACATGCTAATTTAAGGAAAATTCTAAATATTCTAGTTCTAAAAATAGCCTTGTAATGTACCCTGAATTTTGGGGAATTAACAGGTTTAAATGATAATAAATTAGGAATAATATATGAAGGAAAACTATATAAAATTGATGAATGTCTCGTGTGTCCTTAATTAATTCCAACTTGTTTTCCAATCCAACAACCACATTTTAATGAAGATATTTTTGTTAGCAAATTCAAAAGAAAGAAGACCACGTGTGTAATCATGATTTAAAAATAGATAAGCCATATTAGCGGGAGGGGGTCATCGCAACAAGTTGTTACATAAGTTGTATATTACGGTACAATATAAGTACATGTAATAACTGGTGTTGGATTATCATCATTACCAAAGAATTTTCAGTTTTGATTAAAACAAATATATTTTCATAAAACTGGATTATGTACTGGAGAAACTAAATCGCCGAAGCGGGTTGTGGCCCGATTTTCGATCAATTGGGCGATTTCATTCATCTTGGAAAGGGTACATAACTCGCGTGCCTTACTAAATGTACATTAAACAATTACCGGTCAATTTTTTTTATGTTAATTCGATAGATTTCCTAAAAAACATTAGATCAAAAGTATAATATATGTAGTTGATACAAAACAAATGTCAAAAAATTATTTGACACCCTCCCCATGGATCTATGCCAATGGATAATAAGTTCATTCAAACCATCAGCCGTTGCGTGAATGGTAAAACGGGACTTCGCACCATAATATGTCTCATTCATAGTTTTTGCGCGCCGATTAGTGGACGAGTCTAAATTGGAATCAAAGAACACCGTAGAGCATCTTCGCTAGCAAAGGGTTTTCGGTTCACCCCGTTCCCCATATATGGGAGCAGAGTGGACCAAAAACCCTTCGCTAGCGAAGATGACATGTACATTCCTAAAATAGTTTTCATTTAGTGAAATAATTTAATTTCAAGTGATATACATACATGTACATGCACAAGATCGGAGACAAGACTGAAATTTCTTTTTGAATCTACACATTCTGTTTATGAATTTATGATCAGCAGCGAAAATTAAAATTAATTTCTAATCAAATAGAAATTGATCAACTAATTGATATATGCATGCTTCCATTGAACGATTTTGTTTAGTCAGGCAACCTTTTGGGAAAGCTATTACTTGTTGATTTTATAAGATAGAGAATAGACATAAATAAATAGATATCGTTCGTCATTAACAAAATTAGATGGGAAGCGCCAATGTTTAACAGATGTATTTCAGCGTTGAAAATTGTTTCCGTGTTGATTAGTTTTATTTCAACACGATTGATAAATTCTGTAAATGTAGAAATGTCGAAATCAGTAACATGTATATTTTGTCAGCAAAAAAATCGATGACAGAAATGTTCACAGTTCTAACATTCAGAAGTAATTCAGATGCTATCGACGATACATACTAAACGGAAATATTTCACGGCTGCTTACATCCCGTGTACTGTGTAAATTTTCATTCCCCGTACAGGTAATACGCGCCGTTTCTTCTAAATTGTTCAATCCGCTGCATATTTGGCAGACAATAAGAATGGGGTCCGTAGTACATTTACACGAATTTTCATTAGGATTGTGTGAAAGGCTCGGGAGTTAGAATTTTCTTTACAGTACATGTCAAGCACGCCAATTGAAACTCAAATGCCAACAATTCATAACCCTGTTAAAAATAAACGAATTGGTCTGGTGTTTTGTACAGTGTATAAAAAGGGAATTGGTTGTAATTCAAGATCTAAGATCAAAGATCAAAGAAACGCAGCTAAGATAACTGTAAGATTTGGGAATCGGGGGTGGGGGGGTGACTTTTATATTATAACTTTCAATATAAAGTTTTTGAATATTACATTATAAATTATTACTTAATTAAATTTATATATATTACATCACTGTATTTATAAGCGTTGTAACATTTTTAAAAAACTATTTCAGTATTAATATGTATCTATAAAACTCAATGTCCATTAATTTAACGAATGAGCTACGAGGACTCTGCATTGCCTGTTACGTATGACCGTTACGCTTTTACCGCAGTTCACGTGAATATTCCTAATTTTGATGCGTGTTGTTTCCGGAGGGGGTTGAAAAGGCTCGAGCTTGATTTTCAAGCACATTTGTACTTCGTCGTAAAGATGTGTCGAGTACAGACATAGATCGAAAGGTCAGATCTAAATTAGGTGATCCAGGCACTTAAACCGTGTAAGAAATGTCAGTTTGAAAATGCCATACTTGGGTCAAATCGAAAGTAGAATTTTCAGGTGTGGATCTCGGATTCGGTTAACGAAACTAAGGGAAGTCCTAAAACAATGACTGATGCATTTTACACATGTATTTAAGCGTTGAGATTTTTTTTTCGTGTCGTTTACTAATATGATTGACTGTTTTATTTCAACAGGATTGATAAAATCGTGAAAAATGTAGAAATAACGAAATCAGTAACATGTAAATTTATTCGGTAAAAGATCGATGACAGTAATTTTTACAGTTTTAACATTTAGAAGTAGTTCACACGCTATCATTGTTACAGACTAAACGCAAAACAAGAAATATACATTGCACCAGAAATATTTCACGGCTGCTTACACCCCGAGTACTGTGTAAATTTTAATTCCCCGTACAGGCAATACGCGCTGTTTGATCTCAGGAATTTCTTTTAAATTGTTCAATCCGCTGCATATTTGGCAGACAATAAGAATGGGGTCCGAGGTACATTTACACGAATTTTCATTAGGATTGTGTGAAAGGCTCGGGAGTTAGAATTTTTTTCTACAGTACATGTCAAGCACGCCAATTGAAACTCAAATGCCAAAAAATTCATAACCCTGTTAAAAATAAACGAATTGATCTGATGTTTTGTACAGAGTTTAAAAAGGGTACTAGGTTGTAATTCAAGATCTTAGATCAAAGTTAAAAAAAAAACGATTTGGGGAATCGGAGGGGGGGGGTGACTTTTATATTAAACTTTCAATATTAAATTCTTAATATTACATTATAAATTATTACTAAATTAAATGCATATATTTGAACACTGTTTAAGCGTTGTAACTTTTTAAAAAGCTATTTCAATATTAATATGTATCTATGAAACTCAATGTCCATTACTCTTACGAATGAGCTACGTGGACTCTTCATTGCCTGTTACGTATGACCGTTACGCTTTTACAGCCTGAATCTTAAATCTTAGCAATTTTTTTTCTCGAAATTTCACGTGAATATTCCTATAAAAAGTCACTGGACTCTTCAATTTCACATAGCGAGGGTTTTCATTTAACTAGCCGCTGACCGCTAGGTAGTGCGGCCGCGACCATGGCGACCAATTTTCTCGGTCGCAAGCGAGAGATCGCTTACGTAATGGCACACACACAGAGCTCAGAAACCCGGGTTTATGCTTGCAGAACTTCACAAAAGTGACTCAAAGTCCCCACATAAAAGCTTTAAGAAAAGCATGGTATACTATTATGAAATTTTTCTAATGAATTAAAGCATCCCGAATACAATAATACACTTTCTGCGGTGAATTTATGTCAGTTGTGCGTTTTTATCCAATCAATTCGGGAAAGATGTCATCAGACGCAGAATTGTAAGCGCAACTTAAATAGCATGTTCTAAAATCGATCTAAGGTCATTTTAACAAAATGGCAGACAGTTGCAGGCTTTGTTGATTTTATAATATAATTTTATAATATAGAGGGTAGACATGTATAAATGGATATCGTTTGTTATTTACAAAATTAGCAGGAAAGCGCCTACGTTTAACAAATGTATTTCAGCGTTGAAAATTATTTGCCGTGTTGATTTCTCTTTGTTTCACTGTTTCACGATTGATAATTTTTTGATAAATGTAGAAATGACGAAATCAGTAACATGTAAATTTAGTCAGTAGTAAATTGATGACAGAAATTTTCACAGTTCTAACATTCAGAAGTAATTCATTTGCTATCGGCGATACAGACTAAACGGAAAACAAAAAATATACATGCACCAGAAATATTACACGGCTGCTTACATCCCGTGTACTGCGTAAATTTTAATTCCCGGTACAGGTGATACGTGCCGTATAATTTCAGGACTTCCTTTCTCTAAGTCAGATCCGCTCCATATTTAGCAAACATTAAGAATGGGGTCCGAGGTACAATTACGCGAATTTTCATTAGGATTGTGTGAAAGGCTCGGGAATTAGAATTTTTTTCTACAGTACATGTCAAGCACGCCAATTGAAACTCAAATGCCAAAAAATTCATAACTCTGTTTAAAATAAAGGAATTGGTCTGGTGTTTTGTACAGTGTTTAAAAAAGGTACAAGGTTGTAATTAAAGGTCTAAGATCAAAGATCAAAGAAACGCAGGTAAGATAACTTTACGATTTTGGGAATCGGAGGGGAGAATTTTATATTAAATTTTTTATATTAAATTCTAAATATTACATTATAAATTATTACAATATTAAATGCATATATTAGAACACTGTATAAGCATTGCAACTTGTTTTTTAAAACAATATCAGTATTAATATGTATCTATGGTCTTCAAAGTCCATTACTCTAACGAATGAGCTACGCGGACTCTGTATTGCCTGTTACGTGTGACCGTTACGCTTCTACAGCCTGAATCTTAACAAACGTTGTTCAACAGTTCACGTGAATATTCCTATAAAAAGTCAGTGGACTCTTCAATTTCACACAGCGAGGGTTTTCATTTAATTATTGCGCTATCGTGCAAACACCTACCACACGTATTGTAACACTGGATTTTAATTTTGAACTGCATTTTCTTTGAACGCTTTAATTAAGAGTATTTACACTATTTTTGTTAACCGAATTTTTTCTATTAAATTCTGTATTGTATTTAATATTTTGAATATACAATCTGACAATGATTTTATTCAATGCTAAATAAATTAAAAATCAACTGTCGTGTAAGATAAAGGTATGTGCTATCAAATCAACATATGTTAACAAAATAAATACTGTAGACTAAGTTATTATCAAGATTGAATTGTAAACATACAAAGGATCAATGAACATGTGCGATAAAGTAAAAGCACATGAAGCAAGTGTTATTAGACTTTCGCGAATCGCATGCATGCCCATTCGCACCGGATATTCACGGACATATGCGGAGGATGAATTATATTCTTGTGTACTCAGAGCTCCGTGGCCATGTTCGGCTTAAAATGTTTGCAGTTTAATAACTTATTTTATTTAAGCAATATATAACTATTTCAAAACAAAGAGCCCTCTTTTCAATGACAGTTATACTAAAATATCTACCGTTTTTAATTATGAAGCTAAAGGAGATTAATCATTTAAAAGATTTAATCATTTTTGTGTTTGAGTCTTGTGGATATTTTTTGTTACAACTATTTAGATTTACTTATCAACCATAAATCTTTTGTCTGACGATGCTTAAGATAGGAAATATAAACATTTACTTTAAACAATTCTTTGTGAACCTATAAATGTAAGACGCGAATCTTGTGTATTAGATAACCGCTGACCGTTAGGTAGACCAGCCGCGACCATGGCGACCGATTTTCTCGGCCGCGAGCTAGGGATCGGTTACGTAATGGTACAAACAGAGGTCAGAAACCAGGTTAACGCTTGCAGAACATAACAAATCCTCACGTAAAAGCTTTAAGAATATAATGCATATTGTTATGAAAAACTTTTCGAATGAATTAAATCATCCTGAATACAATAATATATGTTCTGTGGTGAATTAATGTCAGTTGTACACAATGGCTTTTCGTTAACTTGCCAAATGAGAACAGGTACATGTTAACAAGTAGAGCTTTTTACATACATATTACACAATACCTTAACAAAGTAACATTATAGTGACATTGGTAAGATCCCAATGAACAACTATTCCAGCGACAGCCATATCAAATTCCTAACCGTTTTTTAGTTATTTCGCAAATACTTTCAAGGAACCTAGGCCCTTAATTGAAGGGGCCAGCCCCTTTTCAATGGTGTCAAACGAAAGCCCATAATATTCTACACAACTTTTATTCTACATGTTTTAACAAAATATTTTTTGTTTAAAATATAAAAAGGAAAACATGTGTAAATTTTTGCACCTTTTGGAATCCTATAATTTGACCCCCTACCTTTTTCTAAATAAAAAACGTAATCAAAAAACAAAATCAAGTGTGCAAAACTTCAATTTCCCTGTTATTCAAATTCGTTGGATTCTCATTCCCTACTGTTATAATCTCGGAGCCTTTGTCTTGAAACAAAACACCCTAAAAAAAAATCTAAGGGGAATAACTCATTAACGGAAGAGGAATTTTACAGTATATGACATGTTATAATTAGTGTTTTGTAAAGTCTATTTGTCCTGAAAATTTGGGCAAAAATCTTTCAAAAATAAGCAAGATATGAAGCCTCAAAGTTTGCGTCTTGGAAAAATATAAAATAAAGAAAAATACGAATAACTTCCGTATTCGGAATTTCCGGACAATCATTTTACCCAGGTGACCTAAACTAGCATGTCCTCTATCCTTCCTGAAAATATCAGCTTTCTATCTTTAGTCGTTTTTGAGAAAGTGCGTGGACAAAAAGTCAAGATAAAATTACAAAATGGCGGATAAGTCCGAACCGGAAGTGATTTTGACAAAATTGAAAAAGATGTATAAACTTCAGATCATAATAGATCAATGCTGAAAATTTGACGGAAATCGGACGACACATCTCTGAGAAATCCTCTGCACAAAAATTGTAAAGAAAAAAAAAAAGAAAAAAAATAAACCTGAAAAAGAAACAATAGAATAATAGAAGGGTCTTCCGTTGAAGACGGAAGACCCTAATAAGTTTACATTACATTACCTGCAGAAAATCACTCCACAGTTTAAGAAACTTGAATCTGCCTGCAAGAACTATATTCCAATATGCAATTGCCATATCTAAATCTAAAACATAAATCAAATGTTATTTATTAATGATGTTAGGTTAAAAACAAATCTCTAATCATACAAATCAAATGCATTTTCTATAACTTCCATACTCTCAATGGTATTTAGTTTTATAGAAATAAACTGAATAAACTCACCTAATCCTTTTTGTCCTGGATTTTTCGCGTAATTGAATGTGAATTGATAAAAGTCTTTAAATCTGCTGGAATCCCTGATTTCTTGTTCTAGCATTGGACATTTACTTTTCAGTTTTTCTACTGAATCACAGCTGAAAAAATCGTAAGAAAAATACAATTAAGCTATAGATGCTTGTGTCATTGTGTCAACATTAAATATTTGTGAGAGAGAGAGAGAGAGAGAGAGAGAGAGAGAGAGAGAAGTACATTGCATTTGACATATGAGTGTCTAGCTGGCAGGTCTACAGCTCCCAGTCTGAAAAATTATGATGTATGACCTGGGAGCTACAGTTCCGCACGTGTTAAAAAGTTGCAATTTACAGTGATTAATCTTATTTTAACAGAAATTCTGTGAAAAAAATAACACCATTAAATTCTTCAGGCAATTTTCTACTCATATTGTCACATTACTTGCCTCAGACCAGGGGCTGACAATTCCAATTGCCCGACACCCGGGGCAAGTGATTTTTTCGATCGTGCAAGTAAAAAATCGGTAGGGACTTGCCCGTGGGCAAGTGACTTTTTAAACTTTCGCATATGTACAGGAAATGAAAATACCGTATTTCACCGAATGTAATACACACTTTTTTTTCTAGAAAACTCTTTATGATCTAAGGGTGCTTAAATTATACACCACCATAGTATTTTCTTCTCTACTGTTATTCAGTACTACTGTTCTTGTGTTTGTTTATCGTAATGTTTAAAACTAATTTAATCTTTGTTAGAGCGTTTAATTGCAAAAACTGTTTTGATTATAATCTGTTAATAAATAAATACTTATAAAATGGCAATTAACATCAATTTGAGCTGTTTATTGTAAAATCATCTTCTTTGATCTGTGTTCACCGTCTCCATGTACGCCGCCATAACTGATGTTAAAAATAGATGTGTGCCTGTTATCACTCGCTAATCGTAATCATAGCCTAGAACTTTTTAAAAATTAAAATATTACCAGGGTAGGCCTAATATGATTATATATAATTAGTTTAATTAAACAACTCACTCATTTAATCTTTATTTTTAACACCTCTGCGGCCTTAATGAAACCATGGCCATGAACGCGCGTTCGCGCTTGTCACCTATTATCTCGGACATTCACTTAAGGTAAAAGAAATTATGAAGACACCCAAAACTGTTAATAAAATGTTTGTTTTTTACCTTTACAACAAATCCAACTAAATATCAATATGTAATGTATTGATTTTTTAACAATTCTCGAGAAAACCAAGAGGAAGCGATGTTGAATCAAAACTTTATATCATGAAGAGTATTAAAAGTGGAAAAATTTTAAGTAAAGGGCAAAAACATTGTACGGTATGTGTATTTTATATATTTAATCACAATAAAGAATTTGGTCGGGCTAGTAGATATTGAGGTAGGGCAAGTAAATTTTGCCTAGCCACTTGCCCAAGGGCAAGTGCTTAAAAAATGTATTTCTCAGCCCCTGCTCAGACTTTCTCTTAAACACAATAACCGACCTCGAGAAATGAAGTATGTTAAATTAACGTGCAGATTGAGAGTCGCCACTTTTACATAAACAAACTGCACCACTTCACTTTTCCAAGCTGGTGATGGTGTTTAACAGAATATCAGAGGCAAATAAAGTGATGATATCTGTAGTAAAATGTCCGAAGAATTTTTTGGAATCAAATATTTGTACAGTATTTGTGAGAAAATAAGGTTAACCAGTCCAAAACTAGCGCAATTTTTTGTGCGCCTTAAATTGCAACTTTTTATCACATACGGAATTGTAGCTCCCAGGTCGTTCATCCAAATTTTTTCAGACCTGGAGCTATATGTATACAGACCTGCAGCTATAATGAGTGTCCCTTTTGAAATCATTTAAAATGTTTTAGTATACTTTAATTCTGTCATTCCATTGACAAATTCTTCTTTTGTGAATTCACATTGTGTTGCGGCTTTAAATTTCCATGCGATGAGCAATACAGTTCTAGATTCTGGACTTAAATTTAAATCTTCCAGGAACTTCATCACTCCATCGACTGTCATTTTATCTTCCTCATGGGGATCTATGAAAATTTAATCAGAGCTTAAGTTATTATAATAAAACATTCAATTTATAAATTGGTTATTCAGGAACAAATTTATCATACTGCAAAAATAATATTAAACTATCTATGCAAATATACCAAAATATTTCTATATAGATTTATAGAACAAGTAATTGGTTTTGTCAATGAATTCACTTTAACATGTTTAAGCTTATAGATATTAACATGATTAAACCTCTGATTTCTCTGAATGTGTGAAACATTAATATTCAGTAATAACAACCACTGTGTAACGTTGAACTTGACTGTACAATACTATGAAAACTATTTAGAGGAAATTCGAACTGGTACAACCACAGATACATAGTTGCCCAGTAAAATATAAGTTTATACCCCTGTATCTTTGCCATAAGGCGTCGAGTTTCTTTTTATCGGCGGAAGATCGGGGTTCGCTACTGTAGCGATCTGGGTTTTGAAAGAAATTGTCGACTGCAACATCGAGTTTCCAATCGTGAGCACCTAAACAGTTGATGGCTGATTTCTCTCCCGTTTGTGTGAAGGCTATAAATTGCCTCACTTTATCTTTTTGGGAACTTTTCAACTTGTGCTACAAATTAAAGTATTTATAACCAGTTAAATATTTTTTATGGCAACAACAAAACCAATAGTTTGTCTTTTCCTTTCCCTTACCATTTCAGATGTTACTCCATAGTCTAGGATCACGAAAGTTCACGCGCATGCGTACGGAAACCTATAGATAGCACTTTCCTTTTGTGGAATGCTTCCTCGTCGTTTTCAGATCGCTATGGAATTTTCAGCAAATTCGTTACTGTAAAAATATAAACTCTTTTTTTTTTTTAAAGATAAAACATCACTTTTTTAAGTTTAAAATCAAAAGTACAGGTACAAAGATATTTTAGCGAGTATCCACATTAAGGTTGAAGTTGAAGATAGCTAGATTCGACGTACACAACTCTCCGGATGCTCCATACATGTATATAAGAGTTATATGTAACCAACAACTTTTAAATTTTATATCATGATTAAAATAAAAGTAAATTAATACCCCAAAATGAAATCACAGTTTGAAAAAAAAAATTCCCGGGGGGGGGGGGGGTCGGTCTATACGAATTTAATAATTTTGAGTTTTTCCTTTAGATTCGCGCATGCATACGTATATGTACAGTTTTAGTTATTTTTAAACAGTTAAAAGGAATTTATAACTAGACAGAGCATTTTATTAAGCCGGGCAAATTTTCTTATTTTCTTTACAGATTTCAATTTGGTTATTTACAGTGTTATAACTAATTAAGTGTAGCTAATATACGTACTTTGGTACTGATATAAAATGCAGTGGTACAACTTGAATAGCTAGCTGTAATTTTACACATCTTACAGAGGTGATTACATGCAACATACATGTATGTATTATTTGAACCCGCAGGTGAATTTGTGAACAATGGCAAAATTTTTACAGTTTAGATCCAAAACAAATTTCATTACCCCAAAATAACAAGTGGGTATCTATTATGTTTAAATCAAGTCCAAACAGGCAGTTAAAAATATTTTTCCTAGCATAAGAATATTTTCTTCAAACAAAGAGAAAATGATATATATATACATCTTCTTCTTTTCCACAAGAACAAAGAGGACTATCTATAATATTGCGAATTAATTAAGATTTCAATTTATAAAGTTGACTAATTTTCCCCAGGCCCCAATCCTTTGAGTATATAACCAAGCCATTTTTGTTACCCCTGTTACTTTAGACAAATTTTAAAAATCAAGACGAGTATCCTGGCGTAATGGGTTTCCGATAGTCTAACACTAAACGATGTACCTAATGATTGTCTCTTTAGGCAACAATTTTAAAACTATATCATTTTTAACCTCAGACATAGCAACGAAAATCGTTGATACTAAAGCAATGAAAAATCGTCAGTATATGCAGTTCTTTGATACAAATAAAATTGATGCCGCATTTGACCTTTAAAAATCAGCGTCATGTGTTTCCGATAGTATGATTCATCAGCAAATTTCTTCAATAATAATTGAAATTAAAATAAAATAACCTTATAAATATATCTAATAATGTTTTCAATTGTTTTTACAGTTTTTATTTCAACTTAAATCGTTCAAGTATATTTAATTTACGCCATAACTACATTTCATCACTTAAACGTTCTACAATACCATTATTTGTATGATTATAACATACGTTACGTTTTAATTCAAGACGAAGCTTATTTTATAGCGCTCTTCGGCTTCGATTCTAAGAAAAACTTTACAAATTCACGTAATAATTTGAGCATGAAAATACGGCATCAGAAGTATATTTTACCAAACGTTCAAGCAAGTTTAAATATTTTAATATTCTAATTAAGATTTTAAGCAATTTTAATTACATTTATTAAAGTAATAGTGAAAAATTATATTTTATCTGTCTCTTTAGTAATTGTGTGATTTAAATTTTTGCAAGCAGCATAACTAGGGTAGTGCAGATTTATAAAATCGAAAGGAGACTCCGTTCATCCAGTGTCATAAGAAAATAACGTCATTTTGGAGAAAAACTCACGCAACCAAAATAAACTATCGGAAACACATGACTATCGGAAACACATGACGGCACGATACTTAATTTTTTTAGAGAAAAGCAACTTCAACAAAACAAACCAACGAATAAATAAACAAACAAAACATATATGAAAAATTATTAAGGAGATATCCGACACTTCAAATGTTTACAGCTGGTATATATATAGTGACGTAAGTTAATGACTTTCGAAATAGTCCAACAATTAACTGTAACTTTTTTTAACCGATTTGTTTTCTAACACAATTGTATTTTTCTCCTGGGAGGAAGGGTGGGGTCCGATGGTTATTTGAGTTTGCCGGTGGGAGGGGGGTCCGGGCATATTTTTGGGTAATTTAATAATGTAATTTAAAGAAACTTGAATGTTGCAGGGGGGAGGCAGACACCCCCCCCTCTAGATTCGCGCATGCATGAATAACAGCATATAGCGTGAAACAAAGCTACATGTAGTCCCAGATTCAAAGTTGGCTCATGCCCCAATTTCATGACGCATTTTAGTCAAAAGTTGTATAGGCCTATATTAACTTGAATAAATCATAAAACGGTGATTACATTTTGATTACGATGTACCCTCTGCTCATCTACATTTAAACCATATACATGTAACCTTTAAACGAAATGTTTAATTTTAATGGCGAATTTTAAAATGATGTTATTGATAGATTTTTTACCTATTTTTTTTCTATCTATATGTGAAGCTACAATGCTAAGATAATTTATTGAAAGCTTATTATTATTGTTATCATTTGGTTAGAATATGACGATATGAATATCTTTAAAAATGTTTTTACTAACACGTCTCGATCTTTAGTAAGTTCAATTTTATCCGAATATTTTTGTTTTCGTCTTTTAGATACTTCCTTTATGTAGCACCACGTGGTACATATTTCGCGCCATAACTCGAAGGCATTGTTGTTGTTTAGAATACCACCAACAGCTTGATTAATACTACACAGAAAGATCTCAGCTAAACATCAAAATGCCGCCAAGAGACTATGCCGCTGATAAAGGTTTGTGTTTTGTAAAGTTTGCTTTGCATAAATTAATTTCTGTTTGATCGAAAAATAAATTTCAATGTAAAGCGTTGTTTTTTGCAGAAAAGATAAAGACCTTTTTGAGAGAATTCTACGTTGATAGCGAAGATGGTGGAAAGGATTTTGTTTATGGACAACAACTGGTAATTACTCATATATCCTTAATTCTTTTGAAATAAAAATTATTGTAAACGGGTCTAAATTCGATTGACTTCGTTTAACAGGTTAAAATTGCCCACAGAGAACAAGTAGCCTTGACCATTGATTTGGACAATATAGCAGATTTTGATCCGGAACTTAAAGAAGCAATAGAAGAAAACACACGGCGATACACGGCTCTCTTTGCTGATGCCATTCAAGAAGTTCTTCCAGATTACAAGGAAAGAGAGGTATGAAATAATAAAATGAAAAGTTCAAAATAAGTATGCAGGAAAGTTATGTAAGAACAATTTTCCTTTATTTAAATCAAGTATGGTGTCCGAATAGGGTCATTTACTCAACAATGCATGGCAAAAATCCTCAGCACTATCACACTAACTCTACGTCAAACAACTGTTGCATTGTCATGCCATTGCAGTGTCACACAACACTCGATGTGCTTTTGTAACAGAGACACTTTTTGCCTCTGCTGGGGTTTGAACCAGGGTCCTCTGGCATACCAGTCTAGCACTCTACCGATCAAGCTAAAGGGTTAACCCACTAGCCAGAGCTAGTAGGAATGTCATATAACCTGATTCTACCAGGTCCAGCACAATCTCCTGATTTAGCTATATAGCTTGAAAAAGCTATATAGCTTAATAAAGCTATTCAGAATAGCTTGATTTAGCTATTTTGTCATACAATTTTCGTAAATGTGCATTTTTTTCCACATGTAAACAAAATCGCACTTTAGTGCAGTGATAGTTTTCAACTTTGAACAGTTCTGTAAACAATGCTTGTAAAGATTACTCATCAATTTGTGTCTCTTTCAGAGACTTTGCATTCGAAGTTCTAAAAGTTTTGGGGCAATTGATTCATGACTTAACAGTTACTTCTTGAATGAAATATAAAGAAGGTCAGTTATGGTAAACAAGATAATTGATTGGTAATAATTCAGCACAATGTAAAGAAATCATACTTATCCATGCCTCAGTGCACACAAGGTGGTGGACAGTTACCCAAACAATGGAAATATAGTTTTTGCTTAAAAGTGTTCAAAAGCAGCAGTGTTAAAACTAAATATAATAAGGGTTGCTTTTTTAATGGTTCATGGTATAAATATGAGCGATAATTAACTTGCGATTTTTTGTATATTTGTGATAATTAACATTTGTGTGAAAAACTGCATATAAATAGCTTTATCAAGCTATTCTGAATAGCTTTATTAAGCTATATAGCTTTTTCAAGCTATATAGCTAAATCAAGAGATTGTGCTGGACCTGTCTACCACACTTTCACATCAAAAGAGCAATAGCGAGTTGTGCAAAGTTGTAATGGCAAGTTGTGTGACAGCAGGCGGTGAGTTACGACGGCGCATTGTTCAAAGTTATTTTAGCGCGATCAGATTTGAAAAGTATATGTCCCTATGGACATGGTGACTGAAGAATAAACTAAAGCATTTTTGTTGCTATATACCTATTAACTGGCTATGAGGATAATTGTTAGTTTATTGTCTTAAGACAAACTTGAATTTTAACCCCTTTATTGATTAAATGATATCATTAAAAAACTATATTGTAAAATTAAAGCAATTGTTTTGTAAGGTTGTCCATAAAGATGCCCTTGATGTGTACATTGAGCACAGACTGCTCATGGAACAGAAGAACCACCCCGATGGTCAGGAAATTACCAGAGACCCTAGAAACAAGTATCCAGCCGAACTCATGAGGCGATTGTGAGTATAAACAAAAAAATACAGGATACTGTTGGCTCAAGATTCCAAAATTATCAATAATTTTCATGTGGCACAGATTTGCCTCAGTGTTAAGGTCAATGTACTTGGTTTGTATATTTGGATTTTCTTTTTGCAGCGAGTTATATTTCAAGGCACCTAGTCACGAGAAACATCAGCTGATCCGGGAAGTTAAAGCAAACTGCATTGGAAAGCTTGTGCAGGTGAAAGGGATTGTGACCAGAACCACTGAAGTCAAACCTATGATGGTGGTGGCCACTTACACCTGTGATACCTGTGGAAATGAAACATACCAGCCTGTAAGCATAACGAATATGTCCGCTATTGCAGGGGCTGACAAATACATTTTTTAAGCACTTGCCCTCGGGCAAGTGGCAAGGCAAAATTCACTTGCCCTACCTCAATATCTACTAGTCCTACCAAATTCTTTATTGTGATTAAAAATAAACAATACACATACCTTACGATGATTTTGCCCTTTAATTTAATTTTTTCCACTTTAAATACTCTTCATAAAATATATATTGTTTTGATTTAACATCTCTTCCTCTTGGTTTTCTCGAGAATGTGTTAAAAAATCAACACTTTAAATATTGATATTTTAGTTGGATTTGTTGTAAAGGTAAAAAACAAACATTTCATTAACAGTTTTGGGTGTTTTGATAATTTCTTTCACCTTAGGTGAATGTCCGAGATAATAGGTGACAAGTGCACACGTGTTCACAGCCATGGTTTCAATAAGGCCGCAGAGGTGTTAAAAATAAAGGTGAAATGAATCTTCAGTGAGTTGTTTAATTTAAACTAATTATATCTAACCATATTAGGCCTAATATTTTAATTTTTAAAAAGTTTAGGCTATGATTACGATTAGCAAGTGATAACAGGCACACATCTATTTTTAACATCAGTTATGGCGGCGTACATGGAGACGGTGAACACAGCTCAAAGAAGTTGAACATAGAATGAACAGCTAAAATTGATGTTAATTTGCCATTTTATAAGTATCTATTAACAGATTATAATCAAAACAGCTCTTACAATTATACGCTCTAACAAAGATTAAATTAGTTTTAAACGATACGATAAACAAACACAAGAACAGTAGCACTGAAGAACAGTAGTGAGAATTTTATTTCATTATGCTAGACCTTACTGCATCTGGAAAAAAAACATGTCAAAATCCTATCGTGATGTATAATTTAAGCACTCTTAGATCGTAAAGAATTTTCTAGAAAAAAAGTGCGTATTATTTTTGGCAAAATACGGTACTTCCATTTTCAGTACATATGCGAAAGTTTAAAAAGTCACTTGCCCACGGGCAAGTCCCTACCGATTTTTTACTTGCCCGATTGGAAAAATCACTTGCCCCGGGCGTCGGGCAATCGGATTTGTCAGCCCCTGGCTATTGCATAATAATGGTCCCACTGTTTTAATCCCAACAAGACATCGTATTGCAAAATGAATGTAACTAAAGAAATTGAGTTGTACCAATGTTTGAGAGAAAAACTATAAAGTTTATTTATAATGAATTAAGACTTACAGTAGATTCTTTAATTTGACAATATTAAAAAGGTTCTTGAGTACTATTGTAATATATAAGACTAATAAACAAACATTTCTTTATCCATTTACATTGTTTTATTTTTAGGTCACTTGGGTAATTCTGGTGACCTGTTGCTATGTGGTTGTCTGTTGTTGTATGATAAGCATTTGTGGTAAACAAAGAATGACACTTTTTGGTAAAGATGTTGCATGTGATTTTTTACAGATAAACTCTCCGTCTTTCATGCCTTTGATCATGTGCCCAAGTCAAGAATGTACTACAAACAGATCTGGTGGTCGATTATATCTCCAAAGTAGAGGATCAAAATTTGTCAAGTTCCAAGAAATTAAAATACAAGAACATGTGAGTAAATCCATTGCTAATGATAATGAATAAAAAAACATTTTGACATAACTAAAATGATTCACTATATATTTCTTTAAGTATCACAAATGACAATTTTTTCTATTACACAAGACCAGGAATCAAATGACTTACAAAAGAAATAAGAAGCTGACCAAGAAAGTTAAAATACTTGCAATATTTGACGAACAAGATAATATTGAAGAGAGTCCTTTATGAGTATGATTAAGACAGCGGTTTAATTAGTATTTTCTTGTTAATGCAGAGTGACCAAGTCCCTGTAGGAAACATACCCAGGAGTTTGACTGTTATCTGTCGTGGAGAAACCACCAGGTGTACCCTGCCAGGAGACCATGTCAGCATCACAGGTGTATCCTTCATGTTGATATATCATATTTAAATTAGCAGACAGAGATCTGTTAACTGGAGTAACATCTATCTACTTAAGCCCAGGGGCTAGTGGCAATAACTAAATTACTAATTAATGGTAGATAACTAGTCCTTGTACGTACACAAAGCTACTAAAGTAAAAAGCTATTAAAGTCATGCGGCTAGTGCCAGTAACAATATTACTAGCCAAAATTTGAGGGTTTATTCTTTTAACTTAATAGCTTACTGGTAAATATTAATATATTTACTGACCAGGCAGGCTAGTGCAGCACAGCCTCCAAAACTGGTAGCCAGTGTCATTTGGTAATGATCACTATACAACCCTTGATTTTATTTTGTAAAATTTGCTTGCTTTTAAAAGAATCAAAACTTCGACTAGGAAAGCAACATTAGTGTGGATTGTGTTCAAATTTTCTTTAACATTACCAAGGTGTTTTTGCCTTTGATGAAGCAAGGGTTTGGACAAGTTCAGCAAGGACTCCTATCAGAAACTTACTTGGAGGCTCATGTGAGTATATTCTATTTGATACCAAGTTTACTAAGTACTGAAAATTGTTAAAACATGCCAGTCTGTTGTCATGAGTGTTTGTTTTTGTTAAGCATACTAAACATCTTTGTCTTATTGAAATTATTTTGATTCAGAGAATTGTGAAGATGAACAAAACAGAGGATGATGAACTTGGAGCAGAGGAATTGACAGAAGATGAAATCAAACAGGTAGCTGAGGACGACTTCTATGACAAACTGGCCAGCAGTATTGCTCCAGAGATCTACGGCCATGAAGATGTGAAGAAAGCCCTCTTGTTGCTGCTGGTAGGGGGTGTGGACAAGTCTCCAAGAGGAATGAAAATCAGAGGTAAAGTGACAAATATAGCGTTCTGAAATTAAGTTTTTAAAAAGAAAATATATTCAATGAATGTTTACAATTTTTTTATGTTTACAATTCATAAAACAATATTAACACATTCAATGAATTTTTCTTTTCAATAGGCAACATCAACATCTGCTTGATGGGTGATCCTGGTGTGGCCAAATCTCAGCTGCTCTCATACATTGATAGGCTGGCCCCTAGAAGTAAGATATCAAATGAAAAGGCATCTGAAAAGGCAACATCTACTGTCATTAAAAGTTTGAAAAACAAGATAGAGAAGTTAAGATTTCTCTGTTGACCTGATAAAATTTGAATTCAAAATAACTTCTTGAAAAATTTTTGAAATGTGTAAGATGGTCATGGCCATTTTTAATCGTTTGAGGTCCCTGGATAAAGTAAGCTCTGTATAAAGAAGAAAATTGGAATGAATTTCAAAGCTTTTGATCAAAATGTGTTTAGCTAGAAAAATAATTTAGGTGAATCTGATGGGTAATAAGTTTCTCATTAGCCTCCTTATAAAAAAAAATCTTGCATTGTAATTTTGTAACAATGATTTGCAATAACATTACTTATAAATGTTTAGGTCAGTACACCACAGGAAGAGGATCATCAGGTGTTGGTTTGACCGCGGCAGTGATGAAGGATCCCATCACAGGGGAGATGACTTTAGAGGGGGGTGCCCTGGTGCTGGCTGACCAAGGCGTGTGTTGTATTGACGAGTTTGACAAGATGATGGAGGCTGACAGGACGGCGATCCATGAGGTCATGGAGCAGCAAACCATCTCAATAGCCAAGGTAGGCAATCCAGAGCAATGCCAAACAGATTAAATATTGAAAATCATATCCAAGTTATAATGTAATATATTAATTAATAGTAAGAATTATTAAAAAGTTTCCTATTTATATATGAGATATAAAAGTTTACAATGCATTATTATTTGTTTCATACTTTTAGGCTGGCATCATGACAAGTCTCAACGCTAGGGTCTCCATTCTGGCAGCAGCAAATCCAGCTTATGGTCGTTACAACCCAAAGAAGTCCATTGAACAGAACATTCAGCTCCCTGCAGCCCTTCTGTCAAGGTTTGACTTGTTGTGGCTGATACAGGATAAGGCTGACAGAGAGAATGACTTGAGGCTCGCTCAACACATTACTTATGTCCATCAGCACAATGTCCAGCCACCAGCACAGTTCACTCCCTTGGACATGAAGCTAATGAGGTATATTTAAGTGATTTTGTTGTCTCCATGAAAAGTTGCACCTATTTATTTGTTTTAATCCAGTTGAATGTTTTAAAACCCCACCACTTATTTTTGTTGGTTCATACATTGAACACATCATTTTAACAATACATCACACCCACCCCTTAATTTTTGTCACTCATTATATAAATAACAGTGCCTAAATAACAGTGATAACATCATTTTCATAGACGATACATCGCACTATGCAAAAAGAAGCAGCCAGTGATTCCAGAGAACTTGTCCGACTACATCACCGGTGCTTACGTAGAAATGAGGAAGGAGGCCAGGAATAGCAAGGACACCACATTCACCTCGGCCCGAACTTTGCTGGCCATCCTCCGTCTGTCCACCGCCCTCGCCAGGCTCCGATTGGCTGATGCAGTGGAGAAGGAAGATGTCAACGAAGCAATGAGGCTGATGGAAATGTCCAAGGACTCGCTCAATCCAGCCCATGAGATGCACAATAGGTAAAGAAACTCGCATTATGAATTCCTTAAAAAAAATAAAAAGGAAATATATAGCCATGTGAGATGCTCAACTTGCCAAAATATTTTTTACTCCTGGTTAACTCTAAAGAAATAAGGTTGTTAAAAAAGAGTTTATGTTAAAGGCAAATATGGATTTGGTGAATTTTTCACTAAATATATTGATTTGATTATAAAAATTTCAATGTGTTTATTGTTCTCAATAAATTCATCTTTTACTTTCAGGGCTCATAATGTAACAGATCAGATCTTCAGCATCGTCAGAGAAATGGCTCCCACGAAGGGACTGCGGTCTGTAAAGATCACTGAAGTGATGGAGCAATGTGTGTCTAAGGGATTCAAACCTGACCAGGTAGATGCCTGTATAGAGGAGTATGAGGAACTCAATGTCTGGCAAACTAACCAGGCCCACACCAAAATCACATTTATCTAAGCAAGAGGAATTATCTGTGGTGATTTGGTTTCTCTTATTGTACTATAGGAAGTTGGTAAAAAAAATTATGCAGATGGAACAATTTGTAACTACTCTTCAAGCAAAAATGTAAGAAGGATCATACATGACTGTTTATAATTTCCTAGTTTTGCTGAAGAAATACAAGTCTATCATGATTTTGAATTTTTGTAAAGATTTTTATATTTTTTGATTTATATTCATGATGTCTGTCTTTTATATATATATGTGTTCAGTTGCCACCAAATATGTGTTCAATGCATGTTCAGAATTAACAATGTTCAAGATAAATTTTTTCAAGAGGCCTTGTTTAAAATCTGAAACTTTTATGCTGTATATAATATTTATGGGAAATAGTCATGAAATAAAAGTGAAAGTATTGTCTCAACTTGTTTGTAATTTTAAATATTGAATGTACTACCAAACCTTAGTATCTGTGAAAAGTTTCATTGAATCTTAGGAATTTCGAAATCTACTGAGCTGCAAGGTCAGTGATACAATAGAAATTTAGGTTTTGTTTGACCTTATCATAAAATTTATGTATTCTTGACAAATTGAGAGTCATTGTAAATATACCGCGCGGTATAAGAAAGTGATGAAATTTTTGTTGAGTTAATCATTTCTTAGTTTATGAAAGATGAGTTTTCATTGTTCTAATCTATTGGGGGGAAATGTGCTATTTTTATGTAGTATATTGAAGACATCATCTTCGCTAGCCAAGGGTTTTCGGGGGCGCCTGTAAAGTGCGAAACCAAACCAAACCAAAAATCGAAACGAAACGAAAAAAAACCAACGAAACGGAATTAAGCAAAATGTTTTGTTGATTTGTTTGGTATATTTAAGGGATAAGGAATCATTCTTTGAGTATTATGAGGCGATAATTTTGGTCGGGGCGGGATCAAATCGAATAAAGCCCGAAGAGTTTATGATAGATTTGATCACGCCCCGACCGAAATTATCACCTCATAATATTCAAAGAATGATTCCTTATTACTTATATTAACATAATTTTAAGCCACCGCACGATTGATTATTAAAAAATATAAATAGGCAAAGCCCGCTGGTGCCTCAATTTGGCGTCATTTGAAGTTATGGGTTATATTGAACAAAATCGATACGTAGTATTTTCACAGGCAAGACACTGGGAAATGTAATATAATTATTTATTGTAAAAATGCATTTGAAATATTGTAAAGTGTGTATATAGGCCTACAATAAGACAATATCCGATCACATGGGTTTTTCTTTAAAGAAGGCATTATTAAATCCAAGTTTACGTGGCGTTACTGATAAGTTGACTCACGGAATTTTAACACTGTGGAAGTAAGAAGAAATTGAATTTCTATAATCTGTAATTGATTAGTTTATCGGATCTTAAATTTGTAGCCATTAGAACTTTCATACGATCATCATAACCAAAGATTTAGAGCATACTAGATGGTGACAAGTTGCTAACAATACAATAAGAATTGTTTCAAGATATGTAGAATGAATTTGGACGCTGTATTTTAACAAAATTTACTTTATTGAATAAAGCGCTATTATACATGCATACTACCTCAACACAATCACCTCTTTCTCTTCCTCTTTTTCGCACATACACACGCACATTGTATTGCACATATTCGTTTTTTCATTTTTATGTTTCCTATGGATAGAAAAAAATTAAATGTCTTTGTAAGTTTCATCATTCTCTCTCTCTCTCTCTCTCTCTCTCTCTCTCTCTCTCTCTCTCTCTCTCTCTCTTTTACACACACACACACACACACACTCATTCGGTTCACATAGTCAATAAAATAACGAGTAAACTGATTTGATTTGCATAGTTTGAACACAGCGATGACAAAATAATTTGGTTTTCGAAAAAATAAACTGATTTGATTTGCATAGTTTGAACACAGCGATGACAAAATAATTTGGTTTTCGAAAAAATTCAGTATCATCTCTCTATCTTTATGTCTAAACACAGCGATGATGAAATGCTTAGGTGAAAAATGATAATAACAAACCGTCAACCATCTCAAAAATCCATAAAACGAAATACGAATTCAAAGCGGAGCAACACGGACCTAAAAAAAGAATGGAGGTAGGATCAGGTGCCAAGGAGGAGTAAGCATCCTCTGCTGACCGGTCACACCTGCTGTTTGCTTTTTGTCGTAAACGGGAAAATAAAAACCGCAATAGTCCGTAGACAATTAGGTGATTAGTCTAACAATTAGTTTGAAAAACGTCAGTCAGCATACGGCCTAGTGGAAGATTGTATTTGCTGACAAGGTCGTTGTATCGACCATAGAACTTACGAAAAGATGACTTCAAACGAGACTGTTGATAGTCCTTTTTTTATCAACTTGTTTGTCAGTAGCTTGCCTCGCCTTACAAACTGTTCATATTTTGAACAAGAAAATATGGATTAGAAAAGATAGCAATATTCATTCACATTATACCATTTAATGCTTAGTGTACAATATAATTATACTAATACTTCAGGATAGATATGTTTATTCCGTTGTTACTTAATCATAACCGATTTCGATATATCATTCATTCTCTAGCGCAGCATGTTCACAAAAAAAGAAGCATAAAAAATATTAAAATGCACATCAGTTATTGACATCATTCTATAACTTTTGCAAATACCGGGTAAGCTTCAGAACAACAATCTGAAAGATATAGGCCATTATGTTTATGGTTTAGAATTTTTTTAAATGAATATATTTTATCACTTTTATGTAGTCATTAAAGATTTTCAGTTTTGTTTGGTTTTGTTTATTCCGTTTCGTTGGTTTCGTTTCGTTTCGATTTTTGGTTTCGTTTCGATTGGTTTCGTTTCGTTTGGTTGGTTTGGTTTCGTTTGCTTTCGTTTCGTTCGTTTCGATTTCGTTTCGCACTTTACAGGCGCCCGGGTTTTCGGTCCACTTTGCTCGCTAGATAGCGCCACCGCATCACCGAGTTTTCGTAATGAAATCTGCCAAGGGTTTATGGGGATCGAAGTGAACCGAAAACCTTTGGCTAGCGAAGATGTGAAGACATTGGTATGGTGAATAAATCTCTAAATGTAGCAAAAACATGTTCCTCTAATGAAATGTGAAAGATTTTAATACTCAACATAGTTAGAATATGATATTGCACTTTATTCACTGAATAATTGCATATTTTTGTGCAATTTTCCTAACTCTGGTAATACAGATAATGGTTTTTCAAAAAATTATCATTAAATCTATAAAGTGTATGTAAGATTTAGTAAATAGTTAAATATTTATTTGAAGAATGCAGATTTTCGAAAACTAAAGAAACTGAGAACGAGATATTATTTACAAATACATGTATAGTATTCAGCCAGATATTATTAACTATTACGTAATCCAATTGTAATTAACAGATAATAGATATTATTATACTTTCATGTTAAATACTGAAATCTGATTGGTTAAGACGCAGTTGACAATCCGTTCTCTTTCCCTCGGCGTTAGCAACACGCTTGGCAACGGGCCGACAGAACGAATTGTTACATGCGCGTAAATTATGCGCGTACGGTTCGCCGTAAAACTTACGTCTTTTCTATATAAATGCAGTAAAATTTGCTATAAAATTAAGACATTCAGTATAATAAAATAAATAAAGCCTGTTTGGGAGGGTACCAGTTGAAATTGACACCCCTCGAAAACCATTGTCAACCTCCGCTTCGCGTCGGTTGACAATGGTTTTCTCGGGGTGTCAATTTCAACTGGTACCCTCCCAAACAGGCACTATTCATATACTGTCAGAGCTGAAATCTACAAGATCCAGTTCTAACCAGATCATCGATTGGTCGAAACCTTCAGCAACCAAGAAAAAATCACGAACTGCACGAAATCATGATAATGTCAGACTCAAATTCCCATATAGTACGACTTTGTATTTCTTCTATCTAACGTAATGGTGTACATTAATTATAATTTAGTTACTTTTACTTACTCTTTACGATTAATTTTTTAATTCATTAGTTAAGAAGATGTAATATATATTTTCTTTGGTTATTGATGCGGGTTCTGAAGATAGCGATAATTGCAAAAAAAAAAATTTCATAACCCGCTAACGCGCGTTATGTATTATTTCTGTTTCAATGAAACAACAAAAGGCGGTTGGGAGCGAGGGGTCTTCAAACTTTGCACCGCAAGGTATCATTGCATTTTTCATTCATTATCAGTTATGCGAAGTTTTATATAGCGGCCAATTTTATATACCGGCCAATTTATAAAAGTATGTATCTTAAATGCCCCTGTTCCGTTATTGTACAGTATGTACAAGTAATCCTTAATTAACATCTTCGGGTTGTAAATAAAATGATAATCAAATTGTGAATTTTACTACTTTATAAAGTTTTTTGGTACATGTACTAAAATGCACAGTTGAATTAATCTTTAAGACACCCTTTATGCACTAGTTCATCCAGAAAATTAAAGGATACCAACTTATTTCAAGAAATTATAATATGGACAGTCGTTAGTGTTTTATAGCTTTTAACGCAGTGTTTTACATACAATATTGCATTTCACGAATATTGTCAAATTCGGCTGCTGATATTTTTTCTTTACACCCATATATTTAATTTAAAAGCAGATAATAATTTGCTTAAAGCGGTGTTCTGTTTAAAATATTTTTTTAAAACATCATTTGACGGACGTTTTAGTCATGAATACATTACATCTTTGACCTCATGTCTTGTACCTTATGCATATAATTTACCAATCCTTTAGTTGCATTCGATACTTACGAATGTTATGTTCGCATACCTACATTGTGCTGAATCATTCCTCTATAATCCTTAGAGCATCTGTTGCTTTTATAACGCGTCAATCAAAGTACTGAAGATACTTGGGGCATACATAATCTTTGACAAATTATCTTGGAATGAGAAAGACAAACAAGTTTACTATGTAGTTTCGCTGATTTGTTGTTACGACCCATTCGTCCGACAAAGGTCAAGAAGAGTTTTTATCCTACTTCAAATAGTGGTAACATTCTTAAGATATTCCTGGATTTCAGGAAAAAATTGTCTTTGCCCGAAATACTGTAAACGTATTATATTTATCGTGTTCAATATTTAGCGGAAATTAATTTTCAACAAGTTAACGTGAATTTGAATTAGCATATTTTTGGATGCACATATTCTTATACATACAAGCTTAGCATTTAGCGATGTACTTGATTTAGCGGAAGCCGCTTTCCGCCAAAAACGCAATAAAGAATACACAGCCAAATGTAATACGTTTACAGCAACATAGCAGCGGTAACGTCTTTTTTCATAATATTTTTTAAGTTTGGGTCCTCGGCAAAACAAAACAGTTATTGAGTTTGTCTCTGACTGTCTACGGAAAACTGTCGGGTTGTTAAAGTACACGTACATAGAACGCAGCTCAGCTTTGCCATGCCTTTAACGGACTTAGCAACACAACATATTTCTGTAGACGGTCAGTAACAAGCCTATTAAGTAACACTTTATCCGTTATATATTGTAGTTCTATCTGTTTGTTCTGTGATATAGTCTAATGGTAGGGTTCTGTACATAAAGAGACTACTAATTTATTTATTTTTTAACTTTTTGTTCACTACTAGGCATGTAGAAGCAACATAACTAAATGGCAAGAAGTACAAAGGTTACAACCAATTTTGCAAATATGTTAACTTCAAGGCCAAGGGTTCTGGTGTAAAAGGAATGCGGCTGTATTGATCATATTGTGGTCATTTATTAATTAAAAATGTATTTATTTTTAGAAAATATTTACATCTAACGAGTATGATTCCCTCTATTTCTTACGTAAATTTATTGTAATTCATAGCTCTTTAGCGACCGACTGACAGGACAGAAATCTACACGCCCCATTTATCGATTGGACGAAATCCTACAGCGTCCTAAGAAAAATCACGGACTGCACGAAATACGCATGATGATGTCAGACTCAAATTCCCGTAGGAGACGATTTGGCTGTTTCGTTAAGCTAACGTACTGTCTTACATTAACAGTAATTTAGTTAATTTTACTTACTTTCACAACCAATTTAATAACTTGTTAAAAGAAATATGTAAATATAAACAATAAAATGCTTTCTTTTATGATTCATGCGGGTTATGAAGGTAGCGATCACTGCAGAAAAAATTACACAACCCGCTAACGCGGGTTATGTATTTTTTCTGCAATGTCGCGACCTTCATATCCCGCATGAATCACCGAAGAAAGCATTTTATTGTTTAAATAATCTCTATTTTTGGACAGCTAGCAGATAGGATAGGTGCATTGTTAAGATGATACTATCAATATTGTACAATTCACGTGCCTGGATGTTGATTTTTATTCTAACTTGGGTTATGTATTTTAGTTTTTGCCTTCATATCCGCATTAAACATGCGCCAAAGCGAATTAACCTTTTATTATTTAGATAAGAAAAAAAAAATGCAACCAAAATCAAGCTGACCATTTACTTCCTTGACTTACAAATGGCAATTAACCAAATGCTACCGATTTTAAAAAATGGTTAAACACCGAACACATCTAGGTGTATTTTTCAATAAAACACAATCAAGATGAAACTATATACAAAAGCCTCGGTTTAAAGTTGATAGCATGACCTCCAGTGGACCAGGTAACAGTCAGGTTGACCTATTTTCTAATTTGAATCGTAATATAGGCGTCATCGCGTGCCTAGTCATGTGGTTAATAAACACGACAAGGGGAGCTCTGACCAGACCCGTGCAATAACATTCAGGACTTTGCATAAAGTAAGTATTTGGCTATTTGGTTTCAACTTGGTGCAGAAAAAACTCAACATCTGGTGATTATTGTTTTTATTTGATGCAATATTACCTTTATACTATATTTGGAATAACAGCTTTGTGAATTAAAACTTAATGCGCAAATAGTTTGAAGTAACAATTAATGTTATATAATACCAACTATTTACCAAATGTTTTGCAATGAGACTATGTCCATTGGAGATGACATTTATATGATACCAACTATTTACCAAATGTTTTTCAATGAGACTATGTCCATTGGCGATGACATTTAAACTAAAGTAAACACGTTGTTTTATTAGTACAATGTACCTCGGTCATGCCAGTGTGTTTACATGGTGACAACGTACCTGATAAGTTTGGACTTATTTGATATAGTATATATATATATATATATATATATATATATATATATATATATATATATATATATATATATATATATATATATGGATTGTTGTCTTAATGGTTGGGGGTTGGGTCGGCGAAATGAAAGTTTACTATACGCATTCCATTTGGGAATTTACAGTTGAGAGTTAAACTATTTGTCTTTATATCTGAACATAGGAAAACACACCGTGTTATTAAGGGAGATATCCGGCCATCTTGTATATTTTGAGAACCAAAACATGTCAACACTTCTTGAACTGACATGTTTATTCCAAAAACTGACCAAAATTGATTTCAAAATATAAAAAAGCAAAAAATATAGGGTTTTACATGTTGTTTTACACACACACACACACACACACACACACACACAAAGTACACTGAACAATGTTTACATTTCAATCCACATGTGTACAAGATGGCCTGCTATCTCCCTTAATGGGTATATGCAGTTTTACATTAGATGTTACTTACAAAACTACGTCGGCGTGGAAATGCCAAATGAAAAAATAAATAAATCTTATTTGTTCGGACAAATTAGGAATTGTTCCGACGAATAAGCTATTTGTTCGGACGAATAAGTTATTTGTTCGGACGAATTAGGATTTGTTCGGACAAATAAGTTATTTGTTCGGACGAATTAGGATTTGTTCGGATGAATTAGGATTTGTTCGGACGAATTAGCCATTTGTTCGGACGAATTAGCCATTTGTTCGGTCGAAAAAGTTATTTGTTCGGACGAATTAGGATTTGTTCGGACGAATAAATTATATTTGTATATAAAAACAACATTTTTGATGAGTAATTTATAAGACTATTTGATCTGGCAATGATGTAGATGGTGTAAGGGGAGAGGGTCTGTGATCAAGCCTCCCCCTTTCCTGGAATGTGGTTTTTCCTTCAAATAAGTTATATCCTTCTCCGTGCCATGAAGGCGCATAGGGCCGGTGCTTATCCCCGGTTTCCGTGGTGCTAAGCGGATGAGAGTCATTGACTCCCCCTGCCTGGGACACAAGTCCATCGCATGTTAACCCCCAGCGTAAGCCGGTACCCACAGCGGGGTTTGAACCAGAGACCTTTCGGTTACCTGCCTAACGCCCATAACAACTGAGCCATGTGCCCCTTTCCTTCAAATAATAACACCCAAATGTTATACATGTACTAGTCACTTATATTTCAAGGGTGTTGAGACAGGGCGACAGAGGCGGTCGCCGCCCCAAAAATTTTGCCAGATAATGATTTTTAAAAAATTAAGACTGAATTGAAATTTAATAACGGCGATCTGTATTCATTTGAGCACCGATGATAACGGCGATTTATGTTCAATGGAGCGGCGAAGTGATAACTTTATTGTTTACACAGTCAAAAGTGGGGGTATATATACATGTTTTTGGCATGTTGACAATCAACAGTGCATTAATTAGATAGGTTTGACATTAAAGAAATATAGTTCTTTAGCTTTGATGATCAATTACAAGTTGTAAGTTAGAAACAACTAATCTTATATATTTTTTGAGCTATAAAGATATATATAATATTCAACAGAGACTGATAAGTTGAATCAAATTTACGTGGATATAATTGGTGCTTTTCCATGCACGTCCTCGGATCCAGAAAATTTTTCAGGGGAGGCGGCGGGTCCAAAGGATATCTATGTTTTGCCGAGGGGGGGGGGGGTCTTAGGCCTATTTTTGGTTACTTTACTATGTAAATTTAAGAAATTTGAATTTTCTAAGGGGTAGGAGGCACATAAACATTTTTAATATAAATGTGAGTTGCGTTATCTTGATACACATTTGATGTCGTCAAAGGTAATTATATATGAGAAATAAAGATTATATAAGTACAACTTTGCTTTGTTTCTTATATAGTGCCATCAAATAAGCGACAATTTAATTTATCAAATTCAAGAGTAATTTGACACACTGTAGAATAACAACTTAAATCTTAAATAAGTTCAACCCAACCCCCAACCCCCAACATATCGATTAATTTCGCTGCCCCTATTTGAAGTATCTTTCGACGTCCCTGTATTTATAAAATATCTGACATATTTTGCTGCCAGAATATAAACTCAAGTCTCAAAATCTGTTAAGATTTTGCATGTCGATAAAGGGCGGGAGTAATATCATTAGTTATGGCATAGCGCGAATTTTTTTTTAGTGACTTAAAAAAACTCCATGGACATCTAAAGGGGAGTCGGGGGAGGGGAGGGGGCAAACAAAATTATCTTTCAGACCCTCCCCCCCCCCCCCAAATCGGGAAAATCCTGGATCTGCGCATGATCTCGTAAAATGATTGACGTTTTACATTTGCCATGATAATTTAAAAATCTCTCTCTCTCTCTCTCTCTCTCTCTCTCTCTTATAATAATTAACTTATTCAGACCAAAAATCTAATTCGTCCGAACAAATAACTTATATGTCCGAACAAATCGTAATTCGTCCGAACAAATCCTAATTCGTCCGAAAATGTTGCCAACACTCATATTTACATTTCACCCTCAAACAGTTTTTAAATGACATTTTTTCATCTTTTTCCAAAGTAAACTGTATCATTTCAACAATAAAAGGTTGTCTTACTTTTTTAAACCATAGTGTATCTTAATTAAAAATGCGGAGAAAATTAGTGACTATGTTTGGACATCTAATTGTTATCATTTTATTGCATTCATCAGTATTTCTGTTTGTGTTAAAATGAATCATTAATTTGTTAGAATCATTGCTGTTAAACTGAAACATGGCCGATCAGGATGATATGATGCAAACTGTTGGAGAGACAATCAAACCGTTTGTTCCTATAAAACATATTCCTCACCTTGTCAAATCCTTATATGGTTTGACCGTGGAGTCTTGCAAAGAATTGGATAGTTATGATGACAAGAACTACCACGTGATCGTTACTGGCCAATCAGAGAATCCATATATAAAGCACCCTGAAGAAGACGGTTATGTATTGAAAATACTGAACAAAATGCAGTCCAAAAATCCATTATTTGTTGGTAATATATTTTTAGTTTTATTTTTGAAAATATTTTATTCCTTTCATGAAATTATACGCATTGATCTAATTCGAAAGCAAGTAAATGAAAATAGCAACACTTTTTTTCATTTTCAGAAGCACAACACGCGCTGATTAATCACGTTTCCAAAAATGGAATCTCTGTTCCTCACATTGTGAAAAACCTGAAAGGAGAAAATATGTCGTTGGAAAAGATTTACCACTCAGAAAATATTACAGGTTACTGTGGAATCATTCAAGTTCGTTGGGTCAAAATTTTTGTGGATTGACAAATTTTTTAAAAATTCGTTGGGCAGTATTACGTAAATTTGTGTAATAAATACAGACTTTGATTCACAATTCGTGAGTTAAAGGTGCTAAAGAAATCCACGAAAATTGAGCTACCGAAAATATTGATGATTCTACTGTATCTTAAAAGAAGATCGCAAAGTGGACAAAGCATACTACCTGAAAATAAATACGATGTTTTAGACGTTCACAATGAAAGGTCTAATATTTTATTTGTATCTATTATGTTGCAGATACCACACCGTTCGATTTTTACATTGTTCGTCTTTTGACGTACATTCCCGGAGAAACTTTCTATAAAAAACCTATACATCCAAAGAGTCTGTACAACATTGGTAAAGTCCTTGGAAAATTTCATAATGCTATGGAAGTAAGTATGAAGATGTTAAATATGAAACTTTTATTTAAGGAATAAGGAATCATTCTATGAGTATTAATATAGGTCGGGGCGTGATCAAATCCAATAAAACCCGAACATTTGATCACGCTTTGACCGAAATTATTACCTCTTAATAATCAAAGAATGATTCCTTAAAAAAGCTTATTACTTATATTTATAGCAATTTTCAGCAATTGTACGATTGAAAAATAAAATTTTAGGTATGCAAACCCCGCTGGCGCCCCGACAATACTTCATTTGAATTTATTTGACTGTATAGTACAAAATTGATTCGTAGGGTTATCACAGACAAAGACACTGGAAAATGTAAATATTTGTCCTTAAACGTCTTGTGATACAATCGGTGTTACTTTCCACTTAAGACGGTACGTTCTTACAAAGAAAATAGATCTTATTGCAAAAGTACTCCCAGAATATACACAACGACACCTTTGCCTTAGAATGCCAATGATTTTTTAATTTTTCATTAAAATGCAGGGTTTTCATCATCGATTCTTTGACTCGTATACATTCCTATGGAATTTAGCCGAAGTTGAGCGTTTACGGGAGTTCTTGATTGGAGTACAAGACGAGAAAAAGAAGGCACTAATGGCAGAAATCATCGACGCTTTCAACAAGGAAGTCGTCCCAAAATACCACAAGCTTAGAAAAAGTATGTCGGTTCTTTGAACCTCAATGACGGAACCCACAGGTTTTCTATCCATTACGCTGCTTTTAACACAGACTAACAGATAGGAAACCCGTAAAAGCAGTGTAACGGATAAAAAAAAAAAGCGTGGGTTCCGACGATGTTTGAATCCTGACACTGATAACAAATTCATCTAAAAAAAACTTATACAATTATTTATCATGTATTATAATTCTGAATTTTATTTCAGGCATAATTCATGGGGATGTGAATGAGAGTAACATAATAGTCCAAGAAATTCCAGGACAGAAAGTTGCATCCGGAGAACCACGTGTTTGTGACGTCAGTGCACTCATTGACTTCAATGACGCGGTATCATCGTTCACTGTGTTCGATGTCGCTATTTGTATTGCCTACATGTCAATTCAGTGTAAAGAATTCGATCAGCGTGACGTAGGAGGCCATGTACTGGCGGGTTATTTATCTGTGCGAAGTATGAATGATACTGAGAGAGAGGTGTTGAAGGTTTGCGTTTGTGCCAGAATTGCCCAGTCCCTTGTAATGGGTGCCTATACTTACTATATGGATCCTTGCAATGTTTATGTCCTTAATACTGCAGCTCGGGGGTGGCCGCTTGCATCATTGATGTGGGAAACCCCACAACATGACATTGATGCAAGGTGGACCAAAATCATTGAGGAATATGAAAATATATAAAAATCGACTTATATATTGATTTTATTAAAAGTTCTATTTTAAACATGTTTTCGGGTTTTGTTTCCCATTTTCTAAACGCCAAAGATGTTATTTTCAAAAGCTATCAATGGACTTTTTCTCTTTTCCATGAATATTAGTATTAATCATATAATTCAAAACGTGAAATCTTTTACTTTTTGTAATGAAAACGAAGATCATCTAAGGAAAATGTGCAAATTACGTACATGTAAGCATAACGAAATTGGTGAGTGTCCTTTCCAAAACTGTGGAGGAACAATATAAATATACAGAGATATCCCGAACCCCAACAGGCGATTGTCTCTTATTCCATTACAACAAGTTTCACTATTTCAATTACAAAATGTACTTAGTATTGAAAGAAATTTCAGAGAATTACGTTTTTTTCTTCTTTTTTTTAACGAATAATCATAGTTACCTATGCAAATGTTTATTTACAGATATAACTGTTAACTGTATCCTACTCGAGCCAATTATCTTTTTGTTGATCCTAGAAAGGTTTGGTAAACTGTGAAATCAAAGGTGCAGAAACCCCCATATACATACCCAATCGTTTGAATGAAAAATATACAGTAATCACGACTTTCTAGCGAGTTTCGAATCTAGCTGGTAGGAAAATAATAAACGTCGTGAAACTACTGGTAGGATCCAGTTGATAGGGCTAAATATGGCCGCCCCGGATCCAATCGTTATTCATTTGCCTCATCAAAATCATTAACTATCAATTAATAGTATATGTTTTCTCAAGCTGAGGATTTAGCTGCATGTTGTTTAATTAAGGAATAGGGAAGCATTCCTTGAGTATTATGAGGTGATCATTACGGTCAGGCGTGATCAAATCCAACAAAGCCCGAAGGGCTTTATAATAGATTTGATCACGCTCCGACCTTAATGATCACCTTAATATATTTTATAATAAATTTTTTTAAAAAATGATTCCTTGTTACTTATATTTACGCAACGTTAAAGAATTGAACGATTAAAATAAAACTATTGACATTTATACACTATTTTCATTTCGAATATAGTTATGCAAACCCCGACCGCTCCCAAACAGTACGTCATTGAAATGTATTGGACTATACATTACAAAGTTGATTCCTAGCGTTATCACAGAGAAAGACACTGAAAAACGTAAATATATATTTATACAAAAAACAGAAGTGAAAGAAAATTCTAGTATTAAATTATTTCAAATGTGTATTTTTCATCAGTGAATAACAGTCACCATGTTTGTAGTTCAACATCTGAATGAAACTCTTGAAATCAACACAGATATCACCATATTCGACGACAATGGTGGCAATGCAGTAGACGGAGGAAATTTTCAGTAAAAGAACATACAGGCTATAGAGAAAATGATGAATACAGGGAAAAGAAGAGTTCCATCTTATTCTAAAGCGATATTTTAAAAAAAATATTCAAATTTTAAAGCTAGAAATAATATAATTATTGCATTTGTCTATATCGAATTATAGTTTATAGCTAAAAAAAAAATCATATCTTAAAGATTAAGATATATAATTATATGATGGGTGATTTGTTGAAAACTGACATTGTTCATTCCTCATCACTTCCTATTCTCGAGGTATCTGATAGACATTTTCGTATTGTCTTTTTAAACAAAAAGAGAAACAGGGTATCATCCATCGTTCTCTGGTAAAAAGAAATGTCAATTTTGTAAAATCATGATATGCTTGTCATTAAAACATGTTTAGATTTTTTAAAATCAGAAACGATACAAGTGTCTTAATTTTTGTATTTACATCCACCCTAAGTACAAACTGTCATTAACAATACCAGTACATTCCTAGTTTGCGGGGTTTTATTAGAGTTAGTAATTGACCCGTGCAGATAAGATAGTCAATTCTTCTATTACCATCTAGATTTTTAAAATCATGTACTTTTCTTTAATGAATTATTATGAAGATATTTTCACACACGTATGTAAAAATATACTTTAAAATAGTGGTGTAAGGATATTGCACATTCACATAAAAAAATATTAAACAAATTTGGAGTGAAATATTCCGTAAAACCCTATTAATACCTTCGCTTTGCCATGTAAATAACTTCAGGATAAAATGTCTCTTGATACTTTTACGGATATTCACAAAAATGTTCACAGTCTTTGATTATATATATTATTTATACATGTATACAATTTAGATTTAGAAAAATATCTCATATTTAGACATAGCCATCAGCTACTATGCATTATGCATGTCAGGTCGAAATTTTGAACTTAAGATTTTACTCTAAGCAGTTAAAAGTTAATTTTATTAAAATATTAAGATTATTGACTATATTTTAAACGGTGTATAGTTCATACTGAGAATCAGATATTATATACCTATTTACTGGCTATGAGGACGATAGCAAGTTTATTGTCCCCCAAGACAGCAACTATTTCACGAGGCGAAGCCGAGGGAAATAGTTGCTGTCGAGGGGGACAATAAACTTGCTATCGTCCGAATAGTCAGTAAATAGGTATTTTATTATACCGAAGAAAACTTTATTTGTCGGCGATGCAGAATTTCTTGATTATAAACAAATTAGAGTTATCGAACTTTGAATTTAATGCAGCGATCGGATTACGTCAGAGATGTTCCGAGTTAAAAAAAGGTGGGAAATCGAATGCCGCCGGTGAATAGTTTCGATGACTATTCACCATGGGCAGATAGCTCGGAAACTATTTCACGGTTAGATAGAATAGCATGTTTATTCAGTGTAATTTTATATAGAAAATATTCACAGAGGTATAATAAACATGGCTATTTATATTCGACGTCTCATCTGTGAATGCCAATAGGAGACAACATTGACATGCATCACTGAATCTATAAACATACATTAGATTCTACATATCAAGGACAAATTAATCAGATTTATAAAAGCTGCAACTCTTCTAAATAAACAAGAAATTATGAATTATTGTTACAATTTTTTTTTTGGGGGGGGGACTATGAATATGAGGTCTTCAAACTTTACACCGCAATTTGTCAAGCATTAACAATAATGCAACACCTAACGTCTCGATAAGTGTACAAAGATAGACATATAAGCATTATCATTTATATGTCCCTATTTCGCTTTTTTAATTTATCTTCAGGCGGCAAATAAAACTTAATTAAATTGTGAATTGTAAAATTACTTCATGGCGAGCGCAGCTCGCCAGGGCGAAGCGCCGGAGAGTACTGCGAGCTCTCACGACAACGCCTGGGCGAAGAAAAAATCGAGCTAATGCTCCCTTTGACGTACTGAAATTCCTATCGTCAGAATCGGACCCATGATTACGTGGAAATAATGCATATGGCTACCAATTTCATGTTTTTGCGAGAACAAGACAAGCACAAAAGTATGTTAAGAACTCCATGCATTTAAAAGGTAAATAAAAACATTCTGCTGCTACATGTGTAGTCGAAATATTTCTATTAAAATATACTTTATTATGAATTCAAAGCCATTTTTACAGATTTTCATATTCCTCTATGATTTTGTTCCATCGTACATCAATTTCATGTTGCGGAGTTTCCCACATCATTGAGACAAGCGGCCAGCCGCGAGCTGCAGTATTAAGGACATAAACATGGCTAGGATTCATGTAGTTGGTATAGGCACCCATCACAAGGTTCTGGGCAAGTCTGGCACAGACGCAAACCTTCAAAACCTCTCTCTCAGTATCATTCATACTACGTACAGATAAATAACCCGCCAGAATATGGCCTCCTACGTCACGCTGATCGAATTCCTTACATTTGATTGACATGTAGGCAATACAAATCGCGACATCGAACGCAGTGTACGATAAAACCGCGTCATTGAAGTCAATGAGTGCACTGACGTCATAAACACGTGGTTCCCCGGATTCAGCTTTCTGTCCTGGAATTTCTTGGACTATTATGTTACGCTCATTCACATCCCCATGAATTATGCCTGAAATCAAAAACATATCATACAAGTGGGTTGTTTTTTCACGAAAAATATTCATCAGTTTCAAGAACGGGCATACCTTTTGTTAGCTTGTGGTATTTTGGGACGACTTCTTTGTTGAATGCGTCGATGATTTCTGTCACTAGGGCCCTCTTTTTCTCGTCTTGTACTCCAATAAAGAAATCTTTTACACGCTCAACTTCAGTCAAACTCCATAATAACGTATAAGATTCAAAGAATTTATGTTGAAAACCCTACGTTTAATAAGAAATACAAAAAAACCATTGACAATCATTGGTAAAGATGTATTAGTAAGGGAGATTGTTAAGTAAGATCGTGACTTAATAAAAAAAAATCTAATCTGAAATGCACAATACACAAACGTAAGAATTAGGGTCTGACAATCCAATTTATTTACCCCAAATTTAATTTGTAGTAGTTGGGGTTATATGGACCGTGGGTACCGGATTAGGTAGCTCAGTGGCATATAACCTTGCAATCAAATCTAATTGATCAAAATCTAAGTATTTTAAAAACCTTTTTCTAACTCGGCATGTAAAATGGGAATTAAAACTGGTTCTATTTCAAGATATTTACGGACATATACAAATTATTATCTTTTTAAACTTACCTCCATTGCATCATGAAATTTTCCAAGGAATTTACCAATGTTGTACAGACTCTTTGGATGCATTGGTATAGCTAAAAATGTCTCTCCAGGAATGTACGTCAAAAGACGAACAATATAAAACTCGAACGGTGTGGAATCTGCTAAATATGAACTAAATACTTATCATCCTTTATTATACCTTTGTATATTGTTTCTGTGTAAAATTACGACGAATGGATATGCTATCTTATCTAAACATGAAATAAAAATCTTGTTATTTGGCATTCGATTTTCCTTGTTTTTAATATCATCGGAACACCTGTAATGTTATCAGAGTTGCTACGTTAAATTCAAAGTCCTAAAACTCGAATTTGTCTACCATTAACAAACTCTGCTAAAGTTTTCTTCGGTATAATAAAAGTACCTATTTTCTGACTATTCGGACCATAGCCAGTTTATTGTATATTTCGTGAACTTGCTTTTATGTTTAAGTTTAATGAATAAGAAGTCGATTCATAATTCAGAAAGATACTTCAAAATTGAGCCACCAGGAATATAGAGGAGTTCACAGTATTTTTAAAGATGATAGCAGAATGGAGAAAGCATAATACGATGTTTTGAACGTTCACAATAAAAGATATATATTATATACCTTTTTGCTCGCTATGAGGAGAGAAGTAAGTTTATTGCCCCCCCCCCCCCGTCCCACGGAAAATAGTTGTCCAAGCAGACCTTTTAAAAATGTCAATTTACGAAAAATGTGCCCCGTTACGAATTTAAATAATTTCACTGTAACCTGTAATGTTTTCTGAGTGGTAGATTTTTTCCAGTGACATATTTTCTCCTTTAAGATTTTTCATGATGTGAGGAACCGAGATTCCATTTTTGGCAACGTGATTCATCAACGTGTGCAACGCTTCTAAAGAATAACAAATAGAAATGCTATGTTGCTATTTCCATCAGATGTAAATAATTTCATGAATGTGATTATGCTAGGAATTAAAAAACTCAAAAGCAAAATAAAATGAAATTACCAACAAACAGTGGATTTTTAGACTGCATCTTGTTCAGTATTTTCAAAACATAACCGTATTCTTCAGGGTGCTTTATATAGGGATTCTCTGATTGGCCAGTAACAATTACGTGATAGTTCTTGTCATCATAACTGTCCAATTCTTTGCAAGACTCCACGGTCAAACCATATAAGGATTTGATGAGGTGAGGAATATGTTTCAAAGGAACAAATGGTTTGATTGTCTCTCCGACAGCTTGCATCATATCATTTTGGTCCGCCATGTGTCAGTTTAACAGCAACAATTCTAACAAAGATTTTTTCAACACAATTAGATTTATAGGTAGAATTTGATAAGATAATCATAATTTGGTTGCCAAACATAGTCATCAGATTCATTTTGGGATATTAAGATACGCTATGTTAAATAGAATATCGAGACAAATATATATACGAAAGAAAAAAGAATAGTCAATTTAAAGTTAATTTTGAGAGTTTATTGTAATTACAAGTGATTTCAACATCTATTCAACAAGCTATTCAGAATGATCCATGTATAGATATTGAATTTTTCAAAATTGTGATGTTTCAATTCACAGAAAAATTTTGATTCTGAAAGCGTTACCGTGGTGAAAAAAAAAACTTTCAGTAAAAGTAAATTCCGTATAGTGGAATTTTTATAGATCAGCTATGCAACAACAATAAAAAATATTTTTATATATTAAAATTGAAAACTACTGGTATGGTTTATTTTGATGTACTTTGATGTAAAATTCTCATACATGTAACATAATACTTCAAAATAAATCGATTGGCATAACCCAACTTGTCTTCAACTTTAATGAATTTGAATTGGAGTTAATTGGGCTTTTTTAAAACATGAAGTTGTTCATGCGATTAACTTTCCAACTGATTATTTTTATTGATTATTTTTAAAATAACATGGACAGAAATCGCTTCGCATACCAAAACGAAGCTGAACTTAATTTATAGCGTTCAACCAGTTTCGCTATAAAAGCGGTGTTTTGCAACATCTTATACGTAAAACTGTACCCATAAATCACAATAGGTTTTCGTATTTTCATAAAAATTTTTCGAATTTTAAATTTGTGACAAACACTTTAAAGTAGAATGCTACACCAAAATTTTACATTATGGATCTCATTTCTGAAGCATGGTTGCGTTGTTCAAAGAAATTATCTATTTTATAAGAATTTTTTGTACTTTTTATAAAAAAGAGGAAAATCTGCTTTGGTTGAAAGAAGCACACTGTAGAGTTTAAGATTAGATGTGAATAAATGCATTATATATAACTAATAAAACAAGTTCATTAATGTTATTGTTATATTATATTTAAAGTTGGAATTTCCAACTTTAATCTTGGAATTTCTAACTTTAAAATTGAATTTTCCTATTTTAATCTTGGAATTTCCAACTTTAAAGTTTTTTTTTTTCCAACTTTAAAATTGGAATTTCCTACTTTAATTTTTGAATTTCCAACTTTAAAGTTGATTTTTCCAACTTTAAATTTGGAATTTCAAACTTTAATTTTGGAATTTCCATCTTTTTTGTTTGAGTTTTTTTTTCTTGTAAATATAACAGTATACATTATATGACAGGCAAACTGGGCACATACGTATTGTTATATGTATAAACTAGAAACTTTTATCTTCTGTTCTTATAAAGATAAGTTTTTCAGTTTCTTTTAATAAGTGATCTTTATAAACGCCATGTACATGTACACATTCCAACGCTTTGGTTTAATCTTAATTGTCTCTGAGTGTGCTTCTTTCTAATCCTGAATTTAATTAACGACACCCTCTTATTTTACATATTAAGATAACTTTTATTTTATTCGGTATTATTATGATATTTGATATATGATACTGTTTACATTTAAACATTTTAATCTTATATATAAAAGTTAAAATAGATAAAAGTTGAAAATTCCAAGATTAAAGTTGGAAATTCAAACTTTAAAGTTGGAATTTTAAAGAAAGAAAAACTTACAACGTGGCACTAATACGCTTCTATAATTTCCAAAATGTTTTTATCCGACATCTTTGACTTATAATTTTATTTGCAAAAAAAAAAATTATTCCTGAAAATCTTCTTTTTGGTCTTTTGGGCGAAGTATAGATTATCAAGTAATTGATAAAAGCAAGGCCGCTATAACGGATCGGGCAGATCTGCATGTTTATGAAGGTTATATAATGTAGGTGAAGATCACTTTTATTATCTAATCATTTTTATCTGCCCTGTGTACAATTGCCTACGTGAACTTTACATCAAAAATAATTTTGGTCTAAGCCCTCATGTTAAACTAGTGTAACTTATGTCTGTTCATAATCGTAAACGGTTGTGCTCTCTTTGGAAGCAAATAAAACACGGGAGGATCTGATGTCATTTTAATTTATTTTCATAATCATTATTATTATTACATGTTTTATTATTATTATTATTATTATTATTACATAAAGCATCAAAATCTTTTTTTCGAGTTTAAGCCTGAAGGTCGTTTGATTCAATTGGTTTCTACTCCTTTGATTATATGAATATTTTTCAATTTACTTTTTTAACATGAATGCTTATTTATCATTGCATAAAATTAAGCTTTTCGGCTATACATTTTTATAAAAGGACATATGTAGAATACTTATATTCATATTATGTAATGTAATAATTATATGTTAGTGTTGCACTGAATGAAGCTTAAAATTCATATGAATTTCGGCAAATAAGCAATACAATACTTCAGTTAAAATACCCGCTTCAACTGACATAGCTTCATTGCAAAACCTCTGGTAGATATAGTTGGTATCATATAACATGTGAGTTCTGAAGTAAGTGTTACTTTAAACGACTTGCGTTAATTCATTATTGATAAATTGTACTTCAAATTACATGAACTAGTATAGTACCAATTCATTGCAACAAATAAAAAAAAATAATTATCAGAAGTTGAGTTTATTTCTAAGTCAAGTAGAAACGTACTGATTACCTGTCTTTTATGTTATGTGCAGGACGTTTTAGAGGTTCATTATGCATTTTTTTAAAACCTGGCGTGTTATTAAACACTTTGCTATATTCTGTCCCAGGTTTCCGTTTCCAACATGTTTTGTTGATTTTGTTTAAAAATACACCTACCTGTCGGTTAAACTGAACTGAAATCAATATGTGGCAAAGTTTTTAAGATTTCCTCTTTCACTTGTAACTTCTTTATCGCCGGAGAATTTTACAAGAACGAAAATACGTTCTTACGGGGATTTATAATGGGAAAATCTGACATCATGTCAATCGGATCACCTCGCCCTTTTCCGTTGCCCGCTGCGTCGGAAAGGGGCGAGGTGATCCGATTGACATCATTTTTCCATTCGGAAATTCTCGTGAGTCACCGCACAACTTTTCAACATTATCATCATGTCGTTTGCAATGCAAAATCCCGGTAGACATTTTATTTTTGCTTGTGTATTTAAACCTGAAGCGATAGAAGGGGCGTTTTAAAACAGAAACAAAATACTGGACTTTATTCAAGTATATTGGGTATAATGATATCGGAAAAGTGGTGGAAGTAAACACTTGGGACAGATTATAGGCGCGCGATGACGCTTGCATTTACAGTTGAAATTAGAAATAGGTCGATCTGGCCCTTATCTGGTATACTGGACGTTCAACTTTAGAGACATTGTTACGCACACACCTATGATTTAACAAATATAGGATGTTTTCACGATTTCCATATATATTTATATCTCAGTGAGACCGATGTTTTCATCAAAATAAATGTAAATATAAGTATTCAATGCTTATATTCATATATTTATATTGATGTTTATTTGTATAAAATATCTGTGTATATTTATATTGATGTTTATTTGTATAAAATATCTGTGTATCGTCGCTTTAAAGCCGTTATATACGCTCTTGGTGGGAGATATGAATAATAGATGGGACAGCAATATTAACATGTTTTTTAGTTTGCTTCCCCGACTAAATTATAGTGCCAAACACTTTGTCGAGAACAAATATAACAAATTACGAATATAGAATATATGATTTAACGATCATTTTTCATAAGTACATATCAGTATGGTTAAGTAAGTTTGAACGTTTCATAAAATCGTATAAATCTTATAAATCTTACAATGATTAACATATTTGAAACGCGTGATGACCTTAACTTGTGCTCATACGTCGTGATCAGGTTTGGTGTGTTATAGAAAAATGAACATCACAGATTTCCAATGCAAACATAAGGGATTATGCACTGGCGGATTTAGAGGGGGGTCGGGGGCCCCCCTTTTGTGATCAAAATTTTTAAAAAATATATAAGACCTGTAGAAAAAGAATGTCAAATCATTTTTTTTCATTTATCGTTCTTATAATATGTCAGACCCCGGGCCGCCCCGCCCCCCCCCCCCCCCTTTCAACAAATCCTGGATCCGCAACTGTTATGTACACAGAATGTACATGTTATATTATTGTGTTTACTAGCTAAAGGTTTCACAAATTATGTCATCAAAGTCGCGGAAAACCTCATATATATAACCCATCGTTTAAATGGGATACATACAATATATCATGAATTTCTAGCGAGTTTCGAATCTGGTTGGTAGAGAAATAATCAATGTCATGAAATTACCGGCAGGATCCAGTTGATAGGGTTAAATATGGCCGCCTCTGATCCAATCGTTATTGCCTCATCAATTTTAGTAATTATCAATCACTAGTATAGGTTACTAGTATCTAAGACTGATGATATAGCTGCATTTACTTAAGAAACAAGAAATTATTCTTTGAATATAATGAGGTGATTATTATGGTCGGGAAATGACCAAATCCAACAAAGCCCAAATGGCTTTATGATAGGTTTGATGACGCTCTGGCCATAATGATCACCTAATAATAATCAAATGATGATTCCTTATTAGTTATATTTATATAATTTTTCAGCATTGTACGATTGAAATCAAATTTGACATTGACATCTAAACTTTATTTTTTTAATTCAAATATTTATACAAACTCCGCTTGCTCCCCAAAAAACGTCATCGAAATGTATTGAACTATACGTTACAAAGTTGATTCGTAGTGTTATCGAAGATAAAGACACTATACTACATGTTATGAAAAAAAAAACACACAAAAAATTTACTCATTTTATTTCAAATGTATTCTTATCAGTTGATAGCAGGTTTGTGGTTCAACATCTGATTAAAACCCTTATTATCAAGACAGATATCGCCATATTCGACGACAATAGCGACTGAGCAGTAGATTGAAGGAAGAGGCGAATGTTCAATAAAAGAATGGTGAATGGCGAATACTGGGAGTCAAATTAGGAAGGTTTAATAGTTGTGTCAATTTTTAAATTAAATTGTTCTTGAAGATAAGAGTTCGGTATATAATTTAAGATATAGATCTAAAAGCTTTAATATAAGGAATTTGAGGTTTTACATGTTATTTTGTACGCAAATTATGCAATCAAGCACAGGACAATGCCTTTTTTAATCGCTCAGAACTGCGCAGCTGTGGACTTACATTGAAGATTTAAAAATCTGAAAAAAAATATGAAAGGAGGCCATTATTGTCCACTCTACAACCATTTGTTGAGAAAAAGTTCGAAGCTTGCCCATTTAAGTTGTAGCTTTCTCTCAAAATAGGGTATCCTATTTTTAAAATAAGTCTCAGAATCTATCAGAAAAGGCGTTTTGGGGTGAAGGGTCTTTAAACTGGTATCATTGCATCATCAATAATGCGATATCTTACGTGCTGTCTGGAGAATGTACACATATATATATAATTGATGGCTTTTTAAATTTATGCCCTGTTCCATTCTTGTACAGAATATGTAATCCTTCTTCTTCCGGGCGGCGGTAAATAAAGTTTAAATCAATTTGTGAATTTTAGGATTACTTTTTAAAAGTTGCATTGATATATGTACTAAAATGTAGAAAAACGATATCAGTTGAACTTTTCTTCTGTCTACCAGTTCAACTACATGTAGTAAGACAGGCAATGATACCAATACCAATCAGGACATTATCAAGTGGACGAACTTAAGAATTTCATAGACTTTAGGCAGTGTATTAAGTACGTTGTATTATAAATCATTTCACAAATATGTTGTCAAATCATCTACTGAGTTTTTCAAATATGTATCTTATTTAAAAGCAGATACCAATTTCTTGAAAGCAGTATATTATGTTTACAAATGTTATGGAGCAATCATTATTATATGGTATTTTCTCTTTCCTCGACATCTTTCATGATTAATACATGAATCTTCAACCACATGATTTGTACCACATGATTTTACAAGTATTTTGGTTGCAGTCGAAACTAACCAACATTATGTATACATACCTATTGTACTTAATCATCCCTTTATAAACCTTACAACATCTGTTGCCTTCTTAACGCCATAAATGTTATGTTTGCAACCGTCAATCAAAGTACTGAAGATGCTAAGAGCAGAAATACTCTTTTAATATGCTAACTTGAAATAAGAATGATAAAAATGTTAACTATGTCATTCCGTTTACAAGGTGTTAAGAGGGATGTGCAGCCATCTTTTACATTTGAGAAGACAAATGTAAACATTTCTTGAACTGGCTTGTTTCTGTCCAAATCTTACTAAAACAGTTGTCAAAAGGTACATAAGCAATAAATGTGACGTTCAATATGTTGTTTTGTATGCAAATAACGCATACAAGGGCAGAACAATGCATTTTAAATCACTTTGAACTGCGCAGCTACAGACTTAAATTCAAGATTTAAAAATATGAAAAAAATGGAAGGAGGTCATTAGTGTCTATTCTACAACCATTTGTTGAGAAAAAGGTCAAAGCTTGCTCGTTTAAGTTGTAACTTTGTCTCAAAAGAGGGTACCCCATTCTTAAAATGGGTCTCAAAAACCATCAATTTTCACGAGATATATGGAGGTACAATATAGTTATATTTTAATTGAAAAATATATGTATATTTTTTCTTTAAGGCAATTAATATTTTGGACCCCTATCCTACTTCTTAAAGAATTTAATTTGATTTATACTCATAGAACAAAAACAAAACAATTGGAACTGGTATAGAGATGTCTATCACATTCAGTCCAGATTGTTTTGAATTTACATTTATTTTTATCGATGAAAATATAACGTCAATGTGCCTCCATAAACACGGAAGTTCTAAGTACAGCCTGGGATTTTCTTGTTCTTAAAATAGATACCATGCCGACTGATAAAAATAGGGTCCCCTATTTTGAGGCAAAAATTTCTACACATATGTGCAAAGTTCAACCCTTTTCTCAACAAATGGTTGTAGAGAGAACACAAATGAACCCCCTTTATATTTTTTCAGATTTTTAAATCTTTAAAATAAGTATGTAGCTGTGCAGTTCGACAGCTGTTTTAAGTGATTAAAAAGGCATTGTCATGTTCTTGTTTGCGTAATTTGCATACAAAACAACATATAGAATCTCATATTCGTTGCTTTTATATCTTTTGGCAACAGGTTTGGTCAGTTTCGGGCAGAAACAAGCCAGTTCAAGAAATGTTTACATTCTTATGCTCAAACGTAAAAGATGGCCGCACATCCCCCTTAAGATATCGAGATATATTGCTGTTGGTGTTTGTTCTCTGATAAAGGTTAATGGTATGGATAACCATAAAGAAAATACGTATTTATTCTTTAAAAATCTTGTTCATTTCTTGTCAAGTAAAAGCAAAATATGAGTACTCAACAGTAAGGAACACAGAGGTTACTTCTAAAATTGTGAACAGTTTTACCTCTTTACCATTGGTTCTGGTGTCAAGGGATTGCAGCTGTATTGATTATATACATTTAGTAATCATATAGTAAAAAAAGCTCTTTTAAGGTGGAATATCCCTCTGATAAGAGAGATAACTTCTGTAGAAAATAATCTCACTTTGTTTCTGTTAACTCACAATTATTAAGGCATGTAGCAACAAGGGAGGCGGTTCTAATTTATGTTGGAAGGTGACATTTATTTATATTCAAATATAGAAAAAGAAATTTTAAACGAAACGAAGTGAACCTCAACTTTTAGCAGGGGGGGGGGGGTTACAAAAAAGTTACAAAAAATTGCAAAAAGAAAGAAGCGCATCATATTGATCAAAATTTTATGAGGCAATATCTACATCTATACCCCTCCCCCTCCCCCAATGGATTAATTTTTTTTTAAATATAACTAAATTTTACGTACTAGTTCAGTACATGAACAGTACGTGTTTGATGTTTTAGGCCAGAGAATTTTTGGATGATTTTTTTTCTCTCTATAGCTTGTTAACAAAGGTGAATGAATTGTAATTGTGGAAAAATGTGACCAAGACAATTGCAAACTCTAGACTTAATTATCGTCGTTTAAAACTTATAACATTTCAAATGTTTAAAATTGAATAAGGAGTTTTTATTCTGAGAGAGCAGAAATGGGACAACAACATTAAAAACAAAACATTAGCTCATTTTATTCAAGAAAATATATCCTATATTGAGATCATACCAATTACTGGAATATCATTCATCTGATCCCCTTTTCGGTTATAACAAAATGCTCTGATTTACATTTTTAGAATTTTAAAACATATGGATCCATTTACTATTATCTTATTCAAAAACAGAAAACCATTTCTGAAAAATTAGAAACGATGGCAATTTTTCATGTACTGTATGTAAAACATGTAAAATCTTCAATATTCTATGATAAAGAGATGTAACTCTTGCTGATTGAAGCAATTTTTGTAACAAACCTATACAACAAAGTGCTATTCTGAACTAAAAAGCAGCGCTTCATTATGTTTTGTAATATGAAATGGCAATGTATATAACTATATATCATTTTCATATACACTTAACATTTTTAATTTCGTGCTGCGATGGTAAAATTTTGCTTTTTCTTATCACTATGTTTAGTTTTCTTCATATCATGATTAGACACATTATCAATTTTTGAAAAATCTAGCAGCGCTTCATCACTTCAACTTTGTTTCATTTGAATCTATTGATATTGATTTTGATGAAAATCAATATGAAATATTTTTTTTTAAATATATGGTAAAATTAATAGCAGAGGGATATTACACCTTAACTTCTTTTCTTCCGGACATTTAGACAATTATATTGTAACATTAATATCCTTGTTGATTATGGTTCTAACGCGAATGAAAAAGAAATATTTTGTACTAAACTGATAAAAAAAACTCGTTATTTTCTTGGATAAACTACTGTTTCTTTACTATATTGTATGATGTGCTGCCGGTGTAACGAAGAATTTTGACCCGGGTTGAAAATTGACCCGGGGGTCACTTTTCAACGTTGAATATTGAGACCAAAAGTGTTGAATAAAGACCCTGGTCCGTTGAATATTGACCCGCATCGTGGAATTTTGATCACGAAACCGGTTCAAAATTCAACAGCAAAATATTCACACTTAAACTGATATTTTTAACTTCGATTCAATTCACCAACAATTCAAGGGTTTTTTTCATATTTATTCTTTTGATTTACATTTTTACATGTTTAAACAGTCGGGGAAAAAATGTAACATTTCAATGATAATTTTTCGAATTAATATAGTAACTTTCAAATGTGTTTTAACTATTTTATTCATAGTAAACTTTTCGCGTATAACTGCTGTTTTGTGTGATAGCATTCTATATCCTAAATAAAAATGTTTTAATAAGAATATAGGTATACATGGCTACACAATAAACATTTTTATACTAGTATTTGCTTGATAAGTGAACAAATATAAATAATAATTAGAAAATGACAATACGCCATGTTGTTCAATTTTGGCTTTAAAAACACCCTGTAAATTGAAATTGTGATATTGGTAATTGTAATTTGTCTACATTGGCGTTTATACAAAATTTAAAATATGACATATACTAGTATTATGATTTTTGTTCTTGCAACCACTCGGTATACTAACACTGTGATTATTCCACTCAGTCAATAACAAATTTATAATATGACAATACGCTAATAGTATTCTCTTCAAAGAAGTTTGCTCAATAACAGGAAAAAACAGCAATCATCTTTTGTTCTTATATTTATTTCCCCTAACATTATCAATGTATATATAGGGTATATATTTTTTATTATGAGAAAATATATAACGTCAGGTGCATGTGTTTCAAATTCAAATATACACGTAGTTAAAACGAAACTGAAAACTAAAAAAAAAACATTGTAATCTTTGTTAAAAAAAAAACTATGTATATGCAGGAAGTCTGCAAAATAGCTTTTCAAAAAAGTTTGCGAAAAATTATTGTCAAGTCGAATAAATTAAATAAAAACCATTGACGACTTGTCAGATAAAAATATGAAAATTGTTTATTTATTATTTTGTCAGGGAAATATTCTGACTTCTCAGAATTAAGAACATGCACCTGACGTTATACATTTTTCTTACAGATATGTATATAAACCCTTTACTAGCTGCAGAATTGTAGCTCCACGGAAAATTCGGATTGACGGACCAGCTTAAGTTCTGCAGCTAACCCTTTAATTAATAATACAGTATTATAAGGAAGAGTGTATACTGGCTAAAAGGTAACTTTAACGGCCAGTATTTGTTGGACATGTTTATGAGAGATTATGAAGAGTTTACATCAATTAAAGCGAATAGTGAGGGTTGATGTCAATTTTTAAGAAAAGAAACATATGTTGTATTCTGTTTTAGTATACTTGAAAATAAATAACGTATTTTCTTTAAGCTACTAAAAATACAGACAACAAAGGCTAATAATAATCTGTCATTGATGACTTTTTAATTCTGTTCCAAGAGGGAATAAAAATCCATTCTTTGTATAAGAAAATGATTTGCTATCTCGACTCACCCGTCTAATTCCGAAGCAAAAGCTCTTTTTAGTTTTATTTATATGATATATTGAATGGATAAAGTTTTCAATCTAATATTAAATGATTGTATACGGAAAAGTCAACCTGAAACAAGTCAAATCACCTAAGTCGGCAAATGTAGCGGACAGTATGAAAGAGTTAAAGTTTTGAAACGAAACTTTCAAGTACATACATGTACATTAAACCATGAAGAGCAAGTTCTAGTTCAGTTCAAGGACAGTTAAAAACTCTGAAGTTGGGGTCAATTTTCAACAGGGTAAATTTTCAACGTGTCGATGTCATAAGAGGTTTGAAAAATATTTTTCAAGCTGTTAAAAAATGACCCCGGGTATAAATTTCACGACTTTTGGGCTCAATTTTCAACGTTGAAAATTGACCCCTGGGTCAATATTCACCGTTGAAAAATGACCCCCGGGTCAATTTTCAACCCGGGTCAATATTCTTCGTTACACCGGAGTCTACAATATGATTATGCACTCTGTATTAACATCACACGTGTTTGGTGTGCACGCGAAGTAAGGCAGCGCTATTTGTTCAAGATGTGCGGATACCTTGAAAGTCTTTCAAAAAATATACCCATTTTAATTTCATTATTGATTAGCTGTAGCTTTTATTTACTTTTTTTCAAAGATATTACTACAATGCGTTGTTCATGCATTTAGAATTCCGTGCAACCTGAATGGAAAGCAACCGACCGTATCTTTCTTGACCGATATATACCAATATACCCCAGTAGCAGTTGAGGAGCGATCGAAACTAATATGGCGATCAAATGCATTTTTGTCAGCTTTTAAAAACACAGCAGAGGGGTGGTTTAAATGCCCAGACCCGTGCATAACATCCAGGACTAAGCGTAAAGTAAGTCTTTGGCTAAATCGTTTCTACTTTTTCTCAAAAAAAAAACTTAACAGTTTGTTGATTGTATTATTTATTTGATTCAATATATTGGAACTAAATCAGTACATTAATTTAGAATATCAGCTTTATGAATTGTAAGTTAACGCAAATCTTTTTAACAGGTTAGAACATGAAATCAATGATCTCTAGGTGCGCGACAGAAGCCAATTTATATATAAAGACCTGTTCGCGCGATAGTATGTTTCTCACTGAAACGAACTTAAAAATTCAATTATTGATTTTTTTTTTTTTACTTTTAACGTATATGATAACATAAATCATGTACGTTCTGTATTTTATCTCAGTCTGCCTTACTTTTGTCGCGGCATTTTGCTGAAAAAATGCACGATTGGGTCTCCATACTTTTCACGTACATAGTTAGAAGAGTAAGGCCATGTTGTACTTTGAATAAAATTGAAAACAGAAACACATTGTTGATACGCGACTTCCGGGATACATTTCATTTCGACCTTTTTTTTTTAAAGCAACCTTTCGGAAAAAATCGACACCTAGAATTTTTTATAAACGAATGTTTTATTATCAAGCAACAATGTCAGAGTACTTGCCCCGAAAGTAAACATGATACGCATTTTCTTAAAAAAAAAAAAACGCAATCCGAGATAAACGCAATAAATGAGTCCCATTTGGTAGGTAAAATAGGTATACCGTTCAGGCATATAATCACCATACGAGAATGTTTTAAAAACCACCAAATAGGGGTTTGTGCCCAACCAGTTTTAAAGTAACGATTTCTTCACAAGTCACATGTTATATGATACCAACTATGTACCAGGGCTTTTGTAATTAAACTATGTCCATTAAAGTGGGTATTTAAACTGAAGTCAACACGTTGTTTTATTTATATTCCGGCCATGTCAATGTGTTTACATGGTAACTACGTACCATGATAAGTATTGGGCATATCTGATCTAGTATACGTGTATGTATTGGTGTCTTCAAGTAATAATTGAGGGCTGTGGTAGGCGAAAAAAAAAACGTATATAATGCACTGAATTTGAATTTAATAAATGTACAGTTGAGAGTGAAACTGTTTATCATAATATCTGAACATACGAAGCCACAATGTGATTAAAATTTGTAAAGTTTCACATTATCTAGATGTGTTATAGCGAAAAAGGTTATAAGCTTTAAGTTAAATTCAGCTTCTTTTTGGAATGCAAAGCCAATTTCTGTCCGTGTGTGAGGGTCAGACCGGTTGGAATACCGGCGCCTGATAGTTCAGTGGGTAGAGCGAGCACCTGACTAGAGATTTAGAGTCCCGGGTTCGAACCCCGGTCTGGTCCGTCATTATTTCTCCCATCCCGTTACATTTGGTGCCGTGACCAGAATGGGAGAATTAATGGACTAGACCTGCCGGGTCAACCCCTGGAACTGACAGGATAACTCTTGCCAGGGGAATAGCCTGCGGTAATCGAGGTCGAAGATCATTTCAGGGGACGAAACGTGACGGTCAGACTGGTTCGAATACCGGTGCCAGATAGCTCAAATGGTAGAGCACCTGACTAGAGATTTAGGGGGCCCGGGTTCGAATCCCGGTCTGGTCCATCATTATTTCACCCATCCCGTTACTTGTAAAGAAAAAAAATCAATTGAAAAATGAATTGTATGAACAACTGCATAACTTTTGTTTGACAAAGTTAAAGCACACGGTTGGTCAGCCAATCAACTTGTTTAAAAAATATCATGTTACATGAATGTATAGTTTTTGCAAAAGCACATCAAAATAAACATAATTTTCGTAACTTTCTGCCTTGTTTTCATATCAACGGTTTTCAATTTTGATACAATAGTTGATCTTTATTGCAGAGCTGATTTATAGACAATCCACAATACGCTTTCTATTTTTTAGTAAACTGAAAAATGTTTCACGGTAACGCTTTTTAAAATCATCATTACTCAAAATGTTTTTGTGAATTGAAATATTCACAATATTGTGTAAATGTCTTTATCATCTTCAATAGTTGAAAATGCTGTCATCACTTTAATTTACAAATTATGCTAAAACAATTAGATTAAATTAAAAATTTACTTATTTTAAAATGCGGAGAAATCAGTATATTACATACTATAACTATAACTATATATATATATATTATATCTGATTATGGTATTTTTTATTTATGTTATATATCTATTAATGCTAAAATAAAATTTTATTTGTTAGAGACATTGCTGTTCAACTGAAAAATGGACGACCAAGATAATATGATTCAAGCCGTTGGAGAGACAATCAGACCGTTTGTTCCTATAAAACATATTCCTCACCTTGTCAAATCCCTATATGGTCTGACAGTGGAGTCTTGCAAAGAATTAGACAGCTATGTTGACAAGAACTATCACGTGATCGTCACTGGCCAATCAGAGAATCCCTATATAAAGCACCCTGAAGAGGAAGGATATGTTTTAAAAATACTGAACAAAATGCAGTCAAAAAGTCCATTATTTGTTGGTAATAATAATACTTTTTATTTTGTTCTTGAAAATATTAATTTTATAATTCCTTTCATAATCGCTTGAAATTAAATACACATTGATCTCATACGGAATAAATTAAATGTACAAAGAAACACTTTTTTTCCCAGAAGCACAGCACGCGGTGATTAATCACGTTGCCAAAAATGGAATCTCTGTTCCCCACATTGTGAAAACCCTAAAAGGAGAAGATATGTCACTGGAAAAGATTTACCACTCTGAAAACATAACAGGTTAGTGTGAAATCATTCAAATTCGTTGTAGGCAATTTTCGTGAATTGACAATTTTTCAAAAATTCGATATGGCTGTATTTCGTAGATGTGAGTAATGAATTAAGACTTTGATTCAAAATTCATTCAGGGCGTTTATTGGTAAATAAAAGGTGCTAGCAAAATCTACGAAAATTTAGATTCCACAAATATTATAGATATTTCAAGGTATTTCAAAAGGGAATCACAGAGTGGAGAAAGCATGAAACATGTAAACAATACGATGTTTTAGTCGGTCACAAAGAAATATGTTATTTGATTCTGTATCTTTAACATTGCAGATTCCACACCGTTCGATTTTTACATTGTTCGTCTTTTGACGTACATTCCTGGAGAGACTTTCTTTAATAAACCTATACATCCAAGGAGTCTTTACAACATTGGTAAAGTCCTTGGAAAATTTCATAATGCTATGGAGGTAAGTATGGAAATATTTTAAAATATGAAACTTAATACATGTAAATTTTTCCGTAAACGCGTTAAAAAAGAATCGGATTAACTTTTCGCTATAAAACGTTCTCTCGGAGAAAATACGATCTTATATTGCTAAATTATCCTAAAATATACACAGCGACATGTTTGCCATTGAATGTCAATGACAGGGTTTTTTTTGGTATTTGTTATTGGTCGCAGGGTTTTCACCATCGATTCTTTGACTCGCATACACTTTTATGGAATTTAGCCGAAGTTGAGCGTTTACGGGAGTTCCTAATTGGAGTACAAGACGAGAAAAAGAAGGCACTGATGACAGAAATCATCGACGCTTTCAACAAGGAAGTCGTCCCAAAATACCACAAACTTAGAAAAAGTATGTCGGTTCTTTGAACCTCATCGACGGAACCCACGGATTTTCTATCCATTACACTGCGTTGAAAGCAATGTAACGTAGCGGATAGAAAACCCGTCAAAGCAGTGTAACGGATAAAAAGCCCGTAAAAGCATTATAACGGTTAGAAAACCCGTCAAAGCAGTGTAACTGATAACAAAAGTGTAATAGATAGAATCCCGTCAAAGCAGTGTAACAGATCTCATAGCAAAACTGTAACAGAAAGCCCGTCACAATATTGTAACGGATAGAAAACGCGGGTTCCGACGATGTTTGAACCTTGAAACTGATGAACAATTTTCGCATTAAAAAAAACTAATGCATCAATATATCCTGTGTGATATAATTCTGATTTCAGGCATAATTCATGGGGATGTGAATGAGAGTAACATAATAGTCCAAGAAATTCCAGAACAGAAAGTTGCATCCGGGGAACCACGTGTTTGTGACGTCAGTGCACTTATTGACTTCAATAACGTGGTGTCGTCATACACTGTGTTCGATGTCGCTATTTGTATTGCCTACATGTCAATTCAGTGTAAAGAATTCGATCAGCGTGACGTAGGAGGCCACGTTCTGGCGGGTTATTTATCCGTGCGAAGTATGAATGAAACTGAGAGAGCAGTGTTGAAGGTCTGTGTCTGCGCCAGAATCGCCCAGTCACTTGTGATGGGTGCCTATACCAACTATATGGATCCTAGCAATGTTTATGTCCTTAATACTGCAGCTCGGGGATGGCCGCTTGCATCCTTGATGTGGGAAACCCCACAACATGAGATTGATTCACGGTGGAACAAAATCATAGAGGAATGTGAAAATGTTTAAGATGAATGATTTTAAAATTATTATACATGTATATTAATTTATAATATTAAAATTATATAGGCTAATTATATTCGTGTATATTTCCCCATATCTTGCGTTCAAAATTTGTGACGTTTATTTTTTTTTTATTTACATTCAGTGTATATTTCCCCTTATGTTTGCATTGGAAATCTGCGACGTTCAATTTTCTATAAATACACTTTGATAATTCATTGAGTATATTTATTTTTGTAAGATTAAATAAAACGTTCAATCTTACAAAACCAATTGGAAATGTACTTTTGAAAAATAATCATTAAATTTTATCTACTCCTTAATGAAAAAGATTTTCTCTACAAAGTTTTTGGCGTTATAATTTTAGTCGAAGAAGCGAACTAAATAACATGTTAATATGGTTGTTCCATGTATGTTTCATATCCCTGACTGAGAGCATTAATAATGGATTTACAGCGACAATACACATATATATTATAAAAAGAGACATCATTACGAATATAAATATAAGCATTGAATGCTTATTTTTGGATGTCGTCGGTCCTGTAACACACCAATCGGTGCAGACAAATTATCAATCCGCGCTAACGCGCGGTATTCAATTTGTCTGCACCGCGGCATACTCTAAAACCTGACCTGGCCTGGCCTGGCCCCATTGGCCTGGCCTGGCCTCAAAGTTGGCCTGGCCTCACTTTTGGCCTCAAATTTGGCCTGGTCCCAAAATTTTGGCCTGGCCTCAAATTTTGGCCTGGCCCCAAATTTGGCCTCTTGAAAAATTTTTGGCCTCATACTCAACTTTTATTTTACTTACATTTTCAAAGAGTTTTCATAGAATTTTAATTTAATGTTTAATGTTTAAGAGATAATTATATGGAAAAGTGACCTGACTGATTGAGTTTCAATTGATTTTATCCATGTTTTTACACACAATAAATACATACGTGTATGCTATGCATGCACAACTCTACTCTTACTTATTGCCAAAGGAATGGATTATGCTCAATATTAAAGCAATCAGCTATAAAATTCAGAGCTGCAACCCACTCCCCCCCCCCCCCCCAAGCGTCTCTTCAAAAAGTAGATAAAATATAGATATTAGAATAATAAAGAAAAAGAAAAGAATCATTTTAAGAGACTGACCTTTTAATATCTCAAAAATTTGTATGCTAGTTCATAACATCAAATCTCTATCCCTGTGTAATGCACTTTTAAAATTCCAGTTTGCTTGCGTTACCTGTCAACACTGATCAAGCCCAAATTTCCCTTCCCAGCAGATATTTGATATCGGCCTCCCCTGTCACTAATCTACTATTCAGGTTCATTGCCTGCACTGCCGTTTAACATTTCACACGGTCTAATTTAATTAATGTCATTTGTGAATGACTGCAACATTGTATCCGATAACTTGATTCAGTGATGGTCATTAATCATCACCTCTTGATTAGAGTAGAGTTTCATACATGTGTTGTTTGTATATATAGGAAACAATTTCTATCCCATGGGGGAACTTCCATATCAGAATTTAAACAAAGCATACCATTTTGTGACCTTTATTGTTGGTTAGAATAAACAAATTGGTCTCCACCATTATTTTTTTTTCTCAAACAAGTATTTTATATAGGTATTGTCTAATCCTTAGATCAGTTTGAGCTGTACATTGAAAAAATATGCCATAGTAATACAATGGCAGTAAAACATTCTTAAGTACTTTAGAATTTAAAAACAGTTTGAATCAAAATCTACAAGAATCAATCACTTATACATGTAGTCATATATATGTTTCAGTAGAACTATCACTATAGGACACTTACAGCCATCTAATGTGATGTTTCATGTGTATTGAATATAAATCAATAAACAATCAATAAAATCATCAAATATGTAAAGAAAATATAAAAATAAAAATTGAGGCCAAAAACTTTTGTAGAGGCCAAATTTGAGGCCAGGCCAATTTTTTAGGCCAGGCCATAAATTGGGGCCAAGCCAAATTTGAGGCCAAAAGTGAGGCCAGGCCAACTTTGAGGCCAGGCCAGGCCAGGCCAATGGGGCCAGGCCAGGCCAGGTTTTAGAGTATGCCCTGCACCGCTTGGTGTGTTACAGGACCGACAACATCCAAAAATAAGCATTCAATGCTTAAATAAACATTTCAAATCTGATCACGGGAGTAAATGACATCACGCGTTTTGAATAGATTTACTATTGTAAGATTAAATGAAAAGTTCAAACCTACCTAACCAATTTGATATGTACTTTTGAAAAATAATCGTTAAATCATATCTATTCGATCTCAGAAGAGGGTTTTCCTGACAGTTTCTGGTACTATATTTTTAGCCGCGTAAGCCCACTACGTAAAATGATTTATGACTGTTCCATATATTATTCATATCCCTGAAAAAAGCGTATATCCATGTAATGGTTTTAAAGCGACGATAATAAAATAGTTATACATATAAACATCTAAATAAATCTAATATAATCTTTGAATGCTTATTTTTTGATATCGTCGGTCCAATAACACCGAGCCGTGCAGAAAATTATCATTCCGCAGTGCGTTAAATAAAAATAAAAAGGTGTTTTTCGCTTTTTGCTACATTTTCTGAACGCCAACGATGTTATTGATACAAAGTTATCATTGGATTTTAATGAATGAATGCCAGTATGCATTATATAATTATTCCACCAGTAAAAAATACTAACCTTTTAGTATTTTGCAATGAAAACGAAGACGTTGTGACGCGATTTATTTGATGAGAAAAGTGTAGAGGAACCAATTGGAAAAGGGCATGGATAAATTACAAGAACGAGAAAAATAAAGCAAGTTGGTTAATATCAATGTATGAATATATATTTCATATGGGTGCTAAATCATAAACAAATCTATATTTATGTAATATTGTTGATCTGGCTAGGATTGATAGAAAAACATAAAACATGGTTGTGTGTATATACTGTCATTTATTTTTGCTAATAAGAAAAATTAGGCAATAAGAGGAGGTCTTCAAACAGTCATAATATCAATTACCAGACATTGAATGTAAGTTATAAAAGGTGAGCAAATGACCTCCCCCAGATTAAACAAAGATGTATACAATATCCACATGTACCAAATATACATACAACAAAAATATTGTTAACAAAAACAGCATTTCACACATCAACAGCAACATGCATATGTAATACAATGCAAAATAAATCCCCAACTACAAAGGTGATGAATGGGAAGGGGGGGGTTGATTGCGGTATTTACAAACTTGTTGACAGTTGACAGTTAAAATGACGTATAGTCAAAATATCGCGCGACTAAACGCCGCACTATGATTGGATGATGTAGACAATTAAAGAAGATCAGCTAAATACTCAAAAATTAGAATTACCATTATATTTTGACTAGACTATTATTTTTGGTACTGGCATAAAAATAACATATCACAATTTCCATAAATGTTATTATTTACAATAATGCTGTATTATATTTAGGTCTATGTACGCTGAAAAAATAAATTTATAAATACTAGGGAAAAACTGTAAGATTACTATGCAAGCATCCTTAAATAATGAAGATTCTAAATTGTTAAAATCGTGACCCACGGACTGGTACTGGTGCCCCAGGAGGGGTTCAAAGTTCAACATAGAAATATACAGGGAAAATGTTATAAAGTCTTTTTCAAACTCACGATGGTAAAATCCTAAAGACATTTAGGTGTAGCTTACAATAAACACAACTTAGATGAACATTTTTCAAAGTGCGTTAATTTTGGGACCGAGTCAACGCACTTTGAAAAAAATAATTTTATTTCAAGTGCGTTAATATCGTCGATATTAACGCACTTTGAAAAAAAAATGTTCATGGTTTGGTCAAAATACTTGATACTTTTTATATACATTAAATGATTATTTTAACCTTGTTTAGCACAATGTGAAACATTAAAAAAATAATCTAAGGGGTTTTAAGCTAACTTGATAAACACTTTTTTCGATTAAAGAGTTTTATCATAAGCTCACGTAGTACAACCGTTTACACATTAAGAACAACTTGTGAGATTTTTAAATTAGTGAGTATCCAAATATTACATTAACTGTAATAAACTGCATCGCTTATAAATATGTATGCAGCAAATTTACTCCTTTAAAAGGATCTTTTATGTGGTAAAAAACATCGGGCAATGCCAGAACCGAAATTGATCAATGCATAACTTATTTTTATTACAATTTCAATTTCTTTATTTACCAATTAAGGACCCTCAAGGGGCAACATGAAAATTGTACATACAACATCCAATGTTCATAAAACATTCAATAAACATATACAAGAGGAAAAGAATTAAATGATTGAAAGAGCTAGAACAGACATGAACATTTAATTAGTATATACATGTATGTTTCTATACTCAATACAATGTCATATGTATAATATTTATGTTAAACACCCATACATAAATATGTCAAAATACATACAATTCTGAAATAGTTTATCATATGATTGAAAACCAATATTTGACTCAGAAATATAAATTAAGGCAATGTCTTTTATAAACATTTACCAAGAGAGTTTAATATATCTAATTCTTCAGTTAAAAATCCAAAATAATTTGTGTTTATCTTGAAAACTAGTAAAATCTTTTATTTTAGATGAAATTAAATCAAATAGTTCCTCTCTTTCTTTTGTAAATTTGCTAGATTGGATAAGAAAATGTTTTTCATCTTCAATTCTGTTAAGTGTACAATTTGCGTGCCTAGTCAAATGATAAATAAGACCTGTGCATAACATCCAGGACTCAGCGTAAAGTAAGTCTTTGGTTAATTCGTTTCTACTTTGTTCGATCAGTGCTTACTATCTATTCAAGATATTTTATTACTATAGTCGGGTACTCTTTACACAACTGAGCTGAAAAATATAGTTTCATTCATGATCAACAGATGTTTAGAATATTCATGTATATTGTATACGTGAGAGAAAACAAAATTAACGTAAAATTATTTTTAAAAATCACCTTTCCCCAAGAAATGTAAATGTGAAGTGTATTCATATTCCTACGCTAGCTGCCTTCCTCAATCTTTTTCACGAAAATATAGATCAATCTTCGATTGACAATTTTTCACAATGAATACTGCTTATATTATTACAATAGTTATATTACTTTCATGATTATTGCTCTTTATTTATCGCGGAATCTCTTTTAAGGATTATGTTTACTCATGGTTTGAGATTTCAAAATATATTTTTACAAAGTTCAATACCTGAAATCAACAGTTGTTTTAAATACACAAAATAACAATGTAATAAACAAAAATCTATATTAATATCCATGTTTTGTTTATTTGAGGAAGATATGCTACGACAAAGGTAGATTAATATTGAAACAGATGAAATTCGGACTGATTTTTTCATTTTCATTTCTTCTCTAGCAATGTAATTGCAAAAGTTAAGTTTCTACGTGTATTTCATATCATTTTACATATTTTCTGGTTGTATTATCTCATGTATAATTTTATATCACTGGCTGGCAGGCGATGGGAAAAATTTTTAAAATACATCAAATAAATTCTAGATAGAATATCTCGAAAATTTGATCATTGACCTTATATAATGTTAATGTCGACAGAATACAGACAATAAATTTAGTTTTAGGTAATCAATGGTTTGGGGCTCCTTTTAGTCAGTTTTTGTAATACTCGATCAAAAATGGGTAGAATTTTGAAAATTGATAGAAGAAATTCGGGCTTAATTAAATTCAAAATATGAGCTTAAAACAATTCATTGAAATATTGAATTAGTAAAGCTATTTATTGTGTATGAGTATGTGGCTTTTCTTTTCTTTCTTTAAATGACAGAATGGTTATGCAACACCTGCACCATATTTCAGATCGCACTTGTGTAGACGATGTGTGCACTGTTTGCTAGTGACGCAAGACTGGTGACAAGAAGAACTATTTACTCCAGTTTCTTAACAAGTTCTGTGATTTAAATATTACGTAAAAATTAAAGTAATTTAGAAGTCGAATATCTTGGAAATGGGGCAACTTATATCTAATCTTGTTAATTGACTAAACTAGTACATGTAATTTGAAATAACAGCTTAGTAACCTTTTATATGATACCAGCTACATATCAAAGGTGTTGCAATGAAACTATGTCCATTGAAGTGGGTATTTAACGAGGCCGAGTATAGTTCGAGTGCACATGGCTTTGTGCCTCTTTTTGTTTCATGAAGTCATACATTGTAGGTGCAAGATATAACTTTATTTTGTATTGTGTTTTTATGCAAAATTAATTTTATATGTAACAGGGTTTCAGTTGAAAAATAGTTATTTTATGGCTTTGACACGGTAAAATGCTAAAATGGCGCTTTCGCGTCATCGTTTCCCGATGCTAAAGTCAAAGAAAATATATGATTCGCTCATTTATTTGAGGCTGCGATGGATTTTTAAATAAGGATTTATTGACAGAGCATCAAGAGAATTCGAATCATTTAAGCATTTTAAAAGTGTTATTTCCTCTACAATTAATTTTATAAGCCCATAAATACCGGAATATGCCAATCATTAGGGGTAAAAAAAATCGTGTTTGATATTATCCCGGGACTAAACCACTAGCTTTTAATTTCCTTACTTGGTGACTGTTTTATACCATATTCTTCATATATTTGAAAGAAAAAGAAATCACTAGCGCAGAAAAACACAAAAAAAATATGGAAAAAAATATGAAAATTTTGCGTTTTTCAACAAATTCTGATAGGGTCGCATAGTAAAAATTGATATTTTTCGAGACGACCTCCTAAGAAATCGGGATGGTGAATAAATATTTTTTTATCTTAAAAAAAATCATTATAAAAGTAAAACTACATGTAATAAATTTCATAAAAATATCTAGAGTAGAAATAATTAAACTCGGTCTCGTTAAACTGAATATTGAGCTTGAGGTGTGGGGAGAGTGACGGTCATATCAGTTTGAAAATTATCGGTGCGAGATAGTTTAGCAGCTAGAGCACCTGACCAGAGATTCAGGGGGCCCGGGTTTGAATCTCGGTCTGGTACGTCATTATTTCTCGCATCCTGTTATACATGTATAGAAAAAATCGATTGATTGTTTGACAAGATTAAAGTTCGACAAAGTTAAAGACATGGTTGGTCGGCCAATCAACTTGTTTTAAAGTATTATGTTTCACGTATGAATACTTTTTTTGCAAAAGCACATCAAAATAAACAAAATTTTCGTTACCTTCTACCTTGTCTTCATATCAACTGTTTTCAATTTTGATACAATAATTAATGGTTACTGTATAGCAGATATATAAACAATCTACAATGCGCTTTCTTTTTTCATTACTAAACTGAAAAATGTTTTCACTGTAACGCTTTTAAAATCATCATTCCTAAAGAAATGTTTCAGTGAATTGAAATATTCACCATATTTTGTAAATTAATGTCTTTATTACCTTGATTAGTTGAAAATTTTCAGTTAAATTACTCTCAAACTATTAAACTAAAATGACAATTTGCTTATTTTAAAATGCAGAGAAATCGGTAAAGTACATATATATGCTTAGTCGTCTGATTATGGTTATTTTATTGAATTTATCTTGTATATATATTTGTGTTAAAATAAATCGTTTATTTGTTAGAGACATTAATTGTCGTTAAACTGAAAAATGACCGACCATTTAATATGATACAAGTCGTTGGAGAGACAATCAAACCTTTTGTTCCTATGAAACATGTTCCTCATCTTATCAAATCCTTATAAGGTCTGACCGTGGAGTCTTGCAAAGAATTGGACAGTTATATTGACAAGAATTACCATGTGATTGTTACTGGCCAATCAGAAAATCCTTATATAAAGCACCCTGAAGAGAACGTTTTGAAAATACTGAACAAAATGCAGTCCTAAAATCCGCTATTTGTTGGTAATTTACTTTTTTATTTTGTTTTTGAAAACATTTATAATTTCTTTACGCATTACGCATTGATCTGATACGGAAGCAAATATAAAGCAACACTTTTTTTTTTATTTTCAGAAGCACAGCACGCGCTGATTAATCCATCTTCGCTAGCCAAGGGTTTTCGGTCCACTCTGCTCCCCATAAACCCTTGGCAGATTTCATTACGAAAACTCGGTGACAAGCTCCGTTTAATGATTGGCTGCAGCTGCGAGTAGCTGATCCAATCGCAGCGTTGTAAACATTCGCTTATAAATAAACTTTTAAAAGAAACACACGTGTGATCTTTGGTAAAACATTCGGTGCTTTTCACAAGTTGAGGCACAAGTGCTCGAGTACAATATCTCTACAAGGATGGTCTAACCAGATCACTTAAAAAACGATATATTTTACTGGATTTAACAGAGATTTACAAACTTGTCAAGGCTCGTGCGATATAGTATAGTATGGGAAGTAAACATGGCGAATGAAGAAGTTGCCTATCCCGTTAGTATATACATGTACGTCCCTGCTTATGGTTAGAGTTTCAATTGTTCAATGAGCTGTATTTTATTTATTTCTTTTGTCCACAATAATTACGACAACGATACCTGGTTTTATGGCTTGAATGCATTTATATATAGCTTTTTCACTCCCGGTACAGGTCTCTTCAAACACTAGGCCTATAAATAAAACATTCCTTGCTTTCTGTAGGTTATATCTTCATTCCCATTGAATAGCATCGTTAATTATGTTCCTATTGCTAGTCAACATGTTTTCAAGTTGTATTTATGCCGTAGCGTGTAAATTACACGTTGTTTCATTCGATTTAAATGTAAATATACAAGGGGCGCAACTCAAGTTGCTCGCTAGATAGCGCCACCGCATCACCGAGTTTTCGTAATGAAATCTGCCTAGGGTGTATGGGGAGCAGAGTGGACCGAAAACCCTTGGCTAGCGAAGATGTGATTAAGGGTCCTCCACACACCTGGGAAAAGTTCTGGATACAAGTCTATTTTTCTAAATTAATTAAATATATGGACTTTTAGCATGTGTTCGACTTGAAAATGACCAAAAATATTTTCAATTTTTGGTGAAAAATCAAATTTTTAAATTTTACCGCTGTTTATGAAAATAAAAGTCCCTGCTGTATTCGAACTCGGGACCTGCGGGTTGGTAGCAATACCCATTACGCCACAGAGATAGACAACAAATTTTGGCGATATAAACTATTTCACAATGCACTAAAATCGCCATGTTGTGACGTACTGTTATAAAAAGTAGAGGTCATGGGGTGTCGAGGATCCTTAATCACGTTGCCAAAAATGGAATCTCTGTTCCTCACATTGTAAAAAAGTGTGCAACCGAAATCCACGAAAATTGAGCTTCCACAAATATCAACGATTCCACGATAATTTAAATGAAAATCGCATTTTATTCTTTATATTTACGTGTTCCTTTTAACAAAAAAATAATTTATTTAACTAAATTATTGTTAATGTACATCAGTACATTAGCCAAAAGAAACAGCCAAATCGTCTTGATTATTTCGTGCAGTCTGTGATTTTTCTTAGGTTGCTGAAGGTTTCGACCAATCGATAAACGTGGCTTGTAAATTTCAGTCTTGTCAGGTTCTACGGAGCTAAATTCAAATAATGATTTCTTATTCCTTAAATATATCCTGTATGATATGAATTTGATTTCAAGCATAATTCATGGGGATGTGAATGAGAGTAATATAATAGTTCAAGACATTCCAGGAGAAAAAGTTGCATCCGGGGAACCACGTGTTTGTGACGTCAGTGAACTCATTGACTTCAATAACGTGTTGTTGTCATACAATGTGTTCGATGTCGCTATTTGTATTGCCTACATGCCAATTCAGTGTAAAGAATTCGATCAGCATGATGTAGGTGGCCATGTTCTGGCGGGTTATTTGTCCGTGCGAAGTATGAATGAAACTGAGAGAGAGGTTTTAAAGGTCTGCGTCTGCGCCAGAATCGCCCAGTCCCTTGTGGTGGGTGCCTATACTTACTATATGGATCCTAGCAATTTTATGTCCTTAATACTGCAGCTCGAGGATGGCCGCTTGCATCCTTGATGTGGGAAACCCCACAAAATGAGATTGATTCACGATGGAACAAAATAATAGAGGAATGTGAAAATCTTTCAAATGAATGACTTTAAAAGATTATGTATAAATTTATTCTATTAAAAATTCTATAAAATCAGTTTTGTTTTCGTTTTATAGGTGACCTAAAACGAAGGTTCAATTGAGCTTTTCTGATCACCTGTTGTCCGTCGTCTGTCCGTCCGTCTGTCTGTAAACTTCTTCTCTTGAACTACAATGCTACAATTTGTGAGATTACTATACATGTATCCTCAAATAATGTACATTTTAAATTATTAAAATCGTGACCCCCGGACCAATACTGGGGCCCACATAGGGGTTTAACATAGAAATATACTAGGAAAATGTTTTAAAATCTTCTTCTCAAGAATCGTGACCCCCGGACCAATACTTGGGCCCACAGTGGGGTTCAAAGTTTACCATAGAAATATAAAGGGAAAATGTTTATAAGTCTTCTTCTCCTTAACTATAATGCTACAATTTGTGAGATTACTATGCAAGCATCCTCATATAATGTACATTTTAAATTATTAAAATCGGGACCCCGGACCAATACTAGGACCCACAGGCGGGTTTAAAGTTTAACATAAAAATATATTGGGAAAATGTTTTAAAATCTTCTTCTCAAGAACTACTTAGTCTTCTCCCATGATCCCCTGCTCTTCAGGGGATCATGGGACAAGACTAAAGAACTACTATTCTACAATTTGTGAGATTATATGCAAACATCCTCACATAATGTAGATTCTAAATTGTTAAAATCATGACCCCCATACTAATACTGGGGCCCACAGAGGGGTTCACAGCTTATCATCGATACATATAGGGATAATGTTAAAACTCTGAAATAGAATGATACAAGGAACTCTTGTTCAGGTGAGCGATGTGGTCCACGGGCCTCTTATGGGTTTTTTTCTGTTCTATTTTCTGAACGCCAAAGATGTTATTGTTACAAAGCTATCATTGGGCTTTTGTTGTTATCATGAATACCATAATGTATATCATACAATAAAAAAAACTAACCTTTTAGTGTTTTAGAATGAAAGATCACGTTACACGATTCATTTGGAGAGTGACCGTTCCTAAAGTGTGGAGGAATCAATCAGAAAAGGACAAGGATTATTCATGAGATCGAGAAAAATAAAGCTATATAGTTGGTTTTATTTAAATGTAATGATATATAGTTGATATCGGTGCTAAATCATTTGAATATATATACAGCCGGATCTTATTAACGGTGGATTTATTTATTGTGTCCATGAGAATAAAGAGATATTACCCATATTAGAGGTTTGTGTAGTATTTAAGTTATACAATGAAGCGCATTGAAGTGGTAAAAGTTTTCGTTCGAATGGAATGATCTAAACTTTGTATCGAACGTCAATTGTTACATAAGACACGCCCATTTCTTTTGAAACGAGGAAAACAGTATTCGCCACAATGCTTTCGGAACCGCACTTCTTCTAAACAGCACAAGCAGGAATTTCGATTTGATTTGATTTGAACATATTTTTATTGTATAAAAATACAATTGGGATTGGGCACAAGTTCCATAACTTAGACCGCCTTCTCCCAATACAAAGATATAATACAATATATGTGTACACAACATAAATAAAGGTCAGTGGATATAATGGCAGTATACATATATATATGCAATTGACATGTATATAATTTTCAACGGTGTACAAGAGGAATTTCACACACGTGCATCATACACAAAAACAAACATACACACATTTTATTTATTTCTTTCCAACGATGTTCAGAAATAGTGATATTGTTCAAAATAAAAAGTCAAGAATATTTTTAGTAACAAATTTATTTGTGCTTAGAACTTTCTGTTACATGTACGTTGCAAATAAAGAAAAGTTTTTTTCACAACATATATAAACATGTTTCAGTTTTTCGTTTTAGAGTTTCCTTTTTAAAGGTTAAGCTACGTTCTTCATCTTCTTCTGCATTTGTAATTGCTGTGTTCGCAGCATGTTGAGGGGACTGAGGATATGCGCGGGGCATGGAAAACATATACGGAGAAAATATCGGGATTCAGCTTGTGTCCACATTTCCAGGGTCCGCAGCCCTGCTTGTGTTGTTTAGAAGAGGATAGGTTTTGAAAGCATTGTTTCGAATACTGTTTTCCTCGTTATAAAAGAAATGGGCGTGTCTCGTGTAACAATTGACGTTCGATACAAAGTTTAAGACATTCCATTTAAACGCAAACTTTTACCACTTCAATGCGCTTCATTGTATGTGGAGATGCTCTGAACACTAACAGACGTTTGTCTGTTTTTTCCATTACAACAAGTATTAAATACTATTACAATTACTAATTGATTCAAAAAAATTAAAGAAAATGAGCTACCAGAAAATTTTCCGGAGGGGGTCCGAGGGAAAATTGTATTTGCCAGGAGGAGTAAGGGGGATAGGGGGGGGGTTTAGCCTGTTTTTCTTTAATTGAGTAAGTGAATTTAATAACTTTAAAATTTCAAGGGTGGGGGGTTCGAACCCATAGAAAAGATGTTTTTCTTTCTTTTTAACAAATAACAACACCTTTGCGATTTTGTTTATATATACAGATCTTTGATTTTAAAAATTTTAATTTGTTCACAGTATATCCTACTCAAGCTTCTAAGTATATCTCCTTATATTGTTTCTCTCTGGTTTGGTTTGGTAAACTTTGGTCCATAGTAGGATATGTAGCATATGGAATTAAAGCTGCTAAAACTCGATCCCATAGACATACTAGTAACCGTACCGGTTGTAGGTAACATTTACTTCCTCTAATTTGAACGTTAATTAATAAAAATATCAACTGTTTGTTGAATCGGTGATTAATAATGAGATAACATAGGGGTTGCAATGTTATTATTATATTAGTTGGTATTCGAGTTCATTTAATTTATATTAAACTACCAAAAACAGTTAGAAAGATAACCATATATTCTGTATTCGAATGTTAACATATATCAATTTGATTTCTACTGTCCAGCGTGTTTAAAATATCCGTCTTGAGGTACACGAATAAATCTGATTCTAGCTCTTCAAAACCGTCAGAGTTGTAATTATAACCATACCATGTTTCTATAGTATCTAAATAAACGCTTAATCTAGATAAAAAGGTAGAACAAATTTATCCGTACATATTTTCATTAACCTATTGCTTCATCACCGATTCAAACTTTTTTGAATATTTCTTTTTTTGCTTTTAATAACAACCTGTACATGTATCTTTGAAATCAGCATACCCGGTTATTTCATAAAATGGGTGAAAAATCAACTTTCTACATATGATGCATACTGAGTACATTGTTTTAAAATCTCTTATTCAGAAGAAAATGTTTATCAAGTTTATAACGGGGACTTCCCACAGTAATGTTGAAAAAAAAATAAGCACGCATGCAAAATATTACATTAACAAAAGTTTAAATAACTGACATTCTTAAATTATCTATATATCTATTTTATATATATATATATATATATATATATATTACCTTTCCATGCGATTAAATGAAATACCGGTATGTATTAAAAAATTCCAACTTTTTCGGGATTCGAACCCAGTCAAAAATTTAAGACACTGTTAGCATCCATTCTGCGTTACCACTCGACTAATCAAGACATGAATAATTGAGGGGAAATTTAACACATTGTTTTTAGATTTCTAAGGTATTAATGATTTTTGCCAGAAGTCAGATTTATTAAAATATGCATCTTTGAAACAAAAATCGGAAATGGCAGTTTTCAAGAAATTGTCTTACTCTATACGTTAGAATTAAATTCATTTTGTTTCAAGGAGGCAGTTTTTCACAATGATGAGGATTCCCCTTTTATAAAGCGTGAAATCTGCCATATTTGTCTGTGTAAACATTTTCAAATTTATTTCATGGTCTTAAATAATTTAGCACAAACTTTCCAAATAAAATTCTACACTGCTTTATATACAACGATGCATGCAAATAAAGATTTACATCGAATTATGTAACTTGATTTTTCCGTTTTATCAGCAACTCCTTTAGGGAAAATAAGCATAGGAACTGCAACACCTTCTTTGTTCACAGTATATCCTACTCAAGCTTCTAAGTATATCTTCTTATATTGGTTCTCTCTGGTTTGGTTTGGTAAACTTTGGTCCATAGTAGGATTTGTAGCATATGGAATTAAAGCTGCTGAAACTCGATCCCATAGACATACTTGTAACCGTACCGGTTGTAGGTAACATTTACTTCCTCTAATTTGAACGTTAATTAATAAAAATATCATCTGTTTGTGGAATCGGTGATTAATAATGAGATAACATAGGGGTTGCAAGGTGATTATTTTATTAGTTGGTATTCGAGCTCATATAAGTATATTATGCTGACTGATTCAGCCGATACGAGAGGGTAGCGGGTTTCTTTCCCTTTGGGAATGAAAATATCCATGATATTATATATAACTAAAAAATTTGAACCTGCGCAAATTCTATAGTTCGATAATTAGTTAGTTTCATTATACTAGGTATGTTGTTGTTAAAATATTTTGGTTTTATTTCATATATCAACCTATTTTGACGACAATAGTGGCTGAGGAACAGTAGATTGAAGAAACGAGCGAATCTTCGATGAAGAAATGTACACGCGACAGGAGGATGGCAAATATTGGGAGTCAAATACTATATAATAGTTTATAACTAAAAAAAAATAATATGTTAAAGTTTAAAATATTCATATTTATATATTTAGAATATATACCTAACAAACAGTCTGTCAGTAAAACTAAGGAATTAAGAATTATTCGGTTTTTTAAAAAAGGGTTCCATCTTATTTTATAGAGATATAAAAAAAAAATATTCAAATTGTAAAGGTAAACTTTAACTATGAATTTTTTTCTATACAAAATAATAGTTTATAGCTAAACAAAATCATATCTTAAAGTATAAGATACATATATATTATATAGGTAATTTGTTGACCTCTGACCCAGCCAAAAATGAAGAAATAAAACTTACAATGTAAGATATCATGATTTAATCAACAATTACAAAGATAGATTAGAAACATTTCATATATCCATTAACAACAGAAATTAACAAGCTATACACATGCTGCATAACAAATACACCTTATCAAATGCCACACCTATAATTTCAGATTCCGTTTCCGGTTCTAAAATCTGCACCAAGAAAAAAAGATTTGTCTGTACATTTTTAGATTTATATTCCAATATTTAAATGCAGTTTTAAAATTTTTAAATCATTGCCCTGCATGATCAAAGCACATTCTTGATTTCAAGTTTGATTGAAACATATAAATAAATAAATTGTACACTGCAATATGGTACAAAAAAGCGAAATACAATATGGCATTAACAATACATTCCTAGTTAGCTGTTTTTCATTGGAGGTAGTGATTGACCTATGCAGATAAGTTAGTCATTGAAGTAGCTACCATCAAAATGTAAAAATCAAATATTTTTCTTCAATCAGTTATTATGAAGATATTTTCACACACGTATGCAAAAATGGACTTTAAATAAAATGGTGGCATAAGGATCTTATACACATTCATATAAAAATATATAAACTTCTGATAGAAATCTTCTGTAAAATTCTCATAAAACCTTCACTTTGACATGTAAATGACTTCTTGATAAATTATCTCTTGATATTTTTTACCTGAATTCACAAAATTTTATGCAGTCTTTGATTATGTATACAATTTAGATTCAGAAAAAATGTCTCCTTTTTAGATATAGCAAAAAGCCGACGTGCATAAAGCATGTCAGGCCAGAATCTCCACTGAAAGCATTAAAAGTTTATTTATATGCATTGTATTAACTTTTTTAAAAAGGTTATTGATTGAAAATTTATGTCGTGGTTGGGAATGGATTCTAGATAAAGTTGCAACAAGAAAATTATGAACAGATAGATATTCATGATAACAACATAGAAATATATTGAAGGATGAGTTGTGTTGATATTGGTATCTTTACATTCCAAAGATTAGAGACAAGTAATCGCATACTTAGGAAGTGACATATTACTTGTATAAAGTGAAAAGTGTTTTTAAATTATATTATTCTTATAGTCGCTTTTAAGAAGTCACAATAAAAAAATAAAAATTACAAAACTAAATTATACAAATTTTTGAACCTAAATGTGCAATAATTTGCATTTGCAGAAAAATATAAGTTAAACAGTATAACATGAAAAACAGAAAAAAAACCTCTGAAATATACATGGTAATATACCCAAGTGTCAATTTTATTGAAAGATTACTACTATAATAATCATAAAATTAAGCCTTAGAATTATGCCAACAAAATATACTAGGAATTAAATAAATACCACCAACGAAAAAATGAAATAAAAAGTATGAAAATTGCACATTATGCCATTATAAGGACTTTCTCATATTGATAGCTCTTGAACATTTCTAGACAACTTTTTTCTTATGTCCAGACTTACATCTCAATGTCTTAACTTATAGCCACACCATTTCAGTCGCATAATGTCATGAGGAGTGGAAAAAAATGAAGAGCTAGCATACAGTCACAACAAGTACACTTTTATACACAACACCTGAAGGCCTTCTAAACATGAACATGAAATTAATGAAGTGGATTTACAAATTTAGTCAATAACAATTTATCATCTTTTATTTCTGGGAATCACATGTCCACATTTTTCTATTCATGAAATCTAGGAATAACAATAGTGAAGTGATTTCCTCGGTCAATAAATAAGCAATCAATCACTTATGTATAAAACAATGTATATTATGTATATAACGACCACAAATAGCAACACAATCAAGAATACATCTTCGCGTGGCTTCACTGGTGAAATCCCGGGAGAAAGAAAAAGAAGCCCGCGAAAAGGACGCCGAGCCCGATAAAAATAAACCGGAAGTTAACCCCCAATACACTACAATTGTGATTCTCTCCACTTGAAGAGCATATTGCTGTCCTGACTTCCTCTCTGAAAGCTTGAATCTGTGGAAGATTTCAGCTCGCTTAAATCACAGACGACAATTAACCAGATGCTATCAGCGGTCGATTTCAAATTCACAATGGTAAACTCCTAAACACATCTAGGTGTAGTTACAATAAAAAAATGAACATGTTCGAATGTGCGTTAATTTTGGAACCAAGTCACGTAGTACAACTGTCTACACATTAAGAACAATGTTTGAGATTTGTATACTAGTATTTATCCAAATAGGACATAAACTGAATCGCTTATAAATTGCCCGTCCTTTCTTTCATCTTTATACCTTGTTAATTAAAGCTGAACTCCGCTCGTAAATAGGCACTGTCCGCCATATTTCTCTCTCATCACTGCTATCCCTACAACCCGTATATAAGGGGTAGACCTCTAAACAGTTTAAAGTACTTCGCTGTAGAGGTCTCACCTGTGTGGACGTATATCTTGCCTCTTCCTGTTACTCGGTCGCGACGAAATAATCAAATTTTACTTTTTTCTAGCCAAGAAAATACTAACATCAAATAAATTAATCGATTCATTGTTTACAAACAGAACATGCACATAGAATTAGAAATGAATGCATAAAATCCAAAGACGACGAAAGGAATACTACATGTCGGCCACTAGTTTCAGGTGTGCAATCGGGTGTAACGAAATCGAAGGGTTTATATACAAGGTACCTGTGTGACGGTGCCTATTTACGAGCGGTGTTCAGCTTTAATAAGTATGCAGCGACTTTACTCCTTGAAAAGGATCTATTGTTTGGTACAAAACATCGGGAATGACAAAACTGAAATTGATCAATGCATATCATTTTTTTTTTACATATTACTTAACATTTTTGCCACTTTGCATTGCGCGTCTATTCAAATGGTTAATAAACACGGTAGGGGGTGATTTGAATGCATCTCTGCCCAGACCCGCGCATAGCATCAAGTATCAAGTAAAGTAAGTATTTGGTTAATTCGTTTCTACTTTGTTCTGGAAAAACTCTGTATTTGTTAATTGTATTTTTAACATATTTGATCAGTGCTTACTGTCTATTCAAGATATATTATTATAGTCAGATACCCTTTACAAATTCATGATCAGCAAATACAACATTACAACAAACGTTTAGAATATCGATGCATATTTTACACGTGGAAGAAAACAAAACTAACGTAAAATTATTTTTTAAAATCACCTTTCCCCAAGAAAAGTAAATGTGAAGTATTCATATTCCTACGCTAGCTGAGTCCTCAGTCTTTTTCACGAAAATATAGGTCGTTCTTTCTTCGATTGACAATTTTTTACCAATATATACTGCGTATATTATTGCAATAATTATATCACTTTCATGATTATTGTTCATTAGTTATCACAGAATCTCTTTTAGTTATTTATTGTGTAAGAGTGTGTGTTTTTCTTTTCTTAATTTAAATGACGTACATGTATGGTTGTGCAACACCTGCACCGTATTTCTGATCGCACTCGTGTAGACGATGTGCGCACTGTTTGCTAGTGACGCAAGACTGGTGTCAAGTAGAACTATGTACGCCAGTTTCTTAACAAATTCTGTGATTTTAGCGTAGAGATCTGCTGAGAAACAGTGAAAATTTGTGTATCGATTATCTTGGATATGGGGTAACGTATATCTAATCTTGTTTATTTAGAATCGTAACATGTTATATGATACCAAATATCTAGCAAAGGTGTTGCAATGAAACTATGCTAATTGAAGCGAGTATATAACGAGGCCGAGTATAGTTCGAGTGCGCATGGCTTTGCGCCTCTTTTTATTTTCATGCAGTCATAGGTGCAAAGTTATAACTTTCTTTTGTATTGTGTTTTTATGCAAAATTAAAGGGGCATGGTCACGATTTGGGTCAAATTCTATTTTCCTGTTTTTATTATTTACAATGCTTTAGGAATGCATTTCCAATGACCAAATGAAATTGGAGAGTCAGTAGTGAAGTTATAAGCAAGATACAGGGCTCACAATTCTTTGTCATGTAAACAAGGCTCGTGCCCTGTTTTTGTTTACATTACTTCAATATACAGGTAAAAGTTCTTTTTCAAGCTGATTTTTCCATCTTCTTATTCATTTTAAGCATAAATAAACAGATTCTAACGTTTACCACATTCATTTTCGGTCTAAAACTGGAGTTCAAAATGTAAACAAAAGCTTTGTTTACATAGCAAAGAGTTGTAAGCTCTGTAACTCGCTTATACCTCAACGAACGACGCTCAAATTTTGGTTGCATATTAAAAATGTCTTACTGAAGCATTGTAAACATATAAATCGGGAAAATAATTTTTGACCAAAATCGAGACCATGCCCCTTTAATGTTATATGCAACATTTTTTAGTTGAGAAATAGTGACCTTTGATACGGTAAAATGTTAAAATGGCGCTAACGCGTATTTAAAACAATGCTTAAGGTGGCACGGGACAGTTTTTTTGGTACAATTCATTGTAGCCAGGGGATGTGTGTCTTCGGAACTCTGTAACTAGAATCTCCTCAGTTCCCATTCAGCTCAAATACCTTTAATTCACTTGTCATAGGGCCAAATTACTGATTTCTGAAGAGAATTACTAGTCAAAACCTGTAAAATTTTCTACATACTGGATTTTATGAGATTTTGACCCTTTCATATTTTGCTAATTTTTCATGATTTTTCAGCTTTTTAGACCTCCCCTAGCTAATTCCCTGCAAAGGGTTGACCTTCCGTACCGTGTGCATGTTGCACCATCACATGTCAGAAACTTACCGGTGTATAGTTTACAATGTCCCATCCACCTACTTTTCGTGTTATTTTACCTCCAGTCTGTCACTTGCAATTTCACTGTGTAAAGTCAACACAACAGTCATAGCCGCGGTTTCGCATTTTACTTCTGATTCTCGTGTACCTAACATATGGGGCCTACATATTGCATGTCAATTTCAACAAGAGACATCCCTCTAACTAATGATAATCATTAAAAATAGTTTCATGAATTTTAGCAACACTCATAAGCCTTCAAGTACAGCAACTCTCAATTTTACAAAAATATTGACGGCTACTTTATCCGAAACTGTCCCTTGCTACCTAAAGCCAAAGAAAAAAGTATGATTCGCTCAATTATTCGAGGCATATTTTGAATATTATAAATATTATGCATATTATAAAGCGCGAAGTTTTACTATACTCTGTCCCGAGTTTTTACTTCCACCACTTTTCGCTTGATATTTTGATAATAATAAATACCTTTGTGCTCAAACTACGTTCATCCACTAATATGAAAAATGTCCAGGTTATCTGTTTTGAAACGCCCCCTCTACCGCTTCAGGTTTCAATACACATCCCAAAATAGAAAGTCTACGAGGATTTTGCATTGCATCAGCCATTAATAAGCCCGGATGATAACGTTGAAAAATTGTGCGAGGTGTCCCGATAACTTCCGAATGGAGAAAAGATGTAAACATTTCCCATTATAAATCTCCGTAAGAAATTTGTTTTCGTTCCTGTAAACTTTTATGAGTGAAAAAGATAATTTGTCAATGAAGATATCTTGGATATTTTACATTTCATCGATTTCAACCGTACTTCTTTCACAGGTATGTGTATTTTTATTAAAAATCATCAAAAAGTGATGGAAGTAATAACTTGGGACAGACGATAGGATGTAAGCAACATTCTTTATACGATATAAAATAATATTTTTAGCCAATCAGAGTGCGCGTTACAACCAGAATTTATATATATATATATATATATATATATATATATATATATATATATATATATATATATATATATATATAAATTATTTTCCGATCCTCTCCGATACTTAAATTGAAAATAGAGTAAAACCGCCCCTGTGCTTAATGTTTGGAGCATTTTATTATTAAAAAAATGTTTAACAAACTCTAGTAGTTGTTTTGTTTCAAAAATCAACCTCGAAATGATGTACATAACCTATTTTTTTAGAGTTTGCACAGTATTTTTCATGAAAATTTGAAGAAAAATAGGCCTAAAGACACACCGCACTTTGCCAAATCCCCCTTAAAAACGTAGTCGATGACATGGTCATTTTTTACACGATATTAATTAAAAATCAGCTTACGAGTATAATATTTCAATTTGGGTAGAACATAAATTGCTCATTATTTTATTTTTTGAAAATAATTTTTTTTCTCACAAAAACGCTTTTCCTCATTATGTTCAATTGAAAAAGAGAAGTCAAACAAACAATTTTTGAAATGGTCCCTACTAAAAATCTAGTTCGGTTTTTATGTTATTTTAATGTTATTTTTTGATTCAGTAACTCTATCTCATGCGAATTTTTTATGAAAATCACTATTGTAGAAATGAATTGGGTCCGTCGTCCTGAAGGTTTGTCACGATATCTGAATATAAGAAGCCACATTGTGATAAATTTGTAAACTTTTACATCGATAAGATGTGTTATAGCGAAAAGGGTTTAAAAAGCTACCTATTAGGTTCAGCTTCATTTTGGAATGCAAAGCCAATTTCTGTCCATGTGTGACGGTCAGACCTGTTCGAATACCGATGCCAGATAGCTAAGTGGCTAGAGCACCTCACCTCGCTAGAGATTCAGGGGCTCCGAGTTCGAATCCAGGTCTGGTCCGTCATTATTTCTCCCATCCCAATACATTTGGTTTACTCCTGCCAGAAGAAGAGCCTGTGGTAATCTTCGAGGGCGGAGATCATTTAGGGTGGGAGGAATGTGACGGTCATATTAGTTTAAATACCGATGCGTGATAGTTCAGTGGGTAGAGTACCTGTCTAGAGATTCAGGGGGATTAAAGATTACAGATAATTACTAGAAAACATAAGGAAAGAAAAGATGGTAGGATATGATACGAGGTAAAGCTAGATGGGTTGAGGAAGGAAAAAAAGCCTACCAGATATTTCTGTAGCTTGGAAAATCGTAATTATATTAATAAAACAATAAAAAAAAATTAGAACTACACTGTAGAAGTGGTCTGATCTATGACCAGGCAGAAATTCTTAATGAGGTTAAAACAAAAATCTGTATGCAGAAAACGACTCCGAACTATTGGACCTAGACCGTAAAGATATTATTCAAACCCATCTTCCAAAATTACATGAATGTCTTTCAGAATCCCTGGACAAAGATATATCTGAAAATGAAATCTATGAAGTCTTAAAAAACATGGAAAACAATAAATCCCCCAAGAAGCGATTGATATACTGTTGAGTTTTCTAAATTCTTTTGGGTTGACCTAAAGCAATTTATCGTAAAGTCAATAAATTGTATTTCCTCCAAAAAAGAACTTCCTATTTCTCAACGTTTGGGAATTATATCATGTTTGCCAAAGGGAGATAAACTAGACAATTTTAAAAAAACTGGCGACCCATTACACTTTTGAATGTTATATATTAACTTATTTCAGCTTGTCTTAGTTCAAGAATTAAATCTACTTTAGATTATCTTATTTCTGACACTCAGTCAGGTTTCATTTAAAGGAAGATACATTGGAGAAAATACCAGATTTATATATGATTTAATGCATTTTACTGAAGTTAGGAGAATACCAGGGCTATTAGTTATAATAGATTTTGAAAAACCCTTCGATTCAATATATTGGTCTTTTATTTACAAAGTCTTGAGATTTTTTGGTTTTGGTGAATACATTATCCAATGGGTTAAGATACTTAATACAAATTTCAAGGCTGCGGTTTTACAAAGTGGTTTTTCATCAGAACAACTTTCTTTTGAAGGAGGATGTAGAGACCCTGTTGCACCTTATTTATTTCTTCTTTGTGTCGAGATTCTATCAACTTTAATAAAGCAAAATAATGATATTAAGGGCATTGTGATACATGGTAAGGAACATAAAATAAGTCAATATGCAGATGATACATCTTTAATTATTGACGGCTCACCTAATTCACTATTTACAGCTTTTGATACTTTAGATTTTTTTTTCAAAAATTTCCGGGCTTAAAGTAAATAGCTCTAATTAAAACAAAAATAATTTGGATAGGATCGAAAAAAAATTTCAAATCAGGGTTTTCATCACTCTAGATGGAAACTTGAGTGGGTTTCAACGACATTTAACTTATTGGGTATTTATTTTCTGTCGATTAAGAACAAATTACTGACCTTAACTACTCTGTGCAGATTCCTAAAATAAAAGGTATGATACAACACTGGAAAATAAGAATTCTAACACCAATTGGTCGTGTGACTGTAGTAAAGTCTTTAATCATTCCAAAAATAAATCACTTATTTATAGCATTGCCAACAGCCAGAAGGGAGACAATTTTATCTCTCAATAGAGACATGTTTGAATTTGAGAGCACTATTTATCAAAAGCTGGTATGAAAAGGATGTCAAAATAATCAGTGATTTTTTTGACGTGGATGGAAATCTTTTACCGCATGATATTTTTCAACATAAATTTGATATGAATGTCTGTATTATGCGGTATAATAGTGTAGTAAGTGCCATATCGAAATATCTTAAATCTATTCTTACCAAAAATTCATACAATGTGTTTATCACTCCATATATTCCAATATATTATAAAACTTTGTTGTTGGATAATAAATGTCCTAATGTAATGTATAGACACTTAAACTCTTGTAATGTAATTCCTACTTCCATACCCAAGTGGGAATCAGAGATGGTTCAATATGGAATCGAAATATGTGTTAATGATGCTTTTAATGTATGCTTTAAGACATTCAAAGACACTCAGCCACAATGGTTACAATTTAGATTACTTCATAGAATTCTACCTGTAAATTATTACTTTAAAATATTAATGTGGTGTCCTCTGACTGTTGCTCATTTTGTAAACATGAAGTTGAGACAATTCAGCATGTCTTCATAAACTGTGAAAAAGTATGCACAATATGGAGCAACCTGGGCTTGCATATTTACCATGCTACTTCCTTAAGAATTGGTTTTAATGTAGTTAATATCTTGTTAGGTGAACTTCCATTGTCTAAAAACAACAAAGTTATTACATGTAATTTAATTATTCTATGTTCAAAGCAATATTTGTTTATTTGTTTAAAACAAGACAAACTGCCATGCTTTTCTGGTCTTTTATTTTTTTTATTCAACAAATACCAGGTTGAAAAATATATTGCATGTAAGAATTTTGAAATGGATAAATTTGTCAATACCTGGCAACCCTGGTTATCTATATTTGACACTATTATTCAATCATAGTCGTGTTATTTGTCTTAATTAACTTTCTGTTTATTAATTATTTATTTGCGTGCTTTCATCTGTCTTAATATTTTCCTCCTTTATTCTTACCTTGGGTTTGGTTTTTTGGTGTTTTTTTTCTCTTTATATTTGTCTTTTTTTTTTTTTTTAATTTATTTGTTTGGGTTTATTTTTTATTATTTTTTGGTTATTTTTTCAGCAGCCTCTTCCAATACAAAACAGTTGAATGTGAGTGAGTGAGCATGTGGGAATGAAAGGATATTAAAAAACAATATTGCATTTAGTTAATATGTTGCTTGGAAAGTGAAATTAAAAAAAAGAGATTCACGGGGCCTGGGTTTAAATCTCGGTCTGGTCCGTCATTAATTCTCCCATCCCGTTATACATATATAGAAAAAAAACCGATTAATTAAAATTCGACAAGTTAAAGACATGGTTGGTCAGCCAATCAACTTGTTTTGAAGTATTATGTTACATGTATAGATACTTTATTTGCAAAAAACATCTAAATAAACAACATTTTCGTAGCTTTCCGCCTTGTTTTCATATCAAAGGTTTTCAATTTTGATACAATAGTTTATCTTTACGGTATAGCCGATTTATAAACAATCCACAATGCGCTTTCTATTTTTGAGTAAACTGAAAAAAAATGTTTTCACGGTAACGCTGTTAAATCACCATTTCTAAAGAAATGTTTCAGTGAATTGAAATATTCACAACATTTGGTAAATGTCTTTATCGTCTTGACTAGTTGAAAATTTTCAATTCAATTACTCTCAAACAATTACTGTGGTTTCATTGATATTCAAGGGTATCAAATTTCGTGGATAAAGTGAAAATCACAGTTTCAAGGATACGTAAATTCGTGGCAAATGACCCTATCAATACAAAATGTTAACAGAAATTGCATTTCAATGAACATTTAATTTCGTGGATCAACTTAAAACCGAAATCCACGAAAATTGATATTCAACGAATATTGATGAAACCACAGTAGCTTAAATTGACAATTTACTTATTTCAAAATGCAGAGAAATCGGTAAAGTACATGTATATGTTAAGTCATCTGATTATGAATATTTTGTTGAATTTATCTTGTATATCTATTTGTATTAAAATTAATCGTTTATTTGTTAGAGGCATTGTTGCTAAACTGAAAAATGGCCGACCAAGTTGATATGATTCAAGTCGTTGGAGAGACAATCAAACCTTTTGTTCCTATGAAACATGTTCCTCATCTTATCAAATCCTTATATGGTCTGACCGTGGAGTCTTGTAATGAATTGGACAGTTATATTGACAAGAATTACCATGTGATTGTTACTGGCCAATCAGAAAATCCCTATATAAAGCACCCTGAAGAGGAAGGCTATGTTTTGAAAATACTGAACAAAATGCAGTCCAAAAATTCACTATTTGTTGGTAATCTACTTTTTTATCTTGTTTTTGAAAACATTTAAAATTTCTTTCATATACGCATTGATCTGATACGGAAGCAAATATATAGCAACACCGTTTTTGGGGTTTTGTTTTCATTTTCAGAAGCACAGCACGCGCTGATTAATCACGTTGCCAAAAATGGAATCTCTGTTCCTCACATTGTGAAAAACCTGCAAGGAGAAGATATGTCACTAGAAAAGATCTACCACTCAGAAAACATTACAGGTCACTGTGAAGTCATTCAAATTCGTTGGAGACAATTTTCGTGAATTGACAGGTTGATTTTTTGGTTCATTGTGTTGTATTTCGTAGCTTTGTGTAAAGAATCAATATCTAGATTCATAACTCGTTCTGGACGTTCATTCGTATATATAAAGTGTGCTACTGAAATCCACGAAAATTGAGCTTCCACAAATATCAACGATTCCACGATAATTTAAATAAAAATCGCATTTTATTCTTTATATTTACGTGTTTCTTTTAACAAAAAAATAATATATTTAACTAAATTATTGTTAACGTACATCAGTACATTAGCCAAAAGAAACAGCCAAATAGTCTTCTGTGGGAATTTATGTCTGACATCATTAAGATTATTTCGTGCAGTGCGTGATTTTTCTTAGGTTGCTGAAGGTTTCGACCAATCGATAAACGTGGCTTGTAAATTTCAGTCCTGTCAGGTTCTACGGAGCTATGAGTTACAATCAAATTTCGTAAGAAATAGAGGGAATTATACTTGGTGGATGTAAATGTAAAAGGATAAGTTATTTGATTTAGTATCTAATACATTGCAGATTCAACGCCGTTCGATTTTTACATTGTTCGTCTTTTGACATACATTCCCGGAGAAACTTTCCTTAATAAACCTGTGCATCCAAAGAGTCTGTACAACATTGGTAAAGTCATTGGAAATTTTCATAATGCTATGGAGGTATGAACATTTTAAATATGAAACTTAATACATGTAAATTGTATTATTTTCTGTAAATGTCTTGAAAAAGAATCGTTTTTACTTTCCACTAAAAATAAATTACGTTTTTTTTTCAGAGAACATTCGTAAAAATCGTATTTTATTTTTGCAAAACTACCATAAAATATACACAACGAGATGTTTGCCATTGAATGCCAATGATAATTATTTTTTTATTCAAACGCAGGGTTTTCACCATCAGTTCTTTGACTCGGATACACTCTTTTGGAATAAGATATGGAATTTAACAGAAATTGATCGTTTACGGGAGTTCCTAATTGGAGTACAAGACGAGAAAAAGAAAACCCTTATGACAGAAATCATCGATGGGTTCAACAAAGAAGTCGTGCCGAAATACCACAAACTTACAAAAAGTATGTCGGTTCTTTGAACCTCATCGGCGGAACACACGGGTTTTCTATCCATTACACTGCTTTTAATGTTTTTAACGCTGTGTAACAGAAAGAAAAGCCCGTCAAAGCCACAGGTGCTTGGGGACAGGACCGACCCCCCACCCCAAGTATCCAGACCACCGGGATTTTACTCCTCATTTTTTTCTTTGATTATGACATATTTATAATCTTAGGTATACATTCATTGCACAAAATTACTTGAAACAAACATTTTGAAAAAAAAAAACATATCCCCTTTATATATGTATTTTACATTGAGGGGAGATGATTTTTTTTTTCGAAATATTTGTTTTAAGTAATTTTGTGTAATGAATGTATGCATTAGATTATAAATATGTCATGAAAGGATAATTTAAAGAAGAAAAATATGAGTAAAGTCCCGGGGGTCTAAATACTTGGGGGTGGGGGATGGAGGGGTCGGTCCTGTCCTCAAGCACCTGTGGTCAAAGCAGTGTAAAAGATAGAAAACGTGTGGGTTCTGGCAATGTTTGAATCTTGAAACTGATAAACAATTTTTGCATAATAAACTTGCGCATTAACATTTACAATTTTCAGTGTCTTTGTCTATTATAACACTACGCATTGGCTTTGTAATTGATGTACAGTCCAATAAATTCAAATGACGTGTTGTTGGGGCGCAAGCGGGGTTTGCATAATCAAAAGATATGAAATTAAATCACATAATTTTCTTAATATTCTAATATTTTCTCGTACAATTGCTGAAAATTACATGCATATAAATATAACTAATAAGGAGTATTCTTTGAGTATTATGAAGTGACGCTAGTATAATTTCGGTCGGGGCGTGATCAAATCACGTCCGACCGAAATTTTCACCTCATAAAATTCAAATATCCTGTATGATATAATTCTGATTTCAGGCATAATTCATGGGGATGTGAATGAGAGTAACATAATAGTCCAAGACATTCCTGGACAAAAAGTTGCATCCGGGGAACCACGTGTTTGTGACGTCAGTGCACTCATTGACTTCAATAACGTGTTGTCGTCATACACTGTGTTCGATGTCGCTATTTGTATTGCCTACATGTCAATTCAGTGTAAAGAATTCGATCAGCGTGACGTAGGAGGCCATGTTCTGGCGGGTTATTTGTCCGTGCGAAGTATGAATGAAACTGAGAGAGAGGTTTTAAAGGTTTGCGTCTGCGCGAGAATCGCCCAGTCCCTAGTGATGGGTGCCTATACTTACTATATGGATCCTAGCAATCTTTATGTCCTTAATACTGCCGCTCGGGGATGGCCACTTGCATCCTTGATGTGGGAAACCCCACAAAATGAGATTGATTCACGGTGGAACAATATCATAGAGGAATGTGAAAATCTTTCAAATGAATGACTTTAAAAGATGATATATGAATTTAATATATATTAAAAATTCTATAAAAACAGTTTTGTTTTCGTTTTAGCTGACCTAAACCGAAGGTTCAATGGAGCTTTTCTGATCACCTGTTGTCCGTCGTCCGTCTGTCAGTCCTTTTGTCTGTCTGTAAACTTCTTCTCCTGAACTACAATGCTACAATTTGTGAGATTACTATGCATGCATCCTCAAATAATGTAGATTTTAAATTGTTAAAATCGTTACCCCCGGACCAATACTGGGGCCCACATAGGGGTTTAACATAGAAATAAATTAGGAAAATGTTTTATAATCTTCTTCTCAAGAATCGTGATCCCCGGACCAATACTTGGGCCCACAGAGGAGTTCAAAGTTTACCATAGAAATATAAAGGGAAAATGTTTATAAGTCTTCTTTTCCTTACCTATAATGCTACAATTTGTGAGATTACTATGCAGGCATCCTCATATATTGTACATTTTAAATTGTTAAAATCGTGACCCCCGGAACAATACTAGGACCCAGAGGGGGGTTCAAAGTTTAGCATAAAAATAAATTAGGGAAAATGTTTAAAAATCTTTTTCTCAAGAACTACTATGACTTCCTCAAATAATGTAGATTTTAAATTGTTAAAATCGTGACCCCCATACTAATACTGGGGCCCACAGAGGGGTTCACAGCTTACCATCGAAATATATAGGGATAATGTAAAACACTGAAATAGAATGATACAAGGAACTGTTGTTCAGGTGAGCGATGTGGTCCACGGGCCTCTTATGGGATTTTTTCTGTTCCAAAAGTGTTATTATTTGTTGAAAAGAAAGAAAAAATCTTTTCCATGGGTTCGCACCCCCCACCCTTGAAAATTTAAGTTATTAAATTCACTTACTCAATTACAGGAAAGCAGACCTTACCCCCCCCCCCCCTCCCCATCCCCCTTACTCCTGGCAAATACAATTTTCCCTAGGACCCCCTCCGGAAAATTTTATGGTAAGTTCATGTTCTCTAAATTTTTTTGAAACAATTAGTCATTTCTAGGGGGTGGGGGGATTGCGAATGTTTTTATTTTTATATACAGATCTTTGATTTTAAAATTTAAATTTGTTCACAGTATATCCTACTCAAGCTTCTAAGTATATCTTCTTTTATTGGTTCTCTCTGGTTTGGTTTCGTTATCTTTGGCCCATAGTAGGATATGTAGCATATGAAATTAAAGTTGCTGGCACTCGATCCCATAGACAAAACTCGGTTATAGCGAAGTCCTAGGGACCATTGGATTTACTTCGTTATATGCGTAATTCGTTATATCCCTATAACGAATTCGTAATAATTCACTATAAACATGTTTTCTTTCACCAGACTACAATTTTTGCTAATTGAGTCTTAGAATGAAAAACATTCTTTTGATACCTTTAAAAATCGGATTGTAAATTGAAGAATTTATGTGAAAATACATTCATTCAAACTATTATGTTAAATGTAAAACTTTTTAAACTGTAAAGAAATTCGTTATAAAAGTGTTAAATTTCGTTATTATTCACCTCTACGGGACTCAAAATCAGTTCGCTATATCCGTAAATTCGTTATATCCGAATTCGTTATAACCGTAAAATTTTGCAAAGATTTGTTAAGAATTTTACCGGGGACTCAAAAAAACTTCGCTACATCCGAGATTTTGCTTTATCCGTGTTCGTACTAAACGAGTGTTACTGTACTATAGTCTGTCCCAAGATATCCTGGATTCAGATTTTGCACGATTACTCGATATTTATACAAATCACTGAGTTAAAAAGATATTTATACAATAGTACGAAAAATTTCCAAGACATCTGCCATATTCATAGTTTTTCAAAGTCAAACAGTTAACCTACACAGCCAAAAATTCAATCCTTACGGGAATTTAACATTGGAGAAAATGGCTACCGCTTCGGCAGGGGCCTGTCATTATTCACACAAATTCGTGTCTATACGTAATTTTACGTTTGTGACGTATGTTACGTCGCGCACGTTGCTCGCGTTCACGCTTACGTTCGGAAAGTTTCCGTACTTGCCGTTTTATTTAACACATCTGCACCGAGAATAACCAAAGATATAATATAGTCTGCTTTTGACTTGAAAATAAAAACTTAAAAACAAGAAGAAAGAAGAGAAAAAATGCCTATAAATAAGGGTGAAAAGACAGTCAAGTTTATGGAGGTAATTTTTTCTTGCAACACGATTTTTTTTTTCGGTTTCATTGCAAAAATGACTTCATTGTTTCTATGATACACGTTAATAATATCCACGTATCGTAACTTGAAACCGTATAACGTTAGAATCTTTCCATCCAAGTGTTCTCTTTCTAAGTTATTTCTTTGAGATTAATGTACAATATAACTATTGTGAAAACACATAGGCCTACCTTGAAAAGATATCGTTGAAACTATTCCTTATCCTCAGAAGAACAACACAATTATCATATTATTCCAAAGCAATTCAAAAGCAAGTAAAAATTTTAAAAGCACTAAGAGCATATATCACCACCTGGGCACAACACTAAATGATTTTAATTCCAAGTTACATCTCCGACGTTTTCTTTGCTGTCTGCTTTGTATGATGTCACTACAATTTGACCATGACCTTTGTATAAATACAAACAGGTACCATGTCATTTTAGACCCCAATTAATTTAACCTGGGTACAGTGAAGTCATTTTTCTGAATCGGAAATATTATGAGCCATTCACATCTTTCAAAAAATGGGAATATTTTAAATTTTTTTAAGTGTATGGGGGTGTAATTATGTAAAATGCAAGATGTGAATGGACAAAGTTATAATTATGCATGCATTGTTCTTAAAACTCATGTCAAATGTTGTTACAATATGAGCTATTCACAACTTATTTTGATCAAAATTATGCTATACACAAGTTGTGAATGGACAAACACTTTAAATGCACAGGCACCTGAGGGTTTTTTTTGTTTTTTTTTTTTTACATTTTTATAATAAAATAATTCCATGTACTATAATTAAAATTAATTATTATCATTATAGTACATGAAATCATTTTATTATAAAAGATATAAAAAAAGTTATTGTCAGGTACCTGTGTATAAATGTTATATATATCTTGATATATTTAAGATAATTATTCAGGTGCAAAAAGCATTCTTTAATCAGATCAGTTAATTTGCATTCACAAAATACAAGGGAAATAACAGAGCTTTAAAATTTTACTTCAATGAAAAAAAATGAGCAATCATTGAATATTATTCATCAAAAATCAAAATTTTCACATATTAAAAAAATTGCAAGTGCAAATAAACTTACTCCTCCCCCCCCCCCCCCCCCCCCCCTCCTCCCCCCACACATTTTTGGGGACAGTTTAAAGAAAAATAAGGATCCGAAGCTTCACTAATGGAATAAAATTTCAAGAGGATTGGCAAGGGTTTTTATTTTCACTTGTCAAGATTTGGGGTTCCTAGTATCACAGTGAACATTTTAACATTGCTGTTTATTACTTAAATCTATATATGTTTGAAAAAGGCAAATTGAGCAGATTTATGAAGATAACAGTGTGTTTAATGTTAAAATCATGCAATCATCAATGATTCTAATGCTCTTAATCTAAAACATACGTTCTTTTCTACAGCCTTCAGATCTTTTAAAGAAAATATATGAACAGTTTATTAAGGAAAGCAAGCAGGGGAGGGTGAAGAACATCAGCAACCCTTTGAAAAGACTCTCAATTGCAACAGGTAAAAATAAGTCTTTGTAAATAAAAAAAAACTCATCAAATTTCTTTAAAAAATTGATATCCTTTTTGATACTGTGCATGCATTAATTTTCCTTATTCAAATATGTCAGTACACATTATTTAATTTAAGAAAAAAATGATGAAAATTTAATTCAACATTTGCACAAAGCACCATGGATGACAACTTACAATCACAGATAGCAAGCCAGTATAGTAACCGTGCCGGGCGTAGGTAACATATACTTCCTTTAATTTGAACGTTAATTAATAAAAATATCATCTGTTTGAGGAATCGGTGATTAATAATAGGGGTTGCAAGGTGATTATTTTATTAGTTGTTGTTCGAATTGACTGTTTCAGACGATACGAGAGTGTAGGGGGTTCTTTCCCTTTGGGAATGAAAATATCCATATTATATATAACTAAAGAAATTGAACCTGAGCAAATTCTATAGTTCGATAATTAGTTAGTTTCATTGAACTATAGGTGTGTTGTTGTTGAAATATTTAGGTTTTATTTCATAGATCAACCTATTTGACGACAATATAGTGGCTGAGGAACAGTAGATTGAAGAAACGAGCGAATCTTCGATGAAGAAATATACAAGCGGCAGGAGAATTGCGAATATTGGGAGTCGAATACTATATAATAGTTTATAGCTTAAAAAAAATTATAAGTTAAAGTTTAAAATATTCATATTTATATATATTTAGAATATGTATCTAACAAACAGTTTGTCAGTAAACTAAGGAATTTAGAATTATTTGGTAAAAAAAAAAAAGGGGGTTCCATCTTATTCTATAGAGATATAAAAAAAATATTCAAATTGTAAAGGTAAACTATAATTATGGATTTTTTTCTATACAAAATAGTTTATAGCTAAAAAAAACATATCTTAAAGTATAAGATACATATATATGATGGGTAATCAGCTGTTGATCACTGTCCCAACCAAAAATGAAGAAATAAAACTTATAAAATATCATGATTTAATCAACAATTACAAAGATAGATTAGAAACATTTCATATATCCATTAACAACAGAAATTAACAAGCTGTACACATGCTGCTTAACAAATACACCTTATCAAATACCACACAGGTAATTTCAGATTCCGTTTCCGGTTCTAAAATCTGCACCAAGAAAAATAGACTCGTCTGTGAATTCTTAGATTTATATTCCAATATTTAAATGCAGTTTTAAAATTTTTAAATCATTGTCCTGCATGATCAAAGCACATTGTTGATATCAAATTTGATTGAAACATATAAATACATAAATTGTACACTGCAATATGGTACAAAAAAAGCGAAGTACAATATGGCATTAACAATACATTCCTAGTTAGCTGTTTTTCATTAGAGGTAGTGATTGACCCATGCAGATAAGTTAGTCATTAAAGTAGCTACCATCAAAATTTTAAAATCAAATATTTTTCTTCAAACAATTATTCTGAAGATATTTTTACACAGTACATGTATGCAAAAATGGACTTTAAAATGGTGATGTAAGGATTTTATATACATTCACATAAAAATGTATAAACTTTTGATAGGAATCTTCTGTTAATCCCTCATAATACCTTCACTTTGCCATGTAATTATGACTTCTGGATAAATTATCTCTTGATATTTTTACCTGAATTCACAAAATTTTATGCAGTCTTTAATAATTTAGATTTAGAAAAAAAATATCTCGTTTTTAGATACAGCAATCAGCCAACATGCATAAAGCATGTCAGGCCAAAATATCCACTGTAGGCAGTAAAAGTATATTTATTTGCATTGTATCAATTTTGTTTAAGGTTATTGATTTTAAAAATTTATTTCGTGGTGGGGTAGGATAAAGTTGCAAGAAGAAAAATATGAACAAACAGATATAAATAGAAAACTTTCATGATAACAGCAGAGAAATATATCGAAGGATGAATTGTGCTGATATTTGTATCTTTACATTCCAGATATTAGAGACAAGTTAAACACATACATAGGAAGTGACACATTACTTGTATAAAGTGAATAAGAAAACCAGTGGATCAAAAGATAGACAAAATTTACAATACAATGTAAAATCACAGATAAAAGCTCGATCAACGGCCGACATTTTTCACATATGTACATTCTGCTTAATTCAATTTTACTCTCCGTTTCTTTAATATTATATTAAAAACAAACAAAAATACAAAAAAAAAAAATATGAAGAGGATACAAGTGGACTTTGAGTCCATAAAAAACAAAAATATCAATAATCAATACATAAAATAAAAAGAATATATACATGTCGAATCCGATTCACTCGTATTGCATACTTTTTACATGTACATGTACATTAATATACATTAACACCACACGCGTAAAACAAATGGATTACAACACACATTGGACAACTAATACTTGCAATATTTGATGGCTTTGCTTCAAAATGACTTTATTCAGTCTTTTTTCCTGCTAAGGCTTCAGCACACTGTACAAATAATTTTCATTTTTATTTCAGCAGTTTAGTTTGGAACATCAAGTAATCTTTCATATTACATGTAAACAGAATTTTTTTTTTATAAACAACAGGAAGTATTGAAAAATGGTCAAAGGCTAATGAATAGATGGATTTTTCCACAGCGTACAATTTTTTTTTTTTTTTTTATTTTGTAAATTTCACAGTATCATCTCAAATTCACAAAATTAAATTGCCATAAAAAGTGTTTTATATTACATGTATGTTTATTTATTCTTATATTCAGCTTTTAAGAAATCACAATAAAAAAAATTACAAAACTTAATTATGCCAATTTTTTAACCCAAATGTGCAATAATTTGCATTTGCAGAAAAAAATGAGTTATACAGTATAACCCGAAAAACTAAAATATACAACGTACGTATCATACTCAAGTGTCAATTTTATTGAAAGATTAATAATATTATAATAATCAATAATCATAAAACTAAGCCTCAGAATTATGCCAACAAAATGTTCTAGGAACTAAATAAATACCACCCACAAAAAAAAAAAAAAAATGGGGAAAAAAAAATATGAAAATTGCACATTATGCCATTATAATGACCTTCTCACATTAACAGCTCTTGAACATTTCTAGACAACTCTTTTCTTATGTCCAGACATACATCTCATTGTCTGCACTTATAGCCACACCATTTGAGTCGCATAATGTCATGGGGAGTGAAAAAATAATGAAGAGCTAGCATACAGTCACAACAAGTATACTTTTATACACAACACCTGAAGGCCTTCTAAACATGAACATGAAAATTAATGAAGTGGATTTACAAACATAGTCAATAACAATATATTATATCATGTTTCTAGGAATCATGTTGTCCACATTTTTTTGATTCATATGAAATCCACGAATAACAGGCAATTCCCTCCCCTTGAAGAGCGTATTGCTGTCCTGTTTTCCTCCCTGAAAGCTTGAATCTGGAGAGAGATTTCTCTTGGAGGAATATACCCAGTAATAAAGAGAGAGAAAAAAAAACCCAAACAATACGGTAGAAACAAAAACACCACAAGGCACTATCATAATAGTGTTAATGTCAAGGTCACCATTAACACTGTTGCTATGGAAATAGTCAAGCATGAACTTCCACCTGAAGGATCTTTGGAGTCTTCACTATCGAAGTTATTGATTGGTTTTGTTGGTATGAGGTTATTTCCAGGTCCATCTGAAAAACACACACCAGATATGTTAAAATGATATTAATGGGTATGTAAGAAAAAACACTATTTAGAACCATTTTAAAAAGACCTTGGACTTTCAGTAGGACGTAACTATCTATTTCTTGTGTCAAAACAAGTTAAAAATGACTCCGGTTTCAAGCGAAATATACACCAATTGTAGTCTTAGCTCAAAAGCCAGACAAATCTTGTTGATTTCAAAGAGCCAGGGTTGTATGGCCAGCAATGAAATATACAGGCCTACGTCACATTGCTGTTTGACACTACAACCCAAAGTCCAAGCTCTTGTTAAAATGGTTCTAATGAGGAATTCAAAACTATTTCCAGAGACTTTGTTTGCCTACATGAGGATTATGAGTTACCAATTAGGTACAGCAAGTTGTGCAAAAATTTCATCAACAACAAAATACACCCAATACACACACAAAGAGGAGAAAATAAAATCAACCACAGCTTAGAAATATGATTTTAAATGGAAAATTAGAGTAAGCAATTAAAATAAGCTTTGCAAAATTTGAAGAACAAAATAACCACCACCATCCCCTCTTTCCAAGAGAGAGGGAGAGAGAGAGAGTGAGAGAGAGAGAGAGAGAGAAGAGAGAGAGGAAAAAGAGAGAGAGAGAAAACAAGAAACCACCAGTCAGTCAGTTACTTCAAAATTTGTAAAATGAAAAGTGATAATTGCTTTGTAATTCTTTAAGGTAATATCAATTGTAATATGCTTAGCTACCTGTCACTATGTCGACTTCTAAGGTGGTACCACTTCCACTACCACTGTACATGTCGTCACCGGAGTTAACGCCCCAGAAATCCTCGTCATCTGTCAGGTGGGGATAGTCGCCACTGCCGTACTTAATCGAGTCCGACTGGAAGTGACCCCTGTCCAGGGTGTAATCAAAGTCCGAGTACCGAGTCATCAAATTCTGTGCATAGAAATAGATATTTCTCAACAATGATCACAAATTTTTATGGTGTATCACATCTTCAATTTTTAACAAATTTTCTGTTATACTTGTATGGGTAATTAATTGTATCATTTTATGTTTAAAATTTTAAATTATCATACAGTTGAACTTCGATATCTCGAACACTGATATCTCAAATACAATGGATATGTCGAAGTGATTTGCAAGTCCCAACCACTTATTTTTTAAGTATTTTATCCTTGATATCTCAAATACTTGGATATCTCGAAGTTTTTAAACAGTCCCATCTAGTTCGAAATAAAGAAGTTTGTATTTATATTAATTAGCAGAATATATTACCCTTACGACTCAAAATGACAAAATTTGATTGGAGGTCAACATACCACTCTCATGGCAGCTAGTTTATCTTTCAGGCTTACAAGCCTGGGGTCAATCACCATGGCTGTTCTTGTTAAAAGGGTTGGAATATCCTCCACCACCTCAGTATATCTGAAGAAAGAAACAATGAGGTGGAAGTCAAGAAAGACAACTCTTGGCTAAATTAAAGAAATGATTGAGTTATCTTTCTTTGAGCTTTCAAATTTGTGGTCTGTGAAATTAACCTAGATACAATTTTCATACCTAGAGACAATGTCCAATTAACAATAAATAATATGAAGTCAGCATTAAAATTTGGTCAGTTCAATTTTATTCAACAACTTACTGAGTTACACTTTTGAAGTTTTTCATAATGAATAATAATAATCATGCTCATTATCTTAAAAGAAATTAATATGATAACAAAGGCTTGATTTAATTCAATATTTTGGGTCATTATGAATTTTAGGGCGCTTATCAGCTATTCTCAGTCATCTATTGGTTTTATTAACAATTTGTGCAATGTATAGATGTGTAATGACCTAGTGCTCTCAATTGTATCTCGAATTTTCAGATACAGGTATTTATGAATTGTTACTCAATGTTGCCACTTGTCCAGCTGTGAACAGTCTCATGATCAACCAGTGATCAAATCCTATAGCTGACACACAAAAAGTTGATCTTTGTCAGTTTAAGTCATCAAGTTCAATCTTGGGATGTATGTATATATAGTTTGGGGAATGTTATCTTGTATCTCGCCGTTTTCACGACAATTTGCAATCCCATTGTCTGCTCTCAGTCACCGCAAAATAACTTTCTACTGCTCCGAGCTCGGGGGAAGAAAATTGGCCAAATATGCATTTACCTACCCTACAATTACAGAAATTTGATCAAAAAGTGTCTTTATAGAAGATTTAGGTAAACCATGAAAAAGTTAATACATCAAGGTGTACCTGACAAGAAATTGAAGGGGAGCAGCCAGCAAAACAAGTAAATGCCTACACTTTATTAAATACCGGCTTGCAACTAATTGTATACAGTGAGGTAGGGAGTTCAGAGTCAATTTAATCGTCACAAAAAAGGTTACAACTTATTATCAGTTCACACAGATAAGGCCACAACAGAAATTACTAGGCCTTAAAACAGACAACATGTGTCTCCATTTAAATGCCTATAATCTGTTTTACAGGTTATAGAAGAGTTTTTGTATGGAATTCTTTTTAAAATATGTGAGTGACGTTATGAATCTCGAAATCAAGACAAACTGCAACATTGACCAGAAACCCCTTTCCATTAAATTAATTGAGTCACACATACAGCTGTCACGAACTTTGGTCTGAAATAACAATTATACATGTCCATCTAACCAACATACCACCTTTTGATTAAAATAACAAAGTTTTCTTTTTTCCCTTTCATAGAAAAATCGTATTCAGGCCCTTTTACAGATCTTTTGGTAAAAATTTTGTTCTTGTTGGGTATAATCACTTAACATGTACACTCAAAACTGAAATACCCTCACCTGTTATATTATACATGTACTATATAAATTATGACAAAACAGAAAAAAATATACCCTTGACTTTTTGTCCTGAAAATGACCTACTTTAGAACTGTCTGCGAACTTTGACCTATAAATGGAATGGTACCATATGCAGAAAACTAAACCATGTACTTTTACTGTATTTCATTGTGTCCCTTGAAATTGTTTTGACTGTCTGCAATATAATATAGGTGGCCAGGGGAGAGAGAGAGAGAGAGAGAGAGAGAGAGAGGAACACCTGTGAGATAAACAGTCATGATCCCTGACATCCATTATTCTTTGTTTCAGTAAAATGTCTATTTTCATTAAATTCAAAAACTTCTTCAATCTTTAAAGATACAGCCTTGCTACTATTGCTTTCAGACGCAATTTTAAAAAAAGGAGATGATTTTATTGCATGACACGTCTCTCTCTTAGAGAGATGGATTCATCTTGTGGTAGTATGATGATAGAGAGAAAAAAATCAATAAATCAATCAATTCTGCAGCTGATATAAGTGCAGAATTGCAAAAATCTCTCAATTTATCATGCAAAATAAATTGTGCCGAATGCAATTGAAAACCTCAAGCTGTTCTGAAAAATGATTTTCAAATCAATCTCTTGCAAAAAATTAAAACTTTTCCCATTCGCAATCAAATTTAATAGTGTGAATAAAACTATATTTTAAATGCCTATCAGTAAATGGTGTCACTGGAGATTTCGATTTGATACTAATGAAAAAATGAGGTGGGAGGGGGGAGAGAGGAGGAGGAGGAAAATAAGCTGAATTTATCAACCTCAATTCAATCTGCATCATGAATTAAAATGTCAACCAATGAAAATGTTGCATTTTCAAATCCATCAGGTGAACAGCCAAGCTATCAAAAGAAGAAGCTTTTTTTAACATTTAAGGGTGTGAAACAGGACCTTGCTCCCAGCTAATGAAGCATAAGATTATCTAATGAAGCACTGATGTAATTCGACAAAACCTAGAGCCTCTTCATAGATTTAGACAAACAACTTCTGCTTCAATGTGGTATTTGTAGCAATTTCCTCTGACACGAGATCGGGCCATCATGCAATTGTTCGAGTTCTTGCAGAACACGAGCAAAGCGATACTTCTCCTGCCTCGTTTAAACCACACCCATAGTTTGTTCGAGTTCGTACAGGGGCATATCCTCTTTCAGCGATTTCTGTCGTATCTGGTGAGAAATTCTCATATTTAGCCCTCGTTTCACAATAAAGACTGACCTTTTAAGAAATAACATATGCGTTTTTAAAAAGACCCAAAGTATTGCTTGTCAGATTTCCTCTTTGAAATTATGATCATCACAAAAAATGATTCCTTGCAAGGTATTATAAACTTGTATAATGTACCAACCTGGACAAGGAATCTATTGTTCTTGATAAGTATCAAACTTAAACATTTGTAAGGGTGTACAAATAAGGGGGACTTCCAAGAACCTCAGATTTCATATCAAAAACTCAGTTATTAATGACATTTGCCATCATACAGATAGTTTATATGTAACCTGACATAACTTTTGCCCGCAAGCTCAGAATCAAGACATAAATCTGTATAATCCCCACACAATAAAATAGAATGCATTAAAAATTCTGAATTACCAGTAAAGTACAAATATCTCATCTTCAACTCTTAACTTTCCGACTTTGTGTATATCAAATCAGATCAGGCTTATAAATATTACCCGGTGTGTTGATCTACCGGTAATATGATTTCCAACCATTCATTAGATCAAATATGATGATCTCTTGCTTGCTCAACTCATGTATTTTATTGTCAACCACATAATTCATCACTCAGGTGCTAGCATACCCTGCATGTAATGGTAAATTTACATACTAGTCTGATATGTTACTGTCAATCAGCTGATATGTTACTGTCAATCAGCTCTATCTATGTTTTAGTCTCTGACGTACCATTCAATTTCATACATATTTGTGCACAAGTTGCATCATCAAACTAATTCTTCTTAATAAGGTCCACATGAATTCCACATTCTAATATTTGTAGGGGTGAAAGATATTATAGAACATGTAACCCTTGTTTTCTGACGAGATCTTCAACATGAGTGTAAACAGTATAAACTTGATATATTACAAATACACTATCATTTCTTTGAGCAGGAAGTCATAAAGGAAATAAGATTTTTGAAAAAAAAAAAAACCCACAATATTGGAAATTTGAATGCACATTCCACGTTAATTCAATGCAATCATAACCAGTAATCCTAAATTGAGGTGAATTTACACAGTTTTTAAGAATCTGAAAGAAGTTTCACCTATTTTGATAAAAATCAGACACAAATTTTCCCCCTGACTGGACCACAGACAGAATATTGTTTTGGTCGTCCGCCTGTTACACACATGTATACGTGTCTGGGTCACACACCAAGTGACCACCCATTTACGGAGAAACTCTTACGATAAATAGGCATAAGATTTATGTTAATTAGCTGGCTCTAGCTGGGAGGCAACTGACCATCAACTCGTCCTGTGACCCGGCGCGCTTGGGCGACTTCGATTCACTGAGAGGACATGCTTGGTCAAATGAAGCGATTCGTCACATTGCACACTGGGGATTTTGTGATGTATTTTTTCTGTGGTAAACATGATTCATGCTGGATAGAGAAAAGCCCTGGGTTCTAGGAGGCCGTGTTCAGTCAAGTTTTTTCTAGTATTCTTTTTTTTATATTATCAGATATCTTCTCCTTATGTAGTCTAGCAATAATATCGTTATAATAAAAAAAAATCCCTGTCATTTGCACCCACGCCATATTTTTGTCACAAGTTATTGCCAAAGCAGTGATAATTCACTGCTTGATGAGCCATCAAAGATAAGAAACATCAGATCAGAACAATAAAAGATGGAAACCATTCATAAAAAATTCATCAAACATTTCTGGTCTGGAACAATTAAGATAAGAATTCAGTTTGCAATTGGAAAAGAAACTGCTGATAAAAAAAAAAAAAAGCCTGATGTAAAATGCAAAAATAAAATTTCAAATCGTTTTTTTTTTAAATCAAAGAATATTCAATAAGCTATTGACTATAATTTCATGTATATTTTCTCGGCCCAACACTAGAGTAGATTCTTCTCTAAGCATAATTATGTCTTGAGAGCAAATTTAACCCGATTTACAATTATTTGAAACAAATTAATTCCATCAATGATTCTTATACATGATGATCGTCTGTACATGTGTCTTACAATTTGAAAATTTGTCATTATATAGTACCCCAACCATCCACTTCATGCGTGGATCTAGGGGGGGGGGGGGTCAGTGGGTCCAGACCCCCCCCTGCAAAATTCAAATTTCTTTAAATTACATTATAAAATTACCAAAAATATGCCCCCCCCCCCCCAGCAAACTAAAATATCCATCGGACCCCCCCCCTTGGAAAAATTTTCTGGATCCGCGCATGCTTTTTCCCCCCACCTTCGAAAAACATCTTTGTTACATTTTCCTTAGTGAAGAAGGTCAAGGCGTCTGCATGCATGTCTGTCTGGAATAGAGACATATCAAAATTAACAGATTAAGTACACAGTGACACAGACACCAGACTATATAAACGAAGCCGCATCTCCTTTCATATAATTAGTTCATACATTTGTACGCTTCATCATCAAAGAGATATCCAACTGATTTCATTTTATATCATCCGCCAAAAAAAGGGGTCCCTAATGGATTAGACTTGAATGTCAAAAGCAGTTTGGAGACAAGTATATGTATTCTTAGTCATCCGCCGAGCAATTTTTAATATTGCACCCAATGATCCGTTACCACTCACAATTATGGTAGTTGTTGATTTGTGCTGAAACTAGACATGAAAAAGAGAATTAATATTAAACTGCCTAAGTTTTGGAACTTTTTCTTGGCAGGACTCGAAAACTACTGATTTTAACATCAATCATGAAGTTTTTTGTCTGTTTACTCTTTTTTTTTTTTTTTGGTTGACTGGTAACCATAAAGGGTGGTCTCTTGTCTTCAACGTTTTACAATAGAGAGTGTAGTATGAACATTTCAGTGCCACTGGGGTAAAAAAAAAACATGTTGTAAATTAAGCAACCATGGTTGCAGCAAGAGTTTCCATAAATTCATTACACAAACACTTTACGGGGGATTCCTTGCATTTCTTGGCTGTGTAGTAGTAGTTGGTGTTTGCAATATTCCTTATATCCAGTCTCACTTTAAATTCTTAAAACTTCAAGGGTACGTTACCCCATTTTGTTGATTCGACCCATAAAATTTGCGAAGATTGAAAGTACATTATATCAAACATCCCCCTGATTAGTTGGCCTTATACAAATGGGGCAAAGAATTTACTCAATGGATGTAAATGTATGTTAAAGAAGAAGAAAAAAAACTTTGATTAAATCCTCAACGAAAAGGAACGAGAAATTCTTAACCATATATTTTTTTTTTATCATCAGTCTTTCCGTACATGCTATCTTTGTACGTTGAATAGAACGGACAGATTTGAGAAGCTTTCATTGAATATCCTGCACAGTACTGCGATTAAAGTTTTATTTATTATCAATCTTTGTCGCCCTATGAAATCTGGACTATTTTCACCCTATAATATGCCGCACCCCTGTATAAACAGATTTGTTCTCTCACCTTAGATAAATGCAGATAATACCCCGTTTAAAAAATGTGGGGAATTTTTTTTTTTCAATCATTGTGACACCTGCGATTTTGATTGTAATTTCTATTATCAATAAAATGTCTTGTGTTCTATAATTTAGTGATGAGAATTTCAAAAGATGCTTGTATTTAAATTTTCTTTTAATCTGTGAAAGAATGAGCAAAATAAGCCAGTCCCTGACTTTTTTGTCCATTTATGGTCAAAATTCAAAGATTGCCAAATGCCTATTTATAGATGATGATCAACCTATTATAATGACCATGCAAAAAGATTACTAATCGCACACCAATAGAGTATGAAAAACAGACTATTTTGTCCTTTATGGTCAACATTCCAAGATTGCGAAATGTCTATTTATACATGATGAGCTGTAACATTAATGACCATGCAAAAAGATGACTTTGTAACTTGGCATAAGATTGCACAACTTTAGTGAAACGTACAGCAACAGAGTATGAAAAACAGAATGTTTTGTCCTTTATGGTCAAGTCATTCCAAGATTGCCAAATGTCTATTTATAGATGAGCTGTAACAATGGCCACGCAAGAAGATGACTTTGTAACCTGGCAAAAGATTGCACACCTTTAGTGAAACAGCAACAGAGTATGAAAAACAGACTGTTTTGTCCTATATGGTCAAGTCATTCCAAGATTGCCAAATGTCTATTTATAGATGAGCTGTAACAATGATGACTTTGTAACCTGGCAAAAGATTGCACACCTTTAGTGAAACAGCAACAGAGTATGAAAAACAGACTGTTTTGTCCTATATGGTCAAGTCATTCCAAGATCGCCAAATGTCTATTTATAGATGAGCTGTAACAATGGCCATGCAAGAAGATGACTTTGTAACCTGGCAAAAGATTGCACACCTTTAGTGAAACACCTACATAGACAAAGAAACGCGATGATCTCAGAGCCCTCTAAAATAAACTTTGATCCATTGATCAGTCACCTTTCAACATACTTGAAATATTTCCCTTCAGTCCTGAATGCGAGGCAAATTGAATTTAAATCCCCCGATTTATGTTTAGAAGCTGTATGCTTGCAGACTAATATACATTGTATCTCAGTCTATGTCTGGCTGGTCTCTGATAAGGTCAGGCAAGGTTAAGTAAGGTCTGAATAACACGCCAGTGGTTCAGAGGGGTACAGTGGTTGTGTGTGTGTGTGTGTGTGTGTGTGTGTGTGTGTGTGTGTGTCAGTGAAATAATAGCCGTCAGCTCTTCTTCTGCCTCTTTATCTAATATATCTATTCATGTTTGTAGTGTGGGAAGTGATGGCTTGATGACAGTCGGATATCACCAACAATGTAGTCGGAGTAAAAAAAAAATAATGAACCTTTTTTTTTTCACCTGATCACATGCATTCCATTCTTCTGATTACATATAAAACTCTCCTCAGATTTTTTTTTCATTACATTGAATTTCTCTTTGCAATTTAAAATTGTAGTGGTCGCATCTTTTTTCTCTCTCTTCCCTTTTTTTTAATACCAGCCATTTATTTCACATAAAAAATCATTCATTACTGATCAGATTTCAAAGGGAGATAACTTTACAAATTCCCATTCTTACCTCCCTTTTGTGAGACCATTCCAACACTCTGTACTGTTAATATCCTGGTCGTAAAAAATCTCTTGATTGCAGATATCATCGGCAATGGTGTCAAACATCTTCAGTGAGGTCAACAGCTCCTTCATGACCTCTAGGATTTTCTCATACATCTCCCCACCTATTTCTCTTTTCTTTTTCAAGGAACCCGACTTTGAGGACGAGTCTGATGATTCTTCTTTAGGCGCAACTTGCATGGGATTTACTTCAGTCTTGAATCCACAGTTTTGTTGAGCCTAAAAATAGACAAAAATAGGAACTCATAATAATCAATTTGCAATCGATTACAATTATTAATGAGCGTTTTCTTAGTAACGACATGAAATGCAAAGTTTTGAGGTGAAAAAGTCAAAATCTTGGTCATTTTCTAAGATCATAGAGTAAATCTGGACAATATATAAACATTAAACTTTGACACACCCATAAATATAATCTTTCAGCTGGATGCAATACATGTGACCTTTTAGTATAGCCCCCATAATTCCACAGTTAATTTATTAATTTCTGTCGTTTATTCAGATGGTTTTACCTCCATAAAGTTGGAGATTAATTAGCTAAAAGTTCTCTGGGTCAGTTTAGGTGAGAGATTCACCTCTCTTCACATTTATCTGTCCTTCAGAAAGGCAGAGAAATGCTTACTGTAGATTTCTTGCGGATTTTGAAATCTCACTTTTATTTTTCTGACAGTTTTGAGCTGTATTAAGTTATAACAAAAAATTGGTGCTCGCGATTTTATATTCTCGCGATTTGGTGCTAAACAGTGGTCAAAATCGCAGAATTAAGTACTCGCGTAAAATAAGGAATTTACAGTATAAGGGGAAGTAAATAAAATATATTTTCACCACAAATGGGAGCTTAGGCAAATCTCTTTGCTCGTGAAGAGAGATAATCTAGGATGAGCAGTAAAAGGCGGTATAATGGTGACCATTTCATTCAATCTGAACAATTTACACTGCCATGAAACCAATTTGCCATCAAAAGACAGGATTATCTGCCATTTGCCAAAGAGTGTATCTCACACCATAATATTTACCATCTAACTGATAAGCGTTATAGTTTCCATGATAAAGAAAGCTGTAGATGTTCTCATTTTGGTGAAAGCACTTCTGAACTCAAGATATATGGTCTTAAATTAAGGTATATAGCTTACAATTAGCAATAAAATGCCACAAAAATTCTTTTGCCAGCTAAAGATAAAACTGAATTGCACCATAAACAGTTGATTTATGCAAACACCACACAACATTCAGTAAATACATTTATATTTAGGACGAATTTTTTCCCTTATGAAACCCTCTAAAATCAGAAAACTGAAACTTTTTGTCGCTTCATATATTTTGCCGTTGTGTTACAAAGTGAATGAGAGACCATTGGAGTGTCTTTGCTTTGAATAAATCGATAAGAAAACAAATAAGATTTTATGGATTGTACATATATTTAATGCATGGGTTTGTTTACACTAGAAGGATGAAAGAGGTTACAAAAAAAAAATTCAATACAGATCTTCAACGCCAAAGTAAATTCAAACATTGAATAATGCTACAAAATTCCCTCCCCGATATGTCCAAAAGACATAACTTTGATAACATTCACTGCCTATAATACACGAAATGGTGAATATCAATATTAAATTGTCTAGACCTTCCTCGGCCTATTGGTAATACATTTTTATTCTATCGAAACAAATGGGTTTCCCCATGAGCTGTAACCTCTTACCAGTATTAACCAGTTTTGAGCTAACATTGCAAAAGGTATACCATATTTATGCTATAGGATCCTGTCTGTAATTTATGGTAACTCCAAACTCGGTAGGGGACTAATATTGGCAATTATTAATAAATATCCATTTTCTCATATCGTAATCAGCCTAAATTTTTGAGTGAAAAATAAACAGAGTATGCTGCTGCAACCATTGATTTATCTTTTATTGTAACCCTGAAGAATCCAACTGCATGTATGCTGGCAAAAACTATCATGAAAGTTTGATAAAATGTCCATGGTAATTTTTTCATGAATATGATACCATTCATAACAAAACAATTAAAATCCGCAGCACAAATGTATGGGACCATAATCATATTTCTCAACATGATCCCATATTTTTTTTTCAATTTTGTGTTCATACCATAAGATTATACTGCAATTACCGATAATAACAATGAACATAAACTCTGACTCGGTGCATGATCATGGCAAGATTCTTTACATTTGATAAATAATTAAGTTCTGAAGCACTCATACCTAAACTAAACTTGGAAACCTGGCAATAAAACCCTCTATCTAAAATTAATCCAATAAATTTCTGTTAACTGTAAATCAATGAAACTTCTGAAATTTTTCTGAGGCAAAAATTGCAATAATGAGTATTATGTCTGCCATACAGTATGGCCGTCTGCATCCCGTCTCCATGCTGCCAACTTGGAAATAAGATGGGTGGTTTGGGGGTTTTTTTACAGGAGAAATAAATCTGTTAATTGTACTTGAGAATGGCGACTATTGAGACAGTTACTCCAGCTTCCCACACGATTTTCTGACAGTGATGTGCTTATTAGCTTCCAATGTCACCTAGTTATGCCCCCTGGATACAGATTACAAAACTTGTGTTCCATTTCAACTTATTCAATTCACAAAAACGTCGCCAGACAGTTATGGATGTCTTGATGTTTCTCATAATGTATGAGGGGGAAAATGATGTCAGTGTTCTCCGAGAAGTTATAATCTCTGATTAACTACATGAATCATTCTATACTCAGTGATTTTTACTTTACTCAGCTTACTTTTTGATGAGATGTGGCATTTACTTTTTTAATGTCAATGTTTAGTAGTAAATAACCATATTGTACTGCCTAAATACCTGATATTCACCCCAGTATCTTTATTGCAGATATGAGATTGACGTCCCTTAAAAACTGACTGACAGCTGTACACGATGATAATTTTATGGGGTAAAATTTAGCGAGTTTCTTGTATTTAAGTGTTTGCAATGTGAAAGTCTTTGTCAATGCCAAGTAAAAATTTTTGTTGACCATTATCCAAAAAAACAATTGTTTCTTGTCCTGGCTGTTTCTGAAATGTTTTAGGGGTGACTATTGTCAAGAATCTTCAGGAATTGTTTAAAATTGACCGAAAATTGCAAAGCAGAAAGATTTCCACATTTTTAGTATCTGAAAGAAATTGAATTCACTGCAAGACATTTGATTGCTCTGAATTATAGTGCACCTGATCTAGATTTTTACTACAGAATTTAACTCATTTAAACAGTTAGGCTTTTTTGCAATGTCTGATATAAAAAATTTATTATACTCGAGATGAAACTGCAGACATGATCGAAATACATCTTGAATAATAATTATTTATAGCAAGAAGCAAAGATGCTTCAAGAACTTCAGTAAAATAAAAAAGTTATAGAATATGTTTAAATATAAACCTGGAAACAAAGATTGCAAAACATATGCAGATCAGATCTAAAATAGCACTGTATAAAATTCATCCCTGTGATACAAATAAACAAACACTTTTTCTTATATCCAAGTATGTTCTCAGAGACCGTATAAACATCAATAAATCTAAGAAATTTTTGTTTAAAGATCATTTAGTTGATCAATGTCTGCAATCAGAGTTTCGACTACATTTTATTTTCTTCCCCGCCTCTCTCCCTCTCAGTAAATCGTGAACACTTTCACAAATCGATACTTAATGAAACTAGCAGCATGACTTAAAGAAGAAAGAGCAAATATATTTTTTTTATTTTTTGTGTGAACTTTTACAACAAAGGCAGAATTAAAGGATGTGGCACAGAGGACACTTAATGATCAGCCAATTATCTACACCGACAGAAGCTGTTGAAAACGATCATGATCTCGCATGCCTGGAACACTTAAAGATCCTTCTGTGAGAATAGACATATTAAAAAGATAAATTGATAAAAAAAAATGTGCTTCATCAATTTCTGACTTAACTAAATACAGCATATAATTGAGTCCCAAAACTGCGGAAAAGGGAATAGCTGATTGTAGAAAAATGAGTTCTCCTGGTAACTGGTAACTGTTGGCTTTGGATGGTATCCAGACTAATTAAATGAACTGTTGGTTTGTTACTGATGGACAAGCGTGCATCATGAATACCAGAACAAACACAGAAACGCTGGAGAAATCAGATTCTGTTGACAAGAATGATCATGCTCTATTAATCTGTTACCAAACCAATATGCGCGGTACTGAAATGTTGACAATTCAATTATCCCCATTATATCAAATAAATTATCGAAATACTAAATTGCCTTTCAAGAAATTATTTTTTTGGTGCAATCGCATGCTTTCAGAGTGTAGATGGAAAAGTTTCCAGGTTGTAGATAAACCATAGTTTACTGTTAGAACAATAGAAAACATAGCAACCTAAAGTACATGGAAGGTGCAGGACTCATTACATGTAAAATCTATTCTCATTTAGGGCTAGGCTAGCTAAAAAGCACTGGTTTCACAGGATGCTAAATCATATGTATTCAGAGGAATTTAACCTCTTGCAGTTTTGAGAATTTTATATTTCTGGCTCGAGCCACAGGTGGCTAATAGGGAGACATCCTGAATCTTCCTAGTCAAATTATTCTGAATTTGATACAGGGGAAATGAAGCTCGGGGGCTGAAATGAACAGGTATCTGTGTTCGCAGCATCTGTAGCTAGTGGCAAATATCCAAACCCTGTATCCCAGAATAAACAATTTTTGTTTACTCATCAAAAGAGAGGGTAAACATCATAAACAGTATCTTGATCAAATTTATAACATACATTCTACCATGATATCATAAGTCTGTCGTGATCGTATCGTAGAGTAAATGCTGCTGCCAAAATATATGTGTTAGATACTTGTTCGATGCACTCAGAACCGTGTTTACAAGTCTCGCTTACAACGAGTATTGTTCCTTGGGCTTTCTGTCTGATAGGTGAAAATTTGCTGCTGCAATGCCACTGAACCTTTTAGCTGTCAATATGGGCCAAGAAGGAGTTGCATTTGTTGTTCTAGAATTTATCTGAGAGAGCAGCTAGCAGCTATAGCTAGTATGAAGAAGCTCCTGGTGCAATCTCTTCCTGATTTCCACCTGAGACATTGACCTTCTGTTGCAGAAAATTAGCAGTTTACAAATTGGTTTTTATATCATCAAGTCAGAGATGAGTGCCGAACCATCTGAGAGATGTCTTCAACACTGAAGGGATAGGATGGAGTTCCCGTGTTTGGCATCAATGAGGTTTTACCATCCCTCTAGTTATACTAAAATAGCTTTCACTGTCTTTAAGAGAACTCACTGTTGAAGTACCAAGTGATTCATCATATTGTACATTGTGCAAAGATTTTTACTATGTTTGGGCCCCCTTTTAATAAATATACAGGTAGTTTGATTATCTATATTGTATATTATGAATCGATCCTTAGTTTTTTAGTTTCTTTTTTGTTTAATTAGACGGGTCTAAATCAGCTTTTCTTACACTTTTTGGAAAAAATAAATTTCTTTCTTTCCACATACACACTCCCTTCCTCCTCTCTCTCTCTCTCTCTCTCTCTCTCTCTCTCTCTCTCTAAAAGATGTTAACCTAACTTAGGGCTTCTCTATGATAAATTGTCAGATAAATTATATCCCAGTAACCAGGAATGTATAATACCTGTACTTATTCTCATGCACACACCTCTAGCAAACTGGGCCAATCAAGTTGAACAAGCTCAAAAGGTATTATCCTCAACGGGGCAACATCAATTTCCAGCTAAGTCAAGACAGCAACTGGGTCAAATGTTAACCTCAGATTAGATGTACTATAAAATACAGTAGAGCCAGCATACACTGGACACAGCATTTCCACTGACTATGTTCTGAGGGCAATATTATCTATCCATAATTTGACACATTAGGTGGCAGTGGTATGTTTTTTTATATTGATTTTAAACATTAAATTAAATATTTAATTCCTTTCTCTATGTAGATGCCTCTCTCTCTCTCTCTCTCTCTCTCTCTCTCTCTCTCTCTCTCTCTCTCTCTCTCTCTCTTAAAATCTCTAGACTATAAATTTTAACAGATGATTTATTACTTTATACATTAGCTGTTTATCAATATTGACAAAATTTTTAGCTAAAAAACATCAATGAAATTTGGCTCAAATTACCTGCAAAAAGCAAATTTGTCTTTATTAAGTTTGCAATTTAACTGTGTTATAAATCTTATCACAGAGTGTCTGAATTCAGAACACAATAGCACTTTGACAGTCTCATAAATCATGATAACCTTAGGATTACATTTATAGATAATCTAATCTGCTATTAATCCGTGATTCTGTTTTACTGTTGCATGTACCTGACATGTCAGGCAAAGAAGACCCTATCAGATTTTGTAGTTTTGCTCTAACCACTATTTTTTAAGAAAATGTTACATTTTGGGATTTGGGGGATTTTTGTTTAATCTTAAGGAAAAAAGGGGATAAGGTACAAGCATATTACCCTGACATTATTGAGGAAATCATTTCAAGGGCCATCACAAAATTCTAGTATTGGGTAACACATACATAAATTCTAAAATACTGAGCATGAATGTATGTAGAGTCTCATATCAACTTTGGATGGATTAATTTATAAGACTGCCTTCTTTGCAAAAAGTCCTCTTTTCCTTAAATGTTCTACTTAAAACTGAAACTGTGTCCTCATTAGATTATTGACCCTGATTTTACAGGGATCGAGTCATAATGAAAAATAATGCATATACTGCAGGGTGGTATGTATTTTAAAAGTTCATTGACAAATGCTGATTAAAAAGCTACCATAGGAATTCAAAGGCAAGCTACTATAGAAGGTTTTGACTGTATATTAAGAGAATATTGGCATATTCATGTTAAAAGTGTTGACAAAAAACGGCGGGGAGGTTAAGGTGAAGAGTCCAGGGTAGGCATCTGTCCCCCACATTCCTTGGGGGGACACACTGCTAGGTAGAGCATCTGTCCCCAGACATTCTTTACAGACAGGTGGATATCGCGCCCCCACTCCATGATAACATGGAAAATCATTCAGAAGTTGAGGAGCTCAATTCTCCGAGACTGTATGCCCCCGTCTTCATTTGCCTTTTGCCGATAATTACACCCTTTCAGGAATTTATCAACAGAGGCCGGTTTTAAGAATAGCTTCTTAGCCTGCCACGAGCCAATGGTATCAAATTCCAATTTAATTTGTATGAATGGTGAAACTATTAACATTTTGATAAAGGGCCATTTAAATTTTATATGTTCATCGGAGTTACAAAACACCATGACAAACGCCTGACTTCATTGAGAATTCCTTTTTTTTTATTAAATTTATGCACTATTCTTTTGAAAAGACTTGGGGACTAGATTTCAACATAAAATTTCTTAATAATTGCAAATTTGCAAGTTTCCTTTTGTGATTTTTTTCCAAAAGAAATTCAAATGACATTGATATTCTTTAATGTCATTTAGAAAACAACTCATCAATGTTTAAAAAGCTTTTATTTTCAACCCATATATTGAATTACTATCTTGTCGTCAAATTTTCATGAGTCATAGTTCATATCTACTTTGAAAATAGTGTATCAGCTAGGTAGAAGTGCTTTCTGCAATACTTTGTATGAATAGAAAATCTGATCAAATTAATGACCACTACTTGAAGAAATGACTTGAATGATATTTGGAATATGCAGTAACTTTTTCTGTGTTACTTCTTTGCAGCACTTGAAAAGATGGAAAATTTCATGCAGTGGAGATCAATACAAGAAAACATTGTGCATTCATAGCAATTGCACTGCAGTCTGAAAATAACACTGTCCTTTGAATCCTAAATAAAAGATTTAGATGTTTTACTAATTTAACATTGATCTAAATGTACTTGAGGCTTAATCTATTATCATGAATGTATTGTTTTGTTAACAGTATTAATAATTATTTGCCAAATTCCACACTCCAGCTTGCTAAATTCTGAGTCTGCAGAAACAAAAACCTAAAAAATTCATCGACAGCCATTAAAAAGTTTACAGGATTTAATAATTGATCATCCTTAGCTTAATATCCTAAGGGGAATGCAGCTGCATTGGGTGCACTGCATGGCAAAGAAATTACCATATACACAAGAGGACTTCAAAGTGTACTGTGTTTAACTTCAATGCAGCTTGCTCTAAGGTTTCACACATCTGTCCTATCAATTGCCTTGGATTTCAGAAACCCCGAAATGAGTCCAAGTATCGGGTGTTTCAATGGAAGCAAATACAAAAAAGGAAATGATAGTATTTTGTTTTGAGTCTGAGTATCAGTGTTTCAATAAACAAAAAAAAAAAGCGGAAAAGAAATATTTTTTTTGAAACTGTGAATCACCATGCACTGCTCATTGTTGTTAAAAAAAAAAAAATTTTTTTTCAAATAGATTATCCAAATTTTAGGGATATTATACAGCAAATGGGTGAAAAAAAGGTAGCATCTGACATAAACGAATGACAAATGCCTTCTGTCACAATATCTGATTGGGGATAGCTACAAACTGACAGGACTAAAGAAGGCATGAAATTCGCCACCTCATAGGCCAAACAGATTGTTTTTACAAAAAAGGTGAAACTGTGCCTTGTGGGAAACCTGCCGATTGGAGTTTCTGATAACCCTTTCTTTTGCTGCCTAAGACCCTATCCTTGTTATCCTGTTAGCATGATCTTTCACTTGATTTAATACAAAAATGGGTTTTTAAAACAACATTAAAAACCTTTCAACAACCTAATAATTTCTTCTTTTAATAATATTCTCTTTCAGTAATATTTTTTAACCATATTCAAAAAATTACTAACAAGGGTTTAAGCAGTAAATTTTTTGAATAACTAAAAATAAACTGAAGTATTTTGATTCACACTCGGTAATTTGAATCAAGAGTTCAGCTGCTTCACAACTTAATTGATCGAAATAAACTACAGTACAACGGAATTATAAAAACGAAAATGTTCACATGTCCTTATGTTTTGGCCTCATCTCAACTCATTTTCAATGCATCCAATGACGTGATCAAGACTTTAAGAATGTTCATTCAGTTAACGATCATGCAATTTCACAAACAATATTAACTGTTCCTTTTCTTATAGCAACAGAGAAATGCTGTGAGACCAAGTTCTTTTGTGTATTGGGGTTTGGGCAGCCTTCCTTTTATTCTACCATAGTTTACAAAGTGGGATTATGAGAAGATGACATCAAGTTCAGGTGTGTCATGGCCCAGGTATTTAACTACTAAAAATAGACTTGACGTAACTTATATTACACTAAGAAACATGTCAACAGTCAACAAAAAGGGATAATCAAATGCCTTCAAAATTTTACCTTTTAAATATCCACAAATTTTCTCAAAGATACTTGGGTTTCTAATGAATTGAAATCTTAAACTTGATTTTAATCATTTTAAGTTATGAAAACATTAATTGGCCATGCTTAGAAGAGTCTATCATAAAAGATATATAATACTGGTTTGAGTGCTATACTTCTAATATATATGAAAATATTTTGACAAAGAGACAATAGGATTATACTGTAATCATGTAGAAGAAATTAAGCTGTTATTCAACCATCAATACAATCAAAAACTGTCATAAAAGCCAACACAAAAGAGAGAACCTCAAATTCTACACCCACAATGGGAATTCCAACTCCCAATTTACTTTTGCCAAAAACCTTAGCTCCAAAGATCAACAAAGGGACGAATAATGAAACACTTGTCTACAAAGAAAAAAACTGATGGAAATTTCAAAATATGATCGGAATTTGTATGCAAACAGTAGGAATCTGAAGTGTTGAATTGTTGTCATAGGCTAAATAAAGTGACCACAATGGTTCAATGTGACAGACCGGCCAAATATGGGCGTTTAAAGTTTAAAATCAATTATCTTGAGCTTTTTGCAAAGATGCAAAGCTGGTATTGTGTATATAGCTATGGTATTTTCAGAAATAGAAGTGACATCAGAGAAGAAGTCTCAGTTTGTCTGACAGCTAGAGATCCAAGTTTGTCGTCTCCACTCACAGACTTTGAAGATAAATCTAAGAATACAATCTATTCCATTTCATTTAAAGACACACATTGAGTTTGTTATGGTATAAACATTATAGTCAATAATTATGAGTTTGTAACTGCTCAATCACACTGTCCCGATTAAATCTATTCAGAAGTGGGTGTGAAAATCTTTTCATTAATCTGCCATCAATAGTACTTATTCAGCATATTTCCTCATGGATGTGTTGCAATGCACCCTTTTCCAATCTTTATTTGGTCTTTTTTATGTATTAGAATTACATTACCCTTGGAGGTTTATATATCTTTGTAGTTAGAAGTAAATGATCTGACGATTAGAGCACAAACAGATGTAAAACCAATCACACGAAAAGAGAAAGAAGACAGCTCCGTAGTTACTGGAAATGAGGAAAGTTTTTTTATATTCAGAAGGGATTCTTTGAAAATAATGAAGGAAAACCCAACAAATCAAGGAAACTATCAGCCTGGGAGGTGATAATTTAGAATGTACTGGTAGAAAATGAAACTGTTTTAAAGTTATATGCATGCACATGATCCAATTAGACCAATAGCGAGATTAAATATGGTCTTTTTTATCTTCAGTATTCTGAAACCTTCTATCTGCAAAGACTTTTATTTGACTCTGGGTTCAGCATTATAATTAAATAAAAACCATACTTCAATTACAAAGTATAAATTTTGCCAAAAAGGGTTCCCCTGAATTAAATAAAATTTTTAAAACAATTAACTTTAAAGTAAATTCAGACTTACGCTGTCCATGAAATGGTTGCTGTTGCTGAGGGCATACATAATGGCAGTGTCCAGTTTCCCATCCAGATGATTCAACATATGCTCCGCGTCATACTTTTGGTTCATCCACGACTGAACGCGACCAACAGACATTATTAATCCATTCCAATCGCTACTAATCACCGAGAGCTGCGCCAGACACCTTCGCATCGAATTCAGACAAAATCCCTTGCAAGGCTTGATATCCACTTCCTGTTGGCAGTGCGAACAGTACTGGAGTCGCGTCACCGAATGCTGACATTTTTCGGTCAAGGTCACATGATCTGTCGTATTAATGGTCTCCACTAGCAGGGTCAAAACCTCCAAGTATGATTTGGCGGTGGACAGAGCCTTATTTAGGTTGTGGGACAAGTTGTAATGCTGAGTCCCGAAGGGGTTCGGAACTATATCTTGTCGTTTGTTTTTCAAGCACTGGATATGCTCCGGTGACAATGTCACAGATGAGTTTTTTCCTTCCACTATGAATTTATACAAGTATGGAAAGAGTGAGTCAAAAAGATCATTCACTGAGCCATACAGACTCACATGTTTCATCTTTAAGTAAGTCCTAATGTCTTGGTAAAAATTTCTTAAAGCCTCCTCATGAGCACTGGCTGGAATATCGTACAGGTCAATGAGCAGTTGGCTCGTCCTATTGAACGAACTCTTGATCACATTTTCTAAACGCTCTGGAAATGAAAAGAAACAACAAATGAGAATTCTTCTTACAATTTCAAAAGCTTGAGGTTACATACCAAGTCTTTTAATATAAAGCATTGGAGTTTTGAAGGAGACTCAGACTGACACAGAATGATGTATTTGTAGTGTTTTGTAAAAACATCTCTTCTGTGCTATGCACAAGTAGAATGCAATATGCATAAAACTTTGGATGCTCCAAAAATATAAAATTGCTAAAATTTTTATAAAAAAAATATTATTCCTGACATGCATAAAATTCACAGTCTTATTGAACTATATTTTATTAAAATGCCTTCTTTTTTTATAGTCAGCTATTACAGAAGTAGTCTCCCTTCCCCTTGAATGACACCAGGTGGTGTATAAATCCACTATTTTTCATGTAGAAAAGAGTCCAAGTATACATTTATACCAATTCTGACATTTATTCATTATAGCTTAAATAAATGTTGTTTAAATTTAAGAACGAGCTTTGAAAAAATGATTTTCATTACACACTAACTGACATCAACAGTCCGATTACAAGAAGCCAATTATAAGAGCATTAATTTTCTTAACATGCATTTGCAAGAAACATTTCAAGAATTTAAACCGATGCTGTCAATTTTAACATGCAGGCATTGACAATTATTAAAGAGGGTTAAAGATACAGGATGGCTGATAACATTGATAATTATTCTGAAAACTACATTGGTATCTTGTCTATCAGGTCTCAAATACCGCAAATGGTCATTATAAGATGTTAAAAGCTTTGAACAACAGAATACCTAAATTGAGCGCTTAAAATGACACAATACACCTATATCTTGAACCAAACAAGAGTATCTTCTAACCATTGATAGAAATATATCTCGGCAGGTTGAAATGGAGCACGCTTCATTGGCGACAGTGGAATGTGCGACCATTTATAAAAGGTTAGATATTTTAAGATGATATGACATAGGTAATAATCTGAGTCTCCGAACGAACCTAGTACCCGACAGCCAACACTTAGACATATAATACACGGGACCCTGATTAAATATTTACACCACACTTTGCAGACAACTGTTTCTTTTCCTTCTATTTACTTAACATGATGTCCGATAAAAAGCATTTTTTTTGCCATTGTTTGTAGAGGGTAGATTTCTTTGACTAAAAATCTTAACAATTTTAGGTTGAAAAGATTAAGTTTGCATTAAGCTTTTTGGGCAAGTTGAAGTTATGTGTTTTTTTCATTTAAAAATTTTCTTTTTATCAAAACACCGCTGACTATTTCAGCTTCTACAACAAATTTAAATTTTCTTTACGCTCAATAATTTAAATTGAAAACTAATTGAAGGAAAAAAAGCATTAAAAATATACCATCTGTTGCATGTTTCCAATACATGTGCATGATATGTAAGGAACAAAAACAAATAACCTTGACCCATGACCTCAATGCACATAAATCTAACATGGGAGAGAAACAATATCGAAATAGACTTGGCCATTAAACTGCAGAATGTGCATTTCATGTTGTTTTATTTCTTTTCAGGCTATAAAAGATGCAATATTTTATAAGCTTATAGCAAGCACATTTTCACAGTAGATCACTGCTATTCTCTGAAAAATTAAAGTACCTACGGTAAAAAAAATATATCCCAGATGTTGGGCGCAGTAAAAATCTGCATAAAAAGTGTGCAGTGGCTGCTATACTGCAGCTGCACTTTATTTACTCTGGGGTTTTGTTACCTTGTTTCCCTTTCTAGACAATGATGCTTTTTTTTTTTTTTTTTTTACAAAATTGACAGTTGCAATCTGTCAGCCTAATACATGTAATTAGATCTTTTTATTCCTCATTAATATCAATATATACAAATATGAAAGGAAATATCACTTCAGTATCACAATCCCCCAAATGTTTATAGATTACATTTTTTTAGATTGAAATTACATAATATGATCTAAGCTATTTGCACTTTGAAGAATACTTGAGTAAAGTTATCATTTCACATAGCAGTTTTATAAGCTTTGGGTTTTGATTTTATATTGTGCTTGATATGATAAATAGATGAGATCATTTTTTCCCCTTCATTCAGAGATATAATGCAGGGAGGAAACTTCCTGTTAATATCAATCCTACGATTTATTTTCAGTGCACTGACTGCCTCTGACCAAAAGAGAACAGGATATAAAACTTTTTTCATTTCTATAAAACATTTTCAATCTAGTATATACATGACTGTAATAAGTGTTATCATTGACAAATATTTCAACCCGTTCTCAAGTACGATCCACATATCATTTGCAGCTATTAAACCAACTCCTCGTAATAAATTTCATTTGCTGAATTCTTTTAATAAAAAAATAAAGGGAAAATTCCCATAAATTTGAAATTTTTAACATTCCCTTGTTAAACATTGAAATTTATTGTAATTATAATGGGGACTTAAAAGTGTAATATTTAACACAAACATATCAGAGCAGAATATACGATCACCTATATATCACTTTGACTAATTTTTTTCATAGGGTGTTATAAGAATCAATGTGTTGTATAATCGACAGCTAAAATACACCAGGCAGTTGCATCCCGCTGTTCGTAGATCGTACATTAAATCGTACAGATACCAGTACGTACGTCATCCGGAGAGCCAAGCGATTTTTCACCTAAACTTTTACATCAGAATGTTATGAAATATCATTAGGGATAATTGATAAGTGCAATACAGCACTTAGTACGCCGATGAACAAAATCAGACAACTATTTCCCTTGGTAACTATTAAAATTTTCCTTGTGCGCTTTCTACATATACATATGCTTGCAATGCATTGAGACAGGCTGGTTTAATTTTCCTATGACTTATTAAATCCATCAGTTTCATTCCCTCATTCAAGTATCAGCAAAGGTTGCTATACAATGTTTCATAGAATTAAGTGCTAAAAATATATAAGGCTCAATGGTTAACAAACTACCTGTACCTACCAACAAATTTTAAATATAATGTTTTTTGGCCAAAAACTTTTATTTAATAAAAAAAAAACAATCCAGATATTTAATCTTTTAAATTTGAATATTTTCCTTCACATCTTATTCATCTCAGAAGATAGAGTCTAAACATGCATGGCCTTGCATGATCATTTCGCCCTATTAATGTTAAGTAGTTGTACGGGTCCATGTTTTTTTTGGAATTTTTATTTATCTCTTTTCTTTTTCAAAATAAAAAATGCCTGAAATCTGAGACGAGTGTCGAATATGATGCATTCATTTTCTGCTCATCAAACTGACACTCCTTTCCTGTCTATTGAAAAATACAAAAGCTTTTTATCTTAAGAGTTTATCTATGAAAATTGTAGAGGAAGACTGTTCGTATGACACCACCCCTGATGAATTGATCAAAAGTACGGAAAACCATACTTGTCAAAATTTTCCTCTTTCATTCAAGGTATCCGATATCTTCTCACCTGTGTGGTCACATGTTTTTCAATTCAAAAGTCAGATTAACGAGACATTCCAAACATCAAGTAAAAACTGAGTATATAATCGGAAAGCATAAAAATCACTTCACGAGACAGTGACGTTTATTACGGGCACACTTCATTACTCGACAGCACAGTCTCTAAGTACGGTCGCAAAATAAAATTCAATATCGAAAACAATAAAACCGATTACTTTCAGATGTCTTGTAGGATCTGTTTTATGGGTCTGTTGTTGAACTTTTTTTTTCCAACAGTGAATCATTATGGGATGAGAATTCACATTCCATTTTAGGATACGATTTCATGTGGTTGAAATCTTGCAATAACAAATATGGCTTTTAGTTGGACAATTTGCAAGCAATTGGAAGTGTAAGTCAAAGGCCTGAAAATTATTTATTACATAGGCATAAAAGTCCCAAGATGGGTGTTTGATAGATAAATGTCTATCAATATGATAAGATTCTATACAATTCCATCTTTGAAATGTTTTATAATCTTTGAGTTAATTGTAAGAGCAGTAAACCATTATAAGCTAAAGAATATGACTTCATTATCGGTATCTTAAAATTGATTCTGTTCACCTTTAAGCTGGGTATATGAACAGACCACATTGTAGGCTTCAAAAATAATATCTAATAAATCGATTAATAATTGATCAATACCATTAACTTCTATATTAAGTTAAATGAACATGATAAAAACTTTGATGATTCTGCGGATATCATATAGGAACACAAGTGACAAACAGTCCAATGATGATTATGATACTCCCACATAATTCCGATTCTTCAAATAACAAGGCGTTAAATTGACCCCACAAAGTCTATGTATCCGTCTCATAAAAAATTATGCAATTATTAATTAATTACAACCCTTTAATCACCATTCATCGACATCAATACACAAAGGAAAATTCAAGTACAAACATGGTTTGGCACTTAAAATTTTCCCCGATAGATTGATTCAAAGAGATGTTTTCAACATGTTTTTCAACCATACACATGCATAATTGCTTTTATGAAATCCAGACAAAAGGGCACATTATTACATAACTACATGTTTTAATCAAAGACAAGTAAACCCCTCTCTCTTTGTAATGCCAGTCTCATTTTGCTGCTTACATGATAATTCTTTCACAAGCAATTTCCCATAGAGGGAAACATTTCAATATTTGAGAAATATATTTTGCATTCTACCTTACGTTTATTCAAAGAGGTCCTGTATTTATACTAGTACATGTACTCAAAGATGTACTGTATTACTAGTACTCAAAGAGGTACTGTATTATTAGTACTCAAAGTAGTACTGTACTAATACTAGTACTCAAAGGTGTACTGTAATATTAGTACTCAAAGTGGTACTGTACTAATACAAGTACTCAAAGATGTACTGTACTAATACAAGTACTCAAAGGTGTACTGTAATATTACTACTCAAAGTGGTACTGTACTAATACTAGTACTCAAAGATGTACTGTACTAATACTAGTCTCAAAGATGTACTGTACTAAAACAAGTACTCAAAGGTGTACTGTACTAATACTAGTCTCAAAGATGTACTGTACTAATACAAGTACTCAAAGGTGTACTGTAATATAAGTACTCAAAGTAGTACTGTACTAATACTAGTAGTCAAAGGAGTACTGTAATATTACTACTCAAAGTGGTACTGTACTAATACAAGTACTCAAAGGTGTACTGTACTAATACTAGTCTCAAAGATGTACTGTACTAATACAAGTACTCAAAGTACTGTAATATTAGTACTCAAAGAGGTACTGTACTAATACTAGTACTCAAAGATGTACGGTATTACTAGTACTCAAAGATGTACTGTATTACTAGTACTCAAAGATGTACTGTAATACTAGTACTCAAACAGGTACTGTAATACTAGTACTCAAACAGGTACTGTAAAACTAGTACTCTACAGACATAGAAATTTTCACAAAGAAAATAATTCCATCATTTGTGATCTAAAACAGTTTTGTAGGGATTCAACTTATTGTTTCAAAAATATTTGCATCTCAAAAATAAAAACACAAAACTATAATATAGTTAATTCCACTATGGATGCTTATAAATTCACTGCATTAATAAAACAACAAAATTCCAAAAACAATATTTGATTGTACGGGTAGTGTTTAATAATGAAACATGTTTGTAAGTATCATAAGAATCCCTAGCTTTTGGAGAATGATATGAATAACCATCACTTCACTTATCACAGAAAAGCAGATCTCTGTGACAAAGCTACATGCATACTGGTACATATTGTTGCCATCTGATGCAGGCATCACCCCATTCTGGCAGATACCTGACCCCTTAATAATATTCATCATTCTGGGGCAGCTCAACTGTCAATACGTTTGGTACAAAACTGGTGGATTGCAACTAGGAGCACTTCAGCCCTTATAACAAAAACCCAGCAACAGTACATATACAACCAAGAGGTAATGAAAGTCAAGAGAATTCCCAGATATGACTGCAATTGCTGTCTAAATAACAGAAATTATTGTCCAATACAATCTTTAGTTAATAAGAATAGGGAAGGGGGGGGGGGGGCTCATACTCAGCTCACACTTGTTATGTAATTGGGATATACTGGCTGGAAGATGGATGAAATGATGTACTTGGAGATTGTCCCCCAAAAATATATTGCCATTGAATTCCTCATTTGCTTTTGGCGACTTTGACTTCCCAGAGTATAGTCTCATGGTAAAAATTTCCAGTTATGTATGCAAACCCCCCCCCCCCCCCCCACTTGATTAAAATGGAAATAATTGTCCGTTGCAAAGCATAATAGAATACCATGGTAAGATTACTATACATCTATGCTATGATAAAAACATGAAATAGTTCCCAAATGAATGAATTATTAAAACTTTGTTAAAAGACAATACTAATAAGGGTGCATGCATGTACACTGCTGCAAAATTGGATAAAATTAGCTCTGTCAAAGCTAGGAATGCACTGTTCTGTGTAATGTGTGTGAACTACTATATGAAGTTTCCATTGAGAGGGATTACACTGTAGGAAGTTAACAATTAAGTATAGGTGATTAGGTCAATATTCCATATAATGGTTTCATAATCAGATTCTCCTTAAATCAATTTCCTGTTAAAAAAAAAAAATCCATGACAATTATTATGATCTTGTCTCCTCGACATCTTGAAAATAAGGATCCTTAGACCTCCATTTTTGTCCAAACAAATCTGTGCTAAAAGTCCCTAACATGACAAATATTTTGGAGGCTGTTCAGCTTGTACAAACAGAACAGAATGTGCAAAGAAATTATTTTAGACTGTGGGTAAATATTGATACGCCGTGATAACCCTCGTGCCATCTACCGATTTTTCGGGGAATTTTAAAGCACGCTCAAGAGGACTTATTTACAAAGTATTCCAGTGAAAAACCTCTCAGGTCCTAAGTGTCACACAAAAAAAATTCCGATTGAGGGGACTTCGGAAGATTTTTCTCACTTCAAATCCTAAATCAGATTTGTCTTACAAAGCTAGTGCATCTGACGGGGTTAACGACTATCTAACGGAAGAACTTTAAATATTTTCAAATCTGATCATTAAGAAAAATAATAAGCACAGACAATGAACTTTATTGTCCACGATAAATACTGGAAAGACTTCAGAAGTTTAAAGGTGAAGATCTAAAAGACGATTATAACAGATGTCAAAAAAAAAAATAAAAAAAATTATCTCTGCTTTTTTATCATGATTAAACATTTGACTTTTTTCATATTGAAGTATTATCCAATTTATATTGTAAAAAAAAAAAACTAACTGATAATATCTGACAGAAAATCAATTTTTACAAGGATAAAGTTTTCTAATCCCTCTCAACTATTTCATTCCCTTGTTTAACTTCCCGAACATTTTTCACCATTACAGAATCAAATACAATGTTAAATAATTAAAGACAGACGTTTCTGGTCGTTTTACCTGCAAGACTGTTTATCAACACATGAAATACGTATATAGCAACGAAAGTGATTTGAACTTTATTGGAGGAAAACTCTTACTTTGTTTCTACAGAACAGCTCATAATAAAAGCTTTATACAGAATACCCAATAAGCTGGTTATAAAAACCAGTTCTTTTATTACAACTTCAGAAAGATGGTAATTTGCATGATTTCCAAAAATCCATACAGTTTTAGCTTTTCTCTTTTTTAGCACCCCTCTGGATGTAATGTTGCGTAATTTTCTGATAAATATAAAACAGACAGACATACAATTATCCTAGTACATCAAATCATGACATAGATTATTATTACATAACATCATATCATTTCAATTTCATGTTTGTAACATTATTTCTTATGTCATAATCTAACTCAGATAGTTTCTAACACACCAGCAAAAATTTCATTTTTCATACATTTTTTTGTTGTTGCAAGTTTACCAATTTTAAATGCACTAATTTTGTGTTCGAGCATACACATTACTATTCTCTTTTGAGAAGTGGACAGGCATAGCTAGCCTAAAGGCTATGCCTGTCCACTTCTCAAAAGAAAATAATTCATATACATTACTACATTTTCTGCCTTCTCATCCATCTCCTCTTTTTTTGCGGATTGGAAATAAATAAACCCCAAGAGGCATCAAAGTCTTTATGCATTATATTTGAGAACTATTGACGTTTTAATACAAAAAATCGTGTCATAAGTGCAATATGCATAATTATGAATGCAGCAGGTGACCAAGCATCAGAAATCAATTGACTTGAATTCTCAACTTGGTGCCATCTCAAAACAAGTTTTTGATTTCTCACTTTACATCTAAATAATACAAATATTATGAGAAAATAACAACAAGCATGTCTGACTAAAATGTATAATGATATTTATGCATATTGAGCTTCTATATACATGGAAGAAATGAGACTGTAAAGTTTGAGTCTGGGTAGGACAAACATTTATCAGAAACAGGTTTCCTCTTAGGCTATATAACCATTCAACATGTCACAGTGGATTAATAAATTGAAAGGAAATTAAAACAGAATCTCGATAACATAGACCGAACGAAAAGATGTTTAGGATTTATAGAATACAACTAAAAGTGTGTTAAGTACCAGTATATGGAAAGCCGTTTCTGGTTCCAGTGAAACAATTGGGGGTCGCCTGCAAGAACCACTCACTGTTAACTTAAAACACAACAGCTAGGGTTATTATACTTTTTTTTTCTTCAAAAATTAATAGTGCTCATTTTTTAAATTATCCCTATGGCATCCATCCAAAAAAGCTGCATGAATTACTTTGCACCTCAAGCTGCTTGCACTCTGAAAACTCTGAAACCAGACTAGGTGCGAACCCTCGGAGGGAGGGAAAAACCGCGATGAGGAGAATGGATGGATGTCAGATAGAAGTCCTGGATGCTAGGCGGCCATGATGTATCCTGTGATGCAGTTTGTCAGTTTTCAATTAATTGATTGCTTCAGGAAGAAAGCTGTCTTCATTGTGAGATGAGAATGTGCAGATTCTACCTTCTGACAAAGAAGAGTTCTTTTCTTAATGAACACTCTTGAGTATCTCGAGTTCTTCTCTTTATAGTACATGTATCAATGTGTGTGTGTGTGTGTGTGTGTGTGTGTGTGTGTGTGTGTGTGTGTGTGTATATATATATATATATATATATATATATATATATATATATATATATATATATATATATATATATATATATATATATATATATTGTAGCTCTTTGGGAAAATTGAACTTAGTTTAAATGTGACCTGAGTACCGGTACTTTTGATTTTTAACTCAGTGGGTGACATCTCTTAAAAAAATGTTTTCCTCATCATATTTTGCAACTCATCTATCAAGAGCTTTGCACATTTTAACTGCTTCAGGTTGCTAAATTGAAAATTCATCGTAATTCGCAAATGTATAAACTAGCTGGTACAATACGTAATTGTTTTATTCCACAGAAGCTTAGCAGTGCTCATCAGTTATGATGCCATTCTTTAACATGAAATTTATGTACTACGATAATGTACATTTGTTTATTCCGATAATCTGGCCATTTCATACTTTCAAAGAGGTTAAGACCATCCCATGACAAAAATTGCTTCAATTAAGGTAAATCATCCTTCAAATATGATGCTCAGTTGGTTAAGTCTATGAAATTATCTGCCCTTGATGGATTTTGTGGTTCTACATAGCAGAACATGCATCGGTATTTTTTTCTTTGATATTCGCTTGCACTTGACATATCAAAGTTATCGAGTTCATTTAATATACTTCAATTGAGTGCTTCATGTAAAGCTTACAGATTTATTAATTGTATAATAAAGCTATGACGTTTTCCAAAGACCAAAGGAAAAGAAAAATTATCCCCCCAAAATCTGCAAACACTTTATAACATTTTGCCAACATTTACTCTTCAGCTACCATGCAGTACCAGTATGTCACAGCTGCTTGTACCTAGATTCTGATTGCATGCAATTTCACTTTTGGTCATAAATTCAAACATAGGGGTGCTTGCATGTACCAACTTTTGATTTCCTTACTTAGAGAATAATTTTTCTCAAAATGCATGTCCTGGTTACCATTAATGTTTATCTTTGTTTTCACTTAATGAGAGGCTGATTTCAAAATTAAGGCCAGCATTTTTTTTATTTTTAGGTTTACAAACCCGCTGTTCGGTTTTCCGAGTTTTTAGAAAAAAAATATAATTACAAAAGAGATCTTTTTTTTCCCGGCCGACAGCAAATTTTTGACGGAATCGAGATTTTTTGGTTCGGGATCGATATTGCAAGGCAGCAACTTCTTGTCTAATATGGCGCGAGAAAATGTTCACATTGAACTGAGGCTCATGTTTATGGCCTGGTTTAGTTTGAAATTTGTTTGCGGGGCCGGAAAATGCCGAGATCAACAAATTAAAAAGATCAAACTGTTTTGTCAGACTGATACATAATTAATGCATCTCGATGTGGAAAGGAACCGGTCACTCGAGCATACAAAAGGCAAAATAAAATGAAATTCTATTATCATTTATTTAAAGAAAGTTAACATATTCTAAAGCAACATTGTCTAATGACAATGTCCTTGCTTACCACCTCTGACAGTATACATTTATATATAGCATTCCTTATTTCAACTATTTTATATGGAATTTTGTTTCATTGGTATTAACAAAGATTAAATTAATAATTGAAAGCTATTTGTACCTAGCTAAAAAGTTTATATGATACAACTGTAACTAAAGATTCTTATTATCGTAATTAAATGACTCGATTCCTATAAAATGACAAATGAACATTGCTACATGTGATATCAAAGCTGTATGTCATATATATTCTATTGTACTATTTCAGTGATATGTTTCACAGATTACATACTTTTCACATGCTACACTTCATGCTAAACTTGATGCAGTTACACAACACTATCGTGAAGTTGCCATTCATTATATTTTTAGAATAAAGATGATGTCAAAAAAATGTTTTTTTCCTCCCACAGAACTTTACAATTTTGTGGTTCGTAAACCTAAAATAAAATAGTTGGTCAAAAGTGATTTTTATTTTTATTTTTAATTTCCTCCTCCTACTGAACTTTATCATTTTGTTGTTCGTAAACCTAAAAATAAAAAAATGCTGGCCTAAATAGTCTCAAAATAGTTATAAAATCCTACAATGACATTAGACACTTGGCATATTAAAGTGGACGACCATAAAATATCACGACGAAGTATAGTTTTCTAACAGAGTCCATTCAAATCTAATCTTTGAAATAAAAAAAAAACATGACACAAATGTTCCGAACCTTATCTAAAGGATACCTGTAGAGCATAAACTTGCGACACAAGATTACACAACCTTTTTTGGTATGAATACTGCCACAAAATGATGAAAATTTAATGAAAGCTTTTATTTTTGGTTTTGTTTTACTTTTGTGTTGCACACTATAGAAATGCAAGGATCGAGCTGAAGTCTGCACAGTAATATTTGTTAAGATTAATCTCAATTTACCAAAGGAATTCTTAATAAATATTAAATAAGCAAAGTCGATTTCTGTGAAAACATATCACTTTCCTCTAGAGAGTAACATCAAAAGAGGGAAGAAAAAAAAACTACCAAAGTGATAAAGGATAATTTGAAGACATTAGTTGCATTTCTTCTACAAGGCTGACACTTTTCAATGATCAACTTTTTTGTTAAGGACCTAAGTGACAAGTGTCTCCCCCTGGGGATCACATTCCTCTGGACAGAAAGTTGTGTGATCTATTGCACTTCCCCCCTTGTTAACAATATTCCAGCACCTCTAGACAGGGGCCTCCGCTAATTGATCGTCTCTGATTAATTACTTTCACATCTAAGTCAATTAGGCCTGATCCGACTTGTGTCCTGACTAGACGGTACAGCCAAGGAGGAGCTTAATTTAGTTGCAGTGTCACTGTGTGACATTAGGCATTAAGTGATATAATACATGGCTGGCTTTGCCAGGTCTTAGGAGCCTATACATAGTACTACAATTGCTGAGGTCTTGGCAAAACAATCATTATCTGTATACTACATAAATACTGTGCACCTCAGATCAAGACTAATGAACTAAAAAAAAAAGCAAGATCTCTCGGTGGCTCTGTTGGGGCATAAACTGTCCAAATTTATGGCTCTTAACTGATCCTCAAATGAAATTAATTGTTACGATGTCTCGTTTATTGAACATCACTGCCAGCCTCTGAACAAAATATTGTAGTATCTGACTGCCAATTAGGCAGCTATCAAAAGGGGCTATACCAGAAATGAATCAGATAAGAAAAGGGGAATAAAAGTGTTGTATATATTTTATGTGTCTACTTGCGCAAATATTACTCCCACTCCAGAAGTTGTAGAGAAAAAAAAAAACCCAGGCAGCATCTCATAAGACAAAAAAAAAAGCCGTCAAAGAAAATTCTCACTCAGCTAGCACACATTCTGATTTTTTTTGTCAGGTAAGGTCGTCTAGCCGAGGGGAAGTCCTGCGTGATCAAAGACTAGGTGCGTGTCCAGGTACATAGGAGGTTATTTACATTGATTACTTATGAGTTTGTAATCAAACTGGTGGGCATTAAATGTCTATAAACACAGACCTCTAGCATTTTGAGATAATTGTATGAGGAGAGTGTTTTATTTTATTTTTCTTCTTGATGACCCTTATACATGTTGTAGTAGGTTTTTGTGCATTGAGATATTTGTGCTAGCTTTTTCAATGCTAGGTCATGGCTTATCCAGTCTGTGCATAATTCCCATTTACTTTAGTCAGAAGAGAGGTAAATAATAAAATTTCATCATCAAATTTGCAACAGCTGTGGCCGTATTAATATCCAAATCAATAAATCTTGTGTAATTGCAGATTCTGTTTAATTAACAATTCTGTTTGGTCAGATAGCAGCTAGCTAGCCAGGAAAGTCTATTTTAAGCAAAATCAAAATCAATCAGTGTTAAATCCAAGCATCCATCTGAGCATTATCACTTCACATTATGGAGTTATGAGTACAGGTGACCTTTGATGATGAATTAATTAGCATATATGATGAGAGTGACCTTGACCTTTGACATATCATCTTTGACCTTGAAAAAATATATCTATACAGAATACAGATGATTCTTGGAATTATGTGTAAAAAAAAAAAATTAAAAAAAAAAATTCATGATTTCCAAGTCTGTTTGTGTTGATATAGTTTTACCATAAATATACAATCAAGTTTCATCACCTCAAACTTGAGCGAACCAAACAAAACTTTAAGATATCCAAGGATTTGAGTAATAAAGGTTTACTGGTAAATACATATTAAAAAATAACTGTAGTGGGGACTTTCAATTCATTTTGACATCCCAATTAGTATTCAAGATACCAATGGTCAAGATATCAAAGTTCAACTGTATGTAACTACCTTGCAATGGATTAATCAAATACATTTAAGATGAATGCATAATAATAAAAAGCATTCCTATAATTTTACGTTTCACTAATATAAAAGGATTCATGGAACAGATCAAAGTAAAATTGCTCCATGAATAAAGATAATTCAGATGCAAGTATTTATCTTTCTAGACAGAATTTGATCAATAATCAGTTGATTTGGAATTATGGTAATATTTATGTAGTAAACTAGGTGTAAAATTTGCACTCCATATTATTCACTGAAATCAATAAAAGACCATTTTTTTTAATGAGAAATCCTTGGGTATTTTAAGGCTATATAAATTATCTATAATTCAAAATCAATCTTTATTTCCTACAATAATCTGAGGATATTATTGTTCACTTTTAAAAACACATAAAATGCTAACAACTTTTTGTGCACTTAAACCCAGGAAACTGTAGGAAATAAATTCTGTCTGAGTGTCTTCTTTCAATTTTGATTCCTGATTATTGCTTTTTACATAGCAGAAATATGGACAGAAAAAGTTTCTTATATCAATGTATAGAATTTTTGGGGGTGAGTGCTAAATGGATTTGAAACGTCTGGTGAAAATATCATTTCCAGTCATATTAAACGATAACCGCATATTTCTTTTTTTATTTTATCTATCATATTTATTTATATATACCAGTATATGCTGGCATATGTGGGATGAATGAAAATGAAGTCTAAATCTCTAAGCCTGCCGGTTTTCCGATATAAAATCTTCATTCAAGGTGTCAATCATTATCGGTATATTTGTTTTTAATATGTTTGTGTAACATCCAAAGTGCCACCAGATTTGAGTCTCCCCATATAACTGCTGCCTGCTAATGTGTTGATGGTTATATGGAAACATCAAAAGATACAACAATATCTTAAGACAGGCAAATCATCACAGCATAAGTTAACTCATTTACATTAACTTCCAGTTGTACGATCTCTCTCTTTGACGACCGAAATTTCTCTTCCATAAGTTTTTTTTTTTTCGTTTTCTCTCCTCTTGAATTAATCACCTAAAGCATCGTTAAGAAAAGATGGCTTACATATGATGATAATAATTTTCAGGATGCATAATTTTTTTTATGCAAAGAATGTACAGCAGGATTTTTCCTTTACAAACATGGTGTTTAAAAAAAAAAAAATTGTTTTGATCCTTTGCCAAAAAAGAAAGTTTAAGCAGTGATCTACATAACACCTGTAAATTCAAACTGCCTGATCACATAAATTTTAATGGCCACACCTCATTTTAGGTGGGAAAATATCTAGAAACAGCAGGACACTTATTTTTAAACCCTATATTTTTTTCAGCCTATGAATTGAAAGATAATAAATGTATATACATGTGTACATATCTCTCCACAACCTTTTGACAGGTGTGTTTGGTGAGTTTTGATTTTGCAGTGTATAAAGTGACTGAAATTTGAATGCGAAGAGAGCATCGCAATCAAAATCGTCTGCAAAGGATGTCAGCTTCAAGTCACACACACAATAATGTCAAATAATTGGGCCTTTCAAGAGGAATCCCCGTTAACATTGGGAGAGACTGACACAACATGCACATCTGCACCTTGTTGCTGACATATTTTTTTTTTTTTATATCAACAGGTATTTCAAGGTTGACATGATCATTGTACTGCATTAGATCTCATGCACATGTACGATAAATGCTCAATACATCCGTACAAATTAAACACCTTTAACTACATTCCTGTTTATTAATAACTTGAAATTTAAAAGACGATAATATTGCTACACATTTTGTACAAATTCACAAACTGGATAATAAAAAGATTTCGAAAATTGAGAGAGAGAGAGAGAGAGAGAGAGAGAGAAAGAGAGAGAGAGGGGGAAAGAGAGAGAAAGGGAAAGAGAGAGAGAGAGGTAGAGAGAGAAAGAAAGAGAGAGAGAGTAATGAAGTTGTTTATCTAGCAACTGATTATTTTTCAAAACATCCTTCCTCCCCCACTGACCAACACAGTGGCAGTCAGTGAGTACCGGTATATATATCAAAGGCCACGAAGAATTTCTGTGTAGATCAGACCCCGCTTAAATTCCCCCACAACCATCAACACTCCCAATCATAAGTCAGCACAGAGTGGCTCATCCACTTCAACTAACGTCTCTGCGGGTTTTTTATGGACAACTACTGTCAAACGGCTGGCTTTTCTGTCACCTTGTTTCCACACCTTTACCATGTCAGGTAAAGAGCCAACCAACATGGGAAATAAATGTACAATATTTAAATGCATGTGTGGTATATTTATTTTTATCCGTTAGAAAAAACTTTTACCCAACTCATAAGTTATCTCCCTTTATTTCTCTCCCTCTCTCCCTCCTCCTCTGGCCGCCCCCCCCCCCCCCCCCCCCCCCCCGCCAACTAAAACTTTTTTTAAAATTTATATGGCCATGTTTTCCCATGGATTTGCATTTTGTTTTTACTGTGTGCTGCATGTGTGTGGTTTATTTATGAATTAATATTTGTGGCTTTTCTTCGATCAAAGGAATTCATAAAATGCACTTCAAAATCTTGAGTCAATGGGAACATTCTTTCCTTGTACCTCTTATTCACATCATCAAAATAGTACAAAATTGTAAATCATTGCATGCATGTCATTTCATGTTTCATTCTGAGAAAAACAGGGCGTCTTCATCACCACTTAAAAATTTCGGGAGATGTACGTGGTAACAATTTAACCATAGTCTATCAAATCAAGTGTTTTAAACTGTGATTATCCAAATCCCCCACACATTTACAAGTGCAAAATACTGTTTCCCTCACAAAGACTCATTATCAAAAACTTCAAAGCTTTAAAACAACTTAACATTGGAAATGTTTGTATTAGAGAGTAATTAAGGTCATGGATTAAAAGGAAAATTATTTCAAATTATCCCTAAAGGCATGTTTTGTCCAAAGGTGGGATTAAATCATCGATTTGTACATACTAAAGGTTAGTCCACAATAGAAAACCCTCTTTTCTCTTTGAAAAATCAAGGCTTTGTTTGTACAACAAGTAGGCACAGTATAATTAGTTTAAAATTCCTTAATTTTTCTTCATAAGGCCTAATTAAATGTGATCAGTGATATTATAAAAGCTCTGACAAAAAGGTGAGACATTCTCGGTCCGTGTGTATATTCTATGATGGACAATTAGCAGTTTGTCATAAGACTCAGATTATAACACCTTCGTGGGTGTATACATACATGTATTAATCTCTTTGAAATGGGAAAATTAAAAAGAAATTCTTTCATCTCAATGACAATGCTTTTCCTTTATGGGTGGGTGGGAAAGAAAATAATTACTAAATTTATTTCCTGAACTTAAGGCTTATCAGAAAGAAATTTTTATTTGGGGGGGGGGGGGGGGGTAGAAATATTACAATTTTTTTTTCTGTTGAATAATATGATAAATTTATAGTTCACTTCCCTTATTACATGTAATTGACAATTTTTAAAACCCTGTTAGACTTTGATTACCAGTAAACCTTATAATTAATAATTTCATCAGACCCAGAAACATTGATATATCCTTATTGCGTATTAACTCATCTGCATAACATTTGTAGTTTTTTACATAAGTATACATAAGTACACAACGGGATTACACGACATTTTATAAGCATGTTCCGTAACCCCACACGCACCCCTTGTTGAAGAGGAAGTATTTTAACAAGTGCACCAACTATAGATCCAACCTTACCTTCGTACTGTACAATATGGTCCATAACTAGTTTTTTTAAATATGCATTCTTGATGCGTATTGTGTCTCTTAGAAAGTTTTCAGCTGCTGTAACATAACTCAGTTCTGAAGATTTGGAGCAACAAGTTTTTTCACTTGGATCCTTAGTTGCTGCATTGAAACATATTGAAATGTCAGGATCTGAAAAAAATATCACATAAGCTTAGATATCAATTAATATTTAGTAAATATATTTTTATTTAATTTCAAATTCATATTTTAACATAACATATTATAATTAAGATAAGAAGTTCTATTTGGCCAAATTTTGAAATCGCTTTTAATATTTTTTTTTTAAAATGGGTAAAATGATTAATAAATCATAACTTAAATATTACTTAAAATTTATAATTATTTACCGTAAATAGGTTCACTGGGGACAAGATCTGAGGGACCAATATGTTCCCGTAAATATGCCTGTTTCACACGATGACACCCGGTTTGGGTCCCGCTATCAAGATCCGCCACCGAATTCATAAATGAAGTCCACAGAAAAAAGCATACAAAATACGGTTTTAAACAATTAATCGACATTTTCTATGGTCTGGCTAATTAATTAATCACTAAAAGAAAATTTCTGTCAACTCTGTCGGAGGTGTTAAGGAATATGATCACATGTTGCTCGAACTTCTCTCAGCGCTCAGCTGTTTCTCCTATCCACCGCGACACATTGAAAATGTTTGAGCAAACAACCCATGGTTTGGATGAAAGAAGGCACGCGATTGGCTAGACGGAGGCTCTTGGACGGAGGCGCATTGTTGTGTACATACATAAAATTAGTCATCTTTATTTCAATGGGAAAAAATTCTTCAAATCCCCCAGTGGGTGAAAGCAAACAGAACAGCCAAGACTATAATAATGGATCAAACAAATATTTCCATCTGCTGTACTCTCATATGTTATTAATGATATGTGCAAGACATCCGTAACAACCACGTTTATACTTGTATATATATAGTATATATATACATGTACACAGGTGTAGTACCGAACACATGTATTTATAAATATATGTATACATGCCGATACTTTGATATCAATGTTTTAAAATGTACTTTATTAATTAATACGTATCTGTAAATTGGATGGCTGGTATTTTTGGCGGTCTATTTTTTGGAGGGGGGGGGTGGTGGTGCATGTACATAAACTACCTTATTAAAAGCACAATAGCTTAATAATAATAATATATTAGGCCTATACACTGGTTTAATAATAGGGCCTATATATAGTTTAAAATAAAGTCAATGAAATAAAATATACAAGTGCATAAAATACAATGTAGATCTTACGATATTATACGTATACAGTCCTCTATAGCAATATCGCTAATAAGTAGAGTTAATAAGTCCGTCATTTACAATATGACAGTAATTGGTACATGCTCTTAAAACCACATCAAATGAAGACCTGTATTTTCTTTAAAATGCACATCTTAGTTAGTGCTCTTTGGTTAATATTTATTTAATGCGAAGAAAGATAACTGCAGTAGTCAGCATTCTTAATCTATGCCTTTTGTGGAAAGAGAGTTTGTTCCCTTTCCTCGCTTTTCCGAACACAACAATATTTAAACGAACGTAGTATTTTGCTCCCATGTGAAAAATCAAATTGCATTTGTTTAAAAAAGTTTGCACACTTATTTCCCCATATTCTATATTCTTTACGTCCAACAAAACGCAATTGGTCCATTAATGAGAAAACTAGGTTCACTATGCGTCAGATTTAGCAATAAATCTTACATTAATTTAAAAGTACGTGAACACAACAAAACAGCAGTTTAAAATTTTAATGAAAAAAACGTAAGTTGTTCAAAACCAATTTAACCATCCTTTTTTTTCTCTTAAAACATCACTTAAGCCCATGTCACACCATCACGATTTTGAGCTACGACGAATTCAAAAATTATTCGCACTAATTCGGGGTTCATCGTAGAGATAGTCGTTGGCTATCTTCCTTCACCGCTGCAAATCGCCAAACGCGGCGATTGTTTTTAAGCATGTTCAAAACAATCCTGTCCACAGCACAAGTTCAGATTAAGCATTTGTAAACTTGCAGGAAACTCGCACTGCACTCGTGTACATAGTCGCAATAAAATCTTCGACATTCGTAGAAAACTCGCGAAACCTCGTAGATACTACGAATATCCTACGATCAATCCCGAGTATCCTACGAGTTTCTATGATCGTTTCTCGAGTCTTCTCCGATAGAATATCCCCGGAATAAATGAGAATGTAGTTCGATTTGATTCGAATACAATACGAAAACAGGCGATTGGGGCGAGTGCAAAACGAGAACTACGAGTTTGATGAAGATGTGAGACTGTATGGTTAGTGTTCTTCTTTTGATTACTTAGTAGATACATCGTTCAGTAACTTTTTAAGTTACATACAGAACCTTGTCTTTCGAAGTTTTACTTCCTTCTTACTAATTTCTTCCTTCTTTATTGGTAATCTTATTCGGGGAATAAAACAAACATTACTCCTGCTGCTGCTTGGTATGGTTATATTTAAACAATTCATATTCACTTAAACAATATCACGATCTTCTACAATAATAAACGTCCGGTAGCAAATTATTAAAACAATTTGAGTTGCAAACATTGTCACAAATAAGGATTTCGTGGGCCATCTTAACCTTCTACATGTAATTTACATCTATGTGTACGTGTTTTCGAACATGTATTACATGTATACTTAATCTTTAGGATTTTTACCCTGATTGCATTATTTATCTAATGTTGTTAATTAAATTATATTTCCAGGTAAGTGTTTTATGTATAAATACAATCATTAATTTGTTTAATAATCACTTAATTAACACACGAGATATATATTCGTAAAAACATTTTTTTTCGGAAATATCTTGTATCAATCGTTTAATTTCGTAGTCGTTCCAAAGATTTGTGTTTAAATCGTCTCCAATCGTATCTGCTCGTAGGAAGATCTCAACGCGTTCGTTACTCAATCATCCTAATTCGTATATAAATCGCCACAACTCGTCCTGTTATTGTACAAACATTGTCGAACAGACATCGTAGTTGTGTCGTACTCATCTTCGCTAGCCAATGGTTTCTGATCCGTTCTGAGGGGTGGTGCGGATCCAAAATCCTTGGCTAGCGAAGATGTCGTACTAGATCTGAAAACAAAAAAAACACCATATGTAGAATTACGCAAGACTAGCCTGACAAATTTTTGCGATTTTTAACTTTTAAAGTATATTTCGTGTGAAATCGTATACTATAGTATAAATCGCGACAGTGTAACAGGGGCTTAACGGGTGCATTTCCCGGCTTGTCCGATCAAGGACACTTTTTGGCTTTATAAAACACAGGCTTGGTGGATAAACCAACAAAATATATTTATTAAGCAATTGCATTGTTAATACATTAAACGTGTTGTGATAGACACGTACAAGTCATGTCAATAATTGTTTTCTGAATTGACTTTATCGACAAATTTTATACAGAGATTAATAGTTCGCCATATTCTTGCTGTCAAATCGCAGAAGCGAAATTTTGATCGACATTTCTTTATGATGGTCTCACCATTGGTCGAATTCATTGAAATAGTCGATGCTTAAATTTTAGGACCAAAAGGTTACTACAATTCTCAGTACTTTTAATTCAAATCACACGATTTTTGCAGTATATACTCATGACATGAACAGCATTTGCTTTACTCACAGATTTGTAGAGATATACTGGTACATACATGTATAATACCATGGCGGGTCCAGGATTTGTTGAAAGAGGGGGCGAAAGGCCGGGGGTCTGGGGCGCTTTGATGCCCATGTGGGTCCAGGGCAAAGCCTTGGTTGACCCCAGGGGGCAAAGCCCCTGGAAGATCTCAGGTTGATGGGGGGGGGGGGGGGTTAAGACACTTTTATGAGCTATTCTTGACATGAGGTCTGTTGATAGATCTATAAATAAAGAGCAATACATGTATAACAAAACTATGTCAACCAATCAAATTACCCACAAATCAACCTTCAACTGTATGAAATACGACATTATCTTTGTTTTATAAGCGTTTTAATAAACAAATTAATTAACAATTTATGACGAAAAATTGTTCTTTAAATCGGGGTTTATAACAAGTGTGTAATATTCATTTTATATATGATATTGTCATTATTTAGACATTTTCCTTGCCATTGATACCAAACACCTCTATATTCTCATGTTTACGACTCTTCCTCAACCTATTCTCTTTTGAGAAGTGGACAGGCATAGCCTACATTGGATGTAGGCTATGCCTGTCCACTTCTCAAAAGAGAATATTCCTCAACCCCTCCAATCTATCTATAGCAGCGTAATAAAAGAAACACCAGTATTGTGCGCGACGTCACAACGAATGTTTGTTTTGCTTGGTAGTGATTCGGTCTTTGGTTCAAACACGAGCAAATTGTACTTAAAATCGTTTTAAGAGTTACTCTTAGATTAACGTATAATGAAAAACATCTATAATCTTTAATAACCACATGCGCGGATCTAGAGGGGGGTCGGGGGGTCCGGACACCCCCCCCCCCCTGGGAAAATGAAAAGTTATTAAATTTACATAGTAAAATTATCGCAAAGATGACTCGGACCCCCCCCCCCTGAAAAACACATATATGTTTTGGAAAGGCGTCGGAAGCGGAAATATTACGAATGATATTGAAAAAAATTCAGTTCTAGGCACGGATTAGAATTTCATGATTTTGGGGGGAAGAAATTTTGACAGGTACAATTTTTTTGTCGAGCTAAAGGTATACTATGTTACCTACCCCCCCCCCCCCTCCCCACGGATTAGGAATTTCATGATTTTGGGAAATTATGTTTTTATTTTTTTTTTAGCTTGTGAATATTTCTGATGAATAGTGTAGCCTCCCTACTTTCAATTCGGACCCCCCCCCCCCCGAAAAATTTCTGGATCCGCGCATGAACCACAATGTGACACCAGAGTCTTATAGTAACTTCATTTGGTTTTATTCTTGAAATGTAGTCTTATGCTATATAATATTTGTTACATTAAAGAATTTTACAACGTGGATAGTTTGAATATTATAGATTCTAGAACTATAATGTAACATATTCATAGATCTTTCCCACGTACATAAGTAATGAAACTTTAACTTCGCTGTACCGTTATATTTCCTTTGCATGTACATAGATAATAATAATCACTCATAATTATAGTAATTCTTTTTTTGCGTCTGCTTTTTTTTTTTAATGAATACGGAATGATTCTTTAAGTATTATTATGAGGTGATCAAATCACAGGCACCTGAATTTTTATCAATCAGTCGCTCAATAAGGTAAATATAAAAAATTCTACCTCCTCTATAAATAAATACACGTGTATTTTTATCAATCAGTCGCTCAATAAGCCAAATATAAAAAAAATTCTACCTCCTCTCTCTCTCTCTCTCTCTCTCTCTCTATATATATATATATATATAGAGAGAGAGAGAGAGAGAGAGAGAGAGAGAGAGAGAGAGAGAGAGAGGGGGGCGGAGAGAGAGAGGAAGTAGAATTTGTTTATATTTATTGAGCGACTGATTGATAAAAATTCAGGTGCCTGTGATCAAATACTGTCGGGGTGATCAAATTCAATAATGCTCCAATGGCTTAATCTCATAATATTCAAAGTATGGTTCCTTATTATTTTAATTTAACAAATATTTTATTATGCAAATAGGTACATAATAGGATTGGACATCAGGCTGTACCTATGTTAGTCCTTTCCCAAAGGATCAAAGTTACAAATGATATTTCAATTACATCTGAATTATATATATAAGTATGATAGTATAATAGGTATAAAATATAATAAGTTCATAATATAATATGAAGCATATTATTGCAGCATTAAATGAGTTGGAATTCATGTAGGATTAAGAACAGATAAAAAAAATATGAACCCCCCCCCCCCAAAAAAAAAATGGAAAGAAAAATAAAATAACAAAAGTAAAGGTCATATAAACAAATGAAAATTAGAAAATTATAATGATAGTAAATATTAGATATGAAATATAATATTAAGAGGTATAAAATATTGAGTACATGTATAGGTATACTGAGGAATGAGTTTAGAATGACATTATGCAAAATTATTAATAACATAGGTATCAATTATAATCGTTTTGTTTACTTAATGTATTGTTGGACTGCTTGAAAAATTGAGCAGAGTGTTTTATAGGGAAGTTGTCTATCGCCGAAAAGTAAAACATGTAATACTTGCTCAGGATTGAGATTGTTTAGGTTTATATTATTTTGAAGACTGTTGATGAGCAATGTTCTGTGATTAATGTAAGCTGGACAGTTAAGGAAAAAATGAATATTGTCTTCACATGTGTGGCCACAATTATTACAATCTGAAGTGTCACTTAAGTGTTGGTAAAAAAGGTGAGCTTGTAAGTTACTGGATTTATTTCTAAGTTGACAGTGAGCAATATTTTCTTTGCGATTTTCATAAGTAAAAACTTTGGTATTTTTTTTGCTACTTATTATCTATATTTATATATTTTTCAGCAATTGTACTATTAGATATTAAAATAGTCATTGGTGAACTGTATTGAACTATACATTACAAAATCGATTCGACAAAGACACTGGAAAATGTAAATATATGTTTATATTACATTTTATCTACGGGGTAGTTGATAAATTCAATGTTTTTATATAGCTGAAAAAATACACACAAACGTTTAATATTTCAATTGAGAATTTCTTTTAATTGGTACTACGACTCAGACCTTGCATGATCACCAATTTATTTGTTTATTTCAATTGCAACATCGTTGGGAGCAAAATGTTCTTTATCAAATTTTCACGAATCTACCAGCTAATCACGTTTTTGTAATAATCATATAATCATCAAAGATACATTGCGCTTAAATTATCTCTAAAACTACCAAATTGTTTGCATACGAAATATAACTATATTGTTTTACAACATCCAACTAATTCACATGTACGCTATGCTTTCTCTCTCTCTCCCTCTCTCTCTCTCTCTCTCTCTCTCTCTCTCTCTAAAATTAGAGTGATCTGCCTTTAATTCATGTAAAATAGAATAAATAGAACCGTTTTAACAAGAGCTTGGACTTTGGGTAGTACGTGACAAACTCCAATTTGACGAAGGCGGAGTCTACTCATGGTTAACTGTCCAGTCATTGGCTAATAGATATGAATGCATTGAACGCAATGACACTCGTCTGACTTCATCCAGGGATGTATATTTCGTTGAAACAGCGTCAATTTCACACAGCAGGGCAGATCTTTGCAAACAACTTTCCGGTTTTGACAGTCTGTGAATATTAATGAGCGTCTCTGAGCGAATTAGAAGAAAGGAGGTCAATATTTGAAAGCTTGTTTTGATAAGCAAACTAGATATTTACATCCCACCGAAAGTCCAAGCTCTTGTTAAAACGGTTCTAAAGTGCATTCTTACGGTTTTTAAATAATTTGGTTGTTATTCGACATTGTAAAGTAGTTTTTATAAATACTTTGGTTAAATGCATTTTTTTTTTTTACATCTGAGGTATCAGAAGATATTGCTGCTCGTTATTACCTTAACATATTTTTCCCAACGATAGAAGTGCCATGCATGTATGTGTATAGAGAGTTTTGACGAGACATTAAAAACATGTTGCAGCTCTGTTTAAATCTAAATTCTAGAAAAGTTTTCAGATTATCTCACCAAACCAGTAGCACTGATTTTGATTTATAGATCGTTGTTTAAATGTAATTTTAATAAAATTGACATATAAAAACCCGTCATGTACCGACATTTTTGTTCAAACCTGATCAGTTTAAAATGAGATGGTGGGTTTATAAATGTAGGTATGAATGTGTTCATGTATATGTTAAACAACAAATTAACTTATAATTTATGTATGACAAAGTCAATATTATCATATAATATCCAATTATCCCTTGTCTCATATACAAAAAAAAAAAAATTCAATAATATATCACTCTGTAAACTAGTAATATTGTTCTGTGTCACTGCTGCTTGACTTTGTGTTTTGGATAGGGTTTGCATATAGGCCTTGTCTGTTACCCAATCCATTTGATTATTCAATAAAATATGTTTAAATTAAAGGGAACTTGTTATATTTTGACAAACAAGAGACGATAATTCCGATTTTAATTTGGTAATTCATGTATTAATACCGACAAAGAAATCTCTAAAGAAAACAGAGGTATTGGCTCGATCCCTCTTAAACTAGATACATGTACCTGTTGAAATCTGATCAGGTTCGTACCCGTCTTTGCACCTATATCTTTGTACTAATTAACCAACATGAAAGGAATATAATCATGCCGCTAATGAGGAGCTTTAAAACACACACACACACACACACTCTCTCTCTCTCTCTCTCTCTCTCTCTCTCTCTCTCTCTCTCTCCAAATGCATCATCTGGTATTTCATCCTTTACCAATCAGTTTTTCTCTGTTTTCTGTATCTTTATTATTATTTAACATACCAGATTAATGTATTTTGCCTTGAAATGCATAAATGAATGACATTCTACATTATAATATTAAGATTTGGCCTTTAATGAAAATACTCTATACCAATTTATGAAATAATTCTAGAACTAACAAAAAGCATTAAAGGTCAGCTATCGAATGAATAATGTTTTAAATTGTGCCAACAGAATTTGCAATCGCAACTGAAAGTATGGATACTATATATAGTGCATACTTAACGTTTTATTTTTCATACTTCTATAATTATGTTAGTGCAATGAAAAGTGGGCTATATACGTTATCTCCGAATATATAACTAATTTGATTGGACCTTTTTAGTGTACGGTTCAATGGTCAACCCGTTAACCGAAGCATTAGCTTGACTTGGTCCTTTATGAATGAGACTTTCGTGAATGTTGATTGGATACATGTGTAAATGACTAGCCAATCAAAAATTTTCGCACCTACGGTAAAATTTTAACCTCATCAAAAGTAATTTTGCTCATTACTTTAAAATCAAAGGAACGAAAACAACAAAATATTTAACCAATTTTTTAAATACTAAATTTTCATTTTTTAAAAAATCGAGGAGGACAAACATTGCGACCATTTTCCAAATACGAAACTGTGGCCGCTGTTCCGTTTTCGACCCTCGCTTACCAAATAGTGAGTGTAAACACACATGCCGAGAATGGTATAGACGGACGAAGGGAACTTACGTTGCTTATTTCGTTGAAGGATTTTTTAATTTTATAGAAATATGTGAAGAAGATCAACAATATTATGATTCGAAGAAAAATCTGTGGATTTTTTGTTTTTAGTTAATATTTTTTTTAATCGACATTGTTTCGACAAGCGGTGAAATATTTCAGTAAGCGTTGAGAAATTTCCAACTATAACAGAAAAATGGCCGACATTGGAAGACAAGGGGCTGTGCAGTTTCTGTTAACATTGTGCGTGTTTTTTGTTATGTTTGTTCTTGGACATTGTACACTTGATTTGGCCTGTATAGAAGTGAAAAAAGCTTACACGGAAAAAGGCTTAAATGAAAATGAAGTTCCCATTCAAGCAATTTCGGGTAAGTCAGCTGTTATGATTATTAATGAAATCGATTTGTAATCAATGGTAATAGAAGTTCTCATGTTTTTAATTCGAAAAAGAATCATAATTACATATGATTTCAAACAATTAAAAATTGAGAAATTGAGGAAATAAATCATCACTTGAACTGTTCTACATTTATTTCAGAAAACCTCTTATGTAAATTCTGTCTTATAATTTGTTTTCAATTGTTTAATGTTATAATTCTGTAAGACTTATAAATGTGAGCAATATTGAAATTTATTGAAATCAAATTCCAGTGCCAGGTAGCCTAATTGAGCTAAGTTTGAAACACTTTTTTTGCCCTGTCAGCTGATGTTGAGTGTTAATTAAATGACTTTTAATTGTCCTGACTTAACCATAATCTGATTATTGCCTTGAATGTAGAGAATTTCTCTGGGGCCACTTATGTCACCTTTGATAATTGTGTGAGTTAATGTGATTTAATTCTTATTGTAAATCATGGATTTACAAAAAAATTAATAAATTTGAAATGACTTTACTCGGTCTCGTTAGGTGTGTAGCACGTCATTTCAATGTATGTGTAATAATTTTCTTCAACCAATATAATCTACAACAAATACTTCAGATTAAAATTTGTATATAGAATAAAATTCATAAGCACTGACCTTTTGTAACATTTTTTTGTTCACTGTATTGCTAATTTCATATAAAAAATGAATAAGTTATGCAAATGGGATTCGTGATCTTTCAAGATTGATAAAATGACAGTAACAAAAACCTAATTACTGGGGGAATGAATTCCTATAGATCAATCTTTACTTACAGATTATTGTTTTCTGATTCATTAATAACATATCAATTTAAGAAATCATAAGAACCAAGATAAAACACTCTGGGAATTTTTTTTTTGATACATGTAGGATTTGTTGGGTTTCACTTTGTACAAACATTATGCTTTCACACCATCACTATCAGATAACTCTTAATTCCAGTCATGACTAAGTTAATGGCTGGAGTATTATCTTTTTATTCTAACACACCACGGGTGAATGTTTAAACCCACACTGGGCTACTTAGAGGTCAACTGACCTAGACTTTGTTGATTGCTGGTTAAACACTCCAGAGCTGATCTGAAATACCAGACCTGGGCAGAATTTAGTTAACCCACTCCTTGCACGCATAGGAATTAATGGTGGAAAATAAATGGGAGAAAATATGGAAACTAATCTGTACATATGTACAAAAGAAGTTTCCCTGTAGAATTGATTAAGAAGATATTGATTGATTGGGTAAAAAGGTTATTTTAGGCCAAAAGTAACTAGGTTGATGAAAGAGTGATTTGGGACTTCTTTTTTTTTTATATCATTGTTGTATATGACTCTTATCAAAAAATCACATGTACACATTGCAACAAGCTCAACACAAAAGACAAATCAATTATGATCAGAAAAATGCACTGGAATTGACATCCACCTGGATTAGTGTTACGGTGTTTTTATTAAAACATTTTGGCAGGTATTAGCCTCGGAATAATTAATTGAAATATTTGTTTAAGGGCAGGTTTCTTATGACACCTTTGGGTACTGTACTGGGACTGGTTGCATAATCAGCAGGGTATTTGTCACATTGCCACCCCTACAAGGAAGACATTACAGGGAATTAACATACAGACCAGGGTCCACCAACAAACAAGCCAGGTTCTTTGTCCAGGGGCAGCGGGTGGCCATATCACATTGTAATCTTACGTCATAAAGATTTAATTGTTGACTTTCTGTTTAGAAAACTGGGGTAAGAAGTTGATAATGTTTAACGTATAGCTTCAACACATTATTAGGTGGGGCTAGTGTTGCGATATTGATACAGTGGTAAGATACTAATTCTATTGCTGCCCTCTGGTGTCGAGCATGATAGTGTAGTCATTTGTCAAGAGTAGATGTCCATTAATTACCACACAAAAGGCTACAAAGAAAAATGTACTTGTTTTACAAATGTAGTCTTCAATCCTGTGTCAAGGGGCTGATTGATTATGACAAGGGAACAAAAAATTCCATCGGAAAATATTTGGTCAATTGCCCTCCCCCTGTACTATTCTTTTCTTCAGAATGCTGTTTTGGTGAATTTATGTTTTGGAGAGATATTAACTAACTAATTGATGACATACATCAATAGGGATTTAGAAAATGGTGTCTCAATGAGACATACCATCCTGAAATTTGACTACAGAAAAGAAAATCAAAGCATTTAGTCTACCTATTTTCAAATATTAGACAATAATTGCATCATGTTCACTAGGGAGTAGGTAAAAACTAAGGGCTGCTGTTTCCTTCTGAATAACATCTCTTGTCAGCTGGTGAGAGATAAAAGCTTGCCTTTGTCCAGAATGTTGACTTTAGCCAGCCTGGTATTGTTTTTAGACCTGGGGGTTATCTTGACTGGTGGAGATAAATAAATGGGATGATGTGTTGGGAGATGAGAGGTCACCTGTGGAGAATATATAATCCATCAGTGGTACAAGCACACACTAATAGTAACAGCTAGAGTGAGGGGGGAATCGATGCCCTCAATGTTTGGAAAGGGAAGGGGGATGGTGGGGGTGGGAGAAGAAGGGATGTTACGTTTGACAATAAACATGCAATAAAGTAGGGAGTTTCTGGAGAAATGTGACCCCACCCTCCATATCCCTGGGCCAGGTGTCTGTCTGGTTTTCTGGGCAATCCTGTGTATCGGTCACATCCACACTACACACTCCTCTTCAGCTGTTCACATGGACCCCATCAATTTTCAGTCAAGACAGTCGCTGGTTTTCATGAGTTACACTGTACCTTGGAGTGATAAAACTGTTTGGCAAAGGATGGAAGACCAGATGATGCATTTGGAGAGAGAGAGAGAGAGAGAGAGAGAGAGAGAGAGAGAGAGAGAGAGAGAGATGTTTGGCATGCATTAACTCTAATTACATCATTTACATGAATGCCATGATGTCCAGGATTTGAGCATAACTGTTCTGTACAAGTGCATGAAAACAATATGTAGTTCAGTACCTATTACTAAAACATGCAAAAACACCCAAAAAGGGGCATGCAAATTAGTACAACATGTGTCAGTATTAAAAACTGTGCAGTTTGTAGCATTGAATTTATTCTGCAGTAGTCACAAGACTTCCAAAGAATAATCTAATTTGTTCGTGAATAGATACGTAGTAATGAAAATTCATCATGTGCACTGGAAGTGCAGACAGAAATGCCAGACGCAAGGGGAAAAAAATCGGCTCAAGTTTTGTCTGATGAAAGTAATTGCCCAACATCCCTAGGTAGATCTGATTTTTCCTCTGTAATAAAAATGGCGGTTAGAGGTGTTTTGTCTTGAACTGTGAAAAACCAAATCTCCCATATGTAGCAGGCCCCTCAACAAGTCAGGGGTAAAATCAATAGGGGGAAAAAGATTGCATCTTCATGCGGCCATTAGCCACAAAGAAACAGTAACAGTGATCAAATCATTCCGACAGTAAATCGAGAGAGAAAAAAGCAAATTGAAATCAATGCTAGCCTATCGTAATAACTTTATACCCACTGTAGGTTTGAGATTGCAATTGTTTTGCACAATTGCTCAGTGATTTGATGCACTATAAACTTAAAGCAAACAGAGTTTAACATTAATGTGAAAAAAATGCTTCATATATCCTTTTCCCCATCTTTTGTTTTCCCTTTGAAGTTTTCCATTTGATGGCGGGTATACTCAGAGTGCTTGGGCTTAATCACAATGTTATTATTGTATTGGCAATTCACAGCTCATTCCAACACCTTCAGAAATAATTCCTGAAGATGAGCTCAAAACCAATGTTAAGTTGTTAACAGTTTTTTCTGACGATGAAGAGACTTAATTTGGATAATTTTTTGTTTGTTTTTTTTTGTTGTTGTTGTTCATTTTGGGGTCAACTCTCTGACCACTCCGTCACTTTTCTCCCAAAAGTCAGACTTCATCACAAGTCTCCATAAACCTGCTATGTAAACTTATAGCCTCCTACGTGTGGTAAGTTTATGATGGCTGATTCTTCTGTCTAGGTCACTTAAGGTCATTTGGTTGCCAGTAGTTACATCATGTGTAGGCTCGCGTGCTGTCACCAGACCATTTGATGGGGTGAAGTGTCACTTCCAGGAAATTTTTTTGTTTTTCATAAGGAAACATTTAAAAAAAAAAACAACCCAGTACTCTCCCTTGTATGTCATTGGTTTTTTTTTTTTTAAGGAAACACTTAGTCTTTGTGAAAAAAATCTTAGTACCCACACATGGATGTCATTTTTCAAGAGTTGTGCTTCATCTTAAGTAGAGTAATTGTCACAGAGCTAAGTGGTAAAAGTGTCATGCATAGTAAAGTACTTCTTGGTTAAAAAAAAAAAAAAAAATGAAATAAAGATGAGGACAAATTGATGAATGAGAGTAGGCGCTTGATGAATGGAAAGCGGCAGTCTCTGTATACAATTTATATAATGCTGGCTTGTGTATTTCTAACAGTCTGTAAATTTGAAGAAGGCATTATCAGTCTTGATATGCCATCTTTTCCAAAGAAACATTGCTGTCTATTTACAACATAAATTCATTTATCAACACTTCTATATATCAGATTTCAGTATATCAACATATTCTGCACACTTTCAGATATAAACAAATGTTGGATTTACTAGGCAAATATTTAGAAAATGAAATTTATAAGTCAGCGGAATGCAATTTCAGCAGCAGTGTTTATTGCGGGAATTAAATTTTTTTAAATTCGTTATCTCTCTCGTGTTCTCTTTCTCTTAATTTCCTTTAGGCAACAGCAGTGTATTTGCAACAGTGAGCTCAGATAAATTGCGCAAAAAATAAGTCTGCACATGGTGATACACTTGGGAATGGGATACACAATCGAAGTAACGAAAGACAAGGCTTTCGTCTTTGTGTATTCTTTAATTAAAGAGAGACCTGCATTAAGGCTAGACAATATAAAAATGGAAAAAAAAATCTGACCAGATCTTTTGGAGGATAACGTGGATTAGATGTCTGTATACCCCAATGACTTGGCAAGTTTTTGTTGTCTGGATGTATTGCTAGAGTACATGTAGCATGTAGTCCAGTCATGCAATGACTATAACCAAGAGGATAGAGTTAAATTGCCCTCTCTCCATTGAAAGCTTGGAGCTCAGTCTAAAAAGATTACAGCTGGGACCATTAAAATTTTAGGACAATCATCAGGAGGGGTTTATCGTGCCTCTTAACCCTAACACGCCTAGGTTATCAGAAGCATTTTTCCCCCCGATTTTTATTAGGTTTAATATTTTCCTACGGATTCTTCAGCTTGATCCACATGCTTAATGTTTACGATGTATGCACCTCGCTGATATAATTTATAGATGTACACGGCCTTCTAGTTTGCCAGAAAAATCCTTCGATATTGAACTACTTATCAAATCGGCAAGATAGTAAATGTGTATTCAAATCATTCCTATCACACAGATGGGTTATAATAAAAATCAATCTCTTCAGTACATCTAGTTAAATTTCCCAAGGGGACTTAAGAGGTTTATCATGGTCTGTCATGGTTAATAAACAGATTTTTATTGTGATAATAATGGGATATATACATGTATAAACGTGGGAGTGATACATATGACTGGATAGCAAAACCAGTGTGAATAATGTTTCTTGTCAGAAGACATTTTACGTGGCCAAAAGTGACAAGTTGTCTCCCCTTTGCAATGAATTATGTACAATAGGGCCATCTCTCTGTCTCTCACAGATGCCCATGCTACTACATGCAATTCATTCCTGCAATATGAAAAAAAAAAAAAATCTTAAGGGCACATCTAGGCATTCATTTGAAAATTATAGTAAAAACCTTTGGTGGGAGAGAAGAAGGAATAACCCATCTGAGTAAGATAATCTGATTTTTGAGACTTTGTTTCATTTGGTCTCTCTTTCACAACTGGCTTTGGGTTTGTATACGGCACCTGCATCATGCATGGTGGTACAAGAGCTTTATCAAGGATTGACAGGGCAAGAAATCAGACCCTCCGTATACAGTCTTAAAGAAGGATGTCACACAGAGGACTATCTTGTGCTTTGTTGTTGTATCTAGTTCGGCTATTGCCTGACTTTTGAGTGACGTCTAAAGACAATTCCACGTGCCCTTTGCCAGGGTATTTTGTATTGTCTCAATTAACCGAAGGTATGGCTGCTTACTCATCTTCTAAATGCAGTCAGTTACATACATGTATGATTTGTTAGAGACAAAAGTTTAATGGGTGCACACAGAAAGACTTGATAAATCGGAGCATATGGTTGAATGGTAATTTAGATAAACTGATTTCTATCTTTCTTTCTTTCTTTTTTCTCGGATGGGGTGAATGCCCACGGGTTTAAATACTGTAATTGTTTAGATTGTTGTCTATTTTGAGTATTGAATTTAAAATGGAGTGTAGTGTGAATATTTGGATCACCAGTAGAAGAAGAAAAAAAATCTGATATAACTGTGATATTTACATAATTACCACCATTCTGTTTGATATGGTCAAAAAGGGGCCACTAATCCGCCATTTATTAAGGGGATTTAGGGAGAAAGTCACCGTTTGATTTGGCAATAGTCCTTTAACCTCACCTACCCTTTGTTACCAAACTGGAAAATAATTGAGTCCCTCTCGAAAATAATCAAAAGTATTTGTGTCCGGAATCATGAGGACCATTATGAGCCTTTGTTAGGTAGTGTACCAGAAAAGGGGACTTTAAGCGGTTGAGATTGAAATCTAGAGAAACCACGTCTAGAATTACTGGTTGGCATGACATGGTTTTACCACACAGAATTTAGCCATGGCGATCACAGTCAACCACTCAATGTCTTTACCCCTTAAAAAAAAAAAAAGAACAAAATGGTTGACATGATGAAGCAGAATTAATTAAATGAGTTTCATATGTTTTGGTATTTTTCTGATCAGACCGTGATGTCCGTTTTATTTTTTTTGTCTTGGTAAAGTTTGGACTAATCTTTTGGATGTGTTTTTTTTTGTACTGGTAAATTTTGAAGTACCCAATATTTAGTACATGGTAAAATAATCTTTTGATGACCACTAGGGTCTTGAGGTTAAATTTGAAGATTTGGACTCCTTGACGTGAAGTTAAGTTGATCTGGCTTGGTATTTATGGCATTTTGATGATGCTTGTTGGGCTTTTCTCCCAGTTGAATGATTGGTAATCTGTGCCTTTGTATTTTCGTCCAGATATTTCTTTTGTGGACCTCTTTTGAATGGCAAATGAGTTGTGGCTACGTTTTCATGAGGGTTGCTGCTAAAACCGCATGACCTCATGTCAGGCTTATTAAACATTTGTTGGAAAGATAAGGTTAATTAATCCCTTCCTGCCTAAAAGGTTGAACCCATTCAAGTAAAAAAAAAAAAAAAAAAGTGAAATGCATGATGGGTTCTTGAAATATTTTTAGTTTAAATGTTGCATTTCTCAGATGCTTGCGATTTAATCATTTTGGCAACTTCTGAAATACGCAATTTACATAATGATACATTATTTACTCCTAAGTCATTTATTGTAAAATGATATTTGATATGCGATGCAGAGTTAACAAAAAGTACCAGACACGGCTGGCATTGTCCTATTAATCTCGTCCCCCCTCGTCCAAATTCAATCTGACTGTGTGTCACAGAAGACTTAATACTATACTGATGGTTTCTTTTGAAATCGGGCTCACTCGAGGACCACTGTCGATTTAGATGTATAATATATGTAAATATAAAAGATCAGATTTACCAATCCCCACAATAAAAGCTTTCATTCATTGACAAATTTTATTCACCTTTTGAATTCAGAAGAAAAAAAATTCCTTTTCAAAAATCTCATTTTTTTAAATCATTGGATATACCTTGATGTGTAACCTTTTATTCTGTCTTGATTTTCTGTTTTCACAAAACACACAAGATTTCATGAATTATGGATTAGATTTATTTGCAGTCAATGGGTAACAAATAATGTATATATATTATGTATTAAAAATAAACCAGGTTTATTAGTATTGGTTTGAAAAGTTCAAATTAAATTTTCACCTTATTTGCATAATCCTATTGGTTCTGCAATGAAGTTTCAATAGGAATATGAAATTACTTTCATACAATAAATGATTTCACGTTGAAGGTACTGGAAGGTTAGAGAGTGAAAAATGATGTTCTAGTATAAAGCTTTGAGGATTGTTACCTTGAGCGCAGTAAATCAACAACTGTGGATGAAATACGGTGTTGCTACTTGAATATAAAATATATAAACCTCCAAATCATTTGAATATGCAACTGTGCATGCATTCACTGTGAAAAGACCATGAAAATTCATGCATTCAAACATGGTATGTACAACCACTTAATTACATGAGGAGAAAAAGGGGGGGGGAGAAGGAAGAGGGAGGGGGGAGGTAAAATAAGCAAGGTTGCATAAAATACAGGTTATCTGAGATCTGAAGGCATTGAATTCCATCCATGTTTTGGCATACCATGTTTTTCCGATAGATGGAGGGCCCTGTTACACAGCATAGAAAGGAGAAGCCTGATGCTGTAGAGCAGAGCTTCTGGAAAATGTCGGGCCCTCCATGTAATGAGAGGCAAGATAAACCAAGCATGTTAACTCGCTTTAATTAGAAAGCTGTGAAAGATATATTGTTAGTGCAAGGTATTTCCTCACTTCATTTCGGTGCAAGGATTAGTTAAGACTGGGCGCATTGAAGTAATTTGCTTGCAGATGGTGCAGAAATATGTCTTTTCTGATAAAAACTGCACTAAAATATGCATCAATTCATATGTTTTAAAAAAAGAAACAAAGATATGCATTCTTAAGTGTTAAGAACTGCATTCAACCAAGCCTCTTTGAATATCTCTTAATGAAGTGGTTTTCTGCACAAAAATTGAAAACATTGAACACTGTGCATTGTTAACATGTATTTTATTTTTATATGATTATATTGTTGTGTTGTAGGGGATCATTTAGAAGTTTGTCCGCACGGATCAACATGTTGTACCAGGGATATGGAATCCAAGTTGAAAGACTTGAGTGCCAGGGAATATTCGAAAATTGTAGGAGAGGCTTTTAAATATGCCAAAAGTACATTTGTTACAAGAACAAGAAAATTTGATGGTAAGTAGTCCAGTGTATGAGATGAAGGAGATAATTATTTAAAGAATATGAAACAGAACATTTAATAATATAGATTGAAATAAAGCACCAGGAAAAACATTGTGGAAGCTCCAGAAACACCCCCAAAAAAACATTGGAAATAAAACACTTGAATTGAGCATGCAGGATTGGTAACATATCTGTTGAAGCCCCCCCCCCCCTCTTTCCACTTACACGTGCCCCATTTGATTTATCCCTTCCTTACATTTCACCAGTGCTTGTATGTGTACTAACATTAGGTAGTTACACTCTCAAGTCTGGCAAAAAAAATCGTAGCTGCTGCCAGAGCATCGGCAATTCAAATTCAATTGCACCAACATCTGCACAGGGATGAAAAGTCTGATCCATATGTGGCCAAGTGTTTCTATTTTTTACTTTCTTTCATTTATAAGAAAATATAGAGTTTGATCATGATTCAAATATTTCAAAGATTTTTAGGTTAGGTTAGAAGGAATTAAAAAGGTGTGTTTTGTGTGTGTGTTTGTGAGAGAGAGAGAGAGAGAGAGAGAGAGAGAGAGAGAGAGGGAGAGAGAGAGAGAGAGAGAGAGAGAGAGAGAGAGAGAGAGAAGAGGAGGAGGAAAGAGAGAGAGTATGAATTAGGGTAAAAATTACTTTTTGGAAGTACAAGTTTTTAACTTGGTCACATTCACATACTGGACATGCCGGTACATTTATACATCTAGCTGAAGTTATTACGCAGAAAATTATTGTTTGTTTGATTTTGAAGGATATATATTCCTGAGAGGGAGAAAATGTCAGCTACAGATCATAAATTAATGATAAACTTTTGATAGTCGGAGGCCAGAACAGTCGGACTATTAATAGCATGCATGTGACAGATGGTCACTTGTTTATGACAGGATCTGCTGGCCTCTATTTGGCCTAGGAAGAAATTCGTTATTTCCTAAATTGATAATATATGTCCATTTATTAAGATAGCAGACAAAAAGTAATTTGTTTTAATGCATTCATTTCAAAGATTTTTATCTAATAAAATTCAAGGAAAAGTCAGTGGAGCATCATCCATTATAAATTATCCACTCTCCGATAAATGTAACAGAAATCGTTTTCTACTTCACCACGTTTCATTGAATTCATGAGAAAAAATTGATTTCTGCTATTAAGGCAAGTGTTTTGCTCTTCCTGTATCAGTGTATTGTGGGAAGGGAGTTGCCGCATTTAAGCCATAAAAGGTGTGATTTTACAAACGAATCATGTCGTACTTGCCATCTACAAAGGCAGGTATGATCCGACCCAAGAGCTGTAACAACTTTGTACTTTGTAATTTGAAAGAAATTGCTCTTTGTAATGGAATTGCCCTCTAACAAGTTAATTAAGTATAATTCAATCATTTGTCACAAACGGTTTTTCATTCCCAAACCTTTTTTGATAAGGGTTGTGACATTTGGTAGATAAATTGAGCCATTTCGTACAGATTTATCGCTACCATTTACAATACTGTGCCTGCCGCCAAAAACACAAGGCAGTAGAGAATACAATGGCTATACCTATGACCCCCTCGCCAAACATTCACCTCAAAAGTTCATTCCAAAGCAAACCATGTATGTAAAATGAAATAATAAACCCATTATAACTCTGTGATAAACATCAACTTGATTTCCAGTCATTAAATGCATAGTCAGGACTAATAACCAATTCAGACTGTGTAATTGGGGGGGGGGGGGGGTAGATACAGGAATGATAAGTTCAAGAGAAATCCAGTTTTTCTAGCTTTTTTGTCTGTCATCCGTGGGGGTGTGCTAATATCCTTTGTTGGCGCCTATTATAAGTATAGAAGGTGAGGAATTTTTTAGACTGTCAACTTTATTCTATTGTGTTTCTGCTTACTGTCAAAGAGACCCCTTATAGCCCCAAGCATTATCACACTTGATCGCTATCTAGGGACTTTCTAACTGGTCTCTAATGAATTTGATCTAATTATGCCAGGAAGATGTGAGGAAAGTCAAGATATATTCCTGGATTATTAAAGCCTGTATCCTTGGGGCGAATTTTAGTCAGGAAAGTTCTTGCCAGTTATATTTTGGCAGGTCATCTATAGCCCCCCGAACACTGGCTTTTGTAATCAGATGAACAAATTCATTTAAACCTCATATTTGTAAATCAACTATTGATGGTTCGGCTCTGGCTGTTAAATTTCTGACCCTGTTTGCTTAACATACATGCAAGGGCTAACAAAACTCATGGGGGAACTTGTTTTTTATTTATTTTCCTATGTTAAAGGGAAAAAAAGAACTAGACTAGTCAATTAGCATTTTTTTCCCAGCTGATCAATTAAAATAGTTAAATGTACTTGTATTAACAGACCATTTGTTGCGACAAAAATATTCTTTTAAAATAAAAAGGAAAAGGAATGTCTGGGGTCAGATCAGGCTGGGGGTTTTTTGATTGAAAGAAAATAAAACACCTTTGGTTGGCCCTCTTTCTTAATTATAGTGTGTCTAAACCAGAAGCACTTCAGGAAATACATAACAGGGCTAAGGTCTGGCCATTTTGTATTCCAGCTTGGCAAATCACCATTGACTCCAATAGAACCCGCTATTAAGTTCAATTTATGAACTTTGCCACAATGAGAGGGACAAGATTTAATGGTCGAAAATAGAGAACTGCATTTAGCTGTAAATATTGCCTTTAAATCTTGAGCTCGGAGAAGATAGTCGTTGGACCCTCCCTGTCATCCATCTTTGCCCTGAAATTATATAACCCGTGGGATATTATTTTGTTTGATGATTGTCAAATTTGACGGAACAGAAATAGTATTTATTACCACACAGTTACTGTTTTCTAGAAAGTCTTGAGAGCTTAGCACTGTGTAGTTATGGTTAAGAGTATGTAATCTGAAGTGATTTATTTACTGTGTTTTAAATCATGCAATATACACTCCAGAATAAAGTTAGCTGCTCAGGTGAAAGGGGGGGTTAATATTTATAGTTGTAGGACTAAGATAACTATTTTAATGCTCTCTTTGCACAAGTTAAACAGAAAAAAATTCTGGTCATGAATTTTAATCTGTTTCATTAGATCCCTTTTATATGTGCAAGATGGAGGGGTTTTTTTTGTAAGAAATTGACTAGATTACGAATGAATGCTTTGAATTTTTCGTGTTGCTGCCAGCAATAACAAGAGCATGTATTTTGAAATTACATAAATATCAAATTATTAAAGTCATATCAACCCTCAGAAGTAGAGTTTTGAACCAACTTATAAACACATTAATGATTCACAGATAACAGGGTAAAGCTAAGGGAGTTTTTTAAATCGCAGGGGAAAGTTAGTTATATTACGCAATAGAAATGTTTTTGCATGAGTACAGCTGTTACGGTTTTTAAAGAAAGTCAAAGTTAAATCTGGTTCCTCAAGATGTCATTTAAGGGACATCAGTATGATAAGGTTTTATGTTTTATGTCAAAAGTTTAACATTTTGGTAACAGAAAGTGACAAATTGAAGGAAAAGGAAAAATAACTTCATTACTTGGCATTTGTCTGTCATTTTTCCAAAAAATCAAGCCAGCTTAATATGCAGAACATGATTCTTTTCTTTCTCCCTTTGAAATTTTTTTTTTTTTTTTTTTGCAAATGATAAAAATGATAATCTTTATGATAATAAATGATAAAAGTTAATCAAAAATAATGGTTTTACCCGGAAATATTACATTCTTTGACGATGATGTGAATAGATTATATTTAGATCAATATTATCTTCTGTCTAGTTTTAATATTATTATTTAAAAATATTTTTCTTAATTTTTTTTTTTTTCAGAATTCTTCACAACTTTATTAGACAAATCTAATTACGGTAGTAATTATCATTATTAACATATATATTTCTTAATTTTTTTTTTCAGAATTCTTCACAGCTTTATTAGACAAATCAAAAACAGACTTGCATACTATGTTTGTGAAGACATATGGATTATTATACCAGCAGAATTCACAAGTATTTACGAGTTTATTTGAAGACTTGCGGAGCTATTACAAAGGCAAGGACATGAGCTTGACGGGAGCATTGGACGAGTTCTTCAAAAAATTGTTCAGCAAAATGTTCGAGTTGCTTTCTGTACCGCACAAATTTTCGGATCAGTACTTGGAATGTGTGACCAGTCAGATGGAGAACTTGAAGCCGTTCGGAGATACTCCCGGAAAACTTTCAACACAAGTCAAAAGATCTTTTGTCGCAGCCCGCACTTTTGTGCAAGGCCTTGCTATTGGACGGGATGTAATCGTTGAAGTTTTAAAGGTTTGTATGACAGTATATGTTTTGTTTGAATCAAATATCTTCAGTTTCTTTGAACAGCTGCATTACATATAATTAAGAGTTGCAGCTGCAATTGTTCTTTCATCATTTGCTAGGGTAAATTCTCTGTGTTTCGAGTAAACAAACACATTTCGATAATTATCTGTTTATTTCGAAGGACACGAACAATATCAGGAAAAGTTCACATCCATTAGATTCTCATTTGTGCAACAAATGGCCAAAAAAAAGAGGAAAGAATCATTTTGCATTCTTATCCAACTGCAAAACTTCTGTGTGTTTAAAGCGTAAAAAGAACACTGGGTTTTATCGACTGGCTAAGATCAAACGATTCACAGTCCCTATAACACAGAAGAGTCGCGCCTTCTGTACTTGTGGGTCTGCATTGGCATTAAACCTATGAGCTTCCAAAGAAAATTTATTGTTTATCAATTAGGATGAGAAGCTATGAAGTTTCTGCATTTTGTTTGAGAATTACTTTGTTGCAGCAATATGTCATCAGTTGATCAATGTGGATGGCACCGGGCCAAACTGGTCAAGATTTAGATGTGTGTACACTGTCGGTGAGCTCTGTTTGCTGCCACTGCGCTGCAGTGGAGGGATCAACAGTTTCTCCTCTCATCCATGTTAATCAAGCCAAAGATTGACCAGATTTCGTAATGAGCAATGCTAAGCAACATTGTATCGACAATTTCTGTCAAGATACACTGTCAGATAGGAATCTATCCCCCCCAATACTGGTAAAGATGGAACGAACTTATCAGGCATATGCGAAGGGGCTTTGGTTTTTGCCCTTATCATTTAAGGACCTTTGTTTTTCCTCTTTTTTACCTGGCTCTGACTTTGGAATGATATCAAGAAAAAGGTATTTTGTTTGGCCAGGGGTGATTTCATCTAATCTTTTTGTAAAATCACAGAGAGTCGTGGTCCCTATGAAGTTAACTATGCGAAAGAATCCTCCAATTCTCCTCAGGTATTTTCAGGTGTCTTGTCAGTCGCAGGTGAAACCTGCTTCCATAGAGTATGTGTTTCCACATCACGGTTCTATGTACATCTGTGAAAATGGTAACAGTTTCCCTGCACATGGCCTCCGCAACAGTTACATTGTTAGAAACCCAAAAAATGCACAACCTTATTTAACCTCTGTTTCCTGTGCCACAGGTAAAAAACAGGAATGCAGTGTACCTGTAGCATAATTGTCTGTGGGCTGTTTGTCATTGTATAGACTTCTGTTCAGAATCTCGGGTTACACTGTTAGGGAGGGCAGTCCAAATTTGTATGTGTCTAATCGCACTGTGAAATTAAGGTGCTAAAGTTTCTGCACATCACACATAGTTGTGTCCAGGACCCCTGTCTAGCCCGGGTTGATTGCTTCAGGTATATAATCATCAGGTAGACAACGCAGGTAAATCTCAGGTGTAAACGAAGCTATCGCACTTTGGATAGCGGAGTTGGTTGGCTGGGGGGGGGGGGGGGGGGGAAGCTTCTATAATGTTACATGGCAATCTTTTATATGGGCAGACATACAGGGATTTGACTACAGAGCTACTTAATCTCTGTCAACTTGGCTGTTCAGTAGTCCAATGATCTTGTCCACCGTTTCTAACCTCAATTGTGTATAAATAAGATAGAGGCAATCCGGGCCTATTTTCTCTCTTTGTTACAGACAGGTTTAAGGGCAGATGAAAAACTAATTCATTGCACATGTTTCCATATTTTTGCTACGGATGTCAGAACGAAAGACTTGAAAATACCGTACTTGCAGTTGTTCTGTTTCACAAACATATGCTGTATGTCAGCCGTGTATATCAGAATATGACAAAACTGTCCAAACGTACAGTTTGTATCAAAGAGAGTTCAACATACAATGACATACTGTAGAAGCACATATTTTTGGGTGAAAATTTCGTTGTTTTTGAACCAAATATAAAATTTCGTTGTCATTTAATTTCGTCATATCGCATTATCTAATATGTATCACCTATCAACTCTGTATATACGGTATTAATACTTGGGTTAAAAAATTTGTCATGGATTTAATTTCGTTGATTTATTCTGCCAACGAAAATAACGAAAATAAATCCTCAATGATATTTCTGCTTCTACAGTACTTCCTAATGTACATATTGACTAATGCAGCATAGTACTGTGAAACACACTTATAGCAACTGTCTTATAACAGAGATGATCTAATTTGTTTATTATAAACACAATTCATAAAGTACAAAAATATTATAACACATTTAAAGATAAGGAGGAGGGAAATTGACTTTGCTGTGAGCATGAATTCATTATAAGCATTAATTTGCTGTAATTGTGTTTTATTAAACATTAGGTACTGTAAATGTTAATTCTCAGCATTATTATTTATTAATTAATTAACAGAGAAAATGATGAAATATTTCCAACCAATTAATAGTTGACCATTTCTCGTCTTAGATTCCACCCACGGAGGCCTGTAATAAGGCCCTGATGAAGATGATGTACTGTCCCCACTGTAGAGGCCTGACCCAGACCAAGCCGTGCAACAACTACTGCCTCAACACCATGAAAGGCTGCCTGGCCTACCACTCGGAACTCAACGAGCCTTGGAACGAATACATTGGTAAGTCAAATTCTTACATGTCGATGGAGAAAATAGCCAGAGATGACGAGATCCGTATCAGATAAGTGAATAAAACAGTTATGACCCAGAATGGCGATAAGGGTATCTTTTTTTTCCCACAAGATGTGATGGGGCTTTTGATAAATATTTCACTTGAGAGTTAGTTGTGTGTGTGGAGATTGGAAATGGTTATAAGTGTTGACATTTTAATGGCTAAAGTCAACTGGGAAGAGGTTTTGGGAAGAAATAGTGTTTTGTGTGTGTTAATTTGTGTGTGTGTATTCGGAGATATTTTTTACAGCTGTGAAATAGCTGCCTCCAAGCTATCTAGAGGTCATTGCTTCAGAACCTCCCGTTGTCAGTCCATGGTAGGAAAGGGTCTAGTTCATCAGGAGATGTAGAGAACGCTTAGTTCTGATGATTCTGCTCAGGTGAAGGCAAGGTTACTTGCGAGACCTCTCGTCTTAATTGAGCAGAAAATCTATAGCACTTATGCCTTTATATGTAATCCAGAGGAGGCCAATCCATTGGTTCTGATAAAATGGTTCAGTCGTTAATAGGAAATGGAGAATCAGGGTTAGATATAGAGGATGTCTAATAAATGACTTTTCCATGTCTGGCTTCCAAAGTATTTGGTACGGGATACAGGCAAATTCAGAAGACAAAAGGTTTTTAGTTGTTTTAAATGCAAAACATTTTCCACAAGGAAAGAGTTAAAAAAAAATAGCTTTCAGAAAGATAGTATTTTGTTTATAGTGAAATAGAGTATCAAGAGCTGAAAAGTGCACACCACTTTAGAATCTCTTTACTCTCAAGTGGGACTCTTAGTACAAAAGCTTGATATATACTTATTGGTGTTATATATACTAAACAGTATGTGCTATTGAGGAAATTATTTATGAATCAGATTTCCCAAGTAAGTACTAGGAAGAAATTGAAACCATCAAAAAGGTGTGGTTTTGTTACCTCGAATAATAACATTAATTTAACATATCTTATTAAAGTACTGTATAGGTTTCAAATTCCTGTAAACTCTTTTAAAATGTGGGTTTTTTTAAACAAGGCTTATTAAATAATCTGGAAAAAGAAAACGTACCAAGTTTACCACAATACTGAACTAGCAAATAGCTCTTGTATGTATTATCACTGCGATCAATGTATGAAATCAAACCCTTTATGTTTGACCAGGAGCAGAAATTAGATTGGTTTAGGTGAGTCACTGTTGGTTAGCTATGACTGTAGACGCTCGAGTATTTATAAACAAACCACGCTTGAACCGAAACCAGGATGAGGGGGTGTCATTACACTTAAACCCATAAACTGCGGAAAACACAACATGTTCATTGAATTTTTATGGTTTAAGTGGAAAAAAGAATGACTGAGTATTTCCCAGTGATAAGTTGTTGAGTTCATTGTGAGTCCTTCATTTTTACTGTACGTTCTTCGTACTTTTCAAACTTACATGAACTAGTGCTGATATTTGAAAGAAATTCACGTCGTATGTTTAGGTAGAAATAAGAAATGAGAATATTTCTGATTTAATTTCTTTACTCAAAAGACTGATGAGACAAAGCTCTTGTAAAATTTTATTTTAAAATTTTTTTCAAGTATACCTGTAACTACAAAAGGTGAAAGGAATGTTCACCTCTCTACCCTTTTCTGCAGTCCATTCTCTGAAATTGAGTAGAACAGATCTTTTTTGCACACAGAATGAACATATTTTTGAGGCGGTGTATGGTTTTAGGATTAACCAAAGAGTGTGTGGTCTCTATTGATCCACAGAAGTGATTCACAGAACAAAAATGGTGTTGTTGTGTCTTCGATTTTAGAACTGTCAGAATTTTATGCCCGATTTTCAGGCCAGGGAACACCTCTCTTTCTCTCCCAGTCTCTAGGTTTCTGTGAGTCACTACATTAGCACACATGCGACAATACCCAGCCAGATCCAGGAATCACAATACAGCCAGGAGCTGTCCAATGGAGGATTATAAATGACAGTGATTGCTAGCATAAAGATCAAACAAAGTGGGGTTAATTTTCTGTATAAGGACTATACATGTACACTGAAAGAAAAGGGGGAGATTCCTGGCTGACAGACTTCAAGAGGCAATTTAGATAATAATTTGTCAATTTTTCAGGGAAAGCAAATTTTCAACTATTCAATATTGAACAGGAAATGGTTGAGAGATGATAAAATAAAAGACCTGCAATAAAGTTTAATCAGTGCCAAAGCAAAATTGATCTTTTGTAAAGAAGGAGGGAAAAGCCATTGTATGAGTGGTCACAAAATCGAATCGCATGTTCTGTTTACTCGTCAGATATGTTAATTTTTACTATTCTGGCTGAAGTAGTTTGGTTTTTTTTCATCTGGTAGCGCAGGAATTTTATGTTTTTTAGGGACTTGGGTTTAATTTGGTCGGTTTATTTTTTGGAGTAGTTTCTCTCTCTGTTTTATTGCGATGCGATTAAGGACAGGTATCACATTGTTCAAGTGTTGCGTTGTTAGATGACAGACTGAATTGTTTAAATATTTCCCCTGATAAGAGCCGGTACACATGTATGACCGTACATTTCACTTTATACAGGATGTTTTTAGCCCGGATTAAACTTTCTACCTGGGACTAGAATACTCAGGTGAAAAATTTAGTCAAACAAATGACATTTGTGTCAATAATGGGGGAAAACTGTTGATTCTCACTGTAATAGAATAATGAGGAAAAATAAAATCATAACACTAATTTAAAATTCACTATTAATCAGATTAAAGAGGGGGGGGGGGGGTCTGACATTCATTGCAATAGGGAAGATGAGTTCTCCTGTGATCTAGTTACAGAGAATAGGACAAGGAAATTAGTTCTTGATGTCCTTGGTTCATTTTTCCTATCATATCTGGGTGTTTCAATCAGTTACATTAGTGCTAAGGGAAATTCATATAGAATTGAAGATTATCTACAAAGCTTTCTGATTTCAAAAATTGCTTATGAGAAGGTGTTGGGATAATAAAATTCCATTATGAAGAACTTAGAGAAAAAATGTTGTTACGTGTGTGCGACTGTTATCAAACAGAAATGGCAGGCATGAAACTTAGTAGCAAAGATAACATGAAATCAGCAGAGCGGATTGGATTGGCCTAATGATACAAGCGCTGCTCCTATAAAGAGCATGATAGCAAAGATTGGCCCAGATGCTGTAGTGAAGACTTTTGTGTTTATTTGATAAAAACTTATCTTTGCCTAGCTTTCATCCCCACGCTTTTTTGTATATATGTCTGTTGCACCATGGTGTCATAAATGTATCATACGTGATATATTGCGGTTTAGAGGGTACAGCATAGCTTATGCTGACTGCAGCATGCAGTGTTATGTTGAATAGTACATCTCTTTTTTTGACTCGATCAGTCTGAAATATGGGCTGCTCAGTGCTGTATTTTGGGATTAGAACATATTATACTGGACCAAAGATAGAGGGCTTGAGAGAGGTTGGTTTCCATTGTTCTGAATACAGACTGGTGCCAGACAAACAATAATTGTTTATAAATCACCTCACGAATGTCAAGAAAGTGTCGTGCCAGCAATTTTATTCAATGGCCGTTTTTTAACTGCGATAATATCTCCACAATTTTTTTTAATGTCCACATATTGTGTATTGCCTTTTCACTTGTATGGCTCAAAGGTATTCAAGGTTTCTCTTGACTGTGTCCTCCGTCATTTGCAAACCTCTTCTAAGGTCACCGTGTAGAATTTCTTCCCAGAATGCACTGCCTGCGTTCGGGGTCCCGTCTGCGGCTTACTTCCAGCTGTTTGACTAGAACTCGTGCTGAAACTTTTTACTTACATCTGCTGCTGATTGCACAATACAAAAAAAAAGATTTTCAACAGAGCTGAAGTGAATGTATTTATTTTTTATGTAGATTTGCTGGGATAGTAGCAGTTTTGTTTTTGAAAGGGGTTCTGTGTCACTGACGTAACTAACAAAGGCATTAGGATATGTTTTAAATTGTCTTGCAATGTTTTTTCTCGTGCTCTGTTGAGTGCATGGTTAAGGGATGGCGTTTTGGGGGCTTGGTTTTTTGGGGGGGGTTTTTCAGTGAAACTTTTACAAAATCTGTATTAGATGGTAGTGTGGAGACATACTTCTAAGGGTTACCTTGTAACATTCCAGAAATGTTAACAATAAATAAAACTTCATTAAATAGAAAAGATGTGTATTGCTGTTATTGTTCTTTAATGATCTAGAGTTGACCATTATATAGACTATATAACTATATAAAAAACTTTGGAGATTAAAAAATCTCAGCAGACGGCTCTAGTGACAGTGGGGGGCATGCTGTTATCTGACTCACAGTTCAGATTGTTTGGCAATAAAGGAAAGGAAATGAGGAGTTACCAGATATTACACAAGCCGTGGACCCACCAGTCAATATAACTAGAAAATGTCAGAATAATCAAAGGCATCACCTGCCAGCCCCGATGATAGCTTCATGCCCAGCGTTGTCACTCTATTAAAAGTCCCCCACGTATATTGGACACGTATATTGGACACGACTATATTGAACATGATGTCACCTGACTATTGGTGTCCTTAGGGGGAAGGAAAACACTCTCACACCCAATCACTGAGCGTTTTTACATCTCTATTTCCTCATAAAGTTAAAATGAAATCGTAAGGCCCAGCGATGAATCAGTGAGACTCCTTCATAAAAACGAATAGCCAGCAGTTGTATACCAGGACCTCTACATGTATTTCAGGTCTTGCTCTTTGTTTTTTTGTGACTTATAAATCACATCATTTTATCCAATTTGTAATTTTTGTTTTCCTCATGAAATTAAGAAACGAACTAAGTGGAGCTATTACCTTTTTCCTTTGATATCTAACTTACTTGAGATAACAGAAAACTAGATTACTTTTTCAAACTGAAAAATAAGCCTGAAAAAACATGTAAAGTAAGATGTATATTTTATTGAGATACTGGCGTTGAAAGCACTTGCCCATCTTAAAAGGTGGTTGTTGTTTGGTTTGGAGTGTTTCGGGCATGTGCGTCGTGGAATTCTTTTGAGTACGACGTTTTCTTCTTCGTCTATGGTGTATAACAAGGGGTAATCTTAGTACAATTTATAATGGGGGAGAAATTGAAACGGTGATTATGTAGGGGTAGTCAGACATGACTAGATAGGCGAGATTTCTGACAAGAGAAGGGATTAAAAAGTTAAATAGCAGACCCTTCAACATTCATGTTTACAGGCTGAAAATGAATTTAAATCATTTTTACAACCGAACCACAATTTGAAACGCAAATATTCTTAATTAGCCTTTCTCAACATGAGAGTCAGGCAGTTGCAGTTTGTTTGGCAGAAAAAGTAACTTAGAATTACTGAACTCTTTTGTTTGCATGCATTTTCTAATAGTGAGTCACTCACTCGGAGAGTCTGAGTGTTTTAATGAATCTATACAATTACAAAAGGCAGTGATGGAAGATGCTCAGGGCTTCATTTACATACTTGTCATGGTCTGGATCAAGCAGCTTGTCTGTTGTCAGGGGACACATAGCTATACATTGGGGCGGCTGGTCCTTTTGTCTTCTTCCCTTCAAAAGCTGACTGTAACTTGACAAAATTATTCGTGTATTTCCGACTTTTATCAGACCTCAACTTGTATGATAAACGTCTGCTTACGATTATATGTATATGATTTGGTGTTCCAGTTTATTTGGGGGGGGGGGGGGGGGGGACTGCCGTCAGCTGGTATTTTGTTATTTTGTTCATCAGAATCATTATTATTTGGAAGGTATTCTGTAATGGTTGTATCTGAGATCCTAGTTTTTTGTATGGCTTTTAGGGTGGTATTAATTACCACTATGGTGCGAAATTTCAGAAGTTCGCTATGGGTAGAATAGGGGACAGGTAGAGAAGACTTGGAGTTTTTCAATGGAGTGCCGAACTGTCTTAATCTGTGATGTATCATCCCTCTTATTGGTCCCAGTGGGACTCCTGTGTCCTATACACACAACCTCCGCTGATGAAATCTCCCCCTTTTCAACAGACTCTATCCACGCTTGCACTTCAAAGGCATTTTTTAAATGGAGATTTGAAAAGAATATTGAATGATGGTCTGTTACAGGGGATAGAGTGTAAAATTTCAGCGACTAATTTCCATATACTGGGTGGTTATTATTTTGTTACGAGTTTTTATGGCCTAAACTCTGATCTCTTAGCCTGCAGAGGGAGGAATTGTGAAATCAATAGACTCTATATTGAAGCAGTCATTAAAATTAATGGCCACTCCAGTTTTAAGAAGTCTGCATTTAAAGTTATGTTCATTGTGAATCTTCAGTGCTTATAAATTAAAGAGATATGGTGCAGTTATCTGTCTGATATTTAGAGTTCTCAATTATTTATTTTGATCCAAATTGTATTTACAGAGGCCATGAAGCAGTTGGCAAGCCGATTGGAGGGGCCGTTCAATATAGAATCGGTGGTGGATCCAATCGATGTCAAAATATCCGACGCCATCATGACCCTCCAAGAAAACAGCCTGAGAGTCAAAGAACAGGTAACTTATAGGGAACCCAAAAACACATTGTTATCTTTAAATTTGTGCCTAATTTTGCTCTAAAATCATGTTAACTCTCATGTAAAAGTATCATGACCCTCCAAAAATCAGTTAAAGGGTCAAAGAACAGATATATAGGGATCCCCCCCCCAAAAACTGCCTTGTTTAAACAAGAACTTGCAGGGCCTCTTTTGGCACTGGAATGAAGTAAACTCTTGTGTAAAAAGCCAATATTTACTTTTGTTTGGCCTGTGCATTCAGAAGTAAGGGAGATTACTCTAATGGAATGTTTGCATGAGGTAAAAAGTTCAATACTCTTACAAAGATTTTATCTCATTTACATATGGTCAAAGCGCATGATTTAAGAGCTCCTTGAAGAAATTCATTGAATTCGTGGACGAAAAATACATTTTTGTCATGGGAAAAGGAATGTGAAGCGACAAAAAAAGGTCCTTAGAATGTACCAAAGTCAAACATTCTTAAAGGCTGAAGGATGATAAATATTGAAGTCATATTTTTCACTTAACCTAGAAGGGTTGGACTTGCAGTATCCATTTTTCATTTATGAGTAATGGAAACCAGGTGTATCTAGATATAGTATTTTGCATATTCTGTAATATTTATTTTGTCCTATTAAAATAAGGACAATTTTTAAAAAGACGATATATCTTTCTTTTTTTTTCAAAAACCCTGTAGGTTAATTTTACAATTTGTTTATGAGTTGATGTCATAATTAAGATGAAAAATTTCATAGAATGAAACGTTAAAAGAGAGCATACTTAAATCATATAAATCATGCGAAATAAAAAAGAAAAGTTTCATAAATCTTCAAACAAATGAAGCCCTATAGCTAAGCATTTTTTCACTTTCTTTTTTTAAAAAAAATATCTTTGCCAGTAGATGATAAGTTACATAGACAGCGTACATTCCTTATTTTTTCATGGGCTCCACCTGCTCCATATCTTGAATTTCATGTAAATTGGAATACATTTGTGTGTAATTGCCGAGAACAATGGTATGTAGGTTAATTACTTAGGCCTATATTTACTGACATGATAACAACATTTGTATCGCTATCTTCGCAGAATTTTTATTCCCATCTCGGATAACTGATAGTGTTTTGGTTTTTTTTTGAAAGTTAATATTTTGGTCTATTATCGCTTAATATCCTACGAGGAGATATCCTCTTTTGATGGAATCCTGACAACCATTATCCTCTTTTGATGGAATCCTGACAACCATTGTGTTAAAAAACATTCAATGACGGCCATTGTGAGGTTTTTGTAAAACTGTAGACAAAGAGAAAAGTGGCATGGCATAATTTTTCAATTTAGCAAATCAATCTTCACTGTTTTAATTGAAACTGGAGAGTGTTTAATTTTGCTGCAGTTATTTCCGGAGAGAACAGAGGCCCTTGTATATTTATCTCAATAATTCCTCTGTTTATGAGTATGGTGATGTAATTAGCAGGCATGCAAATGTTTTAAATCAGAAAGTTTGCTGTTAAACCAGATCAGCTCGATAACTTCCTTCGTAATGTTATTTCTGGGTTATCTGAATTTTTTTTCTCCCTTTCCTTCTTCCCTTTAGGTTAATAACGGTTGCGGACGTCCAAATCCCCAAAATATCAAACACAAGCGCTCCGCCCCTAAAGAGCCCCAAGGGGATGCAGCCCCTGATGCCAATTTCCCCACTTCTGTTGAGGAGATGGAAAAGAAACTGAAAGAAGTTGGTTCCGTTGACACGTATGACGAGTTCTCCCTGGGCAGGTATGAGGGAACGGCAGACACGGACAAATCGGTCCGGCCCACCACAGCCGCAGGGACCAGTTTAGACCGGTTGGTGAAGGACATCAAGGAGAAGGTCCGTGTGGCCAAGGACTTCTGGGTCCAGCTGCCCTATACTGTCTGCAACAATGATCAAATAGCTGCACAGCCAGGAAATGATTCCGACTGCTGGAATGGCAAAGACAGAGCTAGGTTTGTTGTCGGAATTTTTTTTTTTTACGCCTAAAATATAGGTGACCTAATCTATATTTATAAAAAGAAAAAAAAAATGTGTCACTAATAGCTACAGCCCAGTATTGGCAACAGAAGTATGTGAGAGTTTTGAATAAAAACAGATTTTAATTTGAATGAATTGGAGAAAGAGCTAATTGAAGAGAAGTTCCTGCTGTACCAAGCAGTTCTTTACACCGAATTAATAAAAAAAAAAAAACATGTATTGGTTCCAACTTGAAGGTTTATCAGAGATAAGAACTGAGAATGGAAATGTCTGAAATTGAATGACAGTTACTTCTGAATGGAAATGGATTGGACTTTAATTTTCATTCATGTGAAGTTCCTTAATTCACTGTTTAAATAGTCAAGAGTAATTTCTTTATTGGTGAAAGTTAAACCAGAGTTCTATGCGAGAGGCAATGTCACTCATGTTAAAACAAGAGTAGAGTGACACAATTTGTTGAAATCCAATCTTTCACTGCACACAGACCACACATACATAAAATATACTTGTTTTGGGTTCAGTTTTTCACTTTGATGAATTAGAAATGCAAATATCTCTGTTTATTCACCGATAATTAGCATATAGACAGTAAGCTGAATGAGCATTTAACAATAGAGAAGTTTCTGCATGATCCATTCTAATACACTTCAAGCTGCATCATATTTAGTGCTCTTTAATGGCTGAAATATCAAACTGGCATATCCAGTTGTCAACTCCTCTTAAAAAATGCAGTTTTATTGGGCAATTTCTTATAGAATTTAACACACAGTGTTGGATTAAAGCGTGAATTTATGAAAATATAATTTATGCACATTTCAGAATGTTCATTTTATTTTGTATGGTTGTAAAAAATTTCACAAATGTCGGCTTTTTTTTGTAAGAGTAGATCTAGATAGTCATGGAGTGCAAATTGTGTTCGTTGCAGGTACGAGACTCTTGTCCAACAAGATGGCTACATGCATCAAATCAACAACCCCGAAGTGGAGGTCAACGTCAACGAAGCCAACTACATCATTGAACAGCAGAAAATACAACTGAAGATCATCACTGGCAAACTCAACAATGCATTCAAAGGGGAAGAGGTCACCTGGGTCAAAACAGGTACGGTTCTTTTCCTGTGTGGGATGTTTAAATATGGCCCAGTCGAGTGTTTGCTTCTGTCTCAGTCTGACAACGATTGGTGTTGTACAGGAACAAATTTTGGACTTGGAGGGTAGTTATACATGAGGTATAATGTCCGGTTTTCCCTCAATCATTCTGGGTCAGATTCATGTACAATTATGAAAAAAAATAATTGTTGGCTCTTGGCATGTTGGAATCGAGAAGCAAAGAAAAAAAAAAGTGTCATTGGGTGGAAATGAGATGAAGCACTATTCCTACATTTGAAGACATATGGCATCCCTGGCGCCAGTGAATGCAGTTGGCATATTTCATAAAGAACGCTTCCATTTCCTGAAGGACAAAATTTGTCTGGTCATGGCAGCTGTAATTCCCCAATAATTGCTTGTATCAGACCCCACACATTATTTCCCTGGGCTTATTGCTCTACATAATCTCTTGTCTGTGACACTGTTTGACAAATTAGATTTAATTGGGTAAGTTTTTCTTCCCTGAGAAAGAGAGATGGAACATTTCCAAACAATTGACATTTTAATTTTCCTGGCTTATGTGTTGGTTTTCTTATGTATTGTTACCAACTTGACATCCACAATCCTTGGAGTTTTCTTCTTTCTTTTTTTCATGCAATAGCAAACATTATTTTCACTTAAAGCAAGTGAATCTATTACTTCCACTAGAAGAGGTTCTTTCTTTTGGGGGGTTTTTTACAGACACAAAGAAAAAAAAACTCATAATGGGCTAGATGTGTTAGTGTACCTACATTCTAAAGTTGATTGACTTTTAATAAAAACCCTGTTTAAATCCCCTTTTTTCTCCGTGAGAATCTGTGAAGATAGAGATATGTTTTCTGTGGTGACTTGATGAAGGATGGCGGGGCGATTTCTCTTAACCATTCCACAGATATCATCTCTCTGAATCTTGCTCTGCCTTCTGATTCTCGGGGTTTTTTGATGGATGGATGGATGGACAGTCGATACTTGGCTACATTCTCTGTGTACTTTATTTCTGTCATCGGGGTAGTACCCCTGCTGTGTTACTTCATGAATTATTCAGGACCCCAGTCGGGTCGATATCTTACACCTGAAAATTGATTAAATTGCGGCAAACTATTATTACATCACAAACTCCGTCTTTCCTCCCCTGTTCTTTTTAAAGCTATGCAGATTCTGACTTTTTTACCTCGCTCAACTGGAGGTCTGGTAGTTCCTATATAATGATTAAAATGATGAGTAATGTATCAAGCTAGTTTTGTTTTGTTGTTGTTTATTAATGCTTTCAACTTCAGATTGTGTTATTTGGAAAAAAAAAAAAAAACTTTAGCGAACTTGTTGGTTGTACAAGAAAAATCTGTTTGATGTTTTTGTTGTGAAACACGTTTCGGGGAAATACGAGAAGTCTTATAGGGCCAGATCTGAATTTGGGTACGCGTATTACATTGACCTCTGTGTAGACAGGTAATTCACCTGTTCACTATAAAAGATTACAAACCCATTGTGTGTCATTGTCTGGTAATGATTGTTTACTGAGTCTGGGCTCCAGACAAGTGCTGCATTGTCAATTTGATAATTGAACAAGTTCTTGTTTGAACATGCCTTATTTCCAATGCACTTTGTGCACTTTTAGAGGACTATAAGGTGCAGTCTATATGAAAAATATATTGGATTGGATGTTTTTGAAAAATTAGGAAATTTCAAACATGCAAAAAAAACATCTTTTTTTTTTTTTTTTGCAAGATTGCATTCTTTTTCATTCATATGCATATCTATCTAGAGCAGGCAATGGGGTAAAACATGCAAACAAGAAAAAATATAGGAAAAAAAATATTCTTCATAATGAAAATCTTAACTTTATTTTTATTTTTTTATTTTGTAGAAATCCCAGACATCTATGGAACTGGCATTGTTGGTGGTAGTGGTGATGACTTGTATGGTAGCGGCAGTGGTTCCCACGCCATCGATGGCTCCGGAAATGAAGGCAGCGGATTCATGGAGAAAAGTGGGGATGGTTCGGATGGCGATGACGAAGACTTCAACAAACCTCACAGACCAACATACGAACATGGGCACACTGTTGTGTTGCCTACCAACGAGGGCAGCGGCAATGACAACAATGACAATCAGAACAAGCCTCCACACATTGTGACGGATCACAATAACGATCCAAACGATCCCAAGTACAACATTGACAGTAACAAGGGACGATTCACCACAAGGCCGCCACCACAAAGAACAAATGATCGCCAGAACGCAGGAGTTGCTTCATCTCCATCGTGGTGGTGCTTATCTGTTGTGCTCATTTTCATCAAGACTCTTCAGAATGTCATGGGTTGAACCAATTCATCAAAACATTTATGTGATTAAGATGTACAAGAAAAACACATTTTCATTGTATAGGTTGTGTATCTCTATAATATGCATACTCGCATTATGTATTTACAAATCAGGAAGGAAAAAAATTCATGCCAACAACAAGAAAAATTTTTCAAAAAGATTTTTTTTTTCAGTATATTAATAGCCAGCAGAGACTGTTTAGAGGTCTTTTTGAGTTATTGAGTTAGCTGTTCATTCCTGAGACGTGCATTGTGATGAAATTCTTGTACAGAAGTTTTGTTATCTTGGAGAGACCATGAAGGTGGTCCTGTGCCATATGTTTCTTCAAACAGACTCCTCAAAAATCGTTTATTTCAAATATGTCAGAGAGGAAAAAAAAAAGAAAATACGATTTGTAGTGACCACAATAGACTGAGCACAAAGAATATATAGAAGACAGTACACAATATGTCTGACTATGCTGTCATATGAACAGATCTGTGTATATTGTGATTTTACTTCAGTGATATATCATCCGAGGCCAAAGACACATGAATTAATCCCGGGCTGTCTAGACGGCAGCCCAGAGTAACATCCAAGTGCTAGAGTGGAGCGTCAAATCGGCAAAAATCGGCAAGTCCGAGTTCCACTTTCTTCCCCTGCATGTTTCCGTTGACGATCATGTAGACTGCATGTTTAGAAGAAAAGGAAAAAAAAATTCACCAGACAAATCTGATTTGCTTGAAGGTTTATGTTTCTCTTTTTAATTCATGTGTAAAGTTATCTGTGTGTGTATATATATATATTCATTGTACTGTGTTAGATATGACGGTCACCGTGATATTGAAGCGTTTTTATTGTACGATACATGTGTACGTGTTTATAATTCTGACGAATATATAAACTGGATGGCAAAGAGTTAAATCATAGTAATCAAAACAAAAAAAATTATTATTACAATGTTTTTATTTTTTTTTGTCATTTTCAGTATTTTAGTTGACCATTATTTTGTCATTGATTGAAACAATTGTTTGTTTTTAAATGCTGTTACACAACTGTTAACCTCATATTACAATAGCAATGATTTTTTTTTCAAATCTCTGCGCAGTCAAGGTGCAAATGTACTAAGAGTGAAAATGTTCCAGGTCAAATCTGGCATTTTTTTCTGTACAATGATATTCTACTTCACATTTTATTTAGCTCAGGGTTTTCTAGTTATTTTCTATCGAGCAGCATTTTCTCTTAATTTTTTCCCCCCTATAATGATAGGTCTTGCTTTTTTAACAGACTTACTTGTACTTAATGATTACGATTTAATGATTTGCTGTAAAACTTCTAACAAAGTTGATTACGCATTTAAAAATCAAAACAAGTTTTTACTTAACAAAATAATGGTGTTATAAAAGGTTAATGAGAATAATAATCTTTGTACATTTTGATAATCTCAAAATATATATATACATATTGTACAGATTTTTTTTCCCTCAATCAGTGCTCTGATTTTTGTGTTAATTTATTCAAGCTTTGTACATTTTCGCTGTCCACAACATTTAGATTAGGTAGACGATTTTGTGACTGAATATATTCCCGTGTCAACTTAAACAATGGGGATTTTTTTTTTCTCTCTCTCAGTCAAATTGAATTTTTACTGTGTGATAATAATGTACATGATTAAGATGATGTTTATGCCACATGTACATACCAAAGACCATCTCATCTTATATGTAGCCATTTTTACTGTTTAACTTACCCAGAGAAACAAAAATAATAATAACTATAATTGTATCCATCTCTTAATATTGGACATATCTCTCAACAAAAGTTGTGTTTTATATATACATGTATATATATATATATACCGGTATATATATATATATATATATATATGTATATGTACTTTAACACATCAAGGTGCTGTGGTCATTGTTTCACTGTTTTTTTCTTTTTCTTTGGTGTAAATCGTGTGAAGCTTCTAGACATATGGTACATACTGGGGTCTGAAGGTATAATATTGGGAGGCTAAAGTTACATCTTCACCCGTCGACCACTTTCTTAAATAATGTAGACATTGTGTATAATTTGGATGTATATGAAACCCACCTTACAACTATATATATATCAAATTCAGTGCCTTCCTTTATCCCAGCTATGTACTACCTATAGCAAACCGCCACAGTGGTATTTTTTCTGCCATAGCATACTGCATGTTGCTTCATAAACATTTTGTTTTAACTAATGTCAGAACATGTATTTTTTTTTTTTGGACAATTTTAATTCCAGGTTGTTTGTTTACTACAAAATTTTTATTTCTTGTTTTATTTGAAGAACTGGTTTCTTTTAATATAGATAAACAGTTTGTATTCATGGCCAGATACATGTTACAGTACGAGATGGTTAGTTCAGCATTAGGACTTCTGGTTCAAGAAATCCAGCAGTGTCACTTGTGACATAGTTTTAGATGTCTCTGTGTATTTTACAGATTATTATTGCTATTTATGACTTTGGGGCTGGTTTTCTTCCCTCATTTACAGTTTTTATACGTCAATTCCGACAAATTTAACAAGAATACTATTAAATTTCAATGAAATTTTACAAGAACCACAAAAGTCATAAACTCCAAAGGTTGAAAGATGCTATACTTAATTATTATTTTTGAACTTTTTAAATTTGATGTTACAAAGTTTGCACGGCCAGTTAGCTGATGTTTGTGTTGCTTTCATCATCCTCACCATTTCTCATCATCATCACCTCCCATCCAATCATCTGCGCATTGCAGACATTTTAGTAGCATCGTCAATGTTTTTGTTCTTTGATAGTATCATACAAAATTATTTTACTGGAATAAAAATTGTATACATAAACTATGGGTTCTTTCTTCAATTACCTATATATATACACATGTATTTTGGAAAACACTGTAGGTAAATATATTTTCAGTGAATACAAGAAATGTTTTGGAAACTTAAATGCTTCCCAATGTGAAGTAAATTGACAAGGGTCAACTTTTTTCACAAGGAACTGAACACAGAATTGAAGGGTTCTCTGAAAACAGTGTGTTGAGTGAACATTATCTTTCAATAAATTCATTTACTCATGAAGGTATCGATTAAGTCTGATGTTCAGCAAAGGTACTAAATGGACAATAACTTAGTCTTTAAGTTGATTGACCTTTGACCTCATATCAAATAAGGTCATCTACTTCTTCAAAGAACCAGTGTAAAGAAGTTTGGTATCAAAGAGTTTTCAAGATGCATGTATTAAGTGGACAATACTTAGGTTTATTAATGTCCAATTTTTAGGACAGATCCTCACATGACCTTTTATACTATGACCTCCAAAATCAATAGGGGTCACCTAGCTCTAAGTGTACTAAAATACCATGGTTGGTGTCTATGAAGCAAAAGGTTCTTGAGATACTGAGTGGACAGAATACTGTATACATGAAAATATTCGTCCCCGTTTTATTTTCGCCCTCGTCGGCGAATTTAAGACTGGGCGATTTCAAATGTCTCAAATTATCTCTCTTAAAACACAACTGTGTCTGGTTGAATTCAAGACGGGGCGAAAATGTTAGCAAGTGGAGAAGGGCAAAAATAACCCTGTATACAGTAATTAGCATACCAGTCATTGACTACAGATGCTTTTGAATTCTGACATGGTGATTACAAAATCAATAAGGGTAATTAACCCTTTAGTAGTTTCATTTTTTCCAAGATTGATGTCTGTCCAACAAATTTTTATTCTTAATATGGATTGAACATTGCTTGGTCAACTCACTGGTACATGTAAAACAAAAACACTTTTTTAAAGGGGGGGGGGCATAAAAAACCGATGGATTACATCCTTAAGATAGTTTGAGAAACTGACAAAGCTGGCATTAGAACCTTGATAAATATTTATGAAAATACTAGCAATAATAATAAAGACAGTTGCTCTGATCCTTAAAAGCAATTACTGTGAATTAACTTCAAGAAATTCTCAGATAATATGGTACTCATGAAATATGAAATTCAACTGGTTAAAAAAAGTACTATTAATTTTGTCACATATAAATACCATGGAAATCGTCAATTAAAACCAGCGGAAATATTAATGCATTTATTTAATTAAGGAACTATTCCATTTCAGGAAGAGTGACTTCATTTTATGGAATACTCTTAATTAGTAAATCTACTGTCAGGGAAATAAAGTCCCATATTAAATAGGATTCTACGGACATCGTGTCGTGTGAAAAAATCTGGTCTCTTCTGGATAATCTATTTGAAAAGTGCATGAAAACTAGGCCATTTCATAAATTCTATGGGAAACATTGAACTTTTCAATGGTTCAATTCTAAGCAATGAAGTCATAGCAAGTAGATACAAGCCACTTATGAACAAGTTACAAGGAAAAACCAGAGTGCTTCGCAACTCTGATGAAAGATTTTTTTTTGTGTCAGAAATGACACCGCAAGTGAAGATGGATTTCTTGTGTAGTTGTATAAAGATTAAAGACATCTTTTTATTCGAATTAGAACTACACTAAAAGAAACAATGACCTTTGGGAGAGGGAACATATTTATCTTTTCATACACATTCATAATACATGTCATTGCTGGTATGTAATATGCTAGAGTTTGGTTTTTAAACATATATATACTAAACTTGAAAATATTCTTGGAGAAACACATTTAGGTGCCAAATTTAAATCATTTTATAAAACTTTAATATCAAGAGATTTTTTTGTTGTGGTAAGTTTGAAGAATTTGAAAAAAAAAATTAAAGTATCTGAAATCATTAAAAAAAAACTTGCATGCGAATAAATTGGCCATGGGGTGATGAATCATACATCCTTTTAATGTTGTCAATGAGAGAAATGGCGTGGGTGATAAGAAAATGGTCGCTGACTTTATGGGAAACACCGGTACACGAAGTAATAACAAATTCTCTCAGAGTTTCACGATTTTACTTGATTAAGTGTTCATAAGTACATTTTCCAACAAAATATGTCATATTAAAAAGTGAATGTGATACACTGCCCATATAAAGCAAAAATTGAAATTATTACAGATATCACAGTCGCAATAGATTAAAATGCATAACTTTCATTTCAACACGCACAGATATCAATATAGTCTTCAGAAGATTCTGTCGAAGAACACGAACACGCATCTCTCTGATCTTCCTTAAGCCTCGAGTTAATGAAGCTACTTTGAAAAAAAAAAATAGATAGATCATAATTGTCAATTGAACAGCCCTACTCTGAAGGAAAATTGCTAAATTATAGATAATTATGATGATACATTCGTCAATACACGGCGAATCAAACCCAGAGAAGTGGCACTGTAAAACTTGATAACTACTGCACGATGATCAATGAATTTGAGCTCACAATATACCCTTGTGAAAACAAAAGCTTGATTATTTATTTAAAAGTGATATTGTGTGTCTATAGAATTGCATACAGATAAAAATTCAAACTTGGTAAACATCAAAAAGACCCTATATCAACCACTTAGATTACATAATGTTGTATTTTCAGCCCTCTATGCGCGTGCTCTCTCTTGATAGCATGTTTTTACATATAATAATAAAAATTCTTTCAAAAAAAGAAAAGAGATAGTGTGTTACGTAAAGTTATACACGGAGATGAATACAGAGTAAACCTATACAATGTATCGTTTATCCATAAAAAGATCGCAACAGTGAAAGAACATTTCCTGTACTTGTCACACCTAGAAAGGTAGTGGCCATGATGGAAACTTTGCAGTTCTCTCTTTATAAATGCACCGCGGCACACTAAAACATTTCTGATCTGTAATCCCACAAAACATGGGCCAGAAATAGGCAAGCACATGCAAATGAAAGATTTATTTCCCAAAAAGGACATAGAAGTTAAAAGTGTGATCTTTAATGTGTGAAATTTTACACATTTAAAAGCTGAACTATGAAGGTTATGCAATAAAATAAGAACCTTAGAGCTATATAGTTTTTTACCCCAAAACACAGAGTATTCTAGAGTGAGCTTTTTGATTCATTCAACATTAAACTATCAATTTAGAATATTTATTTATAAATACGCAGTAATATTTTAGTGTCTGCTAGTATTAAAGGGGCATGGTCACGATTTTGGTCAAATTTTTTTTTCCCGATTTTAACGTTTACAATGCTTCAGTAAGGCATTTTTAATAGGCAACCAAAATTTGAGCATCATTCGTTGAGTTATAAGCGAGTTACAGAGCTTACAATTCTTTGCTATGTAAACAAAGCTTTTGTTTACATTTTGAACGTTGAAGTGAAAACTCCAGTTTAAGAACGAAAATGAATGTTGTAAACGATAGAATCTGTTTATATATGCTTAAAATGAGTAAGAATATGAAAAATCAGCTTGAAAAAGATTTTTTACCGGTATATTAAACTTATGTAAACAAACACAGGGCACGAGCCTTGTTTACATTACAAAGAATTGTGAGCCCTGTATCTTGCTTAAAACTTCACTACTGACTCTCCAATTTCATTTGGTCATTGGAAATGCATTCCTTAAGCATTGTAAATAATAAAAACAGAAAAATAGAATTTGACCAAAATCGTGACCATGCCCCTTTAAAATCTTTCATTGATAGAAGAAATAAACAGGGTGTTTTTATTGCATCTCTTTTAAAAATGTGTAGTAAAATAGATTCCGCAAATTACAAAGTTACGTCTGATTGATTACTTAAAATGAAATTACCATTTAATATGGGTCTTAACCAGTCATTTTTGAAGTGTGTCGTGTCGTTGAGAAATTGGTGATGCATCTATGAATCCTGTGTATGGAGATACACTAAATCATTTGTTCAATAACTACTTTTCACACAGACAGTAAAAGTGCTTCGAGACACTCAGTGGAAAATGGCCATTATGTTCGTCTTGTTACATTTATCAGATAACTGGAGCATCTATATTCACAGTGGCTTAAAAGCCTCTTAATTGCTACACACACACACACATTTACTCACTGGGTGCATATTTAACAAATGCATACACAAAACAAAATATTGCTATTAAACACAGACATCAGTAGAAAAAAGCAAATATTATCTATGCATAACTAGCCCTAAGGAATTTGTAAGATATATGTACCACTTAGATATATAAATAATGTTTTATTGGTACAGAAGCACACATATATATTTATATATATAATTCTGTGGTGCAAAAAAAAGATATCTATAGACCATCTATTCAAATATTCACAATTAAATATTCTTTTATATGTATATCAATGTAAAAATAGACAGGAAAAAAAACAACGATAAACAAAATATGATATGATTTTCACAATAACAAAAGCCTCATCACATGAATGCAAATCTTGCATACACAAAAAAAAATAAAAAGATTCAACATGGAAGATCTTCAGGTACACGATAAACCACCACTTGATACTGCGCTCTCTAGTTTCTTCTACTCTTATAGCTTTGCCTTTCACGCTTCTGTCTGTTTGTAGGGAGTTTAAGCTGAACTGAAGTCAGAGGTGGCGCTAACGATGTTAAAGACGGCTGATCCTCTTGGGGTAAGTCCCTGCTCCCCAGCTAAAATCTGAAACAGAACGGAGATTTCCTTACCCACACAATTAATCCTTCGCCCACTGCACAAGCAAGTCATATCTGTTATATCAACATTTTGTTTAAAAAAAAACTCTTTTATTGCAACGTAATTGTATATATCTGATACTGTTAAGATAGAATCTCTGTATCTGATGTCTGGAAGGAACAATAACAGCCAAGCATTGTCTTATTGGGACTATGCATTTCACTGATCTGCATCAACAATAATATAAAAGAAGAATATTAAATGTATGAGATGTTTTGATAGCAATGTGATCCAAGCATAGTGGAAATGCAGCGTAAATAAAACTAAATACGAGACTTCCTGTATTATTGTAGATCCTGACAACAGCGCTTATGGGGAAAATGTTAGATAAGAGTCGTTTTAAGGTGACACTGTACATTGCAAATATTTTCAAATTAACGAAATGTGAGAGAGTGAGAAAAAGAGACAGAAATTAAAACTATTGTTGCACCTTTCAATATATTTAGGTCACTTTGAACCGGTTTGCTTCATACCCTTTTGAGTGATTTTTTTTCAAGATAATCCAAGTAGAAAACCAATACAGACTGAGAAAATTAAAACTGAGATTTGCAATGATTTTTTCACAAGGTTACAACAACTTTTTTTTTTTTAATCAAATGTTTCTTGGTCAATCAAACTCTTATCAAATGTCTTGTCTAAGAAATTTTTATCAAATATTAATGTTTCTTGACCAATCAGATTTGATTGATGTACATTTTAAATTTCTTGAACCGGTAATATATTAATTGTAAAACAAAGCAGATTGTGTGACTGCAGGTGATGGTAAAAAAAAATATACACTACCTGATACTGTATGTAGTTACAAAACATTATCGTTTAGTGATTACAAGTGACGGAATACAAGGGAGTGATGAAAATATCAGGATCTTTTATGCTGTGATTTTGTGACAGTTACAGAGTAAACTGGTTCTGTGACTATATACGGCTGGTTGTGATGTATTACATGTATTATACCTTTGGCTTTGTCATCTTGATGTCTGACACAGAGCGCCTTACATTCCTCGATATCTAGCAGTTTTACAAAATTCACAAAAATCACACACCAACCAAAAACATGGCTTGATCACTATAGGTAAAACTGGTCATGTATAGTAAAACATTTTGTAAAATTATGAAATATGTAACATAAGGTACCCATTAGTTAAAGGTGAAGTTGAACAAAAGAAGTGCTACTTGATTACAGCACGTACATTACCGGTATTTCCTTTTTACTGAAGTTAAAAACAAATGTGCCAAAAAAAAAAATCTACGGTCAATGACCAAGTCAGAAAATCATATCAGGAAAAAAGTTTGAATGTAGAGAAACTAATCACGTCAAAATTATCTATGTGGAATTTTTAAAATCTCCTGATGAGCTACGTAAAGAGAGGGGACAACCATTTATCAACTGAATTTCTGGTTGTTTGCAATAAATACTTCCCACATACCATGCTTACAAAAAAAAAAGATAAAAAAGATAGAAAAATGAAATTTTTAAGACAAAAAAAAAAATGAAAAAGTTATGCATAATTTCCCTGCAAAGGTGGGTACTTTAGTATGGTAAATGATAAATGTTATTTGAAACACTGCAAATGATTAAAGCCTAAAGTCTGGCATTTTAAACAAGAAAGTTGAGACAGAGAGAGAGAGAGAGAGAGAGAATAAATAACCAATCTCATTTACTTCTTTGTGAACTCAGCAAAACTTAAACTTAATCATATATAAGCTTCTAAAAAATCCTTAGGTTAAAAACAGTCCAAATTTATTCAAGTTAATGCCATACATGTACCAGTAAGTTTTTATTTCCACATTGAACGATAAAAATATTTTTTTTGGCCATATAAAGGTGCATGTATAGAATTCATTCATAAAATTTTCAAGGACATTCTCCGTCAGCAAAAATTTAACTGGCTCTAAACTGGTTCCTGTTTTGACACTTTGTCAATCTGCTCCCAAACAAGGAGAGGCTATACACCACATCTGGCCTATGTCTGATGGTATCGGTGCAAAGCCTGAGTCATCACCGTGATGTAACACACCACTGTTCTGCTGTCCATGCACGAAGCACATAATAATACCCCGAACTAGCAGGAATAATGCCCAGCCTATTGTTCCTCCAATCTAAATACCAAGGACTCGATCATTGCACAATATATGCATTCTCGGGCAATTAACAGGCCATGCATTGCAAAAATGATGTCCGGGGACAATTAATCATGCAACTTGCATGTGACGAGTTTTTTTTTACTTTATTACTTCATTGTCACAATTCTGCCAACAATTTGAGAATAGAGTTCATCACCATTAAAGAAATAGAGCATATTGTCTAAAAGAATGCTAGAAGAATTTACTGTATCATAGGAAGCATGTAAGATGTTATCAAGCAGTGTTATAACTATCATCAGCACATGGTGGTATTAGAAGTTTTTTTTTTTAGGTTTATAGAATGGAATTCAAACGTAGCACTCCTTACCGTCTCATATATAAAACTGTAACAAGGGGTATCATATTACTGAAGCATTCATTCATTTTGCAGAAACTGAAGAGTTTTATATGTTATATTTCTGGACACAGCAGAGCATACATGTATCTCTCGAGGGAAAATCGTCTATTTAATAATGCATACTCAATGCCTTTGTTAGCTCTGGTATGAGATATATCATTCAGCAAATCAGAACAATTGATAGATGGATTATCAACAGAATACATGACACTTTAGATTGAAACATGGGCTTAATATAGTATATTGAAAAAAAAGAAAAATGTTGATGCAATAACAAATTGCATGTCACAAACTGATTACTATTTTAGAACCGCTTTTACCTTTTCCTCCAACATGTCAGAGAGTTTGTCCACGATGTCCTGGAAGCCCGCGGCCAGTGACTCGTGGTATTCCTTCTGCTCCGTGGTTATCAGCGTACCGTTCAGTTCTAAGGCATCAGAACACACGTACACGAAGTCCCTGTAAATTCACATAAAAATGTAATCACTCACACAAAGTCCCTGTAAATTCACATACAAATGTAATCACTTACACACAAAAACCCTATAAATCTACATACAAACTAATCACTCACACACAGTTCCTGTAAATTCACATACAAATGTAATCACTTACACACAAAAACCCTATAAATCCACATACAAACTAATCACTCACACACAGTTCCTGTAAATTCACATACAAATGTAATCACTTACACACAAAAACCCTATAAATTCACATACAAACTAATCACTCACACACAGTTCCTGTAAATTCACATTCAATGTAAACACTCACACAGTTCCTGTAAATTCACATTCAATGTAAACACTCACAGTTCCTGTAAATTCACATTCAATGTAAACACTCAGTTCCTGTAAATTCACATACAATGTAAACACTCACACAGCTGTAAATTCACATTCAATGTAAACACTTACACAGTTCCTGTAAATTCACATACAATGTAAACACTCACACAGTTCCTGTAAATTCACATACAATGTAATCACTCACACAGTTCCTGTAAATTCACATTCAATGTAAACACTCACACAGTTCCTGTAAATTCACATACAATGTAAACACTCACACAGTTCCTGTAAATTCACATTCAATGTAAACACTCACACAGTTCCTGTAAATTCACATACAATGTTAACACTCACACAGTTCCTGTAAATTCACATTCAATGTAAACACTCACACAGTTCCTGTAAATTCACATTCAATGTAAACACTCACACAGTTCCTGTAAATTCACATACAATGTAAACACTCACACAGTTCCTGTAAATTCACATTCAATGTAAACACTCACACAGTTCCTGTAAATTCACATACAATGTAATCACTCACACAGTTCCTGTAAATTCACATTCAATGTAAACACTCACACAGTTCCTGTAAATTCTCATTCAATGTAAACACTCACACAGTTCCTGTAAATTCACATTCAATGTAAACACTCACACAGTTCCTGTAAATTCACATACAATGTAAACACTCACACAGTTCCTGTAAATTCTCACAAATACTGTAAACCAACTGTTATTCCCTTGCAAGAAAATTTTGCAAATTCAAAAATTATTCAAGTCCATTACCAGTAATACATTAATTTGTTCTTAATTTCAACATTAACCATGCCGAGAAAATTTGTCGCCAGTAACTTTTTTATCAATTATCCATTGTAAAAATAAAGTTGTTGCAAATAAAAATTAGTTTACAGAACATACCAATTTCACTTCACTTTGTTATCTTATAGACCTTTCACAACTACTTCTGAATGAGGTCAAAATGTCAACAGAAGAAATACTATTACTATACATAAACTCCTGTAGCCTTAATTAGTACGTACTTAAATACTGATTTCAATGTGTCGGTCTTCTCTAGAGGGAACATCATCTTTTTCTCTTTGGTCAGGAAAGCTTGTGCATAAGCCATTGGACCTGCATTGACCTATAAAAGAAAATTATTTTTTTCTATTTAGAGTATCAGTAATATTCTTTTAAAATTGCAGATATTTTTTTTTTTATTTACTTATCTGACTATTCATATATAAACTTAAGATACAGTCAAACTTCGTTATCTCGAACTACTTGGGACTGTTTAAAAACTTCGAGATATCCGAGTATTCGAGATATCAAGGGAAAAATACGTAAAAAAATTAGTGGTTGGGACTTACAAATCACTTCGACATATCCATTGTATTCGAGATATCGAAGTTCAACTGTACATAGAAATGTATACTGGTACATTATATTACACTCAAAATCAAAGGTACAGGGTATATTTAATATCATTGTGTTATAAACTTTTCTTTCTATTGGGGTGGGATATAAAATTTGAAAGGGCAAAAACTTGGGCAATGCAAGACTTATCAGATATATGTATCATTTACAATCAGAGAGAGAGAGAGAGAGAGAGAGAGAGAGAGAGAGAGAATGCCCTAATACTCTATTAAAATAGCAAAAGGACAAGAGAGAGAGAGAGAGAGAGAGAGAGAGAGAGAGAGGTGTTTACCTGAGCACTGACGGATCCCTGGAGCCTGAGTTGTAGTTTTTTGAGGTCGGGTCGTGACAGGTTGACCACCTCCCTGATGTCCACCACCTTACTCTGCATCTCATCAATGGCCACCTCTATCGGGTGTAGCACCGACTCGGTCTTCTTTACCACCTCTATCCTCTTCTTCATGTACGGGAAACTGTGAGATGCTACAAAATCAAAAACACTAGCATTTCAGGTATTTTCCTCTATATCAGTGTACCAAACTTTTAATTACCAAATAGGACATACTGGTATAAGTCATATAATCATAGAACAACTTCTTAAGTTTAGCATAGTGTTATCAATTCTCTTGTGCTAAATGCTAATAAAAGTTACCTGGCTGACCTTAATTATTAAATTTTATACTCGATTTCATAAAAACAAGTACAGTACATGTAATCCAATATACCAGTAATGAAAATTTTGAAAAAGCATTCGAAAAAGGTTTTAAAGTACCGGGTATTTTAGTGTTTGAAGAACTTACTGATAAGAATGGTTCTGCGTTTGAACTGTTCGTGGATCTCTCCCCGAGCTTTGCCTGCCTTGGTGAACGGGGTCTCGAACATGAACCTCTTGATGTTGTTGTTCCTCTCAAACTCTGTGATCCTCTTCTGGAGTTCCTTCTCCTCATAGTAAGGTGTGACGTGTGTTACCTGGATGTAGGCAAACTTCTGGTCCAGCTCACCTGGGTTTACCTGTATGACAAAGTAGTGATTCGTTGAGTCTCATGGACAGTATTTCATTAGAATTGCGAAAAAAAAAAATATAATAACAATAATGGCATTAGACGAATGAATCAATGAAAAAAAAAACTACTGGATATAAATTGAGTCTAGTTTTATATGTAAAAAATTTAGTGCACATAGTCTCTGAGAACTTTTTCTATCTTGCTTACATTTAAGAAATAAATAATGGTTGACAAGGCGTTAACAAGTACACTTTTTCAGCTGACATATTACTGTATACGGGGAAATATTCGCCCCCGTTTTATTTTTCGCCCCTTTCGCCCTCGTTGTGAGTGGGCAAATTTAAAACTGGACAAATTTTAATGTCACAAATTATCTCTCTTACAACACAACTGTGTCTGGGCAAATTCAAGATGGGGCAAATCTGTTTGCAAGTGTAGAAGGGTGAAAATAACCCTGTATACAGTATTCCAACTTGTGGTGCAATGGATATATATGCAAACATAAAGTCGTGGCCCTGAGTACCTTGTTGGAATCCATGATGAGCTTGACAGTGTCCTTGCCGTACTTCTCACTGTACATGTTCTTGAGTCTCTCACAGATCTCGGCCAGACTCGTCACCTTGGGTTCCTTGTAGATATACTCCTTCCCGTCTTCTTCAACAAAGTACGAGGACTGAAAATACAAAAACCAATTATCTTTATTGTGAGCAAAAACATACTTCAACCGTTTATTCATACCAGTGTAGGACCATTTTTTTCATATTATTAAAAAAATCTGATACATTGAGAGGTACGAGAGGTACAGTAATCATTTACCCCGAAGAAGGCGATTCGGAAGTATTTTCCCAGCAGCCTCTTCCCAGAAGCTGTTACGTCCACAACCTTTGTGTAAGCTTTGGATAAGCTGTCATACGAACTGGCCAGTTTCTGGAGAAGAAAAATGAACAAGTATTTCAAATTGGTTAGTGAAACAAGCTATATGGGTGGTGGTATTTTTCGTATTTCATTATTATTGGTGAAGGTTGAATGTATGGGTGGTTTTCCTCAAAAAAATTTCTATTCCTTATACATTTGTTGGATTCAGGTTTTTTTTTTAAACTAGTACATGTATACATTTCTCATACCCTCAAATAGTGATAGATTTATGATAGGTATAATGAAAGAATTGAGCGAGTTCAAATACCCAATGCTCCCATAATGCTTGATAAAGCTCTACACATAATGAATGGCCATGTATGCATTTCGTAGAAAAAATAAATAAAAGAGGCATAACTCCCAGAAAAATAATTAAATCCATATTTCATATGAATATGCATGTTTACAATTAATGTCCTTGTTAATTAACTACCAGTTCATATTTTCATGAAATTCTGTTCATCAGTTTAAGAGCTAGGAGTTAATTATTCTGACAATTAAAAATCAGGATTTATGGACTGACTGATGGGTCATAAATATTATACACCCCCCCCCCCCCCCAAATCTTGTTGTGTGGGGTATAAAAACAGATGAATAAACAAACTAATAAAAAATATTCACACGAAAAGATCCAAACATTGTAGAGTACATTTGTGCTTTTGATAATGCTTACATCAAAATCTCTTGAGTATTCATAAATAGGAATGATAAGTTTATAGATGTCTCCGAGGACTTCGTATCTCTCCGCCGTCTCGAGGGACCTGCAGGCTTTCTCTAGGTATTCTACCATTGTGTCCTAAAAGAGAAAAGCGTTGGCAATCACTGCAACATTCAATGGTCATTACTAATCTGATTACATATACAGATGTACATCTGCTTTATACATCAAAAACATTAAACTTTGTACTCTGATCCTCTTTTGCCAAGTCTATCATATATAAAAGCTATAAAATATGACACAAAGTACTCTCAAAGCTCATAATTTCAAACTCAAAACTGAAAAAAAAAACCCTATGAAATATCCTAAAATTTGATATATAATGATATAGAGCTCAAATACATTGAGAAACAGGGCTTTGTAATCCAAGTTCACTTTAACATATCCATAGTATTTGAGATGATATCAGTGTTTAAAATATACCAAAGAGTTACAGCATTACTGACATCAGAGAGGAGAAACAAACCTCTGTATATTGCACATCCTGCATCCCCGAGTCGTCCTTGATTCCTGATTCGTCCCCGTCAACATTAGGGGTAATACTTCCAAAGGCAGTACAGCCCTGGGGGAAACACCCTGCATGGTCAAGCATCAGAGATTACAAATTATACATACACATACTTACTGATACATACTCAACACTAGAACAGCTTGGAATCATAGAAGACATTTAATTTAACTATCATTTTTTTAAACAATAACTTATTATGGAGACCATTGACAATGGGTCACTTTACAAGGATATTCTGCATTTATTTTTGTTGATTGTATGATGGATTTTACCATAGTTGAAAACTGTTTTAAAAAAATATATGGTACTACATTCATCTATATATCTATGTTTGATACATTTATAAAATGTTTCTGTGAAATACATTGATGATTCTGTAACCTTGTGATTACACATATACTTATAATGCTGTTATTCAAACCCAAATTCTACTGGACCATAGAAAACAAGAAAAAACTTTTCTATCAGGTGGTCATTATTGATCATGCAAATTTAATCAGATCTTGAAAATTATGTACTATTTTCACCTTATATAACTGCAACCCAAAATATATATAACCCAATACAATCATTATCCATTTCCAAGGGCACCTAACTCTTACCGAGAAATTTTCCCCGTTTGCCCTTTGTTACAAAGTTAACTGCAAAATGAAAGATAAAAACCTAGAACCTGAGACATTTGTTTAGTTCAGTGATAAAAATAAAGTTTCCAAGAATTTTGCCCTATCTTTTCTTTTTTTTTTTTTTTTTGGTTGCTGCTATATCCAGTCTTCAAAAACCCTGAACCAGAGACAATTGTTTACTTCAGTAAAAAAAATAGTTTCAAAGAATTTCCTTCTTCTTTTCTTTTATTTTTTTAGGGTGGCTGCTATATTCAGACTTCTAAGGGAACATTCATGTGATGGTGTAACAGACACAAGCTTGTGGTCTCTATCTCTACAGAGTTCTATTTACAGAACATTGTGGTGTCACGATCACATCAAACATCAATAGACAAAACCAAAATATAACAAAGCATTTACACACTCTATAGGCATCATGCTCTTCATGTTATTATAAAGACATATATTCCTTTATTTCATTTATTATATAATAACATCGCCATGTACATGTATATAACCTTATGTACTGTCAATGATAAGCTTTAAACACAGCAATTGAAAATAGAAAAAAAAATACAAGAACCAGCATAAAAATAAAAATTTATCACATGTTTGCCTCAATATCAGGTGGGTATCAGCCACGTATATTGGATATTGCACTGTGATGACATCACAATGAGATCTTCCCAATGCTGTTAATATTAATTACATCTTTTGCATCTCAAAGCCAATCAAATAGGGAAAGTCAAGGTCAGAAAACAGTGACACGCAATTTAACTGCTTTTACCCTTTGTATGAAGTTTGAAATGTCAAGGTCATATGGAAGGTCAAGGTTAAAAAAAAACAAATAATGATGGAGTTTCATTGTTATATATCTTACTTATTCAATAAAATAATAAAATGAACACCTTCTTTGAAAATGAGCTAATTGCAAAACGCGACATACAAACAAAGGGAGGCAAAACTGACATGCCAATCAACAGTCTCTTGCCAGAAGTGGGGTTTCGCAAGCTTCGCTTACACCTCTGTCAATGCCAGAAAAATAGTCTGTCACATGATCAAAACAAGCATGGCGAGCACATGGTATTGTTGATTCGTTTCTTCTGTACAATCAGCTTGAAGGGGAGGATATTATCTGGGGAAGACTTTGTGGGCAATTTTGAATACAACATAGGAGTTGACATTGCTGCTGATTTGTATAAAATTAACGATGAATAGGGAGCGGGCAGAAACTGCTTTTTCAAAACTTTCAAACATCTGTCAAACTAGATCATGTGATCAGATTTTTATTTTTACCTCCGCAAATAGTTCTCACAGTAACTTTGAAATCAAAATGAATAAAAGTATTAAAAAGATTTAAATACACTTTGCCCATGGATTCAGTTTGTACAAGAATCATGTACATCGGGCATTGACAGAGGTGTAAGCGAAGCTCAAGTAACACGACCTCTGGTGAGAGAATGGCCAATCAAATCATACTCCATGGGAAACATAAAATTAAGGTTAAAACATGTGATAAATGAGAATGTCCTATGATTTGTGATTGTATACTATTTGCATCCAACCAGTTGTAGGTTTTTTTTATCCCTTTGCCAATTAAGGCTCAATGATAAAAAAAACCCCCACACAAATCAGTCATTGGATAAAATAATACACCATCGCAACTCATAAGAAATTTCTAAATATAAGCAATTAAAAGTAAAGATGGCATGCTTTAATGAGGTACAACATTGATATCAACACTGGTCACTTACGTGATTTTAATTTGCCTGCCATGAGTTACATTCATGTTTGAATCATTTCTTAAAGTGCATCTTATAATGATGATAATGAACAAACTTTACAACAGAACTGAACAGAAGTGAGGGATGTCGGGTATGAATCACAAAACACAAACACTTTTGAGCTTTTAAAATTGATATGATAGTTTTTTTTTTTTAATAATTCATAAATATCAAAACATACCTCGTTTCTTCAGATATTCAGCAACTAATGCAGCTATATGGATGAAACAATGGGCCTCCTATGAAAAGCAAAACAAGTCAAGATTAGCTTCAGTATCTTTTCATAAATTTCAATCATTAATGATAAGTAGATATTTGTCATGGTAAGTTTGTCCCATATGATAATTTTGGTTGTTCAATAATGTAAGTTTTGCATTTGATACATGTTCTCCTGTGAGCATGACAGGTACAGTTGACTGGTAACTTTGATATCTCGAACACTGATATCTCGAATACAATAGACATGTCGAAGTGATTTGTAAGTCCCAACCACTTATTTTTTAACCATTTTACCCTCGATATTTCAAATATCTCGAAGTTTTTAAACAGTCCCATCTAGTTCGAGATAACGAAGTTTGACTGTATGTACTGAGAGGAAAAACATAATTTGCAAACTCCCAATTCTGATCACAAATCATCATGCAGATTAACGAATATTGGATATGAGACAGATCACTGATTGATCCATTTACTGTGGTAGATATTGGCAATAGACACTTCTTGCACTGTACGACCCCCTACCTCTGAGAAGTTTTCGTATTTGCGGTGGATCTTGGCCATCGACTCGAGCCACGTCTTCCTGAGCTCGGGCGTGGTGGCGTAAGACTTGGCCAGACTGTACTGAAGGTCAATCAACATCTCGGGATCGTTCTCGTGCTCCTTCATCTGAGCTGTGGCCATCAGCACAGTACGGATTCTCTTGGTCAAATCTTTGACCTCAGACGGGAAGCCACTTTTCTGTGTAAAAAAAGAGTTCATTAACATTTTCATAGCCCAGGTCAATATAGCATATTTTATTGTTACAATGCATCGTAAATTCTTATGATGTGTTTTTTAGATTCATCATTTGATTTCTTCTTTAGTGTTTTTTACAAGAACTGAATGACCATACAGAAACGACTAGTACTGTATAAGGAATCCGAAATCTGGGAAAAAAAGGGTTTATGATTAATGCAGGTAAGAAATATATAGATAGTATGTGCAATAAATGTCATCTATGATAGACGAAACCATCACCTAAGTGTGTAACGAGTGCATCAACTGTGTGTAGAACAAGAGAGTGACTAGGTAACACTGTGCTGTTATCTCTCTCTCAGAGGCAACAGTTTGTGTGGTGCACTATTCCTGTATACTACTACGTAACAAGAGTTGACATAACGTAACCCAACTGCATTAACATCACTGCCAACAAACCCTGGTACAGTCGGCTTGTATTTATACTGGTGTACCCAGTTCTACCTATAAAACCACTTAGTGAGAATCTAGAAGGAATTTGACACAGTTTGACTGAATCTTTAGAAATGTAGATGAATTGTACAAGCATTGTTCTAGAAACCTTCATGCAGTTGACTTTTAACTATTAGTGTATCCAATTCTTCTGGATCCTATAAAACCTCTAGTATCTAGAAGGAATCTGACACACTCTAATTACTATATAGTTACTCTTGAGAAGTGATGTACCAGTAAACGAATTGTATGAATATAGGACTGTGTAAAATTCATAATGAGATATGCAATTCAAAAATCACAAAACTATACAAGCAACAACGCTAAATATGACATCTCCAAAAATTCATGAACAATAAGATGTCTCCATCAGCAACACTGAAACACTGGACTGATGATGATGACCATGATCTTATCATTATACACACAGCAATCAAATGAATATGACCTGACAGACCATAGCTAATATGTTTCAACACGTACATTCTTCTGTATAATACACATTTTGTTGCTTTAACCAAGCTTGCATCTGACCACTATACTGACCATGTAAGTGACCATCTAGCCAATAGCCAAGCTTATATTTCTAACCCAAACAAACATCTGATACAATGTACATAAATCTAGCCAAGCTTTAATATCTACAAACCAAGCGGTGACTGTAACACTGTAGTATTTGCATTGTGAATTGGGTACAGATATTGAATGTGCACAAAAGATTGATGATTATGGAATTCAGAACATATTAAATACTTAAAGATTAAACTTGAACAGTATTCAAATTAGCATTTCAAACAATTATCATATAAATAAAACAAGATGCATGTATTAATAATGATTTTAAAATTCTGAATTAATCTTTCACTTTCCTATTTCATAATTCTTAACAATGAGAAAAATTCATATCTATGAATGCTGGTGTATTATTAGTTAGAGCATCATTTGGTTAGTAAGTAGTAGCACACTAATTGTTGCTGACCACATGATATATGTTACAAGAATGGCTGGCTATCAGAATCATCCAACATTGATACTGTTACCTCTTTACTGCCCTTTTTGCGTCCTTTGCCATCACCCTGGTAAAAATTAATCATGCGTTTCTAACTGTTTTTTAAATACTCAAGTGTTATATGCTAGGAAAAAAGAGAGAATTATGCCCCATACAATTGTATTGATGAGTGTTACTGAAGCCATGCATCCTAGACACCCTGGTAAAAGGACAGGGGCACCATTTATTTTACAGATAAATACTGCCAGTGTTAATGTCACCCACATTGATGCATATATTCAAACATTTTCCCCTGTGGTTGACCAAAAGCAAATTAAGCTGCAAATTGCTACCAAGCAGGTGCTTTAACTAATTTTTATTTTTCAAAAGGGAAATTTATTTTTTTTTTCAATTTACAATCCTTTACTTCAGGAAAAAAAAATCAATTCTGTGTATGATGTCTCCTTCAAAATCACAGGCCTGGGGGAAGACAACAGGACCTTTACTTAAGCGTAAGGAATTATCCAACTCTATACTGTATATGGCATAATTCTATAACATAGTGTATATTTTCAGCGGTTTCTTGCTAGCATGTGACTACAACACTTAATATACAAATATTTGTATAAAGACACACAGACAGACTTTGGTGGGGAAAATATATTACATACAGTAAGTGTGTATATTGTGTAATGTTTAAATTATGCATCCGGGTGAATGAGTATACCAATATACCAAATACAAGATCTTAGTGTTTAATCAAACACATTGGGCAAGCTTATGATCATACCCTTCGCTCCGCACAGAAGCCATTGTAGGCCGAATCCTTCAAAATGACTCGAGTCTGTAGTTAGGAGATACAAGCATACGACATCAACATTCAGAATACAAGCATAAAGTTTAATTACTGTAGAAAAAGAAGAACCTTAGTATGTCAGAATCAATAGCATTATAATTCACAGCAAGAGACTGTACAATATCAAGAGGGGGGCTAGCTGTTACAGGCATTCCAGAGGCGGGGACACTTAGAGAGAAAATATTTAGAATGTTATACGATTTTGCTGGGTTTACCTCTGTGTCATGTCTATACACTCCCCCGATCAGACTAGCAAACGGACTTAATGGCTTTAATCAAAGAAACAGCAGTTAATCTTTTTTTGTTATTATAATTATCATTATTCATTCAGAATGATCAGAAACTGATTTTATTAGACTGAACAAAAAGATGATATTAATCAAATCAAAATTTAACATTCCTGGTTATAAGCAAATGATCTCTTTTGTTATTCATACAGAATAAGACTGGACAAAATGACATTATTGATGAGATATCAAATGTAACATCCTTGGTTAGCTCACAATGTAATGTGTCATCAATACATGTACTACATGTAATTATACATTCTACAAAAAGCCGATTATTTGAGCAGCTTTTGCACTGACACACTAATTTACATACATGGTTTTCTTCAACCATGACCATCTAAAAGCAGGGATTTATACTAATAAATGTATTGTTCAAAATAAAACTTTCTTTTCTTTCTACTGGGTACTTTTCCAAATTCTATGAAAATAAATCTCAACAATTTGACATATATTACAAAACAAAAGATATCTACAAATATACGGGTAAATACAGAAGAGATGCATTGATAAAGAATTTAAAAAGAATCTTACTACATATATAATGATTATCATTTAAACTGAAACAAGAGCATCATAGTGTCCAAAGTAGAAATATGAGCAATGTATTTACCTGCATAGCTTTATCACTGGCGGCATAGCTGTTGATCATGGCAAGACTGTCTGTGAATCTCGAGTTACTGAGCTCGACCACGCCCCCAATCAGCTGAGATACTGAGATTATCACCTACAAAGTAGTAGATAGAAAATGCATACACACATTGTGTACAATGACAAAAATATTAAAATAACTATTTCATTATCAATTTTATAAAATGCATGAATGCAATTTGACTACAATTCTACAATGTTCTTTGTTTGAGATGAGTATCAATTTTCATGTACCTGCAGATGAACCCTGGTAAAGTTCTTTTTCTTGGTGAATTCAAAGTTGTTCCTCATCAGTAGGTAAAGGAGAGCACATGCCTCTTTCCTGGTCGACTGTAATTTTGAGTTACAGCATCGTAACACCTGTCAAAATGCTCAAGATATTATTCTGGTAGTATAATATTATTAGATATGTACATGCAATTATATAATTACTCAATTTAATTATTGAACTTTGAAATACATAATCTTTTTTTTTTCGGTATACATGCACTGTTAGCTATTGTGAATACCTCATAGCACAGGTCACCACATAGAGATGCATTCCCTTTGAATAAGACTGGTTGAAACTACAAGGGAAAAGATCGGTTCTATAATAATCTCACACAATCTCTATTATATTTTCTGCTGCACATTTTTAGATACTAGCATATGTCAGGAGATTTCAACAGAATATGAAATATATATTTACCTTTCTAATGAAAGCCCTCCATGAGGCAAACACGTGTTTCTGTAGAGATTCTGATTGGCTGGTCTGGAGGAAGTTCAGGTACAGACTGAACACCTTCTTCATCAGACTGTTGTCCCCGTCCTTGTGCTCCAGGTTACGCTGAAACGATCCACATTACATTCATTTGTAATTATCAGAAACAAAGAAGAATTATAATGAGTTATATTGAACTGACAAGCATACAACACAAGACATGGTTGCATGTACATAGAATGTACTGAACTAATGAGTAAACAACATTAAACTGCAATAACCAAAAATACCGGTAAGTAAGGTACAAAATACGATTTATAGATGAACTGACAATCATACATGTACAACACAGAACACGGTTGTAGATGGAATGTACTGAACAAATGATTTCAATCTGACTAGGTTATATTTAATATTAATTCATTCATCATTTAATGTGCTCCATCATTTCTGCAGCAGCCGACTCTATTTGACATTGTTTAAACCCATGTCTAGAATTGATAAATCTAATTTTTACCATAGTGGGAGCTGAAACTCACCTTAAACGTCTGCGTGTAGAGAGCCAGGATATCTAGAACCACCAGTCCCACCTCTGTCGACATGTTGGCCTCCTGTAGGGCCTTCATCACAGCATTACCCTCGGATGGAGTAGACACTTTAACAAAAGCACAATAATAGGCCTTATTCCAAAGCAACAGAATCCCCAGCCAAGCACCCTTTAGGACATGTGATGGATAGATTTTTCAGATTAGCCAAAAGACTGGTATATAAGTGTTTAAATGGATCATACTGTAAGCATTGCCCTCTGGTGGAGTATACACTATCATATCACAAGCACTTTAAGTCACATTAAAAAGCAATGAAGTTGTATTCCAACCCAAAAACAAAAACAGTCAGCCATAAAAAAAAAAAATTAAACATCAAAAGGCACCTACTAAGCTGGGCCTTAGACCTGTAGTAGATATACAAGAGGGTAGAGACTTACTATGGCCTGGTTCTCCCATGCCCTCGTACTGGCTGAGAGCCCGGGGGGTCAGGCTGGGGACAGACCTTCGGTTCATAGGCATGGTAGAGGCTTTGGTGCTGTCACCTATCACACTGTAAAATATGTCAAAAGAAACAATGTTCAAATGGACCAAAATTTAGCTTTTCTATAGTGATGTAGTTCAAGCATTAAATTATATTGTAAGAATTTTAGTTTAAACCTTCAAATACATCAAAGGTTGATATTTACAATAGGTTCTTTCACAATCTTATTAAAAAGACATTAGAATTATCATCTACATACTAGCCAAAAAATAAAAACATGAAATACTTAAGATTTTTTAGATTTACTTGAAGAAAGTTTGATTTCACCCACCTAAGGTCAACAATTTTCTTCCTTCCTTGGTACTGGAAATTTTTAAGACACACCCTGCAATCATATATTAATCATCAATAAGAAATGAAATTCATTTTTAACTAACCAATATCCTACTTACAAAGTATTGAAAATTTAATTGATAGTAACTTCCAATGGCGTTCAAACATGATTGGAACAAAAAATCTTCTTAAATAACTTAATGATAGAAAATAAGTTTACATTTCCCAGCACAACACTCAGTACCGTACTTACTCCAGTATACTGAAGAAATCAATGATATCGAATTCTGATGAATTGTGGAACCAACCCAGAAGGATATCTGAAACAGACAAAGAAGCCTTAAATCTCAGAGCAATACAATTGGACTGTTACATGTATATGTACTGTGATAGAAGAGGAGGAATGACCACAACTAGGCTCGAACTCGGGACCCTAATTCAGTTTTAAAACCAACGCTCTACCGACTGAGCTAAAGGGTTAACCCACTAGCTAGTGCTAGTAGAGCGTGGCAGTACTGAGCCTATTATATACACACTAGTACAGTGCAATACACAGAAAAAGCCCTTGCTGCATAAATGGTTCAGAATGAATGTAGACAAGCTACACCAGAACCATTGTCTACAGTACACAGACAATGCCCTGGGCTGCTGTGGGGCATGGATTCTCACCGTCTGGCAGGTACTTGATGATATGGAGGAAGCACAGCAACAGATCCTTCACCTCCATGATGTCCAGCTTTTGGTACTTCATCAGGATCTGTGATGGCTTCGGGGTACTGGAGATGTCAGAGGCCGAATCCTTGATGTTCTGATTGGAAGAGGTTCTGGAATTTGATAAGGTATATACCAGTATTGAATTAAGTATTGGAAATTCACTAGAACTAAAGTGCACATAAAAAGCACCATGTACCTTAACATTTGTAAAATAAGCACAAAACACAGCAACCATTAATATGTTATATTTTCATCCCCTTCCAAATGTTCCCATTTATTTTTACTGTAGAGTAACACAATGTACATGTAAATCTGTGCATTCCTAAATAATTTGCAAATAGATATGTATATAGTAAGATTACATGGAAGAAAAATGTATAGATAAGACAGATTTGAAGGATAAATTTTGCAAATTTGTTTTAAAAAATTTACTTTACATTTTGGGTTTGGCTCTAACTACATGTTCCTAATATAGATGCTAGATACTTGAATGGTACCCTGTAACACATAGTGAAATATGTGTGACATCATTAGTGTAATAAATAATGTAGAAATTGAGTAATTGTAAGGCCCCACAGCAAACTTGCAGACCTCCTGCCCCATACACTTGTTGTCTTTAGATATATTTAGTACATGTAGTGAGATGAGTAATTTTGAATTCAGAACAAACCAAAAATTAATAGAAAAAAAAATACTCAAAAGTATTTTAACATTTTTGTGTCACCTCTTACTACGTCCACTAGATTTTCTCCTTAAGGAAAGTCTGGAAATAACTGACAAATATTAACTACCTGTAATCTTTTGGACAATGACAAACTTTGATATATATAGTTATCTCATGATTGAGCTGACAAATAAGATATGAGACACAGACATATCCCATGTATTTATTTTCTGTTGGCACACACACATATGACACCTACCTCCTATGGACTTTTTCGTTGGTTTTAACATCTGTTTTGTCGACAGAGGAAGTGCTGTTTGTTCTGGAGAGGGAACCAGCCGAACCGTTCATCATCTGAGCCTTCATTTCTGACAGGGAATGTAATGGTGGTCCTATATAAAAAGCACATAAAAATGACTGAAAAACTGAACAACTTTCAACATTCATATTTCTGACTTTATCTGATCAAAAGATATACAAAAAATCTTTGAAATAATTGTTCTTCTCAAATACTGTACGTAAGTCAACTTTTACTGATGACATGTAACTTTATTTTATTTTCTAATTTACCAATGCTTAACTGGTTTACAGCAACTTAATTTTGAAACAGAGTCTATGTACAATGTTTATGATCTTCAACATATCAGAGAGACTTTAAAAAGTTTGGTTGCAGCTAGAAATATTTGTGACAACAAGCTTGCCACAAACCTCAGGAAAACCTCCTGCACACAAATAAATGTTGGTTTACAGTAACCAAATTTCTACAGTTTAAATTTTTTTTGTCTAAAATCAGAAACCATACCATGCCCGGCTATCATGGCAAACACTTTGGACTCTCTCTGTGTAGTTTGAGCATCGAAGGTCACAGACTTCTGGCTCATCTGGGGGGTTCTGGGCCTACCCTCCTGTTTGACGGACTGGACGTCTCCGTTCACCACTATGGTGGGGGCCTGAGAGGGGGGTGGGGCGCTGGGGTCCTCCACTAGATGGTGCTTGTGGTCCATCAGTATGGAGATCAGGGGGAGGTACAATGCTGCTATCCTCCCTTGCAGAGTCTGAAAAACATCAGATTACATATTACACATTTAACACTGCTGATTGATGTATCATGATAGCATTTATTATTTATATATCCCCATCAGTTTTCCATTTTTTATACTTTTAATTTTACAAAGTGTGATATGATCTTCCAAATCACCACACAGTGATTTTCTGAATCCATATCACTCCTGTCTGAAACTGATCTATATGTTCGAGTACACAATAAACAGCATTTTAAGAAATTTTCTTTAAAAATGTTTTGTTTCTTTAGTAAACATTATAAAACTGATTTCAAAATATTGTGTTTACCTAATAATGGAAGGGTATATAATAAAATGTATCATTAAAACAATAAATTGATCTGCATGGAATTACATCTAATTGTCAGGTGCTGATTAATGCAACTGATCTGTCTCTTCAGATCAAATTAATGTTAATTAAAGGTTAATTAAATGTATGAATTCAAAGTAGAGAAACCTTAGAAGCATATCGATCATCAAAGGAATGTTTGGCAATCTGGTTCCTCAGCAGGTGAATGGCATGCCTTCGGACCTCCTTGGGCTCATTCATACACATCTTAACCTCCTGTAGTAGTAATCCCACCAGGTAATGGTTCTTTCGGAACTCCTCTGATAGTGTGTAGTCACATTTCAGATCTGCCAAACATTGAATATAGTTTTCGAGTACATGTACTGACATTTATATAACATGAGATTAACAGTTGTTGCATATAAAAAAAAACATGCTACAAAATGTAGATGAAGTTGAAAAAATGTAATGTGAAAGCTAGAGCAGGTATTTCATTCTGACTTTGAATACCGGTAAAACATACTGAATTAATGCATATTTTCTGCTAATATAGCCTAGCTCATACAGTCATGTAAATTATTTTTCATAATGCAAGAGAACATAATCAGATTCTGTATCAAATTGTTTGTGCATGGATTTAGCTGAACTTGCTATAACTAGAGTAGATGTAATACACAATTTCTTAGGCTTTAAAGTTTACAGTACACATAAGACAAGTTCCTCAGAAAGTCACACCATTTCAGAAAATTGACAATATTCACACTTTCCATTTACCGGTAACTTTTATAATATAATGAAATGTTGTACAATTGAATTAGAAAAGCAAAAGTAAAACAGCCTAATTTCTTTAATTACTTTAATAGTGGTTAATTTTAAAGTCTTTGCATGGATTGATTATATCAATTTTGTGCATATTACTTTGAATTTCATATAGCAATTAAGATTATGTCTTTCCTGAAATTTGGAAAACATGCAAAAAAAGAATAAAAATGAAAGTTAAACTAGTCCAAAGTTTAATGTTGGATAGAAAAGGATATAAAGGGAAAGAATTTATCAAGAGTTTATGCTACAAATATCTATAAAATATTAAAGTCTTTGCATTATATGATTAATGCACGAGTTTACTGTTTTAAAATTAAATTAAAAGTTCATAAGACAATACAAAAAGAGATGCAAGGCTTACGACAACTGCTAAATAAAAGCAACATGCTGTTAATTAATGGTTCATTGCATATCTATGCATCATCAAACACACTACGTGCATAGCTACTATGCCAACATACACTATGTCAAAATGACTTTACATGTACAATAAAACCCCTTTCAGATTCATAAAACTTGACACATTGATCTGCAATTTGAGCCCTATAAGCTTGTTCAAAAGCCTTTTAAATGAATACAATTTTGTGTATTGGAAAACTTACCATGCAAAGCTAGGGAACATTTACAGTATGTATATGACATATTCAAATTTATACATCCATATATGCCCAATCTCTGCTCATTCATTGTACTGTTTGATTTGACATGTACGTATTTCACAAATAAATCAACATTTGAGCCAAAAATATTCTAGTTACCGGTGTATGTTTCACCTTGATATGATTTAAATATCACTTCCTGATTATAAATGAAATAGACGCTGTATTATAATGGTAGACACAAACACCAATCTTAATTAGTACCTGCAGTACACAAACAACTTACAAAAGTGCCCTATAAAAAGTAGAAAAAAGAAGAAGCACAATTCTACAGTATCTACCGAGTGCAACCTTTAATTTCCCAGCCTCGGTGGATTCGAAGGACTTGTTAGTTAAAATTTTTTCAACAAGCATGGGTTTTTATTCTAATGGAACCATCATATATTTATTGACTTCTCAATAAATTAGCAGTCTTATTTTATTTTATGTTACTGATGAATCACTTGTTTTAATTGTCAGTGTTTTTTTTATTGTTTCTTATTAATAAATCTTATCAAATCAGCATATTATCAATCTCATTATAATTTGTTACATATTATATTAATTGCCATGTCCGTACATGTACATGTACATATATACAAATATTGGACACTGCACGGTCAATGTTAAATATAGTGCCTCAAATGTTACACCATACTTTATTGATTCTATCTTTTAGTAACTTCAAGAGATCTTTTAAAAATTATGGCAGATTAATTGGCCCTTATACCAAATTAATCTCATTTAATTGACGGAAGCACGTTACAATATCGTTAAAAACTAATAGTGGAACGAATTGTTTATAATCCGAAAGGAAAAAGACTCATATTGGTACGAGTTGATTAATTAAGTAGCACTTCCTTTTTCCGCCATCCAGCAACAGGGTGAGGCTGGAGATCTGCATCAAAATTATTACCCACCCACCCACCCTCTTTTTTCATAGATGTAATTTCACATTATTTGTTTTGTACATTCCTTTATGCCACCTCATATATTCCATAAAACCTTAAGAAAATTCGAGCAACATCTCGGGTGAGTGTGACATTTTGCTCCCCACAGTAGATGCCTTAACACACTATACAAACAATAGCGAATTCGATGGCCCCCCTTTTAACATTTCGGACTACCAACCTCCTCAGACCCCCAGTTCTATAGATCCCATTAGCGCCCATGTTCCCCTTAAAATTAAACAAAAAATTTGGGAGGGAAAATTTGTTGATCTCTCCATACTATTAAAATCGGCGCGGGAAATCTCAGATCACTTAGATACACAAGGCCAAATACAAATACGCAACGGCACAATGTGCCTTGTGAAGCATAAACCCCGCACCTTTTTGTCAATCGACAAATGGACTTCAGCCTTCCTCATCTTCACAAGTATTATGCTAGAAAAATATAGATCTAGAGCCCAAGAATTTTTGAAATATATGAGGGATGTAAGATTGGCAGCCGACAGATCTGGGAACGGTTGGTTCACATATGATGAACAATTTCGGCTTCGCAAAGTGTCAGACCCACACTCATCTTGGGGAATCATAAACTCTGAACTGTGGTTGATCCATGTCACCAACAATTACACCATGCAGGCCCAAGAAAAGCCCATACCCCCCACACAGAATTTTTTCCCTCAACATAAACCCCCTAACATACCAACAGCTAAGAAAAAGGTAAATTCACCACCCAATCGTTACTGTTACGATTTTAATTCAGGCAAGTCATGCAAATTCTACCCAAATTGCAGGTTTGTCCACTCGTGCAATTCATGTGGCGGATCACACCCCTCGATCAAATGCAGGAATAGAAATACCCAATTCTAACCAGGATATCAACAGCTTGGGAAAAACTCCAATTGATGTCTACAATTTGTCTGCTTATCTACACGGTTACAGTGCTAAATCTTTTCTCATAAATGGTTTCCTACATGGTTTTAAACTCCAGTACAATGGCCCTAGAATTTACAGGGAATCAAAAAATTTAAAAAGTGCGATAGTAAATCCCAGTATAGTGGAACACAAAATACATAAAGAACTCATGCTCCAGAGGGTAGGGGGACCATTTGAATACCCACCATTCCCATCCCTTCAAATCTCTCCATTAGGACTTGTCCCCAAAAAAGACGGCGATTTTAGACTCATCCATCACCTGTCCTTCCCAGAACATCAGTCAATCAATTCCTTTATAGATCCAGCTGCATGTTCAGTACACTACGCTTCAGTGGATGACGCAGCAGCCATCATCGCGACACTGGGGGCAGGTACTTTATTAGCTAAATCCGATATAAAATCTGCATTCCGGCTCATTCCTGTGGCTAAGAATGACTTTGAGCTACTGGGGTTTAAATTCCAGGGTAAATACTTTTTTGACAAAATGATGCCATTTGGTGCATCCATCAGCTGTGCAATCTGGGAGAAGTTCGCAACTGCATTACATTGGATCATCCAATCTAGCTCACGTAACCCCCATATTCTACACTATCTAGACGATTTTCTCTTCGCAGGTCCACCTAATTCCAACCGGTGCCTATCTACCCTCGAACTTTTCAAAAATATCTGTAGCCATATCGGAATACCAATAGCTCTCGACAAAACCACTGAGCCCAGCACAACAATAATTTTTCTAGGAATTGAATTTGACACTATCCACATGGTAATGCGACTTCCGCAAGACAAGTTAGTTTCGCTCCGACAAAGCATTCAAACAGTTATGATAAGTAAAAAGGTCTCCTTAAAGGCCTTACAATCACTGATTGGTCTCCTCAATTTTGCCTGCAAAACAGTAGCACCAGGTAGAGCCTTTTGCAGGCGACTAGTTGATGCCACTATTGGCATCAAAAAACCATATCACATGATAAGAGTTAATCAAGGCATGAAGGCAGACCTTGCAGTTTGGCAGCAATTTTTGAATCACTTTAATGGGGTCACAGTCATATGCTCCGGTATTTGGTCATCAGATAACAATCTACAACTATTCACAGATAGTGCAGGGGGGTTTAATGGGGGGTTCGGAATCTTTTTTGCTGGCCGCTGGGCTCACTCAAAATGGCCTACCCACTGGGTGTTTTCTGATGTTATTCGTGACATGACATTCTTAGAACTATTTCCCGTATATGTTTCACTCCTGTTATGGCACCCATGGTTATCAAACAAACGCATACTTTTCCACATTGACAACATGGCAGTGGTACAAGTCCTTAACACATTGACATCTAAGTCAACAAGGGTAATGAACATTGTCAGAAAACTTGTTCTCCTCACTTTGCAACACAACATCACAATTAAAGCCCAACACATCCCAACAAAACTCAACAAAATAGCTGACAGTATTTCTCGTTCACAGTGGGGAAAGTTTCGCAACCTGGCTCCAGAGGCAGAGATGTGGCCCACACAGCTCCCCCAGCAGATATGGGAAATTTAATTGCGGAGTCCAAACGCCTTATTAATAGCTCCTTATCACAAAACACCTACAAAGCTTACCGGGCTGCACTGAACAAATTCCAATCTTTTTTAAACATTTATGGCTTACAGCCAACCTGGCCCCTCCACAGCAACATATTACTCTATTTTATAGCCTACCTATCCATTCAAAAAATGTCGCCCAATTCAGTGTCCCTCTACATTAGTGCATTGTCATACTTCCACAAAATAAATCACCTTCCTGACCCTACAAAGTCCTTCCTAATCAACAAAGCACTTCAAGGTTTAAAGCGCAACAACAGAGTTGTTCCAGACAACCGCCTCCCAATAACCCTACCAATTTTGGAAAAGCTCGTTGTGTCGCTACAGTCAGTGTGTTCATCCACCTACGAGGTCAAACTTTTCACATGTGCTTTTTCATTAGCATACTTTGCATTACTTCGTGTAGGGGAATTCACTTCAGTCAACTCAAACACACAGAATTCATCCCATTGCATACAACTCAAACATATTCAAGCACATCCACACAAACACTATTTAAGGTTAACCATACCACACTCCAAAACCGACCAGGTTGGTAAGACCACCACCTTCATTATTCATAGCCAGCCACTTGCTCCCCTGTGCCCAGTTAAAGCTACCTTGGATTTTATCGAGTGTAGGCCCCATACCCCTGTTAACCACAGTTTTCTAATTCACCTTAATACAAAACCATTGACCAGATACCAATTCAACTCAGTCCTTCAAAAGGCTATTGAAAACATATTACCAACACCAGGCCATTTTGGCACACACAGCTTTCGAATTGGGAGGGCAACAGACCTTGCATTACAGGGCACGTCCGACTCTGAAATTCAGAAGTTTGGTAGATGGAAATCAGTAGCTTTTCTTAAATACATAAGGATCATTTAGCTCGGTTCACAACAAAATTCCCATACCTACTAGGACTACTGATATCTACCTATCTATGGGGTGGGGGGGGGGGTATTTGGACGTGTATAGTCAATCTAAAATCCAAAACTAATCAACCCAAAGCATTGCAGGTCTAAAAATATGGATCGTAGGATCATCCATCCCTTTTTGGGCAGGGGAAGCAGCCAAACACTACCCAGGGGGACAAAGCCTGAACCTCCCTGCCACACTGCTATGGAGAGCACACAGGGGGATGCAATGGCAGGAATTAGACCCACAAATCCTACAGCTCATCAAACATGAAGTACCCCCAAATTACTTAGTAATCCACCTAGGATCCAACGATTTGGTAACTCCGAACTTAACTAGCAAAAAATTCATAGAAGAAATCCAGTGCAGTTTCCTGCGATATAATGCTCTTCTCCCAAATACTAAACTGGTGTGGTCACACATTCTACCACGCCGTTATTGGCATGGAGCTCCATTGAACAGTGGAAAAAACATTACAAGAAACGTAAAAGAATTAACAAAAATATCTCAAAATTTGTCACAGAGATGGGTGGGGGTGTAATTTCACATGCAAACATATCCGTTGCCAACCCGGACTTGTTTAGATTTGATGGTACCCACCTCTCCGAGCTTGGCAACAGAAATTTCTTAAATAACGTAAAAAGTGGATTGTGGTCCCTCATTCGGGGGGGGGGGGGAGTATCCCCTAATGTAAAGTAATGGAGGAACATCATATCGATGTCTGTGGCGGGTCCGGAGGGATGAGTGGGAGGGTTGTGGGCACATCTGGCTCGTTGTTTCCCTGCCCAGCCAGCAGACAAGTTGGTGGGCACATTGTTGGGTAGACAGGTTGTCTACAAAGTATCCAACCTATGGCAATGTGTAATAAAAGTCAAGTAAAAAGACTAGTAAAAAAGTTTTCGATTGGGGTCGCAGCCAAGCCTGCAGGCCTGGGGCCCCCTCCACCTCTTGTAACAGGAGGGGAGGCTTAGTACTGGAGTACTTGGGTGTTAAAGTACTGCTGACCAGTAGCAATCACCGGAAGCAGGGTACACAGATGTGCTCGCAAATCTCTTGGTCCCTAATGTCTAGTACCTAAATTTGGGATCTCGGGCATCTGTGACCAACACAGGGCCACTGGTTTTGCCCGGTACTTATTAGTCGGTATGCCAGCTATCCCTCCTGGACCCTATTTTTTGATTGTACATTTATGCAATGCGGCCATTTAATGCCAATTTCCTGATGTCCATCACAGTTATGAGTAATGCTATATTGTATATGTTTGTTCAAGTCATTAATAAATGTAATGAAAATTATACAGCTGTTGTCTATTGTAAAGCTGGCACCAAGGAAAGGTCACGAGGACCCTACGTGTAAAAAGAAACAAGTAACAATGCATGTCAGGTCCTGCGGGGCAGCGATTACCTGACTGTTCAATTAAGGCAGATTAATTGGCCCTTATACCAAATTAATCTCATTTAATTGACGGAAGCACGTTACAATATCGTTAAAAACTAATAGTGGAACGAATTGTTTATAATCCGAAAGGAAAAAGACTCATATTGGTACGAGTTGATTAATTAAGTAGCACTTCCTTTTTCCGCCATCCAGCAACAGGGTGAGGCTGGAGATCTGCATCAAAATTATTACCCACCCACCCACCCTCTTTTTTCATAGATGTAATTTCACATTATTTGTTTTGTACATTCCTTTATGCCACCTCATATATTCCATAAAACCTTAAGAAAATTCTACCAAAATATCCCAAACCTATCATTAATATATAAGAGTTATCCGTCATTAGCCAATGCAATCATTGGCTAATGAAAATACCACCAAATTGCAGTAATCTGCTGTCAGATCTCTTGTTTTTCAGATATTCAACAACAAACAGGTACCAACAGGAAATCCAGCTTATAGGGATGTATGCGGAGTAAGGACAGCGGATCCAATATCGTGCACAAAAACCAGTTTGGAACAGCGATTAAAGACTTGTGATTAAACTAACTAATTGTGACAGTGGTCTTTTTCTACTAGCAACAATATTATAAGACCTTTTTTTTTTCAAAACCCTTGTCGCATTGTATTTAAGGGGGGGCGGGTCCGGAGGGATGAGTGGGAGGGTTGTGGGCACATCTGGCTCGTTGTTTCCCTGCCCAGCCAGCAGACAAGTTGGTGGGCACATTGTTGGGTAGACAGGTTGTCTACAAAGTATCCAACCTATGGCAATGTGTAATAAAAGTCAAGTAAAAAGACTAGTAAAAAAGTTTTCGATTGGGGTCGCAGCCAAGCCTGCAGGCCTGGGGCCCCCTCCACCTCTTGTAACAGGAGGGGAGGCTTAGTACTGGAGTACTTGGGTGTTAAAGTACTGCTGACCAGTAGCAATCACCGGAAGCAGGGTACACAGATGTGCTCGCAAATCTCTTGGTCCCTAATGTCTAGTACCTAAATTTGGGATCTCGGGCATCTGTGACCAACACAGGGCCACTGGTTTTGCCCGGTACTTATTAGTCGGTATGCCAGCTATCCCTCCTGGACCCTATTTTTTGATTGTACATTTATGCAATGCGGCCATTCAATGCCAATTTCCTGATGTCCATCACAGTTATGAGTAATGCTATATTGTATATGTTTGTTCAAGTCATTAATAAATGTAATGAAAATTATACAGCTGTTGTCTATTGTAAAGCTGGCACCAAGGAAAGGTCACGAGGACCCTACGTGTAAAAAGAAACAAGTAACAATGCATGTCAGGTCCTGCGGGGCAGCGATTACCTGACTGTTCAATTAATATTATAATAAATATTAACTGCATGTACATGAAATATCAGATACATTGGCACTCAAAGCACCGTTAATTTAGAAATGAGCTGTAAATTTGATATAAATTAATACTTTTCTATTTTCTCTTTGGAGACATACATTAAGCCCTTGAAATATCTTCATTTTTTGGGATATTGTACACACTCAGACAAAAAATACAAGTGATTTGACAGTAAATTATTTATTATCATTTAATTAAATCATGAGATGCAGACTGGTTGTCATTCTACGCAAGGCACTGAAAGGAGGATAAAACATAGGACACTGGAAGCAAACACAAGCCTTTGTTATAGTGCAGCCACTGATGGGGGAAGAAACAAAATCTCCTTACATGTAAAAACCTGCATACTACAGCGTAGTGTATAAAATTACCTTCTAATTTGATGTCTGTAGCAGCGTGGAAAAGAGTTGAGAAGTTTTTTTTTAATAAAAATATAATCAACTGTATGGATTTTAATTTGCTCTCTTTGCATATTGCCATTCTTCAAGATGTCAAGAATGCAACTTAGGATTAACTTCAATTTTGACAATTTTATTTCAATTGGTTTCAAGATTTTTTGTTTAGAAAAAAGGGAGATGGTATCCATTATCAGTAAATAATTTTAGCCCCCCAAAAGTTCAAAATCCTTATTACTACATGTATAAGTTTTACAACTTATCAGTAAAAAACAAAACTGCACATGAAAGCTTTCTCCTGTTAAATTCACACATTGACATGAAACATTTTTTAAGAGTCATCACATTTTTTAATAATAACAGAGAAGTTCTCAAAATTACCAAAAAACAAAAAATAATTTGACAATGCATCTTCAGACAATCACACAGCACTTCAGAGCCCCTCGTCATGTAACACAGAAATAAGATCCAGCCACTCACCTTTGAAGGACTTGATCATCCCTTTCCTCATGATAGGGAGACAGAGAGGGATGTAGTGTTCATGGGAGCACACCTCACTCAGAAACTCAAACTTCAAGTCATACAGGGACTGAAAGCACAGCAGACATGCAAGACAGTCAGATTTAAGTGCAAACACCACTGTCTTTCCATGGAACTTCATATACTGACTCAGAAAGACTTCATTTACTGATCGTGTTAACAAATGTTTGCGAGCAACTGTTATGTTTTACCATCCACATATTTCCAAGTGGTTTTCATCAAACTTTTTCTTTGTAATTCATGCTTCATTAGATATTATGTTTATACATGTACATGTGGGTGACAAATTCACAAATATTTATGAATGTCACGAATACTTCTTCCATGCCAATAGAAGTTAATTACGGTAAAAGTACTTTTAAAAAATGTTTAATGACTGATTGATATATAGGGATTAAATGACTGACAGTGATAATGATGCCAAATTATGTCCACATTTTGATTGAAGACATCTGCATTCTCACCTTGGAGTCTCCAGGTCCAAACTGTTCCACATAAAAAGATATATTCTTGAATACAAATCCTCTGTCCATTAGGGTAAAGCAGCTCTACAAAAAATGAAAGACATGTACCGGTATATTGCATTGTTTTCTTATACATTCTGGCATGCTTTCTCCATTTCCATGTTCTTTGAACATAATGTCTCTAATGTTTCTTAAAAATATAGCAGTTCACATAATCATACTTATACAATAAATCTACAACATTTACAACATGCATGGATAAAATATCATGTAAACTTTATAATAGTTATCTATGTTAATTCTCGACATCACATACAAATTTAATATTGGTGACTAAATGAATATCATTTCCTGACTATTCTATCACAACACAGAGAAACACATTTTTGCACCTGCCGATTTGCTCACCTTTACAAACATGGCTAGGCTCTGATTGGCTATCTTTGTCTCGCGGGGCATTTCTCTCTGCTTCTGTATGATATTGGGGGTCAGGGTTTGCAGTAGGTTCTGTATTCTGTACTGGTAATCTGCCGTAAACCTTTCATTCCTCGGCATCTGTAAAATTCAATAAAATAAAGGATGTTTTCTACAATTGCATTTATTTTATAACTACAAAAACATTCACATTGATTATTGACAATATAATCAATGGGAATGTTTAATCGAAAGAAGGGAACCTCAGTAGAACCATTTTAACAAGAGCTTGGACTTTGGGTAGTTGAGTCAAACGGCAATGTGACATAGGCCTGTCTATTTCATTGCTGGCAACTCGGCCATGGCTCTTTGAAATCAGCAAGATTTGTCTGGCTTTTGAGCGAAGACTACGCATTCGGTGTATATTTTGCTTGAAACCAGCGTCATTTTTAACTTGTTTTGACGCAAAAATAGTTACATCCTACTGAAAGTACAGGGCCTTGTTGAAATGGTTCTATTTAAACTCTGGGTATTTTGATTGTATACTGTAAAAGTGGTTATTTACGCTGGTGGTTAAGAACGCGTTTTCTATGGTTAAACAATACGCGTGGGTATTAAATACGTGGATATGTGATTTACCACTCTAAAGTTTTGATTATTTTACCATACGCGCGGGGGTATTTTACCCGGTTTTATGCCCCAATAAATTGCTCAGATAGGTATATTAATATGACACATGAAGAGAAAGAACCAAGTCGAACCTTTCTTTCTAAACCTGTGATGTAAATCAGTAACTGCGGTGCTTATGTACTTCATTTTAGCAGGGCAAATTGACATAGTTTGGTGAAATATGATATAAGTTATGTCATGTAACCACAATTGTTTAAATATCTACCAAGTAAAACTTTGCCAAACTATATCAATTTGCCATGCAAAAGAGCAGTACCAAAGTATTTTCAAAAGATTAAATATGCATATAAGAAAAAGTACTGACCTTGATCCTGTCGGTACTAATGAGGTAGAGAGCCATGCTCTTGATCAGAATCTCGAAGAAGAACCAGGAGTACTTCAGGAACTTACAGACCACCACGTTGTCAGCGTTGGCCGGCCGTAGTATGGTCGTCAGGTTCTTGGCCAGCTCCTCATGTACGGTCTGGGCCCCCTTGGTGCCCTTAGGGATGGGCTCAGGGCTAAACACATACTGCAACACAAGATAAGTATTAATTAAGTCTCTCTCACAAAAAACCCCAAAAACCCATCACTAGAGGTACTCACTTTCTGTGATACTTTAAATTTCAGTTCATGCAGGAAAAATATCTCACTCCATATCACATTTTCTGTGATAGTTTCATATCAACGAAATGGGGAAATTAAAATCTTACTTCATATTATCATTTACGACTTCAAAATATTGACATAAATTAAAAGCGAACCAACCTTCACATAACTTTTGAGAGCATCTTGCTTGTCAACAAGAGAAACCTCCGACACAATGTGAATTAGAACCCTGCAATATATATATCAAGAATTTTTCAATGAACAAAAATAATTATAATCTGCATTATTTATCATGAATTCTTTTATCTTAGTATTGGAAGTAATGATCACAAAGTTTCATAGGAGAGTGCATGCTCACTTGACCACGTTGAGAGCGACGTCGTCGCTGACCGTCTTCACAAGCAAGGAGAAGAGCTGGTTTAACAGGGTGGGCAGAAACTGGACGTACGTCAGCACATCCACGGCATGGAGGGACTGCAATGACAAAGGTCAAGCATGGCTGATACATGTATATAAATCTCTGAAGATGAGTAGTTATGTGGAAATAAATCTCAGTGATATACTAGTACATGTATATATATGTATAATCATTTAACCAAGGTGAACAAAAAGATACCATACCTGTCTTACATTCATTTGATAACAATTAAATTTTCTTTATTAAACATAGCAATAAATACTTTGTTAATTATATTTCAAATTTCATAATTAAAATACATTTTTGTCACATTCAGCTGATTTATTCATGCCATTATCTGTTTTTTTATTTCAAAGCTTTCATTGATAACTTAGATCAGCAAGCAAATGACCAAAATACCCTTTACCTGTTATTATCCAAAAGCAAGAAAAAAAATCACTTTAACACCAACCAATGACCATGGATTTCTGACAATTGTTCGACATAATATTTTGTTGTTGTTTATTTTAAAAGTGTGGATAAAAGCAAACTCTTTGATGTTATCTGCAGTGTATGCTAGTACTAATCACGCAGATGTGCAGTAATGCAGTGACCAAAGATCTCCATCTAACCTAGTTCTATCAATATTCACACAGCGTATCAATCTCAATGTATATTGGCTAGCCGACACAATGCTTTTACTGCAAGAATGTTCTCTATTCAAGAAAAATGTCAAAACTAGTTGATAAAACTTTATGTGCACATATAAAATTATCATGAAATCTTTGGTATCAACAGGGAAAATCACTTTTTAAAATCAAATATACAGATCAATATTTATATATATAAATATATATTAATTAATGTATGGGTCATTCCAAAATGCACTTTTTGAGGGGTTTTTTGTGTTAAATATTGGTTGTTTGTCATTCACAACACTTATCAGTTGAAGTGGGAGGTGAAATCTATAAGAAATGTTACCTTAGTAGAATTTGATAGAAAGGTTTTCTCCAAATCCATGGTAGGCTTGTCAAGCTGTTTATGTGACATATTATTACCATATAGTATCATTAATCATATAAAAGAACAAATGATATATGTGCAGTGTGCACCTACTGAACAAACCCCAAATTATTCTTAAAATGTATAAATCAAAAAACATACCGGTGTCATATACCGGTAATATCTTGAACCCCGCGATATACCCGGGTTCAATATTTCGCGGTATCAAAATATTATATGACACCGGTATTCATGTATTTTTTTGAGTTACACTTCTAAATACCAGTACATGTAGTTTAAAGACTTAAATATATTCACATATTTAAAAACTCCCAGTCCTTTTGATTTTGACTCAATGAAAATGATCTATATGTCAATAAAATCTATAATACTTTAAGCATTAAAGTGATCAGAATTAACATTCTGTCTTTAAAGCATTTGCATATTTATAGACATGCAGTTCTATTTTCCAACTTTTTAAAATAACAATTAGAAGGTCAAAAATTCTAAAATTTTTTATTAAAAATCTCATTTTCGGAAGAAAATTCATAGCAGTTTTGCATCAGGCTGTTGAAATGTTACGAACAAAGCTGACAGAGATACCAAAGTTAATGCGCTAAGTGAAACGTTAAACGTTGTGGAGATATAGTGATATGTATGAAATACCCCAAAATGTGGCTAAAAATCATAAACAATTAAGGTTAATAATATTAGGGATAATATTTCCGTTTGCATGTTGTTTTTTTTCTACTAGATAATGAGATACACAAAATGAAAAAAGATATTCTACAAATATTTAAATACCCATGTATTTTGCATCAAACATAACAGTCACAAATGAAGGTTTGTACCGAGTTATCCAATCATTTGACTTAATTTGTCTGGTATATTTCAAATGAAATACATGTAAGTACATGTAAGTATACAATCTACATGAGATTTCTGTTATCAATACATGTAGTACATGTTGAGTGTCATTCACTACAGATACCCACCTTCAGTTTATTCAAGCTGTCCACATCTGTTCCTGGCATCAACGCAGTCTCAATTTTTTGGCAATGGTAAAAGAAGTTGTGTAAATGCTGATCCTAAGAAAAAAAATCACTCAGCTTAGTTATGCTTATGGTTTACACATGAATTTTTTCATTTTTTTTTTTTTGAAAAAAATTTGGAACCATGCATGTAAATTTAAAACATTCAATATGTACATCAATGAATATACATATTTCCTTTAAAACTTAAATGAAGAGACCAGGTAAATTCTTTCTCTGTAAAATGCCAAAGATCTAATGACAAAATGTACGGACTTATGTTTTGCCTAAATTTGGTTGGACTATACCTTTGTGTACACTGTTGAATGAAGCTGAACTTTGACCCTGAATATTGGTTTACCATTATCAACCCATTTGATATCTGGTGCAGGAGCCTAAAAAGATAATAGCAGTAAAATTGTAAGCCCATAACAATCTATTTTAGACATTGTACATGTAATATCTATGTATAAATTGGATGTTATGTCAACATTTTGAAAAAATTGCTTTACTTTATATCTAAATTTAGTAAAAATTGTTGACAGCACAATTAAATGGAATAATAAATATTTGATACTGTAGTGGGGGAAAAGAGGAACTTCATTTTAAAAATGATGAATTATCATAAAATTGATTGTACACCACATTAAAAAAACTTATAGGAAGAGAGCGGTCTAAGTTTCTGATTCAGAAGTTGTGCATATATAACCCAAGTTTTAAATCTGTACTATAAAAAATGTTCCGATTAAAACAAAATCTGAGATCAAGCAATGTAAACATAAGTTATAAGATGAGCGTACCGTTCTGTCGGGGGATTTAGTGGAGAGGTAGTCTTTGGGTAATGCTGTACAAGCTGCCACCTGGATATTCTGCTCTCCCACTGTCACCCTGGAATCAAATCCCAACACATATACACTCTATAAGTCTACATGTATCATACAGAAATCAATTGCTCCCAGACATCAAGTATTTTCTAACTTTACAGGTCATTAGCAATCTACTTGAATATACATTGAAACATTATTAATACCTAGATTACTTCAGACTATATAATTTTTTCCAATGGGTCATAAAATTTATTAACCTGTTCATCTTCACTCTTTAATTTGTTTCTTTATAATAATGACAGTCTTAACAAAACTACCGGTAATATAAGGTATTATGTCAATGTCATTTTACCATAATTCGTTGAACACTAATATTCATGGATTTTATAGTTGAATGTGTCAGTTCACATAATCAAATGTTCATCAATGTAAGAAACTTCATAAAATTTTGTACATGTATTAGAAGAACTATTCCCTAAATTCACATTTCTTTGAGACTAGGACTTTTAATTAATCCATGACAATTAATGGCCAGGTACTCAATGAGACCATAGAGGTTGACTGACCTGCCCTGGGTGAGTAGTGGGAGCCAGGCGATCCCAACCGGAGTCTCGATGTTGTCTCGTTTCTTGACGGAAGACGTGGAACTACGGTTAGACTTTGAGCCTTCACAACTAACATGGTAGAACCGGAACAATATATGGTGCTTATCATGTAACTGAATGGGGAGGGCTATTTTCACCTACACAAATACACCACACAATCAGTTAATTATTATTATATCAAATATTTAATGCACAAATTAATAAAGTTACTTTCACAGTTGGAATGTGTCAGTATTATGAACATTTCCTGGAAGTATATCTCTGACTGAAAATTGTTCATCATTTATTTTTTCACTGGTATATAGATTTATATAGTTCACTCATTCATACTTCCAATTCTATTTGAACATTGAATGTTTAAATGAACAAATGACATAGATTTAAATAATAAAATATTTCTATTGTTGAGTTCTGAATGAGCAGCTTACCTCTTCTAAGAAGTCGGGTGAAGTGTTGTGATGGAGGACAGTGGCGCTGGCTACAGTTGTAAAGACACCTACTTCTGGACGGGCATAGATACGCTGTCGACAAAGACACAACCTCTCATTGACTCAATCTCAACACAGATCAAGGCGACTTCTTATTTAATGATCACAATGATAGATAATAACCCAAATTCCAAAGAAATCGTTATAATATCTGAACTTTCAACTTTTAAAATTTCATTTCTGTTGCAAGAATTGTTAGGTGAATCGATAACAAAATATTACCTTCAATGGAATGGCATTTTCATCATCGGAATCTCTTATCTCTACACAACATGCTATATTTCTAGCCTAAGAAATGAAACAAAAATTGTTTAAAAGACAGTTATCAATAATGTTACAAAAGCAGCAATATCAGTTTTTGAACCTCATTTTCTACATAGTTCTTACTTTGGCGAATGATTTTTGATGCTCATATCTAAGGTTCATGGGATATACATAAAGATGATTGATGTAGGAGTCGTATGTATCACAAAATGAGGCTCTATCTAGGACAAACTGCTCCACCTCTATTGCAGGCGGGTCAGGAGGGGGGATAGGAAATGGCTTGATTGGCACAAGAGAGGAAGTTAACGTATCTGGAAAATTCAAATAAAGCCATTTAAACAGCATACAAAAAATGTAGAAATTGAATAATTGTAATACATGTACAGCATGATTTTGTAAAGAATTCATGTAAATCATTTTTACTTCTAATATATATATATATATATATAGTAAACAGAATTTTGAAAATTAGATGAAAGACCCTAGAGAATAAAGTTCACAGTGTACTATAATAACATGAATAAATGCATACATGAATCTGATAAAAAATTGATAAATAATGTATATATATATAATGAAACCAATAGAAAAAAAAAACAAGTGCCCTGTAATGTGCATGGCTACTCAAAGATCAGAAGATTTACCAGACTTAATAGGAGACACAGTATGTTATTATCTTAAGAGTACTGTAACCACCCAGTATTCTAGAAAAGATTTGGTATAAAAATATAAAATTTAGATAAGAGAACTGCTAGGAGAGATCTTTATACCATACCATAATTGTAGTACTCTAACAAAAACAATGCATTAAAATATCATCTTCTATTACATACATCTTTGAAAAATAATGCTTAAAAATTTAGCTTCAGCTGTTTCTTGTAGATTTACAGTAGATAACCAAACATGTAGCACAAAAGCTGACTTGGTCATTCAATAAAATTCTTACTTTGTAAAGGCTGCTCTGGGCTTGTTTTGAGGATTATAACCTTCAAAGTTCCTGGAATCTCTTGAAGTTTTCCTTGCTTTTCTGGTCTAAAAAAAAAATACAAAAATACAATATACCTGTAATTGACCACTTCACTCTTTAAATGCAATATTGATGCTTCCTCTTTGCTTATTTTTGCATTTCAATAACTTGTGATCATATTTCAACAGAAATTATATTATAGAGAATAATACATAGTATTACCTTTTTCCATATTACACCCTATATCAGCCCGATCGAGACACCAATATTAGATTAGCCAGAGGGCCGAAGGCCCAAGGGCAGTTATTGGTCGAGGGCTGATACAGGTTGCTATATGGAAAATGCTATGTATTATTATAATTATTACATGCTTATAGTAATAACATATTATGTTTTATGCCTAAATTCAATGAAGATGTAATAACGCGTGAATTACTTCAGACCTTGTTTTGTGACATATGAATCATTGCCTTATATTTCTACCTAATTCTGCATAAAATGGAGAAAATCAGAGGAGTTCTGAGAGGGGTGCGATACGGATCCGTATCAGCCCTGCAGATCAATATCAGCCCTGCAGAATTTGTATCAGCCCCTGAGACCCATACAGATAAAGTTATCTGTATCGCTCACCATGTGCAAAAACCCTGTATTTATTACTAAGTATGTCATAAACATTCTACACTCACTATCATTTATTTTTAGCAATGAGAAAAAGGTTCTGGGCATTATTTAGTATGAAACACACTTACTTTTTCAAGTCTTGTAGAATCTTTATGACTTCCTGTTCTGAAAACTTGGATCCTTCTTGCCTGAAGATTTTCATTTCAGCTGGGCCATTGGATTCAATGATCAGCTGTCTGTAATTTAATTTAAATAACACAAAAAGTTCTTTTTAAATTTCAAAAACCTAAATACTGTACAAGGAGAACAGATATATTATGTAATGATTTATTTTATAATTTGTGACTGTGCAGGGATTCAAGGTTCTAATACATGTACCATGTTTATAGCAGAGTGCCAGGGATTAAGAGGGGATTGAAACTAACTTTGCTCTTAATGTGAAGTTGTTCACTGCCTGTAACGGTGGTTTAGTGTACAAGAATTTGTTGATATTAAATTATCTTTTCTTAATTAGGATCACCCTGTACAAACTAACTTTGCTCTAAGAGTGAACTCATTGTCAGCGTGTTCACTGTATCCGTATTTTACTATAAAGATTTGTTGACATTAAATTATATTGGTTTGAATTTGTGTGACTTTCTCACCTAGCTGCCCATCCAAATGGCATGCGGTGATGTCCGATCTGTGAACAGAACTGCTTCATCTGTTTGTAGATTTTGTTTCCCGTGGGAGACTTGAGGTACTGGTCACAGGCCTGGGACAGTGACCCCTGTAGGACCTTCTCTATCCTCACAAACAGGTACACCTCCGCATGGCAGGACGTCACCGAGAAAACACCCTGACAGCGACACAACAAAACATATCGTCATCACTTCTTATACAATTCATATTCAATTTTTTTAAAGCAAGTTAAGATTTTCTATACAAACATAGGGTAGTTTCTTACATGTCTGTCTTTTTTGAGCAGCCATTCGTCAGAGAGGTTGAAGAGATGTGGGGCAGAGTTCCTTCCCTCTACTGTGTTGAGTTTGTCTGAGGCACACAGGACCTCATCTGGAATCATCTTTTTGATCTCAAGCTCATTTGGGTCAATGTAAAAATCTTCTGAGATCTTCTTTCCTTCCTTAGCATCATACAATGCGAAACTCAGAAAGAATGGTTCAGGCTGCAAGAAAAAAATATTGGATTACAGATTGATTCTTTACAATGATTATCGAAAATATTATTTTCTTAGTTATTATACTTGTACATATTGAGATACATGTACTAGTGTTTAGAATAACAATGAATAACAATATGAATGTCAAATCATTAATAGTATAATAAATCATTGCGTAATTTCAGCCACCATCTGGCTTATCCAATTTAATAGATTCAACATCGCATACTGTAAACCATCTTTTTTTCGCGATGACTTTTTTTCACGATTTACTTCAGATAAACTGGTTCGCAGCGTCTAATGTTCGCGACCAAGCGTTATCTAGACCCGAGTTGTTGTAAAAACTATGCGACAAAGGACTGGTTCACGGCGAGAAATGTTCGCGACGGAGAGGCTCTCGCGAACCTCGCAAAAATTTCTCGCACGCGAATAAAAGTTGGTTTACAGTATCAAAAGAGCTTCATGTATATATTCTTACACATCTTTTGAAACTGTATGAACATTCTTTGAATGACTTGTACAAGTGTATACCATACATATCAACAACACACAGCAGTAAGAGCGGTAGCCTTACATTAGTGAACTTCTGACCCAATCCCTCCTCAGCCAAGTTGGCCTGCATTTTGAGTTTGAAGTCGACCAGCCTCATCATGTAGCGGTCGCAGTGTGTGGAGGGAAACACCTCGATCTCCTCCTCTCCACCTCCCTCCTCCTCCTCATCCTCATCAAAGTGAAACCTCTGAAAAATAATAATCACATCAAAATCACTTAAATGACAAATTAGTTGTTTTACATGAGGACAAACTTTAAAAGGGAACAAACTTGTATAACATTGGTTTGCACTATCCAATTTTTCTATTTAATTTTGTATTTAAAAAAAATTGTAAAACACTACACATACATGTTGTATCTCCACCAAATTTTTAACAAAAAATATTGCACAATAAATGTATTTTGCTGTTCAGTATGAAAGTTTCAAGACATGCTGAAATTATTAACCAAATGTTTTTACTTATCAAATACCTGTAAATGGATATTACACTCAACATAATAAGAGCAATAATATGTTGAAACAGCTTACAATATTTGGATAAACTCGGTACAGATTATGTCTGCCTTCTTCTCTTGCTTTAGTAAGCATGGTTTCACTTTCTCTGTTGTACTGGAGTAAAAAAAAAAACCCTGGATCAGTTATTAATAAATGAATTCAATACATCCAGGTTACTAGAAATTATATTTGGCTGAGGATGCTCATACATCTACATCCAGTAAACTTAAGAGATCTGAGTCTATAGAATAAACCTATTCATTGTATTTTAACCATAGTTCATTGCTACAGCCAAATTCTCAACATGAATGGCATAAATAATCACAATATTAATTCATATAAAATTGCAGTTCTCATTTCTGATGTTTAATGCTTACATACAACAAACTGTTTTAATCACATGGGAACATACTTTTATGAAACATTCAGTTATTTGATATTGACTTCCCTTAGTCATTGAAGGGATTTCATTAGTTTCAAAGACTTCTGACCCTTAAATTAATTAAATCCTACCTTTGCTAATTCTGGATGCATACTGATTTCAGGCTTTTCGTTAGACTTGTCTGGTGTATGCAATTCATCTGGAATCAAAGAGACATCAGTAGTTACTTCATTATCAATATAAAATGATTATAATTGAAAGCAAGTTTATCCAATTTGATCTCGTCTCATCTCAATATCTGAGCATACTGTAAACAGGGAAATATTCGCCCCCATTTTATTTTCGCCCCTTTCGTCCTCGTTGTCAGCGGGCGAATTTAAGACTGGGCAAATTCCTATGTCTCAAACTATCTTTCTTTATTCACAACTTTGTCTGGTCAAATTCAAGACAGGGGGAAACCGTTTGCCAGTGAAAAGGGGCAAAAACAACACAGGGCGAAAATAACCCTGTATACAGTAGTGTGGGTGTTACACAGCAGAGATAAGCATGTATGTGTACAACTGTGGAATCATTTAAATCAGTAGCAGTCAATTTACATGGATCGATTGTCAATTTATCAAAAGGTTCATTGAGATGTATTTCAGGGAAATGCTTTATGCATAATAAATTAAAGATTATTTCATTACATTTGGGGGATGTTACCGTAGTTCATGGGAAAAGATTTACCCACAAATACCACCAAAATCCACAAATATTAAAGACTTCACACAGTACCTCTGCTCTTCTCCATGGAGACATTGGAGGCCGTCTCTGCCGCGTTGATGACCTTGTTCAGCACTTTGATCCAGTCGTTCATCTCGGCCTCTGACTCCGCGGCGAACACGTACGGCGGCCTGTCATTTGTGTGGACCTCAAAGCAGTGCTTTCCTCGCTTCGAGTTCTAGAACAAAGAAATCCATTTGGATTAATAGACATGTACTGCACATGTATGTGATACGTGGCCTGAAATCTACCACAACTCAAGACAAAGATCATATGTACTTGGCAGTGGCGTCGGAAGCAAATTGAAAGTGGGGGGGGGGGCTAGACTTATCAAAAATCTTGACAAGCAAAAAAAAAAAGAAGGTATCTTTGCAAAAAAAGCCCCCTAGCCTGGTTTCCGATGCCCATGCTTGGATTTAGCATAAAAAGATCCACTCTTTACAACACAAGTTGGTTGACAACACATTGCTCTTTGAAAAAAATACAGGTTGTTTTTGCATATACAGCTTATATTCATGGTTTAGGGGGAAATTCCCTCCGCTACTAAAAAAAAAACCCCCAAAACAAGACTTGTAAGAAACAAACTATTTATTCTCGATAATGGGTGTGGTGCTATAAATGTCCCACCAGAACACCATTTATTTACTTGAGCTCATTACACAAGCATGCACAAAGATACAATGTAAATACAGCAAAGATATTGGAAAGGGTGATTGATTCAATAATTTGGAAATTCTGCTAAATCTTTCCCATTATGTGTTGTGTTTATAGCATTGTTTAATACTGGAATATGATAACATGCAATGTTTGTGCTTACTGGCTTTGCCTCCACTGCCAAGTCCATAAAAATGGCCCCCTTGGCATCTGTTTTCTTCTCATCTTTGTAGAATTGTAAACTGAAGGTGAAATCCGACTCCTGTTTCAGCACAAAATACCTCTTCTTGAATTGCTAAAACAGACACAATCACAATACATTAATTTGTCTATACTTACTGAGGTGAGAAAACTGATTATAATTCTAAAAATTAACGTATCAATAATTGATATTCTGAGTTTATTGCAGAGGATAAAAACATGCAGTGCAATTAAATACATGTACCTCTGTTACACAGCATTGTACACATCATAGTGGCACTTCCTTCCTAATGTATACATACATGTACTAACGCCCTGGTATAACCTACCCTTGTGAAACTAATGATGTTCTCTTTCCCTCCATCAGGACCTTTGTACAGCCATCCTGTCTTCTGGATGCTAGCCGTCAAACTTCTGGTGTCCTGAAAATTCAAAATATAGAAATTAATACATGTACTGTATGTCTCTCATAATGCACACATAAATTTAATTGGAAGGTCAGTGAGCACAAAACATCTCATTGAAATGTCTTGGAAGCACAATAGTTTAATTGTAAGTTCTGTGTGCACAATATTGAAGGATTGTTCAAATGCCTGTGCAATATCTTTTTTAATTAGAATATCCTGTGCACAAAACAGTTGAATTGAAATGTCTTGTCTGCACAATAGTTTAATTGAATCTATGTGTGTCTGTATAATAGGCCAACAATAGTCACCTCATCTCCTTTGTCCTCTGGCTCAGCATCAATCTCAAACGTGTGGTGGGGTAAGGGGTCAGTTTGCCTAATGCTAAAAACATAATTAGATATTCTCATAAAAGCATTAAATTAACATCAGAAGAACACATACAAGACCTTATAATTGTAACATCCAGTCAAAGTTATTTAATATGATGAAATAGGACAATTAAGTTCAAAAGTTAATGACATTCAATGTGTATGATACAGGCTACAGGTGGAATGATTGAATTTCCTGAGGGCTAATTTTCGTGGATTGTAAATTTTACACAGGTTTATGGGGACTTAATTTCATAGATTTTCTTGTACGTATTATTAATGAATTGGTAATGTTGTGGATGTAAATTTGTCAATGAGGGGTACCAACAAAATCCATGAAAATTGTGCCATCCCATATGCCAATGAGTTGGTATAATCAGTGGTTCTTACTTAGGGAGTTTCTCGTATCTCCCAGCATAGGCACTATACTTATACTTGACAACATGACAAGTGTCTGTGTACGACTTGATGCACTGTCGAACCAGTAGATCTTTGGCTTCGTCTGATGCCGAATCAGGAACAGTGGAGTATAGGGTTCGCATCTTCTTAGGTGGGTTTGGGGGCTGAAATAAAACTTACAGTTAATTGATACTGTATATAGGGTTATTTTCGCCCTGTGTAATTTTCGCCCTATTACACATGCAAACAGTTTCGACCCGTCTTGAATTCGCCCAGACACAGTTGTGTTTAATATATTACATTGGAATTCGCCTTCGCCCAGTCTTTAATTAGCCTGCTGACAATGAGGGCGAAAGGGGCGAAAATAAAATGGGGGTGAATATTTCCCTGTATACAGTTATTTAAAATGACAGCTTCTGTACAAGGTTTTCTAAATACCTGCATTAATAATACAAGTATACTGTACTGTAAATACAAGCATACAAAAATGAATACAAATCAATCCAAGGTTTTCAATTATCTCAGTTTCCGGCTCTTGAAAGGCCTCATTTACTCTCCAAAAAAAGGTATATTTGTTTCCAACTGCATGAATTTATAAAAAATTTCCGAATTCATTACCTCCTGAAAAGGACATACATTTGGATTAATAATTGAACTAGTAACACATTTCCTTGTTTATTTTTGGTACAAATCAAAAATATATTGGAAATAAACTTGAAAATCAAAACAAAAATAATAATGATTGTATGCTAATTTTCCCAATATTTCCCAAAATGTCACCAATTTTTACAATTTAAATGCCCTGTACCAAAAATGGCATCTTTTCTCTCTCTCTGTCTCTGTCTCTCTCTCTCTCTCCCTCCCCCCTCCCTAAAATATTAATACCTGGTGATAGATTTGACTTACCGGAATGACGATGTCATCGTAGGGGAATGTGAGCATCTCCCTCTGCGGATCATTGTGGAGGATGCTCTTGTTCTTGGCAATGTACGTCTCGTAGTCCACAGGGTCTACCTGCTTAGGTCTGGCCTACAAATCACAAAAAACAGAAACCTTATACACGTGGGTAAAAACAAATACGCCAAAAACATCATGAAAATTACATACATTATGCCTTAAAAACTCAAGTTGTGACTTCATAATCTGTACAGGGAAAGATTAACTCCTTGAACTTATAGATAGCAATACACCCAGATTACAGCATTTGTGGTAAACTGAAACCGGTTTACATAACGGAAATATGCTAATAATTGTGAGAATTAATAAATAGTCTTCTGTGGTACATGTAATGCATGTAACTAAAGGAAGCGGACAGTGTGAATTGCTAACAACAGTAAATAATATTACCGTGACAATGTACATTTCCATTCAATCACTGAAAATTGTTATGGCCGAACCCTTAAAAAATAAACTTCCTTGAGTTATTCTAAGTTTATTACACTTGTATATATAGAGATACAATAAAGTCATGGATGGATTTGTGTCAATACTTTCACCCCCTCCAACGGGAAAGTGATACATACAGGAAGTTTCTTATGATTCATTACTGTGCAGTTTCTAATTGCAGTTTAGTCCACGCTCTATCTGTATAAGTTTATCAAAGTCGAGTACATGTACTCATAACATATGAACACCCTTCAAGTATCCACCACTCTTCTGTCAGCTTTTGCATGGACCTATTGGACATTTATTCAGGACATCTTCACAGGTAAACAGATTTTACAACTTTATTACACCAAGTCTTAAACTTTAAATATGTCTTCTCCAAACTTGCCATAGCACACATCATATGATGTAGGTCTCCGTAAAGTGCTTTTAAAAACTGTGATGTTTTTAACATCTAAAATCTATCATATTAGTTCATGCTCTCACAACAGCCAATTTATGATTTAAAAAAATAATTTCCACAATATACTTCAAAAATATTGCTTGTTTTTATGATTTGCATGGACACAGTGATTTAAGCTTTGGAACTTACGCCCATGCATCCCATTGTTTTAATTGATGCAATAAAAATTTTGAAACAAACCCAGTGAGATACAGAAACTTAGGTCAGTGCAAGAGATGTGACAATGTCAGCATTTAAATACAGTACTGGCCAATTTATATATCTATACATGTTTATATTATATAAATGGTGCTCGTCATATATCTCTATACACTGGAGATTGTGACTAGAGCTATGTTTTCACTTCATGCAAATCATTTCTGTCAAGAATTCCCAGAGAGAGTCTGTGACCTTGATCAGGAGTTACCTGTCATTATTCTGATTACTCCCTTCTTTACATTTACTGGTACATGATGTAATGTAATTATCAATAGAGCACAGGCTTACTCACATACAATACACAGTAATGACTCTACTAATGAGTACACATGCACTTGGATGGCCACAAAATGGGAAAATATTGAATTCTGATTTAGACAGTGAAGACAAACAGAATGTAGCCTTAAAATCATCAAACCCTGGCAGACTTTTTTTCGAAAATATACAATAACAGCACAGCCAAAAGTAGCACTCCCTTGCAACAGAAAAATAAGAGCTGTATCTATACTCATATATATAGGACATATCTCACAACTAAAAATTCACTGATAACTTAAATATATATTCTTTTAATCTTGCCTACAAGTTTCAATTTGAACAATATAACACACCCCTCAAAGATGACAAAGTTGCACAAGGGGAAAATCAAAATTACATTTCAATACATTTGTTTTTAATGCTCAGATAAAAAATGTAAACCGGTACTTGCAATCTAAGACTAAGAGCAGCATTGAAATAGTTCGAACGGTTCCAGTATCCTTGCTACAAAGTCATCTAAAGTGTATACCTGGGTGAAGCTTATTTATATTATATCTCCTCTGGCATAATTAGAGATGTCTGTTCCATTTAATGATAAATTGTTTAGTTTTCTGTGTGTTTCTACTGCGATTTTCTCCAGCAATTGATAAAGCCCCCATCCCTAATCTGAAAGTCAAGTGTGTTTTCTGTTCTTTCATAAACTGCAACCAAACCATCTTATAAACTGAAAAGGGATCTAGAATGTGACATGAACATACAGTATCATTGAGATTCATTTTGTTGATGTCAGCTACTGTCCTCCTACATTTTGGTAATTAACAGATGACCATGAATTCACTCCAGGATCAAACACACCACCACCACCACCCCCCCCCCCCCCCCAAAAAAAAGTTAATGATCACATTCACATGACAACTGACATGACAATCGACACATAATGCTTCAATTTTCACAACTTGGTGCACATATACCTTAATTAAAATGCAGAAATAAACAATTAAGACTCAAAGTTTAAAACCTATTTAACCTACTGTTGTTTGTTTTATTATTTTTAGGCATGATGCATGTCAATTTTTATATACTTGAGGTCTTAATGACAAGGAACTTGACCAATCAGGCCTACGGTAGTTTGAGTTAACCTTAAAGCTTTCATCAGTGTAAGCAGAAAAAAAGAAAGACTTTTTTGTTTCGTATTTACCAGTCTGTGCTTGGTAACTTGGTTGTTAATTATTATTATTACGCCCATTGCATGAAAATGGGGAAAAAAAAACCACTCAACAATTTTGAAACAAAGTGTGATGATGAAGTGAACATCATAGGTGTGTCTAAGTAAAAAGGTTCACAGAAAATGACAGCAACAAAAGAAGAGCTGATTGTGTCAACATTGACAAATTAAGAGGGACAGTTACCACCATTAAACATACGCACAACATAACCATAAAGAGTATTCTAGTAATCACATTGGCCGAGCCGTCCATCATAATTCTCCTATACCTGTCTCCAATCGATCAGCCTTGAGTTGACCAGAGAGGCCAAGTACATCACTGCCATGGTGCATCAGTAAAGGTACTGGTATTGGTACTTGTTTTCTACTACTCTCAAGACTAGTCTTCAACACAGTCCATTAATAGTTCTCAATCAAAAACCATACAATTCACTTAAAAGGTACTTAGTACTGCAAAGACTTTCAGATTATCTATAAGTATTAAGTACTGGTACTTGTTTTCTACTCTAGTCTATTAGTCTTCGATATCAACACAGTCGATGAATATAGTCCCCAATCAAATACCATACAATTCACTCAAAAAGCACTTAGTACTTTTCAGATTGAAAGATAAAGACTAGTCACTTTTCTGCAAAAGTTATTTGAATACTGCACAATTCACTTAAAAGGCATTTAGTTGTACTGCAAAGATAATTCCAAAGATAATGCCAATCACTTTTTATGCAAAAGTCTAATAATGAATCCGAAATTTACTGCAGGCATTAAACTTCTTCAGATTTCATTGTTCGCATTTTACAGAAACACTGAGAGAAACAGGCTTCAAATTTCCACTAAGAGCATTATCCAGGAAACACAGCTTTGGCATTAAAAATCCCATATATACCAAAATCTCGATCAAAACAGAAAAATAACCCACTGACTCAACTCTTCCTTTCTTCCATTACACACACAAAGTTTGTTGGTAAATTCCTGTAGGAAGAAGGTACATGTATGATGTGATTCGGTCATTATCACTGCATGCTTTTCAGGATAGAGGCTTCATTGATGGACAATATATCACAGGGTTAATTACAGGCCCTCTGATAGAGAGGACTAGTGATTGTGAACCATGTCCGAACCCTCCCAAAACAACTGCCTCATCAATGGAAACTATATCAGACAGACACAACGAAGCCACCTTCAGGTTCGTTTTTCATTGAAATGAAACAAAAACACCACATACAACGAAAACCTTAATTGACCATGTAGAAACAGTCGGTCTCTTACATGGTTTTTCAATAATGCTTCCTTCCTTGTGATTTGTGTGGTTTAATAATAACAAAAATTCCACGTGCTGGACTAAAACAACTTGAAGCTATACTCTTGGTTAGGCAATATCGGGATTAAATTGAAGCAATAAATGACTCGTAAAAACAGTCCAGATTGGTTTCAGACACCATAACTGTAACATTGAGCCCCGTGTCATCATCCACGGAAATAATTGTATTTTCTATATACAGGTACATTCTATAATACATGTACTCCGTTCAATATGCATCAATAACTCAGGCAACTGACTTTTTGATATGTTTATGATGTAATATGATGGATTTTTCCAACATGATTGACTGCATGCAGCATTATTGCTTGTTTCTTTCAATATATAAAGAAAACTTCATATACAGATGCATGAAATGTACTGTACAAAGATATTACCTGGTACTTTATGAAAAGAGCTGACCGAATTTTTATACTTTAACGAAAATGTCAATGAAAAGGTGCAGCATATATAACACTCATATTAAAGGAAAATCATTTCTCCAAGTGAACAAAGAACAATCGGCTCTTACAAAAATTAACAATCTTTACTCAAAGCTTGCACTTATTAATGCTTTGGTATTATGGTAAATGGTTGCTATTTACTGTACTCAAGAATAACATGGTACATGCACAGAATAAATTGAAGGGAAAAATATGTTCAACCTATTTTTTTTAATGTCCAATACGAAAAAACAACTCTCTTCTTAATATGTAACGAATTGCATGGGAATTAAGATGTTTGCAACCCCTGCAGCAACATCAACACACTGCACTTTTAGAGGATGGCATTGTGCAGAAATAGAAGACAATAAAAGTCTACAACAGTAGCCAGTGTGAGATCAAACGTTTCTCCTTATTGCCAAAGAGAATTAACGGTAAACCTACAAATGTACTTAGTTCAAATTCATTTTAGGCATAAACTGGAGAAGACCTCCCCCCCCCCCCCCCCCTCCGCCTTGCAAAATTTAAATTTCTTTAAATTACATTATAAAATTACCAAAAATATGCCTCAGACCCCCCCCCCCCCCCCCGGCAAACTAAAATAGCCGTCGGACACATCCTGGAAAAACTTTTGGATCCGCGCATGATAAGTACCAATATATTGTCCACGTACATAAAAATGACTTGTGACATTTAGAAAATTCTATTTCAACATCACATAAAAAGGAGTTGCTAAAACATTGTGCCTGAGGAACTACGGATAATAGCCGTGGTTTAATGAGGGTGGGTTCTTGTTACAGAAATACAGGTAGATGGCTGAAGTTTAACAGGAAGGTAAACGCCCCAATCAATCCTTATTTCACTTGAATTCTTCATGAAATCACACTGCTAAACTAATCAAATTAAATTATCAAGGCAAACCCAACCCAACTCAAAAACAAATTAATTGAAGTATATCCCAAAGATAAAAGTTTCTAATTCAAGGAAATGGTGTATATAGTTGATGGTAGAAACAACAGTGCTTCTAAATGTTTGTATTAAATGCATGCATGCATGGCTTTGTATATGCACAGATCACGGAACCACTACAACTTTGACTGAACTCAATGATAGAGTTTTGTAGAGCTGGTGTCTGAATATAATTACAGAACTTTGTGTGCAATGGAACTCTAAGCTATAATCCTGATGATTTTGACACATTTGATGAATGGGGGTCAGTTTGTAAGACAAGAATTCATACTATACCACCACACAGCCGTTATCTGGACTGGAATAGTCATAATTGTTGTTAATCTCAATGGATATCGACCTCTGCAAAAACGGGTGTTAAATATCTGAACATGCACTATATTACAATCACAAACATCAAAGTGTATAATTACTTTAATTACTTTGAACATGCATGCAGAAAACGTCATTCTATAGTAGCTTATAATTAATGATCAATACATTATGAAATATCATCTAAACTTATGTATGTGGTGATCAATCAAACATTTACATGCATTGTTTACGTTAATTTGCATGATTAAAATGACAAATTCCATCTCGAGAAAATTATGACTGAACAGGTGGTTTTACAATAATTGAACTGTACCTGTGGAAGAGGTAAAACAAATTTCTTCTTCTTATTCATACCAGGCCTCAAACACACTATAACACAACCAGAATCCAGTCAATTTGTTATAACCCAATATTCCATCCTTCTCACAATACAGAACAAAACTTGCTTGTGTAAAACAATAAAGCAATGCCTTTATTGCGGCTCCTCATCTACATCCCTCAAAAAAGATAACCACTGCAACGCAACACACACGTTACAAATCCCTATAAGATAAGTCCAACACTCCAATTATTAATAAGTGATAAACCGATAGTCCCTGGGTCCCCCACTAGTCTTGTTCTTGCAGTGAGACCAGACCATAATCTGGGCAGTAAAATGTCACTCGGCCCTTCTGCACACCAACACCACATAAAAATGTGACAACAATGTGTAGTAACATTCCACCTTGTCTCTTGTGAAAAAGAAATGTGAAATGTAATATGTGTACATATTCATAAACCCCATTTTTGCCCCCTTAAAAATGACTAAGAAATGAGATCCTGGGTGTATCGGGCCGGGGGAGAATACATAGGGAAGTGTTTTTATAGGTGATAATGAGATGGATGTATATGTGTGAACTTTTATAGACAAGACCTTAGGGATTGGACGCACATTTTATTCAACAATCCTTTTAAAATTGATACATTATACATTTTTTTGGTTAGGCTATCAAAATGGGTTCTAAGTTATTTATGTTGATTTAATAAGAAGAATTGTAAAGATTGAGGTACTCTGATAAAAGAACAACCCTTGTATTGGTCAACTGATAAATGGGAGTAAGTTTTACCAGTACATACCAGGAAAATATTGCAGTTTTAATAACTTGTTGACTTGATGAGGGCAACAAATTAATGGATGTAGTACCGGTACATAAAATTTATAGATATAAAAACATTATTTTTTTCATATCTTAATATGCATGCTCCTTTAAATTACTCTGTTTATCCTTCAAGCACCATTAACAATCATACCAGTAATTCTATAAATTCTATAAATGCACATCTTGTCAGTGAAAACTGCATAATTTACTCTGGGTATATCAATCAATACCAAACATGATGCATTGCTGTTGCATCATATAGTATGCCCTGTTTATTGAAAGGCATTAATAATTAGCTGAAATATTTTAATGTTTATACAACATTTGAAAAAAAGATTTCTATATATGTTTATAAATCTCTAAAATAACTCATATTGCATTGCACTTGAGAGAACACAGAATCATTGTTAATGTTTAAATGCTGATAACAATTGAATTAGAGTTTCCCCCCTCAATGTACACTTCCCCTTTATTTATACCTGTGTCGAGAAATTCAACACCTTCTTGACAACAAAAGAATTTTAAACTAAAACTCCTTGAACAGATACTGAGATAGAAAACATTTATATCTACATAGAGGAAAATGCATTTTTCAGATCGTTTTTAAAAGTTTCGACACAAGTTTTCAATTATTGACTATAAAAGCACCATCTTCAAGAAAGAGTTAACTGCAGCAATATACTGAAATCTTTCACCACCGTGCAAAATAAATAAAATACATATCAACAGAACAGAGAGCATTACAATAAACATGCTCTCTAGACAAGATTAAGTTCGTATCAATTAAGACAGAAGTGAAAACGCTCTGGGAGTACGGTAAATGCATTTCTTGCTTTGACCGAAAATAATTTTCTAATGTGATAAGGCCAGGAGATAATTTCCTTTATTTCCTTGATCTTTGATTAGGATTCAGCAAAAGATTGGAAAGGAAGAGAAACGTTATCACATTCTTCCTGACATTTCATAACCCCATGAAAACAACAGTTTTCTTTCAATTGCATCTAACAAAATTAAGTCAGCTACAAGAAAGAAAAAAAAACCTCCCGGATGAAGAGAATTCATTAATGTGAGGTGCAATGCTGTACATGTAAAAGACTTTTCTCTTAATTCTTCTCTTCACATGAGGTGTGTATTGGACACCTCTTAGTGGCTCTTGGTTGGAGATAGCCCAGCCTGATATGTACCCATTAGTGTAAAGACATACAAAGAGTGTGAATCTGTCCATCAAACTGTTATAAAAACAGGCCACCAAAACTAGATCACTTGGAACCGACATAACCCCTGCAGACATGTTACAATAACATAGACATCAGACTGTCAATCAAGATCATATACAAAGGGAAATAATTCAATTACCAATACATACTATCACAGCATTTGTTAATGAGGCCTCTTAATCTTATAATATAGAACCACAGGTAATACTCCAGTTTTTTTTATGTGATATTACTTTTACACAAGAAAATACATTTCTTGAATGTATAGTTTCTGTCATTCCAAGAAAATTTCAATGGTGTCAATTTTTCTAGAAAATGAATTCAATGCTCAGAGTATTATCTACTTTTTCTTAAAATATAACTATAAATGTTTACAACATGGTTACAGTCTATTCACTATTCAGAAAATATTCACTATGTGCAGTTTGATAGCAATAAAACAGATGCATGCCCATATGTTTTTACTAATCCACAGGCAACTAAGCAGAAAACTGCAGATTTAAAACATGTGGCCTACAAAGTTTCCCTCCTAAGAGATATTTCAACTTTTCTAAGTAAGGAAAGTGAAGTGGTCTAAGATGTTTAACATAATTAATAACATTCTAATAACTGTTTTCAGTGTTCTGGTGCATAACATTCAGATACTGTTCTTCTTCTTGCTTATCTTTATACATATATTCCCCTCACTAAACCCCCAATCTCCATTAACAAAAGACAATTACGTTTTTTAACTTTCATATAAGTGTCTAAAGACTAAGTAATTTTACAACACATGGTCTTCTAAAAGACTGGTTAGGCCCTTTGCCTAATGTTAATTAAGAGCCAAGCCTTCTGGGTTCAATATTCTTAAAAACGAAAGATATTTACAATAATTTAACAACCAAATGCAACATTTTCATCACAATGTGGAAGGAACAAAATAAATAATGAGTATCGCGAGTACCACCCAACATAATTACTCCCACAGTCACTTTTAATCAAAACATGGGTTAGGCAGTTGAATATATCGTCTGCAAAATAATATGAATCAACGTTACCAGAATGATATTCTCTCTCATTTGTAGAGCCACTGACTGTCGGATCTTCGCAGCCTCGCCCTGGCGGTGCAGGACCTGCCTGAATTTTCTCTCCGACATGTTTTATGTCACTTTCTGTCTTTTATTTTCATCTCGTCACGGAAGTCTACTTTCTCCGCCATGACATTTTTTTCATTACACAAGGGGCGCAACTCTTCTATCTGATGAGTAATATCTGAACCATTAAATCCGGATTAAGGTGGTTGCTTGATCAATGAATAGTATTTTGACACATTGAGACAGTTTTGTTTATTCGAGTAAATCTTATTCAAATTCTTTTACTGGATCACAATATGTTGGGCGTTGGGTTGCATTAATGATGTGTATGTATCGAGAAATTTAATTATTACACGGTGGATTTGGGAGGGGGGGGGGTCTGTAATTTTTTTTTACAGTCCCAAATGGGTCATATTCGATTAAATATTAATTAATTCTCAGCGATATAAGAAAAAGTCCGGTTATAAAAAAACTTGGGAGGGGCGCTGAAGGCTAGTCTTTAATTTAGACCAAAAGTCTATAGAAATTTAAAATCGGACAGAAGCTCCACTACCACTTTTTCTGAAAACCTAAATTTTTCATATGATACTTTTTGGAACAGAGATCAATAGTGAAACTTCGCATATTTTATATAATTTTTAAGAAACGAGGCTTAATGTGCACACCCCGTCCCCTCTCCCCGATCAGGATTGTGGGGATTCAGTAAATAATTGTCTCCTTTTTACTGAAATATTTGGCTCGTCATGATATTTGGGCTTGTCTACCCCCCCCCCCCCTTAAAAAAATGCAATGCGAATAAACATAAAAGTGACTCTCACTGAAGTTTCATTGAAATTAACGTACGTCCCAATCAAATGACATTTTTCTAAAAATCAATATAACCAAAATTCACAGATAATAATTAAACATTGATAATTTCTAAATAATTTGTCTAAATAATCTTATAATATGGCTAAACGAGATGCGATCAATCAAAGAAAAAGTGTATATCAGATATGAAAAATTAAGTGAAAAATATATAGATTAAATCCTGTGAAATCACTGCGAAATAAAAGGCAAAATATTAAATAAGTATGTGTGTGGAAGGGGTGGTGCTGGGGTTTAGTACAGGTCTATTTTATAAGAAACTGAGGCCCTCTCACAAAACTTATGAATGCATGTTCAAAATCTGATCAACATTTCAACAAATTTTGCCCCTACGGAAACCTATTGAGGTCAAACTTAAAGTTTTTATCTTGACCTCAACATGCTTTCGACTGCACAAATGCGCTGCTTTTATATTAACTATAAAAAGATTTATTAAAAAAAAAACCACTAACACAATGAATTGATATAATTTTTTCTTTTTTTAGAAATTGTGGCAGTGGCGTCGGAAGCAAATTAAAAGAGGGGGGGGGGCTAGACTTATCAAAAATCTTGACAAGCAAAAAAAAAAAAAAGGGTCTTTGGTATGTATGAATTTGCAAAAAAGTGGAGGGGGCGCTAAGCCCCCCCCCCCCCGGGTTCCGACGCCCATGTGAGGTCTTAATTGATTCTAATAAAAATAAAAACACATAACAATTGCAGTTTCTTATACATATTTATGTTTTAAAAATGACAAAAAAGTACAATATCGTTAAATAAATATAAACGTCCAGACAATATTTAAAGAACTGCATAAAATGAAATGTATGAGAACATTTTCATAAAAAAAAAACAACAACAACAACAAATCACTCATGCTCACAAATGTCTAATTCCCAAACCCTGCAAAAACATTACATTCTCTGTTATCTCACTTATATTTTTCTAACAGTCTATCGGTGCTTGGTACGTCACCCGTGTACCGCCAAAACACCCTCTTGACATGCGCGGGCATTTTGGTTTCTACGATTCGTTTATTTGTGGTCCCGATAAAGTGGCCCCCCGTGGTCACGATTCCACAATGGGTGGTTCCGTGGTTGCTAGGGAACGCCACGATGTCACCACGCATCGGAATGGACACGGAGTGGAAGCACCGACACGCGTGAATGACTTCTGATCGTCTGTTTCCCCACTCTGATGACGAGGCTGGTGAATAGTCGCAAAACCTGAAGCCAAAAAACAATTTAATTAAAGAAAAGAAGTGGAAATTATACTTGAACAAAAATGTAAAAACTTATTTTAAAATAAGTAGATTTGCATAAAACTGCATAAAACCAGATAATCAAATCGAAACTTTCATTTTTAATTTCAATTTTAATTTCATTTAGCGGTTCATATTGAGTCATGTTATATATAATACATAATGATACGACTGTTTGTTGTTAAATGATAATTTATATGGAAAAGATTTGTGAAGCTGATTTTAACTGTCTATATGAATCTTTTTTATTCATATTAAAAATCAATACAATTGTATAATAGCACAATCATATACCATTTTTTAAAATTTTCTATAACAATTTTTTGGGGAAAAGCGAGATTCTTGTGGAGTACATGACTTACAATATCTACATCTGTATATTTCAATTTCTAAAAAAGTGTGCAAAAATGTCTCATATTTGTTTATATCTTGTATTTCATTTTTTTTAAATTGAAAATTAAAGTAGGCAGGTATTTCAAAGTTCCTTTTAATTCGATAGTATATAATAGTCTTTCAAATTTCCGTCATTACATGTTAATAATTCCTCGAATAGCTGTCAAATATCGGCAATACTGAAGTTGTTGGTGGAAGTTAATGTGCATAATATGTTTAAACTATCAATAGGTCTTTGTCAGTATTTTCCTCCGTATACCATAATTATAGAGGTTATAATGAATCATACTGAAAGTTATTCAGTGTTATATATACATGTGCTGTACAAGAATTACAATCATATGAAAATTTATGTATCCATATGAATCTTGCTCGCTATTTATATGAATTTTGCTTGCTATTTATATGAATCTTGCTCGCTTTTTATATTAATCTTGCTCGCTATTCATATGAATCTTGCTCGCTATTCATATGAATCTTGCTCGCTATTTATATGAATTTTGCTCGCTATTTATATGAATCTTGCTCGCTTTTTATATTAATCTTGCTCGCTATTCATATGAATCTTGCTCGCTACTTATATGAATCTTGCTCGCTATTCATATGAATCTTGCTCGCTATTTATATGAATCTTGCTCGCTATTTATATGAATCTTGCTCGCTTTTTATATTAATCTTGCTCGCTTTTTATATTAATCTTGCTCGCTATTCATATGAATCTTGCTCGCTACTTATTATGGAAGGGAATTACCGCCAAAATTCTATGTATCTTGCTTTTATTCTTTCTATGCTTACTTCTTTATTCTTCATTACATTTACACTTGTATGTCACTTTATTGTTTTCATATTCATGCTTATCTAATTTCACTTTGATTATCTTTAATTCTTTATTGTTTGCTTATTTCTATGTTGCAATATTCTCTTCATAATCGTGTAAATTCTTTCTTCTATCTCTGTTACAAACGTGAATTCAAACACGCAAACCATAAGGCACTATCAATAAAGACGAATACAAGTTGCATGAATTTAATGCTGCATTATGACGCCAGGCGACAGTGTGTGCGCTACAATTGCTGCTCCCGAAGATTTATTAAAACGAAACTAACAAATGGCATAAATTTAATAAATTCGTGAAACCATCTCAAATTAAGGGCTTAGTATAGGAATATGAAATACATGTTAATATAGTCAACTTTTAACAAGCCACGATATACGCAGACTCAAAAAGGTACGGTTTTTTTGGTATACATGTACATGTAAAATGCCTCCGCGCGGTTCTAAAAAAATCATGGGGGGGGGGGTCTGAGAGATAATTTTGTATTAATTTTTTTTATTGGTTGATTAAATAAGTGTGACTTTTCCATTGGGGGGTGGATCTGATCTCATTCTAGATCCGCAATGCAATGTACCGTATATATATGCAGTAACAAATTATTTGCAGGAACGGTCAATTTTTAGAAGAGGAACATGTCATTATATAAATAGTGCCTGTTTGGGAGGGTACCAGTTGAAATTGACACCCCGAGAAAACCATTGTCAACCGACGCGAAGCGGAGGTTGACAATGGTTTTCGAGGGGTGTCAATTTCAACTGGTACCCTCCCAAACAGGCACTATTTATTTTATTATACTGAATGTCTTAATTTTTATAGCAAATTTTACTGCTTTTATATAGAAAAGACGTGAATTCTACGGCGAACCGTACGCGCATAATTAACGCGCATGTAACAATTCGTTCTATCGGCCCGTTGCTAAGCGTGCGAGGGAGAGAGAACGGATTGTCAACTGCGTCTAAACCAATCGGATTGCAGTATTTAACATGAAAGTATAATAAAAGTACTTGTCGACAGGACTTTATTTTCATTTGAGGTGAAAAGAGGTGGGGGTGATGCACGGTTCTGTCCAGAGGTACCCGTGGAACATGTAGATGAAATAGAAATAAATTTAAACCAAATTTAAAGATGTTTTTGGAAAACAACAAAAGGACTGGGGTACGAAATGCTTAGAAGTAGCTTTTCCTGTACTCTAGTACGTGTGAAAATTATCACTTGTGAAATTCCGGGTTAAAAAACTTAAAACTGCAGCTTTTAAAATCTCACTTATTTTTCTAAAAGTTTTGAACTTGTGATATGAAAGCAAAGTTTGGTGCACGCGATTTTATATTCTTGCGATTCGGCACAGAGCGGTGGAGTCGCAGAAGTAAATATACGTATACGCGGTAAAATTAACGAATCTAAAGTATCAGTGACTTAATTACACAATGAGTAAACGAAAACAAACCAGGCAAAGAGATTAAAATACGGTATGTGAGATGACTGTTTATACGTTTTGGTTTAAAATCTAAATCAGAATCTTAATAAAAATTCTTATATCAAGTTCTTAATAAAATATTTTTTTCTTCCAAAATACAAAACATAAATAATGTATGCTTCTTTTTTTACACAAATTTTCGAAGTGATAAATATGTGTATGTATCATTCACAGTCATATGCATGCTTATTGTATGTTTTTTTTATTTTAATATAAATCATGTACATCTAACTGAATGTCCATGTTTAGATTTGAAAGTGTTTAAGCTATGAAACATGTAACTTAGAGACATGAACCTCATACATGTCTACCTGTCAACTGGTCTTGATTAAATGAAGAGTTGTATTGACCGACTTCCATATCAAGCTTGCGATGATGATAATTATGATACGGGTGCTAATTATGAGAACTGTAAGATTATATCGTCTCATATAAATAACTGATGCGCAGACTTAGAATTTTATTTTATTTTCGGAGGGGAGTCCAGTCACCCCACCACCCTTGAAAATTCAAACTTTTTAAAATTCCCATAGTAAACCTTCTGAAAATAGAACTCGACCTACCCCCCCCCCCACCCCCTACCCGGCAAACAAAATTATAAATTATCCCTTAGGACATAAACCTCCCCTCCATTTCTTGATCTGAACATATAAACATTGGAGCGAAATGTCATGGTGCGAAACATCCCACATTTAGCTAGCTACGTTGGTTTTTTTTCCGGGGAGCAGCAATTGTAGCGCACACACTGCCGCCTGGCGTCATAATGCAGCATTAAATTCATGCAACTTGAATTCGTCTTTATTGAAAGTGCTTTATGGTTTGCGTGTTTGAATTCACGTTTGTAACAGAGATAGAAGAAAGAATTTACACGAATAAGAAGAGAATGTTGCAACAGAATTAAGCAAACAATGAAGGATCAAAAAGAATCAAAGTAAAATTGAATAAGCATGAATATGAAAACAATAAAGTGACATGCAAGTGTAAATGTAATGAAGAATAAAGAAGTAAGCATAATAAGAATAAAAGCAAGATACATAGAATTTTGGCGGTAATTCCCTTCCATAACTTATATGAATCTTGCTCGCTATTCATATGAATCTTGCTCGCTATTTTTATGAATCTTGCTCGGTATTCATATGAATCTTGCTCGCTATTTATATGAATCTTGCTCGCTATTTATATTAATCTTCTCGCTATTCATATGAATCTTGCTCGCTATTTATATGAATCTTGCTCGCTATTCATATGAATCTTGCTCGCTATTTATATGAATCTTGCTCGCTATTTATATTAATCTTGCTCGTTATTTATATTAATCTTGCTCGCTATTTATATGAATCTTGCTCGCTATTTATATGAAACTTGCTCGCTATTTATATGAATCTTGCTCGCTATTTATATGAATCTTGCTCGCTATTTAACCAGGACGTATATACTAATACTAATACTAGTATATACGTCCTTAATTTAACAGAAGAGATAAAGCAAAAAACTATATAGCTGACCCTCGTCTGATATGAAGCCACTCATCCACAAAATCGATTATTTAGCGCCAAACGAAGAAATAACTCTGCCTTTGTTTCTCTCGTTATTATTATCATTCATAAACATATAACATGATGAATCATCCACCAGAATTAAGGATGAATTTGTTCTGTAGATTTTTGATGGCCAGTTGACACTTAGTCATCGTTACCATGAGTTCTGGTGGGGTGCTGTCAGCCCAGCCTCCGTGATGACGTCATACACAAACATGGCGCACTTGTCCTTTTTCTTGGCCCCGTGGAGTTCACTGTCCTGGGACCATAGAAGGCTGCCGACATGACGCTTGGCGATGTTGAAGATTCGAAGGTTACTGGAAACTCGCTCTGTGACGATCAGTCCTCCAGCAAGCTGAGGGAGAATTATTTGATTTATCATTTTATTAATCAATACTGTTAATTAATTCGTTATACGTAGTAAAAGAACATGGTTTTAAATTCTTTGAGCTCTAAAACTTTAAAGTAACACAACATACATGTAATACCTAAAATGGGTGTTTATATCGAATCCATATGGCATCGTAGTTAATTGCTAAAGTATATACTAAACATTTTAATCAAAATTAAAACTAAAAAATTATAAGAATATTGGGTCTATTATGATAACCGGAGTGTTTTATTTTTGTGCGGGAGCAGGGGGTCTTCACTTAAATAACTGAATCAATTTATTGATTTGTGACATTAAAAAATAATCGTTATTCAACAATTGTTGTATGTGTCGATATGTTATGTTCGATAACTCTAGATATAAACAATATTTTTCTTCAAAGTACGGGTTCTGTATGCAGTTTTATTAAACAGAATGAAACACAAGAATGACGTTCTGTAGTAGCTGATTTAATGGCATATCGCTCTAAATTTTAGAACTGCATCTATAGATATTTTGTGCAAAAATATTTGCTTTTGATACTATACACAGTCTTTGTTAAAGACAGAAGTCTCCGGAGAACAGAAGCATTGCCACCAGGCAAACATCGTCTAATATTTTAAACATGCTCTAGAAAGTATAAGTATAATTAATAATTACTTACCAAAATAGAAAAAAAAAACCCAATGCATCATTACCATAAGCAATTTACAAAAATCCACTAAAATTAAAAACAATACCTCATTAGAAAATGCACTTTCTTAAACTTACTCTGTATTCAGCCATGATTTAAACCACGCACTATCTTTTTATTTCCTATCGGAACTTTCTTTATAGCCTTCAAACCGATCGAGTTAGTTTACAAAGGTTTTATTCGATGTGAAAATCAATCTTAGGGAAAGTTAGTTAAATAGCAGAGATAAAGAATTGTTTAAAGTGTCAAAGTTTTTGGACCCAGTTCAATTCATTTCTATAAAAGAATGTTTTCCGAAATATGACAAGACATGCTTTTGTACATTTACACAACATATCATGGTAAAGAAAATTCTTTTATCATAATCCATGCAAAATCAACTCTTTAATTGTTCCGGTTGCGTTTCCTTTCCATTATTAACTTAAAACCACACTTACTTCTTTTTAAATCAATTTATATAGAATGCACAATAAAATGAAGCTACAGTGGAGAAAATATTTTAAATGAGAGGGGGAAAAGTCATGCACTTCAAAACATGCACAGACCGATTGAACCATTAATTGTTTTCCCTGTGTATCAGTTTAATGATGGATTTCCAGACATAAAAATGAGGAAAAAAAGATTAATCCTTTAGGGAAGGATCGAGCTTTCACGACATATCAGATGTTCCATTCACTACTCATAGAATAATTCTTATTTATGTTGAATTAATTTTGATACATACAATGTATGTACACCATCTAATTAAAATACGATCTTTGATTCGCTCTTAATTGATCGCTTTGTGTAGGGATCTATTAGATCTAATTTTAATTAGATTGGTATGTACAGCATGCATACACATATACATATCATTCGGATTCCCATGCTTTATCTTACACGTAAAGTGTGAAATATAAACACTACATTAATAATAAACTATTAATATTAAATTCTGTATTTGGCCATGTTGCGAACGTTTCAGTTGATTGTTTTGAGGGAAAAAAACCCACATGCAGCATGCAAAATAAAATAAAATAGGATAGTTTGATTAAAAAGATCTGACTTCCATCCTGATTTAGATATTAAGCTTTAAAATTCGTTGGAAGTTATCTTGTAAATTTTGCAGCATGCAGCTCTTTGGTCTTTTACAAACAGAGAAAGAGCATGCATATCCCTTGATGATTCTATATTATGAAATACATGTACTTATTGAGAGAAAAAAAACCCCACACAAATCTTGTGAAATGATGGGCTGCCGATGTGCTAATGTATAAGTTATTGTATTATTTCATCAAAACATTTTATAGCCTATATGGTTCACATCTAAACATGTTTATATGGTAAGATGCGTGAATATAATACATATATTTTCTACATCTAGAAATTACATATAAACTGGTTGTATGTATATAATTCAGGTTATCTACATTACATGTATACACGTGTTTGTCCAGAATGTGTATACATTGTATACATAGATACGATTACAAAATCCATGTCCTTACAAAATAATTTAAAAAATTCTTATCCGTACAAAATAACTTTAAAATTTTCTTGGCTGATCAAGTTAGTTTTGATACTTGTCATAGTTTTCACACCGTTAGTCTGGCTACTATGTTTTACACTCGGTTGCTCTGAACCGGCATTTCCTGCGCCACAAGTGGTACGACCCTTGCCTCTGTGAAGATCCATTGTACTCCCCCATCTCAGAATGGGAAATTCCGCCGATACCGTAGCAGTGAGTAAAACATCTTGCTGTTCTCACCAGATTGCAATGAGGTACATGCAGGGTAACCAACTATTTCTTATCTTTTACTTATATCGTTGTTTCGCAATGAGAATTAAGATAAGGCGCTATGATTCACAGCAGCTTTATGACTGTATCATAATCTTTCTGATAAGAGAACAAAACTGCACTAGGGGCAAACATATTCCCTGTTGGTAACCCCCAACCTTTTATCTTTGGCATAAACACAGTGCAGTCGAAGACTCCCCACTTACCAAAATCCGCCATTTTGTTCATCAGCCATTTCTGACGGGTTTTACAGACATTTAGGAGTTGAAAAATCCTACTCCTTAGGTTTCATAAGTTAGGAAGAGGGAAAAAGTTGTGAGGATTCGTCTGCTCCGACAGAATGAAGGGAATAGTGTTCGTTTCGTGTTTCTTGGGATTCCTTTGTCTCTCCATGGGACAGGAAGACATCCCTTCTGATTGCGGAGTCTGTGATCGCAGCGCCTGCCCGGAGCAGAAGGACAAGTCATGCAAGGCCGGAATCACGCGCGACAGGTGTAAATGTTGCCAGGTGTGCGCACAAGCCGAGGGCGAGATCTGCGACATCGCCGGGGCTAGCAAAAAGTACCCTCCCTGCGGGGACTACCTCACCTGTAAGATGGACCAAGACAGGAACGTCGGGATCTGTGCCTGTGACTACCAGGACACGCTCTGTGGTACCGATGACGTCACCTACACCAGTATTTGCCAGATGAGGGAGGCCCAGAACACGAAAGGGCGTGACCTCAAAGTGAAGAACTCCGGACCATGTAAATCTGGTGAGTGATTGACAACATCTGCAGACACTTAGCATAGTTTTGATTTTTATATGGAGGGGCCAGACAAAACGGGAGATGTTATTTGACATTTAAGCTTAAATTTCTAAGAAAAGAAACTTTAAAAAAACAAACAGTGGACAAGTGGAGAGGCCAACCCCCCCCCCCCCCAACCCCGGGCCACCTGTTGCAACGTGTTTGGCCTGAAGAAAAACATGCATCGTTCACTGGGATCTCAACGCTTTATGATTAATGATCTTTGTTTTATCTCGAATATGATTTTTTCAGCTCCCCGCATTTTGACCGGACCAGACAGCGTTACTAACGTCACCGGTGACAAGGTGGTCCTGATGTGTGAGGCCACAGGGTTCCCCATCCCTCACATCGGCTGGCTGTTCCAGAGAACGGATGACGAGACCAACAGTCTGCCTGGTATACTATACACACTTATCAACTAAATAAGCCGCTGGACGATCAAAATCAAAACGTTGTAATGCCCATTGACTTTTGTGGGTCGCCTTCAAAAACTTATAATTACTTTATTACATTAAGAAAACACCAAACTTCATTCGGCACACCTCGGTCAATTCTTACCTCATCTTATTGATGGAATCAGCCGAGGGTTGTCGAACCGGTGTTGTTTACTGTAATATTTACATTTTCCAGTGTCTTTGAGATACTTGTAATACTACGAATCGATTTTGTAATGTATAGTCCAAAACAGTTCATCTTTGAGTATTTTAATATTTAATCATAAAACTGCTGAGAATTGTATAAATATAAGGAATAAGGAATTATTCTTTGAATATTATTAGGTGATCAAATACGGTCGGGTGTGACCAAGTCTATCATAAAGCCATTCGGGCTTCATTGGATTTGATCACTCCCAATCGTATTTGATCACCTCATAATACTTAAAGAAAGATTCCTTATTCATCCTTACTGTACTTATACATGTATATCATGTAATTGAAATAAGCATAAATGGCCAGCGTCTTAATTCTGTCCCTGCAGGGGACGACATGGCTATCTCGGTGGTGACCCGCGGTGGCCCCGAGAAGTACCAGGTGACCGGGTGGCTCCAAGTGGACGAGGCCAGCAAGCACCACGAGGGGTATTACATCTGTGTGGCCCACAACAAGCACGGCTCCGACAAACAGACAGGGAGAATAAAGATCCACGAGAAAAGTAAGCTTATGGATGGAATATTACTTAATAACTTAATAAACACAGTACTATTAACAAGACATGGGATAGTTTTCGTCTTCATTGGTAGATTCGCGGATCGATTAGACAGAGAAAAAAACACTGGGTATGTGCAGCTCTGTCCAAAAATTAATTCTACGTTTAACGTCACTTTCAAAATATGAAACTAACGAAAGAAAATTTCATCAAACACAATTTTCAAATAAGCGATAATAATTCATTTACCTTAACATGTATATACTTTTATGCAAATACTGTGATAATTTAAGTTGTTGAGCTGTTATATGATTTATCCTGTTGATTGTAAAGACCAATCTCAGCGAGAATCCGACATATACATGTATTTCCTGATATGACCGGAATTTTTTGTATTTTCCTATATAAAATTGAAGTTTTTTTTACTTGCAAAAAAGTAAAAACAAACTGAAAAGGAAGAGGATTTGTTTGTTAATTAAAACGTTATAATTTCTCTAAAGACTATATACGCGTGTGGGTGACGTTAACTTAATTAAACGTAGAATTACCTTTGGACATTCCAACGTTGAAACAAAAAACTATATACATACATGTACGTGTATTGGTTATATAAGGGCACTTGATATGGCTTTAATTACTTGAATACCGGCCAATAAGTTGACATCGTTTAAAGATAGGTCTATAAAAATACGTATATATGAATACACTATGAATTAATCTTTTTTTCGGATACTTTGATCAGTAGTATTGATCTAAACTGATCACCAATATTAAAGATCGTAAATTATTTCTGAGTGATCAAATTATTCGACATTAAATTATTTCTGAGTGATCAAATTATTCGACATTAGTTATACACAGTAACTGTTAATTATATATTAAATCATTTTAAATTTTTTGTGATATCTAATGATTTTATATTTTGTCTATTTTCAGAGTTAAACCGCGTGGAGCGAAAAGAAGATGGCGACCAGTTATAAGTTTACTCGCCAAGCGTCTTTCACTTGAATATATTTTTAGCTTTATGCAAACTTTTGTCATGATATTAATGTTTACTAATAGGCGGTTTAGCTTTGATGTCTGTTTATTAACTAGATTTTGTTTATAATACGTACTGGAGTGAATGAAACTGTTCTTGTTAGTCACTGTTATTGTCTGTATAAGTCGCACGCACTTGAACTATAGTGTATACTGTCAGTATCTTCTGAATCACGTAAATTGTAACTTGTCTTATGTACTTATGTTTGTACTGTGTATTTTCTGATTTGTGTTTTACATGACGTATATTTCTTACGTAAATACTCAAACACTGTTCTTCTCATTGGATGGAGCAGCTTTTATGCAAAGGTTAGCAAGCTATTTCAGTTGTAATATGAGATTTTCTATTCCTTTTCTATGATTTGGCATTTTGATTTGAAATATGAAACTTTTTACAATCAATATTTTATCAAACTTTTTAAAAATAAACCTAATTTTTCAAACTTGATCTTTTTCGTGTTTTGCTTGCTAGCTCGTCTTATGTGAAAGCTTTTAAAGTAAGTAAGCTTTTCTGATCTACTTTTGTCAGGCGTCATTCTCTCTGTCTGTTACCTGTTTACATTAATTTACGACTTCTTCGCCAGAACCATTGGGCCAATTTCATTCAAACTTGGCGCAAAGCATCGTTTGGTCAAAGGAATTTATTTTTATATTAAATTGATTGGCCACACTCTTTTACAACTGGAGATAATAGAAAATTAGCATTATAAAAATCTTATCTAAAACAATTTATTAGACCAGAAAGTTTTAATCTTGATTGAAAGAATCCTCAGTTAGTGTATGTTCAAGTTTGTTCCCACCATGATACTTGGGGATAGAGTTTGGACACACGCTGAACGGGGTGGTGGTGATTGTGGTCAAATTTTATCATACGAATAAGTAGAAAAAACCTTTAAAAAATCTTCTTTAAAAATTCTTTGGCCAGAAAAGATAAAACTTGTGTGAAAGCATCTTCAGGTAGTGTTAATTCAAGTTTTTTCACATTATGGTCCCCTGGGGTAGGGTGGGGCCACAATATGGATATATTTATACATAGGAATAAATAGTATAAAACCATTAGACTTGAAAAGTTAAATCTTGTATGGAAGCATCCTTGAGTAGTGTTGGTTCAAATTCGTCCAAGAACGGTGTAAATATAAACAATCAAATTTCATGCCGGCTATGAAGGTAGCGATCATTGCAGAAAAACATTACATAACCAGCTAACGCGGGTTTCTGCAATGTAGCCACCTTCATATCCCACATATATCACCAAAGAAAGCATTTTATTGTTTAAGTGTTAGAATAGCATGCATTTATTATTATAGATCTTTAGATTTTGTATTTAAAGTCTAGAGTATACTGATAGTACATGAAAAAAGGTTTATGTTCATTGTGTACCATTACATCTTCACTATGTGTATACTTGGTCACTTTCCCTTTTTTGGTGTGATGTTCCTCAACATGTAACATTGTATCATCACTGTAGATACTTATACACTGTCACTTTATTGGTTTGATGATCCCCCACATGAAGATTGTTCTCGTCATCCACACACACACTATATGGGGACCACACCCCTTGCTGTCTGGTAAGCAGTAGACACAAGAACTGACCGTCCTGATTCAGAAGATCAACAGTGTCGCTGTTATAATCACACACCATGATGTGGCCCAGGCGATCGGTGCACACTCCCTTCGGATAAAACCTTGACCCCTGACCTGTGTAGGAGAACATGTGTTGTCCTGATTTATTCACTACCACCAAAGCTTCTTTGAGTAAATCTGATGTACAGATATCACCATTGATGTTTTCTGTGATGTATTTTGGCATCCTATACAGTCGTCCCTGCCCCTTGTTGTCCCCCTGTATGTTCTGTATTTCTTTCCATGTCTTGTTGTACCTGATGACTTTACCCACACTACCAAATACCGTGCCCACCAGTATGTCCTCGTTGATGTGGGAGGAGTGTACGCAGAGTGGCGTCCAGTCTCCTGTTTCGATGAATTCAGTGATTGTATTGCCCGGAGTTATCGTTTTAACAATTTTGCTGTTTTTGTCTGTATAGATCAGATCCCCATCCTTTGCGACAGTGTGGTAGCCTTCAGATCCACCATTGGTTTGTAAATTATGTAGCTGATTCCCCTGTAGATCTATCTGGACAAGGTTACCTTTATAATCACTAACCCAGAGTCTGTCTGATTTACCTATTGATACATGATGTACACTATCAACACCTGGTATTGTGTACTCCCTGACCTTGATGACAGAGGAAGACAGAGAGTCTGGCTTCGTCTGTTGCAATATAGGTTTTAACTGTGTTAAAGCAGTTGGCATTGGTTTTATTTTTCTGTTCTCTGGTTTAGTGTTGGGGGTAGTTATTCTACCAAGAAGTTTGACAACATCCTCCTTGCTGAATTGACCAGGAGTAAATTCTAGAGAGACTGGTTTGGTGGTCTCTGGTATGGGTCGGATTTTAAGGCGTTTAGAAAGTGAGGAGAGAATGGGATTGTTTTGAAGTTGGGTAGAGTTCAGGTATCCATGTAACCTTTTGATAAGGTCCTCAAGATAAGAGATGTAATCTTCGTACGTTTTGTCTTGACTTTGAAGAGTCTCACTTAATGATTTTTCCATTTTATTCACTTGTTCTATATTGTCTGATGTCACTTCGTCCACCAATGATTTGAAAGACTTGGCTTCTTCCTTCATGGATGATCTTATTCCATCCATGATTGTCTTTATTTCTGTTGCCTCTATTTCTATATCCTTTTGCAACTCTTTCGCAATTGGCATGAAGTATTCTTGAAGTTTAGGGATTTCCTCTCTACATGCCGCAACTTTTTCTGTATAAATTGCCTCCAAGTCGGTAAAGGAATGTTCCTTGTGAACTGGCATTGTGGAACATTTGGAGCATAGAGGCACACTGCATTTGTCACAGAAAATGTCAATATCCCTTGTGGGATGATCCCTGCACTTCTCCACTGGAAGTCGTAGTTTGCGTTGCATGAAAAGCACCACTTCATGGTTCTTTGTTTTTGGACTCCTCTGATGTTCATCCCTGCATTGGTCACACACTGGTTGGTGACAGTCATTGCAGTAAAAGTGGCAGTTCCTCTCACAGTCTTCGATGCCACACTCCAAATAGTGCTGTGCTGTGAAGGGCATTTGGGACTCAGAAAATGCCATCTACAAGTAATTGATTTTTACGGGTTACATTTGGATGAATTATTTATCTTTCTTGCATCTCAGAGCTAAATTTATCACAATCTCAATAAAAAAATTAGTTTCATATATTAACTGAAAACAGAAATCATGTGTACTTTTATTTTTTTCAAGTGTGGTTATAGAGTAATCATTATCATTACTGGTTCAAAGCTGTTTGCCATGATTATTAAAAAGCCAGTCTAATTAGCCCCCCCCCCCCCCCTCCAGGTCCTCACACTTACGGGTATCTATAATAGGTCTACTAGTACTTCTCACGACCTCTACTTCTGACCAATCAGGTAAAGGCTTTCACTGCTTTAGAAGAAAATCTAGTGAAACTCTTCAAAAGGAGATAGGAAAAGTAATTCATGCTTGTTTTCTTTGTAGCCTCCAGTATTGAAGAGTTTCACCTCTCATTAAAAAGCATGAATGTGATTGGTTGGGGTGTATTTAGATTGTATGCAAATATATAGAGGTCGTGTGGGAATGACCTTTTATGGGGGTGGTTTTATCTATCTATCTATCTATCTATCTATCTATCTATCTATCTATCTATCTATCTATCTATCTATCTATCTATCTATCTATCTATCTATCTATCTATCTATCATTATATGATGATGATGATGATTATTATTATTATATAAAAAGTTATTTACAGGGTTTTGTTTTTAAATTGATGTATAAGCACATGATGGCTTTGGTTGGCGGACAGAGGGCAAATATTAGCGGGAAAATAAAACAAATACTTATTCAAATGACCATATAAACGTAATCATGCGCGGATCTAGAGGGGGGTCGGGGGGTCCCGACCCCCCCCCCCCTGGAAAATGAAAATTTATTAAATTTACATAGTAAAATTATCGCTTATCGCAAATATGCCTCGGACCCCCCCTGGAAAACACAATTACCCTTCGGACCCCCCCTGGAAAAAATTTCTGGATCCGCGCATGGTAATGATAAGATTAAATGCATGATGGATGGCGAATTTTTGCAAAACGAGGATTCATGAAAGAAAATTAAGGATCAAACAAACAACACTTCGTGCACAATAAGTTATACTTGATTTACAACAAACAGTGTCATGCGGGGATTTAGATGGGGGAGGGGTCCAAAACAGGCCTCCCGACAAACACAATAAGCCCTTGGAACCACCCCCACCCGTCATTTTTTTTTCTGGATCCGCGCATTAGAAATAAATAAACGAGGATAAATTCAAAATCAACGGTTTTGAACAATGCAAACGCAAACTGAGTTCAACATACAATGGTACAAAAATCCTTACGAACAACGCAGTGGAGCTAATAGTCATCAAATGATGCTTTTCAGAATTTCACGTCACAATTTTTCGGCACTCGAAATCAATCGCTGCTTTTTCAATCAGCCCCTTTTATGTTTGGGTGATATTCATGTAACAATGATTTCATGGCCAATTTTAACTTGTTAAAATAATAAGTACGGAATGCCGCAGTTCTATGCACTAAATTATAGCCTCTAGTCTGTGTGATAAACAAAAGAAAAAAAACCTTTACAATTAAATGTATACATGGGGGGAAGACCAGATCATGGAAAATCTATTATGTCAATAGTTAACTATACTCTGTCCCGAGTTTTTGCTTCCACCGCTTTTTGCTTGATATTAATACCTTTGTGCTCAAACTATGTTCATCCACTAATATGAAAAATGTCCAGATTATCTGTTTTGAAACGCCCCCTCTACCGCTTCAGGTTTCAATACACACCCCAAAATAGAAAGTCTACGGAGATTTAGCATTGCATCAGCCATAATTAAGGTGGCACGGGACAGTTTTTTTATACAATTCATTGTACATAGGGGATGCGTGTCTTCGGAACTCTGTAACTAGAATTTCCTCAGTTCCCATTGAGCACAAGTACCTATAATTCACTTGGTATAGGGTCAATCACTTATTTCTGAAGAAAATTACTAGTCAAAACCTGTAAAATTTTCTACATACTGGATATTATGAGATTTTGACCCTTTCATATTTTGCTAAGGTTTCGTGATTTTTCAGCTTTTTAGACCTCCCCCAGCTAATTCCCTGCAAAGGGTTGACCTTCCGTACCGTGTGCATGTTGCACCATCACATGTCAGAAACTTACCGGTGTATAGTTTACAATGTCCCATCCACCTACTTTTCGTGTTATATTACCTCCCGTCTGTCACTTGCAATTTCACTGTATAAAGTCAACACAACAGTCATAGCCGCGGTTTCGCATTTTACTTCTGATTCTCATGTACCTAACATATGGGGCCTACATACTGCATGTCAATTTCAACAAGAGACATCCCTCTAACTAATGATAATCCTTATAAATAATTTCATGAATTTTAGCAACACTCATAAGCCTTCAAGTACAGCAACTCTCAATTTTACAAAAATATTGACGGCTACTTTATCCGAAACTGTCCCCTGCTACCTTTAAGCCCGGATGATAACGTTGAAAAACTGTCCGAGGTGTCCCGAGAACTTCCGAATGGAGAAAAGATGTAAACATTTCCCATTATAAATCTCCGTGAAATTTGTTTTCGTTCCTGTGAACTTTTATGAGTGAAAATTTATAATTTGTCAATGAAGATATCTTGGATATTTTCCCTTTTATCGATTTCAACAGCATTTCTTTTACAGGTATGTGTATTTTTATTAAAAATCATCAAAAAGTGATGGAAGCAATATCTTGGGACAGACTATAATACATGTGGAAATTTTTTAAATGTTTCATATGGACTTGTTGATAAGAAATTTAGTATTTGTCCAAAAGGGATCTGATCACAACGCAGATATAAAATAAAAATTAAAAGTGGGCCGGGTTTTGGGAAGTATAATCCAAATCTAATTCAAATCAAATTTAATAGTTAAAAATCAAATCGAGCCGGTATCGCTTTCAGCGTGAACGTATACAACACAGATACACGTATAATTATTATCTTGATAACTTGTGTCCACGATCATTAACCCACAGTTTCAAGCCATGAATAAACAAATATTCGCGGATCTATAGATCTGTAGAAATCGAACGTTAAATTTAAAAGTAATTTACGACATTTTTTGCCCTTTCCGCTGCCCATAGATATTAACACCATTAGATTAAATTAGATAAAATTAATGCTGATTATTAGCTGATTGACAGACAATTCGCGTATCCAGAAAATATTTCGGGTGGGGGGAGGGGGAGGGGTTTCCAAGAGATTATTGAGTTTGCCTGGGGGGAGGCCTATTTGTGGTAAATTTTTCTATGGAAATTAAGTAAGTTTGCATTTTCCAGGGGTGTCCGGACCTTCCCCCTTTAGATCCGCGCATGAATTATTCCACTCCACTGCACATCAATGGCCCTTGGTTACCGTCTAGTGTTTGTTTATTAGAAGTCTCATGCAATGAAGGTACAAACACATATTGTACTTATCACTGAAATACAATAGAATTTACTATAAATTGTAGATAAATTTAAGTATGGCGCACGTCCTGGTAAAATCCTCTAACGAACTACCCAAGCATTAACTAAGACATTTTCGATGAGGATTTTCAAATCCTTCATGTGTATGGGTTTTAAAAAAAAAACCTGATTTGATGACTATATGTACTTACTGTATAACGTTTGATTAACAGTGCTGCACGAGATGATATTTCAGGGTGGGCTAATGGAATGTCAATGGAGAATTGAACGAGAACGGTCAAGGATATAAATAGATTTAAATATCGATAGTCGTGTTATGTCGTGTCTATGACTTTGTTTTTAAAACGAAGTATAGAGAGCCTTGTCACCCCTGCGAATGTTATTGTCATTTAAATTTAGACCATGTGGTTTTATTTGACCATTTCAGTTTCGCAGTAAAAATCGTGCCTCGTGTTTATAGTTTATTTCCTAGAATCTAGGTATTTGTTGTCAAATATAAAATCTAGACGTTTATTGATTTTAAACTTTATCTTCATTAATTGGTGGATAAAACAAGTTCTAAAAATAAATGTGACAATAGGAAATAAAGGGTTTTTTTTTCTGCTGTTGCAACAATTAACATGTTTAGTAGCGATCCACCCTAAGGAATAATTTTCGATCCGCGCCTGACCTAGAAATAGCATCAATAGTGAAACAGACTATACTATTTTATGCCGAATGTTACTTGAAAATGACTCGATATACTAAGTTTTTATAAAAAACAGACACCAATTCTTTTGTTAAAAAGCATGGTATTGCACACCAAAAGCGTAAAATAAGGCTTTGATTTTATCAAGCAACCCAATGTTTACATTTTCAACCACGTGTAGAGTGGTTAAACACGAACGATAACTCTGTTCTGAATATCATCGTTTAGTTTAAATAACCGCTAGATGATGAAATAAGACATATATCTTAAAAGATTTTCATGTTTTAACATAAATCAAAGTAGGACATGATATGAAAAACGACCAGTACTTACGTATTTTGAGAAAATTATCCGAACACTTATACTTCCGCTCGAATTTTCACAGGAACTGAATAAATCTCGGCGAAGTCTCGTGAACTTTCATTCGAGCACCTCTGGATTTATTACATACTTAGCAACGATAAAGAAAACATTCCGAACACATTCGCAGGGGTGCTTGTGGTACAGGTAGTTGAACATAAATTGAAGACACTTTTAGCTCACCTGAGCTGAAAGCCAAAGTGGCTTTTCTGATCACCTTTTGTCCAGCATCTGTCTGTCGCTCCGTCTGTCCACTCAGTAACTTTTTATATTTTCGACTTCATTACAAGAACATCAGAGCCAGATTTATTCAAACCTGGCAAAAAGCATCTTTACTTCGTCATGGCTGTAAATTCGATATATCCGTATTCTTTATATATACAATAAATTTTCGTAGGTATATCAAAGGATTTATTCGTTAAGCAGTAAATTCACTTTATCGGTTTTTTCGTCTTTTTTGGAGAAAATGTTACGGAGTATTTATCAAACTTTGGCTAGATTAAGAGAAGCTAAAAAACAATATACATATATAGCCTATATGTAAAAAAATGAAGACTACGAACTCCTCATTTTATTCCTTAATATTAATCTGGACAATGCAAGTTTAGTTATTTTGATTCTGGAAAAATCAATAAAAGTACACACATCCATTCTGAATCAATATTAAAATACAGAAAATAGTCGTGAATGGCGCAAGGGCAGCATAGGTTAATATTGCAATTTAAATAAAGAAAGCTGGTGTTAGCCCCTTAACCCCACTCAACAGACCTAGGCCGATTCGTATCACATGATTTCATGAATTCGACAGATTCATTCGAAGAAATAATTATTTACAAATATAAAGGCAAATTTAATCCAATTAATGCTATTTTGGATTAATTAAATGAAAATAATTGACATTTTTCGAAGAATTTTTGAACATATATGATGGAATGATGTAAACAAAACTTTCGCTGGGTGTAAAGTGATGTACATGTACAAAGCACAACTCTGGGTCGATAATGACAGTAGAAGTGGAAATAGTTCAATACAGTCCATGAAAAATATGAATACCGGTATGCTGTAAGGTTGGTTTTTAACACTATTTTATTATTGTATATCTTCATTGTTCAACGTTGTTTGCCCCTTTATTCTAATAAAAATTCTGACTGAGTAATGTCATATGTCGAAAGTGAAATATTCCAACAACAACAACAACAACAACAACAACAAAATGGAAGAAGACGTGCTTACAAGTCTTTGATAATCGTGCGATATACATTTATATTTTTAATATATTATGACAAACATGCTTGTTCAAAATACATGTGATAAGTTGAAGACCCCAAATACTGTACAATATTATCGAAAATACTGAATTTTTATAATACAGAACATATGTATATTACAAAAATCGTACATTTTTTTTTTAAGTTCTTCACCTGAGATTACTAATGTGTTTTGTACATGTAGTAAATTTTGCTTTTAAAATTGCGATCTTTTCATGTTTTTTTTTATTTATTTATGTTGATGATCACAATTACAGTATTCCCTTAAATGAAAAATGCTTAACAACAGCCGCAAATGCAATTTTGGAGAGTTATTGCTTTGTATCTGAAAGTTTAATCTGCCCATAGTTTGATTCTGTCCTAGCAAGCAGTGTTCCTCGATCGTTTTTCATTTTCTAGTGAGCAGTGTTCATCGATTGTTTGTGTATATATCATAGTGAGTAGAGTTCACCAATCGTTTGTCTCTATATCCAAGTGAGTAGAGTTCACCAATCGTTTGTCTCTATATCCTAGTGAGTAGAGTTCACCAATCGTTTGTCTCTATCCTAGTGAGTATAGTTCACCAATCGTTTGTCTCTATATCCAAGTGAGTATAGTTCACCAATCGTTTGTCTCTATATCCAAGTGAGTATAGTTCACCAATCGTTTGTCTCTATATCCTAGTGAGTATAGTTCACCAATCGTTTGTCTCTATATCCAAGTGAGTATAGTTCACCAATCGTTTGTCTCTATATCCAAGTGAGTATAGTTCACCAATCGTTTGTCTCTATATCCTAGTGAGTATAGTTCACCAATCGTTTGTCTCTATATCCAAGTGAGTATAGTTCACCAATCGTTTGTCTCTATATCCAAGTGAGTAGAGTTCACCAATCGTTTGTCTCTATCCTAGTGAGTATAGTTCACCAATCGTTTGTCTCTATATCCAAGTGAGTAGAGTTCACCAATCGTTTGTCTCTATCCTAGTGAGTAGAGTTCACCAATCGTTTGTCTCTATATCCAAGTGAGTATAGTTCACCAATCGTTTGTCTCTATCCTAGTGAGTAGAGTTCACCAATCGTTTGTCTCTATATCCAAGTGAGTATAGTTCACTAATCGTTTGTCTCTATTCTAGTAAGCAGTGTTCACCAATCGTTTGTCTCTAGAGTTCACTTATCGTTTGTCTCAAAATCCTAGTGAGTATAGATTACCAATTGTTTGTCTATATATCCAAGTGAGTAGAGTTCACAAACCGTTTGTCTCTATCCCAGTGAGAATAGTTCACCAATTGTTTGTCTCAATATCCCAGTGAGTTGAGTTCACCAATCGTTTGTTTCTAAAATCCTAGTGAGCAGTGTTCACCAAACCTTTGTCTCTTTATCCTAGTTAGTAGAGTTCACCAAACTTTTGTCTCTATATCCTAGTGAGAAGAGTTCACAATTTTGTCTCTATCCTAGTGAGTAGAGTTCACCAATCGTTTGTCTCTATCCTAGTGAGTAGAGTTCACCAATCGTTTGTCTCTATCCTAGTGAGTATAGTTCACCAATCGTTTGTCTCTATATCCTAGTGAGTAGAGTTCACCAATCGTTTGTCTCTATATCCTAGTGAGTAGAGTTCACCAATCGTTTGTCTCTATCCTAGTGAGTAGAGTTCACCAATCGTTTGTCTCTATCCTAGTGAGTAGAGTTCACCAATTGTTTGTCTCTATATCCCAGCGAGTAGAGTTTACCAATCGGTTGTCTCTAAATCCTAGTAAGCAGTGAACTCCAAACGTTTGTCTCTATATCATAGTGAGCAGTGTTCACCAATCGTTTGTCTCTAGAGTTCATCAATCGTTTGTCTCTATATCCTAGTGAGTAGAGTTCACCAATCGTTTGTCTTTAAATTCTTGTTAGTAATTGGAGAGTTCTGGTTGTTTGCCTTTCACCGAAAGTCTTACATTTGCGTTTTGAGTAGTGTTTATACCAATAGTTTGTCATAATCCTAGAGAGAGAGAGAGAGAGAGAGAGAGAGAGAGAGAGAGAGAGAGAGAGAGAGAGAGAGAGAGAGAGAGAGAGAGAGAATAAATAACAAAATATTTAAATTGCAGTTGCAAGGTTCGTTGTGCCATGATTTTTTTTTATCATTGAACGAGAAAGAGTAGTTAAGGAGTCCTCCTGGTGGATATAAACGACACTACATTCCTCTTTCTTAGAACTTGATCTAAAACGACTTTCAAAAATGTTGAATATTGAATTACAAACCAGGGTGTCTAGTAATGAAAACAATAACAAATATACATGTCGCAAAGTGTGATAAAACAATATTAAACTGAAAATTTTATTCTGAATCCGTGCCATGATTTTTTTTTCACATACCAGGTAGTAACATTTGACTTGAAAATGACAGAAAAAATTCAGGGTTTTTTTTTTGGGGGGGGATCAATTTTAATAAATTGTACCACTGTTCACAAAAATAAAAGTTCCTGTGGTAGTCGAACTCGGGACCTGCAGATTGGTAAGTTGAAGCTACACCCATTGCGCCACAGAGATAGACAACAAACTGACAATATAAACTGTTGGGAAAAGGGTACCAATTCATTTCCCATAGAGCTCAATGTTAACCTGAACACACCTTGCTAGTTTGCTATTTTACTTACAGACATATCCTTGGTCACATTTGAAAGTTCATTCCAAGCACTAACGAAAAATCACTAGAAATATATATGGTCCCATTGCGTTTATAGGTCAAAATTGAGCTTGTTTACAACTTATAGCGATCCGCAGCAAATGAATCCAAGTCTCAAAAATGACACCCACCTCCTATTTCAACCCCTCTTATTTCTTTACTTTATGCAGTACTTCTTCTTTCCATCATTGAATTTAAACAATGATAATTTTACTTTAAAATGATCATTATTTCAGCAATTAATTCAGCCAATCACCTAAGCCATACCTTTTTCTGCTCGGCTCAATCTTGCATAAACACTTCTCTGATGTCAACATCCGGTGCATTGGTACTCTCATTCCTATGTTTCACAATGCATTCAAATCGCCATGTTGTGACGTATACTGTCAGATAAAAAAGAAGTCACGGGGTGTCGAGGATCCTTTAACCTGTTTCACAAGATAATCTCATCTTATAATTGTTTGCTGAATTGTTGTATTCAATAGTTAACGCGTTTAGTATAAATATTTCGAACAGTAATGATACAGTTTTCCCTATATATAACATATGTTTAAAGTTATCTATGGACATGTAACTTTAACATTAATGTTCATTTGCGTCAATTATAATATAAACGTACATTGTAAGTAAGAATTTTAATGAACCTTCATAAATCTTATAATTTATGATCTACTTAAAGCGACAGTACAGCTGAAAACACATGTGTGAATAACTTCAGATTTACCCATTGTATCGTTAGGAAATACGAAATAACGTTGATTGTGACAGTTGAAGTACATAAAAATCTCTTTTACATACCTAATTAATGTAATTATGAGCTTCCGGAAATTTAAGGTTCGTACAACTTATATCGTTTATTTGTACCACGTGGATTTTGATTGACAGTTATTGACACGTGCTGAAAACTACAATATCTTTGCCCGACTACGGTCATCATGGTATACGAGGTAAAAGGGACTCTCTAAAAGGAAAACATCATCACTTTCTCGATAATTTCTTAATGGTTTACCAATTTCAATTCATTTTAAAATTAACAGACATAAATATGTCAAATTATCCCTCAAGGGGCCTCACTTACAAAAATGCATTTAGGTTGTAGCAACTCCTATGATAAACACGCAAAATAAATGCTTACAAAATAATAAATGTGGTTATTTTAAAAACTTTGAACAATTATTACCTTATTTTCTTTGCCAATTCAGTCAATTAAGCAGGCCTACCCGGTCTCTTACTCGCCATGCTGGTTTGTTTATAGTAAATAGGCATGCGTAATGGTATAGAAAGTGGAACCCCGTAACACGTGGCGATGTATATATGTATAGGTTATACCTAATTATTAATTTTAATGAAATAATTAGATTTATTTCACGGAGAAATTTGTAATTTTCTGAAAGTTTATACATTTATGAGTAGAACAAAAATACCGAACCCGATCGGAAAATTTTTTCAAGTCGGTTTTTTAATAAGATGCGCCGTACTGTCTCTTTAATTGAAACTTACTTACTATTCGCAATGCAAACCAAATTTACAAATGCCAAATGAGGAATAACAACTATAAGGGATAAATCAGATTCCGTAACAATTCCGAGTTATCCCTCTTTATTCATTCATTGTAGCTTGAATGAACTCGTGCTACGCGTTATAAACTCAAAAAACAAGCATACCAGACGCTTAATAAATAATTTCTAAGCAAAAAATTGAAAATAAAAATAAATAAAATAGAGAGGAAAAGACAGGTATCTAGAACCTGAAATTGAATAAAGTTTGAAAGGACGTTAAAATTACTTATTTTAGTATCAACTTTAGACGGAATGGCCATATATAGTTGAACCTATGCATATAAGAATGGCGTCCCGTTGTGAACTGGCAACCCTAAACTGGTACCCGACAGAGGGTCTTCCTGCACATTTGACAACACTCTTTCCAAGCAACTCGTCTGCCTTTTGATGTTCCCGGCTAAAAACGATTTGTCTTTTCTGGAACGTATATCAAGTTTCATTTTCGTTTTATTCTCAGTACTAAATTGCATTTTTATTGAGAAAATGTGGCTGTTATTCTCTGTAAATTGGAACTCGCTCTAAAGAAAGACTAACAATAAAGGTGATTTACAATGGAGATTCATCATGGCCGTGCAGAAATTCCTCATTAGATTTAACTTGGCTTTACCGTATTCCATTGTCATTTTAGTCGCTCTCTTTTATGGATCAGAAATACGAGAAACGGGATAATTAATGGGCCTTCTTGATGGCTTTTTGGAGGCATACTACCGGATATTTGCCAGCGACTGATAGAGCTGCGATTTAGTTTTAATCCATTTCTTGTCGATTGACAACGCGCGCCGATTTTAATTCACTGACAACAAAGGGCATTGACTGCGCGATCCACCCTCCCGGAATTACCTCCCCTTCTTGTCAAGGGGGACGGCCTGACAGTGGGACAAAGCTACCCTCCGCGAGACCAAGCTCAGACAACATAATCACACCGCCATCTGCAGTTATTTTTGCTTCTGAGCCGAGCGAAGTAATTTTTTTTCTGTTGTTGTTTTTTGTTTTACATTAAACAAACTATGCGCTCCAGAAATTTACTCGCGTTACTTGAGCAAGTTATGCACAAATTTCCCCCAGTTTGTTTAATTCAAAGATTTTTGCCATTGTCTCTTATGTTTCCGTGTGAAAATATCGTTGTAACCTGATTATAGAAACCACATTACTGTGAGTGTCTTTGCAAGGAAAAGCCATTTAGATCTAGATGAAAATAAGCAAATGTAGATGTGTTGTCTGACAACAGACGGTCGGTATGTGAAATAGTACTGGCCAACACTTACATTTTTTAAAAAAAGTGTAGAAACAGAATGGAATATATTAATATAGTCACATATACATTTATATATTTGTAAACAAATCTGGTACTACGTAACGTGTACTATGTTAAAACCCAAAGTAATGGTGCTTCAGAATATATTCATACATGTACATGTAGTTATAGAACATATAAAAACTGTATCTATCTATCTATATAATATTCTATTCTATAAACTATTTATCTTGAATGAATAGGATGAATTTCTGTGCATCTGGAAACTTATAATATATCAGTTAATCAAAATAATAACTAGAAAAAGCAATAACGGAAACCACCCTCTGAGGCCCTGCTGCGCATGTCAAAACCGGGACATCCTTTATTTCATCATCAGCTTTTTTTTCAAAATGGCGCGCGACGGGAATTAACGAATTTTAACCGTATCGTAGGCTGATGGAAATGAGGTCGCGTGATCTGGCATATTGTCTTTGGTCAACCTCACAGTTTGAAATTCGTTTTTGTCCGTCTCACAATTTTTTCATTATGTATTTTTGCCTGGTTGTTATAATATGTTTACTTTCACAAAACAGGCCCAATATTCTCATTTCCTGGGGAGTTGGGATTTCCACCATGTTGTTTAATTACACTCATAGCAAGGATAGGAGAATTTAATTAATTTGAAAGAAATAATTACTTACTTAGATTTTTTTTAGCAATTTAAAACATATCCTATGAAAACCTTGCAAACACTCAGTCCATAATTTTGCTAAATATTTCGTTATGATATCTAAAGCTTCCTTATTTTTAAGATTATAATATTTTAAAACAATAATTATCATAATTTTGGATTTTACTACTTTTTTAATTCAGGAAGGTTTTGGTTCATTTGGTTTATTCTTTTGCACATTTGTCAACTATTCGCATCTTTGCATGCTTATGAACTTTTACTTAAGATTGTTGCCGAAAAGAAAACAATGGATCATTAGACAATCAGTCGAATAGAATGCGCGTGACATTCTATGGATGTTTGAAAGCCTGTGATATCCTCCCCTCTGCCTGTCAAGCACGTGCTCTTTTCTCTCGTCTGCTGGGAAGAGAAGGCAAAAATAGCGGGTAAAGCAAATCACGGCACCTCGCGACGGCGCAGTTTCCCGCGGTTTTACATCATCTTAAAACACAGGAAAGACGGAGATCACAACGTGAACAGCAAATTGAATAATTATAAGACATGCCTAAGATGTGTTCGCTACGGTGGCGTTCGTAAAATGCGAGCGTAATAGAGGCCCGTAAACCGAAGCGTTTATTGCGGGGCTCTGCCGTGCCGTATGGGCAACGCCACGCTTTTATGTCTCCAAATTACTTCTGACAATGGAAGCATGGTCTCCCAGCGCACGTGCTGAGATAGATATTTATATAATCTATTTTTCTTATCTGGCTTAATTACTGTGGCGTTTTTACACACCAGCCAGTGCTTCACTTGGTTTTGGAACGTTTTCTAATTAGTTTCTGTGTATTGTTAATATCCATTTCAATTATATTTTAATGATCCTCTGTATATCAGGATAATCCGAGGTAGCTAGGTTGTGTTGCTTTCTGATTCCTTTGCTCCATATCTATTTTTTTTAATAAATAAAACAATTACCATTTCTCTTCAGAGGTAATTAAAAATATTTTTTCAAATTCTACATCAAAAGTTTTGCCGATATCGTCTTTTGAGGATTTCTTCATTTAATTATGCGTTTCCAGGCAATTTTACGTAAATTAGATTTGGGATAATTCTCTTTTAATCATGTTAATCCAAGAGCATCATGTGGACAAGATGATTATATATAATTCTCAATATTTTCTAACTATTTTGAAGAAAACATTATTAACCTAAACATTGAGTAATAATGATTTATCTTTCTTACTTTACTTCGACGATTTTGATTTAAAAAAATCTATAAGCGTAGATATTAAATATTATATTATTTTGCAAGAATAATTTTTTGTAGATTTTTTTTTTTGGGTGGGGGGGGGGGGGGCGTGGGGTGAGGGGAGGTCATCTATAGGTGTTATGCTGTGCTCACTATATGGGAAAAAACATTAAATTCACCAGAGCCGTGAATTTTCCAGTCAGAAGTGACTATCGAATTCCACAAAGATGACGACAAAATATTGAATAATCATAAAAACAGCAAGAGGGTGGATCTGGTAAGATTCAGAAACAGTTATCTCGATCGGATGTTAACATTATTCTTTAATAGCACACAGAGATATAAACATGGCTGTGCTACAACTTAATAATTAATTTGCTAATGCCAAGATACATTTTTTAAAAAAAATTATTACATACTGTAATTCAATACCTGTTTTGATCCTACTTTTTTAAATTGGTATTCAAATAACCAACAGAAAAATAGTCAAAAACTGGATAATACTGGACCCATCACGGGTGATTTTATGTCACAGCTCAAAATGTCTGGCACATTAAGTACTAAGTAAATTATGAAAGCGAGAATCAGATCAACTGAACTGATATTATTTTTGTAAAGGTCAAAATACAGAGCTCTCCCAAGTCAGTGTTTGGCAGAGATTATGAATTTCATTTGATTTTTAAATTAAATGTAATCTATGTTCTATGTTACATTATTTTCCTAACAAAACTTTTTAAAACAAAATAAAATATTTATCGATACTCGATAAAATTTGTAAATTATTTAGCAAAACTTTTTAAAAACAAAATAAATTATATATCGATACTCGATAAAATTGGTAAATTATTTAGGAAGGCTATTGAGCACAGTTCTTTTGTATAAAAAAATGTTCAATTTAATAGGATGCAAATTTTTTAAATTGAGATCATTTCATACATAAATAATATATGAATATATAATAAAGCTGAATGAATGAAATCAACACCTGCCTAGCTAAAAAGGAATAGACTAAGATACTGACAGACACAACGGGAAAAAAAAACATCAGGACAACAACCCCCACCCAACAAAAAAAAATTACACATGTTATTTTACTATATAAAAAATAAGAGTTAATGCCAAACTATTTACTAGTATATAAGTTGTCAGCGACATCATCATCATTTATTGAAGTATTTAATTAGTAATTGATAAGGCCATTGCAAATTTGTTTTTTCTTTGTTTAGCGTCCACCCAAAACTCAAAAACCTATCTTTCTATCAGGAAAAAAACCACAAACCTTAGAAAAAACACACATTTTTAAAGGTTTAACAAAATAAAATTAATAATATATTTTTTTTCATTTTGTAACAAAAATACAAAAATAACAAATAACCACTATGGTTTCCATTTTGAATGTTGTTATTATGAATATTTGATTTTCGATTCGATTTAAAAATGCGATCCTAATCCCGACATATGAAAAAGCAATCTTATTTCATGAAAAATGATTGTGTTTTTTTTTTATTTTTACATCTCAAAACCAATCCGTCCGCGGACGCTAAACATAGAAAAAACTTAGAATGGCCTAATGCCAAATCGTTGTATACGACGTCATTTTACAGTACCTCAATCTTTAAAAAAATATATTTAAATTAATTTTTTTAGATCAATCTTTGCATATCAAATATTGTTTACATGTACTTTAGGTACATGTACGTTTTTATAGAAAAGAGTATTCTAAGAAAGACGGAAAATAATTCGATTCTAAAAAACTACAAAGGAACTTTTGACATTTTAAAAGTACATGTAGTACATATGTATTTACACAATTCTACATGTACAACACCGTGACAATAATAAATATGTACTAATAGACGAAAAGTAGATGTGAAAGATGATTTTATAGTCAAGTCATATTCAACTATAAGTGATAATGTGGTTTCATTAATATTCAAGGGTATCAATTTTCGTGGATAACGTGAAAATCACAGTTTCAAGAATACGTAAATTCGTGGCCATTAACCTTATCAATACAAAATGTTAATAGAAATTGCATTTCAATGAACATTCAATTTCGTGGATCAGCTTTAAAACGAAATCCACGAAAATTGGTATTCAACGAATATTGATGAAACCACAGTATATTAGTATGAGAAGAGTATTAACTTTTTGTTGTGTGTTTTAACGTTTATTATTCTAAATGTTAAATTCAATTATCAAAATATGAAAAAAATACAGTCATAAATAAGAAGAGTACTTTTTTACAGGAGTTTTTAAAACATATATTTCAATTTTACAAACCAAATACTGTTGATAAAAATATTCAATGAAGCTTTACATTTATTGCATCTAAAATCCAAATTAAATAAATGATTGTTTTATCATTGCTGATTTTTTAAAAAAAATACATGTATATAGATAAATTACTCAGTATGTATATTTATATATTTTCTTCTCTCGTTACAACAAAGACCTTCCATATATCTAATATCATACAGAAACATCCATTTGCAATTTAATCATTTATTAATTTACGGAATTTACTAGACGTCCCATTGAATGTCCCATTTTTCGAAATAAAATGATGGAGTTGCCAAAATGGTTTTCTCTCTATCAGTGCCTGGTTTATCCGTCACCAACTTGGATAATAGACATTTCCGAATCGCAGCTTCTCGGGTGATTTTCCGAGCCTGCCGGAAAGGCCCGAGAAGTTACGATTGAATAATTTTTTTTCTTCAGAATATACATTGAAAGACGCTTTGTTTTGTATTTGGTCGTGTGAAAATAAGGTTGGATAATATATTTTCAATGTATTGAGCAAGTTTTGTAGCAAATGTCACAGATTCTTCATTTGTTGGCTGTAAGGTGGAAGAACGTTAAAGATTATAATGTATCTTTCCCTGGCTTTTGGATTTAGGAGCTCCGAGGTCACATGACAACAATTAAATTTTTGCCACCCTCTCAGCCGTAGATGCCCTTAGATAACCGATAACTAAGAGCTCTTCTGAATTTCATTTTACTTCTCTTCAAGCGATATAAAGTAGAGAGAAAAATGATTTAGTAGGTAGTATTTTAAAGCCACATCAATTTTCATTAGCTCGGTCTTGGAAATAATATCTTTAAAGATTAAGTCGTTAATGATGGCAGAATATTTCATCTTTTTTGATATAGATTTTGGAGATAGGGGGCTGGCTATCTTGAACCAAAAGCCTGACCGGTTCTCGTCTTATCTCGCGAGATCTTGTTTCTCGCAGCCGGAAGGAAAAGCGGAGGCGCCAACAACGATTCTATGAAAGATATGGCCGATCGGAATCGCTTTATCTACACAATAAAAATTATAAAGTGGATAAAAAAAATACAATATTCAAGAGGTTTGTCTATACATTATATAGTGTTCATTAGTAGAATCTTTATTAAAAGACCTTTATGGCTGGGAGTATAAATTGTGAGGTTGAGGAATTCAGAAATGTTAAGGGACACTTAAATTCTTTGGAAAAAAACAAAGCAAACGCTGTAGATAAGAGTAGGACTCCATTAACGTTTAATTAGAAATAAATGTACCAAGTGACCTATTTTTGACAAAACAAAAAAGAAGTATCTCGTTTGCAGTAAGTAATAAAATCAAACATTTGTGCTTTTAATTATTTGCAACTGATTAAGTGAAAACAAGTAAAGTGCGTATACAGTAGAGACAATACATTTTCAGTAAAAGTGGATTCTATGTTTTATCATATGATACCCAAGAAAAATTGTGAATGGGACTGCTGTCTTCCTGCTTCTATTTCAAATATTTGGCAACATTTGAAAAGATATTATGATTTATCCATAACTAAAAACTGTATTATACAAATGTATGTTTACTGTAAAAATTAAAACCTTATCAATTCTATTTTCAGAGGAGGGACTCTAAACCTATAGGTCTTTAAAAGACTATGGTAGTAGTCGTGTCCATAATTAACTTATAGAAAATCAGCAAGACATATTTTTCCGGAAAACTGGACTCCGCTTAGAAAAACCTGGTAATCATCTGGCAGCTGTTTTTATCCAAAACGAAATTGATAACGTGTCTATCATCCAATATGATATGATGAATTTGGGGGCAGGTTTCCCCCCGCTTTAACTCGGGGTTGTATTTATGAGAACCCCAGGCGTCCTCCCGTTTGCCATCCTCTGCCTCAGCATTTCACGCTGATTCCTATATAGACACTTTAAATATTCATTAATTTTGACTCCATCACCACTTCTTTACCGCAGATATGATGTTAATAAAATATATGACAAGCATATAAATTATTTTTACCGTCTTCTATTCCTTTACTTCAAAATCCTTAAGGTTTTGCCTGTTTTCTTTTAATTAAGATTAAATTTCATGTTCATTTAACATGATGTCCTGAAAATAATTATATTTCATTCATAAATTTTAAATCTTTTTTTGCAAACTAAATTCAAACTTCGAAGCAGGAACATGCAATCAGACAGTTTACATAAAAAGAGACCATAGTTCAATACCACAGTCAAATAAACAAAGACGATTCATAGTTTGATTTCATTTATGATGATTTTTTTTTATTCCAAGACAAAAAAAAGTTTCGGCTACATTAGACTTCATATGAAATTTTTAGAAGAAATAACTTATTAAGCTGTTTTTAGTCCTTTTTAAATCATGAATTCCAATCCAGAGAACATGATGGCAAAAAAAAAAAAACCCAACAACACCAAAAACCCAAACAAACAAAAAACATGGTAGCAAAAATTGCGGAACTAAACATGTAGGAAAAATATTCTATTTATGTAAAGTCAAACACAAAACAATTATTTCTGTAACTGTTCCGTGCAACGAAATTTTAACAGCTTCATTTCTACAATACTGGCACTATAGCACCGCTACCCCTATAGCACTAACCATTTATATAGAAACTTTGAGGCAAAGTAGAACAGTGAATAATCTCTATTCCTACATTAACGATGCATGTTTTGACATCATTTTTAAAATCATGATCATTTTTAAAAAAAAAACCTACCAATTGAAGAAACAATATCATTGATATTGCCATGAAAATATAAATACACCATTAATTGGAATTCAGTGGAACTGAATAAAATTTTCAGCTTTTAATATTTTTTGGCTAATTTGCGAGTATTAAGGAAAGTCTCGCTATACACGAGACCGCAAAATTGTTCGCTGAAAAACTGTCAGACGAGGGCAAAGAACTTATGACTCTATAGTTTGGTTTGTAATTACTTCTTTCCAGAAGATTTATCCCTCAATCTAGACCCAATTTTACGATGATCGGATATGGCCGTTGATCCTCTGTTTTCTAATTAGGTCCCCCGAAAAAAAGGGGAGTCGTTTATATTTATCAATGAAACTAACAATTACACATTAAATATTGATACCTTCTGATGAGGATTGGTAACTAAAACGTCACCACGAGGAACCGGGTTATTTCCGGATGGAGAACAATGAAAAGGACAAATTGCAAGCGTCTGAAAGAAGGCGATTAATTCGTTCCGGAATCCAAGACATTTTTCATGATTTGTTCTTCTTTTGTCAAATATTTTAAGG